>OX411280.1:20829484-23229484 GCA_948146005.1 Nomada fucata | reverse complement strand
GTAACGATTGCTGCTGCGAGTCTGTTAGGGGGTGGTTTTAGTGGTACTTTTGGGGGGGGTGGAGGCCGACCAACTATAACGATCGTGTTAAATATATATATATATATTGTATATAAGGCACTCCAAGCGTGAGGCTGGCTGGCTGAAATGTACATGTATTTATACATATACGGGTGTACGCGCGCGCGCGCGCGGTCTCAGGTGCATCAGAAAAATTTCTCAGGTGAATCAAAAGGGCCCTAAGATATTTCATATTTAATGTTCAACTACTGTATATAGAAAAATTCTGATAATACTATTATGCTTTACAATAATACAAACACTATTTGTAAATTTGCGTGTTCAATGATAGTAAAATATCTGGGCGATAATGAATGGACATTTGGAATTCGTTTAAATTTATTCTGAACTGGAACTTTTAGAAGAGATATGTATATTACTTATCTTAATAGCGTTTACCATTGCGCGCGCGTACGTATATCACGCAACATGTGGTTATATACATGTATGTATATATACATATAGATATGTATATATATATATATAGAGAGAGAGAGAGAATATGTAGGTATAGAGAGATATATATAGATATATAGTGCAACAACAAACATCAAACAGCAAGATAACAACGATTAAACAACACATCAAAAGACATCAAGGTAACAACAACATCAACATCAATACAATGATATACATATATATGCTGTAATATATATGTATGTATGTATGTATGTATATATATATATGTATATGGTAAACAACAACACCAACATCGCAACAACAATAGAATATATATATATATAGATAGAGAGATATATATATATATAGGTGGTATCGTACGGAGAGAGACAAAGAGTGAGAGAGAGTAGAGCAATAAACAAGTCAAGTCTCAATCAAGGTTCGAAATTAATTGAATCAATCAAGTCAATTAATTAAATCAATTAATCAATGAATCAATTAATCCATCCAGCATACGACATACCCAGAGCATTGGCCGTGTGACAGTGAGTGAGAAATAGAGATTATTATAATGGTGTGCACGGTTCAAAGTGGTTACAGCCTCGATCGTTTAAAGATCGATCTATGAATCGAGAGATGTCGCGGAGAAGATTTCGTTGCCTCTGAAATATTACAAAAAGGATTCTACAGAATTCCTTGCAACTTCTCATTGGTTCCCATGGTACGCGAATGATCAAGATTTCTGGCTCTCTTTTCGTTCGATTCTACAATGATTAAAGAATTTAAAGGTAGCCGATATTACCGAACAGTAAAATTGCACAAACTACAAACGAAAATATCAGGTACCGCCGTGGCCAAGTTTTACAGAGACAGCGAGAAATTTTTGCGTTCGCGATTTAGAGAGACTCGGGAACTTTCTTCGCGTTTCGAGGCTGTACCCTTAAAAATAGTAATACGTGAACAGGTGGGTGTAACAGGGTGGGCAGACAGACAGAGAGACAGACAAACAGACAGACGAACAGACAAACAGACAGACAGACAGCGACAGCTAGCTTACCAGGTAGACCGGTACTACGCAGTTAGCAAGGAATGCCGTCCGTCTGTCTGTCTGTCTGTCCGTTCCCGAGCCCCGAGAAAATTATATTTCTTCATTTCAGGGGGTTCGGTGTTCCTCAAGCGATTACAATCAAATTCGCTTTGTAATTCTTGGGGATAGGGATCAACCTCGAAGAGAACTTTTAGAGAACTTTACTCCATTTTTCTTTTTTTTTTTTTTAATACTTTCGTTACTTTTGTGTTTTCGGTAACAGACAGGTCAGTCAGACGGACAGGCAAACGGGGGCGTTATAAAAATATACATATACAGATATTATACACATATGGTACTATACATACACAGGTGAACAGGAATATCGTAGAGTGTACTTATTTCCGCACAGAGGCATATACAAAAACACCAGTTTGGTTAGAGATTATTGATTTGGTTAGTCTCGTGGGAGGATGCATCGGGTTTCGTATAGACGTTTTGGTGCAGCGTGGACGGGTACGATTTTTTTTCTCCAAGGGTGCCGTAGAATTTTTCGTGTAAAAAGAAAGGGGGCCCATGTATTAATGTTCTAAGGGGAGATTTGTTAGTTCATCGGAATGTGAATGTTGAATTAAAATTAAGATCGGAACTAAATTTTTTCCAATTAACAACGTTTGATTAATTAATTATTGTTTTCACTATTCTTAAAGTTAAAAGGGACTCCAAGTTTGTTGGAAACTCTATCGAGCAGGTGGACGGATTGTAACTGATAGAAAATCGGGGCCTTCGACGAGCTAGTAGAAATGGTCAGCCACTGGTCATACGTGCGAATCTGGCCTGACTTCGAATAAAACGTTTATCTTGATATTGTATTGGTTATGCTAATTCGGGATAAATTTTTAAATTCACTTCAATTCCTTTGTTCATCGACATACTTGACAACGGTAACAGCAATTTTCTTATTCCGAAGTCTGATACTTTCGTGAGAGTAGAATAAGAAAATCGTGGACACAGAGGAAACCGGTGTTTCACATCTAAATCATATATGCCTGTAAGCGCAAGCTCCGTCGATCTTCCAAAAACAAATGAACGCGCGAAACGAAATAAAAATTTTGTTCAATTAAAAAAACAAACCAAAGGTCTATCTCTCTTGCGCTCGTGGAAACTACGACAAACATTCAGCAGATTCAATTTCTTGCAGTCCCTTACTCGAACCAGTTAAATCCAATGTTAATATCTCATTTCCCAATTCTTTCCGCCAGCTATCAGAAATTGAATCTTTTAACTAAGAGGCAGCCCCCTCACCTTGACGTCCCAGAAGGTAAATAATAAGAATACAAAATATTGAGAAAAAAAAGAACATATCAGCACGCCTACCAACGACAGCATTGCGCGAACAATCGTGCACACAGCTGCAGGCGGCGCAACAATTATTATAAATAAATATATATATATATATATAGATATATACATCTATTTTCATCGTCGAACACAATGACAGTCAGAACAAAACAATTACACATATTTACATATCTATTTATAATAATTGTCACATATACATATACGTATAAATATGTATGTTAAACAGAAATGTGAGATGCAACACCGAATGCTAACACACAGAATTTTCATAATGGGCTAACATAGAACATTCTTCCTTTCTCGTTTCTTCGGAACGTAGCGGTTTACCGTATCGCAATCAGACGTCAGGTGGATTTCTCGGGGATCCCCCTGTGTTGGACAAACACGACCGTCGAATTAGTCCACTTTCTTCTTTCACGTCTCCCTTCTCCAACCCCTCCGCCCCCTTTTCTCTGTATCGCGACACGAGGGTTGGAAAGAGATGCTCACACGGTATTCGTTTAAACTCTTTGGAATTGTAACTGAATTTGCCTGATAATTTTATTGCAAGATTACTGTTCATCAAATTAATGGGATACCTACGAAACTATGATATTTATGATTGTACTTTTAGGAAAGTTAACAGTCATGGATATCTGGCATCATATTTTTAGAAAATATAAAAGTACTGATATTTGTTTTAGTTTATATATTGAATTGTTTAAACTAATTAAATAGTGGAGCAATATTCCAATGAATTTTTATATTATTATGAAAATATTACAGGGAGAGGAGAGCTCTCGTATATCTCTAATTGTTAAGCTGCCCCAGGATACTCTGATTGTATCTACCAATTCTATCTAACTTCTGGTTAATTTCTGATTGTAACCAGAAAAACCCATCGCTCGTTTCAACTCTTTTACTCGACGTCTCATGCAATCATATCATCGGTTCTTCCTTTCACAATGTTCACGTGTAATCAAGAACGAATTTCTTTCGCAATTTAATTGCATTCGAAAATGAAACGAGTGAATGTATCATCCGTTGAATATATCAATCAATAATTACATCGCGACGGATCATAATAATAATAATAAAAATACTCAACTACAAATTTTTATCAACCATTTCGTATCTACGAAAAATCGAATATTTTCAACCAAGTCACTCGTTACGAAAAAAAACAAAAAAAGAACCGGTGTAAATAATAAATAGCACAGTGTACGCGGGATGCACGGATACCGAAACCGTAGATACTTCGATATTGATCGATTGTTCAACCTGTACCCGTCGTTCTATACGGGTAATGCAGCAAAAAAAAGGAAAAAAAAAGAGAAAAAGAAAAAAAAGAACACGCTTGTACCCCCAGTGTGAGTATCGCAAGCACTTCCACTGTGAACGGTTATCAAAATCAACCAATAACCAACGATGGGATCAAACACGGTGCAACAACTACCATAACAACAGCGTCGAGGCTAGAGAGCTCGCGAAACAACACCAACGAAAATTAATAACGGACAGAACGGGGAATAAGTTGCACGGGTGAAACGAAAGTGTGTACATTACAAGAAATTTTGGTGTACATTGCATACGAGCGACGAAAAGTACAATGCTCAATTCCGATATATCATACATCCAATCACTCTAACCCTTCGTCGAATTATTACATCCCTTATCCCATTTTCGTTTTTAATTCGCCGATCGCCCGACCTATATTTCTTCCTCCCTGTCGAATAATTTTATTCGCAGCCCGAATATGATAGACGATAATAAATCAGCGCGTCGACAGACGGGCCTGGAAATTAAGCAGTGCACTTAGCGCGATTGGAAATAGATCTATTAAATTAAGGGGAACATAACATGTAACTGACGGTGGTTGAAGGGGTAGAGGGTCTGAGAGGGAGAGAAGAACCGAACATCGCGGGGAGATCGATAGCGAGGGCATTCGAGGGGCTTTTGCTCGACGACGCTGCATGCTGCGAAGAACGAATATCTTTCATCGTGTTCCTCTCAATTTTCTCCTCGTCTTCGACATGCCCCGCTCTATTCATCCCATTTTCTTCTATCTATCTTTCTTTCCATACCACCTGTCCTTCCCGTATAGCTTTCTCTTTGTTTCATTCTAATTCCGGTGCCTTCGATTCGGCGGGATTCTATTTTTCTATACTTTATCGATACCATTCAGGAGAATCGATTTCTTCACCCTCTTAAAGGTATTGCGATACTCTAGAGAAATAGTGGTTCCTTGGACTGCCTTTCAATTTGCAATAACTCGCGAAGAGGAAGTGCATATACGTCTACGTGGATGTACATGTGCCTGTGAACGAGCGCGTGTATGTGTGTGTATGTGTGTGTGTGTGTGTGTGTGTGCCGAGAAAATTTGTCTCCTGCCGCATCGAAGGCACTCTTGAAATCGATGTGTGTTCGTGTGGAGAAGGTGTTCGACGCGAAAACCGGTGGATGACGCTGGCGAGAGGACACCGATGTACACGTGGAGATGGATACACGTATACTGTGTATGTATGTAGGTAGATAGACAGAGCGATGCTACGAAGGGTTGGACGGGGTGTGATTGTGTAATTTCGAGCTGCGTCGACGATTCGCACCCTTCCGTCGCGCGAGATCGGATGCATATTCGGCCTGAAACTTTCGCGGATGAACCGATCGTGGAATCGATGCTGCAGAGATTGCGGAGATATCGCGAGGGGTTGTAAATTTCGCCGAGATGAAATTTCAAAAGTTTGGAAACGTTGGAAAACGTAGAAGATCGGGATGGGTCTGCGAATTGTTAGTAGCTATTTGGAGATTCGGGAATGCTGGTATTTTTACAAATTTGGAAGCATGTAAATTCGCGAATTTCTGTATTTGGAATTCGCCGGGTTCGAAATTGTAGATATCTTGGTCGAGGGATGATTCGAATGCAGAAAGATTGGAGAATTTCTGATTAACAATTATTTCGAAGTGGACAATTTGGTCTGTACTATAATATGGAATACTTTTACTCCAGAGATGTAACAATTTTTCAACAACGATGCGCAGAAATTCTGCCCGGAACGATATAAATATATAAAAATGATGTTAACGTAAATTCAGGAGCCCAATACTTTCCTATTTCACAAATCACCTCTTCTTCCTAGATCGATAATAAATGACGTATCCAATGTCCCAAAACTTATACTAATAATTCACTCGATCCCAAGGTATCACGTACGTAGCGGCCCTCATTCCCGATGCATCTACCAAATCTCTCGATTCAACCCCTTTCCTGATAAAACTCCAGCAATTTTCTCGCTAGAGATACGCAATACAGTACAATAAAGAAACATCGGGGAGGCACGATAACAGAGTACAATATTTACTACAGGTCCTACATCAGTGTGTAAGTGCGTGAGAGATGTGTGTCGCGTGAATCAATTCAATGCGTTTGCAATTGCGTGAACGTGTGTACGTGTGGTAGGCGTATCTCTCCTCGTGGACATACATTATACATGTTCGTGAGAGAAATTAGAGGCAGAAAGATAGAGAAAGGAATGGGGGGGGGGAGCCACGACAGAGAAAGAGAGACTAGAGTGAAAAAGAAGGAAGAAGATATGAACCATTGGAAAGGAAAAAAATGACAAACGTGACAGCAATAGAGAGAGAAAAAAAAGAAAATATTCGAGCGTATAAAAACGACATCGTGATGCATGTGCATACGTATGTACACGCGTACGCGGACACGTGACATGGAGATACATACTTCGAAATTACGAGTCACTGATAATTCGCGTTTTATTTATTTATTGTTCTTTCAATTTTTTGGATACACGATGCAGTGAGCGGGTACGTTCTCCAGCGTACGTGGTCCGACTGTGAAAATTATTTTTCGAGGGTAAAAGTCGATTTCGAGTGGAGTTTGCACTCGAGCAATTCTGCGTGCTCGGTGCTTTTGGATTATTTCTTCGCGACGGAAAGAGAATTTTGTTCGAAGACTTGTGAAATACAGGGATGCATGGCGTTTCAGTTACATTGCCCCCCCTGTTAAATGACGTTCGTAAATTTTATAGACCGAGTCCTATGGGAATTTAAACGCACAGGAACTTGAAAGTGAAAAAATTCTAAACTGGAGAATCAGGCTGCGAGGTGATTAAATAATTCCGAGATTAGTCTGCAATCTACTGCGCCTTCGTTTTTTAATACAAAACTTAGAATTATAAATTTATTAGCCCCAAAATTAACGAACCTTTTTCCGAAGAAATTTGTCATTCAAACGATTGAACCGACGTTTCCCTCATCAAAAACTTCACAAAGCACACGACCCAAGCACGCGACACGCGTCCGCTGCGTGTACACGTATACACACTTATGTACACTGATATACGTACGTATATAATTTATACGTAACAAATATATATCTGTATATATATAGAGAGAGAGACATTTAGGTTTATATATATGTATAGGTATATATATATATATATATAATGTAGAACAGTCAATAACCAGTCACAAAGTACCTTTTAGTCGAGTTTAGCGAGCTTCTCTCTACGCTCGGGCTCAGACTGAAACAGAGATCATCACGCGTCATTTTCACGCGATATTAAGAGCTTGCACGCGGTTCGCAAGGCTGCTATCGATCATCGATCACATGGATCGCTGAAAACCTTCGGTCCCTTGTTTTTTCTTATTTATTTATCTTTTTCGGATCTCCTTCTCTCGATCTCCTTTTCGATTCATTCATCTCTTCTCCCATTTCTGACACACTTCGAATCGAACTGGAGATACATCATTTTTTCGCCTTCTTTGTTTCCTCCCTTTATTCTTGCGTCATTGTATAATATATCTGTGCATGCACGCTCGAAGGATCTTTGTCTCGTCCAAGGACTGAACTTGGTTTCTTGGACGTCCCCGCGTTTCGTCCGACTGGTCGAAAAGTCGCGGCGAGCCCCACTAACCCAGTTTCGAGCATCTCGTTCCTAATTTAAAAGTGCCGCCTGTCATCGAACAATTGGCCCCATGGACGACAGTTGCGCGTATTAAATCTGATTTAATGGACGCTGTATCGCCGCGCTATGGAGGCAAAAGTGCGTACGTACTCGTGCAAGACGTGTTACCACGTTTTCGAAACGAACAGAACGAAACAATTATTCTTAAGTATCCTCGGTAAGCAGCAAAGATATTCCATCAATTTAGTTTTAACCCCTCATCGTCTAAAGGCGATTTTATAATAATTCGGACCTTAAAAGGTTAATCATCGTGGATTTTGTGGTCGATTTATATTATACTTTCGAAAATTCGTCTGATCTCAAACAATAAAGGATGAGAATAATTGTGATATTCTAATTGCTACCATTGTATGAGATTTTCTATGGTTAGAAAGATTGTTCGATACTCCAAAGTGGATTAGCAAGGCGGTTACGTTGCGCTAGGGTCAATGGTCCCCCTGTTCGATTCACGGCCCATTCCTCAGGTGATCGAGATCCAGAAATCCCTGGTGATCGATTTACTTACATGATGCCTGGCTGAGCTCAGTTTGGGTCTATCGCACACTGGACATTCGAGGCGCCAAATCGCCGATGATGTTACTCGAGCCCGGCACGCGGTGCAACGAGGATGCACATTAAAATCGCATAACAACCCTGTTAAGGGGCGATAAGGTACTTTTGGTGTGGAGTGCGCAGACAACAGGAAGTTGTAAAAATAATCGATGACGCTTGGATACTTCGAAACTGTGTACCAGCAGCAAACGATATTTTATCATTTTTTTTAATACGATAACCAACTTCGATAAATTCGGTGAAAAAAATGAAGAAATTCGCTGAGAAGTAAAAACTAGTGGATGAAAAAGAAATTCATGTGGCTGTTGTAAACGCGAATGCTAATATTATCTTTGTTATTTAAATTTTTCAGCGCGTTGGAAGAGGAATGCAACTGCTGAATAATTAAAATATTAATGTCTGATAAATAAGATATTTCTGTTGTTAATAATTGACGACACTGCCACGACAGTAATAATGAAATTATTATTATTAATCGTGCTAATAATTTTATTATTATTCCGTTTCATGGATTTTCCAAATTCTTTGATATAGAAGAGTGTCATCGTTGCACCACGAAGCCGAGTTGGTACGTCGAATCAAAACGCATATCGCGAATGAATGATCGACCATTCGTGGACGATCGTTTCGTCGACGACCGTTGTTGCAAGCCAGAGACAACCAACGGTCTTCCACTTCCGTCGTTCATGAGGTTCTCGAGGAACCATTACATTTTCTCTCACGTTGCTCGTCGACGACGTTACAATATTTGATTAGTGAACTCGTTAGGCGAACAAGCGGACAATAATGAAGCGAGATAGACAGGGACGACGAATTATGTATCGTCAGATCGAACAGACACTCTCTGCCGGCGTGAACTTCCGGCATTAATTAACGAACAAACGAAAACGAAACACAGATAGAACGGGGAAAATTAGTTGTTACGGGGAATTTCTTTTCGTGGGTTTAAAACGGGTGGGATAAGGTTTACGAAATATTATCATAATCCTCGTTCGTATAGTCTCTGTGTTATTTGTGTCTTTAGTCGTACTTTCGATTTCTTTTAGGGTGGCGAGTGTGCATTCCGGTATGCAGAATACTTACAGTGAACTCCCCATAATCAAATGCTACGTTAAAAGAGAACTCGCTTCCAAAATATATATTCTGAGGCCGTTCTTTTCATGGGTGGAGAATTAATAATAAGAATATCGTTTTAAACGGGTGGTTGGTAAAACTTGACACATGGAAATCATTTCGAAGAGTCATTCGTAAATAGAAAAATAGAGAAGGATGTATATATAAATTTTTCTTTGAAATATACCTATTCCTGTGTTACAGATATTTTTAATTCTATTATATATAATTAATAGTGTAGTACATTAAGAAAGAGCTGCATGGAACGCAGGAATTGCTAATTCAAAAACATATTCAATATTTCACCATTATTCTATTAAACAATACTCCTAAAAATATCATCCAGGTGTGAAGAAATTACGAATTTAACTGCCAGCTAAAAATCTGGCTAATAGAGGATCTCCCGACGCCGATAACGATTTCACGAAACATTCTTAAAAACAACCCCCATTGCGCGTTGTCTACTGTAATATATAATACCCAAAGAAAATCTAATGATAATTCTCCAATTATTTTCCTCTCTTTTCTGCACGCTCCATTTATAATTGTCCAAAGTCGGAGCTTTGAATTTTTCATTCCCTAACGACATCAGGAAGACAAAGGAATGTATAATAGTAATAAAAGGTCGGGAGATCCTTCGCTAATTGGTGAACCGTGACAGCCATACAGACAGACGGTCCCCATTAGCCATTTCACGCTGTTCGAGAGATGATCACGGTCTTAAATACGACAGATATCGAAGTTAAAGAGTATTTATCGTCACATACCCGTCTGCGAGTGGGGTGAATCCATTCCACGGTGGCCATCCTCGGGCCTTAGCACCGGCGAGAAGGTCGGCGCATTGGAAACGGAAACCGTTGGGGGTTTTTCAGTCTTGTCGTTCCTTATGAGCTGATGCACCGGTGGTGGGCCTGAAACGTAAGACACCGAAAGCTGAGGACGCTGTTCCAATATTGCTTAATCTAACGTCATTCGAATAAATCTAATCCAGCGCAGAATATAATAATGTCGGTACATGAATCGATCTTTTTATTTCATTTCGTTACGAATTGATGATGGAAGTACGCGGATCGAAGCGGAGGGAATAATTGTTCGAATATGCGAGTGAATATGATTTTTCTCGCCGTTGGATCGAAAGGGATGTCCGTACGAAGAAATTATTCGATGCGTCGTTGTTCTTTTGTTTTTATGCTGCACGATACCCGTGTGCATCAAGTGCATGCACGCGAGATCGCATTCAACGTTGACCGAGTAGCACAGAGAGAGACAGGTGCACTCCACTGTTTTGCAGCCCCCAGTTTATATTCTCCTGCATCTGCATTGAAACGACCCAACAAAGAAGATAAAAGTATCTTTCTTTTACGGGGACATGTCTTTGAATATCCAGCGAAAAATCCGAAAAACCCACGTAAATAAGCGCAAAAGGGGAGTACATAAGTTGTCAATTCGTCTGCCAAAGAATATAAACGGGTGCATTCGAGATTAACTAAAACGATCACCATAAAAATCCGGTAATGCGCTGTAATCAATGTACGACGCGACACATCCCGTCTGCGTCCCGTGCGCGCCCGTCGATCGGCGTTGACCCCATAGAAAAGGTCCGTTTCGCTGAACTAACTTCCCCGTTCTACGGGTGACAAGGTAGATGAAGATATACAAGGGGAGCGTCGTCTTCTGGTGAAACGGATTTGCATGCGCGTAGAATGGGTTGGGAAACGGTCGTTTCGCGGCAATAAAATTAGCTTCGTTCACCGGGCTGCACCGCGATATTTACGCCGGTCGTTAATTTAACGACAATACAGTCAATCAAGTGTCCCGCGGCCGCTATAAAGGCAACGTATGTATGATAAAAAGGGAGCAACGGGGAAACGCGGTTGGCCCAGGTCCAGCTATGCTTATTGCCGGAATTTTTCCTGCACCTCCAACCCCCGCTGGTCGGCTGTATGCGCATCCGTGTACGTCCGTTGGGGTGTGTGTGCGTGTGTGTTTTTTTAGCGTGTTTGTATGTGTATGTATGTATATTTTGTTTGAGAAAGTGGTCATTTTATTCCGTCCGTAAATTCCGTCTATCCGCCGCCGTTGCGGACCTCCCAGCGCAAAGAGTCGAAACTTTTCGCGTGCTTCTCGTTCGAGGGTCTTAACATCCCCTTTCAACCCCTTTCCCAAAGCGTTCTTCTCGATTTGTCAGTTGAAGCATACACGTGTATGTGTTCGACGTTTCTTTTTCTTTAAGCGTACGTTATTCGGATTTCTTGCATGGCCGATGAATTTGGAACGCTCGAATGGATGTTTCTTTGTTGCGCGGGGGGTGGGGGGGGGGAGAGACGTTGGTTTCGTGTTTGTACGCTTAGTTCAATACGGTGGTTAATATTCGAAGGCAAGGGTGGCTCTTCGAACGTTCGTGGGAGAGGGTTCGACTAACGAGATAAATTAAATAGGGATCGAGGAATAACAGTCCAGATTGGAATTAGGAATTTTTCGTTTCACCCACTTTCCGGGAAGAATACGCAACGCGCGAAGTGACGAGGAAAGTTCGACGGTCTAATTGAATTCAGAGTTCTGGGCTGACCGTACTCGAGGGTTTAGTTACAGAAATATCGTTTCGTTATTAATTTCATGTTCGCCGTTAAAATTACGGCATTAATTAAATCGTGCGTTAAAAAAACGAACGCGCTAATCCGTCTTTCTTCTATAAAGAGCCAAAATATCCTACACTGTTTCTGGGAACGGAATTGGAATCGGAAAATAAAAATGAAATCCCCCCCCCCCAACCCCTCCCTGCCCCTCTCCAAACAATTCCGTCAAAAGGATCCAAACTTTTTTAGCGTCTCGAAATTAGCGCAAGGAACACTTTGCTCTCGTGAGTTCCTATTATTCTACATCTCTTTTTCCGCGAATAGCTTCGGCCGGAAGTTATTCCTCTTTTTCATCTCCATCCAGTGACTTCCGTTTCGCGGCGTACGCGTTGCCGGGGATGGGGTAGGTTATCGTTTGATCGATGAAAGAGTTAAAAGGGGCGAGCGAGAGGGAGACAGAGGCGGAGGGGAAAAAAGGAGGGACGGAGTACAGTGTGGCGCGATAAAGCCGGCCCAGCGCAGAGAATAGAACGAAAATAGAGGAACGGAAAGGGAGAAATATATAGGGAAAATGATCTATAGAACGCTGAGCAAAGTAGATCCCGATAACAAAGAACCCCGCGATAAGCCGACGGGATGAGATTGAACCCGCGGTGCACCAAAAAAAAAAAGAAAGACCTTCGACCTGTGACCGCTGGGAATTTGTTACTAACACAGATTAGGCGTATTCGATTCAAACCCGACGATTACCGTGGAACCGTGGACCACGCGAGATGTTTTATTAAGTGTATAATACGACTGCGTCGACGAGCAAAGTCTTCGACCGGAAAATTGTCGATTCTTCGACCGCTGTGACTTCGTGAAAAGAAAAATCGCCCATCGATCCATCTGGTATTGTTATAAACCGTGAAGTCCGCACCTCGACGGACCTGAGTTCATTTTTCAATAAAATTGTCTATTCATATCGCGTAGGGGGTGCGCACGCTAAGCGCTTTCCCTTCGAAGACTGTACAAACCTCGATCGCCCGTACGAACCTTGAAAACTTTTCTTTCCGACCGAAATCATCGTGTTACATGTATACGTATCATATTATAGTTGACGAATATGCACGCCGTTTCAGATGTAGATTCCGCATAGCCGCGTCTAGCGTCCTCGAACGGTTTAATTTTAGTGGGTAGAAAAACGTTAAAAATACCGACAAACCGTGGTTTCGCAAACGTCCACTGGTAAACAAGGTCTGCGTGTAGGTGCAAGCAGAGGGGCGGGATGCGTCGCGGCGCGACACATCCGTACTGCCACCGGCTGCAACGCGGTGCAACATTGCCGCGAGGTGATCCCGAGAATACGGGTCGCGTTCGAGTTATCGTGTCGGTTGATGCACGACCTTCTATTAATGCGACGCGACCGCCGCCGATACACCGAATTATAAACGAGAAACCGTTCGAATTTCAACGGGGCGATTCGGAGCACTCCGCGACGCAACGCTTCGACGCGCGGCGCTTCGGGACCGCGACGCTTTCGGAATTCGAACGCGTCGGGACGCAATGCGCCCGCGACTCGCGATTCCTTCTGTCCCCGAATCTCGACGCTCTGTCGTCGCGACGCGGCGAATTCGTAGTTCGGCTCGATACGACGCGCCGTTCATTACCGTCTTGTTCAAGAAAAACGCGTCACCCTCGAAACGCTACCCCCGATGTACCCGCGGCGATCGATTCGCAAACCTCCGCGTCGCGAACGTGGCCGCAACTATCGCGCCTCGATTTTCCAAACTCATCAATCTTCGATCAATCACGGACTCTCCTCTCCTCTCCGCCCAAACCTCTCTGCCGCTGCAGTGTATACGTGTACTGGCGCCTGGTGACGCGATATATCGCGTGACGTCAACGACGACAAGAAAGACAGACAGACAGACAGAGAGAGAGAGATAGAGAGAGAGAGAATATTCGCGCGAAACCGGGTGACAGCGTGCATCCACTAAAAATAAGGACGAACGTAGAGGTTTTGAAACTCACTGAAGCTAGCCGCTGGCTGAGCATGATCCGCGGCCGTGGCTGCGGACGGAGGGGTGTAGCTGCTGCAGTAGTACGGCGGGTGCTCTATTTTGATCGCGTTTATTTGAGGCTGCATGTCGCTGAGGTCATGCAGTATGGACGCTGAAACCAGACACACATTAGCGGTTACGGATCCTCGCGCGTTCGTACGTCATCCGCTTCTCCTCGTCGTCCACCGCCTAAGTCCGTCGTTCGCGTCTTCGTTTTTGTTCGTCTTCCTCGTACGGACTTGACTCTCGGGGGAAGTCGCGCTTCCGCGCTTGACACTTTTCCGTCGAGAACCGAGCCTTCGAGCGCTCCACCTGGCCTCCTTGCGAGGCTGGGAGTTTCTTTACGGGGAGGGCGTGCGGGGGAAGGGGGGGAGGGGCGGCGAGACGACGTTCACGCGTTGCGGGGTAATTTTGGAAATGCATTCGACGCACTTTGCACGCCGCGATGAGATCCTTTCTCGCGCCGCGAAGAGGTTTAAAATTTTCTCCCCGGAACGGGAAATCTGTCGCGAGCAATTCTCGTCCCGCGTCGAATGCATTTCTTCTGGGATGCGCGAGAAAAAAAAGAAATAAATATCTGCTTACGTACGACTGTGTACAAAACATTTCGATCGATAACTCGCTCCACGTCGATGAAGGTAATCGTTTCCGTGAATTTCGAAAATCGATTGGCCAATTGAACGCAACGGTTCGGCGAAGGAACGGACTGGTGAGTGGAGAAATTAAAAGGAACGCGAGAGACGGAAATAGAGGGGGGCGAGAACGACGATAGCCATGGACCACGTAAACACAGGCTTGCTTCAAGGAGGGTTCGTGTAAGGGGGTGGGACCGGTTAATTAATCGTGGAGCCGGCCATTAGAATACGCTCCAGTTACACGTTGCGCTGAATCAGCGCCACCGTAAAATAATAGGATTCCAGTTTGTCGCAGTTGGCGACGCGTAAATATAGGGATCCCCCGTGGCACGACGGTCAACGACCAATTAGGTTGAGCTAGTGCCGTGGAATTTGCATCTTGTCTAAGCGACCCGCTCGTAAACTCCTGGCGATTTCAATCTTCCGAATATCTTCCGAGTTCTTTGGCAATTTACGCGAGCATTCTGTTCGTTCACCGGTAGATCCACCGATTTTTTTTTCTGTTTTTAAGTCGAACAACGGCAGCGCTGAGAAAGTTACCGCGGACGTTGATTTTAAGTCCGACGGAAAGTTTTAATTATACAATCGAAATCGCAAGGAGGAGATTTTTATATCGATTTCTCATAGCGGTGGATTACAGGAATTTTGTTGCTGCTGTCGAGAATATAGGTAATCGTGAAACTACTGCGGAAAGGATTCGCTGATTGCAGATTATGTTTTAATTAGACTTTAGGGGGTCGAGTCACCGATGTGATCTGTTCCGAACAGAATCGCGACGGTCGCTGTTGATTACTTTCTAGATTAACGCGAAACGTTTCCACAGAAAATAAGACTAAAGTTTCTCTATCTTGATAGACGTATTAAAAACCTGGAGATCTGGTCGGTTCCGTTCCAGTTCGTCTCAATCTTCTCGAACTACTTACTGCAGATCAACGGCAATATAAGAAATACGAAAAAGAATCCACTTCACCGGTACAATTCAAGGATCCAACAAATATTAATCCTGCGTTCATCTAAGCGAAACAATCCACTCGCAATATTACCAACCCAACTATACAAAAATATGTAAACCAACAAAAATATAGAACCACCTAACTTCCTGTTCGCTATACACACTTCCAACACAGCAATTTAAAGGACGCACCTCGTCAACATATACACATATAATTTTCAATAATCCAATTCTCTTGCAAAATAATGTTCCTCGTTAAATAACGTCCCACGTTTTCACCCAAGCAATTAGTGAACGCCGGTGTCCAATTTCGATAACCCTCTTCTCTCCATTCCAGCACAGCACTCCGCTATATCCCTCCATACGTTTGCCCGTTTCCAAACCCCCGAATTCCGCAACTAAAATCCACCACCACCCCCGGCTGAGTGGTATGTTTCTACCATGTCTCGTCTTGCACGTCGTCGACCGTCACCACCAACAGGATATTCTTCTCTATTTCACATCAGTCGGGGGGTGGTCTCCGCCCCCGCGGAAATTGCGCCCCTTTTTATCCAGACTACGTGCCGTACCTCTCACATCGGTTGGAGAGGAAAAAAAAGCCCAGGAAAATACTGGAAAATACTGCCCCCCTGCGGGCCTACCATTTTTCCCGCTCGAGTCGTACACGTGTGTGCGGCCGCATTGTTGACAAAAAAAAAACCAGTGACGTATCCGGGGGATGGAAAAAAATTCGTGGAAAATCGCGCCCGCCGTCGGGACAGTGATTCGCGTCCCCCCTCCTACCACTGATTCGCGTTTTTTTTTTTTTTCAGGGAAAAGGCAGCTCGGCCCGGCGACGAGTTGGGTAACTTTGAAAAAATTCTTCCATGGTCGGGCGCGGACGTCAGGGGTGAAGGGACGGCATTGTAGCACGGTTAACCCTCTGTGATATAGAATTCTCGATCGTCGATGGAACGACGAGTGGCCACGTCTCGTTTATTGTCTGATACAGATCTCGGCAAATGCTTTTTTTCGCTCGTCGTGTCGCGTTCGTGTCTAATTACAATATTTCGCTTCTTGTTCCCGGCGCGAAGGAATTTCCCATTTTACGCCTGCCACCGAATGCATATTCGTGGCCAAATGAACAGTTATAATCAAAATGTTATATTACAAAAACATCCCCGCTGACACCTGCGAACAAGAATATCATCCCAACTAAAAATTCTCAAATTACTCCGACACTTCCCTTCTCGTTTCTTTTCTTCGTCTGAATCGAAGGAGAGCAGATTTAAAAAGAAAAAGGTCCGTTCGATCCGGAGGAAAAGATCGGTATAAGGGAGCCGGTTCGTCCGTTCGAAGAGAGGACAGAGAAGGGGTTGGCGAGAGAAAGAGATGCTCTGCAAGGCTCCTCTGAGCAGCCTCTGAGGCCGTGAGCATTGTTCCCCGTCTATTAATACACCGGGTTGCATACTAATCTCCTGCCACGGCGACGCGGAGAACGAAGAGGGAGGGAATGTAAAAAGGAGAGGGAGGAAGAGTGCAGATGCATACGCCGAGGCGTTTCGAGGCTCGCGCCGCTTCTCAATACGCGCTCTCCTGCCCTATTATTCCATTTAGTGGCGGTGCACGCGTGCCACGGTGCTCTTTTTAACGAGGATCCAATGGAAATTGATCTAGAGTACCGCCGGATAAGCGTCTCGAACGAGAATCGATGATTCCTTAATGAGCACTAGCTGGCCGGGGGAAAGAAAATACTCGCGGCTTTTCTTCGCCGGGCGATTTTCGAACGCTCGTCGGCGTTAATTACAGAAGGAACTGTGGCGATGATTATGCGGCGTTTGGTACGATGAATTGGGAAGTGAGTGTGCTGGGAGAAGTCGAAGTATTCAATTATTAAATATTAATGGAGAGAGAGTAGTTAGTACGATTGATTCGATGAACGTGGAAGCTGTTTTGAAATCTTGCGAGAAGTTTTTGGATTAAAATCGGTATTAAGAATTTGATAACATTGTAATAATAAAAGTTATAATAGTATAACTTTTAAGTTTGATAATTTAAAAATTGTTTTTTTTCGTTGAAGCTAGACGTGTTAAAAATTGGAGAGTTTGGAAGAAATTGAGGGAGTTTGTGCTTAATTACAGAGGGTTTCTACCGATTCCGTATTCGGCCGAAATAATTCGTTAGTTCGTATTGGACTAATCCTTCTGGTGATTGTGTCTTCAAAGAAAACTTGGCCGAGGGGTTATCGGTGACTAATAGAAGAGGAACTGGGAGACTGGCAGCATAGTCAGTTCCTGTACATGTTCGTGACGGAAATTGGCAGACAATGTCGGGCAAATAACACTTGGTTTCACCTGTTCTACCAATGGAACTACCTGAGAGGACCATCAACGTTACTGGCTTTCCAACTGTAATTGATCCCTTCCCTTTTCCACGCATAATTAACAGCATGAGTGTGAAGAAAGCTTGAGAAGTAAATTTCGCTACGCGATGCAGAGAAGATCGTACTAAACTTGAGTTAAAACATTCCTAAATCTTTATACAGAGAAACGGCTGTCGAACAAGTAGCCTCAGGCACAAGTACAATCATTTTCTGATCGAGTTACACTCACAGAACTCTGTGTACTTCTGTTCGATTGCACGCGCAACGTGTGCCAATCGTTCGTCAGGCCCTTGATAGCGAACGAGGAGTGAAGTGGTCTCAGGTATGAAGAATAGCGTTTGTAACGATAAATCGGCTAAATCGGGAAAACAGCAACGAAGTTAGACGAATTATTAGAACTTTTAAGAAATTTAATTCCATGTACGTTCTGCCCTCGATTGAGCTTAAATATATATTTTTTATCCGTAAGGAGGAAGGGTTCACCCGATCGAATGCAAAAAAAAATGGAAAACGACTGTTGGCAAACGTATCGCAAGCTGCGCAAATTTAAACAGCCAACATTGCAAATATTGAAAAAATATCTCCAACGCGTGCATAACATTTAACGGCAGACTTTTAAATAGCGACGCGTTCTTTTTTAGCGTTCACATAGGATTTTCTTTTCACAGTGCTATATTACTGTCTGGCACTTAATCCGAATAATCAATTCGTTAATGTAATCGTTACATTTGCGTGATCGTGGAGCGAGTTTCTTGAAAAATTCATTATCGACAGGATGCTTTCAAAAGGTTTTCCAGATATCGACTCGTTGATTACCTTTCGAAAGCATCCGTGAGATCCGAGATCGATTCGCGCTAAATCCTTTTTCTTTTTTCTTTCCTTTACTTTTCTTTTACTATATTCTTTTTTCTTTCTCGATAACTTAGAGGTCAATCAGTGAATCTGTCCATGCAAGAGTAGATGAAGAGAGGAAATCTTATATTCGTCGTACCTTTTGAAAGCATCCAGAGCTCCTTGGAGCTGAAGACACCTGTCGCAAGGATCGTGTCATTGCAGACAACACCGTTATATAGTTCGTGGTAGCCTGCACCTGGGAACATAACCCAGTCGACCATGAGGCGATGCTCGTTCGCCAAAGTTCGATAAGCTAGTGCTCGAAATCGCGGGAGGAAGGCTAATTAATAATTTGAGGCGGGGTGATTTTATGGTAATCGATCTATTTACCTTTTCGCCGCCTCTCTTCCTCCTTGCTCGCGTTGCAGATGCCGTTTAGGACCTCTGTAACAATGTAAGAGGATTCGCAAATTAATCTTTCTAGTTAAGCTCCTTCTTTCCTGGTAAATTATTTAGACGGTACAGTGGTGACAGAAGATAGAAGATAATTGTATTGTTAGAGAGTGTAAGTGAACGAAGCACAATTGGAATGAGTTAATCTTTTAATAGCGCCGTTTCATCTGGTACGTGTGCAAATCTTAATGCGTTTTCAGTACGCTGCATTTTAATTCATCAGTTAAAGCCAATTTTTGTCCTACGGTTTTATAAGAATTATGGCCATCGTAATTGATTAGGTATAATAATCAATTCCTGTTCGTACACATCTGTCATTAATAACAAGCGTATTACCCAGCGTCATTTAATACATTTTCTAATAAAAAAAATGCAACTTCTTTTTTTACGTCCATACTGTATTCTCTGTACAAACGGTATTATCTCCCGGCGTATTCCAGTACACTATTTTTTTCTTTCACTATCTTCCATATAAATTGTTGCCAAATTTCTCCTGCCAAGATTTCCACGTACTCTATCCAAAACACACATTTCTCCATTACTACACGGGCGCGTATAAATTGCCGTGAAACCTCTTCCTCGCTTCAATGGAACGCGAAGCACCTCCGAAGAATTTCAATAAAAAGATCCGACGAGAATCGCGCGACATTGTTCCCCTTCGTTCCCTAAATCGTGAAGCAACCAATTTATTTCTAGCTGTAAAAATTTCGCCCGCTCCGTCCCCCTTTGGAAAGTTGAAAATACTCCGCGAAAATCAACCCCGCGGCACTTACGCTATCTCGAAATAGGGGAACGATATCCTCGAAGCATCCCATCTCACCTTCGCTGTCACACGGTGTTTTATATCGCAGGGACCTTACGCAAATCTCATTACGCAACATATCACCGAAATACACGAGAGCCCGGAACGCGTTCGTGTTCGACTTCTCGATAGAGACAGAGACGGATAGAAAGAGCTCTTGCATATAGGTGGTACATACATAGATACATGCATGCATGCATGCATACATAAACCGTGTACGTATATATCCGCGTGAGTGTATATAAATTCGGGTGTATAGAATCGTGCGACAAGGTGAGAAGTAGAGAGGATGGAATTCTTCTGCGCGGATGGAAATTCGGAAAAACGTTTCACAATCGTCGCGACACCCTCGATCCTGCTCGACCACGAAAACCCGTCGAAACCAACCGTTTATAAATAGACGTTAACAAACATACGTTCACTCTCGAGTTATTTTTAATTACAAGTCAACCTTATATCGCCGTCGACTGCGCGGCGATAAATCATCCCCCGATTTTTCTGTTCCCTTCCGCCCCGCGAGAATTCGACCGATTCTGCGTCCGGGGCGATCGACGGACGCAACGACGACGAATTGTCGGGCGAGCAGCGAATTAACGACGGGACGAATTAACGCCCGATAGAAAACGCGTAGGCGCGGAATTAATGGACCGTCTCGAGATTGAAGGAGGAAATATCGCGAAGAGCGTGTTGTTTTCGTTGCTCGCGGAATTTATTCGGGGGACATGTGATTTTAATGAGCGTTCTATTTTCGGTTCGGTTCGATCTCGTTCTAAATTCCGATCGAGATTCTCCGATGTATCTAATCGAACGTTTTCAAGGGGTTCCGACTTTTGTTCCACGCGTAACGGAATTCAACACGACGTCGGAGAATCGCGACCAGCCGTGATGATTTCTCTCGAGAATCGATATCGCGACGCACCGAAGGATCTCTCTAGATGAGTTAGCTGCGAAATTAGTGGACCAGTGGTCTGGTTGGGCAGGTGCGTGTGCGACGCAGAAATGTTAGCAGACACCGATAGATGCGCTCGCTCTTGGAACAATAATAGAGAGTGGATCTGTTGACACCATGTGATCCATGAGCGCGCGCGATATTCGCGACGCCTCAGGAACGACGCTCAAGGACGGCCATTTTACAGGCTTTTCCGAGAATTCTCGCGAAAACTGTGAAAACCGCGACACCAGAAGCAACCGACGGACAAACGTTGATTGGACACGCGAAGTTCCGAATATAGAAACGATTTCTCAATTCATATTTCTTCCGTGCAAGGAAATATTTATATTTGTACATAGAAATTGGAAAAATGAATGTTGCAAGGCATATGCGATGATTGACACTGAACATGACTTTATCGCGTTTCAGAAGACAGTTCGGTTTCTGTGCTGATGGATTCGGAGCAAGCGCAAATTTGTATCGAATATATTCTGCATCTCGCAGTGTGTACAACTACAATTTGTACTTTGACTATGCGGGAGATATAGAACGCACTAGCTGTGCCGCTCTTCTAAGAATTATTAAAAATAGCCGCAGCAACAAATGTTTTGCCACAATGTTCGCGCTACGAAATAATTAACATCCCCTGTGAATTCAAGGCGCCAAGGGAGACGTTTTCCTCGCAATTGCACGAGCAATTTTTGCGTTCCTCTAATTACCAACTTTTCTAATTACGAAACGAAACGCGCGTTTCATTTTGAACCAGCAATTTTTCATCGTCTTCAATCGGATATCCCTCAAGTCGCCCGAGCGGGCAACTTTGTACATTTTTCCTGGGATGGAAATCGATGCGCAGGAATAATTGCAGGTACAAGAATATTCATTTCAAGTATTCGCAGTGGTACGAATGAAAATCGAACATACAGGCGAGCACGATGTTCGAAAGAGAGAAGAGGGGAGAAAGAGAGAAAGAGAAGCCTACGCTACAAGATGTCCGTCGCCTATTTATTTATAGAGCGAGCACACATCGGCACGCATGGTCACATGCTCGCGTCTACAACACACAAACAATCAAATAAATGTATTCGTAAAACGCTCGAGCGCACGAGAGAGTACCTACCCGTACTCGCACGCGTTTCCCTCGACGGTGCACGAAAGCATCCATTCGAAAATTCCGCGCCTTCATTCTCGATCTATCGGAATAATTATTAACCCGAAAAACGGTCTCGTATTCTGGTAAAATAATGCAGGAACATCGCAGTTTACATAAAAATGAAATTTTCACGGGTCGACTTCATTTTCACTCGGGCGACCATGCGAAAAATGCAACGACATAATTCTAAAGATCCTAATATGGATCTCGGAAACTCTAAACTTGAATGATTCGACAGAAAGTTTGGCGCCTTGGTCATGGCAACCGCAGAACCATTCAAGATACTACTGCGGATTCCAAGGGGAATAGAGGAATCTGAGAGGTGACGAAAACCTGTACCAAATACCGATAACGATAATAGAAACAAGGGAATTCGCGTTCGACGTAATAACTGATTTCGCTCGATTGCCAAATCGAGATGAAAGAAATAATTCACGAATAAATGGTGTACACGAATAAAGCCACGTGGCGTGATACCTTGTGGTCAGAAATGTTTGAAACTCGACTCGAAGGTTTCCCGGTCTATTCCGGCTGTCGCTGGATTATCGAAGTCATACAGCGTGGCTTTTCCTACGGACTTTTCGAACCGACCCGTCTAAAACGGACCTCGCCTGCTGCAGAGGCATCGCGAAAATGCGACGTGTCCGAGAACGACACGCGTCGGGGCACCTGTCCTCTCTCTCTCTAACACTTTCATAAGAGACGATGATACTTACGCAACTGGCCAGCCAGGCGATATTTAGCTCTTAGGGCGAATACGTATCCCAGCTTTAACGATCTAGCAGGCGATCCTAAATAATTTTTCCCTAATACCAGCTGGAATTTTCATTAGAAAATATGTCTCGCGGTTACCGAATTTCATGCTGCCGGCCGATCTGAATACATGTACTGTATCATTTTCGTGCGACGATTTCGCAGATTTATTAATTTCATATTTGGACCGATTCAGATGTATAACATATGATATTTTTCGTGGAAATTAGATACATTAGATACACCGGAATAATTAACAAGTAATCACGAAATCTGTATGAAATTCCACCGTGTCTAAATTTATTGCATTCCTGTGTTATTCACCAAGTATAATATTCATGAATTGCCGGCGCAAAAAATATTCCTTAACGAAAGAAATCCTTATTCCACTACAACCCTTCTATCCCTTCAAACACATGCACCCCAAGTCCAACTATTTTATTCCAATACCTATTCCTTTATCAGTACCACTGCCCCTGCCGCACTATCGATTAAGAAACCCTATTATTTTCCTCCGCTGAAGGAAATATTTCAATGGATCGATACACCATGACAACCATGAACACTATGAAAATTGAAATATTGGACATAGCTGGTCCTCGCTCCTCTCTCGGTGTACTTCCCTTCTATAATAATACCGTCTATTAGGTCAGTCGAAACGAACGGAGCAAGTGTCTACTTTTAGCATACGTCGACGCGGCGGATAATCCGAAAGGGTCCGAAGTAGCGAAGCCTTCGCTATCCACGCCACGCCTTGGCAACCAGCAAGTTTATATTATTGTGGTGGCGTGTATATTTACAGAGGGCCAGGAATTTTTATGATGTTGATCGTCCGTCGCCGTGCATCGTCGATCGACTTCCACCACTGTCTGACGCGCGCGTACAACCCTCCAATTAATATAATTTTTCGCAAAGAAATCGTCCGTTCGAATCGCCAATGGTTCGGGTGACACATTCGCCGAACAACGATTTCGTTGGACGAAATTATTCCGAGTGAAAATTTAATGTATTCGTGTTAGAAATGTGAAGTGAATTGTGCTAATACTGCGGATATTAAAGGGTTCGTGAAGATTTAAGTATGATAAAATTCGGTCTTGGATTCGGAGGGTAGAATCGACCTTGAACATTTGAAAGTGGGACAGTGCGATTCGAAAAAGCGATCTAAGTTGGAAATCTCTCGGAAGGGATTAAGAAATGTTGGGAAACTTTGAAATATGCAATCTGGAAACGGAAAGAATCTTCGAGTTTAAATTCGAGAAAGCAGCGGCTGGAAACTGTCTCGACTATTAATTGGGTTTTGAAGTTCAGCGAAGCTTTTCGAGTTTCCAGCCCGGATCCGAATAAATAAAGGTGATTAAACTGATCCTCCCTAAACGAATTGCAACCCGTAAGTTTTGTAAACTTTCGCAGTCGGAGAAATTAGAGTGATAGAAAAAGGGTAACCGAAATAGAAGGTATGCTTTTAAACGTTTTGAAGAAAATATTTTGAACGTTCCTAATATTTGCGCTAATCTTAATAATAATATTTCTGATATTATTATTATTATTATTATTATTATTATTATTACATGCATGGTTATATGCATGAATTGCTGCGCATAATTTATTATAAGCTATTTTCTAAAGTATGAAATTGCTATGCAGGTTCCATGCCATTGGAAATAAAATGCAGATGGAATTTCTTACGATAAGTAGCTTCCATCCACTACGGGTTATATAGAAATTTATGGGCGCAATATAAAATGAGCGTTCCAGAAAGTAAGATTTATTTTAAGAAACCGAGGATCCTCAAAAACGCATACATATAGATAGAAATATTAGATTCAGCTCTAGCTTTAGACACACTAATCTCATTAATAGAACACGTGACCCAGAATCATCAGCACTACTATATTAGATTCTTCTTAAATAGTAACAGCAAACCAGCTACTCGTGTTCTTTAATTAACCCTATAAAATGCATCATTATATTTACAATCGAACAAATCTACGGAACCTCGTGCCGTGACAGTACTTACAATTGAAATACGCGAGCTTCCGGAGAGCTATTACACAAATTAACGAGCACGATCTATCCGAATTTGCAAAAAAGAAATCAATTACCAAAGTATCGTCCGAAGACACGCTACACAAATTTTCTAGTACACGAATGAAAATTCTTTCCTCCCAAATCAAACAAACTTCCAGTTACCCCAAACGCCTACAACCATAAATATACACCCCCAAAGGAATTCCGACGGTCCCGCTGATTCCTCCCGTTCTATTCCCCGCTTTACCGTCTAAATCGCAGAGCACGAAGGCGATACCACAAGAAAAATGCAAACACATGGCACCCATTCATAGGATGTAAGAGAAAACGATCGAAGGAGGCGACAAACGGTCTGGAGAGTGCCTAACCTACCCCATGTCTTGGCAGCCGAGCGTTTTTTTCTCTTTCTCGTAGGTGGTGCGCAGTAGGCCTGGCCAATTTTTGCGTCAACCACGGCTGTAAACATTAGAAAGCCGGCTGCCAAGGCGTGTGTGAGCCACGGGTTCGTAGCCTGCGAAAAGAGAGAGCGAGAGGGAGAGAGAGAGAGAGGAAAAGAAGAAGGGAGAGAGGGAGATGCAAGCGAAGCTTTTGACCACGGGGCGAAACTGGCTTCTGCCAGGACGCGCGCGTACGAAAATTAAATGTTTCACGACTGAGTCAGTGAGTTCGATGAAACCGAACGAAAGAAGAAGCGACCACGCGCCAGTCCATAGTTCTCCTGCCAGCTGATCGATCGAGGGCAGTGCGGATCGATCGCCACGTGGGCAGTTCTTCGTAGTGCGCGTTTCAATTCTGGATGAAATTTTCAATCCCCGCACCGGAGTTGAATCGAGGGGAAATTTAAAATAGAACGTGGTGGATGCCGTGATTTATAGGATTTTTCACTGGATTTAGAATCACCGTGGACTTCACGCCGCCCTGATACACATTCGTCTAATTCGAAAATGAACAAAGTCGGAACCGAGGAATTTACATTTCCAAATTCAAACGTCATAAAAACCGCACCAGAACCACCGACCCCTCGCGATTTCCCTATCAAACGCCCTTTTCACCTGGCAAGACTTCTATTATTCGCAACGCGAATTTCAAGGTTCATCCTACCGGAAGTCCCGGCGATCGCAATCGACAGTACAATCCGTTCCAGAATTCCGAAAAGTAGAGGGGCGCGAGGCGTTCGTGTGCCGGTTTAAATTCATCGTCTCGTGGAACGCAAAACGATCGAGTGCCTTGGACAGTCGACAAGATCGACTATACTCGAAAACGATCCCTAAATGAAAAGGTCTGCCGATCAGCTTCCTACCGGTCGTCGTTCGCCCAACGAATGAAAGGAAACCGGAGAAGAACGAACTCGCGTGATCGCCACGCGAGACTCGCGCCATGGAGGCAGCAACCCCGTTGTTGTATGGGGGCCGGTGAAATTGGCAGAGAGTTCCAAGAAACTTTGAATCGAAGCCGAGTCGAGTGGACACTTTGAATGGACGGATGTGCGAGTGAATGAACGCGACACGCTCGATTCAGACCGCCACCCGCCGCTCCACCGTGTCTGTCTCTGTCCGTCTTTCGATTCGACGATCAACGACAACCACCGACGAGCCACCGCTTCCTGTTCGAGGAAGACGACGATGCGTGGCAATTTATCTGGCGCGAGAACGCATTAATAGACGATTGACGGGGATGAGGGTAGATAGTTTGCGAGCGAGAAGAAACGGTTGTTGCACTGATTGGTTTGGCGAAGGGTTTCGGAGTTTTCTTCCCGAAAAAATACCGGAGGGTTTGCCAATTTGATACGTCGCGGTGGTGCGAAGTTCGAAGACTTGAATCTCTCTGAGATTCTGGAATATGGGGATCGTTGATCGGTTCCCTTTTTTTAGTTTCAGAATTTGGACATTCGAATGCGTAATATTCCATTTGCTTTTCATAAAATTCAGTCAAATTCGTTGGAATGTGATGGATCGAATTGTACGACGGACCGCGTCTCCTTAGCAGAGTTTTGTGAATGGAATGGTCAGATACATGTATACTTTGACGAGGAAAATTGTGTGGTACTTGGAATTCATTTGGTGAACAACGGCCAACTGGTACAGTGTCAAACAATTCGCCGGCGGAAGTGTTCCTGTTACAGTGCTACGTTCCAAAAAGCACAGGGCGTGAAACATCCGAGTGTTCAACGGCGAGGAATTACGTTTACGTGCTGTTAATTGTGACAAGGAATCGGGTTAAAAGTGAAATGCCACAGGGCCAAATAAAATTCTGGAAAGAGTACATATCCTTTCGACGAAATTTTTAAACGATAACGAAGCTCCTCCCGATCAAACATTTATTGTGCGCATCTATATAAACCGTTTAGAAACTAATGCGAAAGAAACGGTTGTTAAATCGATTAAACAGAGAAACGATACCTGAAACACAGCACAGAATGTAGGGCCATAGTGAATTCCAAGAAAAGAAATTTTTCCATCGGAATTTCTGCATAATAGAGTGGTCTCTCTTAATCGAACACTTATCGCGGTTATCTCTTACCGTGGCTGGTGATAAAATTGGCGAGGTAGAGGTCGAGTTCCCGGACGGAGACGTTGATGTGATAGGGGTTGACGCAGAGGCCCGGCTGAGCACATTCCGCAGTCTTCTCTAGCCGTTCCCCGTCCGTCGACTCCAACGGAATTGCCTTGAAGAGGATCACCATTACTAGATCCAACCTCCATACCTGCGACATAACGACGGGCGTAGTATTATTGGCTGAGCATAGAGTGTTACCGTGGACCCGGTTCGATTTTCCTTGGTCCATGGTGGTTTCGACGTTTCCTCGTTCATTTCACGCGAAATCGACGTAACAGGGCTTGCGGTGTAATTCAGTTAAAACAGGTCCGAAGATTTCACTCGCAGATGTTCAATCGTTAAAATAAAAATTGCGCAAAAACCATGGTAATTCTATTTCCTACAGAACTTGATAATTAAAGTTTCCGACACGACTCGAATATATTTTTAAATGTTTAAACGATAAAACCGATTTGAATAAATTGCTATACGGTTAATTGTACAGGACTGATTGTACGTTAAATGATTATTTGGCCAGGCGATCACTAAAGGAGTTATTTAAAGCTAGAGCATACGAGGTTTAAATCGGGTAAGTAGATGCGGACGGCGATAGCCAGACAAACCTTATCTGCCTGACGCAGGCAGTCGATGCGACGCATTTTTCCCTTCTGATCAGGATTACTTAGGACACACATGGCTGGCCTCTTCCCCGTGATACTCAGAACGAAGTCCTCTCGGTACTCCTGGGTGATATCCTTTCGTAACTTTCCTAAAAGCCGCGAGGCCCATTTCTGTTTCACCTCCAGCTTCTCGTTCTGCAACCAAACAATGTTTTCTCATTACGATACGCCGTTCCACTATTCGTCGACACATTATTCTATCTCACAATTCACCAGCAAATCCATCTTACAATTTTTATAATTCTAAAATTGCACGTTCGTTCGATATCTTCTTTCGTTTTCATTCGATCCACTGCTTTCGATTTATTTTAAATTTGACAGTATTCATCGACGGGAAATTTCGTGCACTCGAAATTATTAATTTTTACACCGGCGTAGAATTCTTAATTTATTTCATCGCCCACTGCCCCTCTTTTAAAAAATGTCAAACTCGATTCTAAGACGTCTGACTTGACCTGTCCTATTCCACCGCTTTGTTTTATGACGCATTCGAAGTTTGCCCGAAACGAATACCAAAGAGGAATAAAAAGTACATAAGAAACGAACATCATGCCGCGACTTACTATCTACCGCTAAAGAAGAGCAAAGATAACCGTGGAAAAGTCAATTGGCATTCGAACTTGGCCAACCCTTTTTCGTCCATAGGGGAAATGGGGAACGTTGTCTACACGAGACGCCTTCTCGTAAACTGGTTACAGAGAGCATATTCTGGGGACGAAGTTTCCCGTGTATATCGATGTTCCGTGGCAGCTGTTGATCTCGAAAGTTCCGCCAGTTTACAAACTTCGTGCGATGGCTCGGGACCAAAGCAACGCTGACCTCAAACTATTCATCAGAACGATATGCTGGATCACGTTCCCATATGTCCACCCCTTTCTCTTTTACCCCTCTGACCTTCCCAAATGCAATTCTGTCGTCAATGGATCTGCAATGGTGTATGTTGCGTATTTTTAATTATTATTTTATTTAATGCTCGCAATCTCTGTCTCAATATCTTCATTGTTATAAAACCATTCTAATACGGAGTATTTATTATTATAATTCTTGCAATGATCATCGTAGTACAAGGTGGATCGTTTGAATTTTCCATTCGCGTCGAATAAAACGTCTTGCAAGAAAATCCAAATCTTTCGACTCCAGTCGAAAACCGCCCCTATATACATCTTCCTTAAAAAAAATTCCCAATCCACGAGCGAATCGTTTCGAGCCATCAGCAATCTACAGAAAAACGATCAGCGCAATTTCGGCAAGACACGAACATTTCTTCCGCCAAGAACAATGTTCCGTCCCACCGGTTATAAAATTCCAAGCGACACGCGCGGAAAGGTCTGTCCCTCTCGACCTGTGCCGAACAAAAATTCCAAGCAGCGCGTACACCTAGGCCAGGCTCGTTTTTCAGTCTGCGTGGAAATCTCGGGACGAAGTTGGTCGCGTCGCGAGCATCGCGCTCGTCGACCTGCCCGGTTCCGCTCTCTGTTATTCGCATCACGACCGTCGTCCCAGTTGAATAGCAAATGCGCACGGGTGCATAAGGTCCCTGAGAAATGCGTCGAAAGCGCGCGGAATGCATCGACGCACGGCGTCGCCGATCTATCCCGCCTAGCCCCTTTCTGCCACGCACGTGCGAGCCACGACGATACTTTTGCGCGAACGAGAAAACCGCCGACGCGTTTCTGCGCGTCCGACGCCGCGGAGACGACGCCGCGGCCAGGCCCAACCGTTTCCAAGTTCCCGACCTCAGAGATTTTCCAGACCACGCGGAGACGCTGTTCTTCTGGGAGAAAGAACGAGCCGCGAGAGGATCGCTTCAAGTCGATCGAACTTTCTGTTCTTTCTGTATTTACTTTTAATCCGCGCTCGTCGGTGATTGTTCTAATTTTGGATCGCACCAGGGAAGCTTTTATTCTCCTGTATTTTATTTACCCGAGTACCACGGTAGAGTAATCGGTAAAAATATCAGGAACGCGGTACCGCGAGTACCTTAAATATTCTAACCCCTGGCTGATGTAATAACAATAATGATAGTAACGAGTAAATACTAAACGGGATACCAATAATAATAACAATCAACTCCCCGCTGCTCCTGAATCTCTTCCGATTCCCAATTCTGAGAAGCACGAATTCCTCCGAAATCCGAGGACATTTCGCACGGGACACATGAACAATTGGCCAAGAGTTGTTCAATTCGATCTTGAATTAGAACCCCCGTCCAGTACGGACCCAACAGTCCTAATTGAAAGCAGCACCGTTAGACGACCATTCACGATGTCGGCGTTGGGAACACGTCGCGGCGACGACGAGTAGACGTTTCCCAGCCCAGCGAGAGTCCTCGACACTCGCTGACGTTTAAGCGGCAGCGTTTTTCGCGCACGAGAAAATTTCAGGCACGTCCACGCGAGTCTCGCGCACAGAAATGTCACGCAGACAGGTAAGCACCGGCCGAACCAACTGTGGGAGAGAGACCTGGCTGCGATTACGGTGCATCCTGCATAAACCCGATCAAGTATGCCGAGTGTGAAGGAGGGCCGCGAACGAACCGGCTACGTATATCGTGACATGCGTATGTACACCTAGGCGCGGCAGTTTACCTCGTTCACGCCGCCGATTTCTCGCGATGCTATTCCAGTGACGATACGTGACTGACGATCGGGGCATAGACTTCCTTGGAAATCGGTTCAGATCGCGAATCGATGGATTTAATATGGAACAGTTGCCGCACGATTGGAAGCGGTGGTTCGTCGGCGAGAGAAATGATTTTCCAGGAGGATTAACCCTCGTGGATCGGAGAACTTTCCAGGAGAAACCGAACATACGAAAGGAATCGAATAAAGTTTAATTAACAAGTGCGCAGATATTTAATTATTACATGGAACCTGAACAGTCCCGCCGTGCACGAAAGAGTTTGCCCTTTAACTGCGAAGCGGGTATACGTGCGGATTATTACGAAAGTGAACGTATTGAATTATACGTATTGAAATGAAATGAATTTATTATTTATTTTCTGTTCCATTGCTTTGCGCTGTAATAGAATTTCTTAAAAATGATTATATCTCCTCGATTTAAAAGGAAGCTTATCCAGATCGACACCTGTTTCACTATTCATCGTTCTGATTGTTCGCTATTCGAAATATTCATTGGCGGTGCATCAAAATAATTCTACAAAGTCCGGTATCGTATAAAACCTGTATGTTTCCCCCGCAAATAAATCTCGGGACGGTGGTTCATTTTTATGCTTTTCTTTCTGTACGACATTCACGTACAACTCGTCCGATCGGCCGCCTCTTTCGAGCCCCGCTCGTACCAATCGAATTCGTCTCACTTCGGGAACCAACGAGCCCTCGTTACATTAGACTCAGTGAAATTGAACGTAAATACCATGGATGAGAGGCTCCGAACGATTCTGGGTCCGTCGATTCGTCGCGTTCCGCGTGATTATTCCGTAGTGAACGGTCCACCTCGAATTCTTTCCCTACCGAAATTGAGGGAATTCGAAAGCGACCATTCCTGAAATAGTTCACTCGCTAAGACCAAATAGCACAATGCTTGCCGATCAATGATTTAACGTACGGTTTGCCAAAGGTACTAACGCGATATAACGATTCCGTCCTATTTCGCCTGCTGTTTAAGTTTCTAGTAAAATTCGATTTTGATTGGATCTGATGGAGACGCGCACAGTACTTTCTTCGTGTCAGCTCATTGTTCGATATTTGTATTATTATCTCTCTATCGCCGGGTGAGTGGCAAGTAACGTTCGCTGAAATATTTCACTGATTTTATAACAAACAACAATAATAACTAATTACAACACCTGAAGCTTCGATTCCTTGAAAGTAACACTACATTTAAGCCGAATTCGATGACAGAATTTCTACTCGCAACTGAACACGAGTTTCGTTAAGAACAGTAATAAGACAGTAATAATAATATCTAATTTTCCAGTATTTCTACACGTCTTCCAGACATCAAAAGTTTCCACGGTACCAATACATGCGGCTTCCCCCGGCTCTCCGCGAATCGATGGTATCCAATGGAGCACAGAAGTCTCTGTCAATGTCCTCTAAGAGAAAAGGATCGTACGCAAGACAGATTTTCCGGGAGTTTTCCGTGCGACAATATTCAGCCTTGAAAGATCCGTCCGAGAAAAAAAGAGCCCGGAGCGGATTCACAAAAGCGGCTGCTATTTCGGGCACAAACATTCCGGGAATGCGACATCGAAACGGAAGTGGCGTGCAGAGTGGCTTAAAAAGGGGGCCAGCCAGCCAGAGGTAATCCCGAGGAAGTGAGGGAAGCCTCAATCGCAATATCCACGAGAAACAAAGCCCGCGACGAGAATGGAGAAAAGAAACGAAAGTACACGGCCCGACTGGTAGTAGGTAGAAGGTTGAAAGAAGAAGAAGGTCGAAGAAGAAGGAGGTAGGGGAGAACCAGGCGGGGAAGAAGTCGGTCCACGATTGTTTGGAACGCGGAAGAGCATCGGTGTTCTCGGACGTTTTTTTTTTTCCTTTTATTTTACATCTCGCGGCGAGCCCGTCCATGGACCCACGTGAGGGCCAGGAACAAAACGGAAACAGGTTGTCCCTTCTCGAGATGGGCACGCGACTTCCTGTGGTCACAGCAAGTGATCTTTGGCGGAAGTGCTTCCTTTTTCTTGTTTTTTTTTTTTTTTTTGGCAACTTACTATTGCGAGGTTTGATATAAATACGGTGGTTCTATCAGGGGTTTCTGGTTCAGCTTCTTGGGGATAAAGAGACGCGATTTACTTGCAGCGGTGCATTTCAGTCAATGATGATATGATAAAACATAGAGTGAATATTTAACGGATAGCATTGGTACATTATATTAATAATGAAGTAAGACCTTCATAAAATCTGCATCGAACGTCGGAACCGAAACATGCCTAAATGATTGCGATTAATTAGAAAGAATTATAGGAGCTTACTAAATAAACCGTTATTCAAATTAACTGTCCAACCCTTCCACCGTGCAGCAGACGATTACGAGATTCGCGTTCCGCTTGAAAAATATACGATTTCGATATACGATAACAGGTGACGAACTCGCGGTTTTATTTTCGGCGATTGTAGAATGAAAAGTGGAACCGTTTGTTGGAAAATGCGAGTCTCCTATCAGAAGAGGCTGCGAGATACAGACGCAACAGCTGCCGGCGATTTATTTTGGATTTGCCGCGAGCTTTCGTGGCACGGCTCAAGCAACGCGAATATATGACACGCGGTGACACACTGCATACCTGTCGCGGTGGCGAAAGAATCCCATTCGACGGAACTATTACCGGAATTCGCGAGAATTGGATCGAATTTAATTTTTACTCGAACAATCGTTACGCCCAATACCTGTACGTGATAATGTTACAATTGCAACGGTTCTTTTTTTTCTTGCTTTCGACAAAAGGTAGAAAACGCGTGAAATTACCCGACCGTAATTTCGTAACGACATTTCATAATGAATTTCCATGATAACAGTATAAAATACTGTCTATAGAAAATTGAAGCGTTCGCCTCGAGTACGAATGTTCAAAACTTGCAGGCTTTGTTTCCCGAAGAATTCGAAGAAATCAGAGTGAGTGCACGGCGATTGCATCGACGAGTTCTCTGAGAAATCGGTGCGCTCAGAATAAACGACTCAATTGGTGACGCGTCAAAGACTCCTCTGTGCAATCTAGCCGCGAGCGAAACGTGAAACCGGCAGGTTCTCGAAAGCTCAACGTCGTTCCGCAAATTTCTTCCACCCTTTCTCCCCTCCTTCTCTTTTTTTTCCGACCCAACCGTTAATTCTTTTTTCTCCCTCCTTTTTGTTAATTTCATTGCCGGTCGAGACTTTTTAAAATTCCGTGTACATAATTACGAGAGCTCGTACGTGTGCTCGTTGCATTAAGCGCATCCTCGAATTCGCGCACACCAAAATTACGTATTACGGTCGTACTTCTCGCGAATGAATTTAGCAAACGTATGCGCATATCTGCATACCGGGTGTTCTCGAATGCTTCACGTTTCCATAAAATGGTAATACTTTAATTGTACCCTGTTGCCATTTTCATCGCTATTATTTGTTCCCTCTATTTGCTCGACGATTCGTAATAGTGGTTTCGAGACGGTTGAAATTTTGAGGTAACGCAGAGGAGATAACGTTGCAGTTTGAACTGATCTAATTACAACCTCCTTACAAATCGTCCAGGTATTTGCTATCAAATATTTGCCACTACCGAAGTAGGCTAAAAAGACAGAGGAAGGTGAATCCGCGCAACGAGGCGTCGGTGAACCAGAGTGGAAAGTTCGCGAGATAAGTTTCACTGAAAGATATCGCCCTGCTCCTTGTCGCCTCTGTAGTACATAACCCTCCACCCTTTCTATTCTTTTACGACAAGCTTTATCTCCCAAACAAAATCTCCGCTGTCCATTTTAGGGAAAACTGTACTAGTTCCGTGCATAATAATTCGTCACCGATTCATGAATTTTCGACAAATCGAACTTCAATTTCCCATTTAATGTTTCAGACTAAAAATTTACAAAAAAATTATAGCAAATTTTTTCCGTATCTCAATTAATATTAACCCTTCTCAGCACAAAAATTTCCGCGCAATAAAAAACACCGACCACCCTTCCAACCTTTCCTAATAATATCCAACAAAATTTACCGCAACTTACAACTATCATAACTGCGATACAACTACACTTTCATTTAAACCTGTCACACGCTCCAAGAGGCTTGCAGCCAAAAACAGCGAGCGCATAAAAAAAATTCTAAAAAAATTCTGAACAACCCAATTTCGATAACAACCGTCGCGTCGATGCCACCCTGTATAAAACCCCCATGTGCATCGTCCACCTCCGACAATCTTCCGTGTGTGTGAGTATCGCGGCCGTAAATGCGCCCCTCGCCCGGCGCCGCCGCCCCACGTGTGGAAAGGGAAGGGTTGACCCCACTCCGAAAATGCTCAACGTCGTCGTTGCCGTCGCTCCCACCGCCGCGGCACTTCCATCGCCGCAGCGGCTACAGCCACGGAAGGCTCACGAGCTATTTTCAAGCGCGGGAAATAAAGCGGAGACTGCATTTTTAGCCTAGCGGCCGACGGTCAGCTCGTTTTCGTCTTTCAATTCTCGCGGATCCGGGGGTTGGAGGAGTCGCAGCGGAAAAGAAGAGCCGAGGAGCAGGGGTGGAAAGAGGCTGTCTCCGCGATGGGGTTAATTGGAGTTGTGTAATCGAGCACAGCCAGGATCGATGCTGGGGCGCGTTTCTTTATTTTCGATTGAGAACTACAGCGTTGAAAATTGCCGGCAGTGGAAAAGTAAGGGTTAGATACTTTTCTCTTCCCTATTTTTTTTTGTTATTGTTGCTTGATTTGATATAGTTTGAGATATCGGGTAACATTATCGGGAATTATTCAGAACCGATATGAATGAAAGCATAGAATAAAATTATAAAATGCTGAAGGACATCCGTTCGATAATTCTAGTCGCACTTCCTATAAGAACAAGCACATTTGTCTCGTTTGTTAAGAAAAATTTCTGCTATGTCGAACCCAACAAGACCGAACAATGAGCATAAGAAATTCTCTTCCGGCCGTATCTCCTGAATATCTCGAATACCATGCAATTCTAATTTCTAATACGACTTACTAAATTTCTCAAATGGCCTTATGTACAACCACCTCTTATAAATTCCCCAAATTTCCTCTAATTCTAACCAATTTCTAGTTCCGACCGTCTCCTAAACCTCTCGAATTTTCACTTATTCCCAACCCTTTTCTGCTCCCTAACAAAATCGTATCCGTGCGCTCCGATATAATCCAACCGAGGTTCAGAAACAAGTAGAGGGGAGGACATTTAAACGGATCTATGTCCGAGGGGAAGTTTCGAAACTACCCTAGACCTTTAATACGCGTTGCGATGTAATTTGAACGGACAGAGTACAGCTCTAAACCAGTGGTTCTTAATCGTTCCAAAGTCACTGAACACCTTTGCTTGTCACGAAAATTTACAGAACCCCGAAAACGCTACCGCCGCGAAACCAATGACCAAAAACATGCACTACCGAATACTCTTATTAAAAAGTACAATTTACAAATCGCACGACCGTAAATCTGGGAAACGTTAAATTTTTAATGAGTTTATATTCGTAGGTAGCGTTGATAAAATCGTGAAACGCCTACTTATGCATCGAGGATCACTGGTTACGAACCACTGCTCTAAACGATACTCGACGGCAACGGTGCCGCTGGTCTCGAAACTTTGTCTCGACCGGTGGTCGGGGATGGTAGACACCACCACCCCCCGCCGCTGGGGGTGCGTTAAGGAACGAAAAATCAAGGCGGCCGGCGCCAAAGCCGGCGGGACTTTAATATTTAGATTCAATTACGAGAAGAAAGAAGGCATCGTTATGCGGCAAATTGTCGCAGCCTGCTGGACCGCGACACTGAGGGTGGTAGTGCTCAGAGGGTTGGAACGATGGTGGAGGAAAAAAAGAAGACGGGGACGGTAGAGACGCGTTATATCGTGACATAATGGACGCCCAGGGAGGCTGCCTACGCCCCAGCTGGTTAGTTATTGTTATTGGGGAACGCACAGAAACCGGCGATTTGCGTTGGGCCTGGAGGTTTCTTCTTTTCGGACACCCTGTCTTGTACACCTCTCGGACTGGTAATTAATGAAGCCGTGTAAATTTGTCGGGGAACCTTGTGGAACTTTTTTTAATGAAATTCAGTCAACAAAATCTAAATTAGCTATCAAAAATTGAAATTTGTCGCTGTTATCACTTATCATATATTGTACTTTGTTTTATTATTATTCGAAATAAAATATCTAATCACATTTCCGTCCGCGGGAAAGAGGGATCTATCCACGAACGGCCGCAAAACGTTTCCATCAAGCGAACCTGCGTATCTTCCCGTGCAATAACAGAGCCTCGTGTTCAATCATCGAATTGCAATAACCGAAATATCTCGTGTACCGCGAAACGAGTGGCCACCGGGAGCTCCAGTTGTCCAGAATCCAAACACCGTCTCTGGATATTACAAAGGACTTCCATTCGAACAAAGGGGAAGGTATCACGAAAACCACAGACGTTCGACGAATTTTCTGAATTCGTGTGAGCGCGTTCGGCGCGCGTAAGCGAGAAGAAAAGCGCGTGATCGCGTGGCAGAGCACGTGGCCGGCTGTGTTGGCGTACGTACACGCCAAATCAACAACGTTAACCCCCTACGTACGAATTACGGGTTTACGAATCTTTGGCAGCCGGCAAGGCAGGTTCAGGTCGGCCATGTGCACGCCACTTCTCGTGCCACGTGCTGCATCCACGCGATTTCTACCTTCGAACGTTCCGCCTCGATCTGACACGATGACTATTGCGAATTTCGGTGGCAGTTCGTTGTGAAATAAATTTGAAATAAACATGTATCTCGCAGTATTTTTTAAGTTTTGGACATTTTTAACTGGACGAACTTTCGTAGTTTTTAATCGCGGCGAAATTTATTGAGTAGCGTCTTGAACGAAGAACTCGAGGCATTTGTAACTTTAATGGAACTATGAACGACTGTGGATAGAATTCCGTTGTAATTTAAGATTCGGTAGAATAATTCGCGGGTTACTGAACTCGCGTTCACGCTTGAAACGCGACACAAACGTGTCTCGAATCTACGTGTTGAGATTCTACGTTTCCTGAAATTCCACGCATTTTCGGATTGCACATACTTACGCCATCGAAAGCGTTCTGGGTATGATCCTCGTATTCTACAGAAAATCTGCATCACTCGTAAAAGGTGATCCCAAAAGCGATTTATAAACTCGTAATACAAATTTCACGAAACAAAGTGACAAAACTATACTGTAACTGTTTACAATCGTTCTAAATATATTTATAAATTCACGCTTGAAAGGTTTGCCAATTATTTGATTATAACAATAGCCAACACGAATAAAGTATGAAAACTTGACTAAACCAAGTATTCCATCCAAAGCAGTATTATTATTAGTGTCAAGATATAGATATTCCTTAACAAACCAAACTACCATATTTCCCTGGAAAGGAGATTACGCTAGGTGTAACGTCTCCGATGAAAGTTTGGGTTACTTCGATCGACGGGGTTAAATTCAGGCCACCCCCCTCGAAGGGCTTAACGTATAGCGATTTCATAGCAGAGTACATCGACACCTCGGCGTTGCACGTGTGGTCGAGTATCGATTCGGTTTTTCGGCCGTGGCTCTCGTTTCGAGCCGCTGCTGTCGCGACTCTGTTCACCGCATGTTTACGCGCGCTTATCCTATTAAAATTTGTGCCCACGGGGTATAACGCGTGTTCCAGAAATTAAGCTCGTAAATGAGCCACCCTGTCATTCGAAAACCGGCCGTCCGTATAGCGTACAATAAATATTCTACCAGGGATTAATTTCCTTCGATTACTCATCCTCTGTACAAGAACTGAACAAATAATTTTTATATTAAACAACCATCCCCATGCGAATTCGTTACCGTGGTGCTTTAAACAGTCCGACATATAAAAACGACGCTGAAAATTCGTGCATCGAACGGGAAAATATAAACCTCGAGACAATTATTTCTCCAGGCGGAGTACCGGAATGAAAATATACGCAATCTATTCCAAGTAAAACCACCCCCGACAGAAGAACGTTCCTCCCACGGACGATACGCCGATCCCTCCGTACGGGCACCGTTGTAATAACCCACGGGACGCCCCGTGCAAGGTACGGAAAATTCTCAAAATTCACCAACCCCCCCTCGAAAAAACACCGCTCGACTTCAATAAATCGAGCAGTAGGAAGAAGCCGGTTCGGAAGCCGCGCAATAAATATCACCAGACGTAGGATCTAGACGCGGAGTGCTCGTATGCACGTGTACGCGCGACGAGGAAAAAGCTCGAGTGTCCATGGAGGGTTGAGGGCGCAGGGGGTTGGTCCGTACGCGTCGATCGAGAATTTATGGGAAGGCCATAGGTGGGACGCTTCCAAACGCTCAATGGTTACGCACACACGGCAGACAGGGAAATCTATATGCATATTGTACATGTGTATGTGTGTGTGTGTGTAGAAGAAGAGGCTCGAGGCTGGGATAGACTGGAATATATTTATTAATTTGGCATGCTTCCCGACCGTATAGCTGCTGGCCCCTTACGTTACTACGTTATGACGCGAACAAAGCGACTCCGCGATTTCTTTATAGGCAATTCCGGCCTCTGCATAGAGTGTTGTAAATATTACAAACCCCACCCCCCCCACACCCTTTCTATCTCGATGGACGTATATATTATACGTATAGATGTATAGATACGTATATGTATGTGCATTTATGCCCAAGAACGAGCATCTCGAGCAACCCCTTAACGTTTAACCCATCCTCCCTCCATCTGTTCAACCCCCGAGGCGCTTCATTCCACGCGCCCTTTGAGCACTCGCCGCGAGACGGCAGAGGATTCCTCGAGACGCCGCGAAATGCCGTGCTTAATTTGTTTGCGAGTAGGCTCTTCTTTGAAACCGGCCGAACGGGCTATGCGGCGGAATCCGCGTAGGGCTGTTTAGGAAAACGAATTTGCGAACGAAAGGGATTGCGGCTCGTCTCGATGCTTTCAGCGTCTCTGATTTCTGACGTTTCTCGTTCATCCCAGGACAGGGGAAATAAACCTTTGCTGCTTAAACGCGTGCGGTATTCAAGTGTAATTTAATATTGAAGAAATTGGTGGGTTGTTTCGAGAAGTCCGCAAGGAATACGCTTTGTCAGCCTGTTGTTCACAAATCAAATGCAGAAAGCATGAAACTATATTGAAAGATTGAATAAATCCTGCGGCAAATGTAAATTAAAATGAAATGAAATATACGAAATATATTCGCATTATGTGATGTATATTTAACTATATTAAAGTACACGAAGGCTCTTCGCTGCCAAGTGGAAGATCAAACAAAACCGTTCCCGGTCCAAGAAGTGACAACAAAAATGAGCCCCGCTCTCGAATCAGCGGCGTCAAACGTTCTGCCTGGGAAAAATAATTTTCTCCAGGACGATTCCCGGCGCTGATACGCGAGGATAAGGGGAACACCGCGACTTTTCTAATCTGAAAGCCTGTGCTGCGAGACGATAGTCCTCCGGCCAGCATAATTCATTCGTCTCTCAGACACCGGCGTCGTTCTCCTTGGGGGGTTGCTTCAATCCACCCCTTTATTTTCGCGGGTTTCTTCTCGTCGTTGAATGGGTGTCCCGCGGACAGATTTATTTAGAACGGAGCCTTCTATACGTTCCGTGCTCGCCCCCCTCCCCCCTCTACTCCCTTCTTTTATTTATCGTTATCGCGACAATGGAAACGGCCAACGATGTCCTCGAATTGTACTCTAATTTAATGGACGTCCGTGGCAATAATATGGAGAACCTACTAGGAAATCGAGCTGTACGTAGAGATACGTGCAGTCGCGGTGGAAATATTCCGGGGACGAAATTGAGAGGCTTTCCTGAAGATATAAATGGGTAATAACGGTGCTCTGATAGGGGTGTCGCGAAATTTTTGGTTGGAAGTATGGGAAGACATTTTTGGGAGAATCTTTCATTTCCCCCCAACGGTTTGGAGAATTAATTGTGGTGGAATCGAGACCGTCCGTTAGAAGTTGCACGGTTTTCCTATTCCCCGTTGTGCAACTAATAAATAATTTCCGCGGCCCGCTCGTCCGACAATAATAACCTTAGGAAAAAGTCCACCCTTGCAACGCAACAACATATATATCTCAATACGATTTTTAAAAATACCCGAGCCCAACTTGCCAATTATTTTCGAAAATATTTCTCGCGAAAAAATGTCTCCCTCAGTGAAACGAAAAACAGAAAAACAGAAATTAGGCCGAATCAGATACGGCGAACCGGAAGTGGCGCTTGGTACACAAGCGGGCTCCCCGGTCATAAAACCAACCGACACCCGTTCAGACGCACTCGTACGAAATAAAAAAAAAAAAATAAAAAGATACGTGTGCAACGATCAACAGTGGAGAGGGGTGGCGATAGCCCGGAGCAAGGCCGTTCCGAAAATTTTATTGCCATTGTTTCCGGCGTCTCCGGCTCGCCTCTCCTTCGGGAATATTCACGCGAAAGGGTTTCCCTCGTCCAGACGTACGCGATATGCATCCGCCGGCAATAAAACGCGAGCGGAGTAACGATGGAATGGGGGAGAGAACGTGGAAGCGGATTATTTCGCGTCTCAACGATATGCCTGCCGTCACGGCTTCCCTGGCCAAGGGTTCGTCTTCACGGCGATTATTTATCTTCGCGGCCCCCAGCTTCCGGCCAGGGTGGCCCTAGTAAAAAGTATCACGCGCGATTGAGCTCCGCTCACGCGAGTTGAAACGAGCTGGTTGAGAAAGGGTTGCCGATGTCTGTTTTGTCGGCGGATAGGGGATGCAGTTTCCCGGGTTGATGGCGCTCGTTCGGGGTGATTGGTATCGTTTTGTTGGAGTGGCTGTATTTGGAATGTGATTTATATATTTTGGGGGGCGGGCTGTATATGCATTTACGAATTGTACTGATTCTTCTAATAAACGCAAGGGGTTATAACGCAGGTTATAAATACCAATTTATAACGAACTGTCGACCGGGGACTAAATTATTCGCGTACCATGTTTTAATTTGTATGGAACTAAACGGGTCAGAGTCTGATGAATGTTCCAAGAACGGAAACAATGTTTCTCCAGAAAAAAATCACCACAACGCAGGCACTAAAAATCGGAGAAGATCTCAGGCTCGTACGACCATTACCGTGAAACCCAAGAAATGCAATGAAACCGACCCGTCCCCCTAAAAAACAGAAGCTGCTAGGCGTCACAGAAATGCACCGCGCCACTTATCCATTTATTTATTCATCGATTCCAGCCAGGCTGCAATGCACATCGACCTCGTTAAAGCCTCCTGCATCCCTAGTACAAAAAAAAAAAAACAGAAAAACAACAGATAACCATCGGTCGAAGGACCACGTAATCCATTGGTCGTTGCGCGGATAATTAATAACCCGGAAGCCGAAACATAATCCAACATTAACAAGCACCCCAAAACAAGCTCGCCCCTTCCACAGGGATCCGGCGCGGGTCACACATGCATCGAACACCAACCCCCAACGTAACCTGGAATACACCTCCTCGTGATGAGGAGGTGCGAGGTGCATCGTGATGCGATAGCCCGCTTGAGCTCGTTAGATGAATGGGGCCGACACACATACCGAACAACACCGGGCTAACCGACAAACCGGGGGGGTGGTAACAGTGGTGTCCAAGTGCAACAAAGACGTGCATACATCGAGAACTGTCGAAAGCAAGAGAGACAGAGAGTGAGTGAGTGAGTGAGTGAGGGAGGGAGCGAGCGAGCGAGCGAGAGAGAGAGAGAAGGAGACAGAGGGTGGTAGCGACACAGGAACAAAGGGGAAGGGTTTATAGGTGGGTTAGGTGGGTGTAGGACACAGAACACGAGGGTGGTTGGCGGTTGGGCCGAAGGGCAGACGGGAGAGGGTGGAACCGAGCAGAGGACGGGCCGCTAGTTTGCATAAATTTAGGAAATACAGGGTAGAAAATCGATATCCGCATAGAGATTATAGATGGTGGTTGGTAGGCGCCGCGTAGCCGCAGCCTCCGTCGCGACGGCGTATGCGCTACATGTCTACGCTCTCTGCCGACTACCACCCTCCTCACTCTCGCCGCTGCACACCCTGTATCTGTCTTCTACCCTCCCGACTTCGCCCTTTCTCTGTCTCTGCGCTCGACCGGCCGTGCCCCCTGCTCCAACCCTTTCTATCTTTCTCCTCTATGTACAGGGTGCTCCCCGACTGGCGAAGAAGAATTTATCTGGGGGCGCATATCGGCCGGACTACCTGCGCTTGATCTTGGGCTGGAGAACTGATGCCTTTTTGTCTGGAGTTTGGGGGGGGGGGGGGTGTGATTTCTTTTGAGATGTTTGATTCGTTGAGATGGGTTTTCGAAAGGCATTTATTTTGATTAATTAAATTTTTCATTTAATGAACGGTACGTGTGCGATGTTATAGGCGGCGAATGAAATAAATTAATTGAAAGTCGGGGCAATAAAAATGATTGGTGAAATAAAGTGTCGCTAACGTATTTTTTGATTATCTACAAATAAATTATCGTAGCACGAATAAATATCTAAATAAAAATGAATTTCCACAACCAAGACCGAAGGTAGACAAAATTAGGAACGTGCATTGAGGGTATTCCACTGATTATTAAACCAGCGAATAAACGCGCGGCAAGTTTTCTGTACGAAATCATCCCCGGTATAATCGACAATGAAATTTTCCCTCGCCAGTCATTGAACACCCTGTACATCTGCCTATCTATCTTGCTTTCTCCAGGGCTATCCGAAAAGCTAGTGTGTACCCGTGTACAGGGATACTTCTTGCGGGTGTTGGCGGTGCACTCTCCGCACCCCCGCACATTTTGCACCCCCACCCTTGCACAAACCGCCCTCTTCTCGCGTGATAGTGCTCGTACACGTTCTCCGCGTTCTACAATATCTCTGTCCCTTTCTGACCGTCGATCTTCCATCCTTCTTCGCCCTACTCGAAATCTCACCCCCTGGCACCTTAACTCGCCCCTTCGCGTCGTTGTCTCCGTTTCTCGGACTCTCGGTGCCACGTTTTGTCTTCTCGTTCCAGTCTCCGTTTCTCTCGTCTTTCCTCTAATACCTCATTCCCAAACTACCCCCGTTTCTCTCTTTCGCTCTATCTCTCGCTCCCATCCCCGAATTGAAGTAGTCGATATCGTCCTGCGGCCTGTCTCGAAATTAAGAGAAAACGACAGACTCGGGCCTGGACATCGCTTTCAGGACGAATTTTTCTTGCCCTCTTTTTTTTTAGTCTTCGAACCTTTCCCCAAGCAATTTCTATCCCCTGTGTTTCTCGATGGACTTTTTTTTTAGGGGGCTGGATCTGGTATGTAGCACCATATCTCGCCGATGCACCGCAGAGAGGGAGAACGAGAGAGAAAGAGTAAGAAGGAGAGAGTTACATGGTATTTGCGACCCTCCTTCGCTGCTTCGTGGTCAACGAATTTTTTGTAGGGGTGGCACGGGGTTAAGGCAAAAGTGTTTTTTTTCGAGGGCTCCCGCTGAGGGTCGAGACCTTTCAACGAAGGGGTTAATCGCGTATCGACTGGCTACGATTATCGGCGGTTTTGACGCTGCTCGGATACGTAAACAATGGGGGTGAGTATTAAGGTATGGTATATTCGACGATGATTAAGAGGAAGTTCCTTTTCTCAGAAATGTGGGACAAGATAATTATTGAAATCTTTGTTGTTTCTCTAAAACGGAATTTAAATTGTATAATTATTGCTACTATTTGCTGCGGTCATTTAAGCATTCCTGCTTTATTCTATTTTACTGGTGCTTTTGTATGTCACACTGCAACTATTTATATATATTTCGAATGTAAAGAATTCTTCCTGTCTTGAAGAAAACGTAGAATTAATGTGCGCCATGCAATTTTCGTTAGGCAATAAAGTATTGACGGAAGGATTGAGGTGTGGAATTTTTAAATGCCAACGCTCGCAGACCTCGAAACTTTTAATTTTCTCGAGAAATTGTCTTGCATCACGCGATCCTGATCGATATACGATACCATCTAAAGAATGCGCATTAATTATCCTACTAATTTCGACTTAATAGGTCGAGCATTTTCCTATTCTCTAATTGCAAATGGCCTTTAACCAAAGTACAATCTCTGCTTCCTAAAGTTACAACTTTTAAATAACTCTTGCCGGTTTATTCGCTGAATAGCAGACTACGAATAACAATGTTACCGCCTTCTAAAATGAGTTTGGAGACTTTAAAAAATGTTTCTCTACTTTACAAAAGCGGGATCTGACTACGAATTCTCTTTTAACTATGTGCATACGTGATTTGCAGACTACAAAGTAGTCTCTTTTCTATTTTACGCGATACTTTGGTCTATAAACTATGCCACAGATAGGCTTCGGACTACGAATCCCCTTTTTCCTATCTACGTGATAGCATGCACTGCGAGCTACCTCTCCCTTATTTATGCGCTGGATTTTATAACTAGAGTTTAAAATTCAACCCCTAAATTTATTTCAAATTCCATAGGAAATTTCTGGACAAACCATCGACGCTAATGTTCCTAAACCACGTACGAGTTTTAACAAAATCAGGTATCTGGGATATTCAGATTAAAAATTGAACTTATATATAATATGTAAATATATATAATATAAATATTTAAAATGGAAATACGTCTCTTCCTACGGAGTAGCGTCCCACCTTATTTCAAGTAACTACCTAAATAACGTTGCAAACCAAATACATTTAAAATCCATAAATTACAACATGCAAAATGCTCAGAATATGCAGCACTGTAGAAAGCGTGCAAGAGTGGAACGTGTTCCTGTTCGAATCGGTCCGCTTTCGAAGATCGCGATTAGAAAAGAGACGAGAGCGAAAGAGGAGAGGCTACCTGCGCTCCTCTCGAAACGTCCATTCCAATTTTCCACGCGACCAGCGTCGCATGTCAACGAGCAAAGTCGCGACGCTTTTTATCCGCGAACGCCATGAAATGTGTATCGCTTTTTTCTTTCCCCAGCACTTTCTGGAAAGCATCTGCGTACGTGTACGGCGTGTCGAGCGGCGTGAAAGCGCCTCGAAAATTTCAGGTCGACGCGTACTCTCCATCGCACCGATAAATCGATATCGATCCGTTTATACGAAGAAAAAAAGGGGAAGAAAAAAAAATAGAGCGGACGATCCACACGATCGACGGATTGAAGCAGAGTGAGACGTTTCGAAAACTCGATTCATTCATGGAAAAGCTCGAAAGGTCGTTCGACAAATAATTTGGACAACGGAATTTCAATTATATATTCCTGCATTCTTTATTTCTTGCCGGTGTTTTACTCTTTAACGACCGTTTGCATAAACATTCTGTCGCGGAGGCATAATACATTGGAAATAAATACCCTCCGCGTGGTGAATTATGCTGGCTGTTATAAAAGTAAAACAGAATAAACAGTAAATTGCATTGTGTCTCGTCACAGATATTTTTTAACGATATTTGAAAAATCGAAATATCGATGAACGTGTTCAACATTCATTGCTGACATTGTGATCGCGATATCGTGGGACTTAATATTCCTTCAACTTGGAAAACTTTGAAACGAATACGATTAACGGGAGCGGGGGTTATTGAAAAGCTGAAAGGGCCACAATTAAAATTGCAAAAGAGGCAGTTGATTATGGCCAAAGAGCAGAGGCACCCCGTACGGTCACAATTTCATAAAGGCCGTCTATATGATGGTAGAGGGTTCGTCCGAGCCTGCAGGGCTTCGTGCGACGCAGATTAAATGTACTTCATGTAAAATTCAACGCGACCCCTGCGCCATCAGCTCCAAGACACTTTCGTTTTTAAAAACTACCACCCGGCGCCCCGGGAAAATTTTTGTATCAGCCCGACAGCAATTCCGACAAAATCGCTTTTCCGTGACGTGGAAAATTAGCCTCCTCCGACGAGAGATAATCATTGGTGGAAAACTGAAGAAACAAACTGTTACTTTTTATTACACGTACTACTCAGCCCTTCCTTATTTCAAAGTTATTTAAACTCTATCGGAGAAAAAAAGATTTATTAACCGTTTTCAAAACGAGAAGAATCCATTGCTCGAATTTTCCTACTTAAATTCAAATCGAAGAGTGCTGACAAGTAAGATTCGTCATTAAAGAGCACAAAATAAAATTACTCATTACTCGCCACGAGGATACCTAATGCATAAAACTAAAGTCCAACTCTACCTCGTCCCGAGTAAAAACCATTACCACTGCCCTCGCGTTTTATTTTTCTCCTGCCTTCTGTCTCTCGACTGAAACGTGAACTAATCATCGACCGTGCCTAATAAATCGTCGCAAGGGATATTGAATGTAACGTAGACATTTTCCCTCGTTTTCCACCCCTTTCGTCAGCTATCAGCTATCGGTCATCGAGTCCCAACTAAGTCCGGCCGTACGATAGACACGAAACGAGTAAAAGAAAAAAAGAAGGAGGAAAATAGAAAAAAATCGTCGTTGGCCGACGATTTTCCCTAAAGTACACGATCCATCGATCCTCTTCCACCCCCCACTACCACCCCCCCGCTCCGTATATCGCACAGTATACACCCTTTTTACGTGCACCGGTCTGCACATCCGTCCTTTTCGTCCCGCTAAATACCGCAGCATCGCGAAATTAAAATATTGATCGAACGGCGTCGCGAGGTAGAATACGAATTGCGGTGGAGAGACGAGAGAAAGCGCAGCGACGGGGTGGCAGGAGGCGAGAGGGTGGTGGCGAAGGCCGCCACCGTGGGGGAGAGAAAAAAAAGGACCAAGGAAAAAGATTGCGGTCCGTCCGAAAATTCGAATGTCAATGACTCGTCGAACCGAGCCGACGCGCCGACCTCGCTCGATATCCAGGGTTCACCGACTTCCCTTCTGCTTTTTCTTCCTTTCCCTCGATTTTTGCCTTTCTCCTTCCCCTTCCCCCCTCCCCACCCCCGGATTTTTCTTTTTGTTATTTATTTTAAACGACGCGTAATTGAACTTCCGTTCGGCGGAGGGTTAAATCTGCAGTCTATTAGACGACGCTTTCCCGTTTCGGGGACAACGGGAAGGGATCGCAGGTGCGATCGGTTATTTCGAGGAAGATCGGGGACCGTGGCTGACAGACTACATTTCTCTGAAGTAACATTTACCGGTGGTTACGGTTAAAACGGCAACGACGGCGATATCAGTTTTAGAGAGGGGAATTTCGAACAGTTCAATTCGACGCGTCAATGAAACTATTATGCAATGTACAGTGCATTAAGCGTTTAATTTCTTCGATCGTTCGATTCAGTATTCGCGATCAGCCGATTTAACGGCTTCGATATTCGCGAGACGAATCGAGACGACTGATACTCGAAGCTCCATAAGGGGGAAGTCGTACTAGCCACGACGAATGTCTAAAAATTAAACGAGCAAGGAACGTAACAGCATTCACATGGGCCTCGTTGATGTCCCTGGTTCCGCGCAAATTGTTCTATTAATAAAAGAGTCGAGGCGGTGAACTGCTCGCGTGCTCGCAGGACGATTGAGAGCTACTGGCTCTTTTTCAGGCTGAGCGATAGCACGAGGACACTTCTGCGCCAGAAATAGGTTGGAACCTCATTATTTTTATTCTTAACCATGAAATTAGCGGGCGCACAACACCTTCGGAGCCGTGTGCCTCGGTTTCGTGCGAACGTCCGCTGACATTCGCGAACGAAAATGCTGCAACTTTTATCTAGCACGTTCGCGTTCCAAACCGGTATCGATTCGTTAACCCTTCTACGAACCGCTCCGTGGACGTCTGACGTGTTTAATCGGTGGAATTTTCGTTGGCGTTGGAAATTAGCTGGATACAAACGGTTCGAATAATTTGTATACCAGCTTGACGTCATTTAACACCATCGCGTGTACGATCGTTTAATTATAATTAGAAAATTCGTCAATTGGAAAATATTGTACAATTATTAAACTACGTACCGCCTTGTATACGCCTTCGACGATCAATCGATTGTCACATTTTTCATTCCCGAGATTCGAGAAACGAAAATCACAAATTGAACAACATTTCCTTGAACACTCGAATACTCTGAGCCACATAATTACCTTGTCTATTATTAACCCTTATTACTCAACGCTTGATCCCAACGTTTCCATCGACGAGCACAATTAATTATACAGAAAAATCGCGTTCAATGAAGAAGAAGAAAGATCTCGTCACTCACCTGGAGCTCCTCCTTGCACTGACGTTCCTCTTCGAGACTCATCCGCTTCTCGTGTTTCTTGTAGTAACGCCTCTTGGCGGCTTGTAGGTTGAACCACGTGTACGAGAAAGACTTCACGAATGGTAGGAGGGCCTCAATGAATGGATGGAACTCATCCTGCGGGACACAAACGATCGCCGATTAATTAACGACGCGTTCGCTTACGCACCAGAACGAAATATATTCTCCAACCCCGTTACGCAGAAAAGCTTGGAGAACACAAGCCGCCAACGATGCTTACTCTACACGTGCCCGACGCGAACAGAGGACGTATGAACCTCGGGTAACTACGATATACCCTTCAGGCTCGATAATCATCGATTAGTTACTCGAATAATACTTATTGTTAGACGCGGCACTCTCGAAGGTTGATTGATTGCACGAAATTATTTCGCCGAGGGAATTTTGAAACGAGCAAGGTGGTGGCTTGGGGTGCTCTGTGTTTCATTTATGATATTCTCGTTTTGTTGTTACTTGCGAATTTATGGGAGGATTAACAGCGGTGCATTTTTAGATTGCAGTTGTAACTGAAGGCGTTGGTAACTATATAACGCCAACACTTGTTTCTTTCGGGACAAGATTTTGTGTAACATTCTTTTACATATATTTTTCTTTTATCGAGCGGAGTGAAAGAAAATTTATGTTGAAGGACTGAATAACTATTACGGCTTATGTACGTGATTGAATTGTATTATTTTCGTATAATCGTGCAAGGACTTGGAAAAAATTGTCTGTATTAGCCGGCATGCAAATCTATTACCCATAAATTAAACTATTGCCTAGAAATAAAAATATGTAAAACAGCAAGCTGAACAGTTCGTCTCGGAGTTTATAAAATTCTAAGAAATCTATTTGACCTGTTTAATAAATCTGTAAACGTCTCCATCGCGTAACATACTTTTCCCCGGTATAAATTTTCCTTCAAGAAGATCTTCGGAATTTTAAAAACAGTAGAAAAATCAAGAAAAGAGACCAGACAAATCGCCAAAGAAATTAAGCCAGATCGAACTCTGATCCTGACAAAAGACAGAGCGAAGTAAAAAGTCACGGACGTCCGAGGGAAACTGCTCCCTTATCGCAGCGTCGAGTATTTCCGGAATCGAGACAGGGGTCGAATTCTCCGTTTCCGGTTCACGGGAGAAAAAGCGGAAGATCGATTATTGGCCGAATACATCGACGGCTTTGCACGATCACTAAGGAATAGCGTTCCTTTGTGAGGCAAATGCGAACCGCCAATCACGTTCCAAAGGGATGTAAACACTCTGGGGGTAGGAATTCTCGGCGATTTTCTTGGTCAACATGAAGATCTTGACGAATAGAATATATTCGTATTGGTCGACGGAACAATATGACGTACGTGCAATCTCATCCCTTATACATTTACATATCTGTCTGGACAATGTAAAACGTATGCTGAACAGGAAACAATTGATGATCGAACGACAGGATGATAACAATAATTATTAATATTCTATAGTTCTAAGTAGCACAGCTGTATTGCAGTAGAAAATATAGAACCTGTGTTTTACAAATTCTGAAGAGCTAGCATAGTATAGACCATAATGGCGTATACAATTTAATTGTCTAACTAATTGTGTAATATGCAGGGAAAACTTGATAAATAAAAATTAATTTCCTATCGCTAATTAAAAGGTACCCGATAAATACGTCAAAAGCATTCAATTTAACAATAGTCGTACCAAATCAATACAAAACAGCCACCTGATATATCACCAAAATATCCATTCACTCTTCAACAAAAGTAACCCCCTGCATTATTAATTATTCAAACCATCCCCATCGATCAGACAACTATTTTCTTCCCCATAAAGACTTAGTAAATCCAGTTCCCCATGAGAGTCTATTATAGAAGAATATATTCAAAGGGTCCCCCGAAATTAAGCCTTTCGCCTTAAATCTGTTATCCTCAAAATTTCCCTAACGCTCTAGTCGCAGGTAATGATCGCGAAATAACGAAACGAAACGATTGAGCACTCTATGCATAGAATGGAAAGGCACGAGGATAGAAGGAACACGAGGCTGGCCTGTGAAGAAGCATCAAACGACACGAACCATCGAGTATTCGCAAGCACTGCGGCTGCTGTGGCACACTACCGTCTGTCTGTCCCTCCTGCAGTCCAGCTGTCAGAAGCACCGATTTTCGCAGTAACAACCGTCAGGCTCGTAGTACTCCTCCGCCACCCTGTCGCAGATTGATCGTGGCCTCATCTGCACCACCTCTCCTGTTTCCTTCTTTTTCGCTCCTCTTCCGCTGGGGCTCAATCAAACGACCTTAAGGTCGATTTTCCTTTGTATATCCCCTTTCACTCCTTTTCCTTTTGTCCCTTTTCCCAGTCCTTTCTATACTTTATGTATTCCTTGAATTACGATTACCGTTTCACCGACGCAATCGGCGAGAGAGAATTTCCTCCGGAATTCTTGTTATCCCGTATTTTTGTTGTATTTATTAGAAGGGTTAAAGGTTTAGGCGGAGGTGTTCCTTCGTAGGGAGGTTGTCTGTTATTAGTATGCTCGAACGGCCAGAAAGGTAAAGGGTTTCTCTCCTTCGTTGTCTGCGTACTCTCGAGGATTTATTGGCTTCTTTGGGGAGGCGACGTCCGACAGAAGAAGCTTCGATATTTTCCGCTGATGGGTTTCTACTACGGAAAACGGACCACGGTTTGATCGATGACGACGGCGATTCGGATTCAATGAAAGAGGGTTTCGAGCCATCGGTGGGTTTTTTTTTACTAGGCAATTCGATCGCGACGCTGCGGAATCTTTGTTTTTTTTTTTTTTTATTTTAATGTTCGCCTTCTGTGTGCAATTTAACGGACGATACTTTGTGAAGTTTCTACTTCTAAGATAAGTGAGACTGTAATTTCGCTGTCCTTCGGGGTATATAACTATCGTTATGTAATATTATACTAAATTGTACAGGGAACTATTAAATAGTATGTTGGAAAATATTCTCCGTTGAAAAGGAAGTTACATCTCGATATCTCCCGTCAAGAAAAATTATAAAAAATATTGTAACGCAACTGCTGCGTTCCCACATATTTTTCCATACAATCACCAATTTATTTTCCACATCTTCTCTATCTCTACCATAAAAAAAAAAATCTTCCACTGTATTATTTCGTTTCTGTGTACAAGCATTTTCTGACCGAAAACCCCCGAAGTTTCTCTTACGATGTACCAATGTATAAAACACCAGCTGACGTTTTATATCAAAGTCTGGAAGAAAAATCGTGCTTTCAACCAGAGAAGCAAAGAAACAGAGGAACATTCTCGCGTCGCTCGCTCGCTTTGTCACCGCAGTTCAGCCGCGCTTGCTCGCTCGCTCGCACGCGTCTATCTATACGACACGTCGTTATTTTCGGACACGAACGAAAATCAAAGGCATTAAGGAGGCGCACAGTGACGCCGTGAGCGTCGTCATCGCGGAAAAGACCAGGAGAGGACAAGGACGCGGGTTAAGGGGACGTCGACGACTGATTCTCCCGTTTCTCGGGGGTTGATGAACCGATCGACGTTGTATCGCGAGCAGAAAATCGTGGAATCGAAAATTTATCGATGCGTTATTATTTCGAATGTCCACGAACGTTTATGCGAACTTTATAGAAGGGTTACGCTACACTCTGATGGGGTTAAATTATTGAAATTTTTCATTCATAGAATAAGAAGAGAATTAATTTCCGTTGAGACAAAACTTCATGTGACAAATTTTAGGGAAATTTGTTTTCATAGTATCGTTCAAGATTGTGGGACATTGTTGTTAAACTTTCGCACGTGTTGAAGTTAAACTTTTACTTTTAGAGACAGATGAAAATGTTAGGGCGGTGTACGTATATGGGTTCCATTATTGGAATGTTTAGCGAACGGCGTAATTGACAGGAATTTAATTTAAGAAACGGAGAATCCGGAGGCCCGGGATTGCTTGGTGAAGAGGGTTTGGAGCGGGCGCACGTGTCACGGGAAACTTCTATTTGCACAGGCGAGTTTCGGTGCGTAGTTGTCGGTAATAAATCGACGCGGATTCTGCGCGGCTGTGCTTGTTTATCGCGACGCGTCGACGTGGAATACATTTGTCTCGCGATCCCGGCCAGTTGAACAATATCAATCGAACGAATCCGTCATTAAAAAAAAATGAAAAAGAAGAAACGATGCACACAATGCGCGAAAATTCGACGAACTCCCAAATGCCTTCGAGGAGCCGTACGAGAAATTTCTTCCCCATGAAACATCCCCAAAACCACCCTCTGTTAACTGCGTCCGAAATCCAATAGTAGAATCGATTTCAACATCGTCAGATCATTACATAATTACACCGCGATAATTACAAGCGTGTAGCTTCAGTCGCGATCGAATTTAGTTCCAGCTTCAGTCGAAACATGAAAAATAAAAGAATCATACCGTAAAAGAAAAAAAAACCACCCCACCAATGGCCATTTAACCTCCCAGTCTCAACTTACGGGACGAGAACCTACGATTCTTAATCGCGTTTCAACCGACGAACCAGTATCCCAAAGAAAATCCCGAATCTCCTTCGGTACCGAAACAGTCCGCGAGATCCGAACAATATAATCGTCTCGCTGTTCGAGCAAAGCACGATCAGCTGACGCTCCAAGGACCAGTCTACGCGCCTCAATCACTGGCGACTTTCTTTTCTATCGTTTCGGAGCACAGTTCGAACGTTGCTCGACACTGATCCACTCTGGTGGCCTGCCAACGTCCCATCCACTCGAATACTCGATCCACGAGATCGAAACCGTTCCCCGGTCTTCCCCGCGTGCATCAACCGATTAATCGACGCGTGAACAATTTCTAGCAACAATAGAGAAACGCGATAAATAGGAGGCTCCTCTGTTCTTTCCGCTCTTTCAGCTTCGAACGGAGCAGAAGGAAACGCGAGAGCGGGGTGGACAAAACGTAAAACGAGAATGAATCGCGTATAGGAAAACCGCCAATAGAAAACCGTCGACGCCGGAACGACGGGTACGACGTCGGTCGTCGCGACGACACTGAGACGCCGGTCGTCGAGACGCGCGTATCTAGACGCGCGCCGAAGGCACCGCGCCGCGGCCAGGTACGGCACCCCAAACAGTTATTAATAACCTCTGTCCTAGCTTACTAGATTTGCCCTCGAACCAACGCAACTTCCCCTCCTCGCACCTTCCCCTTAAACGCTTCTCCTACTTGCTGTTCCACGACGTTTCCCCTCAGTTCCCACCATGGCTCGCCCTCCCTACGACGCCCCTCTACCGACGCCAGGCGTCCTTCCACTCTGGCGGTACTCTGACAGAAGAAACGCTTTTGAATACCCTTTTCTGGTTTCTACTTCCGTTGCTTCTTTTCCAGGGGGGTTCCCTCGTGCGTTGGGTTATTTCACGGTGTCTACGGTTGATGGTATTGCAGTTTTTATAGGGTTGGTCGATGTGCGATGTTTGTTGCGAATATCGATTATAGTTTATCACTGTAGGTGATTAGAATCGTAATTGTGCGAGGTATCGCGATGAATAATTGAAATTGAAGGGCGAGGAGAAGGAACGTTTAAACACCATGAATCGGATTCTATTCTAAGGACTATGAAGTATTTCTTGTTCCCGTATTTAATGGAAAGATTTTAGGAGATATCTCGAGGAAGCTGTCGCCTGTTCAACCGGCTAGGGTAAAAATTTACACTGCGACAGTTCTCGCCGGTGCCTAACAAGGGAAGTCCCGCGGGACGATCGGCAAATTGCGCGAAACTCGATGAAGAAGAGCCGGGTAAAATTGATTCTTGCCACGTTCCAATTCCCTGCGGAGCTTCCTGTCCCGGCCGCCGCCGATTTCCGCGTCAATAAACCCGCGAAAAAACAATGGAACTGATTTTTCGCGGCGCTAAAAATAGAGGCGCATCCTGAATCGATCATTGCGCTTCGAATACGTTCCTCGATCGTTCCTCGAGTGCACCGGCTACGCCGAAACGAAAGGCCAAAAATAAATTCGACGAAACGAAGAAATCCTTTAAACAAGCGTGAAACTGATCAGACGGAAATAACAACGGATTAAAAATTCGTGATCGACAAATCGATAATTGTCATTCGCTTAAACGAATCCCGTTCATCTCACATTTATATAAAAAAACGAATATCAACGAAAGCGAAACGACTGATACATTATACAACAAGTATCGGAAAGGAGGACGAGTTTGAAGGTCTAAAGACATTATTAAGAAGAGAAACGTATCACTCCTACCAACGCGTTGTCGCCGGTCCATAGAGCACACAATCGAAAGAACAAAGGGAGCAAAAAGTCGAACAGCAAAAGATGAACACGCGGCCGTCGCACAGTGGGGAAAAACGGCTATTTAGGCGTGCAAAAGTCTTTCCCTATGAAATACTTTTGAACTCCACTGACCTTCGCGCTAATTTTTACATAGACGTTAAGAATGGGATGTATACTATATGCTCTATAAAATCTGGCTGCAGCCAACTGCAGCTGCAAAAGTTATTGCATTTTTAATGGAATAGTTCGATGTCGAGCGTATACGACCCCACGGTAGACTCCCGATCAACGTGCCCCGCTTTTTTTGTTGACAATTAACTAGAAGAAAACGATTGACATATTCCAACCTTGTTTACTTTTTGTCGCGTTTGTCATTGTTTAAATAGTTTATGGATATTAAATTATTTAATTATTTTTTTGGATATTAAATTTTTGTGTTCTGGATTCCGTATGTCTTTATCCCTAGGAGGTATATATTGCGCGTCATTGATATTTTTATATGTTAATTTAATATCAGTGACCCTGTCATAAACCTCCAGAGGTTTGGCTCTGGTTTAATTCTTGTAATCATGTACCACGCCCTACAAAGGAAGTTATTTTTCGCGCATTCTTTACTCGCAAAAGGATAAAGGTAATTAAAGAGTTAATCACCTCTTTCGAACAAATACAGTATTAATATAACCCAAATAATAAAACACTCAATAATATATAGTTCATGGTAACGTTTGTTGATGATATAATTATGGGTTTTCCCCGCAAAAGGGAAACAACTCTTGCGTTTTATTAACTTCTAACGTTTTAATAATGTTCCCCTTCCAGAGAGACAACGCGCTGTGGATGGACTGGAAGGGGGGCACAGGGTATTAAAAACCATTAACACAATTTATGTTAAAGTTTATGCTCCCGGAAAATTTCAATCTTTGAAAATCAAGTGAAAGCTCTTCTCGAAATAGAGGATCAATAACTTTTTTTATAAATTTTTTGTAATTAAATATTTTTTTGTTATTATTTAATATTAATTTTTTTATATATATTGTTATTGTCTTTATTGCAAATTTTATATCTGTAAATTATACATGTTCATAAATGAAAAAGTGGAACCCGATCATCTACCGTCTACCGTAGGCCGCATCAGTGCGAACGTTCTCGGCATTGAACTATTCTATAAAAAATGCAATAACTTTTGCAGCTGCAGCTGGCTGCAGCCAAATTTTATAGAGCATATAGTATACATCCCATTCTTAACGTCTATGTAAAAATTAGCGCGAAGGTCGGCGGAGTTCAAAAGTATTTCATAAAAGAACGCGTTGAAAATTAGTTTGTTGAAACTTTCTTGAAAAAAATATTAAGAAATTTTTATAAAATTTTTCTTTTCATTTTTACACATTCCTAATCTTTCTTGATATAGTTCCTGCAAACAGAAATACCATTAAGGTCCTGAGCATTAAAATACAGGTGAAAATAGTACTCTTCATTTTTAAGCTATCTTCAATTGTTGACGTTTGTATCCCCTGCCACGCTTAACAACAATGGATTTAAGAAATAAAAATGTCATTTTTAGGTGCTACGGACATCTAGCTTGACATTGCATATAAAATTATAGGTCTACTCCGTGTTTTGTTTTTGGACTTTTGCACGCCTAAATTGCCGTTTTTCCCCACTGTGCGTCGCAACGATCGATAGCCAAACTCCTCGCCAACACGTAAGATAGACACTGACACGTACTCGTTTCTTCAACCCCTTCTGACACGTAGATAAGAAGGCACGCGTTATGCATGGACTCTGGTTACCGTCTTCGCGATCTCTGATACCAGAAGACTGCCTCTTGCACGGGGATCTGATATTTGCGCGAGATAAGACAGATTGCCCGGCTTCCGGTTGTAAACGGAAAGAAGGCAACCCTTTGACTGGGAAAGCGTCTGTTGTTGGATCGGGGATTCCTGGCTGTTGGGGTGGTTTGAAGTTACTTTGGGGCAAGGAACTTGAGTTTCCAGAGGTTTCAGGGTGAAGTGGAGCTTATAAGAATCCTTTTTTTTTTTCCTTGTATCTAAACGTGGCTGTTGTACCTATATTAAGTAATCGATTCAATTTTAATATTAATATTCATTTTCCATTTACGAGTATGTCTAAATGTGTTGAAATGCCTGGAAAAGTTTATCTGAAATGGATACGGGTAGTCGCAGCATTGAAGATATTCAATTATTGAAAAGTTTCAGGCGCAAGGGTTTCAGGGGAAACCAGGTGTCGAAAGCAGGTGTCGCGCGAAAGCAATTTCCTTGGAGGGTCGAGGAATCGCTATGACAATGCGCGCCGGTGAACTACCGCGAATAAATATCGCGTTCGCCTCGCTAATGACTGTTCTAAGTTTGCTGGACACCAGCACGAGGACGACGAACCTTCCCCGGCTACATCCACGCGACATCGCATCGCCTAAGTGGGCTACGAGATGCCGATTGTCGCGTCGAAGGGCTTCTGAAACTTCCCTCTAACAAACTTCCTCGCTGAAGTGTTAACAATTATATTGCAATTATACTTGAACTTCGACTGACACTCCTCCGCCTGGCGAAACGAGCAGAAATATTGCGGGTTACAGAATTAATTGCGACGAGGGTGGCAAATTTCGGAGAAGTCTAATAAAATCATAGTTTCACCTTTATTTTGAGAGAGATACAAATTAATCCACGCAATATTTAACTTTCCTTTTCCCCTTCAACGCGATTGAAGTGCATTAGTATGTCTGAATGGGAAAGCCGTCCTGAGACGAAACAATAATTTCAATCGCTCTGCCCGGCCTCCAGGCGTGAATAAAAAACGACGAAGAAAAAATTCGAAGGCCGATGTGTACACACCGTCGCGACGTAAATGAATAAATGCAAGTGCAATCTAAATATAAAAAATCAGTGTGGATAGAGAGCATGTGACGCGGGGCCGCGGTCACGTTACGTAAGAACCGTGATTATCGGGTATAAATAGGCGATTCCTTACATAATTACACGACGGCGTTCTCGCGCCACGAAATCGAAAGCTGCATTGCTGAAAATCAGCTGACTGCCGTCGCGCAGTCAGGAAGAAAAGTACCTGGCGATTGGGATTACAACGGAGACATCAATGGGACAGATTGTATGCGCCACCCGATATGCAGCGCCTGTAATATCGTATTTACGCGTCGCGACGCACCGCGTCGCGTTCCATTGAGTACTTCTCACCCCCCTCTTGACAATGTTACAGTGCCTGCTTTTCTTCGCTCATTTCTCATTGCAAATAATAAAATGAAATTTATTATCATTCGAACGATGTTTCAATTGTGCCCTTTTGGTTTTATTTCAAACGGTTAATCTGAATCGCGTTGTTCGTTTCAAAGTAGCTTTTGCTGCAGCTCGAATTTAATTTATTGACATTTTTGCGCAATGAAATCAACGACACTTGGGAATTTTTGTTAAATAATGTACTTGGATACTTCAGGAAGAATTAGACTAAACGAATAGGGTACCCGAATAGTTATAAAACGACTACAAAGTGTTACCACTAACTTAATTCATTTAATTACCTTGGTCTCCGGAATACGAAGGACAATTACGTAATTTTCTGCAACTGTCAGACAGGAATTCACCATGTCTGTTTTATCCGGCGGAAGAACAAAAGGAAGCCGAAAATATATGAGTGCAACGAAAAAATCACAGAAGCAATGAATTTCCACGAAGACCAGTAAGATCGAGAACCTTTTAGATGAAACGCACGTGCTTACGTCTCGCAGAACTCATCGAAGAAAACTACCCGACGCTGATACACGCGAGTCGCACGTGTTCCTCCGTCTTCCAACCCCTTTCACCTTAACCGATCCCTCGTCAACGAAAAATAAGGTGGTAGAGAAACAATTGTCAATTACATTTCGCAAAAACAATTAAGGCTAAACAGGCGGAGGGTTTTAAAATCTTCGAGAACAACAGCCTCCGAGTGTTTCAATATTTTCAAACCGACCTTCCATTCGCGAATCCCTCGAAAACATAAACGTTTGAACACTGGCTTGAACCAAACCGGAAATTCCAACAGAACCATCCGCAAATACCGGAAAAAACGCATCACAGAAAAACAAACTGTCACAAGCTTCAAAACGTGTAGCACCACGAACCAAGCCGACTAACGTCACATGCATAATCTCACGATCAAGCGGTTAGTAGCAAAAACAAAACAGCACGATTCTCAGCAACCAAAAACAAAAGCCTCCAGATATCTCTAGCCCCTTGCAAATCTAAGCACAGTTCTAAACCATCAATCACGATTAATCCAAGCGAAAGCCAATTTTACAAAGAAAAAAAAAACCAAACACTTGACTTCCGTGCAGCACTACGGTTATTCATATTGTTTGCTATTACAGCCCAGCCCAAAAAGCTTCCACCCCCAATCGAAGCTCAAGCACAATGATGCACCTGTCCTACGGAAGGGGCCTGCAGGTAAGTCGAGACATCCGGTTCCACCATGCAGCTCCTCAGAGTGTCCGGGATGAACATGAGTAGCTGGGACTGTGATACAGGCTGTAGCCGGCTCGCAGCGCGCTCCTCTAACGAGCCTGTGCCCGCGAGTAGCGTCGTCCCGACGCCGCGCGACGCCGACGATCGTCGTCGGACACTGTTCCAGATACTCTCCAAAAGAACCGTATTTACGTCACCGCGGAAAGAAAAATACGCGGTGTCTTGTACAACTTTCTAGTTCTCCTCCACTACACCTTTCTCCAATCAGACCGATCTGTTTGGTTCACCAAGTTCTCCAAGATCAACCCTCTCACAGTTTCTATATTAAAATCGTTTCTTTTATGAATATCTAAGCCGTTCCTTCCGTCGATATTCGCACGGTCGTACGACTCTCCTTTGATCCTCTTCGCCGGTGGCAGTCCAAATTGTTGAACTGCCTCCACCAAGGCGAGACAAGCAACTCCGTGGTGCTGGATACAACCACTGTCCTCTCCTCTCCCCCTTTGATTGCACGCTGTCGCTTTCTTATTTCTTCGATCAACACTGCAGCAGCTGCTTTCCACCAAGCCGCAATTGTTGTTGTTATCGTTGACGTTCGTGTCGTTGCTCGTCTCCTTGTTGTCGCTGAACCGTCGGCTCTCGGGTGGTGGTGGAACACCGCACCCAGGCACACGCATCCTATCTAACCACGAGCCACAACTCCTAACTCTCGACTTTAGGCCCTCTCCGTGTATATTCTCTCGTGGCACGCAAGACACGGGGCTCGTTGCTTCTCTCTTTCCTCTCTGTCCGATTTCTCCTACCCCCCATCCACCCTCCCTTTAGTATAAACGTGTCTCTGTTCGACGTGCATGCAGGCCCTATTCCTCTAACTGTGCGCGTCTCCCTCTCACTCCGTTCACCCCTCTCGTTGCTGTACCTTCCCCTACTTCGCTGATCTTCCCTACCCTTTCTCCTCTGCTTGCAGTCACTCCCTCTCTCTTGATTCTCTCCCTTCCTTCGACGAGCACCGGCTCTAACCCTTACGGTGAGACTGATCTCCTCCTATTGGGTTCTTCGGCTTCTTCTTGCTGAGAAAGATTTGTTTTTTGTTTTTTTCTTTTTGAAAGAAAAGATTTATTTTTGTCGTTCTCTCTTTATTTATTCTTTCTCGCAGAGGTTGAAGAATAATGTTTTATTATGTCGCTCGGTGTTCGTTTTAACGCCGCGTTGATTCTTGTTGTTGCTTTGCGACGATTCGAGACGTGGCCTATTTTTTCCCCTATTTTCCCCCTTTCTTTTTCTATCTTCCCTTTGCTTATTTGCTGTCTGAGAAACACGACGATCACAGAGATGAGAGGATAACGACAACGAGGTGGGCAAGGTGTACGAACACGAAACGCTCCTCTCTCGGCTCCCTGTATCTTCCCGTTCCCGATCGGGAGACGCCAGGCCCCAGACTACGCCGACTCCGAGCTACCGGCGCTGCGTCGGCGTCGGCGTCGGCGTAAAAAGCAGCGGCGTCGCGCAAGCTCGCCGGGAGCGCGCCGCGAGGACGCCTCGACGCGGTTAATATAAGGGTGGGGAGAAATAGTGTAGAACGGTGTGGAAAATGTTCCTGGCTGAAGAGAGATGAGAGAGGAGAATTCGAAGAGAGAGAGAGGGAGAGGGAACCAGCTGATTTTGCACAGGGGAAAGAGAAGAAAAGGGGTAAACGTGGCGAGGAAGGGTGGACGGAAAAGAAGAAGAATTAGAGCGAGAGTAGATAAATAGAAAGAGAGGCGAGAAAAATGCGGGCGGATGATGAAGGAGATTAGGGAGGAATTAAGGTTGAAGTAGATTGTGTTTAGGTGAATTAATTGGTATCCTATTAATATTGGTAACGGGGGTAAAGTTTAGGTAAATACGAGAACGCGCAGGGTAATTCAATGGAACGATGCCGCGGATCCTAAGTAGTATAAGACTGTTGGGGGAAATGGGTCTAATGGAGAGTGTCTTTATTCAGGGAAGAGAAATTTTTATTTTGCGCACGACAGGTGGTACATCGTTTATAGCGATGATAATGTAAACCGGGTTAAAAAATTGTGATACCGAATTTCGATGTTAACTGTGATATAAACTCCGATATTAAATTGCGATATGGTTGAAAATAAAGTAATTCTAAATTTATGAAAATGGATTGAAGATATTTCAACGCAAAATTACAAATCTGAACCAAAGTCTATTATAAAGAAGAAGGAAGAAAGTTCGAACCGAACATCTCCTGTTTTAAGTAGAATGAGTCCGCCTTGCTCAACGCTCACCGATAAGGTTCTAAAATAAAGCAAGCGTCATAAAAATAGAGCAAATCTACGATAAAGCGAACCTGCCAGGATGAGGCGAACTTTAGTTCGATGTAAAACAAAACATATCCTGTAGAAAATAAAAATTAGACCGCGTAGAAAAAAATTTATTCGAACCGCCAACGAAACAATTCCAAAGCCAAACCATTTTTTATTCAAGATAGGACAATCTACACACCACTCGAGAGAAATTTTATTCGACGTACAACAGATTCAAATCAAAAATTGCAATCGTACCAAGGTATCAGTTCCCATAATCCAGCTCTACCCTAACCATGTATGCATGTACAAGGAAACTTAAAGAAATAGTCCCAAGTAGAATAATCCACCTCGGTCAGACGTTGCTACTATCCAAGTGTCTCAACACCGGCGCAAAATTAATTTGCAAAACCCGATCCGCCATCAAAATTATCGAACAAAGAAAATCCATGACGGGGAAGAAGAAGGCAAAGAGGAAGAAGAAGAAAAAGAAGATGAAAGGGAAAACTAGTATTGGGAACGAAGAAGGAACAATAGAAGCTAGGAAGACCTGCGTAGAGCTCGTAAGCTTCTATTTATCCGGCTCGTTTTCGTTTCTACCTGCCTCTTCTTCCTCAGCTAGCTATCTACAGCCACCGTGCGTTACTCTGCAACCTTCCCTCTCTGTCTACCTCTCTGTGTCCCTTTCTCTCTCTGCGACGTGTATTTTTGGGCGCTCGTTAGGAATTAGCGCTGTGAGCCACGAAGGAAGGTCTCCTCTGTTCAACCGACTTTCTCCCTTTCCTCTGCAATCACCCGGTAGAATAAGAGGGAGGATCAGAGTGGCTAAAAGCTCCGTACAAGAGGGAAGGGAAGACAGAAATGACACCCTCGTAGGGTGGAAGTTTATCAACAATCTTCCATCTCTCCCGACACAGGCGGAAAATGGCAATGGCTGGAACACGGTAATCTCGAAATCGTGGCTGGCCCGAAACGAGATTACCCGCCCCCTTAAAACTACCCCCGGCGTGGAAAAGTTGGTAGCTGGCCGCGAGACGACACGGCTTAAAAGTTTGTAGAACTAGAGGATTCGGTGTCTGTGGTACCCCGTCCGACGACTTTCGTTTCGAGAACGCTCCACAGAGTTTTGTGTTTACACTATTTTTCTATTTAATATTATTTTCCGTGTTTTTATTATTAACATGGCGACGATAGTTTCCCTTCGCCAAGATATATTTGGTATTTGCAGTACTTGAATATTTTTTTGTTAATTTTTCAGCCGGGTTTCACTCGTGATTTACTGGGCTCTCCCTGTTTTATTTATTTTTTGGAAACACTGTTTCTAATGCAAATGTTGAAAATAATTGATCACTTTGTGATTGACAATGGGAGCTGTTAATCGGCACGATTAATCACTTTTATTGTCGCGCGGAGAACCAGGAATCTACAAAACCGCGCGAGCAAAAATCGCGAAGACTGGTGACCGGAAAAGTCGCGAACTGCTACTGGTGAATGGTACCAGAGAACAACTGGCCTCTGTTAAGGCACAGACGAGATATAGGAATAGACAAATCACCTTATGGACTTTCGTGGCCCACGGTGGCTGCCATACCGACGCAGAAATCCGATACTGATTTGAGCGTCCTCTGCTTCTGAACACTGAACTGAAATAGTGTTGGGGACAGGAGTCATGCCACAGACGAGATGTAGGAATGGACAAATCAGCCAATGTATTTTTTCGCTGCCCGAATTGCTGGAGATCCGAGAACTCCATACCATTTCCGTGTCACTCACAACGTTACCAACAGCTCACAGAAACCGATGTTAACGCTCTCTATCGCGGACACTGAAATTATAATACATGCATTATAGTACATGAAGATTATAATACACATTAGCTTATAGTTCATGTGAATGGGATGTTTTAAATTGATATTTTTATATCAATTTACTCACCATCATTATGGCGAAAGCCGAAAATGAAAATTCTCGTAGACCTGACTTAAGCTAGGGGATAAAGATTTTGGTATTAGTTAGCATGTACATGGTTCAAATACATCGTACCTATACTTAAGGTAAATTAAATCTTAACTTAATGTTATGTAGGATCCTATTTAATAGCATCCTACATAACTAAAAATCTATCTTAACTTTAAAAATCCTACCTAAGAAACTAATTTAATTTAGAAATTGCGTGCTTATTTAAAAAACTATTTAATTTAGAAATACCTAATTGAAAATCTGAAAGGATATAAAAGAAGGGGCAAGGAATATTACACGATGAATCCTGATGTCCTTTCAGAGAAGTTATGATCATGCACCTGAAATACACGAAAACTGACTGAATATTTAAATTTAATTTTTTTTATTGAAAAACTAATTTTCTTCAAAAGCGACTACACATCAAAGAGTAGAGCGATCTGCTCTATCACAAAGTAATAAAAGAACGTCGAAGAAATGTCGTCGTGAAAATTGCTATTACTTAAACATCTGTCATATGATTACGTACCCGCAGTAAGCAAAAAGCTCAAAAAATGTTCCTCCTAATTTCCCTTTATTCTGAATCGAAAAGTCCGAGGGCCACACTAAATTTACTGATATAGAGTTTGGATGTCTATGATTGTTTACTAGTTTACATATTTTGTAATAAAACAATTTATAGTTCTGAACTCGCGTCGTGCTAATGAACGATTTATCCCATACTATAAAATAGTTGCCAATGGCAGACTGTAAACAAAGATTATGATGAGCATAGTACTTCTTTGCAAGCGGACTGTACACATGTATTGTGGTCAAGTATGCTTTATAACATGTCGAGTTTTTTTCATTCACACCAAAATAGAAGAACTTGCAATTACTACCGCGTCCAATCGTCAATTATCCTTGCGCAAACCTTTCTTCGCGTGCGAGCGTAATTTATCGAAAAAAACTCTGCGCAATTACAATAGGGTTGACAATTGCATGAGGTATATAATAATTGGAAGTCCACGTATAAATAAAGAAATTGGCAGGCTATGGCTGGTATGAAGCGAACCTGGGCACAAAATGTATAGCTCGCTTTAAGAAGCAACCTCTTTACTCGTTAAACAACAGTACCTATTCGCTATAGATTCCAATAGGTATTTTCAGAAGAAATTACAATCATTGCATGAAACAACCGTTTCGATGTGGCAAACTCGAAGCTGCTCAGTTAGTCTATTCCGAACACGCGCACTAAAGAAGTTTGTGACAGGAGACCTGTCAGAATCATACTTGCAATTGAATTTTTAAACATTTTCATTTAGCAAAATGTGATCAGCACGACAGTCAATTTACGTTTAGTTGTACTAAAATATTTATACACCCTACAGTTCTCAATTGTTTTATATTAAAAAAACACGAAGCACAAGAACGTAGATCTACTCTGATATAAGAAGTAATACACAAGACAATAATGTTACAATTGACGGGTATAAATGCTATACCTGCGATCACTATGCTCGCAAATCTACTAAATAATACAACCAGTCACCTGTGCCGGTTCGGACCAATCGTCCTACGGCATGATTGGGGACTGGAGGAATAGAAACACATGCGACTCACTACTTCGTTGAAAGCAGAGACAAAGGAACTACTCGTGAAGGACATCAGCGACATCACCGAGGCAGCTCAATTGAACGCCATCATCAGGAAGTGAGCAAACTGTAACTAAACAGGAACGAAAAGAACATTAAAATCTACAGTTAAATCTACATAATTTAGTACTTCATAGAAAACTGAGAATTGCTTAAAAGATACTTACATTTCTCACTTTATCAGTGTCGCCTAAAACATCCCCTTCAGTGATGCACTGACTCTACTTCCGATAGCTATTATAAGACGAAAATAAAAATAAAAGACCATGCAGGCGGTCGCAATTTTATTGCCGAAGAAATTGAAATTCTACTTTCGCGATTGAAAGAATTGAGAATGAGCACTGGTGCTCTGATAATACTATTAATAACTAGTACGCGAAAAGCACTGACTCTACGAAAGACTAAACGAAAATTTATCTCGCTCTGGAAATACTAGAAAATTGCAATGCAAACATTGACTCTACCGACCGCATTGCACGCGGTCACACAATTTTCTGAAAGAAGGCATGTTCATTCTATCCAAGTGTTTTAACTGTTGTTGTTTCATGTTAGTATCAGTCTCAGATCATATAAAACAAATATGGAAAAATGATTAAAATGCTCACGTACAAACACGTTAGTTGCAATGAGTTATTTCGCATCATTGTAGCTATTCGCTTACACTATATCGTCTACTCGCTTCCCTCCATACTGCTGGAACAAAGAGGGACAAAGAATTAAAACAAGTGCAGGAAGGTAATGATAATCGTGATGTACTAAAACAATAATTCATCTCGAATTTTATAGCAAATATGAATAGTCGATTTACAAACGTATAAGCACACGATGTTAACAAAAGATTTAGTATTGAAGCAAAAGATCTCGAATAATCTTTATTCCAAACCAGTAATTAAAATCGTATTAAATAAGCAGCAGCGGCAATAGAGTGTAAATAATTGTGGTTTAACTATTATGAACACCGCGGTACAAATAGGTAACGATACGCACCTCACTGACAATGCGCTGTCTTCCATGTTTCGTCAGCTCGGCGTCAAATAGCGGAATGACAACCTTCGCCATCGTAGTTTGCCGCTCGGCTATGTTCGCTACCCGGCTAAAGCCAAACACCATTGTTGTTTACGATCGCTTGTGTTTCCCAGAAATATTTCGACGCATCCGTTACTTGATAAGGGTCTTTTTTTGTTTCGCGATATATTGCCGATATTTTCGAGGAAAAACAAGCTTCCCGACCGCAGGCAGAAACAACAAAGTAATAGCCGTAAATAAAGACTGGTATTATGTTACTGCTTATCTAGAACGCGACTGTATTTCGTACAAGTTTTATACGTGGAACAAATTATAATTTAATAGAGATATATTGTTAGAATTCTATTTATTTCGACAAGAAATTTGACGAACGCTTACCTGTCAGCAAGAAGTTGATTTAACAGTGTGACACCGCGTCGCTCTGCACCTGCGCATTCCCGTTCAAAATTATCGCGTTCGCGCCATTTGTGATTCAAGGCAAGCGAAAGAGACGCCATGGAACAGAATCCAACTGAAATTAAAGATAAATGTATTAAGAATCGCCAATATTATAGTGATATTGCTAGGAACTGCAGAATATGCTACAAGATAATGAAATTCTGGGCTGAGATACATATACGCATATGTAAAAGATAATACATATATGCATACTCGAGTCGATTTGAAAATGTGAAAATGTGAAAATGTGATTCCGTCCACTGCACAATATTTTCTTCATTTCTTTCAAAATATTAATTAATATGAACGCAGAAACCACAGAAAACTTGGAAGAGAGGGAAATGAAAACAATGCGTATATGATTTCCCGTTTTCGAGAATATATTAGACTATGTGATATACCTTAATTTGACGGGCACTCCAAGCACGTCTAGTCACTACAAGATCCGTTGGGCGAAAAAGGCAGATTTTTGAAACAGATTGCGCTAATTGGCCGACAACTTGATGGGTGGTGGGGGGTGTCGGTTTTTGTTTAAGCCCGATGTTATTCGAACATCGTGTCGAACTGAATATTTTGTATTACGAGCATTACAGTATAGATATTAGTAGAATAGTGGAATACAAATATATTTATTAGTAATAATAAGCACATATGTGTAATAAAGTGTTTATAACGTTTGTTACCCTACAGAATAAATAAAGTATTTCCGTCAAACTCATATTTATCTTGGCTTAACTTCATTTAAATTACAATTCCTACCTTAGTGAACGTTCAGATGGTTTCCCAGAATCTTTTGACAAATACACCGACGAGATATCAGATTTCATGTTCATCGTCTGTGGAAACTGCTTTCCTGATTCCTCCCACAGCATTCACATATTATATTCGCATAATTGCACGACACCTGTCTCCAACTCCTTCAGTAAATAATAGTGCTTCAACTGATCACTGCTTATGAGCAGAGTGCGCTCAAATCAGTATCGGATTTCTGAGTCGGTATGGCAGTGACGTTGGGCCACGAAAGTCCATAAGGTAATTTGTCTCGAGATATGTCTTGCCTGTGTCCATAGTTCGAGGGGCTTTGCCTTCTGTTTGACCAGTTGCGGACTCTAAGGCGCTTGCTGGAAAACGGTGGAATGTACTGTTTTCGGAAAAGCTGAAAAGAGAAAATGGGATAGTAGTAAAATATTAATTATTGAATAGGTGTTTCGTCTTACAAGAATGAGAACAGCCCCTAGTGTTTAAATATAAAAAGGCAGGCAATAGAAACGTTAAAGGAAAGACATGTGCACACGTGCAAAATATGAGAGAATGAATAAACGTAGAAATGGAAATAAATTATTAATCCTCGTGGAAATTCAGTCAACCGAATACATGATTTATAATTTTTATAAAGTTATGGACCATTAATATAGTATCTATTGTTTTGGAAATGTTAGTAAAAATAAAATTGTGTAACATTTTCCCACCCTTCCAACGAATACTAAATCTAAAAACATCTCGATTTTTAGGATGCTCGAGGAATACGACCACGCGTGTTCTCACGAATAAGATTCTTCTCATTTATTTGTATTTACATTAGTATTAAATCATATGGTTACAGTGATTCGTAAGATAAATAGAACTTTATAAATGCAAAAGAAATTGCACGCTTTTTAGTTTAGCATACACCATCCATTTCTCCCTCACCCTCTCAATTATTTTCTCTCGCTCTCTTATCAAGAAGCACATCTTCCCACACATTTCACCTTTGTGTTTCGTGCTTCATAACGGTTCGGAGTGAATCGTCTGCCAAATTGATTCAAATTCGTGTTTAAAAAAAAAATGTCATCTTATTACCGAAGAAGTAATGGAAGTAAGGGCTATCACCTAGTCTCTATAATAATAATAATAATAATAACAAATGGCTAGAAACCAGAACTACGACATCATAAAAAAAATGTTTATCCCTTAAGAGAAATTATTAAGAATACTCTTTTCCCAGGTGGTACAATTACAATGTACAATTATTGTTCAGAAAATTTCCTTCTATAAACATTTGAGATCCAATCGGTTTTTTTTTACTCTGCTTCGTGATTACAATGTAGAGTAGCTCCTTAATCTCTTACTCCTAATCGTAGTAATTAAGACAATTGTAATGATACAGTCCCTTCATCAGTTCGCTAATGCTAAATAGTGTTTGGCAGCTGTTCAACACGTTACAGTGTATATAATACATAACATTGTTGTCGGTGGACGTTAGTTCCGATTGTAATTACCATCGTTTCCTTTCTTTCCTTCTTTTTTTTTCTAAACATTACACGAATACAACCAATGGCTCGCGATTAAAGAAAAAGTAAACCCCTTCATTTCTTTCATTCATTACTTACACTTCCCCCTTTTTATTTTGTTGTTGTTATGCTAGAGTTACTCGTTTAATATTTCAGCATTATTAAATCAATATTCAAAGTACCATTTCCTGAATCGCTGGAAAGTATACTGTACGGTAATAAAGTTATTCTAGCCCGGTGCTCAAAGATCTCTCTAAACGCGAGATCCCTATCTACAATTCTCACCAGCATCTCTTTTTTATCCTTGTTATCGTTAATAGTATAATATGTATATGTATGTATATCGTCGTAAAAATGTACATAGTGGGCAGATTAATTGTAAAACTCGTAAGACGATTACAATATATCGAGACTAATTCCAGACTTGGAAACCACTTATACCCAAGCGTTTTATCCTCTTATTTCTGGGAAACAGGTCCTAGTTAGTCGCGTGAAAATCTTAAAAAAACGTTTTTCACGGCTTTTATCATTATATTATAGATTACTTGTATCTCAGACTTGACGAGAAATATTAACATTAGTTTTAGAACGACTGCTTTCCGAATGGATGCCAACAAAGCGTTTCGATTTCCCACTCTGAGATAGAAACAAATATATGTTGAATTGAAAACCGTTCGTACACTCACATGTACATCAGCAGCTTATGCGTTATACACACACACAAACGCGCGCGCGGCTCCAGACCGTTTCGAATAATCATGAAATTTACTCGGATGAATCTTTTCGAGGCTGGAGAGTAGCAGGGATCAGTGTTTTATTTTGGAGTAAGGATTGGTTAGAAAATTGTCCTGTTGACTGTGTATCAACCAACTTCATTTATGGGCACTGTTACTTTTAACGACCTGGCGTTTGCAATTATTGCTATGTTGCTAACACATTGTGTCCGTAAAATTAAAACTGGAACAATTAAAATACAATTGCAATAGTTACTATAGAATTTTTGTACAGATATATATGTTTCTACTAATACTAACCCTTTTCAGAAATTCTTCCGCACAAATACGAGCTCTTGCATTCATAGACAATTTCATCTCACTGATCTCTCTGTCGATCTCTTCCATGAAATAAATGACAAAGTCTACGATTTTGTGTTTGTACATTTGTTCTACGTGGATGTTTGTAATTAAAAAGCTAATATCGTAACCCTGTAGAAGGAATTCAGTAGATATTAATTCCCTGCATTGGCATCCAATAAACATATATGAATAATAATCTTACCTCTATTGGCTTTCTCCTCAGAATAATGAAGTGTTCTGCTCTCATTGTCATGAATCTTGTGAAATTGTGACATAGAAGTTTTTCTAGATCGTCCGCCTGTTTGACAGCGATGCTTATTCTCATGCTGTTTATACTGGACTCGATCAGCACCTTCTCTTTATCGTTTCTGCTAATTAATATCGGAGTCAGAAGAAGCTCTTTACTGGCTCTGACTTCGACCTCTGGCTTGTTGTGTTTCTCGACTATCTGCGAGGAGAAATTTTCTAGACACATTGCGGCAGTAAGCGTTCTTCTCACTGCTGACAGATAAGGTTTCAATGTTCCGGACTGCAAGAAGAAAAAATGATAATAATTGATTACGTACAGACGTATAAATCGAAATATTTAATTAATTGAATATTCCAGCGAACACTGTTATTAGTGAAAAAAATAAATACGAGCAGTTGTGACATTTGAGAATGTATCACACAAACATCCTGCGTGACTAACAAGAAAATTTGCTGTTATAGTATGCCTAAGTCACTATAACCTATGTCACGAACATCGACGAATAGTGCTTACCATCTTGCTGAAAGGTTACGAAAAATTCGTATTTCGATAAAAGTCAAGCAACGTCGTGATTCTATAGACGATTCCCTCTGTTCACGGATATTTCACAGAAACACGTGAAAAAATGACACATTACGTTCTGGACATAGCAAAAGGGGGTTGGGTTCAGCCGATTTAACTTCAACAGCGTAGGGCGTGTTCCGAAGTTCACTGATAACGTGAATGAATCGTTTGTTTCTGTCTCTTTTTGACGCACAGATTCCGATACAGACGCGGTTAGAAGATAGTCAACGAGGTTGAATAAATTCAGAACGCATCCTGCAGGACAGTCATCGCGGTGTTTTTACGCATACATACGTCTGCATTCCTGCAACACGACAACGAAATTATATTAAACGATGACGATTGATCAATTTCATTCTAGTCAAACGCCTAAAAATCCTTACCGATTAAGCAATAATAAACTGTGCCCCGTTTAATTCTCCGTGGAATTTTATCGACTTTTTTTTCTAATTTTGAATTCTGGCCATAAAACGCTACTACTTCTGGCTCTAAATATTGTAGGAGTAACTGTGATTGGTCAGTCACGTGACAATCGTTCAAGTTACAAAATATCTGAGAAATACGATCATTAAGTATTAATTGATATAAGAGCCAGAAAATCCATGGTCTTGGTTGAATACGTTGGATCGTAACAAATGTGTATAAATGATATTTATTGGCGATAATGTTGCATTCTAAAGGGAATGGAAAAGTATAGTACTCGGGCTAAATCGAAGTGATCGCGCTCCCTGGTGCCTATCTCAGTAAGCACCATGTCGATGCTTCTATGCATCAATATCAATTACAGAGCGAAGAAAGTTTTGGATCGAGATTGAACGCATTTAATCACGTGCACAATGGTTGTTTGTAAATATTATAGACAGGGGCATTGCCGATTTGGGCAATACTGTCAATTCGAACACATTAATACTTTCGGTAAGATCAAAGATGAAATATTACAATTAGTTGTTATACTATTTTGGATCAACATTAAAATGTTCGTTCTGTAGGAAATAATAACAAGGTTGACTCTTACAATGAAGACGAATATACGGTGTAAGTGTGTGAGAATTATTTGAAATGGAAGTGGATTGTCGTTAATTGATTTTTTATTTTACAATAAGGGTATTGGTTGCGAAAGAAATACTTAGCGCCGAAAGAGGAGGGCAATGGTTACTGACATGTTTTGCGCCACTCGCGGATAGACCATGCATTCCAGGCATGGAAGATCTCTCCCCAGAAGAAGCACGATGGGAAATGTATCAGGCTCAAAAGAACGGAATGGTGGAACAAGCAGTTAGTATACACAACCGTTCTTGTCTGTGTTTCATTATTAAATACTATTTCGGCATCACTTTCTACCTATTTTTTTTTAGAAACTACGGTTTCAACAGCTGTGTCAAGATATGAAAGTGAAAAGAGAAGCTTTAAAGAATCCCACCAGAGAGACACTATCTAAACTTGTATGTAAACAGTCATTAAGCAGACAGTCTAATTTTTATAAGGTTCTATTGCAAAGTAATTTTTACAGAAAGAGATTTTGGGAACAGGTCACAAGAGTACCACAACTGACAATGCACCTGCAAAATCATCCAGCTTCTCCTTTGCAACTCCTCAACTGGGAACTCCAAGCAGCACCTCAACCACCAATGTATTTGGAAGTAAAGGTTTTGGAAGCCAGAACAACCCTTTCAGTGGTGGATTTACAACGCCTAATAATTCATCGATCTTTGGAAGGACAGCTACAGCTTCGAATCCTGTAGTTGGTACTACCCCAACTTTTGGCAGTAATTTAGGAGTGTTTGGTGGCGGTACCAGCACCAATTCTGTATTCGGTGCAACTACAAACACTTCTACATTTAATGCAGGACAAAACACGCAGACATTTGGATCATCCGGCTCGATATTCGGCGGAGGAACCTCGCAACCCCTTTTCGGGCAGCCGAGTAATGTGTTATTCGGGGGGACCAGCCAAGCAAACAATGTTTTCGCCAGGCCACAAGCGTCTCAGCCAGCCACATCAGTATTCAATAGCGGGGTCACTTCTACTCCATCACTGTTCAGTGGCGCCGCCACTCAATCTAACAATACATCTATATTCAGTGGAGCCAAAACGGCCACCGGTAATCCATTCGGCGGTGCTTCAAATTTACAGACAGCAAATCCTATGTTTGGGACGACTCCGTCCCCGGGAACTTTTAACTCTGGATTATTTTCCCAATCTGAAACTCCAGCTTTCGGTGGAGCGCCAGTCTTTGGCGGTTCAGCAACTTTTGGCAATACTCCTGCGCCTATGTTCGGCGAGAAACCAGCGTTTGGAACTTCTGGGACCATTTTTGGGGGGTCAACTACAACAACATCTGCCTTTAGCCCTGCCCAGTCTACAAACTCGTTTGGAGTAACTACCTCTACACCCGCAGTAAACATATTTGGTGGTCCACAAAACACTGTACCCGTTATTTCCACTTCCAATGCTTCACCGTTTGGTGCAACACCGCCTACGAGTGCTAGTCATTTCGCCCCAGCCACCTCACAGTATGAAACGACTAATACGACTGCTTTCTCCAAACCTGCATTTGGAACGGCGACAGGGACGACTGGCGAAACGTTTGGTACCACGGTTACCTCGGCTAGTGCACCATTTGGTACCACTAGCACCGGTACCACTTTTGGTACACCTAGTGCAACCACTTCACCCTTCACGTCATCCGCATTTGGCGATGTGAAACCCTCTCCATTTGGCCCTACAAACGTTACAACTACGACTACAACAACGAACTCGTTTGCACAGCAACAACAACAGATTGTTTCGCCATTTGGAACGTTCGCGCAGAGTCAAACTTCGAATACCTTGACGGCAACTAATGATGGACCTTTCGGGAAATCACCTTTTGGTACCACTATGACTACAGCCATCATTGACGACAGCGTTTATTCAATAGATGGACAATTGACGGATGATGAGAAAAGCATGTACTTGGCGGAGAAATTTGCCTTTGGCAAAATTCCGTTAAAACCGCCCACCAAAGATATTACATAATTCAAGCACGGAGTAATTGGTAGGGAATAAATGCTGTGATATTCGTTTTTTATACGCATAGACGTCTAAGATAAACTTTACAAGCCTATAGTAATAAATAATATATTTGTCAACAATGTGTCAGATTTTTATAGAAATTGAAGGAACGTTCCATTCGAGGGAACGCGAAATAAACTGATGACAATTTGTTACAAATTGTAACGAAATATACAATAAAGTGTAGACGTTAAATTGTTACAATTCTTTTATAACCGCATTATCTTAACTGCTTCTCTTAAACCCACCCGATAGTTCTACACCAAGTCAAATATATCTATACATATATCAAATTCCTCTTGTAATTTAATCAAGTAGACAGCTATTTACATATGTACATACAATGATCTATCAATGGTTCCTCATTCGTACTTACATTATCATACATTCTTGTAATGAATCACCCCTGGTGGAGGTGGAGGAGGAGGCGGAGGAACGCCATTACCAAATTGACTTCCTTCCGACACCTGAGGATAACAATCTCATTCAATCTTAATTCGAACAGAATATCGATCTTTCCAGTAACACAAACCTGTGGTAAATGGCACAGAGGATTTGTCGGATAATTTGTCCTCTGTGCATAACCTGCGGACTGATTAGGAGGGTGCGATAAGCCTGGTGGTATACCATTTGGTGGCTTGTATCCAGTAATCTAATAAATGTTTTCAACAGTTTCTCATCTTGCCATTAAGCGCAGTAAAAACATTAATTCCATTCCTTTGTACTCATATTACAATTCCTGATCTGAACATTGTTCTTTTAAAGTACACATAATTCTGAACCAGCGTACTATGATCAACTGGAGTACAAAGGGCTAGAATGATGGAATGATTCACATACTTTGTCATTCATCTCAGGAAAAATGGTACTCAGATTGAAGTTGGTGAGGCTGGTGCCTGATGGATGATGGCTCATGGTCATGGGGTTGCTTGCAACAATTCCTCCTCTTGGCATGTTCGGATTCATGGGGAAGCCAGCAGTGCCTACTGTGGATACCCCTTGAGGACCAGCTACAGATGGTGGAGGTGGCAAACTATTCATTGCTTTGGTGTATACATTTGCCTGTGGATGATTTTGATAAAGGGGACTAGAATGGGGTGGCGGAGGTGGTGGTAAGAACGTTGTAGAATGATGATAATCCTCTAGCGGCGAATTGATACCGGACAGAGGAAATTCTATGTTCTGCATGGTGCTCCCATCTAGCCCTTTCCTCTTTCCTTTCTTCGCATTAGTGGGATATGTCCTCTTGTCACAATTCTGATGCTTACCATAATGCTGATGATTTTTTGCATTGGTATTTACATTGGAAGCTGACGTTGTAACAGTAGACGTGGTCGACGAAGTGGTAGTCGAAGAGGTTGCCATGTTTGGCAAAAGGAAAGCATTTGTTTCCATATATTCAGCGTTGTCGTGCAGTGGCATCATGTAGCTGGCAGGTGTGTTTGATATACTCGTGATAAAATTCGAAGTTGGATAAATATTGGTGTTAGAAGAATACGTATAAGAATTGAAATTCTGATTAACCATTTGGCCGTAACCACTTCCGTCGTCGGTGTTAGAGAAATAATTTAGAGGCATAACCGTATCAGCAGTGGGTAGGCCAGTTTGGAACTTGTTCTGGGAATAATTAGCAGAGAACTTGATAGATGGATGCTTGTCCTGGTTTGTATTGTGCACGTTGTTGTTGGTTCCTATCAATGCTTCTGCAGTATAATTGCTCTTGCAGTTTCTATTTCTCCAATGAACATTATTCTGCTGATATTTTTGCTGCTGCTGTTGTTGCTGTTGATATCCTTGTTCCGGGAACGTGTGTCCGGACGTTTTCTGTTCCTCGTGCCTCTGATGCAGTTGATCGTTCCCTGAACTTTGCTTGCGGATATCCATTTGTCTCTTACTGGTACCTCTGGGACTTGCATTGCTTTTTCTCTGATGTTTCCTAGCTTGTTGCTGCTGTTGCTGCTGCTGTTGATGTTGGTGAGCATGATGGTGATGGTGATGGTGGTGAGGATGCTGTTGATGATGCTGCTGATGCGACGACTTTTCAGCTTTTTCGTGTTCCACTAATTGACTAACAGATAGGAAAGAAGAACCAGCACCTGGATGCTGAACAGTTTGGTTATTCAACACATTATGAAAGTCGCGTCCTGTAACGTTTGCCTCTTTTTCCTTGTTAGGATCTTTGCTCTGGTCAGAGTGGAGTCTCGACGGTACTTGGCCAAATAAGAAATTCTGTTTCTCGGGTATATTGGTGCCTAAATCTAAATCACCAACTAATGTTGGAAGACTGGAGGGAACAATATGTTGATCTATGCCTTTGACCGCTTGAGCCTGATCAACGTGAACGCTGGTCTTCGTTGGAGACCAGGGGAACGGTTGTTCCTCCGAATAAAATACATCTGTGGTTCTTTTAGGCTCACCCTGCAAAACGGGTAAATTAGGAAAGCTGTGAGCCGCAACGTCGTAGTTATTATAAAATTGATTGGGTGTTCCTTGATTATAAGATGGCGTTTGTGCAAACAGATTATTCTGACAGAATTCTAACTCCTTGCCAATGGGTGGTAGGATGATATCAGCGATGTTCGAATTATGTTTAATTTCTGGTGTCATCATCCAATTTACAGGAGGTCTAATTGCATGCTGTTGTTGATTTGACTTTGATTTTGTTCCACTCTGTTGTTGGCCATGCTTTCCATCGTTGTTATAAGTTACGCTGCCGTGTTGGAGTGGAGGAATCTGTCCTTGAATCAGGGACTGATATTTATTTTGAGTCTGTTGCTGAGACTTATCTGGGTACTTGAAATTCGAGCTGGCGTAAGTTTCGACAGAGTACTTCATTTGCGTACTGACTTCTGGCAAGTCAAAGTTTACTTGAGAATCATAATTAGACATGGGATACACTGGTTTGTCCTGTTTGGACGCCATTGGCTGATGGTTCTTGGGACCGTGTTGCTGTTGAGGTTGCTGCTCCATTCCTGTATACTCGTTCTGCATATATTCCGACTCCATTCCATATTTAGACTTATTTTTATTTTCTGCGTTGAACTTGGCATAATCATTATTGCCGGAGGAAGTCTGACTTTGATTCTGCATACGATTTTGTTTAACAGACGGTGGTACATTAGTCTGTATGTTTCTGCTTTTAGTAGGATCCACGAAAGATTGTTTCTGCTGTTCCAATGTAGATTTCATTCTTGATTTATCAATGTTAGCCATCGTTGAATTCACTGAATAAACATCGTTGGTTAATACATTAGAGTAGTTTGGATTTTCCTTGTGCAGGGGAATGTAATTATAGTTTTCGCAAATAGTCTTGGCTTCCGTATTATCTGTGTGACTTGAGCCGTGTTCAAACTGTACCAAATTATTACTGCTGCTACCTCCACCAACAGGTGAGAAGGTCGTCCAAGATAAGATACTGAAATTGGAAGAATTGTGAGCCACAGTTGTCGTCGATTTCGCATGATTTTCAGTAACTGTACTTTGCTCGTAATTAGACGTAGCTACAAAAGACGTCGTCGGTTGGGAATAACGAGTAACAGCGGTATTTTGAATCAAAGATTTGCTGTTCATATTAGTAGAAGAACTGGTGTTGATCTTCTTCCCATCTTTGTTAGAATAATTCGAATAATTCTGAGTTTCTTCCCTTTTTCCTTGGTACATGTTATCAGCATTTTGATTCAAGACAGTTTGATCACCTTGTGCGTTCATCGGCTCCTTCACACCATAAGAAAATGTTTGAACAAATGGAACGACATCGATTTTCTTTGTCGAACTATAATTAGCATCGCGTCTGTGATCTTGGACTTCCTGCGTTTTAGATCTTAAAACGTCATTTAATTTCGTATCCTGATCTATAATACTGTTTCCAGCAGAGTCGGACTCCTTGTTCAGTTTCGGATAGCTTCGTTGAAAATGATTCTCAGACGAATTCGGTATTTGATCCTTCGACGAGTATCCCTGACTTCTATTGGTAGTGGCATTATTATTTGCTGCTGAATACGACTCCTTCCTAGCTAAATTTTTATTTTGATCAACACTATAATCATTGTGGGCATTCTGAATGATATGATCCTTCTCGTGCACTGAATAATTTTGATGGCCATTATGTTGCGTACATAGAACATGAGACTCTTTACCTTGATTGTCATAAACAGTTTGCATAGTCTGCGGAGGCAGAATTGGTATCGTGGTATCTTTAGATTGCATCGTATACTCATGTTGAATATTCTGTGATGACGTTTGGTGAACTCTATCGCTATGGCCAGTATAATTTAGACGATTATTTGAGACAACATTAGTATCCATCTGCATAGACTGTAAAGGCAGCGACGAAGTATTAGTAGTTGTACTTGTATTAGTCAAATGAGAAAACAATTGAGGCTGAGACACCTCTGGCACAACATTCTGATTTAATCCAATAGAATTTGTTTCTGGAATAGCTGAACTGGTACTGGTAGTCGAATTCTGTTGCAGACTGGTCAGATTGGTCTCCACAATTGTTGAGTAACTGGATAAGAAGTCTTGAGACGTACCATAGCGAACGTTGGTGTCGCAAGTGGACGCCTGCACTGACAAATTGTTCTGGTCGGTCTTATTTGAAATGGACGGGGTATTAATTTGTGAAGCAGTAACGTTTTCACTGCTACTATTTCTGATTACATTTCTGAGACCCGTTGCGAGTTGATTTTGACAATTGCCTACCGTTTCTGAGGTACTTGTGATTGAAGTATTGCTTGAAACATTTGCAATTGAATATAGGGTAGCATGAGCGAAAGATGCAGAAGTTACAGATTTTCCTAAAGTAGGAGCTAAAACATTTTGAATAATTTTGTAAGGCTCCCTCAATGGCTCGTCAGTAACAACCTTGGACAAACCTTTTGTCGTTGTACTGCATTCTACGGAAACCACCATATCAGAGTTCACAGTCTCGCTTTCTGAAGGATTTAAATTCTTCTTCTCCTCGCATGTAACCTTCAAGCGTTTCTCCGTCAAGGAATGAGATGGCGATGCTGCTTTCAATCTGAAGCTGTTTGGCTCCATTGTTCCGATTTGCAGCAGCATAGGTGGAGTCTGGCTGTGGTACTTGAAGTCCTCTTTCATTTCTTCCTCCAGAACTTCCGTTTTTCCGTTTAACGAGGACACTAATGGGAAGGCCATCAAAAACGCTGCGGTTGGAGATATAGATTCAGGATTATGTGAACTGGATGGAACTTGGAGAGAGGCAAATATATCATTCGAAAGATCGGAATGAAGGCCATCGGTCCTGTTATTTATGGGCACGAAGGAATTTTCTGTGCTGTATGACAATGATGTTTTTGATACTTCATCCTTGGATGTTTTAGTTAGCTTAGGTTCGTCCACTATGCTGACCGGAAGTAGGGACGCCGATGTCGTTGTACTGTCCGATGTTTCACCCGCGTTTCTCGTATCTAGTTTCAAAGTCGTTGTAGTATTTGTATCTAAATTTAGTATAATTTTATTGTTGTCTATGCTTGTTGTTACTTCATCTACTTCTGGATCTTTTTGTGCCACCTGTAATAAGTTGTCGAATTCTGTTCCAAGATTACAAACTTCTTTCGTTTTCTTCGATGCAGTAGATTCTACAACCGCTTCTTCAATTTCCGTTAACGAAGATTTAGGATTGGGAGCACCGACGTTATCACTCGATTTCTCCAATGAACTACTTACAGGAATGTTGAAATCGGTTTCGGAAGAAACATTTTCATTGACACATTCTACATGCTCATTGGGGATATTGCTTGACGATGCTTGATCGTGAACTTCCTTTACTTCCTCCTGAATACTGTTCGATGTTGAGATAGTCGCTGAATTTGAAGAATCAGGGACATTCTCCTGGCTAACATCAGTAGTACATAACAGAGCAGGACATTCTACGTTCGTTTTTGTACCCTTTTCTTTTGTCGGCGTTACAGGTTGATTTTTATTCTGCTCGTCGTTCATATCTTCTCCTATCTTTTCTATCACGTGTTTCAAACTTTCGATAGATTTACATGTCACTGTAAAGTCCGATTTTGGAAGCGCCGCTGATTGCACACTCGCCGGGCTATCTTCGTCTGTTTCAGTCGGTTTACTTTTTTTACTAATCGGTGCATCAGTACTTTCGATTTCTGAGCTTGCAGGTCGTTTAATCGTACCTTTATGCGTACCACTCGTATCCTCCACGCTTTTTGCATCTTTTTCCTTTTCATTCTTCCCCTCCGTGATCTCTGTAGACTGTTGACCTTTAGTATTTTTCGCTTGGTTCTTACCAATTTTCGATTTCACTTCAGTATCCTTTTTCGACGAATGTTCTTTCGATTTTTCTATTTTCTCCTTGTGAACAGCCGGAATAGGAACTTTGTATGTCATAGTGGTTTTCGTAACTTCTTTACCTTTCGGCAGAATACCTTTGTGGCCACCAATCTTCGTTGCATTAATTATGTTCTTAACATTCGACGCCCAATTACGTGAATCTACTACCATATTAGCGCGTATACTAGGGACCGTGTTCAGCGTGACCTTCTGCATCGTGTTAATTACAGCTTGATTGCAGATAGAAACCAAGGGGTTTTGAACGCTATTTGTGAGAGGCTGCATCACAATCATTTGATTCTGTTGAGCACTTCCAAGGATAATAGGATTCGCTGGTGGCTGTTGAGTATTTACAATTATGTTTGATGTTATTGGAGTTACTAAAGGCATTAACTTGCCTCCGGATAATATAAGAGTGTTTGGGGTCAGACTAGTCATGGAATTATTTATACACGGCGTCAATGATTTTTTTTCGTCCTTCTTCCTTCCTTTCTTTTTTACTTTCTTTTGCGATTCTACTTTCTGTAATGCTAACACATTTTTTTTACATGAATATCGGTACTCTGTAAGCTTCGAATTTATCGATGTAATATGTACCTACCATTATTTGATTTACCATTTATGGAACAACTGACTGTTACATCAGTACCTGATTAAAAAGAGAAGCAATGGTAAGAGGTGATTTCATACTTAGAATTTGTTCTAGTAGCCTAATGGGAAAATATATTTACTTGTACTTGTTTGGCAATTTTCTGCTTCCTTAGATCCTGCTTCAGATATGCTGTTAATAACATCCGAATTTTCATCTTTACTATTTGCACAATTCACTTGATTCTCCTGGTTCTCTATGGAGCTATTCACATCCTTAGAAATATCGCTATTCTCCAATGATTTCTTGCTAGACGAATTAGTAGCTGCAACCGCCAATTTCCTTTTAGAAGGCACTTTATGTTCCACAGCCTTTTCCTTCTTGCTTTCCAAAATTTTTACTGCAATCAGATAGCTTTTACCATTTCTCTCTCTTGAAAAAAAAAACATTTTTACATCCCTCACTATTCTTACATTCTTCTATTTTGCTGAAATACTTCTCTGCGTCCTCCACGTTGATTTTATTTGACCATTTCAGGGGAGATATCTTTTCGAGCGCTGGTTCAGCAGGCACAGATATCCCGGCATCCCTCAAAAGTGTAGACAATAATTGTGTGCGAGAGAAAAGCTGTGTAACAAGCTTTTTTAGACGAGCCAATTCTTCCTCTGTTGTCGAATAAGAAATACACATATATGAAGATATACATATACAGTAACGATACAGCCATCATACCGGATTTGTTTGCTTACTGTGTGCTTCTGAAGCATTAGCAGAGAACAAATCCTCCGTGCGGCTATGGAGGTCTTTGATGTATTTCGAGGCGTGGATCAGGATGTCGACTTTGTTCCGTTTTCGACCCTCCTGATGCGGCGGCAGAAGGTCTGCCAGCGTTTTGAAATACGCGTTCATACGTTTTCTTCTGTCTCGCTCCCATGTTTTCGCTTTGCTGAGAAGACGTCCACGTTAACGAGCGATCCGCTTATTTTTTTAATGGAAACACGTACTTTTTCGTTCTTTGTCCATAGAGACACGAAGAGAAGAAACATTGCGCTAATAAACTTGCCGAGGTTAGAAAGCTGGCTAATGGACACTTACGTGTTCTCTTTTCGAGGCATAATTTATCCTCTTGGCATCGTTTCGCGTGAAGAACGCGTCGCGGGAAGCACAGATGCGTCACTTGAGGCTGACATTACACACGTTCGAGGATCCTCGTCGAAAATCTGACATTTCCATCCTTCCACTGGCTCGAACATACAATTTGCGAAATAAAAACTCTGCCGACAGATCCCGAAAGCCACAATGATCATTCAAACCTGCCCGCCCTCTATCGATTTCAATTTACCCGGTTTCCAGAACCTTTATCCATCATCGATAAAACGGAAGACATTACTGAAAAGTTAAGAATAACTTCGAGCGTTTAGGTACAGATGGCGAGACTAGAATACCAGTTTTGTGTGTAGGTAGGGCAGGAAGGCGAGAAGTTTCGGGCAGCCCTTTATAGATGGCAGCCTGTAAACAATTTTGTCTATTTACAAAATTAATTTATTATTTTATTAAAAATATACACGGTATATGTAAAATACATAGAAACTAGTACAATCTAGGATCATTTTCCTATTACTAACGATAGTTGTTTGCATTCTGTAAATAGTATTAACTAATTCAATTAAAGGTCGCCCACGTAGAGTTCAATAATCTATTATTGCAATATATTTTGGGTATAACTATTAGAATATCAATTGGTACTTGCTATAAAGTACAAACCATAAAGTTCAGAGTTGTCCACGATAAAGTCTGTCAATGAATTTTAGTCATATTCACGTAATATGTATTTATTATAAGTATCAACTGTATTAGCGGCTTCGTGCAACGTGGAAATGATAAGCTCGTTGACAAATTAGTCTTGACAGACTCTCGCGGTGGCACAGCAAACAGATAGGTATGAATGTATATACGAAATCGATATGACACGGTCTTCGAAGCGTTGCTAAAGAAACTTGGTAATTGCGTCAGGTGTACGGAGTAAACAATCTAAACGAATTTGGCTGATCGAACGAGCGGTATGTTGCATGAAAAGAGGAACCCTTCAGCTTCGACGATGTGGAAGCACAGAGCTTACGAACGACATCGATTGAAAGTAAATATATTGTAATTATTAGTAATCAATATAATATTTGTTACACGTAATATATTATCTTGGACATTATATTATTACTATTGTTGTTATTAGGTGAAGGAAGCTACCTGTGCAATTGACACAAGCCCACCACAAAACAGGCCACACGTAATTTTCAACGCGAAGGGATTACAACTGGAACGTGAAAAGCAAGATCGTATTTTGAGAGAGAATTTTATTCTTCTGAAGAAACTTCGCGATATCATGAACCGGAAACGATCCACCGAGGAGCACTCAAGATTTAAATGGAATGAATCTAGATGCATCAGAACTCATTAACACGAGTGTTACAGAAATGTGAAATGCATAAATACATACATTTGATTCGCGTGAAATAAGTTCTTTTACAAATTTCTACTTTTGCAATAAACAAAAGAAATTGAATAACGTTTTTCATTCAATACCAAATCCACGACGTTATAAATATTGTTATAGCAGTGTCAATTGAAATTAAAGCTAGTTGAAAAAGGTATATACAATAAATTCTACATGGACGAGGAAGAAGGGGGTGCAGAATACGTTGAACAAGAGGGCGAGGGTAAAGAATATTTAACTCCAACATCCTCGAACATTTTCGAAGATGCGACAAAGGTGTTGACAGAGTCAGAGGCAGGAGAATGTCTTCATACTTTAGGAAAATGCGACTCTGGCCTCGGTTATGCTTATTTAGGCCTGAACGCCTCTAACAAGGGTCTGACAGATATAAGAATTATACCAACGTTTAAATACGTTCTTTACGTGGATGTTTCTGGAAATAGATTGACAATCGAGGACCTTCGGGTTTTATCATCGATGAAATATCTTTTGATGATTCAAGCCGATAGAAACGAAGTGTTGTCTGCAGAATTGGAACCTATGCCTTACTTGCAGGTCGACAATAAAATATTTTTAAAGATATTTATTATTCCTCATTCCAGTTTTTCCTATAATTAAAACACATAGGTACTTAACGAACATGGAGATTATTATTTTCGTTCGACTTCATTGTAGGTTCTAACGTTGAATAAAAATAAATTGACAAGCATGTCCGGAATATCCCATGGACTTTTAGAATGTTTAGAATTGAACCATAACAATATTGAAGAAGTGACGCTAAATCCGTACGACCTGGAAAACCTGAAGACTTTAGAAATACGCGGCAACATGCTTACTACGACTAATGGAATATTTTTCCCGGGATTGACGCGTCTATATCTCGCAGAGAATCAAATAGAGAAGCTGGAGGCTTTAGAAATTTTGGTGAACTTAAAAATTTTGCATTTAAGGAGTAATAAAATATCGAATTTGGATGGGTTCGATTCGCGTTGCGCCAAGCTTAACTATTTAAATCTGCGGAACAACGAATTCGTGAAATTGTCGGAATTTGAGAAATTAAACTGCTTGCCAGCATTGGACACCCTTATTATTTTGGAAAATCCTGTAATTGGCGAAAGGGATGAAGAAGAAGAAGTTGCGTATAGGCATATTATTTTGGCTATGTTGCCCAAGCTAACTCGAATCGACAAGGATCCAGTGCTTTACGAGGAAAAGAGAGAAGCTGCAGAATTTCGTAGAGAAATGCTTCGCGATGGAACAACGTTTTCTGACTTGGATTTCAATTTGACGAAGGGCGGTTAAAATCTTAGTTAAGGATGAATATATTGTAAATAGCCGACTAAGGTTAAAAGAAGTTGCAGAGCTGTTGGTAAAACATTTTAGCAGTTTCTATCATGTGGAAATAGGTATCTGCATTACCGAGTATAGTTTTCTTCATAGATAAGGCAAATATCTGTATTACGGACTTGATAATTTCTATAAGCATCATATCTCAAAATATAAACAAAAATAAAATATTGAGCTACAAAAACTAAGTGTGACATACTTTATATGTACGTGAGACATTTTTAAAACATCCAGAAATCTTCCCACGAAAAATTTTAAACGCTTTTCACGTGACCAGCAAGTAGTCCCGATCCCTAGCGGACTCGGTTAAAATACAATTGCTGCACATCTTGAGAGCAGTTTTACCGCAACTCGCCGGCAGAAACGTGCATTTCGTCAAATCATTTCACGTACTTCGATTCGTATTTACACCTTAATTAATTGCCTTGTATTAATCGTTCCCTGCTGAATTAACGAGAATGTCGTCGAAGCCTGCGTATAAAGTTGGTAAGTGAACATATCATTACGAAATTTGGAGTAACTTAAAACACGTGGTCGTTGTTTTGGAACAAAATTCGCAACTTCTTTTCGTGATATTTAAAGCACGTCGGTGTTTCGTGTAATAAGTAACAGCGATATAATTCGAGCAAGGACAGCGATATGTAGTACGATAACGATAAAGCAGAGGCTGGACTTAAGTTATATGCATTCAGATTAACCTGCACCGCCATGCATACGTAAAATTAAATCTCACACTGTATGTTAAGATTTATCACTTGCAACATATGACAGAGTAGAATGAGAAAATAATATTCATCTCGTGTCAGTCTTCCACTGAATTGTGACAATGGAACAAGTGGACTTACAGCATTAACTCCAAAAATTCGATAGACGATCAATTTGACAGCGGATGTGAAATCAATCGGAGCAATTTCTATCGGTTGCAGCTGACTTAACGTTGGCGGAATGGGGTCGAAAAGAAATTACCATGGCAGAGAACGAAATGCCGGGCCTTATGGCCATCAGGAAGAAGTACGGCCCACAGAAAGTTTTAAAGGGTGCACGAATCGCCGGCTGTTTGCACATGACAGTACAAACCGCGGTTCTGATTGAAACTCTCATTGAACTTGGAGCAGAGGTAAGTAAATGCATTTTTATATAATAATAATAACAATAATAGTATCTGGTGTTCGGAAACTGGGTTCATCGCTACCATCTTTCTAAATGGCTCTAAAAATAGAACCCGATATACACAGCTGTATTACGTACCTCTAAAAAATTATTCATGAAATATCACTGCAATTGGCAATATTAGAAATTATTCAAAACAAAAATTCGACACACTTCAATTTTATTATTTTCGTTAAAAGAAGCTGCAACTGTTGAAAAGACGTCGTAAAGAAATGGAGTTCTAAAAAAAAAAGGCAAGAAAGCGCTCGTGTGCAAATATATTAGATCTTATCTCGTAGATCGTGACCCCGCGTATATATTTCGCAAGATTCAACAAGAATTGTATCAGACGTTGAAAAGCATTTTAAATCATTCAAACGCAGGTCAGGATTATGGTCATCCTTGATATTTCTGGTCTATAGAACACAATACACTCTGACACATTTATTCAGGAACACATGGAATAAAATTGAAACCTTTCACGTGCTTTTGGCGCGATAGAACGACGATATCTGAAAGGAAGATATGCATGTGAAAAGATTAAATACGCATCAATATAAATCTAATTGACCAACTTCTCCTTATCACTGATAACGACTCACGCAAAAAATCATGATCAGTCGATGAATCATGTAACGATATTTCCCTGAACACGAAAGGAAAAATTCTTTTCCAAATTTAATTTTACGGTACCTACCATGCCGCAATAGAAGTTTAAAAAAAATGCAGAACTAAATATAGTAATCCAAGTTCTGCTAAATGAATTGAATCGTCCCTAAATTACGCAAAACCGAATATAAATTAAAATCTTCGATTATATCACTTGGACCATCATCGCTGGAGCAACCGTAATCCTAAACGAAAAACACCAAAGAATATAATTACACTGTTTGCTCTTACTTGTACTTCGAGGATCGTCATCGTTGTAACTGATTCGTTGTCGCTAATGTATCAATAGGTACAATGGTCGTCCTGTAACATATTCAGCACACAGGACCATGCAGCCGCTGCTATAGCGAAAACAGGTGTTCCTGTGTACGCGTGGAAAGGTGAGACAGACGAAGAATACCTCTGGTGCATAGAACAGACTCTAGTATTCAAAGATGACAAACCATTGAATTTGATCCTCGACGACGGTGGTGATCTTACTAACTTGGTGCACACCAAGTTTCCGGAATATCTGAAAGAATGCAAGGGTATTTCTGAGGAGACTACTACTGGCGTGCATAATCTGTATCGTATGATGAAAGAAGGCACGCTGAAGGTTCCGTCGATAAACGTGAACGATTCAGTAACGAAGGTTCGCAAAAACGAATATTTTGTTTGTCTTCTGGAAGACCGAGATCTATGAAGAAAACGATTAGAATGCTGCAAAGAATTGATTAAAATTTTATTAAAATGAATCGGGGGGTAAATTGTATGACACATGATATCGATGAGATTACTGAATTTCAATGGGAGGAATTATGGAATATATTGTTGCGTAGAAAATTATATTGTTGAAAGTAGAGAAAATTTCGAAATTCATGGGAATTTAATATGTACATTACAAACTCTGCAGCATCCTGATAGAAATATGAACATTCTGTAGCTCCGACTGTTAGAGAGTGTCACATCTCACGTGTACAAACATTTCCTTATGTCGAATAGAGCAAGTTCGACAATTTATACGGGTGCAGGGAATCGTTGATCGATGGTATTAAACGAGCCACCGACGTGATGATCGCTGGAAAGGTCTGCGTTGTCGGTGGATACGGTGACGTAGGAAAGGGTTGCGCTCAAAGTCTCAGGGCGCTTGGCGGACGTGTGATAATCACCGAAATTGATCCAATTAACGCCTTGCAAGCAGCCATGGAAGGATACGAGGTGATATATTACTGAAAATTCAAACCGGAGAATTAAAATGACACTTAAAAATTAAAAATGAATTGAAAATCGGTGAATTACTAAATGTACTATTCAGGTGACGACGATGGAGGAAGCGTCGACCAAGGGACAAATATACGTTACCACTACTGGCTGCAAAGATATTATAACGGGGCAACATTTTGTGAACATGCCAGAGGATGCTATTGTCTGCAACATCGGTCATTTCGATTGCGAGATCGCCGTTGCTTGGCTTGAAAAGAACGCCGTCGAGAAAGTGAACATCAAGCCACAAGTAGACAGATACCTGTTGAAGAACGGCAGGTGGGCAGTGGATAAAATTTTAAAAGATAGAAAATTGAACGACGTATCGTTTAGAATAATTCGTAACGCAATTTAAGACATGTTTTACCTCTCGCTATGTTCATACGTAGAGAATTCGGCTAGATTATTCAATGGTTCCACGCGACTTCCGGTACACATACGGTTCTCCCGTTTCAGACACATCATCCTTCTAGCCGAGGGTCGTTTAGTTAATCTTGGATGTGCAACCGGACACTCTAGCTTCGTGATGAGCAACTCTTTCACAAATCAAGTGCTGGCGCAAATCGAACTGTGGACCAAGTCTGAAAATTATCCAATTGGAGTTCATATGTTGCCGAAGAAGTTGGACGAGGAGGTGGCCGCGTTGCATTTGAGCCATCTTGGCGTAAAGTTGACGAAATTGTCCGACGAGCAGGCTACATACCTTGGTGTACCTGTGGAAGGACCGTACAAGGCTGATTATTATCGATATTAGTTGCCATTTAAGATTCAAAGGCTTTTTATGTACTTCACTGGTTACAACGGACAAAATGAAATCGCGACAGTGTTTTATCAGGTTCAGATCGTCAACTTTAAAGTCGTTCATTTTATCGATGTTAATCTGAATGTCGGGTGGTTAAGTTAAGGCGAAATTGAGGAATCGGAATTGCGTGTTTTATAGCGTTCCTACTGGTATACTTCAACTTTGTTAGGAGCAGCTGCTGCCCTTGAATAAAAATATCTAATTCTTGAAAAAGTTTTCTATAAATGGCGGCGAAGAAAATCCCCTTGAAACCGTTAGTAGTTAATCCTTTAATAAAGGTAATGATGCGTTACATGGAGAATGAAAATGTTTAATTGCGGGTTATAAAACGATTTGGTTTGTTAGTTGGTCAGATGGTCATGCTTAATTTCCGGAGTGATTTATGGTTTCGTTCAACGAAGAAAATATGCTGCCATAGAGAAAGTTGTAAGGGAGGAGGAAGAAGCAAAGAGACCTGCTAGAGAAGCGTTCCTCGCGCGTGAAAAGCTCCTGCGTGACACTGGTATATACCGATACTACTTTCTATTGTACGTATTTTTCGTGTCCCCATTATCTTTGCAGCCGAGTTGGAAGAATTGGAAAAAATATTCCTCGGAACAAGCTCGATCGATGGCGATGATGAAACAGTATTGGATGAAACACAATAACGGAGAAACTGTAAAGTCGCAAAAAATCTTAAAGAAAAAGATATCTTTTATTAACATCTCGTAACATTAGTTATATATCTGTCGCAATAATTTACAATTTCGTTTCTATTTACAATTTTAAGAGGGCAGAACTTTCCTGCAAGCAATAACATCCACAGCCTGTTGGACACAATGTTTCATTCGAAAACCATGTTGCTAAATGCTGTGTGTGCCCCCCGTGTCCACAAAAGATACAAAAGTTGCTAGGGCCTGTATATGAAAGAAAATTTTAACGATATATATTTATACAAACGGAAAGAGCAATGCAATTCATTGAATTACATTTACCTCTCACAGAAATATGACAAATCACACACTCCAATGCCAATCGTTTACAGCTTACACACTGAGGTCCTCTGCTAACTTTACCGCATAATTGACATTCACTTTGAAATTCAACGCCCTTATGCGTGTCCATGGGGGTTGTGCTTACGTGTTTTAACACTTGTGCGCGTGCATCTAACAATCGCCACCTATGTAGCACTTCGGCGTATGCTTTTTTATAGCCATCGTACAGTGCAGTATATTTTTCATCCAGTAACCTGCTCGATTGTAATATATATATAATTCGTAAAAAATATAATTGAAGTTTCTTCTACATTAAAGTCTTACCTAATATTTTTTGCTGTGTCACCAAAGCTGTCTTGAATGAATTTCAAATCGTCAAGCGAGTCAGACCAAGAATTAGATCTATGCTGTTTCAAATTCTGGAAGTTCCATCCCTCGAGCGTGGTATCGGCTAGATGAATTGTATGGTAAGGCGAGCCTCCAGGCTAAAAAGGATCATTCTTTTATTAAGATAGAAAAGGTCGATTTATAAATAATACACGGGACAATAAGAATACAATTATACATAAGTGACAAATATAGAAGGCATAATGTCTATGATCACTTTCTGCACAAAGATGTTTGTCTTCTGTGTGAAGCTTCTAAGTATCATAATCACAACAAACAGTACATCACATATTATGGTTAATCACTATTAATATGTACGACATTTTATGGTTGTTAGTAACAATGATAAAGACAGTTATCCGATGCAAGATCGAGAAAGTTTGGCATTTTTAAATATTCAAGCATGGCCAAACCTGCATGCTTTCTGGCATCACGACACTTCCACTCCGATGCTGTAAGGCAATAACAAATATCACCATGAAAAGAAAGAACCCTAAGAACCAATACAATTCAAGCACTCACATATGTAAGAAAAAAAAAATCCAAAGACCATGCCTTACCTTTAACCACCATTTCCCTGTAGAAAGCCTCTATAACAGAGATAACATAGAATCAATCATATGATCATATTTCAATCTTGTATTAGAAAAAGAAAAGTACTGAAATGGCATTAATAAGTATAGAATACGTCGGTACGGTATAATTAATTAAATGTACAGATTAATAAATAGAATTATGTAAGTTCATTATCATTACAATATGCGTCCAGTACCGTCGTATTCGTATAATATTCACATTTTAAAATTATATATGTTATATATTGCATATCGTATATACATTCATGCATCGGAAGAAAGAAATGTGCGCTGGGTATGAAAGATGTGATATACTGCAGTTCGAGTAAGGAAACCATTGATGTATGAGCACAGTGATACGGATGATAACGTTTATAGAATACTTCCAAGTACTGAGATGTTTGGCATGTTTTGCGTAACAGAAGACAAAATATGATCAAGACATGGAATATATATTAATCATCGGTGATGCTGTAAAAATAGTGCTTGTGCCAGATCATGCTAGAACACGTTGAAACTTACAGTTCAGTGTACTGTACTTACACTAACGTTAATGGACTTGCTACTTAGCCGTGTTTGTGCAACGTCTACATTTTCCGAACGATAACTAAATGCACAACTTAGCATGCCAGCCATTTGTATGTCCGATTGGTTGGCGTAATGTTGTATTCTGTAGACAAAAAAGAAAAAGGAATGGCGTAATAAATTAGCATGTTTGTACTACAGATTTGTACAATTTTATACTTACAAGGAGTGCACTAAATTTTGTCCAAAAGGATGCAAAGACCATGGAGCATCGATATCGGGTGTTTGACAAGAATTTTGCCCAACATTTGAAACTGGTTGCGATATTACGAGAGCGGCCAGACACCATGCCTGAACTAAATCAGGTCGTTCTAATGATGCAGCAACATTTGCATTGTACTGGCACATTGCAGGAATATCGGTGGTGTTGATGCTACATGTAAATCATAATTGACAAAACGTCTGGCACAAACTGTCTGTCAGTAAATTTAATCACTTATTGGACTCACACATATTTCTCTGCAAGCTCTTTATTGACGAAAAACAACGAAGATGCGTCGTATATTATCACCATAAAATGGTAATTTTTACAACACGATCTATGCGTCATTCTACTTGTATTATGTAGCCCTCGATTCAACTTCTTTTAATTCGAATGTAATCATTAATGGTATTCGTAAACTGTACTATTTGTCATTACAAACAAACGAAAAAGTAGTATACGTACACGGTCTTGGAAATAAAAGGAACTTATGGGAATATTATCATTAGATTGGGCATAAGAATTTGGATATATGTGCATAAAGTGTTCGCCATTGCCTATTCCGTTCCCTAACGCGGACAGTGCTCTAGGCGTTGTACTCTCTGGTTTCATCGACGTCCTCCTTGTATATGAAGCACGACCAAAGCATACAAGTATACCTATTTGGAACAATAAATCGAGCTTTAGTACACGATATTTTAATAATACCCCCCCCCCTGTTACTTTCTTTTTAACATACCTACGCAACAAAATTTCGCACCAGATGTTCTAGGAAATGGTATATAAGCATCTTGGTAGTTTGTATACATATTAGAGGAACTTAAAAAATTTGCATTATCTTGAATATCATATCCTAGATGACTACTTTCATTCTCGTCTTTTTTACAAGTCTATAGACACAGAACAACAAGTATTGCACGTTTTATTAGATGGTACTGAACGTAATTTGTTAGGTGAACCTGAACTAGAAAAAATGGCTGTTCATTTACTTGCTCCAATGTTGTAATTAATTGTCTAAGACATGGCTCTAAACAGGATCTATTCTTTTTAACGCGTTGTTGAGCAGTCTGTTTCAAAACTTTCAGTAATTTTGCCATTGTTGCATTGTCGATCGTTGTTCCAGCGCAGAATTGGAATGTCGGTTGAGCGCTATTCGGATAATTCGTCGGGAAATTTACTTTTAATATTACATTGTAACTTTTATTGGACGCCGTTACGGTACAACTACGTTCCACAGCATCCATCGCATTAACCTGCAATGAAAGGAAAAAAGATTTATTGCTTTAAATTTTTGCTTGACGTTTATAATATATTACCTCTATATTTGGTATGTTCATATTTATTAAAGAAAATTCTTGTTGCAGAGTCTTTGGTTGCGTGGGCGACGATATTTCTTTATTATTTTCGATTAATGTATCTGATTCAGATTTTAATGTAGGCTCGTCTACTTTTGTCGTTACACAGTTTACTTCGCGATCGTTTTGAGTATCATTGAGCTGGAATTGCTGGACCGACTGTAACGTTCCTAGATTGACGGCGATCATATTAGTTTGTTCAAGTTGAAATTATGTTAGTCCATTTCAGAAGTCATACGTACTTAAATTATTATCCTCGGAATATTGATTATAAATCGATGTACCATCATCTATACCGTGTCCACATAACTAGAAAAAGAATGACAGATTATGTTTTTATACGCTTAAGTATTGATCTTTTTGATGCACATATTTATGTAAAAACTTACTTTCTTTAAAAAAGGGTCAATTTTATATATTCTTAAACATTGATCTTTCGACCAAGTAATTAATTCAAAATCACTATGTTCTGCAAATTGTAAATACATTTTATCACAATCTACTTCATTCTATCAACAAATTTATTTACGAAACGCACACCTAATTTTTGGTGCCTCCACTGAAACTCAAGAACAACGTCAGTATGTCCTACAAAAGTATATACAGGGGCACTGAGATTTGCTGTGTTCCATAATAATAAACTATTTTCTCCTCTGCGTAGTTGCGGTACAACAATTGTTACCAATCCCTCTCCAAAAGGCTGCAGATAATGTAGTTTTTATGCATCGCAAGACTTGTCTTTCTGCCAATTATAATATTATTTTTACCGTATATCTAGCCCTCCATACTGGCGAATTTGTTGTTAAAATACTTTCAGCCCTACGTGGGTTACTAATATCAAAAATCTTCACTGTACAATCTTGACTAGAAGTTGCCAATTGATTTTGTTGAAATGGACACCAATCCAATCCATGTATCTGAAACCATTTTACCATATACCATATTAAATTTATAAACTAATCGAACAAAATAATATTTACTAGTCATGTCTATACTTTTGTAAGATGTGCAGCAATATACTGCATAGGACTATTTCCTTTCCTTTGATCCCATATTTTAATGTCTCCATCGTGTGCCGTAGCTAACATGTAAGGAGATAGTGGATTCCATCTTACTTGCGAAGAACCAGCTGTAACATTGAATTGTGTATTTTCTAATGATCAATAATTTATTTTCAATAATTGCACCATGTCTTACCAACAGCAGACAAAGATAAAGATGGTCTCCTTTGGTCTCTTGTATCCCAAATGTGTATGAATGTATCGATACTACACGATGCAATGATATCTGGCTCTTTGGGGTGCCAGTTTAAGCCACTTACTACTCTTGTATGAGCTTTCAAACTGTTTGTTGTTTGAAGCTCACATCCGCTACCTCCGATAAGGGACAATATTTCTATACGTGTGTTGCTCTAAAATGTAAATTCAATGAGGCGCATCTATAATATAATTGAATGTGTATAGTTTTTAATTTCTAACCGATACAGCACACAGATGAGAATTAATACTTGTGGGATTCCATTCTGCGGAGCCAACTTCGTACTTGCTCTGTCTTTGAAATTTTTTCAAAGTATCCGCGCCTTCGTCGAGATGTTTCACCGCGAAACATCTGCGCCTGAAAATATTCCGACCGAAAAAAAGAGAAAGAAACGTACAACAACAAAAATTGACAACTTTACGAGATCTGAAGAAAATGAAAATAGGATTTCGAATTACATACCCGGCAAGTAACACATAATTGCCAGTCGCGTCCACGGCCATGGTATTAGCCTACGAATCGAGTGTAATAATTTAACAATAAAGAACGATTGTGTATCGTATTATTAAAAATTAACATACATGTTGTTCGTAATACTTGCATACGCCATATATTTTCCTCTCGTGAGATAACCTACCTGTAAATCACGGTGCTCCGTAACCACATAGTCGCTGCCCCAACGTTTTGACATTTTACCAATAAATTCGAATTCCTGTCAGCATTCTGCAAGGTTAGAATTAAACCGTATACGCGGAGTAGAGTCGATTTTGCATTTGTATATACGAAACCGCGCGCACACACATTCAGAATACACAGATTGAACGAGTTGCATAGCTTCTCACGAACACATTGTTACGCTGCCTTTCGATTGGTCGGCCAATTCTCATGCATGTATTTCCTTCCCACAGGAAGCAAATGTTGACAAGGGGGTGAGTGAGGCGGGGCCGCGCATAAAAAGAGTAGTAGAGACGAAAAGAGAATTAGAGTGAGACGAGTGGAAGACGCTTCGCTGCGCTATTTCTGTCACGTAGAACGTATATACATATTCGTTGTTGCATATACCTAGGTGTACTGACATCGAGACGCAAATAATTGGTAAACGGTGGGAAACAGGAACGAAGAGGGTCGAGAGTTTGATCGATCATTGATTATTCGCATCGAAGTTGGATCGAATTGTGGCTTTTTTACATTTGACAGTGACCGTGATAATTCGAGTGATAGTGACAACAATGTCTGTGATTATGGATTGTTTTCTTCAGTAGCGGACGTTTGAAGTTTTCTTAGTCACTTTGTTTAGCTGGCTACGAATAAACGAGCCTAATTCATCGTTTTACGCTCAACTTTGTGGCACGTTCGCCAGCAACTTTCTGTTTAACGCGGGTTTTCGATCTAAGAAAGAAAAAGAAAAAAAAAAAGAGGAGAACGGTGTCTTTTGTCCCTCAAGGGTAATCGCTTGTCCTTTACGCCGTTTTCCCTCTCTTTGGCTTCGAACGTTACTCACAACGCAGCGTCAAGAAGGTATCGCTCGTTGTGTGGTTTAGAAGCTTAATTCAAGAACCGATTATTAAAATCGGGCTGCCTGACGGACGTAAATTCGTCTCGATATCTTTAATTAGAGATCTGTGATGTACAAGCTGGGCGACGCGGGAAAAATCATTACGTCCACGATTAATTTCGTACACTCGAAGAGGAAAGGAATTTTCATATACATAAAAAAGATGTACAAAGACTCGATAAGTCTTCGATGTCGTAGAAGTTTTTTAACATTTCGATTATATTGAACACCTTGGCCGTGCGACTGGGAAACGAGGTCAAGTTTTGTTTGAGAAACAAGCTAAATGGTCAGCAACTCCTGTGTAATGGGGTATTAATGACGAGAGCATTCTGTTAGGAGATGCACCAAGGGTATCCAGTACAAAGACGCTATTCTTACACAACGTAAAACAGGAATTGCTATCATTGTCAAGATGAAGCTGCTAGAGAGTACACGTTTCGAAGCTATAAACAGTGCCTTGTCCATCAAGACTGGAGATAGCAAAATAATAGGAAGGTAAAATATAGATGTGTACGGTGTATCATTTATTAGATTTGGCTTGAACTAAATATTGTCCCCTTTCTATTGCAGAATAGAGAGCTACTCGTGTAAAATGGCTGGTAATGATAAACAGCTCTACAAACGTTTGAATGCAGAACAAGGTTTTACTCCGCACGATCTTCAAGCTTTATCTCCGCCGCAAACATCTTTAGGAACATCACCTGCACAAGGGTATTTTAGGTATCAAGAGTTCTAGATGAGATGGAGTGCCATAGTAAATCTTGATATGTGTGCAACATCTGTTTTTAATGTAACAACAACATTGAAAAATTCGGAGCACCTTATCATAAGTTATCTTTGTTTACTTTTAGACAATATCTTGATACTTCTCCATTGATTTAATTAGGTTTTATATTTATTATTTTCCTTTTCTTTTGTACAGCCGCAGTGTCTCTGGTGATGAAGATGGTCCACTGTGCGATACAATCAGTAGAAAAACATTATTCTATTTGATTGCTACATTGAATTCAGCTTTCCATCCGGATTATGATTTTTCTGATGCTAAGAGTCATGAATTCAGTAAAGAGCCAAGTTTGCAATGGGTGATGAATGCTGTAGACAGTAATTTGAGCGCAACAGCGGGCGATCATTATCGTACTCTTCGAACGGCACTTTGGGCTGCCGTTGACGACGAAATATCATTGAGCGAATGTGATATTTATAGGTAAATATTTACGTCGACGTTTACGATGTACTATCTTTGATACCTTCAACATCATAGGAACTGCTTCCAGAATTTACTAAATGAATTAAGCATTTGAAAAAATATTTCAGCTATAATCCAGATTTTGCATCTGATCCATTTGGAGAGGATGGATGCTTGTGGTCGTTTAATTATTTCTTCTACAATAAGAAATTAAAACGCATTGTGTTTTTCCCATGCAGAGCAATAAAGTAAGTATGATGTTCGTTTCTCTTAGGTCAACCTGTGTTTACTCATAGTAATTATCTCTTCTTTTTTTCTTCCTCTCTCTCTAATTTTTTTGCAGTCCTCTCTATGTGTTAGATTCTGGTGTTGGCAGTGACTTTGCTATGGATGAAGATGAAGACAGATACTAAATTTACAAACATGTTTACAAACTTTATTAGTTTTGCCGTACAAAGGCATAAATGGACATTCAATTTCACCTATACATAATACTATTATTATGTACAATGATACATCTTAATTTTCGTAATTACTCCATATATTATCCCCTGCAGTGATGTTTGTCTCTCAGACTTGTAATACTTGTAATAGAAAATTCTACCAGGATGCTGCTTAGTTTATTATGTACAACTGAAGTAATTGTAGTCGAGAAATAATCAAACAGAAAGACATTTTTGTACAATTTTAGAATCGAATTGTTTTCTTTGAACTGACCATTTTTATGTACACGTGTGATATTCATTATACATTAAACATGTGAAAAACTAACATATAAATCGTATTGTTTTCGAAGTCTAGAAACTATATGAATCTCCTTTTTACGTTCAGTAAAGAGATATTCGTGTTTAAAATATTGTAGAAAATGTTTAACGTTATTTATATTAAAAAAAGAAGCAATAGAATATAGTACTATAAAAAAATATTCTACTGCAAAATGGGAGTACAAAATTATTAGCGCAACAGTAGATCTAAAAATGCAGCATATTAGCTTTTGAATCCTAGTCATTATACTTTTAAGATTCAAGAGATTTATTAGCTGTTTGTGCTCTGCTAAAAAAAATTGGTATTTTGGCGTCTTTCTTAATGTCTTTATGCATTTGTGTCATATAAAACTGTCTTTCTATGTTTCATATACGACAAGCATACCCAATCATACTATGCGCAATCGATACTAAATATTCAGTTTTGCGAATTGCAAAAATTTCCAACAACTAAAATTTATTTCTCATAAACAGATAATAAAGAAATCGTGCAATATGTACGTACAAATTTTACAATAGAATGGTAGATTTTCCTAGAAGTTCCATGTAGAGTGAAAATTTAACTTTACGTCACTGATAAATATAAATATATGTATATACCTTATGAATTTAAAAAAAAACTGTACTATGCTCGAATTAGATTACTAGGTTCTGATTAAAAACAGAAATTTTGAGGTGATTTGTATAATGTATGTGTAAAACTTTAGTTTCCCTAAGACTACCTGTTTGCCTGTCTCTACATTTGAATAAACTTTACGAACCGGTACAATTCAATTTTACACTGTTTCCCTCTTTATCTCATGTATTTTCCCATATAATTCTTTTGTAAATAAATTATCTTTAACATAACAACTTGTTTCACATCAAATAAATAAAGCAGTAAGCACAAATATTATAGCTGCGTCGGTTGAATAATGACTTTAAACCTAACTTACCCAAGTTACTAGACAATTTCACTTATTTGTACATCATAACATCGGGAGATTGATACATGCACATATATGCATCGCATAGAAGTCGTTTTGCGTGCTCCGGTAGATGACGATCATCTGTTAATTCAGTCAAGACGTTTCCACCTTCTTCACTTAGCCAGTACGGAAAATCTGGGCATGGTACCATTTCTGGTATGTTGTAACCATTTTGTTCTCCTAAAAGCATACATGTAATTTAAAAATTGTTTCAGAAATTAATGTTGCTATATATATATATTTATAGACTACGGTCAAAATACCTTTCCTATCTGCCATAGAATCAAAGAAACACCACGGCGCTTCTGAACCAGAACCGCATTTTACGAAACACACGTAGTGTGACGTTTCAATGCAAACTACTGCTGATAATTCGAGATACAATCGCGGAACAGGACAGTGTTCCTGCAAAACAGAAAAATCCATTGGCACAACGAGCTTCTTTGGTTCGTGATTTGTTCTGCGTTCATGCCGGTGCACCTAAACAAAAGTTTGCTCTTAGAATATTGTAGTGTTATGTTTTTTCTTCTTTTTATTTGACTCCAATCATTCAAGTTACTTTCTCTAAACATTGCAAGCAAAATGCAATGCTTTCGAGTCCAACGCCACATTGCTCATAGCACTCTTTGCATTCGAATTCTGCTAGTTTTCCACAAACAGTACATTGTCTTGGAGCTACAAATGGAATATCGAAAATGCTGCAATATTATTACTTTTATTATAATTAATATAAATAATATTATACGCACAATCTTCAATTATATCCGTGACATCTAGTAATAACGTAGGTTGAATTTTTGGATACATTTTGAACGACTTCCCAAATCGTGGCATTTGTATGATAAGACACGAAGGAACTTCCTTCAACCTTATGTTGCTTGTGAGAAAACTTTGTTCCAATAGTTGTTGCACTGTTGGTAGATTTAAATGATCGTCTTTTTCAACGAAAAGTTGATAATGATATGCGTCTTGGCCCGAACTTAATTTAAGAAACGGTTCGGCATTCAGAATTTGAGCAACGAGAGATGTTAAAAATTCTTCAGGATCTAGAAATGTTTGGGCAATTTTAATTTACAGTATATCAACTACAAGTATTACAAAGGTATACCTTTTTCTTCACTAGTCAGTCCGGAGACGGACGATAATTTTTCGAGCAAAGTTCGGAGTTTCATTACTCTATCTGCTCTTACATACATATTTTTTCTAAGTGGATTTACAATTTCTTCTCGTAATACTCTTTGCACTTCTTCATATTGCGGACAATCTCTTTCATTTGGCGGCCTAAAGGGAAATACGCATAATCATTTTTTTTAATTTCAATGTAGATGAAAATGGTGAATACCGTTTAATTAGTACCTAAACAAAAGATTATCGAAAACGCTAGTAAATGTGAACATGCTGAAAAGAGTGGCATCCAAGTAGCACGAATTATGATGGCCTTGGATTCCACGGTATTTGCCACAAATACTTTCCAAGTTTCCTTTTACAGAAATAGGTCGTACCATACCAACAATTACAGAGCTCTCCATATTCCCGAAATTATCTGTACTTATGGATGCTGTTGGATCATCAATTCTTTCCTAAAGCAGCATATATTTTATTGTACGTTCAAGAAGAAACGTGTATTATGTACACAAATCAATAAATAATAAGTTTACCATTGTATCGTAACGTGAACATTGCTCGATATCTGTGAAAATAGCTTTGTAAGGTCGGCAATGAAAATACCTTACATCTTTATATGTTCCATCAGTACCTAATGGATGACTATCGTCCTAAAATCGGAATAATTATACATTTATAATAAATAATTAATATTTCATATCTAGTTTAACGGATCCATTATTATTTTCTATATTTTTGCGTACCAATTCTACAGCTGCCATTAATTTGCCTGGTGTAATGCCAGGTGGTGTCCCAATCCAACGTATAACTCCATAGTGTACATCAGAATCCAAAAGCACCTTCACATTTGAACCCACAATTAAATCTGAGTTTTCTGTTCGTCCGAATTTTTTATTTTCAATCTTTTCAGGTGTACTACCTGTTGTAATATTAGATAATTGAAACTTACATTTATATAACGGGATGGAAGAAAATGTTTTATGTGTGAAAAATGACTCTTAATAGATATAGCAATGCAATGGAATTTGACAGACTATATAAATGTAAAAGTTGTAGTTGAGTTTATGAATATTCTACTATTTCTTACTACAATCAAGCGTCCCCTCAATATCGCTGTACACATTTGACTCAATATCACTGCTCCATTTATGTTCTAACACGAATACAGGGATATTGTGCAGTGTGGCAGCCATTTTACAATAAAATTATGATAAGTTTACAACACCAAGAAGCTTGCCGGTAATACTGAGTGAGACTGAGATCCTGGCTATTTTTAACTGCTACAGTTATTCTTAACTCCCTCTACTACACGTGGTGGGTGAAGAGAAGCATACTACCCAGGGTTTTCAGAAATGCCATCTAAGTATTCTACTGTGCGAAAAGCCAAGCTTGACATCTATTTCTACATTTCTGCTATTACCATGACTGGTTGTACATATAGCTACATTGCTGCCATTCTCGTGCGCTACTGATTTTATTGACTGAAGGTATTCTTTTGACACAGATCTCTGATCTCTGTTATTGTTTTTATTGTCATTGAATGTAGCAAATCTTTCTATAAGAACGGGTGGTACGGAGTCCAATATAGACATCTTTTTATCATGCGTATAATTGTTTGTTGGGTCAGTTTTCATAAAAACATCTGCAAAACAGATTATATTAATGACACGAAGCTTAGCAAGCGAAAAGGTATAATAATAAATAGTATATTTGTTATTGTACTTTTATCTGTGCTTGCAAGCCCAGCTTTTATTGGGAAAATGTTGCTGAGTGTAGCGAATCTTCCCTCAGAATGCTTGGATACAAAGTACTCCATGCTTAAGTAAGCTGTCTTGGATGATTCTTGTCCTTCCTGTAAATCGATTAACGCATGCATTGTGAATATATTACTAAGATAATATATGAGTAAAGAACCTCATGAGAAGCATGACGTTTAATGGACATAAAATATTACACGAAATTACCAATAAGTCTAGGCCAAAATAATATCCCTGGCCAAGTTTTGGCACAGGTCCCATATATTTAATAATTGCCAAATGTTTGGTACATCCCTTAGGATCAGCACAATACCAGACATTGTCATTTATCCCTAGGTTCACGAGTTCCTCGCACAGGTGTTTGTGGTTGGCCAAACGGACCCTCTCTTGCGGTACTGAAACTGCGTGTAGGAATTGCCATACTTTGGACGAAACAGATATTAAACCTGATCTGTGACAGCTCCATTCTGTGCCCCTCCAAATTTCTGATCGTGTTGTATCAATGACACGCACTTTAAAGTGGTCATCGCCCAAATCTTCAACAACTTCTACGAGCATGCCTAGGCGCAATGTGTTCACATTCTTCTCACATTCGCCTGATATACGCATCAACGTGATATTTTCTTTGGCGATGAAATATTGAAGGACCTGACGGTCCTCCTTGCTATTCGTATTTCGTTTCTCCATTACTAAGCGTGAAGGATTATTTATCGTAACGCGAGGTAACTTGTCGGCCACAATGTGTGGTGTACACGCGGATAAAACACAACCTTTATCTCTGTCATTGTGCAGTTTTTGCTGCCGGCGTATAGAATATAATAAATAAACGTTTTATACGTGTTCCACTTATCGTGCAACCGAGTTTCGTAGGTGTGCGATAGAATTATTTGAAACAAAATACTGTTCACGATTATATACGACCACTTATGACAATCAAATTCAAGCAGAAGAATATACTTTGACTGTCAAACTATATTCGGGTATTTAATAGAGAGAATGTTCGATTGCGATGTTGGTAGCATTGAGCTGCAATCTTAAGGCTTGTCGTCATGAACTCGAGTTTCAACCCACTTTGATTTAAATCTTTATTAAGTACTACTATAATAAAATTTGTATACTATGGACTTTCTTCTTGTACGATTTACTTTTTTTTAAAGCTTACTTACTTTGTTGACAAAATAAATTTAGTTACAATCGCTTTAAATGTTTCAGGGGATAAATTCAAAGAAGCAGAGGCCATTCACAATGAAATTTTCAATTTCCATTGTCGTAAGTTGTCTATCATGGTTTGCCGCATTATGGACGACTGTGTTTTATGCACGTGTAGCGTCGACAAGTTTATATAAATATGTATTGAAACTAATGAAACGAAATTTTGTCTGTTTGTACAAAAATATAGGTGCGTGATTGTTTAAGAAATTACTCAATGCAATCAAATTAAACACCATGCTGGCAACGAAAGTATTCTTTAGGAAAACTAAAGGAGGAAATGTGTTTAAGGTATTACAAAGTAAAGTTGATACACTTGACACTTTGCGTAGTTTGTTACGTTCTAAGCTCTATTGTACAATTACGAATTAAAGAAATTTCTACATGCATCTTTGTAACATTCTTCATGGTATATTAAGTATAATATGAAGTATAATATAACATTATTATTACCGTGACGACTTTGTATTTGCGTTTAGACTGTCAGGGAGCATTACCTCAGAGATGATATTCACTGTGGTTCGAAAGCTTGCGAGAATTGTCTGCACAGAAACAGAAACATAATTTTAGATGACGAAGATTCGAGTGAAAAGAGCAATAAAATAATGCAGCCTTATTATTTATTAATGGATACAAATATTATTTTGGATCAAGTAAGCACAATTTAATATCTTTGCAGATGAGGGAAGGTTTATATTATTCTTTTTGTATTTATTTTTATTACGATTATAATTTTAGATCGACATCTTAGAGGAAGATGTACTATGTAATGTTATTGTTTTACAAACAGTGTTAGATGAAGTAAAGCATAAAAGTTCCAGCGTGTACAAGAAACTAAAGGATATTATTAATACCACACGTAGGAGATTTTATGTGTTTGTTAATGAACATCACAAGTATGCCAAAACTTTGATATTTGCAAGTTTGTGTTAGCATATCAATGTTTTAATTTTGCTCATTCTTTTACACAGAGAAACATACGTTGAGCGTAATCCTGGCGAAAGCATGAATGACAGGAACGATAGAGCAATTAGAGTTGCAACAAAGTGGTACAATCAACATTTAAGTTCAAGCGAGGGTAATATTAAAACACTGTTGTTAACAGATGATGCACGGAATAGAGAATTAGCAGAAGAAGAAGGGATCCCGGCTATTTCAAGTAAAGGCTGTTCATTATTCATAAATATAAAAGAAAATTTTGTTACCCTCATAGACCAAATTAACACTAATATTATGTCACAGTGGAGGATTATATTTTATCGCTAGAAAATTCAAGTTTTCTAGCTGATAAATTATGTAAGAAGAGTTACAGTGCAGAATCCGGTGGTCAAGAACTTTTTCCTTGCCATCTTTCACCTTCTGATTTGCATAATGGTATCAAAAATGGAAAACTATTGCAAGGAACGTTTGCGGCATCGAGGGAAAATTTCCTCGAAGGATACGTCAATGCAGAGGGTGCAGAGACATCTGTATGTGCCAGTTTTCTATATTTCCAATATGTATGCATGTATTTTTTATTAGATATATTTCATTGTAGATATTTATCCAAGGTCATAGTAACCTTAATAGAGTTGTTGATGGAGATACAGTTGCAATAGAGCTTTTAGCAGAGGATCAGTGGACATCTCCCAGTGACATTGTTCTGCAAGATGAAGAGGAAGCAGATGATGATGTTTTAGAAACTGAGAAAGTGCTGGACAAATTTGTTGCTGTGAATAAGATGCAGAGAACTCCAACTGGGAAAGTTGTTGGTATTATCAGGAGAAATTGGAGACAATACTGTGGGATACTACAGCCTAGTAATATAGAAGGGGTACAGATTTAGGAAGATGCCAGAATTAGCATACGCATATACATATGAATATCATTTATATCTTTTAACCTTCGTTCTCTTTTGTTTAGAATGTACGACACTTATTTGTGCCAGCCGAACGAAAAATACCTAAAATAAAAATTGAAACTCGACAGTATGGTGTACTCAGTAAACAAAGAGTTATTGTTGCTATTGACTCATGGCCGAGGAACTCTAGATATCCTCTTGGTCATTTTGTGCGTGCATTAGGTAATATAGGAGATAAAGCCACTGAAAACGAAGTAATCCTGCTAGAACATGATGTTCCCCATAGCCGATTTTCTGACGCTGTTCTCGGTTCACTGCCGAAGATGCCATGGCGTATCACTGACGTTGTACGTACATATAAACACGTGAAAATACCTTCCACGAAGTTCATATAAATTGAATGTCCAATTTCCAGGATTTAGCGAACCGGGAAGATCTCAGACATATAGATGTATGTTCAGTTGACCCACAAGGATGCACGGATATCGATGACGCTCTTCACTGTACGGAATTGCCGAATGGTAATTTAGAAGTAGGTGTACATATTGCGGATGTAACACATTTTATTAGGCCCGGAACAGCCTTAGATAAAGAGGCAGCATTACGAGCTACGAATGTGTATTTAGTTGATACCAGAATTCCAATGATCCCTGGTATGCAGATTATTGAAATTTTATTATTATTAGCCTAACCTTTTTTTTTGCAATACGATGCATTACATGTTAACAATTGCAGAATTACTCAGTACAAAACTCTGTTCTTTGAGAGGAAACGAAGATAGACTAGCGTTCTCTTGTATATGTGAAATAGATAGAGACGCAAATCTAGTTAATACTAGATATTGTAAATCTGTAATTCGTTCACGTGCAGCAATGACTTACGATGAAGCACAACTAAAGATAGACGATTCTACCCAGCAAGATGTAATAGCAAGGACACTGAGGAACTTGAACAACTTAGCGAAAAAATTAAAAAAGAGGCGTTTAGAGAATGGGTATGTGAAATTATTTAATAAAAAATCGTATAAAAATAAATAATACATAGTTTCTTTCTTGTCATAGAGCACTAGTATTAGCATCTCCAGAAGTTCGTTTCCAATACGATTGTGAAACTCACGACCCTATTGAAATAGAGTCAAAAAAATTGCGCGATACTAATTCTATGGTCGAAGAATTTATGTTACTTGCAAATATTTCGGTTGCTAAAAAAATCGTAGAGGAATTTCCAGAATGTGCTGTTTTAAGAAGGCATCCGGAACCACCACTTGCTAATTTTGAGCCTCTTATAAAAGCAGGCAAAAATCAGGTATTTAATAGAGCTCTTTTTACGTAATAATAAAACTAATAAAACGTACTTAATATAATGGCTATTCCAACAGGGCTTTACTATAAATGTTAACAGCGGAAAGGAACTGGCAGAATCTTTAGATCGATGTCACAAACCAGGCAATCCATACTTTAACATTATGTTGAGAATACTTGCTACGCGTTGTATGATGCAAGCTGTATACTTCATTAGCGGAATGCTTCAATCTAATGAATATTTCCATTATGGTTTGGCCTGTCCCATTTATACTCATTTTACTTCACCGATTCGAAGGTGACAAAAAAATACATAGTATTATTAGCAAACAAGTAAAACTCGATTTGGATATTACTATTAATTTTATTTCACAGATACGCAGATGTAATGGTTCATCGTTTATTGGCAGTTTGTATCGGAGCTGATGCCACTTATCCTGATTTGTTAGATAAGAAGAAGAACCATGCACTTTGTCATAATTTAAATTACCGTAATAGAATGGCTCAATACGCTGATCGGGCATCTGTAGCTTTAAATACACACGTTTGTATTTGATTATTTTTCTCTAAATTCTATTACTAGTCTTCTGTACGTCCTGCATAATACTTCTTTTTTTATTTCTTCCAGTTATACTTTAGAGAAAAAATTGAAGACGAGGAAGGATATATACTTTTTGTACGAAAGAATGCGCTCCAGGTATTGATCCCGAAGTATGGTTTAGAGGGAACACTGTATTTAAACAAGAACAAAGAATCGCCTGTATCGTTTACATACAATGATGAAGATCATTCACAAACCTGTGGAGACATTGTGTTCCGTACTTTTGACCTGGTTATAGTACAAATAAGTTTGGATCAGTCGAATGTACAGCATGAAAAGTTAATATTCAAACTGGTTAAACCATTGGTAAGTATTGGAGATAATAGTTTCAAACAACATTTTATACAAAAATTAATTATTCGTACATACAAATTTTTATGAAAAATTGCGGGGATAGATTCCAGGTTTCAGCGTACCTTCCGTAACTCAAGAATCTTGTAAAATTATATCGCATGAAAGCGCAAAAGACGCGCAGAAAAGGAAGGTCGAAACAGAGAAAGTATCAGATAGTAAGGCTAAAAGTGGAGATAGTAAAAAAAGGAGGAAAAAAAGGAAACAATAACTCTACTGTACAATTCGTTCAGATTACTCTGTTTATAATTACTTTGTGTATTGTGAGCTCAAAATGTAAAAACCATTAAATATACGTATGTATATTTTATTTATATGAATATTTTTATTCACTATAAAGAAAGACATATTAATAATATTTCAAAAATAGTACATTTTCGCTAAAAATTAAATACTTGAGAAATATATCAAACATACTGTCTATCTACAATTACGAGATATAAATAGAATATAAAATATGAAAAGTATAAATATATATTAATTAATCGTACGTTGCTAAATAAAGTTTATATTACACGTCATACATTCTCACACATGCATTTATATGTACATACACGTGCATGTACGTAAAGCATTAAAAATTTGCGTAGCATAGAAAAATTTAGCAGGCAAAACGCACAAAGGAATCTTTGTACTTTCCGTGAAACGTAACATCATGAAAAACGAGAAATCTCCTCAATAACATACATTTTTCGTGACAACTTCCACTCTATACTGTGATACTCTACCCTTGGTTGCGCCACGAACGTAATTTTGCGATACCAACATTATCGCATGACTAGAGATATTTTAGTAAAATCGAATTTAAAAATTTCGCACGTTGTTTATTGTGCCGTCGTAGTTCGTGGCACTTATTTCCTTTACATTTGTGGCGATGGTGATTCTGGTACACGCGGCAAAACGACGGAGCCTTCCCGAGTTGATAGTTGGTGTTTTGATGTTTGCAGTTCCGGCAAAGTAGAACAACGAAACAGACCACGGGGGTCGCACGCGGGGTACCGATACGCGTGTACGGTGTGCGCGGATATCATAAATAATTATTTTTTTAAATCCCCGTCCCAATTGTAATTGCGGTTAAATCGAAATCCTGCATATAGCGTAGCGTGATTACCGTGTTCGATTAATCCACGAGGCCGATTCGACTACTGAACTATAATAAATATGGCGAACAGTGTAGCACCAGATTCATGGGAACAGCAGGCGGATAACGGAGACACCGCTCCACCACAGGAGAAGTCCATCGAGAGTAAATTTTCCACTCTTAATGTAAATGCTGCGGAATTCGTGCCTTCCTTCTGCATTAATTCTTCACCGCGGAACAGTAATACGGCCGACAGTTCCTGCAATGTCGCTGTCATGATGAATACTGTAACCACTTCTATGCCTCCTGAAATACATCATGGTTAGTCTTGTGATAAAAACTCGATTAACTATGTATTATGCATTGTTCTACAATTTACAGGACTTTTATATAAGAACGTAGAATCGTAATACTTTTGCTCTGTAAGTTATTTGTAATGCAAGTCTTGGAACTAACCCCCATGACTTTGCCCACATATTGCTTCATATTTTTTAATTATTTTCGAATAGAGAATGCAGGAGGACAGAATGTTTTTGTATTTGAGGATATCTATGTTTATGTTTCGCATTGACATTGTTCATTTTGTATGTAATATGCGATAAATGTAAAAGAAGGTCCTAATCCATGATACGTACATGTGTTTAACGGTAATCCAACGTTGTGCAACGCTTTAACTGTGGCTACATTTGACATCTTCCTTTTTGGGCACTAAGCTAGGAGTTGAATGTATAAAATATGAATTAGTGCAATGATTTTCTTGTATATATTGAAATTATTATCAATCAAAGTAATTTCAATATCGCTCATTATATTTCTCAAGTAATAACGCCTCGAGCGTATAAGGTTTTCTTATTATGTACATGGTAACAGAATATTTATTACGTTAGAGAATATTTCAATTAATGTGTTATCATGATTTTACATTATTTATGAACTCATTGATATATTTTTGTTCTGAGTTGAAGATTTTAGCCCGTTATAATTATGATTCGTCATGAAGAATTAGTGAATATAATTTCTATGTCGATAAGAATATTTTGCTATAATTTAAATCACAGTAAGGCGTTTGTTTCTTTTTATTTCATTGGTTCAATTGTTAAATACATATCTACGAATGCCGATTATGTAAGACGACGTTGAATATTTTAGAGAAGTAGTGTGATTCATAAACAGCAGATTTTACTATTTTTGTAACTCGTTCACTTTTGGCAGACATTTATTATTTTTCTCAAATTAGATAAAACTTTAATTCTACTCCAAACTGTATGTGCTTATTGCAGGTAATACTACCCCAGTGGTTTTACCAGATCCAGTGGGTAATCGTGTGGAGGAACCGCCTGCTGGAGGAGGGGCTCCACCTCCGAATGTTACCGATCAAATAAACACCAGTCCTGAACACCAGCCAGCTGATTCCTGGGAGGAAGCAGCAGTAGACGGAGATCCTCTGTTAACTCCTGAAAATGAAGAAGTATGCTTAAGTATTTAGAAAGAAACTTTTATGCTATCGCTCAGTAACTTAGAATGGTTGATTTAATATTTAATAATATGTCTGTTATTGAGAAAGGCTTACTTTATCTAAACTGTTTTCAGGCTGAGAATGAAGAGGACGAAGAAATGGTTGTTAAAGTACCTAAGAAAAAGCCTGTTAAAGTGACGGAGGATACTAAGAGTAAAAAGGAGCATGTTAATGTTGTTTTTATAGGACATGTTGGTATGTAATAATTGTATCGAAGAAATATTCGTATTAATAAATGACACATATGCTTGGAATAATATGGGCATCATTGAAATTTTTCAATTATAGATGCGGGAAAATCAACAATTGGAGGACAAATTATGGCGTTAACGGGAATGGTTGATAAAAGAACCTTAGAAAAATATGAAAGAGAAGCGAAAGAAAGAAGTAGAGAAACGTGGTATTTGAGTTGGGCTCTAGACACAAATCAAGAAGAAAGGGAGAAGGGAAAGACGGTGGAAGTTGGTAGAGCGTACTTCGAAACTGAACGAAAGCATTTCACAATTTTAGATGCACCTGGTCATAAGAGTTTCGTACCTAATATGATTGGCGGAGCAGCGCAAGCTGATCTCGCGGTGTTAGTTATTTCCGCGCGAAAAGGAGAATTCGAAACAGGTTTCGATAGAGGTGGTCAAACGAGAGAACACGCTATGTTGGCAAAAACTGCTGGTGTGAAGCATTTGGTTGTGTTAGTAAATAAAATGGATGACCCAACTGTGGAATGGGATGAAAGAAGATATAATGAATGCAGGTATGATGTGTATTTTTTCCTTCCTTTTTTTTCACACAAATCTAGAAGATTAATTTCAGTTAATAAGTCATTAATTAAACATTATATTATACAGGGATAAAATACTTCCATACCTTCGTAAATTGGGCTTCAATCCTGCAAAGGATCTTACATTCATGCCCGTCTCAGGACAACTTGGTTATGGCTTAAAGGACCCAATACCAGAACATCTTTGTACGTGGTATACAGGTCCACCATTCATATCCTTCATTGATTCTCTACCTTCGCTTAATCGTAAGAACAATGGACCCTTCATCATGCCAATAGTTGATAAATATAAAGACATGGGAACAGTGGTAATGGGAAAAGTAGAAGCTGGAGAAGCAAAGAAAGGACAGTCACTACTTGTTATGCCAAACAGGGTGTGCATTATTTTACCTCAACATTAGTATTTTTACATTGGAAAGGAACAGAAAAAAGACGATTTTCATAAATTTTCTTGTTTAATTAGACGGCCGTAACGGTGGATCAATTGTGGTCGGACGACGAGGAGGTAACATCGGTTGGTCCTGGAGAGAACGTGAAAATTAAGTTAAAAGGCATCGAAGAAGAAGACGTGAGTCCCGGATTTGTCTTATGCGATAGCAACAACCCAATAAAGACGGGAAAGGTGTTTGATGCTCAAGTTGTTATTTTGGAGCACAAGAGCATTATTTGCGCTGGGTACAGTGCTGTGATGCATATTCATTGTGCCGCGGAGGAGGTCAGAGTGAAAGCATTGATCTGTTTGGTTGACAAGAAGACGGGGGATAAAAGTAAAACCAGGCCGAGGTTTGTCAAACAGGATCAAGTGGCTATAATGAGAATTGAATGTGCCGGTGTCATATGCCTTGAAAGATTCAAATTGTTTCCACAAATGGGACGTTTCACCCTTAGGGATGAAAGTAAGTGTGTCTCGCGGTTATTAGGAACGATTTCATTGGAATTGCGCAATTAAATACAGACAGTGATTAGACGCTCTCATGTGGCGGTTATCAATGATCAAGTTTTAACTGGTTCTTTCTTGTTATCTCTAGATAAGACTATTGCAATTGGTAAGGTGCTGAAAGTGGTGGAGTAAAGTTGCTCAACTATGACCACAGATTGGGATAATAATCAACTTTGATAACGAGGAATACGCAAAAGACGGAAGCCGAACACAGTACGCACGAGAAAAAAAACGGAACTAGCGTGTTTACTCGCGAACTACTGTTAATGTAATATACACTCATCTTACACAAGAAGCAAAAGTTCTACATCAAAGAAAAGCACATACATCGTATGCACATGGCAGTTGGGCCGGGGTTTGGGGTTCACGGGGGGTGGGAGGGTATTTATAACCTGAAATAAAAAGAAAAAAGCAAATAGATTCGATTATATAGATAAGGAGACAAAACCACTAAAAAAAAAACAAGCAAACAAACAAACTCAAGAGCGCGTGTTCCTTCTAACTAGGTAAGCTGAACGACAGCACTCACGTTGAGTTCATTACAAATGGATTAATGATCAAATGGCGAACAGTGTCTCCTTAATATTGTAAAACACGATATTTTTATTCTTCTGAGGTGCGAGACATTAATAAACATAAAGAAGAAGATACCGATTACGAGATAAAACTAAGGAAAATATTATTAATATTATTATAATGATTATTGAATAATTATTATTAAATTGGTGGTAAGAAATGAAGGAAAGAAAGAAAAAAATACAGAAGTTTATTAAATCAGCCAGATAGTGTTACACGACAATTTATAATTATAAAATTAATATTATTACTATTATTATACTGTTTCTTATTACATTGTCATTAAAAACAAATTTGCAAGAAAATTGTGCTCTACTAATTTTGATAAGAGGTTTCACGTGTATGATTGTTTTGCTTTTTCTTGCACGTACTGTTTCTGTTACTACGATTGGTGTTTGACGGCGCCAAGGTTCGTGTATTGTATCGATGTACTACGTGTCTATAACACCAGATATTCTTACACTGTGCTTCTCCAGAAAAAGTTTCGATGATTTATAGCGTTATATGCAATAAAAGAAAATTAATGTCGAGATTTAACCGAAAGGAAGTTAATATAGAGAATTTTCAAAGCAGACATTTTGTGAGTGCTTTCTTTACATGTATTACTGCTTCTTTTTTTCTTTACCGTTAGTTTCGTCGTACGGATATTTAACAACAATAACAAAAAAATTATCCATACTTCTTGTCCCGCTCTTTTCACTTTTTACATTTATTAAAAAAAACAAATATTAGAGGCAATTAATTTTATTTCTATAAATTGTTCGGCAACGTTCGTTTTATGGTTGTTATATTTTTTAAATTGTTAATATAATATTATTGCAGTCGGATTATTAAAAACTGCTAAGTACATTTTATTCTTTTTTTTTTTTTCTCTTATTTTCCACAATTTCAGTAATACAGAGTTGAAGTAACGCTATTAAATATGTTTCGGTGCAAACGAAAATGACAAGTTTTTTTTAGTACCGATTTCTTATCTTCTTTTCATTAATATTTAGACAAGTACAAAAGAATCAATTTAACTACAAATTTTTATCACTTAAAACACGTTACATTTACTGTTTTTAAATAAAGATATAATTACAGTAAAGGCCTTGCATTGTGAATTGAGACTACATTAAGTTACACAAATTGACATTTCATTATCTTTTCACAGTGTTGAATTCCTTTTTCTATGCAATCAATCAAAATAATAATTAAGCGACTCAATCGAAACACATCGACGCGTGTCAGCTATATATCATGCATAGGTTTCCCACATTCTATCTACGACTACTGAAATGTTTACAATAAAATAGCAAAACTTTAACTACATTTACCATTGAGGATCCGGTGCTAGTTTAGCGAAACCAAGCTGCTGAAGTACATCTTTGATTTCACGGTACACAGATGCATCCTCTATTGTACTGGATATCTGAAAACGAAAGGGCTAACATTTTAACATTTGGCGAACGGTGAACGAAATAAATGATATACTCTTGTCTCGTACAAAAAGCACGAGAATCTCATTTCTCATGCTGGCACGCACTGCGTTTCTCTTTACATTTTCGATTTCCAACGAATTATAATAGAATTAAATCAATAATCTGATCATCTTCCTTCCATCAATCATTTATTACCTTCACTAGCTTCGAACGAGCCAAGTCCGCAATTGATTTTCGTATAATCTTCCCTGAACGTGTACGAGGTAACGCTCTTACAGCAGCAGCTATTTTAAAGGCTGCTATGGGACCGATTAAGCTTCTTACTCGTGCCACTAGTTCCTCGTTAATTTCTTTCTCATTCTTTGCTGTCTCTATATGCATAAATAAACACGGTATTCTTAATATGTTTATCGAAGAGAGAGAGAGAGGGAGATCAAGGTGTTGAAATTGAACTTTCACCTTGTTGCATTATATAAAGGCACAATGGCGCTTCCCCTTTGGTAGGATCTGGCACACCGACTACTGCGGCGTCCACGACATCGGGATGAGCCATGACGACGTCTTCCAACGCGGACGTGGATAATCGGTGACCAGCGACGTTGATAACGTCGTCGTCACGAGCCATCACGAACACGAAATCAAATTCGTCTTTGTAACCGACATCCATAGTGTCATAGTAACCCTAATCGGTTTTTTTTTTATTTTTAATTATTTAAATCATTATTAGATTCCATTGTTATCGCAGTCCATTCATTATTGAAATAAAATGAGATATTCCTCATGGATATAGCCCTGACTCACCGGATGCGCGGAGAAGTATACTTCTGCGAATCTCTCATCAGCCCGATATAAGGTTGACACACAACCAGGTGGTAATGGTAGCTTTATTACAATTCTACCCAATTCCTGAGCTTCCGCCTTGCTGCCGTCTTCCCGTAAAATATTAACTAGACAACAATACATTTGTCCGATGTACAATTCCCTTTTGTGCATACGTATCGTTAACTATTAAAATATGTTTAGCTCACTGTCGTAGCCAGGTATCGGAAGGCCGGTGCTATGCTTTGGCAAACTGGTATTTTGTCCGTATCCTAAGCACAATGCAGTAATGGGATGTCCTGTTTCCGATTGCCACCAATTATTTAATATTGGCACCTTGAACGCTTTCTCCGCCCAGAGTTTCGTTTCGTGGTCGCAAAATTCTCCAGCCACGAATATAGTTTTCAGGCTGCGAAAATGATCATGTAGTCGCGCGAAAATATATTGTACACCGTTTAATTAAAAAGAAAAAACAAAACATTTACGAGTTCGTAGAATATTTTCCACCCAGCAATAAATTTGGATCAGCGCGTCTTATAATGCGAAGCGCGGTCGGTATGCAGAACAGTGCGTTCACATTGTGCTGTTCGATTACCCTGTAAAAACGGAGGTACAGGTGTTAAGGTTCTTTGGATACATACGCGTTTCGAAACGAAAATGGTAACGGCAAACATGATACATAAGAATAATGGTTGTGCCATGCGTTTGAACCTGAAATATTGTGCTGCGTCCGGTGTTCTGTCAGGTTTGCCCTCGTACATTACGCTGGTAGCACCATAGACGAGAGGCCCGTAACAAATGTAAGAATGTCCAACGACCCAGCCCATATCGGAAGCCACCCACCAAATGGAATCTTTATCCATACCGTAAACTGTTTGCATGGTCCAGCAAACGGCTACCAAATGGCCACCGATAGATCTCACAATTCCCTTTGGCTGGCCTTGTAAATAGAAACACTTCATTCCATATTTATTGCATTTTAATATTATCCTTATTATACAATACATTCAGTTGACTCATTGTTTTCGCATTCACTATTCTTGTAAGACAAGCGTCTCTAGTAAACTATCTCTATATTGAATAATTCGGATTCGATGATCGTACGTCCTGCTAATTTGATCTTTTACCGTGAGAAATAAGAATCTTTTCTCAAATCGTGTTGCAAAGTTCAGAATGACTGTTTAATGAGTTACGTGGAAACAGTAGAGTTCGAGAATACGTGAACATGATTGATATTTATAACGCAAGCAAAATAGTGTTTGTAATATTTCCTGATAAATTTCATGGATATCGTGTTTTACATTAAGCTTTTTCGAACAATATTATTGTATGAAGAAAAAGAAACACCTGTTGTTCCCGATGTGTACATAATATACAGAGGCTCGTTGGCCTCGACCGGTTGACATGGATGTGGTTTCGCCCTTTTCATCACATCATCCCAATCGTATTGGTCCTGTAGAAGAGGACTTTGCCGGATGTTTCTCCTTTGAAATATGATGCACCGAGGCTTTCTTACAGAAATAATATTCAGTGCACCATTGAGCATAGCAGTATATCTAAATTTCAAATCGTACAATACGTGATTATATGCAATTTTTGGAACGACCACGATTACTTTAACAAAATAAGATAGTGAAGAATTGTTTACTCGACGATTCTGGACGGCTCCAAACCGCAACTGGCCGCAATTACAACCTTCGGTTTCGCGTGATTTATTCTTGTCGCCAGTTCGTTCGCGGCGAACCCTAAGAGGAAAGATAAGTTTCCTTTACTGAATCTATTATTACTTAATCATTCTTTAGTTGAATAAATTAAATGATTACTGCCTTTTTGCATAATTTATTCAGCGAAATTACTGCTGCGATTGAACAATGAGGAATGCTATTGTTTAATAGTTGTAACGTTATATACGACGTACAATTCATTACAATCAACAAAAGTATGCAAACACTATTCCAACGAAAATTTAAGCTACGCGCTTAACAGTATTCATAAATATGTAGTGCAGATGTCTGCCAAAATATTATTACCGCCAAACACAACAGAATGAATGGCACCAAGCCGTGTTGTGGCCAAAATCGCCATTATGGTCTCAGGAATTAATGGCATATAGATTATAACTACATCGCCCTTCCGTACACCCATGTCAGCTAATGCACCAGCAAGCAAGGACGTTTTTTCTAAAAGTTCATTGTATGTTACTTTTCGTATCGTTGATATTTGAGGGCTGTCGTGAATCAGCGCTACTTTATCTCCATTTCCGGCGAACACATGCCGATCTACCGCGTTGTAACAGGCATTCAATTCCCCACCGACAAACCTAACGAACAAATGTAATTGTGAGAATTTAAAATTAAATAATATATGTTTGCCTGGTTCGATTAAAGTGTGTGTTACAATACACGGAAAGCCCTTAAGGCGAGGGAATGATATTTTTTTGTAATAATTATAATGAAAAGCAGAGTCTACCATTTTGTAAATGGTTGTTTGGAATTATCCAAAACCTTCTCCCACGGTTTACTCCAGTCCATACATTTCGCAGCTTCTCCCCAAAATTCTTCTGGATTCTCCAATGATTCCCTGTGTGCTTCGATGTATTTCAGACAAGGAACATGACACGGATTAACAGTGTAATCTATAACAAACAAAAAAAAGAGTAGAGTCACCACTTTTAGTACGAAAATTATCATTTACATGCGGAACATTATTCGATGTCGATCAATATTGGCAATTTACTTGCGCATGTTGGGAGTTTTTCTTTTTCTTATTTGCAAATTACTAATTACAAGTTTAATTATAAGAATTTTGCGAGGCTTCGGTATAATGAACCTTTTCGTTACTATATATTTCATTTTGCAAGTGACTATGTATATAAAGTATGATAAAAGATAATCATACCTCACCGGACGGGGGTTAAGCCATTCCGGACCAAACTTACAAGATTAGCATTTATGGTTTACTTTCTTGTATTATTCGCAGAACAGTACATGAACGGGACACCGTAAGGGTGAATAAACGAACATCGGAAACTGAATCATATCATACGCTTAATCGTTAACTATGGAACACAGAAGTATAGGGAGTGGAAAAATCGTCAGCGCCGCTTCAAACGAACGAATTACTGAACAGGAATTCTAAACAAGACGCAACGTTCAAATTGAATATACTACGCGTCAGAAAGGTCTCACCTGTTGGAACTTCACATCCATTTATAATGCGGAATATGTATGGTAATCAGATATGATTATTAAAACAGTGTCAATTGAACTATTAAAACACTTCATTCGCTCATTTTTAATGCCCGTAACAGGTAACAAATTAAGCGTATTATGCGATCGTCAACGGTTGTTGAAACACGCCCTTTCCGGCAATGATCGTTCAGAAATCGTAACGCGGGATATCAAGGTAATACTGACTTTTGTAATTTGTACGATGTGGCCGTGTTTCATGAATATTTAAAATCTCACGTGGGCAACGCTGTCTTACAGATATTTTTTTTTTTATTTTCGCCGATAAATAATGCATGGGGAGTCGCCGGCTCCGAGTTCATAGTAATTTCCTATGCAGCTCGATGCCTCTAACACGTCACCTACGTGTTCCTGTTTCCGTGTGTATCGTATGAAAACAAGCCTAACACCTTGTCACGGACGTCCCTAATGGTAGTGCGAGATTTTTATTCCCAACTGATACTTATCTATAACCGTTCTTATTTCATTTGGAATTGTGTCTTCCCTTTACTGGATTTATTATACAATAATTATTTCAGATTTCTGTACATTCCATCGACATTTAAAATACAGATGATACACCATAGTATTCACAGCAGAAGCTGTGCATTGAAAATTTTGTATTCGAAGGAAGTATAGGTCATTGACTTTTAACAATGTATTCGTTTCACTACTCATCGATTGTAAATTAAGTAAATGAATAGTTATTTTCAAGTTCATTTACCTTTTCTAGTTGTTGTGTGACGATATATTCAATTACGATAATCTACTAGTGTACTATAGCATGTATTGGTAGACGGTGTTTAAGTAGTAACGGCCGGCATTGGCCAGACAGAGGCGCGGGCCCCACATGCAATTGAATATTTCGTTCATTTCGTTGAATATTTGCGGATTAAGAAAATGAAAAACTTTTTGGGATATTTGTACATATATTTAAAAATTTGCTGATTTAAATATTCAAATGTTCGAAAATATAGATATTTAAATATTAATAATTTGAACATTCGCATGCAACAAAATTTCGTTACGCTATTTTCTTTGCCGCAACGCTCGATTTCATTAATTTCACGCCTAGTGAACACATATATATTATACAAGCCTCTGTTTAAACGATACATATCATTCCTGCTTGACGTAATATATGTTACTCAAAGGCCATGGAAACTTTTGCGTTACGTTACGAAATTTTGTTTACAGTGCTCTCCAACGAGAGTGTTCTTATTCGTGTCGCCCATTTAATTATACATTAACATATAATAGCTGCGAGTGTATCTGGAAAATAGCAGCTGCGTCGAATAATTTGATCAAGACAATGGGTATTATCCGTGGATTTCCCAAGCAATGAAATTACGACGTTCGCGCACCGGAAAACCTTGTGTCTACCGGGTAAACATTAATCGCACCTGTAAAACGAAAATGTTCCAGCATCCGGAAATCTAATTACCGGTGAAAACGAGTCGCAAATACGAGCGTCAGTTGTTTAAATAAAATTACGCAAATTCTGGAACAAGTTAGTTCTTCTGCGAAAAAGTACGTTACGCTTATAAAAATAATAAAGACTACGTATACGTTCTCGTTGCTGTACGTATGAAGCGGGAATTAATATTTCTGTTTAAAAAAGTAGTATACGCATGTATATACATTTATATAAAATATTTACCCTTGTCGTTTTTATTTTGCAGGATGTTCGAGTGGGAAAATAGCATTTCGGAGCTCATATTGCTTGACGTTTAAGAGATGAGAAAATTGCTGGAACTATTCAACGAACACTTCCTTATGTATAAATGGTTGTTCAGTCACGATCCTTGGTTCATTCACTGTACTGGATACTGTACTGGAATCGTCACTGTCGCTTGAACACATAACACATTAAGTACTTTCAGTACAATTTTCAGAAAATGTAGAAGCATCGATTACACGGTTATACGAAGAATACACGTATAATCTTCTCAGCCTCGTAACAAATTCTCAACGAGATTTCTTATGAATAAGTATCAAATGAATTGTGAAGCGATAAAATGCCAGAATGCTACCTTAGTAGCTAATTTTTTAGCAAGCATTAAATACAGCAATGAAACCGAACCGCGATAAAGTTCATCAATAGGTGAGTTACGTTAATAATATTAATAAATAATAATTGAATAGTACGTATTTGTTTTGATACACTAATTATCGCTAGCTTTTCCTTTATGTTTTCTTCGTTTATATTTATATTTATATTTCGTTTATATCTTAACAGTTTAAACAAAACATTTAAGCACCTCTCCTCAAACTTTCGTACTGTTATTACAAAGGTAACCCATCACGATTAAACTTGAACCCTCCAGAGAGCCCCGGGTGTTAGATGGAATTCAAATAACAAATACTCCGCGGAAAATCACCGATCGACTGTAGACGAATCGTGGCTACAATACGATCGATATATAAAATGAAACAGAGCTTTATTATATTCAAGTTCGTTGGCATGCAGAAATGATGATCACGTGGTCTAACCACTTCCTCTATTAATTCTGATCCGTAGGTCGCTCTGTTTAATTTAAACGAAAATAAGGTTGTTGAAGTAACGCCTGATAAAACGGGACTGTTTCTTTTGAAATTCTATTCGTTGATACGATAATTTCGTTCATTTATCATTAGGAAGGACGATTAACACACTTACAATATTTATGTATGTTATTTGCGACCCCACCACTCTGGCCATCTCCCAATGCAGTTTCGAATGTGTATCGTTTGATTTCTATAGAAATCCAATTTCTTCACGGGCTTTCGTGCGCCGAAGCAAATCGACTTCATCTGCCGTTTTAGGCCTCAATAGCCTTCGTTCCTTGATTTATACTTCATCTTCGTCGCTTAACATGCCGGAAGAATTCTGAAAGAATATGGATTCGGGCACTACAGAACGCTGTGAACATTTCTTGTACAACTGCCGAAACGATTACAACGGTCGTTTATATTCCATCTTTCAAGTAAAAATAACTTCACTTAATAACGATCAACGTTTTACGTTCCCTTATATTGTTGCAGATATTTCTTTACGGCCTAATACCCGAATAAGCGAAACGGACGATCGTTTATTAAGTTTCTGCGTCGGATCTAATGCTCTCGTGTTTACCCCGCCGACTGCTTGCTCATTTTATTACTGCGAATCAATAATTCATCTTTATTCAGCGCCGCGGGACGATCTTTTGTTTGTTCCTTCGATTGGAAATACATATTCGAAAATGTACACTGATATTAATTAGATGCTCTTGTCACATATTTGTTGCCCTTAACGCGGAGAATCTACGATTCACCTTTCCGATAACTCGTTTCCTTTTTATAGAGCACGAGAATGTAATTTTCGTATTTCTTACCTTTCCCGTTTAATGCAACAATGTTATGATTCATTTAACCATTGTTTTTTAGGGTACGTGAACATGAACGCGAACAGCTCCGAAGAAGATGTAAAGCGAAGAAGGGAGGACGATAGTATTTATGGAAAAATATTGGAACGAAAACAAAAAAATGAAAAATAAAAATTGTAAAATCGTATATAAAAGTTTAAAGGAAAACATAAAAAACCATGTATTGGGTGATTGTATTCAGGTTGCGAGATTGGTTGTAAAAATTGCGAGACGGCCCGTGGATACGTCGGCCGAAAGCTGATAATTTTCTTTCGCAATCGATGAAACGAACAATATTCTCGAGGAACGTTTAGGAAACGACCGGCAACAATTTGTTAGACGTCGACATTAAAATTTGACGATGTTCCATAAAGTTCCATTAATTTCTTTCATTGTTTCATTGCTCGGCAACTACTGTTACGTTCATATTACGTTAAATTCATTGCCTCGTCAACAAGGCTACTTGCCCATATTGATCGATCACACGACTAATTAAACGCAGCCAAACATTAGCGAGCTAGAAAAAAGAAAATCTCTATCTTTTCCAGCGCAGTTAAAAAAATTACAGGGAGTAAAGGAGCCCGCTTCGAAAGGGTTGAACGAAATATTGGCCGCGGGGCGTCATTAACCGACCGCGAGGAAATATCTTAAGCAGCGGAGAGGAAGGGGGGGGGGGAGGGGCAGAAAATTAGAAAATGTGAAGAGCGGAAAAGGGAAGAAAGAAAAAAATTCAGAAAACAGTGAAGGCCAGAAGGGAAAGCGTAGGTGTAAAACTAGTCAAGAATTCATAAGAATCGTCCAGACTGAAAAGTTCCGCCGTTTGTGGCAAGTATCTGCCCGTTAAAAATCTCGTTTGCAGGCTGCGCGTTCAAGCAGGAAAATGGGCGGTTTAGGGGGGCCCCGGTGTTGCGCAACCGGCAGTATTTTCATGAAATTTTTATTCGACGTGTCGACGGGCAAATTGAAAATGTACGTCAACCGCGGGATAAGAGGGTGTGATATGCGTGCGATTTCGCCTGGCGCCCCTTGCAAGAGCGCATGGCTGTAGAAACGGCGCGTATTTAAGGGCTGATCCCTCACGAATCTCGCCACTATCATCGTACCCTTGGATCTTACCACCGACATAAATAAAACCGTGCTGTATCTCCATTCCCGTTCACCATCACTCGTCATAACGTATCCGGCGAGGCCAGCCACCAGAGGAACCCTCTAGCCCGCAGATCCTGCGAAACATCGCCGACAACTTGGACCTCCGACATCGCGAACCGGCAACAGGTTAGCGGCACACGTATTATCAGTAACTGGGCGGTAGTTTATTTTTTTATAAGATTGAATTTTAAATGGGAACGTTACACTTGAATGGTACATATCATTTGGGCCTGAATTGTTTTTAGCGATTGGATAAAGAATACCGTCGATAATTTCGAATGAACGGATCTGGACGGATGCCGTGGGCTTATTAATTGTATGAGCATGCTTGTCACGTCTCTCTATCAAGCTCTCGTTAAGCTTTTTAATCAATTTTTTTAGATTGAACTGCGGATCGGTTTTCTTTTTAAGCACTTTGGTCAAGTTACAAGGTAGCTTGTTGTTAATCTTTTTCTTTTTTAATAACATGATTTTTCTGTTGAAAACTTTGCTCTGTCTTTACGTGCATCTGGCGAGATTAATTTTTTGACTGATAATTATTATTGTGAATATTTTCGAAAGGGATGTTTAATATTATTTAGAGTGATATTGCTAGTAATGCAGCTTTTGCCTAGGGGATTGTTCGTGTTGTAAATTATCATTGAAGGTACGTCTATGCGTGTGCACTAATTTTTATTCTTCTTGCCACTCGTTTCATGACATATAAAATATAGACTTGTCCCAAACGTTAAATACCGACAGGAACACCCGTGAAGCGTTTTATCTCAGGGGATAATTTGCACCGCAAGCTGTCCATGCATAACTCGTTCGGGAGGCTTTTACACATGTCGTCGAGATGTTTCTTGGTCGAACGAAATTCTAATGTGCCTCGACACGTCCGTGTCCTTTAGCATCATCTTGGAACACGTTGCTCGACGTTGAGTTACGTGAAACGCCTAAAATATTCCATACACCCTGCGCATTCATTATTCAAATATATATATTTATAACAATTGTTTTATCGTTTTAAGAACGGCAGAAAGCTTTCAGAGATACTTTTCGATTGAAGATTATTCAATACGTACTCATTAACTAATTCTGAGCAAAATGATTACAAGGATATGTCAGACGGGATGAGAGAACAGATTTATCAAGTCAGTGATTAAATGATACAGATTATTCGTGCTGTTGTTCTATATATATATATATATACACACGTATATATACGCGATGTATGATTCTTTTCCTTTTCCGTTTATAACATGAAATGAGTTCCAGGAAGAATACAATACACATAATTGTGCCAGTCGTTCCTCACGAATAAATTCTATTCCTGCCATTCTTCGACACATGGAATTCCACCGACGGCGTTCTTATAAATCACATTCTAACGTGCATGCGTGCGAACTACAACTTCCCTAGCACGGTTTTGTAATGGGATTTACCCCGGCAGTTCGAAATTCAATTTCACAGAACGCGTGATCCGGCGTGAACTTTTACATTGCAACGATTAAAACTTCCAAGTCATACGGTTTAAGCGTTAATTCCTTAACAAACATTATTGCGCCGCGGCAACGTTTCATCAATTCTCCATTCCTTTTTACGACGTAGCTTTATTACCCTTCTATGAAGTTATTGGCTTGCGGGATGTATATAAATAGTACTGGACAAAATATTTGACAAATATTTGATGTACAGATTAAAGATAGATTAGGATATATCATTGCAATTTTTCGATTCAGAATAATCGCGGTATATTCGGATCGATAAATGCGTAAAAATTTATTATTTAATAAGCGGCATGGGAAGCAAATAATTCCAATTGTTATGTGCAACTCGATCGAATTTTTGTTCAAAAACAATCCACGATATTTTCGAAATTTTTCGAGGCGAAAAGTATTTAATACCACGTTATAATTTTTTTTCGTACAGTGACTTTTCATTGCTATTATCTTTCGTCTACATAGATCGCATATGAATTAGCTTCATTGTCGTTCGTTAATATTACTAAATGTTCCCGTAAAAAATGATTTTACTAGCAGCAAAATTTGCCGCACAAAACACTCTCGACTCTCCTGCTTTAATTTCTACTGGTCGCCACCTTTGTCCCAGTCATCTCCTTCCCCGATGCACAATAGAGGTAGGGTGGCGATATTTCAGAAACAAACTCGATTAAGAACTGACGTTCATTTCCTTCTGGAATCCCGTGAGCGATATCTCTCTGGCTTCTTGATCGATTTGCCGTATAGAACGGGGGAACGATTCTTCCCCTGGTGACTCGGTTCATCCCGATTTGCATAGCCCCTCTTACTTCAACTTTACCTGTAAGTGATTCCACTGCCATCGTCGAGAACACCATGTACTTTCCATCATCCGATCTAATCGTTACCTGTTCACAAGTGCTTACAAGATAAGCACCCGTTGTTTTCCCACCCCGGTCAAATTTCGTAGGTCAATCAGAAGGCGAATTGAAAGTCCGCAAAGAATTATGCGATTCCATACATTTTGAAATATCAATGGATGTTCGAATTAAATCCTAGAACACGAAAGATTGAACATACATTCTTGGTCTATCGGTGTATCATTTTTGTCTACTTATTTAAGTTTTTCTTCTTCGTTTCATCCTTTTTTTTTGTTTTCAAGTACGGATATACCTGCCACCCCCTTTTACCGTGGCAGAAGCAAGACGTACTCCGTTTGTTTGAATTGTTCATAGAACAATATTATTATCGTTGAAGGGGTAGCTGCGTATAATGTTCAAGTAGTAAACGTCGGCTTGGTCGGACCGTCGGGTCCTAAGCATTTTACTTTTCTACCAAGAACAGTTCACAAAATGTTTCCCTCATTTATACAAGATTCTTATAGTTCAGGCATACCCCTTGGAACATTAAAGGAAACAGCAAGGGTCTTGTTAATATTTCAATAGATTTGTTACATCACGGGGCAGACTAATCCCCTGCAACTGCGTCTTCGCGTGGTTCGTTCGCGTAGACGTATTTCGTGGATAAAATTGGGGGTGAGGCCGAATGGCTTCCGGGACGTAATTATTACAATTCTCGATCGTCTACATATATGCGAGACGAATGGAACGTGGAACGTTTGAAAATGTTCTTTCAAATAAAAAGAAAGACAGCAAGTTAACATTTGCAACATCCGCTATAATTAAATAACAACGGCTATTGTTACGAAATTTCACGTTTCTTCTGTTAAATGATCGCCTGTGTAGAAATGTTCTGCCCCGCGTCGTGGGAAAACTATGTATTGCGATTGAAGAATGCTCTATGATCAATACTTGATACAATTAGCTGCGACAGGTGTATAGGTTTAATTAAGGCATTGTCAAAGATAACCGAAGAAAAGAATTAATTTCTTCTTATCGCCACACATCTAATTGCATAGGGTCAGTGGAGTAATGCAAAGCAATTTCATTCGAAGAATTAATTATTGATACATTCTCGAATTATTTACGAGCTGCGTCACCCCTATCCTTTATTTCGAGATACACTTGAGGACAGTTTCTTTTCTACACCCCTGTACCCTGTACTCTTCATGATCATTTTCTTACGTCCTTTATATAAACGTACCCGATAATTTACGAGGACTATAAAGTGTTCAAATACGATTCCACTGATCTCATTCCTGAAGTTCTGTCCCGCATACGATTTTTCGTTTTCCTTCATTGTACTCCCGTGACAAAGTAAAGACCGCAGAAAGTTATGATACAGCGATGGAATACCTGAAACGTGAACATTATATATTCTACAAGTTTCGCTCGAAAGAGCACAGAAATTATTTGAAACAATTCGATAGAGGGCAATATAATAAATCTATTTGAATAATTATGATTATTTATATCCACGTGAAAACAGAGTTGAAATCATTGATTATTTTCTTGCTCGCAGTTCAATTCACGTGTAATGATGAATATAAAGCTCTACAAACGAATGCAAAACAAGATAAACCTTCCGCAGGTCTTTATAAAATTAGCAATGTCACTCTCTTTCTCTATCGTTTAAAATGTTGGATACGAAATTCCGTCAGCATTCCTGGGCTTCCTGTCGACCGGAAACGCGCCTCGTTCGTACGTTTCCTTCGACGTCGATTTAACTCCCGTGGTGTCCGTTTTATATTTGATTCGTGCAGACTGAAAACTATTAAACATTCCGATCACGTACCATTGGTAATACGATTTCCCGACTTTGAGCTCACTTCTGTGCGATCACATTCGGATCGGCCAGTTTTATTTGCCGGATACTTCCTCTGTAATGCGATACCCCTTTTTTCATGATCCCAAGAAACCCTTAACGTTTCTCCTTCAATAATTTTCCATACAAAATACTTCCTCTGGAACTTCGCGGATTTCTATGTCGACACGAACGTCTTCTTCCCCGTTTTTAAAATGATTCAAACCCCTTCATTTAATATTATTCAGAACATTGTAATTATTTAATTCAACGCAAAATCGAGGAATTTATTATTCATTTATTTTGTGGAATTAGGTGATTATTATTCAAATTAAAGCGACGATATGTATTATTGTTTATTATATTCGATTTGTCCTCAAGGTGCTACAGATTCCTTCAGTTCTCCTATCGCCTGATCGTTGTTAACAGGTTTCGTTGATAGACAAATTGAAAGGCATGTCGCTGCGCCTTGATACAACGTTCGATTTAACGTCGCACCGCTCCTGGAAAATTGATTTCCCTCTTAGGTGCCGCGTATTCATAAGTAACGACCTAATTTTCTTGTCACCGATATTGTGTCTACTCTTCTTCTTTTCTTTTTTAATCTTCCCTCAACTTTCTTCTTTCAAAGTGAAGCGCCACAGGGACGGTGCCAACCACTACTGCTTAATTAATTCATGAAATCTTCACGAATTTTTCTATCGTCTTGTATAGACAAAGTTTCCCTTATACAATTATATAAACAAATAGTTCTTCGAGCGCAACGTTCGTCTCTCTAGTTCGTGGTTTTTATGAATCGTAATTAAAATTTTTCAATTTTTTTCTTCCAGAATGATGCACTCAACGATTGTTATCCTGATTTCAATGACGACTATGGCGATATTTTACAACAACGTTTTAACAGCTCTACCCACCCAATGCAATCCTGGATTCTTAGACGATCTTCCTCCAAGGATCCGCAAGGTTTGCGCCGCTCTTTCCAGGATATACGAAATTGGTTCAGAAATGGAAAGTTATATCGATGAGAAGGAAAATCACTTAACAGGTATTTTTTTGTTTTTAATTTTCACGCTGTTTGTTAATGTAATTTGTTTGCAATAAACGAAGGGAACATTATTATTTCCAGCATTCCACGATAGTATACCGTTATTGGATAGTGGCGTAAAAAGGCAGGACGTCGATCATGTTTTTCTACGCTTTGGAAGACGTCGTTAGACGTCGGAAGGAATAATGCCTCACGCTCGAATAAAAATCGTACAATTCAACAAGTCTCATCAGCGCATCGACAAGCTACGGAAACAATGCCTGCACATCCACTTCGGGATTCACATTACGATACTTAGGTTCTTCTCCCATTGTTAGCTGAGTCAATCTGTCTGTATTGTTAAGTAAAAGTCATGGGTGTCTAACTAAAAGCGCGATGAATTATTTGTGCATCGTGCAGTCTGTATTTCGTTTCGAAACTGCTTCAGAGAAGTTTCTTTCCGCCCTTGCAAATAAATTCTGTAGTGAAAGCAATTCTCTTTACGAGATTGAATAATTTCTCCGATTAAGGTACACCAACGTCTACGCGAGGCGAAATTAGAACACTATACTTTGTTTTCGATTCTGAGTAGGATGTGAAATCTACAAAAAGAATTTGGAGAATTTGATAGTATTTAAAAGGTATTATAAAGTTATTGAATGCTTTTTCTTTTTGATAAAGTGGTATATATATATGTATACATATATGATGTTTAAATAATTAACAAAGAATTTAGATGACAGTTTTATTTGATCACATTGTAACAGAGGAGGCGTCATTGATGACAGTGTAAAAATAAAACACAAATTCATTTTACAACGCATGTTCATCAACCTACTTTCAATTCTGCAGAATAATTGTTGAATCACTATAAGTACAAATAAGAAACATTATCGACAAACAACAACCGATTATAAAGGATCAAAGGCGCATGCATAACAATCCAACTGTACGAAGTTACTTGGTAAGTCGTCTCCTACGTAATCATCTAAGTTTGTAAATTTTTCACAAAATTTGCGTCTCAAAACAAGAAAACATATTCAACAATTTTTAGACGATTAAAAATAGCGAAATTTGTGTTACCTCTCCATCAATATGGAGAAAGCTTGTACAATATTTTTTATTATTCTAGTATCTACAGAAGAACAAACAACTCGAATGTCGTGCTTGTTCTATTAACATTGATTCTTGTCATATCCCAAGGGAAAGGAAACATCTATTCATACTAACATCGATCGTCATACATTAAGTTCCCTCGGCCCTCGATGTTACGCATCCGAAAAAACATTCCTTCCTTCTTTTTTAAAATTTTATTCCTCATTTTTGCAATCAAAAGAAGAACCAAATTCGAGTCCAGCGCCTGAATCATACATATTTCCCGTAACAAGAACAAACTAGTTAGATCGTTGGTTGAAAGAACTGTCTGCACATTTTATGTACAATCCTAGATGCACCTAATTGTCGAAACTAATTTTAGAACTTTCCCAATTGTGTTCCTAGAACCTATGCTTAAACAAACACGTCGTATGACACGATTATTGCATCATCGAAGAAAGCCGCTTGGCCAAAATTACAAGGTCCCGCAAACTTATCTACATTGTTCGAATTTTCATGACTTACAAGAGTTAGAGTATTGATACGTAGTAGAGATTTAAATATTTACAAGCTCTATTCTATCGCAGGGTGACGATATAGGATCTGTTAAAAATAATTAATAACATTCTTCGATTAAAGAGAAGTCGAACTTTCGCCGTTGCTTCTCTGAGTGTTGCTGTAGCTATGGTGGTGCAGAATGCGGAGGTTTGGGTCAGCAATTGGATGGTGCACAGTGCTTTTCGTTCGCAAAATATGACACGGATACCACGTCTCCGCCCACATTTATCAAACACTGGCCCTGAAATTGGAATTTTTTAAATTAAAGTTAGAATAACCCCATTCAAGTCCACCAAATGTTTACACGTACTTGGTTTTTATGGGGATTGTGAAGAAGTACGCATTTAGTCATGAAAAATGCTACCATTGCATTACCCCCCAAAGCTGTAATGTAGGCGCGAACGATAGCCAAAACTTCCATGACAAAACTATGGGTAAATCCACTTAAACCACCGTTCTGTAGGACACATAAATAATATCAGTTAATAATAATTGTTTTATCGACTGTATTTCTATTTCTATTCGTAGGTACTAACTTCTCTGATGGATGTGCTTTCGCGAATGAAAAAAAAATTTAAGTTCCCTAAGTATCTTTCTATTCGACCACCCGGTAAATAAGAGAGAGGTGTGATATCCACGCCGTATCTTCCCTTTAAAGGCACCTGCAGAACAATTAATAATTATTAATCATTCTGTAAAATGAGTATTTCTTTTTTAAGGACTAATTGAAACGCATTACGTGTTTATGTTTATGCGTTGTATGAATTTTCGATCGTAATGGAGAACGGGACCGAGACTTCAACGCTGGTGCATTAATTAGAGAGACAGAATTTGCATTGCTACTCGATGCATTATCCGATGAAAGCTCCGTATGATCCACGTCGAGATTAAATATCATCTCGCTATCGTCTAAACAGATAAAAAGTATGAAGTACTAGAAGCACGAGAAAAATTAATAAAGGGGCGCAAATATATAAATACCTGGTTTCTTAACTTGATCTTTGCTCACGGAATGGCTCATCGGTTTCTTTTTACATTTATTCATCTTTACAGGATCTCCCAATCCAAGAGCCATTCCAATTACGGTAAACTGTATTTCATCTGGTTCAGGAAGGGCCAGTTTAAACTGCATATCACATAGTGCACACGGAATCATTCTTCTCAGTTTGAAATATACAGACTGAAACAGTAGATTAATAAACAGATAAATTAATTACGAAAAGACTGGTAAGTTAACCGGTGAAAATTAAAATTGTTACCTGAAGTAATCTGGTAAAATATTTCGAAGGCATAGACGCAAACTGTCCAGCTGGAATTTTCGTTCTTGAAATTTGTGTAAACATCTGTAAATTCCTCACGATCTCTAGATCCACTAAACCAGGAATCGATTGAGTATTTACTACATGAAAATCCTCTGGCGGTCTATCGTCCATTAATAACGATATTCTATCCATATCCTCGATATCGTCTACTTCTAACACACACGTATCCCTTGGACCTACGCTAAAATCTAAGTCAGGTAGTTCATTATCCGAGTCGTCGGTGTCAGAAGTTGCAACTCGACCATTCTCTACATCCTACAATAAATTAAATCACCTATGAACTATTTTTCAATGCCATAAGCAATTGGAATTAATAATATATTTACCACAACAGGCTTAAGTCGATAAAACTCTCTGTTCTGTTTAACAGTTTCAACCAAAGTCTTCTGAATTTCTGCCAATTGCTCTTCCTTGTGCCAAGAATTTCCAGAGGCAATTTGTGGTATAGGTGGCGTCGGTAATGCAGTTAAAAAAACCGCAGTACCCACAGCCATACCAATGATCAATCGTTCACCAACAGAGACTTGTAATTTCAGGCCAAATATTGCGTTCATACCTTTCACTTTCAATTTATTCAATACTAAACTATGCAATTCGTATTCTAAAAATGGCAAACAATCTGATATTTCCTTGGCGTTTAATTCTCCTCTGAGATCTCTTTTGGTTTTACACGCCGTGGCTTGTATGATGCATCCTCTTCCGGTCGTTAAAAGATTTTCCGGTAATTCTATAGTGGTGAACATTACGTCTGGCACTCTGGCACGCTTGCATACAGCACACTTCAAAACATTTACGCGAAATGGAACGCTTGCTTCGTTGTAAGGCAGGTGACAGAGGCTGCATTTGCTTTGAAATGGAGCCTCGTGTTCTCTGCTCTCCGAGGTATGTCTCACTTTGCCCGTTTGTGTTAACGTTGGCACCGACGTTTCGGTATCACTTTTTTCTCCTTTCGTAGGTACCGGTTTTTGTTGGGGTTTCTCCACGTCCGTGGGATTCGCGCCAGATCCAGATTGTCCTTTGCAAATGAAAACATTTTCGGAATCTTGATTTGAGCTGTGAAGATTTATTACTGCTGCTGTACCATATGCATTCAATACGCAAACATCGTCACTGTAAAATGAACAAAGGTATATTATAAATAAAGATAAATAGGAGGAAGAAAATAAAATTTTTTTTGTATTTTGATCCTCACCAAATGCTGGTTTCCTCTCTGTAACCAATAACTACATTGCAGGCTAGTGCCCTGGCATGTGAACGTACTTCCATTCGTACCTCTTTCCACCAAGCATCCCGACTCTCAGGTTCTTCTAAGTTACTGATCCTTTCGAGAAGTTTGACGGATCTTGAACTCACGAGACCACCTGTCTCAAAGTACATGACTTATGATTAATCGTTGCTACAGAATGGTAAGAAGTTATGGAATAAATTGGTAACACGTTGTGATACATACTTACCGATATGCAAAATAAATCCTGGAGGATACTGTTGCATCGTGATAAATGGATATTCTAACATTTCAAACGCATCCTGATTCATAGTCCTTATTACTGCTGTCGATGTTTTCAAAAATCCAGTCATTGATCTATCATTTGCCCCAAGCGAATTACCTACAACACGTCGTTGCTAATTATTCTCAAATGTCACAAGAAATAGAAGACCTATAAATTAAATTACGCCCCTCCAGTGATTTACGCATCGTCTTTCTGACGAAAGAATGTCTCATAAAGTGATTCTCTGTTAAACTTACACCGAGTACTAGGTAAAAAAAAAAGAAATACAAAAAAAAATCTTTTACAATATGATGCTTTAATCATATATAAATGAAAAAAATTTACCTAGAACTCTGTGGAATCGTCATGAATTATGTTTTATTATTTTTTTCAGGTATTTCTTCTTTGCTGGATATAATTCACTTTATGAGGCACCCTGCAATTTAAATTTCGATCCATGATAATCTATCCAAAGATCATTTCGAAAATAATATACTCAACGCTACATAAAAAAGGACCAAAGCAACTACAATTATGCTCTCGAGTAATTGGGATATTTAAACGAAAGTAAATATACTCTATATCCTACATTCCAATGTAATCCATTGTACATTTAAGAGATCATACCTTTTGGAGTTATACTCAAATCAGAATCACTGGATCTTCGATGCAACGACGCAGTGGGCTGTGCTTTGCTTGCTGGTAACTGGCATACTTTTGAAACCATGGGAGGAACAGCCAGAATTGGATAAGATGGACTTGGAGGTGCCTCGTCTTGTTGCCTATGATCGGAGGAAGGACGGGACACACACGAGTTGTAAGTAATATTAGCAGTGTTAGTACTATTAGTTAATTCGTGTTCTAACATTTCTCTTATATTACTATGGCTCTCATGTGCCGCATGATCTATAGATGTTGATGACATTGAAATGTTAGTATCGTTCGGCTTTAGTTGCTTCATTTTTATGATACTACTATTATGTTTTAATGAATCACTGCTCTGAGTATCCGCAGCGAATTCTCTTGCGGCGATCTCGTGAGATTTTTGATTGACCGCAGATCTTTTGGCGGTGAAGCTAGTCTTAGAATGAAATGACTCGGTCATTCTGCGTGAATGTGTTGTTTGATTTAATGTGTCGCGAGTGATTATGCTCTCGAGAGAAGAATTATAGGAGGAGGAATCGGGCGTAATTGGTCCTGGTCTAGATGCGTTTAAAGGATATCCCTTGGAGAACGAGGACACGCGCATAATTTTCACATGTCTATTACTATGAAGGTGTTTCCTCAAAAATTGATTATGCAAATTCTTATGCAAACTCCGGGGAGTATAATTCCTATATACCTTATCCCGTTTTTTCCTTCGAACACGACTTTCGTTGTTGCTATGGTGAAGCGGCTGTACCATCATCTTTGTATCAATTATCCTAATTAAATCCATCATACGGCGTTGTCTATTTTTGTGTACTACATCAAATATTTCATTCCCCGACGATTGTATTAAACTTTCAATGCTTGAAGATGTTTTCGACATAGTCTCTGGAGTATATTTTCCGTTAGCATCATTCTTTGTACTTAATTTTACCGTGGAATATTGATACTGTTGCAACGATGGTAAAGACTGTGTTGACAAAGTCAATTTCAATATATCACGCTCTTCTAGTCTTTCAGAGCGTTGTTTATCTTTGAAAGAGTCTCTAAATGTGCTCTCGTCTACCTCTTCGATCATAGACGGATATCTCTTATCTCTAACTACATGTCTATATATTGCCCGTTTGTCTCTACATTCTGTGTCAGGCGCGCTTCGCAGTAAAGAATACGTTGGCACAGATGCTTCAGAATCATCGGCGCAAGATAAATCATCGTTTTTTACATTGTCTGCATCGGTTGAAGTATTCTGACATTCCTCGTTTACCGAAATTTTGATGAATGGTTCATTGTACTTATTGCGTTCCGCGAAATCAGTGATGCGAATGGATAGTTTCTTTACTGCGTCCATAATTGTAGAGTCAGCTTGCTGAACTTCGCAGAGAAAAGGAGGTTGAAGTTCCACCGGGGTACTTGTTGCAAGGGGAAGGCTGAGATCTTGCGAGTTATCAGTGCTTTGTTGACTTTGCGAGACTTCACCGTCTCCTACATTTTTATTAAACTCCGGGGTAGTTATTTGCCCCGGGTCTTCCACAATTGCTCTACTTGAAGCGAATTCTAAATTAAACATTGATATTTGATTCGTGGGGGGACGTCTAACAAGTGGGAGAGATGTATTGTCCTCGTGAACAGGCCGTCTATCGCTGTCCGTCCTTTGCAATTTAATTTGCATGGATTTGATTTTCAACGGAGGAAAAGTATGAGACCTGCGAAGCACTTTAGGCAATTTGTCGATAGCGCCCAATCTTTCATCGCTAGAAAATTTCGGGTCGCTCAAAATATTATAGCTAGCGCTATCGATAGAAGATGCGTCTGAAAAACCATTGGAACTAGGTGTGTTCTCTTCGAATGAGGAATCGTGTTCTTTTTTGGTCTGTATCTTTGGGCTTGCACAACGAATACTACCCTTAAGACCGTCAACCGTCCCCTTTTCTTGATTATTAACATTATCAATGTGTTCGTCCCCGTCTGTTTTACCCGATAGACCTGTTATCTCATGAACTTCCTCAACATTCTCGAGGGGTACACTATGTATAGACTTGATCAGTAGGGCGGCCACACCAGTAGCCTTACTGTCCTTTGATGCTTTCTCTTTTCGTGGAAATGGTATACTTACGATGGACGATCTAGCCGAACTATTTAAACGAGAATTACTACCCCTACTTTCTGCATCGCTAGTGCTGAAGAATTTTTTCAAATTTTTACGAACGTCTAGTATATTCTTACTGGTTTCGCCCCTTTCATCCTCCAATGCCAACATCATTCTTATTGACGCATCTTGAACTATTGATTCGGATAACGTTGGGTAAGAAATTGCGGCATTAGTTGTACCATCAAATTTTACACCAGCCAATTCATGGTACGGGCATTCAATCTTCTTTACAATTTTTCTAGGACTCTTTGAAACCCTCAAATGATATTGCATACTGCTTTTTATGCGCGTGCCTCGGGTATTCGCAAAGAGAGGATCAGGTATGTGGTTTACAGAGATAGGATATAGCGGCATACTCTCATCGACTCCTGAACGTTCCTTTTGTGCTTTGTGTTGTGAAAAATATGTCCTACGTAAACACATGTGGATAGATAAAAAGAGAAAGACCTAATTAGTTTTTCTTTGTATCAAAATACTAAAGCTTAATATTTTCACACAAGCAATCGATCAGCTGGTCTCTCGTGTTATCAGTGATCAAAGTTGGATGCGCGTGTAAGCGTACCTATTCACATCCAGTTTATCGTAGTGTTCTTCGTTTTCTACACAATATGTCCTGGATTTAATTCACGCGTATCAGACCTCGATCTAGCTTCTACATACCAGGTGTCCTAAAAAAATCATATGCTGATTAGAAGTTTTATTAATGATTACGATAGAATTTTATGCAGACTTTTGCATTTTGTGTTTGTACACTAGAAAACGCAGCGAGGAATGAAATCCTTTTTTTCGTCGATGTAAAACGTAATTTAAACAATAGTCAAACGAGACACGTAAAGATCGTAAACTATTTCAACAATTCTTTTTCTGTTCCTTTATTAACATAACAATTCTGAAGAAATAGGACACCCAATGCATAGAAGTTGAAATCAGGTCTGATGCATCTAATATGTATATAGATTGGCGACAAATTATGAGTAGAACATTATCATAAATTATTCTGTTCATTTACACACAAACGCATCAAACTTTGAGCAGTTTTAGAATCAGACTTAAAATATGTATATACATATATTAGTGCAACAGTACTTGTTGACTTACTGTTAGTACTTCTCCAAAAAATGATACAAAAATTTAATCAATATTTTGCCTATGAAAAAATAAAGATAAAAAAGTGTTTTACTAGGAAAAAAAACTTATAACGTTTTACATGCATTTAGTTATATTAACAAGTTATACAAAAAGTTATTTTCTTCCACAAAAATTGTGCAATAGAACAAACATTATCATTCACAACACAGAACACTTCAACATACAATTTGTTTGTTTTCATTGTACTCTTATTACATTATATTAGGAGGTACTCGGTTGAGGATTAAAGAATGTAATATGTACAAGGCACAATTAATGCACAAGTCATGTGTAAAAGATTGAACTAAACACACGCAGTTTAAAAAATAGTTTATGTACTTACTCTTCTATATTGTCAGCTGGAAACCCTAAAGTATCCTGTAATTTCACAAGTGTAACAGCTGTACCTATACCCCTAGCTACAATACCAGATTCGCCTTCCAGATCAAAGTTTTGCAAATACCTAATTATAATAAAACCTTTTAATAAATATCTTAGTATATATTTAATATTTAATTTTCATGCTTATCATTTACCCAATAACAGCATTTCCACCTAAATCTAATGCTTTTAATCCAATTTTTCTTTGGACCTCTCCACTCAATTTAAAGAATAATGTTTGCCTAGCCTCATTTGAGGCTCTCGGTGTTCTTATCTTATCGATCCATTTATATTCAGGATCATCGCTAACAACAAGTTCTTCTACAAAACCATGTATACTCTGAGTATGATATCCATGAGGTATATTTGGAGCTGGAAGAACCACAAAACTGTGATTTCTTTTACTTAAGAAATACAAACTCGTTACTTACAATTAAAAAATTGTACTCCGCATGATGATTGTCTGAATTTATTAAAATCAGAGAATAGCTCCACTTTAACAATAATATTAACTTCACCACGGATACCGTGCATTGTATCGTAAACTGGTATCCAGCCAGTCATGACAGAACCTAGAGTAAAACACTGTTAAAATTCTTTGAATCTTGCCTAATAAAAATGGCAAATGCATACCGCTCTGAGAACCAGCATTGGTGTTCATAGCAGCCTCTAGTGTCCAAATATTTTTGACAGTGGGAGGAACCCCAGGTAACAATAACGGATTTAAATTTATATAAACTTTGCCAATTGCATCATTAGCAGAATATGTATCATGATCCATCAATCTGATCTGCAATGGCTCATCTTGCAGTTCAGAATCATCTACCTCAAATCTGTACCAATCCGAATTCCATTGTGGATTCAGCGATTTTCTACATACGTCCGTTTTATATGTTATATTGCCAAATTTTAATTCGACGTATGCATCCGTTGTATCACCAGAACGATCCATTACTGGTAAATTGCGTCCAGCCAGTATTTTTACCTTTATCTTTCCAGGCATTGCAGCGGTTAATAGTTTCAATCAAATTCTGCAATCAACAATCAGTTACACAAAAATAATATTTACTACTCTAAATATTATGCATCCATTTAATATCTGGACCCAATAGCAAAGGTTATGTTCACAATGTTTCTTAGACTACTTGTAACATTGTGTTCTAAGAAATGATACTTACTTCCGACAGAACGATTCGTTAATATTGATAAACGTTTACCCAGCAAATTCATTTGTATTGCAAAATTATTGTTTGCAACATTAGTATACAAAACTCTAGCTTAGCTAGTATATATAAATTATATATTAATCATTTTAACACAAATTGTGATTGAAAATTTGTTACGTAGCGTGGAACTGAAGTTTGTTTACAATCACATCTTTCAAATTATGCATTCCGCTGTCGATGTCTTCACAGAAAATCTGTCTATACACAGTAACAAATTAATTTGACGAATTCTATAATACGTACGAAATAATATTCGACCAAAAAACTGATGCATTGAAAAATAGTGTATGAATTCGTTCTAATGATGGGAAAAACTAATTTTTATCGATTAGTTGATGTTAGATGTTACTCTTCTGCTTACCTTACCTGTTTTAGCAATAACTCTCAAAACCGAATATTATATGCAAGAACATTATAGTTGGAATTGGATGACGCCCAACTTACTGCTCTATACGGTATTCGTACATTTTATCGCGTAAAATGTAAAGTATCGCGCGGTTCAATATTTCGCATATATCGTATAAGTCTATTTTAGGTTAAAGGACATCGCGAAAACTATATGCACATATTCAAATTTCCTACTTCATTATCTGCTGAGCAATTTTAGTCAGCTACACTGTATGTATGCGTCGTTTAATGGAATAAATATACTGTTATACTAAATTCGTAATAGCTCCCTATGCAGGGGGACGAATCTGTTAGAAAATTACACATGCTTCAAATCGGAGACTCCAATCTGATCTCTCTATTCAATTGTCAGCTAAAGCATTACAAGAATACATTTAAACGAAATTAAATGATCTTTATTATTATATATTGATAATTCCTTGCTTCTTATAGTGATGGTAATTCGAACATGTTTCCGAAAAAAATATATCCTGAAACCAGACCTATAATACAAAAATCTAATCTGCCCGTGCGTTGATCATTTCTCTCATGCAGTATATCGTTACTGTAATCTGGCAGCATTTGGCTTATGCCAATCTGACGTTACAGAGGGCTCCCTTCTCCGTCCCGCGAATTCGTCTATATACATAGTTGACCAACAAAAAAAGGAGACCGTAGAAAAATAATATGTCGAGCACGAATGAAAGTGAAATTAGTGAGCGGTGGTAGGCAGCTCTCTGTCCTTTTACTTCTCACCTGGGCGTTGCCTCCACGGGGACGAATATCACTTTCCATTTCAATTTGCAACGATGGGTGAAAATACCATTAGGTTAGGTGAGTTCGGTTAATCGATCTCTTTGCAGTTGTCAAATTCCGCAATTATTTCGCAAATGTCTGTCAGTTTAACAACATTGTTTTCCGTACATAGAGAACTATGAAGTTATTATCGCTCTCTACGATTTCAATGCCACCTTTGCAAAAACCCTCAGCTTTCAGGAGGGCGATCATTTTATTTTATATCAGACGAACACCAAGCAGAGAAATTGGTGGCAAGTCGTCGACGTGCACGGTCAGATTGGATATATTCCATCAAATTATGTCGCTACCACCAAGGTACATTAATCTAATTTTAATAAGCGAGCATGAGCATACTTATAAACACGTCCTTTACTGTGATCAGGTTTCCTATAAAATTTTCATTGGATTTTTGGAAGATTGCATTCGAAATGTCAAGGCAGAGGCTAAGAAGCAGGCTGGATTGGATTTGGATAAGCAGGACCTTCTTCTGAGATTAATAGAGGAAAAGAGGCAGGCGGAGTCTAATAAAAAACCTAAAAAGCAAGCTCCAATGCCTCCAGATGTTGGGAATACCACTCCTAGTAAAGAAACACGTTCATCGCCTATATGTACTACTCAAGAGGGAGATGTTAATATTGCTCAGAGTAACACATCGTATATGACAGCACAAACAACTGTGCACAATAACAATGAGAAACAAGAAATAGCTGTTGTTTCAGAATGTCATCGTACACCTAACAGCGAGCAAAGGGTAGAAACCCTACCGCATGAATCTTCCTCTGAGACACAAAAGATTCAGCCAGAAATTCGTAAGAGTCCCACTCAAGGCAGCACAAGACAAACCTCTACTACTTCGCCTATAAAAAAGAAGTGTTCACTAAGTGATATTAATTCCCATACGGCTTATCAGTTGCTTGACCAAGTACGTAGAAATACTCAATTAAGTTACGAGATGTCAAAGGTGGCAGTCACGGTAGTTGTTTCTGGACTGCAGCAGCTGTTACCGCAGAATGCGAACCATTATTTAGATGCATTATTGCATCAATTAGAGACACCCTTCACAATATCGCAAATGAGCATAGAGGAAACGTACGACGCGAACAGATTGAAAGTAATTTTTACAGAGCTTACTTCTTGCAAAGAAGATTCTCAGCAAAGAAATTGGATGCTTTATGAAGATGAAGCTGTCATTGTTGATTATATAAAAGAACTTACCTCTATACTGGTATATGCATTATTTAATGACCAACGTAATTTTTCCTGTTCTCGAATAATTTACATAGTGTCTTCAACATTGTTTCAGACGAACGCAGACGCGAATGTATCTAGGTACATTTTACAACAGTATCAATATAACGGAGTTAATATATTAATACAGTATTATCAAATGGAGCCAAGATGGACTATCAGGCAATTGCTCTTACAGTCATTCGGAGTAATGTGTAGTCTGGACTCTGTGATTTTGACTATAATGTTAAACAGTATATTACCTATGGAGTTAGCCAGGTAATATTCAATAAATTAATAAACAATCTATGTATAATAATATTTGATTAACAGTTTGGTCTGTGTGTTTGAATAGAGATATGCGAAGCAATCCGAGAAATGTAACAAAATTAAATTATTCCTCATTGCTACTGACTATGATTTTTTCTATGGGCGAACCCATGCCAGTCACACATTTGGGTGAGTAAAGTAGGTGATTGATTACATTTGTACCACCGTCTCACGCCCCTCATTTTCTGTGCTATACAACCTAATTAAAAATTTCCATTACAGAACAATTGGGCCCAGATTTTATATCATTTGTCTTAGATTTAATAGAGAATCCACCTGATATGGATTTGGAAGATCAAATTCCGGACTTGTTTGTGAATTTAATATTATCCTACAATTTACAATTCACGAACTCGGAGAATATAGTTTTGAATTCGTTGAAAGAAAGGGCACTGGCGAAGAGTTTTACTGAAAAGATTTTACTTTTATTTAATAGAGAGGGTGAGGCACTTGAGAATCAAAAATGTATTTTAAATAAGCCAAGTCCTGACAACCCCACGGCCTGTTGCAGAGGATCCTGTGCGAATATTCGACCATGAACCAACACCACCGCATTCCGTACTAAAACTATTTATCGACCTGTTTAATAACGATGTCACGGCAGGTCTCTTCTATACCAATGACGTGAAAGTCCTAATTGATATTATATTGCGTCAACTTTACGACATGTTCCCCGGCGATAAGGTACGGAAATATTAATAAAAAAAAAGGGAAACATGCGTGACATTATCATCATCATCATTTACAGCGGAGACAATACTTGGAATTGTGTCGAAGAGTACTACGTACATCCAGTTATAATGAACATAAATATCGTTCAGAAGATTTATTGAAGTGCTTTACAAGGTCTGTATTAGTCGCCATGTATAATTGTTATCGCTATTACGAATGAAAAATCTTTATATTGCAGAATATTCTGTGAGGAGACTGGAGAAAGTCAAGAAGACCAACAATCAGTACGTGAAATTAGCAATGAATTCCCTCATTTATTTAAGATGTGACATTTACTGCAACCCTCCGATAACAAAGAATTGGAGGAGGACGATTTACAAACTCTCGTATAAGAAGATCCTGGCATGTATAATTGGAAGAGGCGGTGAGAAATCAGGATAACGATAAAAAAAACTTCTTTATTTTTCTAAAACTTCTATTTTGCAAAATATTTTGCTCAGCTAATCTAATGTACCAAGAACGCACACACACGATTTGCAGAACTGTAAGCGCATCAGATTATATTTTTTTCTCGTTTTAAACTTTCTAGCAAATGATACACTATTTATTCTAGTTACAAAATAATGCAAAAAAAAAGACAAAAAATAAGTAGAACAGCAACTTAAAAGTTATTTTGCATATAAAGGAGAAAAGTCTTTCTCGTTCTAAGCATGAGGACCATTGGATGTACGTAGAATCGTTCCAAACATTCTTATGTAGGTAAAGAAATTAGCGTATATGAAATAAAGTAGCCTGACTTGCACGGATAAGATTTCACCTTATCTTGATGTAATATTACACACAAATTTGAATGCATAGTTAGAGTCTTTGTGAAGGTTCTCTATAAAAAACAAATTGTTCGATAAAAGGTCGAAGAATTTTAGATCTAATTGAACCAGTACGGTAAACTGTTTAATCTAGTCCACTCCTGTGCGAATAGTATTCTAAGTCATATGTTATTTTCTAACTTGTAATCAGTTGTCTCTGGTAAACACGATACATCGATATATGTATTCGAGTGGAATTATAAATTCGTTTCGCAAATCCTTTATTGCAATCGCGACCATAGAATCTAAGAGATGAGTACGTCGCGACGAAATTTCAAAGTTTATTAGTGCCACTATATTATAATTATCGTACTCTCTAGTCTAACGCTAGCAACTCTATTTTTTTAAAAGTATTATACTATGTTACGTTTGCGACTATTAACACGTCAATTACGGAGAAATCTCAAATTATCGTGATTATGAATCAAATGTTGAAGAAATAAAAAGTTTAGGTGATCAATGTCGTATGTTATTATCGTTTTCCTTGAAAAAGGTGTACCTCCCAACAACACTTTAATTATAATCAAATTAGAGATAACATTTTATTTTAATTCTTGTAGGAATTATCGACCTATAATAGTTATTGTTTCATTTAAGGTCAATAAAAATCAGAATTTTTTCAGTGATATTTTATTAACAACAAATAAATACTGTTCATGAAAAAACTTAGCAAGCGTGATGCATATACATTGGAACCCGTGATTCGTTACGTTTACAATAATAATAGTAAGAATTAAATAATAATCAAAACTCGCGTACGAAACGATCAAATTGCGGCACCCGTTAAAGTGGAAGTACAATTGATAAAGGTGGTCACCCCTGAGTTGAGTGAAGCCATTTTCAAATCGACCCGAGATCGGACGAGTTTAAACAACAGACGAAGACGCGTCATGACGTTAAGACAAAAGTTTTGCTCTTTTGTAGACACCGTTATCGTTTTGCATTGCAACTTTTTTTGGTTTTTCATCAAGAAACACGCAGGTAATTAGTTTGAAAGTAGAACGTGACCGTTGCACTTGTATTGTTCTTTATGTCGGATTAATTGATATTACCGACTGGTCAGTTTAATTATTCTCCGGTCATCATTTCCATAAATTCTGAAATACAAAATTTTAATTAATCAACTTTGTAAAACTTTTGGTGCAAAACGTAAATCTGTTAGCTGTATTTAAGGAGAAAACAAAAGCGAAAAATAATTTATTTCTTCGCATTGGTGGACCAGAAAGTGTAATTGAAAATGTAATTGCCAACTGCAGTGTGCGAGAAGTTCAGTAGTTTTATAAATTATTGTCTAATTTTAAGAGTCCAATGCGAAATACGACGTGTCAAGGAAGTATTAACAAGTAGCTAGTTTTCAGTAACTCTGTCCAAGATAAACAAAGGGGAATAATTATATTCTCTCCTGTGCTTGCGGGCGCATTCAGCTTATTATTTGCAGTTCTCTATGGTCTGCGGCTATTGGCAATGATGCACAGAGGTAAATTATCGTTGATACGCGATGCAGTTTGCAGGCTGTTTTACGTCTCAGCAAAAATGAGGAAGAGAAGAAACGTGCCAAAATCTTTGTATTGAAATTGAAACGAGACTATACTTATAGCTTGTACAAATGAAAACTGTTAGAAAGTTGTATACAATCTCGCGTAAGTCCATGGAATATCCCGCCCTCTTATTACAGGTATTTTCATAAAAATGGTAATAACTGTAAAAGCGATAATATTTAGACGAGAAGCACGATTCATTCCGTCGCACGACAAGGTTAATAATTGTTAAAGAAGGAAAAAGAAAGAAATAATAACGATCATTAAATTTTTAGTTTGGCCAAAAAAATATGAGGCATGATATCTGAGGGTCGGGTACATAAATAGCGCAACAGAAGAAACACGACGATCTCGATTCAGCGACCGCTTATAAATAAACCTCGACGTTCGACGTGTATCGTTGAAAAAAATTAGTCGGCCCAGAACATATGCTGACGCTCCAGTGCGATAATAAATGGGGCTGCTAGTTATTTCAGTCTTGCAAGTCAAAGTAGAACAAGCAGTAATTATACTTGAGAAACAGTTACCGGCAACGAGTAAAATTGCAGCTTAAGAACGGTAAGTAATTAATATTAGTATCAACAGTTAATAATTTATCCATGAACATACAATTAATAAGTAACAAAATATCGATTTCTTCCTTACCATCAAAGTCAACAGTGCCGGACCCATCAGAGTCGATCTCCTCGATCATGATATCCAATTCTTCGTCCGTCAATTGATCGTCCAGTTCCCTTAAGATCTCACGCAAGCACGTAGTCGGGATGTAACCATTTCCTGTGTATAAACAGACCGTTACAATTCTCACAATTCGATACGAGGAATATTTTGGAGGGGCAACAATCTATTGTCCACATTGAAATTAAAGAACACAATTTATTAACTTCCACCGATCAAGGGGAAAAAATGTTGATCGAAAAGTCGCATTAATACACGTCTGAAATCTTTTGGCTTGACCGTAATTCATGGATGCTTCGGTGACGAAACAAGCCTGATTCTTGGCCGTCTTCCCGGGGGCGTAAAAGACTTCTTGAATTCGGTCAGCTTTCATTCCCATGAAACGAAACGAAACGTAACGGAGAACGTTGTGGGACTTTTGCGCTACCAGTTTCGCGGAACTAGCTATTCTCGGCTGACAGATATATCTTTTTTTTTTCTCCTTCACACCAATTTTTGTTCAACCTCTTCTTCCATTTCTTTCACCCTTCGTTTCGATCAACAATGTATTCTAGATCAGGGATTAATTGAACAGAATAGTAGGTGGAGGACGAACCTAAATAATAGTTCTATGATATCTGGATTAGATTGAAAGAATAGCAGAAGAGGAATATTTTCCTCATCAACAACAGGAATATTTTCTTGGCTCAGATAAATGTATTTCGTGGGACGAAAATACCAACTAGGCAAATACGATTTTTCATTCTTTTCTCCTCTGTATTTGTTAGATCTGCTGCATTATTCTATATTCTGTATAGTGTAAACCGGTTCACTTGTGGCTAGGGTCCAAGGGAAACGTTGTGGTGCATTGAAGATAAAGGTGTAAGATTACAAAAGAGCCCTGGCAATAATATTATTGTGAATGAATTGTACACACCTTCCTTGTCGTACAGCCTGAATGCTTCCCGCAGTTCTTTCTCAAGAGCCTCTGCGTCCTCTTCAACGATGAATTTCGCAGCCAACGTGACGAACTCTTCGAACTCAAGACGTCCGGATTCTATTAATTAGCGAACAAAATTTAACTTACAAATTTATGTTATTTCAATGTATAAATTAAACACACTGGATGTTAGAAAAGTGGTAAAGAAAGTGATTGCAGTTATTTATGTAAATATAGAGTATAGAGCGACTTTCGTTTGTTATAAGAATGCCTGAGCACTGCGCAGCCAATACTACTTACTGTCGGCATCGACTTCCTCGATAAGTTCATCGAGGATCTTTTTGTTAAAGGGTTGACCCATCAATCTGAGGATGTCAGCCACCATATCGGTGGGAATGCTTCCGCTCTTCTCCCTGTCGAAGCTGTCGAACGCCTTGCGGAGGACTATAATGAAATTCAACAATGTTTCTCGTTGAATAAAACTAGAGTTCTTTAATTCTTAAATTTTATTATCATTGTCTTTGTGTTTTGTTGAAGTATTGGGAAAGATAGAAAATATTTGACGAGGATTCTGGCACATGTTAACCGATGTATCGTCACGTATAAAAGCTGTCTACGCTACGGTTACGAATTTAGAACCCGATGTTAATGCCCTTTCGTATGCTCGTGATTCTGGCTCAAAGCTTATTTGGCTTGATACAGCATCGTTCACAGTGGTTAGAACGTTTATTTACCGTTGTCCAAGGCAGCGTGAAGAAATTTCACGATAATTTATTCGATGGTTTGGATTCTGATAATTTTGAAAAGGATCGGTGTTTTTTTTTTGAAATTCATATTTTTCTACATTTACAGAGCAAACGATTCTGATTGCCATTTCAGTTAATAAATGAATGAAATGAAATGAAGTGGACGCCAGAAGTTCAAATTATGTTTTCATTCAGGTGATGAAAAAAAGAGTGCGAACACTTTTATTCTTTAATCCAGGTGCTGATATATTGGGAGACAAATGCTTTCGCTTAACGATTACTGTACGAATGGTTTGCTTTTTCAGGATTAGTGGGCCGCTACGAGCATCTATTTTTCAACCCCGCTGGAGATTTCGTCCTCTATTTTTACCGATACGATTCTCGTGATCGAATCGACACACGATACCTCCTCCTCGTACTCGGCTAAGAAGGTTCCGCAGCTATACATAGTCAGCCTACAACGGCTGTTCCCGATTGAATCGAAGCGCAAATAAACTTTTCAGAACGGCACGTCCAGATAAATTGTCTGGCTCCTTTATTCTCCCCTGTTAGTTAATTCTTTTTTTCTTGCCCCGAAAGGATTCATTCAAATTCCTGATCATTGAAATAACACGTCGTTGAACGAAGTTTCTTTATTCTAGGCCTGGCGTTCGAGCAGAAGAGCGCCTCTTAGCCGTGAAATTCTAGCTCGCTTCCGACCTGAAACGATGGACATGGTACCTAAAGATAGACCTTCGGCCTCTGTAACACACCGTGACGGGATCTTCCGGAACGATTTAACGGGTCCCCTGCTCGCTGACTGAAGGGTCAGGAAGCCATAAGGGAAATACGACGTTATAAACAGTGAACCGCTAAATTTAGCACGGTGTCCAGTAAACACGATACGATTTCGGCCCGATTCAAATACCGGGAAGCCAAGAATGGAGCGTCGAATGGTACCAGGGCTTAACAAGAACTTGTATCCTGAGTTTTATTTAGGGCCCAGTCTATTCTTTTTTAGTTTCATACATCGGGCTAAATTTGGAAAGCTGGAAAACACATTAGTGTGCTTTCTTTGATACCTGATATCCTAATGAAAACCCAACAGAAATAGATATGGAATAGTTAGCTTAGAGTTGTTTAACATCGGAGGAAAGGAGTTTCGTTTGACAATTAAAGACAGGGATGAATGTTAATCTTGTGTAATTTGGTACGTACCAGCAATTTGTTCTGGGGGAAGCTCGTCGGCCTGCGAAATGAACAAGGTGAGATTCAATCTCAGTATTAGTGATACGAGAGATACAGTTTAATTTTAATTATAAGACGGTTTCAATAAGTTTAGGCACCGCCAGAGAAAAGAATCAATCAGTCGAAGAAACTTTAGAGTAAACGTGCATTGGTTAACGAGAGATATTTGATAGTAATCGTGCACTGTTGTTTGACGCAATTAATTATTATTATTTCTTTTATCATTATATTATTTGCTACTGCTACTAAATTGACACTAACAGTTTAATTGAATTTTAAAACGACTTGTCCCGAGTTTTGCGACGCTTGGAATTCAAACGCAGTAGTAGAAATAGTCGTGAGTGGCCAGACATCGAGCCACAACTCTCCGCATTGTCGATTTCAAAGTATGTGCATACATTCAACTATTCTTCTAATTTTATTTGTAATATTTAACACATAATTATCCGGGCGTGAATTAAAATCTAATGAAATTATCATTTAGTGAATCAACACGAGGAAAGAGTGGCCAGATAATTCGCCATTCGCCATGAAAGAAACAATCACGTTTCCAGGACCTCGCATCTCTTGGACCAAATATTTCCCGATCTTGATCGCTGTTAGATCGCAATCACTGTTACTGTTAAGACAGAAAAAAAAAAAGAAAACAAAAGTCGTAACAGGCCGGAATAGATATTACGATGAAAATTTTAAAAAAAGAGAGAAACGTAGAGAACAGAGAGAACAGTGGATGCAGGCATTCCGCGGAGAAAGTGGAGGAATTAATATTTCAAGAATCGTCCTTATCAACCATACACCTGTTGCTTCGAGATATTATAAACACTTAATATCCTCAATCGCAACACGTGCCATCGTAATCGAACCAGGTGTCAAATACACTGCTTAAAACAATTCGAACACAGATGAATATCGGTATATATTTCAAAATATATTCATTTCTTAAGTTACTCTCAGCAGCATGCTATCACTGTTTTGGATCCTCGAAATTCCAATTCTCATCCGGCAACCATACATTGTAAAGAGCAAAGTGAGAAGAGTGAAAGAGAAACCACAGAGATCAGGCGAGGCACAGATGTTCAATGAACTCGGAGAGAAAAAAATACAATAAATAAATAGAGTGTAAAATAGGAAAACGTGTATGTTTACCAGGGCGACGACTTACGATATCATCAATAGAACATACCATGGTGGCGCGGTTCTCTTTTTTACTTTCTACTTTGTATTAATTAATAATTTACGTTCGTTCTGGTATTTCTTGTATGTTTTTTGTTTTGTTTAAACCACTGTTTATTTTAGATACGAGTTGAAGCCGCGGGGAACGTGAACGTTGTACTTGATTACACGCGACAAGGGAAACGTTAGTCCGGATTGTTTTCTACGTGATTGTGACGCGGTGGTGTGGATGCTGTCTGCCGAGCACTGTCACGAGGAAAGGCCATCGCCGCGGTAATATTCGAAAAGGAGGATATAGCGGTTGCGTGACGATACCGGACCGCACCCCGCAACCTCCAGCCAATCGTGAGCTCCTCTACTCGTCTTCACAGGCCTTAAAGCTTTTGGAAAGGCGCTTGCGCTATTTCTGGGATACAGACGCTACCGCGAGACTCGAAATCAGGGCCGTCTTTTCATTTCCAACGCTCCAGCTCCCCCCCTCCCTCCTACAAACGATTATTTCCATTCTACTTATATTGTTTCGTGTTCTCCCCATTTTCTCTTTAACCCTTTGATTTTTTAAAAAGGAATACATCGGTTTTCCATACTTAGAAGTTTAATCAGGCATTATTGATGGTACGTGGTCTTAAGTATAGGTAGAATTGAACTAGTTTTATTGAATTATTGAAACATAGAATACCAGAGATTGTTTGTAACAGGTGCAGCGCGATCGAGTTCGTTACTTATTTTGAGAGGGAGAATAATATAAAAAGTTTCACCGTTCTAAACAACTGTGATCCTTGTAAACGGATTATAAAGGAGATCACGAAATTTGTTTACGAGGTGTATTTCGTGCAGCGTCATAAATAATTCGGAATGGAAATTATACAGACAGAGGAGGGAAATGAAATCTGAGGGGGTGGTTTCGTTTTTATTTTAGATGTTCGCTGGAGAGAGAACACGTTCACACGGGTCTCGTTCATTGAGACGACTATGCCGCCACAATCGCGTGTATACGCCTTTTTGAGAAGGAGAAAACGATATTGCTGCAACGGTACGAAAATAGAGAATGAAAATTCTGTGGTCAGCGTAAACGACAGTAAAACGGCGAAGGCACGTACGATAGTAAAATCGACATAGAACTTATGGCTTGGAAACGAGACAAGAAACTTCGCGGTGCCGCGAGAACAAAAGGAACAATTTATGCTTAGACCATCTTGTAGCGACCTTGTCCCATGGAGAGATAGGACAAGAAATAGATGAAACCGAACAAGAGGTTTCTTTTGATTTGACAATTTGATCAATGTGTTCTAAATTGTTTTGGCTCTCAAATCTAAACAATTGTACACCCTTCTGCGCGCTGAAAGTCTTGGTTCTTTTGTTAATTACGGCCCGATGATTAAATTAATGTTCCAGTTATTCATTGCGTAAATGACTTTAGAAACCGATGTACAGTTAAAGCAATTACTCGCTGGTATATCAGCAAATATTTATTTACGCGAACTATTATCAGCAAGAAATACGCTACTTCTCTGGAGAATGCAAATCGCTTCTTTTGGAAATGATCCAAAATACACACGACTGAATAGTATGCCGCATAGTAAACGCGGTAAACTAGCATTTACCGGCGATATGAGCAATCATCGAGCCTTTAATCTAGTTTATACAAAACGGTGGTCATGATAATACACTGGGCTCTGATTCACAATATTTTCTGCGCAATAATCGAATCTTGCTTTATCCAAAGAAAATTATCCAAATTACCCAATTATCACGAGTCGGTATTAAATCAAACCAGGAAACATATGTCCCCGCCAAATCCACGACCACGATTTGCGCCAATAATTTCTTGAGTTATGAAAATTTGCGAAACTTGCGGGGCTATTCGTTGATATGGGAAACACTTTGAAGACAGTAGTAAAAGTCCTAATAAACATACGCCTGTAAATATTTTATCCCCAACTAAAATACAACCGATTCGTTGTCGTCATACATAATTTCACTAGCAAGTATCATCGATGAATACATATATACATATGTATATTGAACTGGTACCTACAATATTTATGCTACAGAGTTACAGATGATAATGGCATAGTATTGTATAAATGAATGTTTGCATTTTCACTTCTGCACAGGAATAGAATGTACAATTTGGCGAGAGATTTTCCTTCGGCGGATTATATACTGGCACAGGTCCAAGTTAAACAAGCAAATAAAGCATTAGAATGGTTCACGTTGGGCTGCGTATAATGGATTACAATCTGTGATCCGTTATAATTCGTCATCCGGAATAGAGACGGTTTAATTAATTCGTACAAAAATATTCGGTCAGTTAGAAACGACGGTAAGCCATATGGCTTATTATATAATGTAGCCGGGCTGAGACAGAGAGTAAACAGCAAATATTGCTATTGTCCGTCTTGCCAAGTAGGTACATTTCTCAGCGAATTACTCAATAGTAAACATACGGCCTATTTATTTCTGCGGTGGTATTCTCTGGGCAACTTGACAAAAGCTGTAACTGACCGAATAATGTGAAAGTGATCGTGATAAATAGTTTGATGCGCAACTAAGAGCAAGGAATAGATTATATTACTGGTTTTAAAACAGTTTATATCGCAATAAATGTTGCTTAAAAATAAATATACTTTCTTGACAAAGGACAGGATAGAATAAGTAACACAAAGGTTTTTGAAATTATCATAAATAAAAACTTTATTGTATGTACTCATTCGCTCATATAAACAATTGCAGAGACTCACAGGAATTGTCCAGCGATACAAATGGTGGATTCAATCACGCACTTCACTCAGTACACATCATTGAGATCCAGTTGATAGTAGTGCTAACAGTGCACTCGTTGTGCCCACTGATAGAATGTAATTTACAGCTGGTGTGAATGTTTTTAGTATATAAAATGAATATACAATCACAAGAGCTAAGAATAAGGCATTGTTGTAGAAAATTGCGAACGTTGTTGCTTCGTAATCAGCCACCTCGTTCTTCTTCCATAAGATCCTGAAAATTTGATTACACCATTTGTGTTTATTCAGTTTACTTTTAGATTTATATTCGATACAATAGAGGTTTATGAATTTTCGTATACCTTTCATCTTTCTCCTTCTTACTCATCTTCTTATCTTCCGCCAACTTCCTACTCATTTCTTTCGTAACTGCATCTTCTCTTTTCACTGCGATCTGGATAGAAGATTACAGAATTTGTTATAGATATATAGAAAATCAGGACGCAATATTTATTTTTTGGAATTTGGCCATAAATTTGGATTACCTTATGTTTCAAAACAAATTTAGTGTTTCTGTATGCGAGTGCAAGTGCGTATGTGCTCACTAACGTCACTAAAACGAATGAAATTAAGTTCGCATAAATGTCGATCAAATGTATTCTCCAGAATAGCCCTGGAACAGAAGTATTAAGGTTAACTTTTAATGTTAGCAATTTACACATTGTTAGTTATTTTCTTGAAAAATCATAATATAAACATATATTAAAATTCATTATAGAATACGTAAACCGTGACGTATTAATAGTGGTTTCTTATTTCTATAAACTTTTTCGATCTTCTGATACTCACAGATGGGGATCGCCGACACGATAAAAGCATTTCCGTAGAATAATGCCGAAGATTTCGTTGATACGTTTCGCGAAAAGTCTTGAAGGAGAAGCTCCTCCTCTTTAGTAAATGCTTTTGATTTTCCTGACATTTTCCGTGCCGTTTTTTCAGATACTTTAAATTTATTCCAAAACAACCGTGACACCTTACCTCTCGAAAACGAATCGAAAGTCCTACTGCCACCTTGATGCGCACGCGCATATAGGAACTGTGTGGAGATTCGTGTGACAACGTGTCCGCCTAAACGTCATGTTGTTGGACAACCAACTCTGCCATCTATACTTTTTCATAGAAGTTCTTTATTATGTTTCAAAATAAGGCGAAATAAAGAAGAATGCTATTGTTAGTATGTACTAATTCCACACAGGAAAATGTATTGAAAGGCAAAAATATTCAGGGTTGTAAATACCTTTGTACAACACGATGTAAACCAGACATTTGGTATTTGACGTGTAAAGCATCAAGCGGGAGATAGCGCCACATGTCTGATTACCGACTGTTTGTGGTGCAGTAGGTACCCATTACCATTTCAATGCCACACACACGTTCCGATAAATTAAAAAAAATTATTATCTCAGCTCCTGGTAATTATCTCTTAATAAATGGGGTGTCAAATGAAACGGAAACGAATAAGCTACGCGGAAAAAATATCCCGTTGCTGTAACTGTATCCAGTTGGTCGTAATAATAATATTAATTGTTTACTTGTTTATAACAAATGAACCTTACCTGGAATAATGATCGCACCTATTAGGGGCGGTAGCTAATACATTTAGCTTTAATTTAAGTGCTTTGATCATTGACGTAGCTCGCCGGAAATTCGAAGTAATCGCATTTATTTATCATTTCTGTTGTATTTCATAGTCTCTGTTGTTGATGCTCTCCGTCAATTCCTTTACTTCCGCTGTAATCGAAATCATTTTTACTTGACTAATTCCATACCTTCTCGATTAATCCTCCCCTTCTCTTATGCTACTGGTTTAACCCTAACACCATCTTTTTCTTCTAAACATCCCATCATAATTTTTCTCTCTCCTGTTATGTACATACTAATATATTTTTTGTGTGCCCAGGTTTCCTGGCAAACAGTTATGATCATTGATGAAAAGATATAATAAATAATGTACATACGCACAAGTCACACTACTGGTGTAATTTAAATACGGCACACTGAATAAGGTTGTATAATCAGTGTATTTTTTATCGTGTAGCTGATACTCTACGTTCCCATTTGAGATGCTTGAGATCGTTTCCCTTTCATTTGACCACCCATTTATTAAGAAACAACCACCACTGGCCGAGATAACAATTTTTAAATATTTTGTCGGTAACGATATGTCGATAACAGGGCATGTGTCGCCATCTCGCGTCTGCGGCCTTTTTCGCAGTTTTCTACCCCGCCAAAACCGAATTCCTGGATTGCATCATTAATTGGAACAATTGCGTTTTTCTCGGCTTCTAGTGCATATTTTTTGACTGGATTGGTCTTAAATTAAACATACGAACCATAGGCATCTCCTTCGACAGTTTCAACAATATAGTGTCTGTGGTTTAAAAGTTATAAACAATTAAAAAATCGGCAAAAATGGAATTAGGTCTTTTCAAGGATTGGTAATTTTTGAAAATAAAGAGCAGTAGAATTCCTTTCATTGAAAATTTATTCAAATTAATTAATGCAGATACAAGTTACAAAAATGTTGGAATACAATTTTACAATCTAATCCTTATGAACTATTCCTTTATCTATTTACAGTAGATCGTACAATTAACACGCTTATGCAGGATGAGAAGTGCCGGACGAAGGAGAGACTATGAAATGCAAGAGCAGGAGCAGGACAGAATAATAAAAGGAGCAAGATATATGGGTAATGAAAGGTTTTGAGTTTAGATATATGAATGACTCCTGTGCCCAACACTCCTTCAGAGGACGCTGAAATCAGTGTTGAATTTCTGAGTCGGCATGGCAGTCACGTTGGACCAGAAAAGTTCATAAGGTGATATGTCTATTCCTATATCTCGCCTGTGGTTATACTAGCAATCAAATCGTGTTTGCGCTGATAGTAGATTATTGGTCGAGACGTTTAGATGGTTCCATACGATTGGTCGTCATATTCGTGGCCTTGCGATTGGCTGCATTCTGCCAAATTCAAGTTCAAATAATGTAGCCGACGTTTAACCGCCGTTTAACTAGTGTGCAGTAAAATAAAGCGTCTTTCCCAGCTTCATCTTTGAAAGTTTAAATCAATTCCACTTTGTGACACGTGTAACGGCAGAAAATATGCATGCACGTGCTAAATAAATAAATTGTTATGAAAATATTAGGTAATTTAATAGTAAAGAAAGTAATTTGTATCCGTGTGACCGCGAAGGACTTGAGTGTATTATTTTGCGAGAAGAGGTTTGTTTTATTAGTTTGTTGTCATTGTCGTTCGTATATACATATCCTGTGACGAACAATATATTTTAAGCTCTATTTGAATGATTTAGTTTCTTTTATTGGGAAGAATTTTCGTAGACATTATTTGATGGCACACCGGAATATTTTAAGATAATATGTGATTTAAGCATGCATGAATCGTGGGAGAGCAGTAGATTTCGATTAATGCTTGTGAGGGTTTAATTGGATGCTTTGTAGAATGAATTCTGTTTCACTGTATTTCTCTATTAATGCCAATAACTGTGCTTACATTAGATGGAGTCACGCTTACCCAAACCAACAGTAAACTCATCAAAAACAGTTAGTACAGGAGACGTAGAAGCAAAAATGGATAATCAAAAACTGATTAAGGGCCGCCCCGAACAACCTCATACAAGTTCTAATGGTGTTTCCGAAAGGTTGAAAAAAGCCAAGAGTACAATTAATATCAATGCAAAGTGTACCAATGAGAATAAACCTCCACTTAAACAGAACTTGACCAGATCAAAAACCATGACATCCATTACTACCAAAGCTGTGAAACGGCCAGCTACCACTGCCGTTGTCCACGGAGAAGCAAAAAAACCATTTAATAAACCTCCAGTTAAATCAACTGTACCACGCACTGGCACGACATTAACAAATACTATTGCTAGCAAATCTAGTCAGGGCGTTACAACCAGAAAAGTACAAAATAATACTACAGCTAAACCACTCTGCAAGTGGGACGTGAAGGGTCGATTGGCCCAAACACATGACGAATTGTCCAATGAACGACAAAAGTGTAAAGAAGCTTCATCAAAGTGTAATGACCTTCAAGAGCAAGTAAACTTGTTAAAGGCGAACGAAAATGCATACAAAGCAAAAGCGGAAAAATATGAAATTGTAAACACAGAATTGGAAAAAGAGCTTGAAGTATTGAAAGAGGAAATAAGTATAGTACAAGGAGACAAACAGGATTTAACTAAACGTCTAACAGAGTCAGAAGAATCATTGAAAAATGTTTCCAATATGTTAGCAGTATATAAAGAGAAATGTGCTTCCCAAGAAACAGTTCTCCAGAAGCATGATATTTTAATAAAAGATTTGGAAACCAGCTTGGAAGTTCAGAGAAAGATTAATGAAGAATTAAGCTCAGTTAAAAATGAATTACAGTCTTTAGTTCATACTATGGACAAAGATAGAAGAAATCTACATAATGCAATACAAGAAATGAAAGGAAATATTAGAGTATTTTGTAGAGTGCGTCCTAGGACCTCAAGTGAGCTAGGGAGACCGTATGTATTACAAGTATATCAACATTAAATGGAGTATATTTTCTGTAAAAAAACCAAAACAATTATTTTGTCCACAGGATGTGTTTAATGAACTTTGTAGATGAATGCACAATTGAAGTGGGAAAGTTTGATGGATCTGATGCAATTAGTTGTAGTGGAAAATTGAGAGGAACCCGACAAGAATTTGCTTTCGATAAAGTGTTTCCACCAACTGCTAGACAGGATGCTATTTTTGAAGAATTGGCCATGTTAGTTCAATCTGCCTTAGAAGGGTACAATGTTTGTGTATTCGCATATGGCCAGACTGGATCTGGTAAAACCTATACAATGGAAGGTATACCTGGAATTGAAACGGAAGGCATGATACCTCGAACGGTATATATAATTTTCTGTACATTTTGTGTTGTATTAATTATGATAGGTAAGAATATATTTGTATAAATACTTTAGGTACGCCATATATTCGAAGAAATGAGGCAATTCCAATTACTTGGATGGGAATATAAAATAGAAGCTAGTTTCCTTGAAATTTACAATGAGCATATTGTTGATTTGCTTGATTCTCAACCAAAGATACATGAAATTCGAATGGCCGATAGTAAAGGGCACGATTTGTATGTCAGCAATCTCAGAATAGAGGAAATAAATAGTCCTGAGGAATTACAGGAGTGTCTTTTATTAGCACAGCGTAACAGGGCTGTTGCTGCTACTAAATCAAACGAACGGTATAATTTTAAATTCTTTATTATACAAATGCACGTGTAATAGATTCACAAATAAGTTACATGTTTAAATTTTCAGATCATCGAGATCGCATTCAGTAGCGAGAATACGACTTATTGGAACGCATAAGATGAAAGAAGAGATTTCTGTAGGAAACCTGAACCTGGTTGATTTGGCAGGTTCTGAAAGATTAAAAGGCGAGGAATCAGTTCGAATGGCAGAAACAAAAAACATTAATAAGTCGCTGGCGAATCTGGGCAATGTTATTCTTGCTCTTTTGAAGAAACAGGAACATATTCCATATAGGAACTCAAAACTTACTCACTTATTGATGCCGTCTTTGGGTGGCAATTCGAAGACTCTTATGTTGTTAAATGTATCGCCTCTAGATGAATGTTACAATGAAACATTGAACTCACTGAGATTTGCTAGTAACGTTAATAATTGTAAAACAGGCAGTATAAAGAGGACACGAACAGTTTTACAAAACAATGCGTAAAATTTCATTAAATTAGATTCTCTTTGCAGTTAGTTTTCCGTATTATACATTTGTATTAAGGAATTATTATTAGCATTCTTTAGACTGTCCTCGGATTTAACTGTTCAATTTTCATTATTTTATAGCGTCTGACATTTTCTTAAAATCGTATCACAAAAAAAAAGAAATGTAAATAGATTAATATAAAATATATTCGTAACACTGAAATGGTGTACATTCGGTTTGTAAGTTGGATTGAAGTTATGCTTGAACTTTCAGAGAATTCTATACAATAAAGGATAATATTTGATTTTGTGCGCGTTCGTGTACGATTTTTCGTGAAAATTATTTTCATGAAAGAATTTTTTTGCCACATCAAATTGTTACATATACTGGAATAATAAACAACTGATTTGACAACATTCATCAATCTATGTAGAATGCATGAATGTACAAAATTATTATCCTATACTAGAATTATTAAGATTAAGCCGAAAAGAACTTTGTACTTTATAGTATATTCAAATGATAGCTTTAAATAAAAACGTTCGTACAAATAGGTATACTTCGTTTAAGATGGTACTTGTGAAATGACTTCGTAAATTGATTGTGTGCGTATAGTATAGGTTGTAGACATTTCTAACATGTATGGATAAAAAAAGCGGGACCTTTGTAAATTTATCAGGAATTTTTTAAATTCAGGAGCAGAACTGATAATACCATTTTTAGCATTTCTTTCCGATGACGGAATGACGTCCCTTTTATATTTATTTGGAAGTAATAATTCACTTCCGATATATTTTGAACTTTGACCTACCAAATACTTCGAGAACAAAGTATATTTCAACTGGCAATGGTTGAAGTAGTGGTACAGTTCGCAATTGTTGAAGAGCAAAAGTGTATAACCGCTAAAAATAATTTCAGATTGTACGATATTTGCACCTATATTGAATATATTTATATTAACTTCTTTGTCCAAACTGCATTTATCTTGGATATTAGAGTTCAATATGCTTTCTAAACATTCTGCATTAATTTCGTGGCTTGCAACCATTTTAGACTGCAAACTAGTACAATCATTTTTATTCATGATTCGACTGAAAACATTTCTTCGAAGTATTCTTGCAAGGGTTGTTAAATAAGCGACAACAAAACGAATATTACACACCCTGCTGAAAATTATTTCAATTAAAATATAATTTTCGTTGAAATTTTTGCAATATAAAATTCCTAACTTACGAATCATTCCATATTTTCAATGTTCTTTTTAAGTATTCGTGCGAGTATATAAAAAATATTACGAACGGCACAGATAGAAGGACCCAAATATATTGGATAACAGCTTTTAACATTATAATCACTTTATATAAAGTGCAATTTGTTGTTGCAATTTGTAACATATCTTCTATGGCTTCTGGTTTCCCGGAAATATTGTATGTAATTTCGAGATTCAAATCTTGCACATAAAATAATACAGCTGAGTAAAATCCATTATGTTAATGAAATACATGTACTCTATAGAAATATGCATATAAAATATATACCTTCTTGATTTAAGATGTCTGAATAATACATGTTACTTGCGCATAAAGCTATCCATAATCCGAGACCCCAAAGAAACAAAATATTCCACGATATGTAACGTGATCTTGTTTGCTTAAATAATATTGAATAATGACAAAGCATTGCACTATAATTGGTATTTAAAAAATATCTGTCCTTTTGCTAGCAGATATTTGTTCTCTACCAATATTTTGCATTTTACAGTGCTACATGGATGCCGTAATTTTTGTTCAAAATAAATTTTGTTGACGAACTCAATACTACATCGAAAGGGTACGAAAACGAAAAAGAAGACAATCTGTATAAGACAGATGCACAACAGTTTCATATATATACAGCTATGTATATATATTTATTACCATCATATATCATCTATTATAAATGTCAGTATTTTGCAACCCATGAACAAAACATAAATTATTATTATGACACACATTTTCACACTATTGAATAAAATTTGGAATGTGTAATATTACAACACGAATTGAAACCCTGAACAGGCAGCTTATGGTAATTTCTAAATTGCAAAAAATGGAAGAAGAGTACAACATATGCCCTTATACAATATGTAGAAAGGTACATGCATAGAATTGAGTATGTAATATAAGTGGAATGTGTGAAATATTTATAACATAATGAGAACTTAATGTATTTTATTTAGAGCAGTATTTACAACAATTTTGGCAAGTTGTGTCACTGTACAGAACGTGCATTATCTTTGAAAGAACAATGCAGCAGAATAGGCTGTGCCGGAGAATGTATATCATGTGGTGACAGTAAAAGGAAGGCACCATGTAATTCAAGAAAATGCAAAGCACGTAGAGAACTACGTCTTCATAAAAAATCTGAATTACTTGAAGGTATACCAATGCCACTGACTTGTATAAGAATATGTATCTAACTAATATAACTTTTTGTTCTTTCTACTAGATCAGGAAGATTTACATAGTGATTTAAAAATATTCAAGACTGCAAATGCTAAGATAAAAGGCGACTTAATTAGCCAGAGTAAATCCGATCAAGTAAACTTAACTTCACAATTGTATAAGAATACAGTAGACAAAATAATTCATACATATGAAGAGAAGAATGAACAAACTGTCCCTACAAGGGACAATACTCATGTAGAATATAATGATTTGACTACACAAATTTCAAATACAAGTCATGCGCAAAGCTCAGGCACAAACCATGTACAAGTAGAGGCACCAAGCAAAGAAAAACTTGAAAATGAAGTAGACAGGCGTGTATTAAAAGAATTGGGGGAGTTTTATCATTCTCAAGATGTCTGTGCAAAGGATAAGAAAGTCTTTGAGAGAATCGAAAAGGTTTTACTGATAATATTTATTTTTTTGTACATTTAAGTTCATGTAGCATGTGATTTGTAGGACCTTTTAAATGAAAGACAACGCACAAAAGACCTTGAAAAAAAACTGAAATCTCTGACTTGCAGTTTAAACTGTTTAAAAGAAGACAGCGAGCAAAGAGCAGCTTGTTTAAAAGGTGCATTAGAAACAGCGGAGGAACAGACAAAAGTTGCAATGGATTTAGTGAAACAATCAACAGATCAGGCAGAATTAGCTAAAACCGATAGGGGGGGATTACAAAATAAGATCAGGATGTTGCAAGTAAGTAAGTGTGAACAATATTATTTTCATTGATAGTACAGAGAATAACTATATTTCTAGCAACAAGTTGATGAAGTTTCATGCACAAATACAAGTTTGTTGCAAGAATGCGATAGTCTAAAGTGTAAATTACAATGTTTATCAGAGGATGAATCTAAGAGGTAATAGTTATCCTTTATCTGTGAATGTACATTCATATTTCTTTAAAATGTAATCTAAGAATCACTTTAGATATTAAATGCATGCTTCAATCATACAAGGTGCGAAGAAGTTGAGAAAGAAGTAAATAGGATGAAACATGCAGTCCAGGAGAAAGAGACCGCGTTAAGTAAAGAAAGGGCAGAATTCATAGATATGATTTTAGAATTATCAAATGTAATTAATATACAAAAAAGAAGGATATCTGAAACTACTTGTATATGTAACAATCAACGGGAAACAATTAAGGAGAAAGATAAGGAATTATCTCAGAAAGTATGCGTTAAATAAAACCAAAAAAGATAGAAATTATAGTTTGATATTAAATCGAATTATATTTGCAGAATAATGAAATATCAGAAATGAAATCTATGTTTCAATCAAGCGAATCTGCAGTCAAAGAAATGGAAGACAAAGTACAACATTTGGACTATTGCTTATGTAAGGAAACAGAAGCTTGCAAGTGTTTGAAACAAGAGTTGGAAACTCTTAAGGAGAACCATTCATCTGAACAGAGAATAAAGGAAACAATCATAGAGGAACAAAATAAAACGATTTCAAAACAAAGAAAGGTAATATATCCAGTTTAGATTGAAATCAAGATATTTGATCAATAAGGACTTATTTTTAGTTACTGCATGACAGTGAAAAAATGGTTCAGCAAGTTGCCTGTGAATTTGATCAGATTAAAGATGAATTGTGTAATGAAAAACAAAAGAATAAATGTCTACAAGTAACATTGGGAGAGGTGGATTCTAAATTAAATGAGATATATTTAGAAGATTGCAAAAAATGTAGAGTATTAGTAGCTGATATAAATTGTTTAACAAAAGATAAACAAAGGGCACTTGCTGTAGCAAAATTTGCTTCCCAGAAGTTACAGCAAACTGTAAGGCAATATCAAAACAAGCTGATCTGCGAAAAACAACAGCAAAGATACTTGACATTCGTAATTAAAAATAAAGAACATGAAATAGCATGTCTAAGAAACCAAATGTGTAAAGCGAATAGGAGGATGACCTGAAAAAAAGCAGTTACGTTACATAGTGTGCACACGATCAAATTTAGTTGTAATTATTTATACTTTTACGAATATATGTTACACTGCAGTTTTACAATCTATTCAATAGAATATCATACGAACGTATATTTAACAGTATTCTGTGTGTGTGTAAACGTGTGTTTCATTTCTGAAAACTCATAAATAAAAACATAAATACAAATTTACATTGTAAATATGTACAGCGCTTGGTGTTCATTGAATAATTAAGTTACCTAAATTTTAATTTGGATACTCTTACTCCAATCTCGAGCAACAATAACTTAACGTTCCTTTTATACCACGCAATATTATAATTTAAGTGAGTTCGCCAATTTTTGTCCAAAAATTCTTTATAAAATACTGACATATCGTCTGCTGTAATCGACATTTTCCCTTGTGCCTTCAGAGTTTCTTGAAATTGTTTACGTTCCTATAATGAATTCATCGTTCTGATGTTCGAGATATTTTTCATAATAATATTACGTAAATTTTGACTGTACCTCTATGAAGCAAGTATTATGCTTCCTCCAGAAGTTTTGATTCCAAAGTTGCGTGTCTTCCCTCGCTTCTCTATATCTCCTTTCGAGCCTGCTTTCGTTCTCAGATTTTGCAAATATTATCGGTCTTAAATTCGATATTGGATCGGGTGGGCCGATCATGTCAATTTGTGTAGGAGCTTTTAGGTTAGGCGATACTTTCTGGTTAAAATAAAAATCATAAATGTACACAGAATGGGCAGTAATTCGAATGACATAAAAAATAAAGATCTTACAGCGCTAAACAATCGGATCACATTGTTGCAATGTTTTATTTGTGTATAATTACATGTTCGAGCCATTTCAGAAAGGTTCACATCTTTTATAAGGTTACGTTTACACACAACGAAAGTGTCAAAGCATGGCAGTTATCCAGTCACCCTGATTTTTCCCCAGTATATGGAATATGACATCGGTAATGCGTGGGCAAAATACTTACATCTAAAGTGGACTGTAAATATATTAGAAATATGATTAAAGTCCGGACTATTTGTTACGCCGCGTAGGCAATATTTGTCGCATCCTACATGGCGTGCTACAACCACGGGCGAGATATAGAAATAGACAAACAGCTAATATAATTTCTACTGTATGAACTAGTTTGAATAAATATTTACTTATCGAAATTAACTGTTTTTTGTTATTAACAATTACTTTGATACTACAGTGTTCAATTTTTATTCCTTGAACATGTAGTACCATGGCAGGACTTTTAATTTGCGAAGTTCAGAAGCGGGAAACTTGAAAAATAAATCTGCGTCACAAATAAAGTGCCAAGAATTTAGAGAATTTTGGAAACGACGTCATATTTCCCAATATTCGAGAACTTACATTTTTTGGTTTCTGGTACATAATAGCTCTTCAAAAATCGAGAAGTATGAACGCAATTCTTACTCAACAATATTTTATTAATATAATAACATAAGCTCTTTTATAAATATAATCTAATAAATCTAATAGTTACATGATTCCTTTCACTACGTAAATAAGATTCGGTTATCTCCCTGTCTAATAGATTTTAATATAAACCAATTAATCGTGTACTGGTTGCAAAATGCTTTTGTTAAAACATTGCCCTTGCAAAAAATATCCATTAACGTAACTCATGTAACAATATGATCATTAAAAAACAAAATCAATTCGAAAATTCATCGGCCGTCTATGAATGTAAGACATTTTGTGCTAATACGTTTTGAAAAAAATTGTGTTTGAATTATTACATAATTCATTAAAAACTCTGAATGAACAAATTTAGAAAAGACCAGGTTGCCTGAATTAAGACTAGAGTTTTTCTTGTAAAAACATTCCCTCTATACGCGCAAATGGTTTGTTAGGAGAATACATCCAGGCATGCATTTATTAATATCAGTGTAACGTTGTAAGTAGTATCAACTTTCACCGCATGCGTAGATGAATTTTCCGAAACGGTAGTGATGTCTTCAACATCAACGTTTTAACAACTCAATATTATTTCCTAAAAACAAAATTGTTCGGTACTTAATTTAAAGACTTCAAATATGCGGCGTCGAATAAATCGAGCTCGTTCGTTAAATAATTAGCCTTATTTCGTAAAACTTTAGCGCTACTAGTTGCTTCCTCGAGTATTCGAATTGTACTTGCTATGTTCTTTAATTCGGAATCCATTTCGGAAGTTGTTTCGTCCACTAAATGACACAGACGCGCAAAAGTACTAGACAGCTCTCTGAAATTGCCGAACGAAAATATTAAAGATACATTTTTCGGAATAAAAAACGATTTAGTTTATTTATTCAATAGGAAAATATAACTCACTGTTGTACTTGGTGGCTGCAGTTCGCAGATGTGAGATCCACTATTAGTTTCAATTTTTGTGTAGCGTGAGATACGTATTGCTGCTTAAATTCACGTTCCTTTGCTTTGTTAGTCCATGTTAATCGTTCATAAAGATACAATGCACCGTATATAGCACCGGTTACGGCTATGAGTCTCCAACCTATTGTCTTCAACATCTAATGTAAAAATATTTAATAAAACAATGGAATAGGATTTTGATATGTATTAAAATAAATACGATTCACTTACGAAGCCAGCCACTATGAGGCCACCCATGGTACCTTGAGACGTTACAGATGCTACTGCAATTTTAGTAGCCAATGACCAATCGTCTGATCTTTGTGGATAATGCGGAGTATTGGACATAAATTTTACAGAGTCTATGCTTTCTGCGGGAGACATAATCGCCGGTGGTATCTAGAAATGATGCAAATTAGATTATTGTAATCATTATTAATGTACTTCTAATTATTAAATAAAGTTGTCTACCTCTTGTGGATAATTGGCGATGGTTAACTTCCTTCCTTGCCTTCCTGCAAACCTATTAATTATGGCTGTAATTCCCCAAGAAAATCGAAACTCTAAATCTTCGTGAAAATCTGCGCACAAATTGTCACAGTTTAATCTGTACAAAATTTCGAACGGTTCTCTTCTTGGTAAAATGCTTAATGACATTTGTCTCTTATTGTCCGGCAATAAACTTGCCATTCGGTCTGTCATTTCTCTTTGCGAATTCTCTATATTCAGCGCCAACGCGGTACTGAGCCTCGCTCTTAAGTTGGATCCTAGGATAATTGTATTAGAATAGCTGTTAAGTAGAGAACATGAATAATAAATTTAGTAATTGTACCTAAGCCATTTTCTACGTGTGTATGAAGTTCTCGCTTATATACATTTAGAACTAGGGCGTCTGTATGGAACGGAACACTGAACTCATCGACAAGCACAGCTAATCTACGAATTTCTTCGCTCAGGGCTTTAGAAACTCTCTGCTCTACATCCTCAACCATATGATGAATTTTATCTTTCATTTCCTGAGTCAGCAACATTAATTGCTGTTCCGTATAATTCAACTTGTCATGAACATCTTTTTTAATATGCAACTGTTGGTTTTTCATTTTTTGAGTTCTTTCTAATATTTCGTCCAGTGTTTGTCGAATTTCTCTGAGAATTAGATCATTTTCATTCCGCATACTGAAAGCCAAATGTATCGAAAATACTAAACATATGATAATCAACTTACGTAGCGATATGTTTTCCGCGTTGAGAGTGTTGTTCAAACTTTGTTTTTACAGCAGACTTTGAGATACATTCCTCAAATTTTCGTTCGAAATCTTGGAATTCGAAATAGCGATTTTGGAACCCTTCGGCTAACGCACCGTCTATATAAAACAATTTCAGAAGAATGTTAAAAATAAACTGGTGATGTGAGCTTAAAAGCCAGAGAAGAAAAGGATTGCAGAAATTACTGTGTGCAGGTTGGCCACGTTGTTCTTGCATACGAGCTTGAAGAGTTTCCTTCGCAGAAATAAAAAAAACTCGTTCTTCGGCATCTTTGGGACCGTAAACTTTCAATTCTTTTGCTAAGAAGTCTACAGCTCGTTCTTGATGTTGTGCTCTCACCTAAACAAACGTAAAATGTAATTAAACGTAAAATATATATACGATAACTTTTAAAATAATTGATAAAGCAAGAAGCACATATTAAGATTTGTGTGGAATAAGCACAAGAGTAAGGCAACATATTGCATGGTTAAAAGAAAATTATATTTTCTTCTTGATTTTAACGAATATCTTTACATGCCGCAAAATTTGTGCACATTGTCTTCATTGCATAGCGCGTCCTTGATTTTGTGTATAAGTAAAATAAAGATTTACAGTCAACAAGTACAAGTGTCACTAGAATATATAATTTACAAAATGACTTACCTCCTTTTGCTCTTTGACCAGCTAAGGGATAAATCGGGTATTACGTGAATTATTTGAATAAAGCTGCCACTGCATACAGCTAAGTATCAATGAATTCGAAGCTTCGCGTGTACAATTTTATGATTACACTATTGTACATAATAAATTATATCGATTATGTGCAAACAAATTCTGAGACAATAATCATAATATGTAGTACCAGCTTTAATGAAAAAAAAAAAAAAAATAAACAATCTTTTTCCGAACACTCTGATTCGCTTGTGCAGAAGTATTTATTTAAATATTTTTTTCAATACGGTTCAGTGAACCAGGTAATTAATTAAATACGATTATGCTTATATAAAACCTCTATGTAAGACATACCTGTTCAAAGAATTCTGGTTCTGAAGCAGATGCATCCCATCTGTTATTCAAGATGAAAATATTTGGTTTGGATAATTTGGTAGATACTTTGTGGAAGAAATTTTTTTCCTGTAATAACAATATTATTTATATAGATAAATTCTCTTATCTAATTGTCAGCATAAACAGAACTTGTTTTCTTAAGTTACTCACTGTAACCATTAAAGTAGATTCAGCATTGGCTACTAAAACAAAAACATCTGCATCTAAACAATGTTTATCAATCCATTCATCCAGATTGGGCGTCACATCTACTCCTGGGCTGTCCACAAATACTACATCGTCCCTTAGCAATAAACACTTTTCCTTTGGCCAAAATATTCTTACTAAATGACTCTCGCATAATTTTTCTTTGCAGAGAGCGTGTCCCAGCTGGCCAACTGACTGAACAGGTTGTTTCTCGGTCGATCCCTCGGTAATCAGATAAGATTCACCATTATCTGAACCTTCAACTTGCAGAAAACAATTTGTCGTATGTCCTATGCCGCTCGGTAATATTTTATCGCGTAACATTGCATTAATGACTGTACTCTTTCCGTTACTAGTCCTGTAAGTTTGTAAATATTATTTAATCCATATATTTCCAATGCATAATACAAAAACTAAATGTACACAGACATATATATATATAATTACCTTCCAAAAAATGCAACTTTCATGTGATCCCTCTTAAGTACATCTCTGATTGCATGGACTTTATCAACATAGCCAGAAATTTTTTGTGCTTCTTCGGTAGTAACAATATTCCTTTCTGTTTGCAGTGCTAAGAAAAATAATGTTGAGATAAGTATATTATACATTGTACACTAGCATTAGTTACTTACATTTCATAAATCCTACAGTATCCAGCACATAATCGTCTATTTCCACAAATATGTCATTAATCTTTTTCTTGGCCTTTACAAAAATCTGAAGAGGAGAATTGTCAGTTCTTATATCTGTCGATCTTAGGTGGCTGTCTCCTCCAATCATGGACATTGTACGATTGATGTAGGCAGCCATAATATTCCTTATTTAGTTTATTGTGTGATACAATATGTTCGGCAAAGTAAGAAAATAGGACAGTGCAATATTTTAGGCAGGACGACGATGCAGTGCACAGCATGCAGGTTCAACTGAAATCATAAAAAAAAGCAACAATTAAAAACATATTCTAAGAACAATTTCAGTCTAAGAGATTGAATATACAATTTGTACATAATTACTTAATAATTATAAGGCATTTGAAGGACACATAAGACAATAATTGTATTAAGCAAACAACATTGTAAAATCTCGACTGTTTCATCTAGCTACGATAAATCACTAAACATAAACAGGAAAGGACATGATAATGGATATGGCAAAAAGAAAGGTAGAAATTATAATATATTGAAAACAATACAATACAATACACACACATACGAAAAATGTTAAGCCATTGAAATACTACACGTTTTGGCTTAAAACTGTTATATTCCAAATGAAATTTGGATAAAATTTGTGCGACTTATATGTGTACATATGACTAATCATAAGGAATCTATTGCACATAGTGAAGCAGTATGTAAACATTTATAACAACACAAAACCTTCTTGTCTTTAGTCATTGAAGTGTCCTTTTGTCGCAATATAAACGTGACGCGACTTTTGAATGCCTCTTTTACTCCAAAACGTCTAAAACAATTATCATTGTCATGTAATATTATTTCTGTATTATATTCGACATTTCAATACACAACATTAATTACATGTTTCTTCAAAATATGTATAGAAAAAGAAACATTTATGCAATAATTCATATACAATACGTTATGAATAATGTACACGACAGGTTATTATACTCGTGTCGAGCGCGTTGCTTAATTGTCACTTATATCAGTCGCGATATTTATAAGTTCTGACAATTCGATATGTACGTTTTGTATAAAGTGATTGCAAGACTATTCTACGTCATTATATTTCGTTCTCCGAACAAACAACGCAAATTGATCTACCCATTAATATAACAATAGTTATTATCTATTTGTTATTCAAATATTTCTTTATATAAGGAACACAAGATTTGTTACAAAAAAAGAAAATATTAAACGTACTCTTTTTTACCGTACACCGAAATCTAACCTGCATCAGAATGGAATTTGACACAGCCTGAAAGCTTTGGTTCTTACCGTTTATCGTTGTAGTTCTTCTAATATCATAATTCTAGCCGAATATGATTTTAATTGAACATGAACCAATGAATATCATTTTGCGATTATAAATTATCAAACGAATTAATTATTAGATCGGAGTATATTAAAATAAATTCACATGTGAACTGATTGGAGGTGGTAGAAAACACGTGACGTTCAATGAGTGAAGGCTCGTTTTAAATTGGCACTATAACTTTTTTTCTTCTTGCAATTGTTTTTAACTTTTCAGAATAACATTGGGAGACCTAAGACACTTGTCATTTATTTAAAAACTATACACAATTCTTCCCGAATCTTAATTGTTACAAGAATTCATCCTATCGTTCTTTTTGAATTAATCACAAATTTACTTACGATATTATTTTTGTCCCTAATTTAGATTTTGGATCATTCATATTTTTATAATTGTTATATTTACTTTATTTTCTTCACGAGATGTCCAATGTTTCATTCGTTTTTTCGTCAAACGAATTTTTCGATTTAATACTGCGGGAGTTGCCCGTATATGCGCATCTTCTAATATAGTATGGCGGACATGTGATTTGATTTAATTTTACATGCATGCACCAGGTATACATTCCCACATAGAAGACAGTAATTTAACGAGTAGTAAGTGATCAGAATTAATTTCGACATTATCACTGTTCTCTTCTCTGTTGCGGTAACATGCCTAACGGATTTGTACATTCCGTCAAAGTTCCAAGACTTTATAAAACTTCTGCCAAGGTTGTACGAGAGGTTCGAGAGAACGGTGGCAGTCTGAAATCGTTGCTTTACCAACAGAAACATCCTGTAAGTTCATGTACAAATTGTTTAAAACAAGAATTCGTAATCGACCAAGAAAACCTTATTTTAATTTGTTTATTCTCCTTTGAATGCCTCATTTCGGATTATCATAATCACGTGGTTTTTGAAACAGTCCATTCCCTCATAAATTATAGCACTTGTTTACATTAGTATTAATGATAAGATTATCCTAAGTTTGTTTTTCGATGATACAGAATGTGTCTGCCATATACTCGTTGTGCCTCAATACATTACAAAAAGAAGCGCAGTTAAATGAGCTTCTAAGTAAAACCAATTTATTGGTGAACGAACCTCGTTTGGATCCGTGGTTAGCCAAAATCCTGATAACAGAATTACTCTGGGGAAAAAAAGTGTTGAATACTGATTGCAAGCCTGGTCAAACTATACGTTCTTATGAAAATCAGTTGAGAAAAGAGTTGGGCGATATTAATGACGTTGAGGCATCAAATAAAACAGGTAAAAAACAGAAATATTATGTTTACTTACCAATGCGTATTATGTTTACAGAAATGGGCCCTTCATGTACAAGCAAATTAATAACTGCGTCCAGCTTCAAATTTCTGATATATAAGTCAGTTTATTTGTAAAGGAATTGAGCATCCAGATTGATGGTTTTAATCATCCGCAACAACCGTATACTTAGTAGCCGGCACCCTAGAATCAAACGATTTCTGTCTTACGTGCAGAAAAATCAGCACAAGTCAAATCATAAAAAGATCTCCGTAGAACAAAATAAAGAGCCAACAACAGTTATGACTCTGGTAGCAGTATTAGGAAAATTGTTTTTATATAGCATTGCTATGTTTACACTACCCTTTGCCGCATTTTTCGGGGCGCAGCATATTATGAAGGCTGAATTTCATGTAGACAGATTTATGTCAAATTGCATTTCTGTCTTTGCTGCGGTAGTCACAGTAAATTTAATAATATCTTTTTACGCTTATCAGGCATTACACGAGCCTGATGATGCATCTGAGATTAATACAGGTGTAGCCACGCCTTCTAAAGAAAGCCTTAATGCAAAAATTGACTAATATATAAACAAAGACAAATTCCGAATGTAACTATCAAAATATAACTGTTATATTGTATTTGTACTGCACGTAATTGGTATTGAAAGTATGCCAACAACAACGATATTTGTAAAAACTACTTATAGTTAATATAATTTGCATATTTCTATATTTTTTTTACTATTATCATTATACGAGTATAATAATAACAACATTGAATATAGTGTCTGTTTGTATTTAACAATAAATAATTGATGTCTGAAAGCATGGGTTTTACTTTATGTCCATTAGAAAACTACCTTCGTGCTATCGCTAAAAAAAAACAATCTCGTTCTTTCAGTAAGAAAAGCAAGATACGTTCGCATCAACACTGTATTGGTCCCATTAGAGGAAGGAATATCTTGTTTCCAAGAAGAGGGATGGTCCCTTGTGCCGAAATGTTCGACTTATGCAAATCATTTAAATGCTGTACAAAATTTAAAACAGCCGGAGTTTATTCAAGATTTTCATATACCGGAGTTACTCGTTTTTCCACCTGACACAACATTTCATGATCATCCTGGATACCACAATGGTAAAATAATTTTACAAGACAAGGTAACTTTTATTTCCTAGAAAAGAAAGAAAAATAATTACCCACGTAGGGAGTGTTTCCTAATATTTTCCTCACATTTCAGGCTAGCTGTCTTCCATCACGATTATTAAATCCAGAACCTGGATCTGTAGTGCTGGACATGTGTGCAGCACCTGGAATGAAAACGAGTCACTTAGCTGCACTCATGAAAAACATAGGGTATGCTTACCTTAAATTTACGTCCACAACATGTATGTATTTGTAAATAATTTCTTTAATTATCTATCGTATGACCATAGAAAGGTATATGCAGTTGAAGTTGATGAACGGAGGTATTCTGTTTTATGCGAACAGATTGAATTGACAAATGCATCTTGCGTCGAAACTATCAACAAAGATGCATTAACTCTGGAAACAAGCGATTATTCTGACGTACAATATATTCTAGTTGATCCAACATGCTCTGGTTCAGGTAAAAATATTTCATTGCTCTACGAACGTGAGGAATTCCCCAAAATCTAACATAAATTTCTTCGTTACAGGCATGCTGGACAGACAGATAGTGCATGGCAAAGAAAAATGCCAACCACAGCGTCTTAAACAATTGCAAGCGTTCCAAGTTTTTCTTTTGCGACACGCTCTTCTAAATTTCCCAAACGTAAAGAGGGTTGTTTATAGTACTTGCTCTATTAATCCTGAAGAAAACGAGGAAGTGCTAGAAGAGATTTTAGACAATATTCAGGATGCGTATAAGATCGTTCCTGTTAAAAAATTGTTGGAAGGAGACTGGCTAAACTTTAGCTCGAAAATATACAAATGTTCAGACAAGTGTCTGTATGCCAAATCTGATGTGGATCTATGTAACGGCTTCTTTGTCGCCGTATTTGAACGAAATTTTGATGTATCGTTACCTGAATATAAACGCAAAACGAATGCCCCGCATGTTAACGAAGAACCGAAAGAAAATGTTGAAGCAAACATTGAAGAGGAAACTGCAACGCGTAAGAAAAAGAGACGCGGTAAAAGGAAAAGCGCAATCCAGCAAGCGTCTACAAACGTGGAAGCAGAAGGACATACAGATAAAGTAAGCAACGACAATGATTTTTCTCAAGCCGAAAACGAATCTTCCTCTCAAAATGATGCCGGTGGATCATTCGAAAATGAGACTGATGAACCTGCGGCGAAAAAGAAGAAGAAGAAGAAGAAGAACAAAAAGGCGGAGTTGTCCCCTTAATGATGGCAACTGTCCATTCACAATGATATTGCAGTACAAATGACATAAAGGAGAACGCTATTGAGGATTTAGCTTAACTCGTTGGAGAATCGTTTTTTATTGTTATATAAAATGTGTTAAGTATTGTTAAATCGAATCAGTAGTGTGAATGAATTTATTTCGACGAAATAAAAAGGGAGGCATATATAACACAGTATTCTTTCTTTTACCTTACATCACTATTTGCCCAGACGATAATTCTGGATAAGATTAATGTTCATTTTTTTTATCGCAGCACTGTCGTGAAACTTTCGGCCGTAGCACGAAATTCTAAACACGCACCAAACTCATGCCCTTCGGTATAATCGTGGACATGAGGGCTGTAATAAGTCTCAAATATTTCCGAAAGTAAGAATTAAACCAAAAGATTAATTGAAACTCAAAACCGTAAAATTATAAACCGTTTAACATTAGCCCTTATTATCCACTAAAATATTACTCAATAAATTATCATGTATTCGTGACTGTGTTTAATTTATTAATTTCCTTTTCACCATCGAGAAACACAATTACATGGCCCGTCCCAAATATGAAACACGTTCGTATATCATTGCAAATCTCAGCATCGAGGATACTATAAAAACATTCCTGATAATCCTTATGATGTATTATACATGATGCTTCCTCGATGACCGATGAAAAATACGCTTTTGCCACGTACTACCCTTATCTCGTAATACTCGGAACGAAATGTATTCCGTATGAAAGCTTCTGTGACTTGTCGCGTTGACCTAGAAGGTCTTGGATATCTTTCGATAAGGATCGTTTGATAAACTACCGTCTCGTGAATCATGGTAATATTCAATGATAACGCGATAATGGTAATTATGTATGTAAGAGATCCATATAGCTGTGCCATTAATCGTGTGCATGATAGTGGCTTGATCTGGTATCTTTATAATTGTACATAAACTTCAAATGTCATTCTGTGATATTTCTCCAATGACCTTAAATTCTGGTACAAAAATTTGTTTAAGTAGATAGGACTGTTAAAGTCATTGGAGCGTCTTAAGTTCGTCCCGCTAGAGTCTAGAGAAGTCACGGATTGCTTTAAGGAATGGAGAAACATGAGCAACGGTGGTTTATGTACCATAACAGACGTATATTGCAAAGGCAGGGAAGACAGCGATGGCAGCAAGATAAGCGGAGGCCACTCAACTGTGGGGCGAAAGCGTGGAATAAGGGTGGCACAGTGCAAAGACGGTATCACTGTAATGGTCGTTTCACTTCCAAGCGTGCACTGTGCTCATAAATGTGCAAGGTAGCATTTATTAGTTGTACTCCTGTAAAAAAAATTAACAACTCAAATTTCCGCAACGCGTATTAATAGAAGAACCATCAAACATCGGACGAAAATCTGGCGCAACGAAGAAATGGTACCAATGACAATAATAATAGTATGTTTCACCAAACTGTTTGTTAGATTACTTTTGGTTTTATAACATTTGTCCAATAACGGGAACCTTCGTGACAAGTTGTGGGAAAATGTCGGATATCGTTCGAGTTCCTTATCTTTGTCGCGAGCACGATATTTTACGACGACTTGAAACCATAAAGGAAGTGAAAGAAAGAAAGAAAGGAGCGATCGGAAACCAGCTTTCGGCCAATGGTCCTCACAGTTTTATTGCCAAATCGATACCGTGGCAGGAGGTGCGATTTCACTTGCTTTCCGGAAAAGTCCACTGTATCGGTTGAAATCATCGTGCTACCATTCTATATCCCATTCTTCTCGGAAACTTTTCTCCTTTCCTCACGGCTCTACCCCTTCACTCGTGTACAGGTACCCCCGTGACACGAAACACGTTGACCCGCTCGGCCTCCGCGAGCTTTGTAGATACCAATCTCGGACGGCAATGATTTTTAGTAAGGGGAAAGTGTCCCGGCTTAATTTTTATTGAGCGAGATATAATATCTGGATAAGCAACGTAAAAATATTCATTCTTATCCCATATATAAGGTGCCTAAGAGATATAAAATTCGTATGCGTATTAAGAATTACATTTCATTCGTTTTAAAAAACAGAGATGCTTTTTACATGTCCCCTATGTATTACCTCAATCATTCTTTCTCTTATTTGATCAAATTGCAGAGGAAAATCAGTACCGCGCCGTTCAAACAGTCCATAGGGGAAGTTGAGATTCGGTATTCACAAAGTCCTGCTGATTCACGCTTACCGTGATATACGGGCCGCTCGACCGCTCGATTACTTAAGTAGTCGAGGAACGAAACTGGTCAGCCGCCTTCCGCGGCGAACACGCAAACCCCACCAAAGTATCGACTATTCGCCACGTCCAGAATGGAATATTATAAAGATGACCACTGTGATAAAAACGATCAAAATCCATTGTACAATTGCACGTTAAGCGGTGACAAATAATAAAAGAAAAAAAGCAGAAATGAATATCGAGCTTATGAAGAATGTAAATTCGTGAGATGAAATAAATATTACGTTATCGTGAAAAATTTATTGCTGGAACATTCGCAAGTTATGGAATCTGTGAAAATATTCCAGTTGCAAAGTTTCATGCAAAAGGGAGTGCCGGTCCAATGTGCAACGTTAACATTATCGCCTGTGCAATTCGACCTTCGCATTAGCCGCTTGTATCTAGTACTCGTATCGTGCATTCTACAATTCTTAAGCTTCATGCGGCTAATCATCCGAGTCGCTCTGGCCCGATAAGCCGGTGTTTCTTGCTCGAAGAAATGCAAACCGTCAAGGGGCTGTTAAAATAAGATATTGAGCACAATAAAAAATGTGGAGCACTGCGAAAAGCACCGAGTCATTTCATGTCCGACCTCCCGGATACTTTAATCATTTCGTTAGCAGATGCTCCGTTATTTTCTCGACGGTCGTGCCCCTTTTCTGAAGCGGTTCTCCTCTATTTGATACGCTTTTCGCGTAGCGCGTTATATTTTATTTTCACCGCAACGTCGACACGTCGCGTCTCACGTGACACAAACGTTCTCAGACGGGATCATAATTGTCCAGCTTTCATGCCGTATCAAACGACGCCGGGCATCCAAGCGGCTATGCAAATGCGCTTCTACGTGAAATCCTTAAACACGAAACAGCCACGTTCCTTCTCAGAAATCGCAATCTTCTGCACGCAAAATGCTACCACTTTCTATAAACCCTTTCTTTCGCGCGTTCCCCTCAAAGCTGTTTCTATCCATTATCAAAATACTTTTCGAATCTCCATTCAACCTCTATGATTTGTATTCAAAATTTGCCTTCCATTGTTTGTCATCTCTGTTTCATCGTCTCGGCGATTTCAACGGAGGGCGAGGCTTGCGCGTTGTTCCGTGGTCGCGGTGCAACAAGTTCGGTGCTCGTCTCACCGGCGTCGGTTCACTGACACGGGCGTCGATGCCGGCAAACGTCGCCGGGCAGGAGAACGGCGTCGTCGACGACGACGGCGCCGAGTTAGCGTGGTTCGTGGCTCTCCCTCGGAGCGACACACTCGACGTCGGGACGCCATCGTCGAAGGACGCATGAATATGCATAACATCGTGGTTTCTTGGTGTTATCTCGTTTTCGAATGAAAACTGGTGTCGATGAACGATCGACGATAGAGATTCATTCCCTCGTTCGTTCTCGTTTCTATCGTATACCTCGCGAGGTGCTTGGCGATGTTGTATTCGCCCGAAGCAGTTCGATCATTGAAATATATCATCTGAACGACTTCTAAGTAGATTGACTATGATGTTCGGTCTTTTTTTTATCGGTTTTCGTTCGTGAGAAATTATGAATGCGATTGCGACTATGTGGAACCGAGGCATGAAGTGAAGAGATGGTGTTGAACTTAACGGCGGCCAGTTGAAAAAGATAAATCGGTGTGCAGGGAATGAATGGACGAGCGTAGAAAAGGCTACACGCCCGCTGGGATAGAGTGGACTTTCACGGTGCATCTACTGGAATGAGGAAATCGATTTATGCTAATTTCGATGACCCCTGTGCATTATAACACCGCCATGCAAGTTTTGCAGAACAATTGAACAATAGTCGTGTAATTATTCTAAAGAATTGACGATTCGGTGGTGTACAAGTGAGTTTGTAGCTCTTGTTCGATTGCTCGAGGGATTCCAAATTGATCTCGGCGAGTCATTGCACAAAGTTCGTGACCTTAACTCTTCGGGGTGTAGCCTAGTGCGGCGCAGCGTAATTACGTGTCGTTAATCTTATACCGCGAAGCCCTTGCTTCGGTGGGGAGAATTAAATCGGGAACAGAAGAAACGTGGTGTGGCTCTACGTGGAATTTCTTCGTGTGCTCATAAAACGCGGAAGATTTTGTCCTCGCTCGAGGAAGATACGGATAGACAATCGATTGATCTGCAGTGAGCCGCAGTTATAAAATTAAAAGTGCATCGTAAGCAGTGAAATCGATCGGGAATCTCCGCCAAATCACGCGACACGTGGACGTTCCACCGGACGTATAAGAGACTTTTTTTTTTGTTAATGCAGCGTTGTTCCTCTGCCGCGTGTTCCACTCGGTGTATGAAAAAACGAAGCCTTGAATTCCGACGGTGAAAAAGTCTCCGACGATCCATCAATTTTGACGGGCAATTTCAAGGAACGGAACATTCTCTGCGGAAGAGAACTCTGACCGGCATCAGTCGATCGTCGAGGTACGTAAGAGTAATATCACTTTCTTCCACCTGAAACAAAATTCTTTGTATTACTGGTATAAATCGGGGGAGGCCCCAAAATGGCAGCAGAATCAGCTAATTAATTTGTACCTGTCAATTACTATTTACGAGCTCTATGCTGTGCGTAATAACGTGTAGAAAAATAATTCTTTTCTTGCATTCCGCAACGAGAGTTTAAAGGCGTTAGCTTGGACTCATTTTAAACATAAACGTTCCTCCGGGCTTTTCAGTTTTAGCTCTGTCAAGGTTCATCAAGCTTCCCGTGTTTCAGATTATTTTACATTGTACGATATATAAAACATGATCTAACAAAATAACGTAAACCTGAATTGTTATTATGGGAAAAATAGACTCGGCCTCCCTACAGATTCCTACAATTAATTCCGACTATCTAAGGAAAAGAAACTCTTCAGGCTATTTTAATATATAACTAATACCTAGAGATATTCTCAATTGGAAAGTTTGCGGTATCGTAATCTTTTTCCAGGATCGTCTCCGTGATCTCTGGGACAACGAGATCAGCTGAGAACCAAAGAGACGAGAGGAGTCAAAAGGCGGCGGCCTTGTGCCGATGATCGTTGCTGAAAATCAGTCGAGTTTGCGTGCCGGCTCCAGGCTGGGGCAGTTTGAGGAGGCAACGGGCGACGAAAGTGTGGGTGGAGGCAGCGTGGCTGGTGTAGCCGGTGCAACCACTATCTTTGAGCCAGGTGGGAGAGTTCATTATCCCAGCAGATTATCATCACACCTTTGTATGCACTCTGAGAAACGTCCACCTAGATCGTCGGATTGATGCACGTGGCAAAAAGCTTTGCAACCTCTTGCGGCACGTAGCAATCGCTCGCGCGTGTTCCTGATCTTGTTACGAAACAGATGATAGATCAATTTCATGAGACTCGACCTATATTATGACGGAGAAAGAAACGAGATTATTTGCCGTGGAATTCTGTGGCGATATTCAGAAAAAAAAAACTTTAAAAATGGTTAAAGCGAGAAAGAATATTTGTTCTCTTATTCTGTATTAATTGCTAATGAATTATTTATGGCAAATGGTAATGTTCGTAGCATTGGTTTGATTAAATTGGAATAATAATTATTTTGCCTACTTGCTTAAGCAATTCTGCATTTCACTGTTACTTCGATAAATTAATCGAATGGCGGATTGTCTTCTTCTTTACCATATTACAAGGGAAATGTTAATTGCAATAAATGGGAGGTTTAAAGCACAATTGCTATTAATATCCCCGATATTACCTTTGAATATCTGAATGATTTAAGAACGCGTTCGACACCGGCAGACGTAACGAAGCGCGTGTCGCCTAATCCATTCAATTTATCATAAACCTGCAATCTCGGACGCGTGCCGCAACTGAAACGAATAAATAAATAATTTCATCAACATCCCTTCAAGTGGCCCCTTTCAAACGCAGGTGTAATGAAGAAAGAGGAGCAGCAGGCGGCGCAGAACGATAATTCCTCGAAAGAATCCAACGGCTCGGTGGTAACAGTAACTACACCTAGCGGCGTCGGGACGGCGGCGCCCGCGGTGAACGCTACCAGCTCGACGACAGCCACGACGCCCGCGATTTCTAAGATGCCAGGTGGAGGCGCTCGCAGCGACGAGGAGGAGGAAGAAGAAGAGGAGGCAGAGGAGGAAGAAGAGGAAGACGAAGAGGAAGAGGAGGACGTGGAAGTGGAGGGTGGAGCGGCGCAAGAGGCGGTCGGTGGCGGTCTTCTGGCGAACGAAGGTGGGGGTGGAGGCGGCATGGCCGGCTTCTGGAGGCAGAGTAGACCCTCCAGTCCCCGCATGCCGCCTCCGGAGCAGCCGGAGCTCAGGCCTAAGAGCCGACACGAGCCGGCGCCCGCGAGATACAACAACCTTGGCTACTGGAGGGCGAGACGCGTAACATTCTACAAAAATGGCGACCCGTATTTCCCCGGCATCGAGTTCAGGTAAGCTAAAACGCTTGTCCACGTTCGGTTAATCGGGTCGCAAGTAGAGACGGCACCTTGTCCAAGTTGTTCACCAAGTGGCGCTTTTACTAGTACTCATCTTGGGGGCAGGTGGCGTGTCCACGCTTGCTGGCCTTGATTCGGCTCTATGAATGAGATCCAAGTCGTGTGACACACGAATGATACTGTACAATCGTTACTCCTGTATCGACGAAGTTCTCTGTCATTGGTCGGTAAATTGCAGGTTCAAGCCGGGAAGAGATATCGGTTCCCTGGAGGCTCTTCTGGATAGACTGTCCCTACGGATGGATCTGCCTAGGGGGGCGAGACACATCTTCTCCATGGACGGTGACAGGAAGATTACCTTGGACGAACTCGAGGACGGTGCGTCGTACGTGGTATCCAGCTACAAAACGTTCAAGGTAAGTAATAAGCAGTTTCTATTAATAGCTCTTTTTGGATAACATCGTCGGATTTAATCTCAGAACAGGGCAAGGACAAATTGTTATTAGGGATACCATTATGGAATGGATATACGGAACGGGAGCATATTGCTTTCCAATAGTGTGATTAGTGGTGCGGTGTTTAAAATCGCTCGGAGAACGGAGGAAAAAAAAAGAAGAAAAGAAAAAAAGGGTCTTAATCGCCATGGGCGGGAAAGTGGGTCGTTCGATCTGATACATTGCACGAAGAAGAAATAAGGTCCTTAAGACATAGGATCGCGTGTATGTGTAGATCAAATCTCTGTTCAGGTAACAGCCCCACCCTGTTACGAACGAGAGAACCAATCTCATTATGACGGCGATAATTCAGCACGTGCAAGGACTTGTGCATGGCGAAAAGTAAATATCCTTTGCAGCCGGCGCGACGCGACTCACGGCGTTGCCGTCTGTGTATCGCTCGCATAATTAAAACACAGCCAGGGGTGTTCTATACAGGTGGTCTTAATATTCATGAGCCCGGTACGTGTAATACGTGTAAGACGTAGACGGGCGTAAAACGACAGGCGGCTTCTACAAATGCGTATAGGAACATTAAGCAGTCACGCGTGTTCATACGAGTAACACGTACACATCGAGGGCTGGACAAGCCGCGATACGGTAATTTATAAGAAAGCTGCGTATACTGCCGTCGACAATCTTTGTGTATCTGGCCCAGATCAGCCTTTAAGCAGGCCACACGCAACGCCAGGTCCGCCTAGTTACCTAAAAGGAACATTCGTCGCAATCATCATTACTTTATACGTGCTTCATCTTCATTGGCGAACATGAAAGGGGTAAAGACTTTTTATTTCAAGACTAAATTAGTCACCCGAGTTGTGGTACCTCTTAAGAAATCTGCCGAGCAATGTCCGGTCTCAGAAATATTTTCCAATACCATCAAAATTGATCTTCTGCGCCACACATCGATTCCTACAAGTACAATTAGCTCAATCTTTAATAGTTAACATAACATAACAGATGGCACGATCAAATTCCTGCCTTAATTGTAACGTAATAACAAGCTGTTAATCGAAAGATTGACCTCAAGATTAAACGGCTACTGCTACTTCGACAACTTCGAAGAGCAATTGGACGCCCGACGATTTATTGCAACTGTTGAAAGATTAAATTCTTATCTTAACCGTGATATCCTCCGAGGCATACTTTAAAGCGCGGCCGGTTCGAAGGGATCGTCCGCAGGAAGAATGGTCCAATTAGCAGCTAAAGCTTTCAAGCTCGATTTCCCTGGAAGGTCAGCGGTGTTCATTATTTTTATGAAGGCGCCGATAGGAAGGATTGGAATTCGCTTATCGTTGCGTCATGCCGCGTGAAAGGTGGCCCACACCCAACCTGATTTCTATGCTTCAAGGTGTGACCAGGCCGCTCGTTATATCGCCTACCGTATCGTCCGCCGTTTCCACCTTCCTGCCACACTTGTGTACAATCCGTTGTTTCGATCGACGGTAGTCTCGTGCGGGGTCAACCCTTAATCCGGCAAAGTGGCCAAAGCTTATGCACGATCATATTGTTCTATGGCGGCCTTTGCATGCCGATTGAAATCCAGAATCTGTGTTCCCGCACACATGACCCATATTACTTACGTTCGGCCAGCATACGCCAAGGTCCACGTCCGCCTTGACCTATATCGTCGAAAGCCCAATCGATACTACGTACTCTGCGGTCTTTATTACATCCTTGTATTAATTATTACGATTGTCCCTCGATCAGCCTGAAAATAGATAGGAAAAAATAGAAACATACTGCGTTACGGATAATTTGACTTTCGTTATTGATATCTCTCTATTATTCTTACAACTTTTACCCCCCGACGATATCGATAAGAAATTGGTGCAATTCAGTGCTGGATAATTCGACCATTGTTTACCAAAGCCACGTGGCATGGAGGATCGACGTCTCCAGTAGGTGAATCTGGTGTTCGGTGGTGGGGGACGGGTGCGTGTCAGCTGGTCGAAAAGTGGGAACAAGCATTGCCACGGGGTTGGCGAATGAGAGGGGTGAAAAGGGTTGGCCGATTGGGTCTTGCGGTTGCGCACCAGTCACCCTCGCTGTCTCCTCGCCTTCGATTCCTCGTTTCCTCTAATCCCGTTCAAATGGTACGCCTTCCTATTTCCCTTAATGCCTCATTACCGTTCGCCAGCCGTATTCCACGCGTCTGCATTCTTTCGTCTACGCCAGGCAAGTCGTTAATCCATCCACCGCCATCGCGATAACGATTTAAACGGACTCTAGTTTCTTCACCTCGCCACGCTATGACCCGAATTTCTTTATGCCGCCGCGACATTAAAAACTTTATCCCTCCGATCTCGAATCTGAATGCGAAGGGTGGGCCAGGCGTTCGACCGTTCGTCCGCTGCACAGTAACTCTCTTGCCTCGCGATCTCCATACTGCGAGCAATTCTTCTACCGTTCCATATAGACAGATTGATAAAAAAAAGTGGCTGGGTAATATTATTCCGCGCAGTGATTATCGATGAGCAGGGTGCACCTCCGGGAATTGTAAATGTTCCACGCTGTTTTTCCAAAGGTTGTACACGGGTGCAGGAGTCTCTGAGAACGTATGAATCACGTCTTGCCGCGGAGGGTAAACGGCGGGTGAGAGGAACGGCACGTACTTCCGGTAAGGAGACCGATGCAGGGCTCTCGAGTCGTAGGGCGGCCAGCAAGGGAGAGACCGTATCTCACAGACCGTTGGTCAGTCCCGCAAGGGATCAATAAACACGACGTTCTCCACACGGACGATTCACAAGCGGTATCCCCACTCTGTTCCATCTTCAGAATTTCAGGCAGCTTGCCGTGCAACGTATCCCGTTCAATCAAGATCTATCCTCCTCTTCTCTGAGGACAAAAAAAAATATGCCCAACCGTACAGGGTATTTAAGAGTCTGCTCGGACGAATAAGGACGAGCTTGTCGCGCACGATGATTTACGGCCACGCTCGAAGCTGCGACGAAATTGTGACGCACGTGAGAGAGAGATAACAGGATGAAAAATTAATGCTTGCGGGGCAACGGAAGCAACGAGGAACCAGTGGAAGATATAGCGCCGATTACAGCCGGCTGCGAGTTGACGCAATCAATTATGTTCTGGCCGTCTCTCGCAACGGCGTTACTACTGCGGTCGGAAGTAACAGTTTATTACTACTGCAAACCCCTGGTCGCGCAAACGTACGTGCAATAGGTACACACGTGCGCGGCACACGTTTATCGAATGCCGTCGATGTTAAGCGACGACGGGCGATAGGGACGTGCGACGGTGTCACCAGGTGAGGGTCGGCCGGGCGTCGATGTCTCCGTCCGTTTGATTGACCTGTTCCGCGTCCCGATTTCCGTCCGTCATAATTTTTTGCCCAGCGACCTTCCTCTCCGCCGAGACAATCTGAAAATTGCATCGATCGGGTTCTCGCTGCGATTCGTTGACTTTTAACGCGTGGAATTATATTTTGCTTAATACGATCAATTGATTTATTTGACGCGTATCTTTGAGCGTACCTGTACGGATTCAGATTCTCTTCGATTCCCGTTGGGAGAATATTTCGCAAATTATTCGCGGTAACGTTTCATTCCACGAGTGATTAAAGTTTGAACAGACAGGCCTGCCTCGTGCTTCCGTTACTTGTAACACCTGCGCGCTGTACACCGTGATTTGTACCACGGCCGTGACACAAACACCGCGGGCTGGAAATAAAAATGCGGCTCGATAAGTGCTTCGGGTCGCATCATAGGCTCGAGCAATCGTGGCGATTGTTACGTTTCTAATCCGTCCTGGCACTTATCGAACGCAGGACGATCCGTCAGGCACGTTGCACGCTCGTTCTTCATTTTCATATCGCTGCGAGAGCCGCCGCGATAACGAGTCCTCTTTTCATTCTGGAATGGTCGGCCGACTGTGCATATCTACGTTTCTTGCCCGCGCCCCGCTCGTAAATTCATAAGGGATAGCACGGTCGGGAGCGTTCTTGAAAGAAATAATTGTCGACCGGGGTGAAATTCGTGTCAGCCACCCCTCCCGACGTGATTCGACACGAACTCAGCCGGCCAGAAACTTGCACGTATCTGGCCTACATGCGTCACGGAATTACGGGGAATATCTACCTAAGGAAACAAAAAAAGGCAGAAAAAAAGGTGTGGGAAAAAAATAGGAAAGAACATGAATAATTACACGAACAGTCCCGACCCGCGATAGCCGTTGTGCATTTAAAATGTTTCACGCGAGAATAAATCAGGGTGATCCGTGACAGGTCGAAAAGTCCCGATGGCCGTAATCTCGAGTGCATCGAGTCCGTCCCAAATTTCGTCGCGTTATCGTTTTTGGGGCGACGAACGTGTTGCATGTTCGGCTGCGGATTAATTGCGCAGCTCGAACGACGAGGGGGGTGGACGAAAAATGTTCGCGACGATAAACGAGACCCCCTGGGCACGTAAATCACTACGATACCCTTTCGTCCCTTTCCCCTCCAAGCGCTTCATAATTTTCGTTCGACTCTCCGCGGGTGCATGCCTGACGGCAGTCCACTTTAATTGACACCGCCGCGTCGATCCTGCGAAAGATACACCGTGGCTTATCGAAATAATTGCGCGAGCTCCGTAGCCCCGATAACGAAATGTATTCCATTAGACGGTGCCATTTCTTCTCGCGCTTAACAATTTCTTGCCGGGGTGCAGGCATGGTTGTACGTAAACGACGAAGCAAAATCACCGCTTCTACGTATTACGAAAATGGGAAGAAAAAAAAAATGAGAGAAACGAAGGATCAGTAATAGAACTAAGTACATGGTCGTGCCCGCGCAGCCACGAGTTACTTCTAATTACCCTCGCGACTTAGGAAGCCCCAGATTCGCCCCTCCGACTATCGACACGCGATTGAAGTGACCGCAGGGGAGGAACACCGGTTCAGGTGAAAGCGGCGAACGGTCACAACGTTGCTCAGTTACCTACTTTCTTTCGCCAGTTATCACGATACGCGCCGATTCGTGTTGCAATCCGTGGCTCGGCACATTTATCGCCGGTTGTCGCCGGTTGAATATTCATGAGCTGCTCGAGTCGAGGCAAAATGAATTTCGGCGACGGTCGATCGGGTAACGTTTTGGAGAAAAGTGGCCGCGATTCCATCGTTCCGGTGCGTACGCACAGTTCTCCGTGCCTCGCCACATGACGTGTACCGATCGACGATATGTAAATCACTGCGGCATCCCGTCTGTATGGCAGCCGTTACCTATGAACCCCCCGCATGCATGCCTGTCGCAGAACGTTCGCAGGACAACTACCCTGTGTGTTACACCCCCCCCATGTGCGACACGCTCGGTCGTCACGCACCTGCTGTAATATATGTCAATTACGATTTCAACTTCTTGCATGCATAAGCAGCCACGTTATCCGTAGAATTCTCCCCTCCACTCTTGGCAGGAACGGAATCTATTATAGCGTCGGGACGAGAATTTGTTCGGTCGTTGATTAATTGCATGATATGGCAGTATAAATGTACGATACGATTAAGCAATAACTGTCACCATTGTCCATTATTTCGTATCCTCTTTCCTCTCTGGATAGCCGTACACGTCGTGTGGATATCGTCGGGTAGCAAACACTTTCGATTGTTCGCATTGGAGATAATCTTCGATTATTATATATGGGATACTTTTTTCTTACGTTGTATCGCGATTGGTGTTCGTCTGCAGGCTAGAGTCACTTCGAAATCAATTTTGCAGGACGCCTTGTACAGCGGTCTTGTTTTACAGGTGTATAAATTGAGGCGATGCATTAAAGTTTTACCTGATGTATCGGGCATTAAGCGATTCGTTGATGATTGATGAGAGCCCAGCTGGTGCACTGTACTTTGCGTTCGTATGGTAAAACGGTGCTCTGTAAAAGTACCTATTTCTTCATTCTAAAGGCGGTGATGGCTTTCAGCGTAATTCCTGTAAGTAATTTTGGGTATTAGCGTTATGCGGCCGTGCACGAGACTAATATCAGATCGTCTAGAAAAATCAGGGCTGTATACACATATATATCGCACGTGAGATCGAGGATAAGGGTGGAAAAAAAAATGTTTCGTGTTAATCGGCCCGGCCGAATTAAACCTACGATCGTCGCGCAAACAGCTTATCGGTGCAGGTGGTCTTATCACCGGCCAATTATCGACCCTCGCACGTGCATTAGATGGCGTGTAGAAATCGTGGTAAAGTATACACGTTTCCCCGCGATCTTGGACCCTGAAAGTTGGAGGAAACTTCCCTCTGATAAATTCAAGGTCGACGAACTCGTTTCGATTTGCTAGCAAAAATTAGAAACTTTTATTTATAAAAGTAGTATGCACCTTGTTGTGCCAATTGAATTTGAATCATATTGTATCAGTCGAGCAGGGTGAATGATGATTCGTGACCAATGACCTGGAGTCAAAGGTTAAGGGTTGCAGTACAGCGAGGCGACCTCTCGACGGCCTTCGCCCTCTTATCATCGAGGCGAATGGTCAATAAGGGTGTTTACCCTCGTGTACTGTGAGCCAGCGTCTCAATTTATTGGAGAACGCCGTGCAACGAACTCGCCACTGCTTCGTTGTTCTATAAAAATTGTTAAATCAGTGTAAGCTAAGTGCTTTCTACTTTTGCGTTTACTAAGGGCTGGAATATTCTTTGATAACGTTAAGAGGCTGGTTTAGTTATCAGCCGTCTGCGGGCTGTAGAATGCTCTAGAAAGTGCTGAATTTTATATTCGCTGGAAGTGGAGGTCACTACTAAATCGATGATGCATAGTTAAGTTCAGTTTTGGACACCTGGAGATTAGTTTAATCGTTTGATTGCATTAAATATAAAAAGAACTGCTGTACTTTCTGTGTATCGCGTAGAAAATCTGACGGCTGTTAAATCATAGAGCGCAACGAATGAATTTTCACGAATGTCGATTACAAAATGTGTTGCGGTTATTATGCAATAGAGTTCTTGCAGCAACTGATTAGAGGAACACACGAGGTACACGACCGTGTAAATGCGTGGAAAAGGTTAAGGGTTGTAGCACCCATGGTGAACCCAGAGGGTACACCCACGAGTACTTTCATTGCGCCTTCCATTCGATCGACATCGCATACCAGCCGGAAGATTGTTGCACCGTGACCTTGGCCTTGCAACCAACGTATACATCGACTTACACGTACCACCGATTGCAGTTCGCTTTGCGAATCGTAATTTACTCGGCTGTCCCCGTAAATTGCGATACGAACCTGCTAGACTATCCGTGAATGGACTCCTCGTCCCTTCTTTCTTTTTTCTTTTTCTTCAACGGGGCGTTGCGATGTCTGAACGTCGTTTTCCCCATCCGCTGAATCGATTTCAATATTTCATTACAGCAGTATAACAGTGCGATTTGACGGTCTGAAATATTGTTTAATACTTAGTACTGGTATCGCGTGGAACAGAGAAAGAATTCGAATGTTAACAGAAAAATCGTTCAAGTAAGTCAAACTAATATATTCATGATTTTGTTCGACAGTATTAAACTCGTTAAATATTTTCTTTCGTATTACTTACTTATAGAGTATACAGGTAGTTTTACTGTTAAAAGGGTGCAATTAATTTTTAGTCTTATTTAAACCAGTTACTAAAATCCCCTCGGGGTTGGCGATTGATCAGCAGAAACAAATTGAAAGAAATGGCGATCTGGAACAGTGAAGTTTCTAAGTGATTTGTCAAGTACAACGAAGTCTGTCGTTTAGAAGTGCGATAGTTTACACGAAATGATTATAATATTCATTTCATATCAATTACCAAGGGACATTTTTCCCTTCAAAAGGGCGAGTATCTGATCGTGATCCATCAGATTTGTTAAGTATCAGGATCGGTTTAGTGAACGAGAGCACGGAATATACGTGAAGCCCTGCCTCGTCCAGCGATAAAGCCACGTAATTATGAGGATTAGATCTTTCTGCGACGTTGAAGAAAGGACTTATTTTTAGAATATGATTTATTAATAGACTCTTTCGTGAGCAGCAGTCATCGTGATAATCTCGACGAATGAGATGGCAGATTAGTATGAGTTGTTTTGACTTTTCGAGCTTGGCTGAAGTTGATCCGATTTGAGGAGCCAAGTTCACTCGTACTGCGCTTTCGCATTTAGTTGAATAGTAAATCTCCCGATATTGACGCAGGACCGTGTCTCTTCGATGTGAAAGACTGGCATACTGGTTTCACGTGAGACCAGGCGAAAGGCCTTCCAGATAGTTACAATAAGGGGGCCGACAGCCTTGAGCGGAATTCATGAAGCTCGTTAAGTGGCCAGCACGTGAGAGATCTCGTTGGCGAGTCTGTAATTTATACGGCACTCGTCATTCCAATGAAAGAAAATTGCATTTGTTATGTTAATGCTTTATACGTGATGTTATACCAAATTCAACTTGCAAAGGAATACGCGAAGAAGTAGTGGAGGCTCGCTAGAAACGTAGAAAAAGATGTCACTAATAAAAAGCGAGTGTTTGCTGGAAAACTAAAGATAAAAGTTATAACTACTTAACGCTATATGCACATTAATTTTATGCTCTTGATTAAACAGAGAGCAAGGTGAATGACAAGTGAAATTTTCATCATAATGGAAATTTCAACGATTTATCATTGGTATAAAAACTGCATATTTTTATGCCGTTCAAATCTCGTGCTCTGCGTCCATTAAGGGCCGCAGGCAAACCGGATTACGTTGTCATGAGTACTTATGAGATCCATCGGGGAGCACTCGAAACCCGTACTTTCTTTGATCGCCCTTTTGACACGTCCAGGCCATTATTAATCCTCCAAGGCGGTTCTAAAAAGTCAAAGCAATAAGTCTGAAGGAAGGAGAATAAATCGACGAACTTCGTAAGGGTTAAGCTTACGTCACTGAGGGTGTAATAACGGAAGGGTTGCTGGGGTGTGCGAGAATGAGGGAGTCATTTGACCTTCACCCTGTGTTAATCTATGCTTCCATTATCATACCAATCCCATCAAAGCTGGCATTGCATTGCAACTGCACGACGATGAAGCGAGTCCAGTTATTGGTCGACCGACTTTGAATGAGAGGTCCCCCTACGAACCATCTAACAGTAACAAATAGATTCGAATCAATTAATACCAATCTGTATAACCGGTGATATTCGCCGTAGACCAATACAATTGTCCATTCTTGTGTGATCTTATTAAGCGTCTTTGATAAGCCTGAAACGATCAAAATTAATTGCAAAGTATTGCAAGGTCGTCGTATCTCTGGCATCCTGCCGGCAACAGTATGCGTGCTTCGAATTCATAAGTCGGTTTGTTAGACTACTTAGCTCTGTTCAGCTCAATTTTTCCCCCTTTTTTCGCCAGCTCGCTTTCAATATCGACCCTATTTAGCCAATCTGGATAATTGGCCCGACGCGAAGCCACTTTTCCGCGAAGAGCAGGACTCCGCTATTCAGCCTGGGCGTGGACGTCCTTAATTCCGAACGGTGCTTTCAGCTTCGCTTCCTATCTCAACGAATCCTCGTTAGCGGGTGTCCATCATGTTCCCATTCGGCCGGATACCCAGCCGTCCATCTTCATTTATAGCGCAATGAGAATGAACTGTGCACGACGCACACACAATGCTTCAAATCGGCGAGTCAGCCGCATCCCGCACTGGAATTTGATAGAGTGTATCTAACAAATTTAACATGAATGCCAGCGAGCTTTGCAATCCTGAATATAGAATAGCGGACATTTAATAATTCTTATATCGATACCGGCAGCGCCGACGAATTCGAAAAATATTTCAAGCCCCCGTACGTTTCACCCTGTCATTTAAATATTACGCAATTGCTATGCAAATAATGGCAGACTTACGATAAACAATTATAGTAGAATATAGTCATTCGTAGAATTCAGTCGAATAATAAGTGTATAAAAAAAAAGAGCACTCAATGCTGTCGCGGTATAAAATTGTGTAAAATTGGAGGAGCCGTGCACCCGTGTCTGGGGGGGTGGCTGTTTGGCCTTGAGACACGGTAGCTCTCCTACAAAGCAAAGAGGGAGGGTAGGGGATGTTGCAGCCAGAGGGCTGGTTCTCTAACCCAATGGAGTAGCATACACCCCGCCTCCAGTTGTCCATCGAGCACAGTCGGGGTTGCACCTGGTGGCGAACCTTCTCGTGATCCATTTTTGCGCACGGTGCCACGTTTTCCACCCCAGTTTTCCTCACGATCACCTGGTGCGAATGCGATTCGCTGCCTCAAGGTCGTACCATCACTTTTCATCTACATTTTCCTCGACGATCGTCCTTCTTTTCTTTTTCTTTCTTTTGTCCCCCTTACAATCGCAAACCTGGTGCACTCTGTCGCACAACCGATTCAGTCTTCCGAACCTACGAATCATAATCTGTACAGTTTAAAGAGAAGGAGCCGCGGGTCTGCTAAACGCGTGACAATACGTCGACAATTTCTTTGACGAATTAATCAATTAAGCGTAACGATTGGGCAGGAAGTGAGCACCGTGATTAAAGGCGATGAATTAAACAATGTGAACCAGGAAGGTGCTGGTAGATTGTTGTCCAGTGAAGAACATCGAATAAGAAACGTGAATATCGTTGAGTGGGACTACAGTGATCTAGGTTCACCATTGAGTCGGCAAGTTCCTCGTCCCGTTCGGACCTGGAGCCGGACTTTGGTGCCGGCGGAGAGAAGGCGGACTCCTATAGCGATTCTGAGCTAGAGTCCTGCAGTCCTATTTCTTGGGAGGGCTGCGACAGTTTCGTCGTGTTGATGAGCGATTCCTTCGAAGTTATATCGCTGCCGGCCGACATGCTGCAGGTCCACGATATTCGTAGAATCAAACAAATAATTTGTCCATTATTGGTGAAGCAAAATGTAGTGAATCTTGGTGGTTGATTCGTTAAAAGAGCCTGACACTGATTACAAATACCGTGCAAATATTCGCGAATTTCACTAGTATATATTCTGTTATGTGGAAAGTCTCTAGAAGTTTTCATTTTGAATAGAACGGTGCAGTATCAGCGAATGAATTGTGTAACTAATATACTGGTTTAAATTTAGAAAAGAAACGGTCGTCTCAATCAAATTTTCATCATATTTGTCGTCGATGCTTCTCTTAAATGGCACAGAGGACGAAGGTACTGCGACGATTTCACTGCAATTTGCTTGATCAATTATATTCCAGTGCTATTCAGGAATTTGTAACGAAATTCTCCAACGGAAACATTGTTTTGATATGTTTGTTTAAAACTCGAAATAACAGCCGGCCAGCTACGGGAAGAAGAGTAACACCTGGTACACGAGCCCTACTGGCGGAGGCAGCAGAGGTGGAACGAGCGTCGGAGGAGGTGTCGGAGGATGGCAAAGTAGACCACCGGCTGTGGCAAGCCTCAGCCGGAAAGCTTCCATCACCGACGAAGCACCACCTCCTGGAGGTGGAAAGCCTTCCTCTGGACGTGTCATACGCATCGTTAACAACCATGACCACACCGTACAGGTGAACAAAGATAATCCTAAAACTGTATAACATTAGATTCTTTTATTACAATTCTAATTTCTCGTTCTCGTTAATTAATTCATTAATTCTAGTGTCGCGTACTGTTGAACCTTCGTACTTCCCAACCTTTCGAAGAAGTGCTGGAGGATCTTGGACAGGTGTTGAAGATGAATGGGGCCAAGAGGATGTTCACAGTTTCGGGCCAAGAGGTAGATAATATAGGATATGGATCGTTGTATACGAGACACCATATCAAAATTGTTTAAGGGAAATGACGTATTTCGTGATCGATTCGTTCACGTTCGTGAACGTAGTGTAAAGCCGAAACGTGGGCGACTCGAAAGCTTATCAGTGATTTATGCAAATCGAAGACATTGGCTCGGCATCGTACTTATAAAATCTGCTTGAATAATGTTTGTCCATAAATATGCATGCGATGGTGGAGGGGCTGAAGCATCGAAACGAAGCGTGACGATATCGGGGTCGACTTCTTCGCTGTAAATGGAATCGGGTCGTCGCTTAACTCTCCTCTAAATCGTCTTCGGAAGATTGCCTCGATCCATTGAAAAATATTGTTGATAATCCTGGAAAAGAATTCCCCAAAAAAATCGTCAGCTACCTTATTCAAAAAGTTTCGGCTTAAACGGCCACATAAATTCGGATATTAGTATTTTGTTGTTATTCTTGCTGCATTCTATTTAATTATTTGTCTGTTTCCGGCGAACTCATTTCAAAATATATTATTAACGTTACGATAGATTACGCGACGAAACGAGGATAATCATTGTAAGTAGGCCGGAGGCTAGCGGGAAAAAGGTCAGAGATCCATCTTTTCAGGTCACGACCGAATATGAATTTCAAATTGATCAATTTTCTCTGCCGAGCATTTGGTTCTCTTATGCATCATCGTGTACACGCCTCGCGCTGTCTACGTTAACAGTGACACGTTCGTGATACGATCCTGACCCGAGCGAAATATGCCCCTTGGTTCATTCATTTTCGAGCCTATAAACTACTCCCACTACATTACGAATGTTTCCATTTCTTCGAACAAAATATTCAAAGCCGGTAAAAACAAAAGAACAAACAGGTCGATCTAAAAGTGGTTGAAAAGCGATTAGAAAAATATCTTCACCGTCGAATTGAATAAAACTCTTCGTACAGAAATAATTTGACTGTCGTCAGGTACGAAGTTTCTCGCAGCTGAGGAACGAGTTCGCGGATGTCGACACATTTTACTTGGGTACCGGTTCAGGAATGGGTATCGTTGGCGCGGTAACCGCGTCGCCCGCGAGAAGATCCAGATCACGGGGACCTCCAACAGTAGTCGAGGATATGGGTCGTCAAAGAAGAGCACGCAGCAAAAGCAGACCACGAGCGTTGTACGCTCCTGACTCAGACGTCGTCCGAGTAAACGGTTCTCCATGTTGCTTCTCAATTATACATTACCGAAACGGGCTATTCAATCGATAATAACAAAGACTTAACGCGCCTTGCGTTCCTTACCGTGAACAGATTACAGCGTAGTCGAGGTTTTACGCGACGAACCGGCCAGAGTTACGATCCGTGGGCTAAGAAGATCCTTCTATCCGCCCTCCCACCTGCCACCGGTGGACAATTCACCGCCAGACAAAAAGCTTCAACTCGAATGGGTTTACGGATATCGGGGCACCGATACCCGAAGAAATCTTTGGGTTCTGCCCAGCGGTGAACTCTTATACTACGTCGCTGCCGTGGCTGTTCTCTTCGACAGAGAGGAAAATGCACAACGGCATTATGTGGGCCACACGGAGGACATCACCTGCATGGAGGTCTCGCTGAAATTCGCAACGATAAATTAGTCAGAATACACTCCACCCGTAAAATTGAAGGACCACCAAATTATCGATGTTTCCTTCAATTCTCTGGAGGAGTGTATTTCACTGCATCGTTTGAAACGGATACTTGAGCATAACGACTTGACGGATAGGTACATCCAAGCAGAGAACTGGTGGCATCCGGGCAAAAAGCTGGCAGACATAGAAAAGCGCAACCGCACGTTCGCATATGGTCAACAGAGACCCTGCTCACTCTGTACGTGTTCGGTATGACTGAGTTCCAGATGGGCGTCTCGGCGTTAGCGTTTTCGCAGCTGGTAAGGTATCGTGCCGTCGTGCACACCCACCTGCAACACGAACGGATAGACTAATTAAATAAGCACCTTTTCACGCGTTTCATGGCACACAGAATGGGGGTAGTTACGTATTGGCGGTCGACGCTGGCAGAGAGGCGATACTTTCTGTGTGGCAGTGGCAATGGGGCCATCTGTTAGGCAAAGTGGCGGTAAGCTTTATCTTCAGCACGTTCACCACAATATCATGATAATATATTACAATGTCTATGGGACGTATACGAATTTTACAGACCATGCAGGAAGATCTAACTGGCGCGGCGTTTCATCCCTTGGATGATAATCTGCTGATTACGCACGGTCGTGGACATCTGACCTTCTGGAACCGACGGAAGGACGGTTTCTTCGAGAGGACCGACATCATTAAACCTGTAAGCTGGAATGGATAAGAGGGTGTACAGTTTCTAGGACGATTTGCCGACTTTGGTTTACCATTTAAGCCATCGCGCACGCACGTGACGAGCATTCAGTTCGAGCAAGACGGCGATGTTGTCACCGCTGACAGCGACGGTTTCATCACTGTTTACTCAGTAGACGCGGATGGTGCATACTTCGTACGAATGGAATTCGAGGCGCACAATAAAGGAATTAGTTCGCTCGTTATGTTATCCGAGGGTACATTGCTCTCTGGGGGAGAGAAAGATCGGAAGATCGCTGCGTGGGATTCTCTGCAGAATTATAAACGTATCACGGATACGAAGGTATGTGGATGTTTACAGAGTTTTTCAATTAAATGGAGGTGAAATAGAGTATCTCGTGGTATCTTATAATGATACATTGTTTAGTTACCAGAGGCGGTGGGCGGCGTTCGTAGCATTTATCCTCAGAGACCGGGAAGGAACGACGGAAACATATACGTTGGAACCACCAGGAATAACATTTTGGAAGGTTCTCTTCAGAGAAGGTTTAATCAGGTTGTGTTTGGTCACGGAAGACAGCTGTGGGGTCTTGCCGTTCATCCTGACGATGAGGTGTTCGCTACGGCAGGACACGATAAGAATATTGCTCTCTGGCGGAGGCACAAACTTTTGTGGACAACACAGGTGATTCGTTAAATTCAATACGGGCTCTCAAATAATTTAATTTGGACAATTGAAATAAATGCAAATGAATTTGAATTTGATACTGAATTTAAATTAAATATTTAACTTGCATTCATATTGCAATTTGTATTAAAATTAAAGTTCAATTCGAAGTCGATTTAAATGATCGCAATTTTTATTCATTTAATTTAACGAAGAATCAGGTGTTGAAGAATTATGTTACTAATTGAACGTTTGTTTAGGTCGGTTTCGAGTGCATCTGCATAGCATTCCATCCTTTTGGTGTTGCTCTCGCTGCTGGGTCTTCCGAGGGACATCTTCTAGTCCTAGCCGCGGACACAGGGGCAGCTGTAGCAACCCTTAGAGTGTGCGGCTCACCCTTATCGTGTATTGGCTATAATCCAAGTAATATATTCTCTCTTAAAATATATGTTCACCTATTTATATATTTGCTTGCATTAGATCGAAACATTTGTATAAATTCATTTCCAACAAACAGCTGGCGAAATCGTGGCGATGGGTTCGCAGAACGGTAGCGTGTACCTCTTCAGAGTGTCCAGAGACGGGTTCTCTTACAAAAAGAGCAACAAAATCCGTGGAACGCAACCATTGGTACAGCTTGATTGGAGCTCTGACAGCAGATTTCTTCAAACAGTCACACAGGACTACGACCTCGTGTTCTGTAACGTTATTCATTTTCTTTTACAACCGTGCACTTGCAATCCCCAGTTGACAGTATAGATAACATGTTTCATATATCGCAGGGGACGTGAAATCGTTGTCATCGGAAAAGAGCCCGCTAGTAATGAAGGATGTAAAATGGTACACCCATAATTGCATGGTTGGCTACATGGTATCCGGTAAGTATTAAAACAACTCTCACGACGACCATAGTAAGTGACATTGTTATTGTAATCACTTTCCACAAATACCGATACGCGTTTCAACGAAATTATATTTCCAGGAATGTGGAATAATCGTTACTATCCGTTAACAACAGTCCTCACCACGTCGAGTAGATCGGCTGCGCACGATATGCTAGTCAGCGGTGACGCGGAGGGCTATCTGAGGCTGTTCAGGTACCCGTGTACAATCGCAAAGGCCGAATACGTCGAGGAAAAAGTTTATAGCTCCCTGGTGGCTTGTGCCAGATTTCTCTATAACGATCAAAACGTAGTCACCGTCGGTGGAACCGACGCTGCGCTCATGCTTTGGGAATTGGTCGACGAGTAGACCAAAGAACCACGATTTTCCATCAATTTTTGCCTTTGTCTTCTACAGTCCGACCCGTCGGACTAATTTGCCTGTGCGTACGCGATCCTCAGAATATCGCTACGATTCTTTCCAACGCCGATGACATTTAATAACGACGAGCACACGCGACAGACGTTTATCTTATCACTGCGCCGGACGCTGTTCAGTAACATGTAAGCAGCAGCTCGTCTACAGCGAAGCAATTGAATATCTGGACCGACAGTTGAACGATTTTTACCATTTAACGTTTCCATTCGACACGACTCGATAGCCAGACGAATTTTATTCGACGATGAACACGATCGTCGGTTGTTGACCACGCTGAATCCAATCTCAAGAGTGCTTGAATCTTTTAATGCGTTTGCCGCAACCCCGTAACAATTGTAACGATGAATCTATCGAAGGACAAGGAGACATTTTGAACATTTCGAGTATTGTTTCGTACTGTTTCATACAGTGGCAACGCGATCACAGCCGTTCTCCCGGAAAATATGGTGAAAATATAATACGTAGTTATCAGGGAGGACAATTATTACCGTTTCAACGAAGGGAAGATCAGATCTACCAAGGAACTAATCTATTAAAACCCTGGATTGTTCATCGATCAAAGTATACTCTCACTTTTCAACGACTAATCGATTCGTGGGTATACAAATCCTCTGCCATTTCATAGCGCCCGATAAATTTTTCCGGAACAGAACATACCCATAACAGAAACAAAAAAGAAATCCGTACCAATATTTTCAACGATCTCCAACGCTCAATACTAATAACCAGAATTTGTCATAACGCCTTTATAAGCCGAGGCACAAGCCATCGATAAGAATAGACTGCGACAAGAACAAGGATCTATCTTCCCTTCTTCGTCTGTTTTGCCATTGTCGTGCTACAACTTGTACACGTTCCTCGGCGAACGATAATGTTATCACGCTACAACGATGCAGTACATATTTTAAAGACGTAATGGAAACAATACAAGTAGACGCAAGTAACACGTATGCCCAATAGGGGTAAAGAAAAGAAAAACGAAAAACGAAAAAAAAAACACAAATGAATATACAATATACGCACGTTCAGGAGCGTGCGATTTTTTTGGGGGCGCAGGCGCCTCTTGGTAGATCTTAAGCGACGATAAATAGATATAAAGAGAAATCGAAAGGACGAACAAAAAATAAACATATATATAGTATATATATTACGAAAAGAAGAAACACGCATCCTTGTAACGGGAACGACGTTTATCTTGTTTTCTGTTTTTTGCAATGTTTCGAAGAGTTTTAGAGAACACGCTGTTGCGGGTCAACGCGCACCTCTCCGTCGATCCTCCCCCTTGTTCACACACATTTCTATAGAAAGAAAATGACGAAGTATAGAGAAACTATACAGAGTTTAAGCGATATGTTATTATTGAAGATATATATATATATATATATATATATATATATATTAGTATATATATATATATATATATATATATTAGTATATATATATATATATATATATATATTAGTATATATATATATATATATATATATATATATATATATATATATATTAGTTTTAGTAGATGCAAACGATAACACGAGGACTCTCTCATGTTAGAAAGCTGCGCTCGGGATCGTCACTGCCATGGCATCGAGTTCGAAATTTTTTCACAGTCTGCGCGCTTGAAAACTCATTTTCTCTGCGGGTGACCTGAGAGCTATTTTAAAATATGAATCACCGCGGACCTTTCTTTTCTTTTTCGTGTAAACGTAATGCAAACGCAATACCTTCCTTACGTTCCATATTGTCGTTTTATGAACATGGAACAATATTTCCACGCACTGTATTCGATCTCTCCAATGACTTCTCTTCTTTTTCGTTTTAAACCCAATCGGAATGTAGTAATTTTCCAATTATTTTCTTCAAAAGACCACGAAATACCTGCGTATACAAAATAGTTTCATGTATAATTGTGCAGCATATATTTGGAAACGAAAAGGAACAAAAAAACTTTGTTACGATCGCAGGCAGAACTGAATTTTGGCCTTCGATGCGTCCTGAAACAAAAACATAAAGGATACAAACGATCCCCCGAATGTTTTAGCATTAAAAATCGTAACAGTGTAGAGAAGAAAGCTATCTTACGAAGAAAAAAAAGAAAATAAATTCTGCACGTTAGATGCAGCATGATTAGATGGTTACCAACAACTATTGCGTAGTGCATAATTTTTTAGTCATCATTTAAAAATAGGCGTAATTAGACGAAACACTTCTGGGTGACTCAAAGCGATTCTTTATTATTAATTTGATCTCTTACACTATGAGTGTTCCTGGTAAGCGTCTAAGTGGTTCAATTTCTTTTTCATCCTCGGAAACGTAACATGGAAATGCGATTGCGCCAGGAGTGGATTATTGTGCTAATTTAATATCGCATCGCTCTTGCCCGTTCACGTGTATCTTCCATCTTCAAAAAATGTCCTTCTCTCCTCATTTTTCAATTCGAACATCATATTCGGCAGAAGGCGGTGAATATTTCGAAGATGAAAAGTTAGAAACGTGTCGTCGGTCGCATTCGTGTTCGAGGCGTTCAACGCGCAATAAGTTGAGGATAAACAATGCTCTATACAACACGACCAAGAAGACAGAACGGAGGGGCAAATACGGATACGAGTAAACGCCCAGAGAACATTGTAATAATTTCATTAATCTTTATCGTTATTGTACATCTAGGGAAAACCGATTGACTAAAAAGTATCACGGTCAAACACGTCTCCTTTAAATTCTTAGTGTTCTGTCTTTCAAAATCGCGTCGCTTCACGAGATTAAACGCTAAACGCGTGACGATTGATCAGTAAGTCTCATTATAAACGAAATATTCTTCAATGGATAGATTAATAACTATAGAGATTGAGTCGAAATGAAGCGTAGAATTACGAAAACAAAAGGGACGCGTGAATTATACTCGAACAGGAATGCCTTATAGAGCGTTGCGAGAAACTTTCGAATCGAGCTCAAAGTGACTGTTCGCGTGATTATTCCATTCTTCCGTCGTGATATACAGACTAGATAATACAAGAAGGAAAGCCGCCTGTACATACTTGTTCTGGAAGCTTTCGTCGTGCTATTTCGTTTTTTTTCCTTAGTACTATTATTCTTTTTTTTGCCATTTTGTTTCTTTCATCCGTTTATCGTTTTTGAGGAACTTTTGTACAATCGCGAGTATACCATTTTAAAAATCCTCTGTATGTCCTTTGTATGTGTCTGTGTTTGTATTTGTGTGTGACTCACGTGTAACGAGTGATCACGTTTCAACGATATAATAATAATACTTTCGGCAACTCCGATCGTCCAGGTTTTTTTCTCTCGCTCTCTCTATCTCTCCCTCGCCCATACACACGCTCTCGTTTTCTCTCTATTCAACAAATTCGAAGATTCTCGGCTTTATAAATAAATAACAACTATATGAAACAATACGCTCGGGTCTTCTAAAATTACATAAATTTACAGGTCTACAGTCTAAGGTTTTCAACCAATGTCATATTTTCCTGCGTTCACACTCTCGTTCTCTCTTTTATTCTCATATTTTCAAAAATTGTTCCATTAGTCACATGCATCCCCTGTACAATTGCTTTCACACTCTTTTGTCATTCTCTCATACCTCCATCCTCGCCTGTTTCATTTCTTTTTCCCTCGTTTCCGTACAATATCTACAAGCAAACAAACAATAAAAATGAAGTAAAAGAAATTGATCGGTTCTTCAACTCTCCGTGCTCTGCTCAACACAATTTAATATGAATTTTTGTTTTTAATAATTGGCAAGTGTTGTCTGTTCCTTGTCCGATTATTATCGAGGGACACTGTCTGCAGAACACAGTCGAAAAACCAGTCAGTTATAAGGAATGAACATTGAACAGCAAAATCACAGACAATGCCCCTACAGATTAATACAATAATAATATTAATATAATAATAGTAATAATAATATTAATAATTGTTTCCTTTCTCCCGCGATCTAATCTAGAATGAGTTCCAAAGAGAACAATGCCGATTGTTTTGCTTCGCGTTTCTTCCATTTGTTTTCTTCTTCTTTTGTACACAGGAAAGACGAGTATGGCAACGGTACGACCACGAGCACCGAGCAGTTTTGTGTTCCGAAGCACAACCTGAGAGTTCCTTTCCATTTTTTCCTTATTATATCGTTTATTACGCATTCTTTCTTCTATTTCTTCTCTTTTCTTTTCCCCATTTTTACATCATCGAAAGACACGGTAAAGCCAAAAGAAACAAAAAAGTCAGTCCTCCATCGACCGACCTCAGTAATAATAATAATAATAATGTTCGGGAACGTGCTCAGACATTTATAGCAGAGAATGCAAAATGCTTTTGTTTCGTTTAGGCACGTACTTAGAATTTTTTTTCGCCCATCCACTTATTACATCTTGCCTCAGCATTTTCATTTTATTTCATTTATGTTCCACACGCCAAGGTATCGTCAGATATACACGGCGTTCTATCTTGCTATCACAATCATGTTATGCGTATAGCGATACAATTTCTATCATGTACAGTGCAGGTTTCACATTTTCTTCTTCGTCTCTTCGTTCTATTAATTCTTATTCCCCCTCTCGAACCTACTCCCCTTAATGGAGCATCACACGTTGTGTCACATTTAACACCTATAATATAATATAGTCTCCTCTCGTATTAGAGATCGATTTCAGACGCTTTAGTACAAATTACGTTACACTGAAACTCTCACCAGGTATCCTAAAAAAAAGAACTATCCGTTTACTCGGCTTAACATGGAGTAATTAAAAATCTTATAAAAAAAACAGGAAAAAAAACAAAACAAAGAAAGAACGTAAGTGGAACGAAAGGGGAGATATGGGTGTATGAATGGAACGATGATAAATAATGAAACTACGTGCTAACGGTGGTCGAATTCTGTAGATAAAACCTCTTTGCTCGTTTCATGGACAACCAACTCCCTGTTTTTCTCCTTTTTTTCGTTTATCGATATTGCTCTACCGCGTTCTTTTCAAAATACGGTATTGTAAACGATATTGCGATATTCGTACTTCATTAGCATGATTCCTGAACAATTCCATTGAAACAGTAAAAATAAAAAGAAATAAAATAAGAAATTATCAGTGCTAATTTTTTATACTGATTACCCCTTGGGATGATAGTGGATGAAAGGTTGAATGAAAACAGGAAAGTTCGGCCAAGTAAATGGATAACCAAACAGCCAGATTCTGTGTGGTAGCACCGTTCAGTTTCTACGCAGTGGGCATCGACAGTACCTATTTACGTGTTATCCGAGGACAATTTACAGCGCTGCCTCTCTTTTTGTTCTTCATCAGAAAGACTCCTCGAGCCATTTTCTAACTCCTTCGAATCTTTCTTTAAATGGGTCTTTAAATTAGCGTCTTCTGTCGTCGATTGAGTATTCGGTACACTATCCCTTTTCTGTTCCACTTGTATTTTATTTTTCTCTACGGAAATTGCTTCCTGCGATGTTTCTCCTTTCTCTTCTTTAGCCTCTGTTGTTCTCTTTTTTCCGCTAACAACAACTTTAGAAGTTTCATCCACTCGTTTATATTTCTTTGTATTTAACTTGGAAACATTATCTCCGTCCAGATTCCTTTTTCGTGATGTTTTATTTCCATTCGAAGACTCGCCAGATTTTTGCGAATTTTCAGATGCATTCGTAATTGGCGTTCCATTGGGGTCAACTTGACCCTCCGTGTCGGTCCTTTCATTATCCATGGCGACATCCACGTAACACATTTTCGACGCGTCTGGTTGCTGATTGTCGCTGTTATGACCGGGTGTGTCGTAACACGGCGTTGCACTAGGCGCGTAGACATTTTCCAATTGATCGTACTGACTCATGGACTCGCTGCTTTGTTGACTGATCTCCGACATGTTCCCTTCTTTAGCTTCTTCTTTTTTGAAGAGCTTCTGTTCGTATTCCTTCTGCTCCATTTTTCGCTTCTCCTCGTTCTTTCGCTCTTGTCGTTTCGACGTGCTCGCTACGGAATCATCTGTATCATCTTGCAAAGGGCAAGGTTTGGTGAACAATTGGATCGGTCGTTGGAATCCTTTCGATGGATGCGGGGGAATGGACAATACCTCGCATTTTGAAAAACCTACTTCAGAAGACAGTAGATACTGGGTGAAGTTGTGCGGTCGAAATTCGATGCTCTGATAATTCTTGTATATTCGTTCCTGAAAAACAGATATTTTTAAACGTTTGAAATGATAAAATGGTAGATATCGAAGTTGCATAGCTTGAAAGATATTACTTACAGTTAAATTCTTTTTCTTGGTATAGCTACTCCAACCCTGTGGTTCTAATATTAAAACTCCACCTGGGCGTAGTTGTGCATACATGCGTTTGAAAGCCTGCTTCAAACCCGAGTCTCCGAAATTCAGATGTATCCATTTGGTTATCGATAAACACATAATGGTATCGAACTGCGGTTGTTCTGTGCATAGCAGAGCGTCATCTTCGAGCACATAATTACCCTAAAAATGAAAGCAGTTAGTTGGTGTGAAATTCAAATGTATAATACTATCTGTACAATTTAATATAATACCTGCACAAAAGTGACATTATAAGGGAAACCTTTGTGGTTTTTATTCTTTGTGAAACCTGGAATATCAACTGGGCCATAATTGATTGGCATTGACATTGGGAAGAAGTTTACATCCTGGTGATCGCTGTCTTCATTACCAGCAGGAGACTGTACACAATTGACATAGTGTTTGATATTTTTTCGAGCTATATTGATGAGTGTTCTATCAATGTCAATACCAGTTACACTGTGAGCTGCAAGATCTCTTGCGATAGAAAGGGTAATGTGGCCAATGTTGCAACCAATGTCTAGTACATCTTTTCCAATGAACAAATGTTTACGCTGTACAAATACTGTCAGTCTTGTGTCCATTTCGTAATGAGAATTGCGGTACCCATAGTACCTATTGTAGTTGCCGTATTGGTAGCGTGCATCTTTCTCTCTGAAGTTTGGCATTGTTTGTTTCTTTTTCTTGTCCTGACTTGGTCGGTGCTGCGGTCTAGGTTTCCATGCTCCAGGTTGAGGAATCACAGGGCTAACAATTTTATCTTTGACATCTACTTTCCTTAATCTTTTATCTTTAGGTTCTTCCAAACCTTTCAAACGCAATTTATTTTTATCTTTCTGAGGACTTTCTGGCTTTGATTCTTTAGGCTGACTAACCGGCGGTGAGCTTATCGGCACTTGTTGCTGCTCTGTTTCAACATTCTCTACAGCACTTTGTTCTATAGGTTCTGCAATATCTGTGGCATCGCAATCTTTAGTTTTTGTTTCCAGTGAATCATTTCCATCATTTCCAGAACCGGAAGATGCTCGTTTCTTCTTTCTATTCCGTCGTTTAGAACCTTTTTTGGTTGGCGATATTAGCTGCTTCTCATACTCATCATTATTATCATTACAGTTGCTTAGGTTCAAAGGATCACAGATATTTGGTGGTATTATGACTTCGATAACCTCTTTTTTGTGCTTAGGAGTTGGTAAAGGGCTTGACTTAGGTGTAACAGCATTCATAGCTCTATTTATCTCCTCGTCTTGCATGCTATTTAAATTTAAAGGATCACATATGTTGCCACCAAGCAGAAACTTTGTGGGTGGAATAATCACACCCTCCTTCTTTCTACGCTTATATGGCGGAAAGAATTTACCATTGCTGGTAAAAGTTTGCAGACGTTTTCTACCAAATTTAAAATGACGGCTGTCCTCATGCTTATGCTTCTTATGAGAAGAATTGAATGTTTTCCTCGACTTTTCGTTCTCTTTTTTCGCGATTTGGCCCACTTTGGTGGGTCGATCAACTTGAGCAGATGACATCTTGTGGAATCTAAGAAAGAACGAAAGAAAAATTGATGTATGTTTCTATAATAAAATATAATATACGTCACGAAATAAAATGAACGTATTATAGATTGGCATATATATGCATCTAAAATATTTCAATAATAATATTAAAAATTTAAATTGTATTTTTCTAATGCAATGCATTTATGCCATATATAACGAACGAAACTTTTGCAATAAAAAGTTGGAAGTGACACTGCATGGATGTAAGAAAAAAATTGAATGTAAATTATAAAAGGCAAGATATTTCGTTGCATTTTAAAATGGAAATGCTTTATCATACGCTCACGGACGATCGCGTTATCACGTGAGAATTTGTAACAAAAAATTTTCTCTCATTAAGTTGACAATAATGAGGGGAGAATTTTATACCAGTTAATCCAATCATTTGTCCCGCGGACTCTTTGCGATCACGGATACTCGGCTTTATGCGTAAATTTATCGTTCCCGCGATCGCGCATGCGCAGATTATGGTTTATGCGTTCTGTAAACGGATGGTCGCCAATGCTCAGAGTTCTCGTTCCGTATTTCTCGGCTTAAATGCCATACAAAGTGAATAAACTTACCTTCAAACGTTTTTCACACGATTGTAGTGTTACTTCGTCGTACTTTCTGCTCGTATTAAGCACAAAAACCCACGTTTGTCACGGGATACGTAATGCACCCAGCTCTCAACTGTCGTTCTGCGCCCATCAACGATGGCGAATAGCTGCTTTGCTTGCTTTGCTCAAACTCCATTTTCTATGTGGGTACCCGAATGAGCCGAACGTAGCTTCGGCAATTTTCGGCTCCGAAGCAGTATTTGATCGAGCAAAAACGATTTTCTGAATAATTTATAGATAAGAAATAGTATGAAAATTCTGAAACCTTTTGTAATGTGCTCGTTAAATTACAAGAAACGAAAATACACGAAATATAATGTTTTCTATCTGTCATATATACGTATGTGTGCATATGTATATCTATACATACGAAACGCTTGAAATGATACTGTCATTTGTACACATTGAATACTAATAAAAATGATGTTAGGCAATAGTGATTAATTTGCGAACGTATTATGCGTAGAACAAACGACTAATAAAGTTTAATTCGTCAATTTGTTACTAGCTAATGTATGTATATGTTTTACCAAAATATTCCATACATTACGCTTTTAATTACTATACAATAAAGTTGATGTCACCATGATTAATTTCTTATTTACGCTAGGAAATGAACAACTTCCTAACTAACTCTTCATCATTTCTAATTAATTATTCATCGCAGTAATGATGCAAATGCATGTGTTCATGCATTTAAATAAAGTCATTAAATTGCACATTAATTTTATTTTATTTTTTTCATAGAATAAATGTATCTGCACTTTTTAAACATAAAATAGGGGCAAGCAACATTCACATTTCCATAACGGACACAACTGTCACAGTTTTGAATTGGGAACAATTCAAACGGCAAATTAGGATGGTCCTGCGCGCGACGAAATTTCAATTGTCCAATGACAACGTTGGCGGCAATTGTAAAATTTTCAGGGAACACAAGACCATCCCCGTTGTGAAATTTTACGTTATGATTAACTGTGATGAAATTAATCGCAGTTCGAATTAACGAATAAAAATCGTTATATCGTTGCATAACGTACAATATATTTCTACATGATTTTAAATGACACTCTCTATGCGTTTCTCATTTGTTAGTAAAACTGGTTTTTAATTGGTTCGCGTTGCTTTGCAACAAATACCGTGGAATACGACGTGTAAACCCCATTACAATCGCGGCGCGTTCTCGTTTATCCGTAATTTTTTAGTTCTTCCGTGGGCGCGATTTTTTTTGTGATAAATTGCATTACTCTTGTATTAAGGAAAAATATACTGTTAAACATCTTCGTGCTCAGTGTTACCTTTTGTGATACAGCAAAGATTTGAGTTATTGTTGCTACAGTATACGTATTAGCAGATACGAAACGATATGCAGGGTAGAAAATTTCTGTTTCAACGGTCAGATTTAACTGACCCAACTCGCGTGGTTCATTTGAATAAATACAATTTCGGGCAAGCAGAATGTTCCAATACTTCGATGAATTTGTTATCACAGGTAACATAAAAAAAATTAATCATTTATAAACATTTACTTAAAGGTTCTATCTTTACATGTATCTTTTTCAATAGTTTCACTTGCCCCGTATACAACCGTTCAATGAGAATACAACCGATTTATTTTATACACCGCCTATGGAAAACAAACCCGCGACAACGCCAAAGGCCCCTGTGAAACTTAAGAAACAGTCTAAGAAAGGCGATTTAAGGCCGAAAAAGTTGCAATACACCGAAGACGAATTGGATGTTTCTGACGTCGATACCGGCATATATACTCAAGATGATACAAAATGCTGTAACGAACGGACACGAACATGCAATAGACTCGATTTCTCTCCAAAACAGCAAAAACGTAAATTGCGCGGCAATTTAAATAAGGATGAGATAAAAAGCAACGACAAAGAGAACGATAGAAATATCGTAAGCAAGAGGACTGCGAATAAAACGAATAACAGTACCAATGTAGTACCAGATTCTTCTGTAGGTAGGTGTACTAAAGATGAAAAAAAATGTACGCATATGTCGAAAACGAGAAATACCGACACAAAAGACAAACTATCTTATTTTCGCGTGTAGCAGTGTATGTTAGCTGTTAATTTAATTATATAAGTATGTTACCATTAAGGAAAAAGATTGTAATAAAATTGTATTATATAATGCTATTTTATAAAATAATAGATTTTTAATGAGTAAAATTTATGCACACACTGAGTTGTATGCAATTATTGTATTATTTAATTGGCATGTGTCTGCTCTTCAGTATTCAATCCAAATGCTAGAACCTTATCACAATGTCATGGTGATCTTGATTGGCTTGAAGTATTGTATTGGCTACAGCCCAGAAGGGATGTTGGCCTCTGGATTGAGTGCTGTAGAATAACTTGCAAGAAATGGAGGTACACTAAGGACTATCATGATCCAGTCGATGTACCCGATATATGGTATTGTGAAATGAATTCTGGTCTGTACATATTTTCAGTTCATTGTAGATTTCTTGATGGCTTACATATATTTAATATTATAATTTCATTTTACAGATAAATCAATAGCATCCTGTGATGTACCGGAACATCCACTACCAAAGGCTATCGCAGACGATTTAATTCAAAATATTTACAATGCTGGTACCATTGTTTGGGCGTATATTCGAGGCTTTCCATGGTGGCCTGCTATAGTAAATGATTGCCCTGAGACTTTCACGTATTATGAATTGTTGGGAAATTCCCTTGAACCTGCAAGTTTATGCATATATATACATATATATATATATATATATATATTCTTTTTTCACACAATACTTTTACATTAGAAGAGAAAAATAAAGATATATTTAATCTATATAGATCAGGTACTATGTTACATTTTTCAACGAAGGGATATTAGAATCTGGTTGGATCCATAAAAAGAATCTTAAACCATTACTAAAATATAAATATGATCAAGTTATCAAAAGGGTATTTATATTTTGATTTAAAGTAATGAAATTGATTTGACTGTTAATAAAAATATATTCTGTTACAGACTAAATACCATACCATTGATTATGAAAAAGTATTAAAAAGGGTATATAAAGTGGCTATAGATGCTCTTTCTTTGTCAATTTTAGAAAGGCTTCAAACATTTAGTTTCGCAGCACAGTACAATAAAATGTATGATATGAACAATAATTTTAGTGAACCAATTAACAACATGACAGAAACAGATATTTCCACGGTGATGGATGTAAGCTCAGACGATGAAATACCCTGTTCTAATACCATGCGAAATCAGTTCTCATTGAAAGAGTATTATTCAGAGGTAATATGTAAAAGGCGCCGTCTTAATCGATCACATTTTTAAATAATATCTGTTTGAAAGAAAAGATACAACCAGTACATCAGTATTATCAGCTAATAAAATACTAATATGTTTGTTTTACTTATCAATAATAAATAATTTAATTATCAATAAATACCTAACCTGCCAAGTGATCTGTTGTTATGTTACCTTATACCACCAGCGAGATATAGGAATGGACAAATCACCTTATGGATTTTCGTGGCCCAACGTCACTGCCATATCGACCAAAAAATTTGGCAGTGATTTTAGCGTCCTCTATGCATGAATGACGGTCATTTGATAAAGTATTTATTAGAGATAAAATCGACGCGCTATATACCAACTGTGCACTTATCGACCATGTATACGTTAGTTCTTTCATTGATTCACTAAGTGCACGCGTCACGGCAGCACTAAACCCATTTGAAGATTACTTCCGCCATGTACGATTTAGTTGTAAGTACTAAAATATGAACAAAATATTTCATCAGCATTGAACAACAACCTGAGCTATTACTGTGCCTGTAACTTTGCGTTAATAGATCCTAACTCCATAAGTAACTCACAAGTATAAATTATCATCGAATTTTGTTCTTCATGATTGTAAGCAAAAATATATAAATTATATTAGCTTTTTATTACAGAGACATGCTACTATTATTAATATCCTGTGCTACATGTGCCAATATCCTGTGTCCTCGGGAGCTTCTGCATCGAACGTAAATATATCGGACTTCGTCACGTATCCTACATAATTTACCGTTCGTGTTAATCACTTCTATCCCTGTTATGCAAAAGAAACGCTGCACTATCCACTTCTATCCCCGCAGGCTAAATTGCTCATAACCCATTAACCACAACCGCATCTAAAGTAGCATACTTAATTAATTGTTACAATTTTTTGTTTCATCAAATAGAAAATGTAACAAAAATTGAAACGCACATAAACAAAGCAAAAAGGATTCAATGATTATCCCTCGTTAGTCCTTGAATAACAAGTTTCAACGTCGAAGCACATTGGGAATTAATTAATACCAGTTGTCAACACCGTATTAATAATCGACCTGCATTATACCTTTCCAGAATGATCGCGATAGAGACGACGAATTGTCGCGGATCATCAGAGCACAGCTGTCCAAGATAATTAAAATGCAATGTACGATGCACGAAAGGGTGGCGGAGCTGGTTAGCAACCGGCCTAGCTTGTTCGTTTTCGATGTCGTTATTTGATTAGAAATATTCTCTGGAACGGAAATCGAGCGAATACAAGCATTCGTAAATCGACATGTTAATGTGGGCGCAAAGTTCGGCGGGGTCGTTGGGTCGACGTGACGTCAGAGGATACGGAGACCCTCGACGCGGTGAACTATGCGACAATATTTACGTGTAAAACGTTTCTCGAGCATGCATGTTGTGTATGTATGCATACGATTGCGGCGACTGTATCGCTTGACGACGATGCCACTTGTTTGCTTCAGAATATTTGTCGAAATAGTGGACACGAGCCGACAACGATTGATCGTTACTATAATTTCAATCCAGAAGGTTAAAGTGGAATGGCCACGATTTTCCTCCTTTTTTTCTTTTTTAGGTTAGTCTAATATATCGAACGAAATAAATATGTATCTTGGTATGGCTAATGTTTATGTCCCTACTTAAACAGTACATTATATATCAATAGGTTGTAGATGGCGTTCACGAGGACGTATATACGTATTTTTAAGGGTAATTTACATTTCTTATTTAATGAAAAGTGTCGACGCGTATCTTCTTTTCATGCAAATTATGTGCGAAAAAGTATTTCGTACTTTTCGTTTATTTCAGTTGATCTAAAGCGGAGAGAAAATGCGAAAGGTGGAAGAAAATAATTGGGAATGAACAGTCGGGTAGTTTGCTGGTTCTTCAGATGACCCGTGGTCCACTCTCTGATCCTTCGCAGTTAACACTCCCCTCCTGTTGCTTCAGAAAGGAAAAAAAGACGATAACCCCAGATACCATGGCGGGCACATACGTGCTTGTTATCGTTCTCGTAATACTCGGACGATCGTGTTGCTAACCGAGGTATACTCGTGTTATCTGGCCTGTTTGTCCTTCGCTACAATTTTGTTACGTTTCTTTCGTGCTTTTCCTCGCTCGTTCTCTTTCCAGGATCGCTCATTAATTCACCGTCGCAGTTGTCGTCAATTGCCAGTAGTTTTTGTCTGTTTGAAGCCAACGAGCGAAGCAAGGAGAAAACGTCCGTTCAGATTTTATCCGGTCGCGGTTACGCTATATACGTTCAACGTATTATACATAAGTATGTACGTACATAAAATGGCCAGTTGATTTCTGGGGGTTTCAAAAATGTCGTCAATAATTACTTTATGGAGGTGTAACGAAATGAACGATTAAGTATACAAATTTATGCACAATTTGTTACATTATATTTTTCCCCCCGCAGATTTCTATATTGCAAAAGGATTTAGTCGAAACATGGCCAATCCTTAACCAGTTTGCACATGTTCGTAATGGACCTTGCGCGTCTACGCCACTGCCGTAAGAAATAACTTGGGAACCGTTGAACCCGCCACGTGGAAATTCTATTTCTTTCAAACGCTATTTTCCGCGAGGAAAATGCAAAGGGAAGCAGTAAATTGTTTGCAAATGACCAGTAGCTATCGGAACCATATATTATTTAACTAATAAGCTTCCGGTAAAAATGTAAAAAAGCACTTCAACAATGAGAAACGCCTATTATTATTTGGCGCAAATTCTCATTCTATCTAGTGTAGTTTGCCGTAAGTATGCTGATATTAGAAATTAACGATTGGAAGAATGAATAATACAATAATTGCACCTATTCGTTCATTGTAGATTTACAAATTGGATGAAATTTCATTTGAACGGGACGACACGGGCAACATTTGATCGCGCAATAAATCCCGATTCATTTGATCGCATCCGCGATCCGCTCAGACACGTCGTTCAAATCAATTTCGTTGGGCAGTGCAACGGAGGGCCATTTTAATTACCGTTAATGAGCGTTCCGGTCATTGAGACGCGTTTTTCTTTCAGCATTTGCACACGAAATGCCTGGATATGCGGGATGACGCTCGTAAAGAAGACATTTATTGGTCGTAAAGGCAAGCTGGCTGTATCTTGTGTAGTTGGGCCTGAAACAGCCAGGAACAGACTATCTGACGATCGTTTCGTGCATCACGCTTAGGAACCACCATATGACAATGGGGGCGTACATAGTTGACAAACATGGGAGCGGCATATTGGGTCGATAGTTAAAAAAAAAAGACGGAAGGACGAGGATCGGGATATGGCGAGGACAGAATATATCCTGACTCGACCTTTCTACATAGTCTTGTATACTATATTTCACTCACTTTATATCTAGGCGTGGCCTATGTGATCCCTTGCCTCTGTGAACTATCGCGCTTCCGGTATAATCGTGCAGGAAAACGTGGGGTTGGCGCTACACGTTTTTAGGGAAAGTTTACGTTATCGGTACTGTAGGTAACAATTTCTCTACCCCGAAATTCATTTACCATTTTTAATACTGGAATAGTCGGTGCGTACTCTTAGTAGTAATTTTTATTATTGCTTTGGCCTTCTTTGGTAATAATCGGGAATTAATTTATTGGCAGCTCTAGTACTTTGTCGAATTTATAAAACGAAACTTAAATAACTCGATTGCATAATTTCAGCTCTGCAGGTCGTTGCAAAAATGCAATGATTCCGAAATGAATTTTGGCAATATTCTAAAAGGCAAGTATTCTCTAAATACATATGTATATATTGTATATATAGTATATTCACAAGTATTTGTATAATTCCTTCGGACGATTCGTAATTTAGAAAACACTCGACTTTCTCCCGATGCTAATCACCAAAAGCTTTTACAGGCTAAACGAGAGTTTAACGAGCTCCACAGGAATGCAACGAGGACCAACCAATATGTATCTACATGTATACATGCATACACAGCGGAAAAAATTTCAACGAAAGTCCATCCACGAAGGGGGAGCATCGATTACATGGACGTTTCATCGACAACCAGAAAAAGGAGGCGAGAAAATCATCGAGTTTGTCTGCACCTTCGCTTTTGCATAATTTCACGGTCCCCGGTTTCGCGGCCGACCGTGCAAAAAGGCTGCCGATGATGCTCTTTCAGTAACAACCGCGGTACCTAAATGAGTCTCTGAAAACCATCCCCGTAAAGTCCATCTCTAAATGTGACTTTAACGAGCAGCATGAGGAACGAGGAGAACGGAGAACGACCTGTGCTACGGATTCGGGCGCGGTCAATGCCGTCTAGATGCTCGCTATTACTATCCGGACCGCTTGGTATTTTCGTCATGGCCTACTAATACACTCCGCAAATTCTCGCCCTACCACGGGGCTAACGTTCGACGATGACGTGGTCAAGGAAATATGCCGATCGTGAGCCGTGTCACTGCCCGTGATGGCCGATTTCTGCGTTTTTTATTCTTTGAAAACGAGTCAATCGTGTCCGTTGCATCCTCCTCTTGTTTCTTGTTACGAGGTGGAAGTTAGTTGGATTTATAGTCGATTCGGTATTTTGATCATAGATCGGTGCAGACGTAATAATTTATCCTTTTACTTATTTTATTTAGAACGAGGGATTGCTTGCTTGTAAAATCCTATTGGAAGATTTTCGGAATAAATTTCTTGGGAGGGAAGATACCTACGCCTGATATTATACCTGACAAAGGTATGTATGTATATCCTTTTCTTTTTCGACTATTTGTTCTTCCAGCGGAGGATCTGAAATTTTCTGGCCTGGCGTAACGAGGAAAGCGGAATACTAATGCGGTTTAGTGACCAACCGGGAATACAATGGATACGGCTAAATATTCAAGGATCTTGGCCTTCCATATATTCATGACCGTCATCTTTGGGGGAAGAGAAATGGTTGATGCATTTGCATCTGAAAGACGGACAATTTGTGGGTCAGGAAGTTTTTCAGTATGCACTTCGTTTGCTAGCAATTTATAGTTTATAAGTACTTTCCTATGATCGATATATTTGGAAGAGAAACAAAAAACGTGCTTTTAATATTTCAGGATGCAGAAGTGCGGTCGCTCTATTTATATGAAATCATGTTGCTCGTGGGCGGATGTCATCCTTCCGCCATTTCGAAATAAAAAGACGACAGAAATGTTAAGCAATGGCGCCATGCTCTTACTTTGAAAAACATGTTCTGAAAAAGTAATTTATGATACTTTTTTTTAATACAAAAAAAATTGTTATCTTCGTTCGATACGTTTTAGAGATAAATGGCGCCAAAGTTAATTTCTCTGTCCTACAGCGAAAAACACTTTTTCCATCCAGTATCTCGTCTTCTTCAAGAATCGTATGAAGGCAGTGATGCAACATTAAGAATATTCGTTCGGAGTCTTCGAGGTATTATCTGTTACAACTCACTATCGATAGAACGTCTCTCTCGCCATGTTTCGTAAGCGCCGTCAGTGCTAGTTTTCAGCGCGATAAAATTTTTTGAATTTGGGACGCGAGAAAACACAGGGTCGTTAGGTCGTTTCGCTTCGATAAGATATTACCCACTTTGAATTATAAGTGCACTGGTTACGTAAACGATACATTGGCGAACGAGGTGAGATTTCATCCAGAGACAAGTAGTACGCGAGAAGAACAATGTAAATCATCGTTGCAACGGATCGAACGTCCCGTTATAGCGAGCATTATCGTTGCTAGCAATCAAGGCAGATAAAGAATTCTGTCACAATGCCACCGTGACTACGATCTCCATCCTTAATAATTACTCGAGCATTTCTGTTTCTTCTGATTGCTTTTGCGTTTCTTCGAAATACCAAATATATAACGGGAGTTCACAAGGTAAAATGATAAGCTGCCTGAGACGCGAAGCGTTATCTGACGTACATGCCTTGAACTCGGTGACGAAGCACTCCTGCCACCGTGACTTAAAGTACAGCGATACGAGCACATTCTGCGATACTCGTATTGCCATGTTCACGATTTTCAAGTAACGCGTATCCTCGGGTAATTATATTTCTTGAAGTCGGGAATGATATTCAATTTATTCTTCAAAATAGGAAACCGTGTAGACCAATGAATAAATTCATGCGACTGTTAGTTAAAGTTCGTCCGTTAAAACTTTACATTTTCTTTTCACTTCACGGAGATAATGAATAATCCATCGAGTTAAAAGTAACGCACTCTAGAAGTTAAGAAGCTAATTAATAGAACACGGTAGCGAATGTACCGTCCATGCCCTCCACCTGCATCATTCACGGGGTGCGTTCAGCCACATCCCCGCTCCTGGTATCGCGTTAGCCCTACCCCCCACCTCGCTTCCGTCTTTCGGCGGAACGAACGCACTCTCACGCACGTCGGTTTACCCCCACTCCAGACCGGCGCGATGGAAACGCGCACCCGTGGCTGGCGGAGTTCTCGTCCGCCTTCGCGCAGCTCAGTTCGCGTCGGTCGTTCCTCTAGTCGGGGTGGTTGGTTTCGTTTCGAGTCGCTCGAGTTCGTTCAGTTTCATCCAAGACGAGCGTAGCGTTGGTGCAACGAACTTTTTCCTTCTTCAACCACGCACGTCGGTATCGGTTTAGCGGTTTTCGGCTCGTGGGCATAGTTCATTGTCTATTCGCGTCCGTAAGTTCAACGGGAAACGTGGAGAAGCACGCGCCAACGTTCGAAGCCGGTTTGCTCGTATCCTCTCGCACATGCGTCGCCGAAAGAGGAAGGAAGTCGTCCACTCTTGTAACGCGTCTCTCCCATCATCCCCACTCTTTCGGTTCTTCGGATTTCGCTCCGTTCGAATATTCTTTTCCACCTTCTGTCGTCGTTGTCGCGTCGTCTTTTACTCCTGCGCGTTCGTTCGCGATCGTGTGCCACGCTTCCGGCTGACAGTGCGATTTTCGGTTCTCCGCGACTCGGAGTATGTACGTAAGTACATACGTCCTTCCTTCCCCTGTGCGATTCTCAGTGATCTGCAAATCTCCCGGCAAATCTGTCTGAGCCTTAGCGTTTGGTAGTATAAAGGATGGCGACGCGTACCATCGTGCACTTTGCGCGAGAGTGCGTTCACGTCTCGTATCTGGAATGGTGCACCGGTTCTTCCTGTCCGCCCTCTTCGTTCTGCCTCCTTCAACGAGGAATCGATCGAAGGCCGTGCAGAAGTTGCTTGTGAAGCTTCTTTTAATGTCGACAACGGTGACCAGACGAAGCTGCAAATTCCTATGGTATACGGTGTCCGGTGAGTGAAAATTATATTATACCTATTCTGTTTTTTTGCTTGTGCATGCTTTTTCGCTTACAGCATACATATGTTGGTAGCTTATAAGGATTCGTTGCTAGATATCGTTATACATTCAGAACAATCGTAAGCATAGATAGATATGAATAGATAAATAATGATAATAGTTCGTTAGGATTCTTTTGAAAGTTGATGATTTATCGATAGTCACGTTGTACCTGAACGATCGTCGGGGGTTATGTAACGCGCGTAATTTGAACATAGGGCCCACGTGTCCGCGTTTGCGTTTCTATTTTTATTTCCCCTTACTGTTTCCCATATCCTATGCATATTATTGAGCTTAATAATAGCGTAGCAAATACTATTTATTCAGATTCTGCGTACATAGCCATCAGCTATAGAACATATATCTCCACGATTTTTGTTCGTATCACGAAGAACGCTGAAAATGGACAGTGGGTGTCGTTGAATGCGGACACGCCCAATCGCCGTCGGTACGTTTCGCGAGGCCTTAATTAAATTAAACGTTTTGTCGTGGTCTTGTAAGGTCGCTTTGGTGTCGCGCCATATTTGGCCGTCTAAAAAGCACGTTTTGCCCTCTGTACTGGATTCGCGTTACAATACTTTCCCTCTGATTCTATCTGTTCCTCGCAATTATTCGAGGATGTAGTCTGCCCGTGCTATTATTAGATTCTTCTCGCTTGGAAAACGATAGTGAAAGAGAGCGAGAGAGAGGGAGGGGGTGTTGGGTGTCCGTTATCGGCAGGCCAGTGACACTAAATTACCATTAATGTTTGATCAATTGTTAAATAATTTCATGCCTGGATTCAAATTCGGAGACACTTATGCGCTACATTTTATAAATTTACCTTAACAAATTTCAATATTTAAAACGATGCAATTATTGGTAGAACGAGAGATTATTAACAAAAAGAAATTATATCATTATCTGCTGGCTGCATTCTACATACACGCCCTTGTCCAGCCGAATGGAGCGGACGTTCGACACCAGAGCGCGTTGCGTCTTGTATAGCAACGCCTGTAATATGTACACCGTGCATGCGAACGCGTGTGCGAATAGTCTGGCGCCAGCAGGTGCAGTTAAATATAGCTTATGCAACGGGCATCCTCGTCTCCTTTCTCTCTCTCTCTCTTTCTCTTCCTCGATGCGCCTCTTCAAAACAAATGTGACAAAGAAAAAAAGAAAAGACGAAAAAACGTATCTTCGGTTGTCCCCACCCTTCGTCCGTGAAAAATCAACGACGTTTCTAGACTATTTGTCACCCGACAGAGTATACGTACAGCTTCTATGTCGCGTGCGCAGTAAATTAATGCAGCCGCCTTGTTTACAACCCGTTCGCTTCGACGAGTTTCATAATAAGTCGACACCGCCACCACCGTGTTTTCTTGTGATTCCGTGGATAGAGACGAAGATTCTCGTGGAACACAAGAATTCATCGTGCACGATGCACGATTCTTCTTTTATATCGTTCGAATGGACCGCCATATTGTTCCTCTATCGATATTCAATGCTTGCGGTCATGTTTTTTCCTTATGTTCACCGGCAACACGTTTCGTGGATTCTTTCAGTCTCCATACTATTTTATTTTTAATTTCATCGAACGAGTCGAATTAATTTTCGAAAGCACGATAGGGAATTAATTTATGCATAAATTTACCGGAGACGCCTCGCGTGAACGGTTACATCTCGGAATTTATGGGGAGAATTTACATTCCCGGGAGCACCAATTAAATTTTACGACAGACCATGAAATTACTCTGTCGTACCTTGGAATAGTGTATCGAATCATTTTTCGTGCATCCTTTTCTACGTGCACGAGACTTGGCGAACGGGAGACCAACGATGTCGGCCATCTTTCGAAAAGAAGAAAGAAAAAAAAAGAACAGATTAATGCTCATTATGGATATTAGCCTTCGGCCATTTGCATAAAGGCGGAGACGTTGATACAACTGGTCGTGCGATAACGAGCGACGGATGGCATGGCATGTCTGGTTACGAGAACCCTTCTTTTTATCTTTTCCTTTTTTCCCAACTCCGTTCTTTAGTTTTATTTCTCCCTTTTCTATTCGCTCGCGCATCACCAACAAAGGAAAGACGAGTCGTGCATCTTTTCAGATTTTTTTGCTCATTTATTCTCCCTTTCTGGAAGAAATTTGTTGATTCCTGAAATATTCTATTTTTTATTGTTTTCAAACAATGTTCGAGTATTTGTATACACAGCTATGTTCTATCAACGCAGTTTCTCCAATGGTCGTTATTTTATTTCGTAACTTAGCATAGGGGGGAAGGGGGACAATATCTTGTAGAGAGAAAAATTCCTACTTAAGTTGCAAGCCGTGAGTCGCTTCATAAAACCGGTTACCAGATACACGGAAATGTAAATTTGCTTGAGAAGAGAGGTTCCAAATACATACTACGAAAAAAGAGGTTCTGCTTTCGTTGAATGCAGCTCCTGCATACGTGTTGCCACGAAAATAACATTGCACGTATGGCGTATAAAACCAGGAAAATAATTTCATTCTTTTCCTTTTGTCGAAGCGAACCAACGTTCCCATGAATATTTAAACGCGTAAAAAGTTGATAGCAACGGGGTATGAAAAATATATAAAAAATACCGCAACACTGACCGACCAAGTCTAAACACTAGACCTTCGTTCTAACGACACCTGCGCATAAACCAGCGTGCGATTCAATTGTTTCAATGCAACAAAAAATCTGAAGACGATTGAGAGAAAGTGCACATAGGCGTGTCGACACTCTGCGACCGATCGCGTGAAAAATTGTACCACACACCCGCGACACACGTATGCGTTACAATTGCGTCAAGTACAATTCTCGAATTGTAGACAGACACGGGTTGCAACATTTAAACGCTATAATCGCATTGAAATCCTTCACGTAACGTAGACTAACGTTTCCGATAATTTGAACTGACAGAAAACAGGATAAATGGCACCGAATCTTTTCACACGCGATTTTATGCCGGGCAGAAAAATTTTGCGACGCCCATGCTTACGTTGAGTGGGTCGAGAGAAAGAGGTAAGAGGTAGACGAAGCACAGCGAGATGCCTTAGGATCGAGTCTCCCTGACGGCGTTTATTTATTGCCAGTATTAATACCGAGCCCCGCAGAGTCGGTTGGTGATTACATAAAACATGCTTGCCCCTCCCACCAGGCAACCCCCTCATCTTCACCCTGCTCGCCTTCTATCTGCACGATGCTATCTCCCGTGGTAATGGGCCTTGGCAAACGAATCTATTAAAAAAAAAAAAAAAAAAAAAAAAGGAAAAGAACGCATCCTCAACCGATTCCACGTGTAAAAGGAGGCTCAACCGTAATAGCATAGCTCGAATTTTACGATCAACGCCCTCTGACTATTGAACTTGACCTGAACGTGAAACTTGGTTAGATGGTTTTGTACTGTAGGTTAATCACGGTTACTCGGTGAGAATCTGCGGTCGTTTACGTCTATGCTGTAGTTGCCCGTTGTGTTTGTTGTGTTTGTTTTTTTTTTTTTTGTTATTATTTCAATCCTGGTTATGGTATTATTTGATCGCGATTCCTATGCACTAACTGTAATTGCCTCTTAACTAACGAGAGACAGGTGTGTAATATTAAGCTACTAAAATTAACCACGCTATTAAACCCCTTGCACATTGTCCTTTGCCCTTGAACGATAATAACGCATTTGTCCACGATTATCCTTGTCGGTGCTCCAATTCAGTCAACCATTAATTACCTTCCTCTGAAACGAAAATCCCATGACTGTGATGCACTCCATGGTTTACCTGCACGTTTCCTCTCTCCCTTCGCCGCACTAATTTGCACCTCAGCCGTTCTCGTTGCTTTTCGTCTTTTTACGCTTGGCGCACCAAACGTATAAAACGGACAGTGACATCAATCCTGAGCTTTATTCTTTCGAAGCGAGTTCTGGTGCGTTCTAAGAACCATTTTTTCACACGTTAACCAGAGGTTGCTTTTCTGTTTTGTTTTTTTTTATTTTACCGTGAACTAACGACCGTTGGCAGCTTCGAAAGAGTACGGCATTTGGTAACGGGAAACGTGTCGGTTCACGATCGTTTCCCGGAAAGGGAAAGGAAAAAGTACCAGGAGGGTGTGTGAGAGAATGAGAGGGCGGAAAGAGACTGAAAGCTTAAAAGCAAAAAAAATAAGTGAGCCACGAAAGAGATCAGCGTGGACATGAAACGAGTGGACAAGGAAAGATGTGCAAAAGGGCAAGGGACGAACCGAGGATGTGGATTAAAGCTAAAACCATCGGACGGAGTATCTGTTCACATCTTACCGGGCAGCATTAGATTGAAGTTGAACCTTCTAATACTGTCAGGTAAAGATGTCGTCAGGATTCCGAAATCAACGCGATTGGGACCGTCGTTCTATGACATTATTTAATATAATTGCGCGTTTGAATCGTTCGTCGTTTCGACGTCGATGAAAACACGCTCGCTCGTGAATATCCGTAACCTAAATGCCGTGTATATATGTATATGGGAATCGAAGATTGCAAAATACAGGAACAGTTCGAATTTATGATTAATTCTTTTTGTTTCGAGAATCATCAGTATTGTATATTCGATGTTTTCTTGTATTATGGAATATTCTAAGTTAAGTATATAAGATAGAATAATGACGTTGCGAATTGTAGCTTATATTACCTTAGTGTCTTAATTTAGTGTATACCTTGAAATGTATAGTTTATAGTTACGTATTCTGTTTGACTGATCTGCTAAGTTAGTCTCGTTTATTGTATAAAATGGTTTCTTGTTTCTTAGTACATTCGTAGTTAAGGTTCGTAAATAAGGTAGACGTGGATGAATGAAGGAATTAGATAGTAAGTTGCGTTTCCAATATACAAAAAAGTATTTCTATGTATAATAACTTGAAATCTCAGACGATAGTCTGTCTAAATATTGTTCTGCGATTTCTGCGTGGCGTTGGTAGCGTTGGAATTTCGAGAAAATTGCGAACTTTATACGCGCGAAAGCAAATAAAAATAATTGGACAATCTTTCAAAATTGAATTCCATGAATAATAATAATTAAACATCTCTTAAGGGATATACCTTCAATGAGAAATTCCTCAAACATCCAGTCAACTTAACCCTTATTCATACACCCCCTCTACTTAATACCTGTACTAATACTTAATACTACTACTAAGCGTTATCTCGAAACAAATTCGACAGGAATATTGTCCCGTCCGTTTTTATTTAAATTTCAAAAATCACGCCAATCTGAAACCTAATCCAGTATCGAGTCATACCAACCGGAACACAATACGATGAGTTAACTCCCGTTGGGGCACAGTGGGACTATTCATGACCCCCCCAAGCATTTTCTAGTCGATTAAATGTCCGAACATTTTTTAACGAACCTTCGTACCAACGCCTTTCGCATCATAATTCTGTCTAAAAGATCCTGCGCCTCGAAGAGCTAAGTTAACACCGCCAGCCTTCACTATCCACCCCCTGTCCTGGTTATTTCCGTCCCTGTATCTCGGTTGCATACCGCCCGGGCGAAAAATAGCCGCGACCAGTCGTAAAAATATCACGCGAAACTCACGCGAGGCAAATAATGGCTGGTTAATAATTTTCCATCGGTGAAATTATGCGGTGCGTGCGGCACACGTATAAATCGCCTGCGCGTGTGCACGTGGCACTACATGCATGCACCTTCGTCTATACATCTATACATACGCGCAACCCGATTCGGAGCAACGCCTGTGCATCCGTATAGGTATAGAAATATGTATATATTTATATACATGTACACGCGTGTGTCTCTCGTGTCGGTAGGAGGTAGAGAGTAGCAGAACGTGGCTTCTAAAGTCGCGACCACGGTGTCCTGGGGCGAGGGAAGAGTGTGTAGGCGCGCGTGGAATGCGATGCCTTCGAAAACGGTGCCGCGATCGTAAAGCATCGCGTGGGTCTTTTCGTGAGGGGTTGCGCGAGCAAATAAATACGTTCGACGCCCTGGTGTACACCGTTTTTGCCCCCATCGCGCGGTGAACGTCTCACGGATCGGTGTTGGAAACGTGGGTGGATCGTCGGGGAAGTCAGAATGTTCGGACGGGTACACGTTATATGTGTAAGGCTTATTAGAGAATTATCGGAGTGGAAATTGAGCGGAAAATTAGCCACGTGGGATCCATGGACTCTTGGCGGGGCTGAGAGATCACGAGTGAATGGAAGCGTTGCTTTTGATACTTTGTCGCGGAACGTGATTATCTTTGTTTCATGGGTTTGGAGTGTTTATGGAATTCTTGTAATGTTATCTGCGAAGTTCTTTTTCTTGAGTCTGCTACGATTGCTGTTCTCCGTTTGCCTTTTAATATTCAGTTAAGGTTTCTATAGTATTATCTTGATTATTATAATATATTACGGTATTACCTGCGAGGCTACTTATTTTTATTATCGGCTTATGTACCGCGATCTTTCATACTTCATTTACTTCGAGTGCTGCAAATTGCTTAATTGAGCTAGGTGTTTATGGTACTTGTTTCGGGGCGCAATAAATCCATTCATTGGATCCTGCTCTGAACTATTCTATCGATAAATTAAAGTATCGGTAAACTCGATACTGATCAGCTACGGACAGATTCAATTTCCCCGGGGGAAAAATATAGAAATCCAGTTTCAGAACGGGATCGCAATGATGGCTTGCCCGTTTTCCACAGTGGCGATGATAAAACGGCCAGCCTGCCCTTGTGTCGAGCGGATCGTGATACAGGAAAAGCATAGGTAATCGAAATATTCGCGCGAACAAATGCTGCATCTTAAATAGCTGGCGTAATAGATTGTGCATCTTGTAATTACGACGTACATATCTCGTGGATCATTTTATTCATATATTCACCTCGTACCTTATTGTCAGGCACAACGTTTACTAAAACGTAGATCGTGCTACATAAATCTGCATAGAGTGGGAAAAAAGGCAGAACGAAATCATTGTATAAGAACAGAATTACTGAACGTTTCGATATGAAATTTCTGATATTCGAAGTCTTACGGGGGATTCAACTTTTAACTAAATAATATATTTATATAAATAATATATTATAGCATAGAAAGATTAGTCGCGTAAAGAATCTTTGTTATGAGGAAAATGACCGTGGTGAATTGGAATTGATTTCCTCAGACTTCGATCTATCGAAAGTCGGTCGAGAATAGAAGTCCCCTGACTTTTCACCATTGTTGTCCCCGCGTCTGGACGTTCGTTGAGGCGTTCGAAGCACTTTGGACGATGGCCAGGGCCATTTTAGAAAGATATATCCGAACGTATCCGACTTGACATGGTCAAGAAAGTCCTGTGCATCGATGTCTCATCGAACACAACGGGTCGCTTGTCCCGAACCGATCGTTCCAGGAAGGAACAATGTTCATCAATAGCGCGTATTGTGCTTCTTCAATTGAAAAATGGTTATACAGTTCGAAATGAGAAATGAAAACCGGTATTTTCTTTCGCACCGGCCTCTTACGTGACAGGGGGAATAAAATTGCGTTGAACGCGAGATAATTAATATCGTTGCAAAAACTGCACAGTTCCATAAATATGCAAATGTGCGACGAACGATATAACACGTGATACTTATGTTATTTGCGTGTGGAGATCGTTTCCAGCAGTCTTGGTAATTTCGTATGGAAGATTAATGAGTATTTCATGGTAAAATTATTTTGCATCGGTTGCATCGGATGATATTTTCGTTTTCTGGCCTCGTTGGAAAAATGTCATTATTCACTCCACTGTTATTCGAAAATTGTATACGTTTTATTGTGCCTAGTATTTATTTATTGCTTTACCGGGCGGAATTTGCATATATTCATCGTCGCCAACATTCTCTATTCACTTTTTCAATATCTTAATCGTTATTACTTCCGTCTTCGTCGTTGTTCTCAATTTATTATAATGAAATTATAATGGAATTACATGCGTCGTCATTTATGGCCACTTCAAATGATCCGTTTCAACGAGATCATAGAGTCGTAAAACTGGTTATTCTTTGATTGATGTTTTTTTGTTTCGAAAAGTCTTATTGTTCGATATTAGTATACTCGATAATAAGAACGAAGCAGGCTTTCCAAAGCGCTCTGATTTAATGGTAATTTTTATTCTGAATGCATGCAGGAGTACGGAAAAGTGATATTAAATACAGAAACATAATATGTATCTGTGCATTTTCTTACAACTTTCCATACATATTACTATTGCACTTTCTGCAAATACCCAATGGTAAATAAATGTTAGTACAATATTCAAAGGAACGTTTCGATCACCGAGGCCAGTCTCGTCGCAAATGCTTCCCACGTCGTCACGTCGTCATCTGGTTAGCCCACCGTATTAATAATTGCCCGATTGTGTAATAATCAAAGGCCAGAGGGACGATATTATCCTCAATCGAGAATGATATGTGTAACGTTTGATGATAGAATAAATCTCGATCTACTTGCTCGTTCCTGATGCGCACCTTCTATCCCTCTTCTTGCTTCTACATATTTATTACGCATACATATAGTAGATTCGATAGGCGAAGAAATGTTTGTCGTGCAACTGTTGTTCGCCGTGTTTACGACAGTTCAAAGGAAATCGGTGAACGTTACAGCCGGCAGGAAAAATAACTTCTCGCGAACCTGGCAGACTGCGAGCAATGCGATGAACGAAAGTGAAACGTCGGGAAAACAATAATATTTTTCAAACGGAAGGATCCCCGAAGTCCAACACGCGTAAAAATAATGATGATAAAGATAAGGGGGATATATTTCACCTGATCCAACTGATGCACTACAAACACCAATGTATTATCTAATGTACCGCGACAGAAAAGAAATCTAATTATTCTTCTGTATCCCTTCAAGCAGGTAGGTCTCGCGATACAAACTTGATTCTCCAGACTTCGGGCGAGATTTCATACTTCCGCGCGTTAAAAAGTACGCGTCCATTCGCTCACAAGAATAATTCATAGACGTTGTAATCCTTCTTTATCTGTTAGTTGCGACACTCTTGGGCCAGCGGTAACCCTTTCGTCCTCACATATAGAATTAAATCGGCATTGAGCTTATTTCCTAAGTCTACTTCCCAATGATACAAGCGAATGATAAGAAAAAGCATAGGCGCCTGGGAACATTGTTTCTTCGTTAATTTCTTGACTTGGTTCCCGCGACTTATCGCTTCTAGAGTCGCCAGTCTGGGCACCTGTTTCGACATTTTTCGGCGCCGTGTCGTCGAGTGAACCACGCCACTCATTATCGCCGCGATTCATCGGCACGCAGGTCCAACGGCTGGCCGATAAGATAAGAGGAGCCATGAAGCTCCCGTACTGTGTACGTACACGCGCGGATAATAAGCAATCTCGTTTTATCTACTACCAACTACCGTGAACCTTTCATAGTGTATAAAGCTTCCTTGCTCTCTTTCTCTTTGCTGCTTATCGTTCGTCTGCGTGCCTCTGTGCGACACGGCCTGCTGGCGATTTTGGAGTAAACTAAGAAGCTATCCGGATTTCACTCGAATTGGTATTTCCTTTTGGAATTAGAATTATTAGCTTTCTTTCACAATTAAGGAAGCTGGCAGATAAAGAATATTTGATTATTTCATTACTTTATTGTTACTTAGTTATTTCATTCTCGTTATTATTATTACGGACATTGTCGAATGATTGAACGCTCTATCAGCTGAAAATTGGTTATTTCTAGAACGAACAATCCCCCTATACTAAACAAAGGAAACACATGGTACAATGGTCATGGGTTAAGCTGTGGACACCGCATGACTGTATGAGAAAGATTACAGATACCGCAAGATCATAGCGCTAGATTTCTTAACGGAGCGCACGTTGCCTTGGTAACCAAAGGATTAACGATATTTATTAAGCGGCTACACTTCATTGGACTATCTACGGCATTCGCCACGGTTTCCATTATCGCTCTAATGAAGGAACTAGGCCGCTCGATAATTTATTTCCCTTATCAGCCTTATCGTACACGTCCATCAGTCAACGAATCTCTTCGAAAGATTTCACATCGTTCGGCGAGTTGTTAAATAAGAAACGACGGAACGTTTCTTTCCATCGAAAACACGAAGTTACTTTATCGGTATTTCGTTATGCGTATGGAGGAAGTAATGGCGATCGTGATAAGTACGGCCCTGAATTTCATTCCTTCGAGAGTTGTCCCTGAACGGAGCGGGCGCATCATGCCACGACGTAGACGTTTAGTTACACGCCACGAATGTTAATCCCCCTCGTCGTGCCCCTTCTCGTCCCTTTCCATCCTTTAGATCCCACCCGTGATCTCTCTGTGTCGAATATTCCATCGTATACCGGGTGACAAATTCCTCTGGACTTGGAGCAGGAGAACGAAGGAAACACGCGGCGCGATTCTGCTAAAAGAATGTGGAGAATTATGATTCTGCTTTGAAACTCGAAAATATCGTGAAACGACTCGAAATTTCGCGGAACCGAATTCGATTAAAATCTGCAGTGCACCAATTCAGATCGGAGACTTTTTTTTCAGGTGCGATTATATTTTTTATTAGGTAAAATGAGCAATTTAAAAATGAAAAGAAATGAGTATCAAGTTCGTGCCAAATGAAACGTAATCCTTGACGATTATCCTAAGAAATCAATAATAATAAAATATTGCACATCCAGATAATGATTGTAAATTTAATACATTTGATAAATTCTGAGGATTGTCCGCAAAGTGCCGAATTTATCGATCGAGCGAAACATCGAGTTTCCTCGCCGGCGAATTAAGGTACGTTAATAAATCGGTCTAGGTATTCTCATTAATTACCCGGCTTAATTCGCCCGTGGCTCTGAAAACTTGTCGCGGTTTCTCATCGAGTCCCGAGGAGTGTTTTAAAAACGTAAAGTCCTGAAAATATATAACGAGACAGCTGTTCGCGTATCCTGTCGAGCCCCTTCATTCCAACCGTCTTCTCCTTCGCTTACCTTTCCCGTTTTCAGCCCGTTTCTCCCCCCTGTCTTTCGCCCCTGACCACCTCCCCTCTGATATTTCTCTTCTTTACCTTGCCGTCTCTTGATTCTTTTCTTTTTTTTCCCTTCTTTCCTGGCATACATATACATACTTGCTACTCTTGCGACGTTTCCTGTTTTCCTTAATCTATCGCGGATCGTTGCGACCCCCAGTCGTCCAGTTTTCTTGATCGCTGCAACAGGAGTGCATGCACGCCCGAGCGAAATTTGTTGATCGTTCAGTGGATATTAATTGTAGACGATTCAGAACTCCGCTGTGCTCCATTTAATTTGCATTAATAATCGTTATTCTTTTCGCACTCTTCTATTATTCCTTCCTCATTCTCCAGATGTTTGATGTTCGTTAACGAGGAAACGCGTCGTTTCCCTCTTTCTTCTGAAAAGTTCGTGCCAATTCCGTTGCTACGTTTGTGTCTTCAATTCCCTGTCTTTTCCTCATCGAATTATTTTTATTCGTTCCTGCAGCATTTTCCCCTATATATTTATTTCCTTCGCCTGCTTCCATTGCGCTCCCCTTCCGCGACCAGTTCTTCTTCTTGGCCCGCCTCCTTCGTCGTTCAACAAGTTTCAGAATCCTCGACGGAGCGAAATGAAAGTTTCCAGCGTTTCGAGACGAGTAATTATGTTAACGAGTTTATTAAAATTATCCTACCGACCGGTAATCGGATATCTCGATCGAAATCGTCCTCATCCTCATCTTCATATTTTTTTTTCCCTTCTCTTCCTGTCGCCGTCTCACGAGTCACCAGCAGGTTGCAGCGACCGACCGGGCGACGCTTTCGAACATTGCACAACCGAAAGCGACTTTCGAAAAGCGTCACTTAGAAATTTATTTCCGTGGAAGAACGATTACGAGGGGATACGTGTGTGCGTGAAACACGTCTCGTCCCGTCCCGAAACGACTGATTTCTCGCGAGGAGGAATAAAAAAAGGATTTACGAGGGAATCGACTATAGGTTGAGGTGTGTTGGAAGCGCGGACGGCGTTGCATCTAAAACGGCTTTGAAGCGATAAATAGTGAAACAGTGAAAGAGAAGTTTCGAGTTAAATTCTTAAACGCGCTCGGAAAGGATTGTTACCGCGATTAAGAGAAAGAGATGGTTGTCGAACGAATAAAAATATCTGTATCGCTGTAATCAATGCCGTTCACAAAATTGCAATTGCACCGAAATAATAATATCCGGCGGCAGTAGATTAATTGGAAATGGCCCGTAAAATAATCGGACATAAATACTACGAACGATGGAATGATATAGATAAAAGTGTTTCGCAGCGGAATGGTTCGTATGTATCGGGAATTAAATTATGCTCTACGTGGCCGAGGTGCGCGACGTTGTATAGAAACTAGGTTTAGCCAGTAATCCAATGACTGTTGGGAAATCCTCGTAACCGACGTATCGTAATCGGACTCTGATGCACGAAAGGTACACCTATATTTGTGGCTCGTGACTGACTAACGTCGCTGCTGGTCGTCTGGATTTCCCACGTGTCACTCCGTTTCGAGTAAATTTAGTCGTTCAAAGCAGGTCGTGGCTCACTTTCCCCCCCGCACTCTTATATCCCCCTTCGAATAGAATCTTAACGGCGAATCGAACCGCCCTGCTGAGTAGAAATAAAAAGGAAAGAGAATATAATCGACGTATTTATTTAAGGGAACAAAGATTAACCCTTTAGGCGCTGGTACATTAAAACTGAGAAGCTCTTAGTAAGGGAAAAATGATATACACACGCATATATATATATATATATATATATATATATATATATATATATATTTCTTACAGGATCCTCTGTGTATCGTGCACATATTTAACTTCTATCGAAGATCAGTAATCAGTTGACAATCACAGAGACCGAACGTGTTACTGATAATCGTCGTGACTCTTTCGAGAACATTGTGACCGATCTTGAGAATGGGTTGGAACGGTGACAAAATGTAAGAGAGATTGCCAGAGCTGGGCCAGTTTATCGCGACAGATCGCACGATAAATTATTGCTAATTAAAGAAAAAAGCGTAAATGATTCTGCCTCGGTTCCCCACTCACACGCTGATAGTCCTCCGTGACGCGTTTAATGAACACCTGTCGGCTTCCCGTAACCGCTTCTGTGCCTAGTACTTCTTACTTGCTCGGTATCTTCAGAAACATGGGATTAAAAGAAGGAGAAGAAAGAAATCATTGAAAAACCGAATAAACGAGGAAGTGCACGTGTGCTCGGTATTGCTTAGGCGTTTGTGAAACGGTATGCATCGGTATAGCGTTATTTTTATGGGAGAAATTAGTGAGCAGTGTATGGAATAACGTGGAATACCTGCATTTATTAGAACAAGCAGGGAAACCGGAATAATAAGGTGCGTTTATTGCATCACCTTTCGATAGAATCGATAGGCAAATAAGCGAGGAGCTGGTTGGAATCGCGATACAAAAATGATCTAGTATACACCTGATCTTGTACCTGTATCTAACAGGTTCCACGGGAATATCAATTGTGTAGGCTCTAATCAATAGCTTGTCAGATATCGCGCGTGACCGAATAAGAAACACTCGTTTTATCGTTCAATCGAGATCGGTGCTCCAGAATGAGCATCGGGCTGCTTTTTTTTTTAATTAAACAGACAATACTTCATTGTATGTATCTTCATCCAATTAATCTTTACGCTTTAATCTCAGTATTTTAAGATACAATCTCCCCGTATTCGTATATTTAACGAGAAAAGAAATTATTCCTCGCCTCCGTCGACGCCGCCATGAAATTTTTATCAAACGCAAAGAACCGTCATATATTTCCAATAGTTCGAATATCATTCGAAATAGTACCATTTATTTTGGGATAACAGCTCCTCTGTCAGCCTTCTTGTTTTCCAATCGTCACTTTCTATAACAATACCGAACGTCTGTCACGCATAAGAAGTTAGAGCAAGGCTAGGGGGGACGAAAGTGGAGTCACAGTCGACCCCGTTAGTCGTCGAATATAGTTACAGAGCAAGCAAGGGAGCTCGTTAATGGTTTGTCGCTTAACCACGACAGACCTAACGGCGCTAGACAAAAATTATTTTCCATTTAGACTCATAGAGGTGTTGGTGGAGGCTGGGCTCCTTCGGTCAGGCGTTTTCCTCTTCTTCCTCTTCGTCTTCTTCTTCCACGAAGAAGGTGGCAGAAGAGAGCTCGCTGCCTCTTACTAGGCGGTCATCTCCTGGTATCGGGCGAATCGCGCGCGACCAAGCAATTTATATACACGCACTCGTGTTCCTCGTGTGTCTAAAGGTCGTTCCACACGTAAGAGATCTTGATATGCAGCATTCAAGTAGGTGCATCTGTACTCATTTTATGCGGCGTCGTGATTGCGTCGATAAATGTGCAGAGGCGGCAATTGTGTAAATTGCTCGAAAGGGACGGAACATTGATATCGGACGTAGATTCGAACTTGCGATTACGGAAATTAATTCGACTCGAGATTGTCCACGAAACCCAAAACTTTTCGTAATTTTCTCGTCCCGTAACTTTAATATTTTTCGCGTCGCGTCATTGTCGTATATACAGAAACAAATTAAAATCCAGCCCGGGTATCGTAAGATTCGAACGATCTCCGGCGAAACTTGACAGGTTTGATTAAATGTCGCAACCTGTCGTTAGGATAAAGCGATTCTGCTAGAGAAAAGCACGCCTCGTCTCGAATATTATCCGCTGTCGAACGATCAGTCGAGTCCGGGCCACTTAGGCGGACGGTTCGCGCTTAGAATTGAATTCTAAATTCTGCCGACGTTCGCCGCGCCGTAAATGCCAAAGAAGTTGACTCCGCGATTGGCAAACCGACGATGATCCTTCGTCGTTACAGCTATTCTCGTCTTTTATTAACTCACGTGTAGGCATCACGTTTTACATATCCTTTCTATCGTTCGAACCATTCTTCAAGTAAACGAAAATAAACTATGAAATAGAAGTCCTCTGCCGAATATCTATAGTAATCCATCCAAATTTCGACGACAATGATAATAATAGTGATAATAATGATAATAATACTCGAAAAAACTCTTCGTCGCAGGAAATACCATCACTTGTAAAAACAAAGGAATCAAGAAATACTTAGTCCACAGGAATTTCTCAAGGGAATTTCAATCAAATTTAATTCGACTGCCCTTGGAACGTGTGTAGACCCCTTAAGAAAATCCACGGCGGTCCCTGGGGCTGGAATATTGCCTCTTGTACGTTATGTAGGTACCAGCGTGCAACCTGCGGTGCAACTTGTCAGCCAACATCATTATCGATGCCGGTTCGGCTCGATGCAAGCGCCGTGCGTTTATTGCGACTTCGTTATTTATATCTCGCTCCGCTTGGCAATAACTAATAGAGATCCTTCGTTGCCTTCCCCACGCTAGCAACAGTCGATATCGTGCATCGATTGCACTCGAGACGGCCATCTTGGTGTATCCCTTGCTTCCAGTTTCGCCGTTGCAGTCCTTGCAGATTCTCTTTCACGGCGACCTGCTCTTTCGATGGTTTTAATCCTTCGAGTTCTTTGTTCCTCCCTATTCTTTTTGCCCGTTTTCTTTTCCCTTTCCCTCCGCGGAGATCGCTTTTCTTCTTCATCGTCTGCGTTCGTTTTGTGCAATAGACGCTTCTCGTTCTGCCCCGTCTTAGTTAGCGAAGCGCTGACAGAGAAATTAGGGGGTTGTAATTTGACGAGACGGCCGTCCATGCCGTGTGTTTGATTCCAACATCTTTTCCCTTCGATGTTAGGTAACGCCTCTTCGGCAACGAACTCTTTTGTGCGGGTAATCGCGCTAGGTAACGACGTCAGTACAATCTTCTGTCCGTCTTTTTACAAATTATTTCTGAACGTTCGTTTTGAGCAGCCCGCGCGTATACGCGTTCACGTCGCAACAAATTTAAGATCGAGTTGCGATCGTCGACGCGAGGCTGCCGCACGTGGACCACGGATCACGAAATCGCGACGCCGCGTACAGCCTAAGAATATCAGTGAACGAAATCGAAGATAAAGGATCCATAGTCTCCCATAGATAGTATCACGGAGACCATTACAGAAATAGTTCGCAAACTCAGCCGGCGGCTTCGGATTCCCCGAATACCAAACCATATCCTTCAGCCTCCCCCAAGTCCGAACCGTCCCAAGCCCAAGGAAATCAATCACTCGAGAGCCGAGGCCCGTAGGAAAATCCATGAATAGTGACCAACGGTGCATATACACACGCGTCCACGAACGCCATGGGCCATAGGTGCAGAACGATCGGTAGGGAAGAATTAGAAACCGAAAAGTAAAGATACCAGAGGGTAGAGACCCCCGGAGCGAGGACGCATGTGGTTCGCACGTGTTCCAACGTTACGTCTCCCTTCGTTCTATGGTCTGACCCAGAAAAAAACGCGAATGCTTCTCGCGGCTGGTGCATCAAGCCACGGTGGATGCAGCACCATATGCATCGAAAAGCAGACAATGTTCTCTAATTGCACGTTCGAAGACGGGGCGGCGAGGAGAGGATTTTTCGTGCGCCAGCGAGCCACGGATGCTTTTGCAAAAACGTTGTTCCGTCTGGTGGAAGCGGTCGTCGTCCCTTTCGCTCGAGACCCGGCCCCAACAGCCACTTCCTCTTCCTTTTCGGGAGCCGGACACGCCTCTCGAGAGTGCCTTAAGGGCTGCCAGCGGCAAAACAGAAAGTTTCGTGCCCGCTTCTTCTCGTCCATGCTTGCATCCTCGATCCGCATATTTATAGGATGATTTCTCGGACCCGTGGACTCGCGACGCGTGAATCGACGATCTTCTTGTCGGCGCTGTTGATGGCAGTTTCGGCTATTCGATGGCGTGGAATGTTGGAGGGGACGTGGAATTAAGTTGACGTGGTTTGGTGCGAATACGGGGGCAGAAGATAAAGCGTAGGACTGCAGAGGTGCGGGGTCACGGAAAGAACATCGTTGCAATGGGAAAGTAACGAGAGAGGTGCAGAGTTTCGAATATGGAACGATTAAGGGTTGGAACATATTGATGATATTTCTTACATATAGCCCTTCGTTTTCTGTGATTGAAAGTATAGAATTAGAGGAGCAATAAAATATCCGAGGATGTGTAGAAAATTGTTTAAATTATGCAAATCTAAATAAGAATCTGAGTCCACGCGAGATAGACAGGGGTTGGTGTTGCGTATACAGCAACAATGAGATACGCGTAAAGTTTTGCTGGTTGTTTTTCGGGGCGAAAATTGGGTTGCGCCTGCGGTTTGCGGTAGCGAGGAAAGAAGTTGTTGGGCTCGCGATACCTGTGCGCCTGTACACCAGGTACCACACGGGTGCTACGTATAAAGAGGTCGATCCGTCTGCAACAGGCGAAGTCCGATGAATCATCCTCTTGTATAGCGGAGCTGCTTTCACACGAGCCTCTGCTCGGTTAAAGAAAAATATCCTCTACTTGGATCCTTGTTAAAGTTCGTTAATTAATCTTCCATGCAATCTGTGGAACAATACATTCGGTACCCTTTGAACTGTGCTCACTTTCGAAGGATAAGTAAATTTAACATTACAAGCAGGTTGACAAACAATGCGACAATTGATAGTGGAAGTTTGAAAAATTAGAATTGCATACGAGTAGGGCGAGTCTAGTTGATTTGTAGAAATAATTTGCTTCTTTCGGCGCTGCAAAATGTTTTCTCGTGACCGAGACTTTACACGGCATTGACCGTGCGTGGTAACGCCTGCGTAGCAATGGCTTCAAGTTGATAATTATCTGGCGAGCATTATTCCTTAATTCCATTGCACTACGATTCGTGTTCTCGACAATTTCTACGTTCGTTCAATAATCGGCTGAAAAACGTCCAACCTTTGCCACGGCGTTGTAGAATATTTATTGAATAATTGTATCGATTAAGAATTCATTTCAAAACCGCGAGAGTTTTATTGAGATCTCGTTTCACAGTCACAATAATACAGTCGCTCCCCTCGTCGTGATAATAGTAACAGCAAGCAGGCTTGCCAGCGAAGAAGTGCATTAAGGCGATGAGATGTACGAAAGTGAGAGTTCGATTAAACGATAAAATGAAATAAAATTGCTCGAGAACTTGAAGAGGAAGCCCAGCCATCGCTATTCACGAAGCTCGCGTGTGCACTTGCTTCTTTTTGCCTCTGTTCTTCTTTCTCCCGCTGTTCCACCGATCCGTCTTAATATTCGATCCAACGTTTCGTATCCCAGGGGCCGGTGGTTTTCGCTTGCACGAACACACAAAACACGAGCGTATGTAACGAAATTTATACGGCCATGCCTGTTAATTAACGTCAACGAAACGATGGAGTCGCGGCGCCTCGATAAAATAAGAACAAAAAAAAAAAAGAAAGATAAAAAAAGGGGACGAAGTACCGAACGTATTTCGAGATGTATCGATAATTCTGTTCGTGTCTCTTCCACGACGAAGATCCTGAGATACCGTGGACGTTCGATTTCTGCCAGTGAAATTTGCTTTCCTTCGAGATCATACCGCGAGATAATGCCCCACGTTTTTCGACAACGATAATAATGTTATTCGCGGAGGCGAGGAATGAGAAAAATGTGGGTTCGCGCAGGCACAGAATTCTGGAAATATCGTTACAAAAGTATAGAGTCGAAAGAGCATAGAGCTACAGACATAACAATGATAATACTACAAATATATTGCACGTTAATTGCACGAATAATAATCATCTCGCAGAAAAGGAAGTACCCTCCAGCTCCATACCAACGCTTCCAAAAAATTTCAACCGACGAACACAATCGCAATTAACCCTTTCCCCCGTAACGCAATTAAACCAACCCGGATAGCTTTCTCTTCCAACGATCGCCCGTCGAAATATCAATTAGCCTCCTGGAAAGATCGGGCGTAGCAGCCAAGAATGTCCGTCCACACATTTCGTTCAAGCATGCGCGATACACCTCGCGAGCTTAACCAGACTCGTCGCGTTTCAACGTATAGAAAAGAAGTCGATCTTCGTAACGGGCGAAAGAGGTGCACACGAGATCAAACGTATGTTTGCGATTGGAAGCGTCACTCTGACACGGTGTCTCATTATTCGCGGCCACAAGTAGGAGGAATCAGTTGTCGGGGCACGTATTAGCCACGTACGTGGCGACATCCGCTAATCAAATACAAGTGTTCACCAGCCGTGGGGTATTATAGAGATGTAGACGTAGCGAAGTCTGTTGGTCCCTGATAGCCGCGATAAATACGCGTTAAGCGCTCTATAATTGTCGTCGCGTGCGTTGCATTTTTATGCCGGCTCTCGTTCGCCGCTCTGCAACAAGAACGCGATCTTCTCGTTTCAGTAACAGATTTAGCAGGTGCGCAAGCTTTCGTTCGTGCGGCCGCGTTTCTCACGGCGGGCCTTGCCAAATAATTGGACGCGATTGAATTATTACGCGGTTCGACCGATCGGTGAGTTTTATCGCGATTCCTTGGACGATTCGCGTCTGATTATTCGTCTCACGCTTCGTTTCTATTTTATTTGACTCGGATGTTTTAACGAAATTTTGATGCTTTTTAACGAAAAGATGAATTAACGGGCTTGACGAGATTGACCGGGGAAACAGGTCGGATTGAATTTGACGAGGAAAATTGTGGCTCGATCTGGACGAATTTCTTGTGCTTCCGATGTGTGCATCGTTTGCATCGCGGTTATCGTCGTCAGTGTGCATCTCGACCGTTTTATTACTTCGAAGTGTATTTTTTCACACCTAGCCGGTTATGTGATCTCTGTGGCACGTGAGGTACTGTTACAACGGACTGTCCAACCGACCCGACGACCATTCGGGGCCCATGATCGGTCAACTCGTTGCAGTGCCGTATTCAGACGCGTATCTTTCTGGCGTTCACTGAAACACCATTTCTTGATTCTCAAACACCAAGACGAAGTCTGAGTGGTTTCACTAATTTTGCGCGAATACAGCTGTTTTAGTGGCTTGGCCGGATAAAAAGATTGACTGACTTTGGAGAAATATAAAGAATTATTCATCGTCTGTCGAGAAATTTCGATAATAATTTATTTAATATATATAATAATACAATTTTACATCCGAATAATTCATCGAGGATTTGTTGAATTCGAACGAAAGACTGACGCGGCAAGTAGCTTGTTTGAAAACTGCTGCTTGACAAATATTGGTCGAATTTCTTAACACGAGTTCGGAACCGTCGGCGGATCCGGGTGAGGTAGCAGAAGGTGCAAACAGAGTTTCGTTCCAACGGATTTGAATATTCAGCTCAATTAGGTTAAACGGACGGAGGGGGAATAATACATCGGTGTTCGGTAATAAATATTCCGTGGACGAATTTTCTTTAATCGGGCTTACGGTTCTATGACACACAAACTCCGTGAACTATCTCTTCGAAAATTATTCGTGGAGTAAAACATTAACCATTCGATTGATTAATCAATTCTCGCCCCGACACATTGCGCCGGTGTCTCGGTGGAATATCGTCCACATTTCTTCACCAATAAATTATGCAACGAAACACCCAATCCATTTATTGAAACGTGCCCTAACTATCGAAACAGACTGGAATTACGTATTGTTTACCCCTCCTTGCATTCCCCGTGTTACTATCAATGAAATAAATTACGAAAAATTCGAGTGGACAATTGAGGGGGAAGCCAATTGGGAAAGCGTTGCCACGGTTGTTCAGGTGAAAGGAGGAGGGTTTATTCCTTCGTGGCAGCTGGTCAAACAACTCCAAAGGCTGTTCGGTATTCGGTGCCGGATCTTCTAGAGATCCGCTGTCCGCGCGTACAAACGCGTACTCGACCTCGAAGTTTTAATTACCCGTCGAGGATAATCATCCCTTTGCTTGGCGAGGTCGTCGTACCGATTGTCCCCAATGAGGCATTACATATTCAATTAGGAAAATGATTTATTCTAATTCCATTGCAGTGCAGCAGATTCGTCTCGAGCGATATAAATTTAGGAAACTATTGGCAGCCGAGGAAAATGGAAAAAATAATGCCAGTAGAAAATCAATCGAGCGCAAGTCGAACAATTGTATCGATCGATCGCAGTGAAACGAATTTTATAGAGTTTCGAGGCGTGTGTTAAATAAATCGTTCACAATAATCCCGTATCCCTCAAACGGTTAACATATTCGACGCTACCCGTAGGTATCATCGTATCCTATACAATCGTTCAATTACAGGTGGCAGGTAGGTGATCAATAAATATTCCCTCCCCTCAAAAAAACTTTTGTAACCCTCACGAAACATCCAGCCAAAAGAGGCCAAGTTCAAAAGTCACGATTCTTCTTATTCCTCCGTATCTATTCAGCCCCCCCCCCCCACACACACCCCACTGGAACTCTCCTCTGCCCTTCACACTATATTCTACCTGAATAATGGTGCCTCGCCCATTATCCCCGTTCCTATGGTCGATTCACCTTCGAACCCTCTTTTCTCCAATTATGTCAGGCATCCAGGGAAACCGTGTAAAATGTGTAAGGTGAAGAACCTTGAGGCGCAAACAAGCTCTCTCTTTCTGTCTCTCTCTCTGTAACGCTTTACAAATGAAACACGCCCACGATCATCTCGCGGCGTGCGTGCTTGGTCGTGCAAACATGTGACTCGCGGTTGATCTAAGCGATCGTGAATCACCTGGTTTGCCTCGGGGTTGCAGCCAGCGAGAAGAACGCGAGATTCGTGCGCGCATACCTCTTCGCATTTCTCTGCGAACGTTTCACATATTCCGTGGATCGACCCGGCAATTATTTATTCACCTTTTCGTTTCTCGTGAACATCGAATGTCCGCGTCCGATTGGCATTCGGGTAGCGCGATGTTTGGGTAACGAAACTCTTCGAATTGGGGTAGAAAAAAGAAATACTACCCTCGTCGTAAACGCTATATGCGCATCTTGATATAGATTTTTAAAGAACATGCGTCGTTGTTAGCTTCGTGGAAAACTACCCCCAAGCGACTATTGCCTGACCGTTCGAAGCTCTCGGTTTCAGTCTAGAGATTCTCAGCATGGGCGATCTGCTTCGTTCGTCGTCTTGAATTCTCTTTGATTCTGCGATCTGGTTCGCTCGTAGATTGGGTTAAGGGTGCTGATCAGGGGTTGGTCGTTTAATGCTCCAGTATCACACAATGTGGCGTGACGATTCACTATCACCACCCTTTGGCATCCGCCTATAGCGTCGCCATCGCCACCACCCCCATCCTCATTCCTGGCCACTGCGGCTGGCCAAGTGTTGGAATATAACCGTATCGTCCCATAACCCACCCTACCAGCGTATAGAGTATTTTATTAATGAGTATAATGACCCCTTGAAGCTCGGCTAAGAATGAATACTGCTTTCTGGCCTTTGGTAATGAAGAACTAAGAGGGGTGAAATTTTCGTTGGTAGAAAATGCTTCATGGCGTTCTTGTATTTTTTCTTTTTTTCCAGGTAAATTATCACGCTTGTATTTTTGGGGTTCTATACAATTATGACATTGTTAAAATATTGTAGAATTTTTGTTCGATAATACAAATATAATTGGCCAAGCTTTAATATAAAAATTGACCTTTGCTATAATAGCGAACGCAAGCACAACGATAATAATAATTTCACCAAACGCATTGTAACTCTCGAAGTGCTCTGCAGAGAGTAATGGCGTTTCGCTCGCGCGGTTGAAAAAGCATCGAAGTCGTCGCTAACACCCTCGCAGGGCGCGGTTCAATCAATTACTATGCCGGGGGTGCGGTCGTTTCTGCGCGAGTTCCACCCCCTCGCATGGCAACAACCTTCCAATGAACCTGGCGATCTCTGTTTCGCTTTACCCCTTGTTCCTTCGTTGTCCCTCGCGTTTCTACTACTGTTCGGGGCCCTTTAAAGGGAATTCGCCACTCCTCTTGTTGCATAATTGAGAGCAACGACAACGCGATTAACCTTGGACTTGGTCATTCTTTTCCCTTTTATCTAGGCTTCATCATCGAAATGGTAAGTCGATTAATTTCTCTCTCGTTCCGCGAAGAACTTGGACAATCTTCCGTGATTATTTGCTTCCGGTTCTTCGCCGTACTGTCTGACGTATCGATCCTAAAATTAATCCTTGGATCGGCAGACCGTGCCTCGTTGTAGGCAAATTTATTTGTCGCTTTTGTTTCGTTGTTGTAGATTTTTATCCATTTTACCCACGAATAAAAGCACAAAAACCAAAGTTTCTTTCGATGGGTAGGGCAGAATTGATAAGTAATTTATGATGGTACGAAAGGATCGATATCATGGAGTGTGTGGACACGGAGAGGTGTTGTCAGTCGATTATTTCTATTCTGGATCGACGCGTCGACAGAGGAATACCGTCCTCGTCACAATTATAGAAGAATCGCGCCAGACGGACGTTTTATTTATGCGTCATCGGTGTTAGTGCGATTTTCACGGTCCGGCAGCGTTAAAAAAAAGCCATGCTAAAATACCAGACAAATGATATCTTTCTCCCCGCGGATGGGGAGCACCGCGATTTATTTGCGTTGTTCCGAGAACAAGCCACCGAGTCGTGACACATTTTTTAATCGTCCCTTTGCCATTCTTCGCCAGCCTTTTTGTTTCGTACCGCTTCTTACCATTTTTCAAAGCATTCTTCCGTTATCTTTGCACCGCTACATTTAAATAACTATACATAATTATTTTTATCCATTCTTTTTTTTTTATCAGTTGTACGCCAAATGCTTACATTGCACTTTCTGCCCTGCCTGACCATGAATTTCTTTTTATCGTTTCTTCGATACGTAACAATTATTTAAAACCATTTCTAAAGCAACGAATCGAATACCTCTTCATATGTTAGGAGGTATCTGATCGTAACTTTTTCTAAGATAAAACGAGAGGAATAACGGATGACGTTTGCTTGTAATGTCCGCGGTTCTGTAGGTATTAGAGTAATTCGTCGCTTGTCGGAGGACATGTACGTGTGCTTGTATGCATTACGTGTACATGCACAATGGGTGATACCGGTAGAGAAATGGGACAGAAAGGCGACAAATACCGCTTGTTCCCTCTTGGAAGCTTTCTCTTCGAAGATGATACACTGCAAGGGACAAGGGAATCGGTCCCTGGCGGCACCACGTCTAAATATATCCAGCCGTGACACTTGTTTCATGTAAATCAAGCCCGTGGACGACGAAAAAGCGACGCGATGCTGAGAGAAACAGCCAGTTGGCCTCGAAATACGAATATGTTCGCTTTTTATTCGACGATTCTATGAATAAATTCGAGCAATCATAATTTTTAATAGCCGCAGGAATACGCATGCCTCGGCTTCGAAAATTCTTCACGTTGTTCCGAATTTTCGGTATGTCCGCTATGCCGTCCCGTTCCGATCAATTAACTTTCACGTTCCATTAGAGAAGTCACTTTTGTCTATGAACATTTTCGCGATGTTTGTTATATGAAGCCACTACGCCATTCTCCAGGTTACCTATTAATTTTATTGAACGACACACGTGCACCAGGCAAAGGTAAAATTGTAACGAGCCAAATAACTTCCAAGTTGCGCGCAATTGAAAATTATATATTATCAGCCAAGTGATTACAGTGGACTTTAAACGGTCGCCAACAGAAGAAATGAATCAACCGTTCTTCACGATTGTCGGGGAGAAGAATGCACTACATATAGTCCCGAAAAGAATTTGGAGCAAACGTTCCTGGCTTCCATGCCCCATTTTCCTTCAATTTTCCAGCAGCCCCGGCAAAAACGTAACACTTCGCCGTGCAAAGTAATTCGTCGGTTATTTCGAGAACGGTCGCGGCGAAGCCGGGAGGCGATTATATTTGATTGCCAGGCCTGGATTTTTGCAGACCGCCACGGGGTTGAACGAAATAAACGAGAAAGAAGAACGAAAGGAGAACAAGATGGAGGAAACGAGGGGACACAGCGGAAGAAGCTCGTGTGGAAGGCGTGGAACTCGTCGATAAATTATATTTGTCGCGTGAATCACTGCACCGTGAAGCCACTCACCTATATATCTTTTCTTCTTTCCCCGGAGTCTCGAGGACCCCGTGCTTTCTTAACCCTTTGCCCGACGGTGTTGACCTAATGGCAAATTACGGCCGTTCCCAACCACGTTGACTAACCCTCGACACCATTTTACATTTAGAATAATAAGACGATGTTATTGCCCCTCGTGAGTGTGAATAAATTGTTCAACCAAGCGGACGACTCCCAGATATGTATTCTGTTATATTACTTTACCTCGAGTGGGATTAATAGATAACGAGGTATACATATTGGAATAACGATTAATCGAACTTGGAGAAAGAAAAAGTTTAATCCTAGCGTCCGATCTGAATAATATTTAATAACAATAATGCAGCGCACGTGTAAGAAAAGGGAAGAGAATCGCGGCGAATAAATTTGGCTGCCACTAAAAGTAACTCCAACTCGATTCTCTCGTTCGATTCCTGCAAATGCGTATATTATACAGCACAGTTTGACAGAAAAAAAAAGAAAAATTCCATTGCATTGAAAATGCATGAAGCAAGGCTTCCGCATTGTAATATATTAGTCTTATTATTCATTCGGTCAATATTTAGCATCCCATTTTCGTTTATCGTTGAAATTACAATTCTTCCTTCGGACGGATCCATTAATCTTTACCTTCGATACCATTGCACTTACGCTTAATCTTCCCATCTGCAAAGTGTAGATACATGCCCCAAAAGATAGACGTCCAGATCTTCCTGCCTAACTCAAAGTTCGTCCGGCAACCCTTGTCCATGAATAATATTTGTCCGCCGCAAAGTCTCAACAGTAACACGGAAACAGTTCGACCATTTCGAAGGCGCCTTCGACCGAGAAATAATCTGACTCGCCCTTGTCGCGAAAGCTTATCTTGCCGGGACCGTTTTGCAAATACCACTGGACTTAGATATCGGTCCCGACGAGATACCGGCAGTGAGTTTAGGCTCCGATCGACGATCGACATCCTCGTGAGTCAACAGATGATCCAGGCCCTTCTGAGTTTTCGTTCGCGGTTCGTAGATAACGTCAGTCGATAGTAACGACGGAAATTTCGACGTGGGAATGCGTCAAAGTACATTTCGTTGCATTCTTCTTATTTCTCTTCTTTATCTTATTTGTCCATCGACGATCCGCTACGGGTGGACATTGAAATGGTTCCTCGACGTGCTTCGTCGTTCGATGCTTTCCGAAATTTATTGTGCTCGAAATTGGTTACTGTTGTGTAGATTAGGTAGCAAGGGATATTCGGGAGAGGCTTAAAAGCACGTGGGAGCACGCATAGGTGTGCGCGGTTGTTTAATACGAGATCTGTTTCCTTTGAAAATCCGATCAACTGGTCAAATAGAAGACACATGTCTAAATAGAATATTCGGTACCTTGCACGATTATCGTATAAGCGGCTTTAGATTGGTGTCTGCCAAAGGAAGGGATTAATTGTATGTGGGTTCCTTGGCGCGATGAATACGTCTTCGTCTAATTTCTTTGAAGTAAATTAACTTCTTAAGGGAACGTATCTTAACTCGTATCTGACAAGCGGTAGTTAAACAAGTGTATTCTTGTGGTTTTTTTTTATAAAAACGTTTACACGGACTTTCAGAACCTGAGGTATAATTTTGGGTGAACAAAAAATTAGAACAGAATTTTATTTACGATGATCCATCCGAAATTATTATCGCAATTAGTATTAGTTTCGCTATTGCATTGTGTCGCGATTCTCAGACACACTTCGTAAATACGTTTCTTGTTGCAAAGACGCGATTACAAAATCGAATCTCCAGAGAAGATCGAAGTACTCTCTTAAACTGTTGCATTCGACACGTATTTCGACTTTATTCCGTTTACTGCGCGAATGACGAGCCGCTATCGGTGATCAGGAGGTCGGAGATTTAACGTAACGATCAAACCGCGAGTGAGCCCACTCGAGGTCTTTCTTGGTCGATGTATTCATGAAAAAACGAAAACCTGACTGCGACTGCAGGCCTCGTGCTCGGCTACATAATGCATCGGAATACAACGTAACCGGCCGTGATCGTTTATGTATCTCGATCGAGAAGTGTGATCGATTGTCTCGAGGCTGTCCACTGTCCAGTTATACGCGGGGCGTGCATTAACTCGGCTGCGATCTTTGCTGAAAAATTTCGAAATTATTTCGTGTCATTTATCATTCCGGCCGCATTATCTTTCTTTTTAATATTAATTTACATCTATCAGTGCCGATTTGATGCAAGCATTGTTGGAAAGAAAGGGTTGCTGGAGAGTCGAGTGGTGGATGGTTGGAGCATATGGAAACGCGATACCAACGGGGTTCGGAATGATTTATGGGGCGGGATACGAAATGAAAAAGGATCGTCGAGAGGTTATCGAGGAACCGTAGCCAGGTTGACTAGCGATGGATTCGAGGCCTGCCCGGTCTTCGCACTTTCTTTAGACTCTAGAAGCAATAAATATACAGATATATATATATAATACAGGTTCTACCTATTTCTCTTCGTCACCGAAAGAGAAAAAAAAAACTTCACCTTCCCGATTGATTCTTTTTGTATTAATTAAACGGTACGACTAAGATTCGCACGAAGTCAATTCGTGCGTTTTAAATTAGTCGATTCGACACGCTCTATAATATTCGCCAGCTGTTGCAAAGTGATTTCAGTTTTTATTTGGTTCACTGCCACAGACAATTTTTTCTCCCGGTGGATGCAAACGACGGTTGCATCTCGTCCCGCACTTTTTTTGCCTACCTTAATGTGGTGCACGGACTGTTCCCATCGTTGTCTCTCATCAACCGGGCTTGTTGTTTCTCGTTCCTTCTGTCGTTGGTCCCACACGACACACACACGCACGCACACACACACACGCACGCACACACACACAGACCCGCACAATTTTTACGACCACCATTTATAACCGGCTGTCCACGAAAGCTGTCCATGGGGGTAACGAGCATGGTTTTGGTCCTCTAGATACCGTTCCTCGGGGTAATTAACTCGGGACTCTATTTTGTTAGGAGGTCAGAGGTGGCCAGTAGGTTGTCGGGGTAAAAATGGAAGCTTAGGGTTTCGGGTCGTATGACTTTCGAGGAAAGTGTGGACCATTTTAGAACGAATTTAACTTTCAGGACACTCCGTGCACGTATATAGAGTATGTATTTCGAATACTTCGGGTGTAATAGAATAATTTAATCATCCATGTTCTTTTTCACGAACGTGACGCTGAAAAAGTAGTAAAGTTCTGCGCTGCAACTACGCGTTCGATATTTAAATTCTATTTGATAAATATACGCGTTCTATTGCGTATATCTGTTCCAGTTATTGTCCCCCATGAAAATGTGAAAAATTGACGACGAATGCGTACATCGGGTCGTCCGACTATCGCAATCGTTCCGGTTACGATCGGCCGTTAATATAACGTGTCCGCGGACAATTAAAATCAACGACGGGCAATTAGCAACGCTCTTATCGTTCATCGGCTCCCTCGATTGCGAGATTCGAACGGATAGCATCGAGAGATAACGCCGTTAACTTATCGACGCCGATCTCTCGAACACAGCCAATGGAAAATCGATCGGGGTCAACGATTAACTCCCCGCCTTGCGACACTACGCCGCTTATTCGTGAAACAACGCGTGCATGCCTGGACGATAGCGAAATTTTGTTTGTCAGCTCGAGTGATCGAATACGGACATGGAATCGTGCGTTCGTCCATCTGGTTCGAATTCAAAAATGCAAAACTTATATACGCAGGCCCTAATTTTATCGACGAGATGTTTGAAATCTTCAAATTCCAAACTTTCGAATCCTCTGCGACTCACTGTACTCCGCTGAAAGGTACGAAAATCTTCGTAAATGATTCTCCCGTTAATGCGAATAACCATTCGCTTTATATATCCGGTGTCCGTTAAATAAGTACAGCCACTAATAACAGTAATCCGTCCAGCCCATTCAATTTTCGATAGGAAAGGCCGAGGCAGGCTAAAACGGTTGGGGACAAGGCGGTTCCAACGCGGTCGGAATCCAAGCAGAAAGATCCAGGATCGTTTCGAGCATACGGAGGGACACTGTTATCGTGGATCTTGCGTAGCCAGAGCCCAACTCCGTACGATCGTATCGGCCACGACTCGTCCGGGGACATTGATTTTCCATAAATACAGATGCGATGCTAATTAGCTGCCAGTTGCACTTGACGTGGTCGTTGCTCGTTGCGCTAGCCCACGGGAGGCTCAGCCTTGCGAGACGAGATCGATTTTAGAATAAATTCCAACCTGGCGGTAGGGGAGGTGTTCTGACAGGTCGAGCTGGACTCTGGACTCGCGGTGTTCCTCAGCTTCCGCATGCCTGTGGATATCGAGCCTCCTCGAAACGTTGCTTAGAACGACGACCGTAATTTTTGGACCTTAATTGGTTTGAACGTGAAAAGTGTAGAAATTGAATGCAGACGGATGGAAAATATTGGACGGGCATTACGAATTTCGTTAGAGATTTAGAAACAAGAAGAGTGTTATTAGAAGTGGACGTTCTATTTATTATTTATTAGTTTTTACTTTGCCCCGAGCAACGTGTGACAATATGAATACTCTTTCACTGGCATTAATTATAAAAAGGTCTCAGTTTTGCAAATGACTGCGAACAAGTAGTGGATCGCGTGTTATTGATGATCTTTAAACGTGACTTTTGTAGAGTGTTTTTAGATTATAGAGATTAGAATTTTTTTTCCGTTTCCAAAACGGTCCTACATTGAAATATTCATTAAGTATTTCTTCTTCTCCTTAGAAGGATCATATTGTAATGGGATCTACTGAAGGGCACAGTTAAGCTACCGGAAACACTTCGTCTCAAGTTGCTTGTACGAAAGAAAGTCTCCAGTTTTGATGCGTTCGGTCAAGGGAGCATAAATAATTAATTGTTTCCGTGGGTTCTGCCAATATTTATGACCAGTTGGAAGGTTCTAAGTTGATTGAACGAATCGGTCATTCCCTAAAGGTCCTTCGCTGCATTTGTCACGGCTCCTGCCTCGAATTTCCATTCCTACCCCGTCGTGTCCCTTTAGAAAGTCGCCTCGTCTTACGCGTGCAGCCTATCTGCATGATCTCACCCCTAGTTTCGTGCTTTCGGGGAAACCTTTTTTTGCTGGTACATTTATTTCGTCTATCACTTTAACCTTGCAGGCCTTGGCAAACGATTGGGCCCCTTCCCAGAATCGTAGGAGAAAGATCTATACATGTGGTACATACATATGTACTTTCTTTCTGCTGGTGTATTATGAACAAAAAATGGGCCCCTCTATTTTAATTGAAAAAGTCAGTCGTTTATCATGCTACGATAATTGTACAAAAAATAATTTAATCTAGCACAGAAACATCGTGGAGCAATCATTATTATGTCCGGCAATTTTCCCGATAGTTAAAAAATCGACGGGCACGTTCGTATTTAATTCCCAAGATATTCTACGATATATAATTAACAATATTTCAGCATCCTCCAAGTAACATTATTCGAGCGTTTTTCCCTTCCACAATATTTCCTTTCCAACCACTGGAACTATAATGCAACCGGTTCGTTGGGACAGCCGCACGGCGATCTCGAATTAAATGTTTCGCTTGTCTGGCTGTTTCGTGCAAAACAGGAAGTGACACGAGATCGCGAAAGAAGGGATTTCAGAGCTGCTCGACTGTCTCGTAGATCCTTTGGTTTATGGAACGGTGTCGTGGCACAGCAGATGATTCCCGCCACTTACGGCATCGTGGCCCGATCGTTCGAGACTTACGTCGAGGTGGCGACTTATCGATCCGGTCCTTATGGCCCGTACACACTATACGTAACCCCAAAAGGTCGGCCTTATTTGCATATCCCGCATTCGCTATCGCGAGACGCAATTCCCTCGAGTTCGATTCGATACCGAAAGATTTCACTTCAAAGGTGTCCGATTTTTCATTGATTTATTATTATTATTATTACTTTTTTTTCTTCTTCTTCTTCTTATTATTTTTATTCTTCTTCTTCTTCTTATTATTATTATTATTATTATTATTATTATTATTCTTATTATTATTACGTTTTCTTGAAATGTTTCGGTAACTGTGCTAAGATTCCACGACTTTTCCACGTGGAATGGAGCGTGTTGAAATGAAAATTCTCCAACAAAGAAGGAACAAGAATTTCCGTAGCTGAGATATTGAAATTTGCCCCGGTCTGGCACCGAATCAGTGTTTTATCTACAATTAACACAATCACTATGATTTCGAGCGGCGACTTTTATGTGTCGCCTGTTATCTAATAACGAAGCGGCAGTGTTAGTTCGGCAGTTGACGAACCCCTTATCTAATGTTTAATTGAAAGCGGCCAGGGATCCGTCGAGTTCGGTTCAGAAAATTTTTACGTAATCGTTCACCGACATCGCGCACTCGACAACCTATACATATTCATATTATTACAGTAGAGCCTCCATTAACCGAACACCCGTTATCCAAACGTTCTACATATGTACCAGTCGAACGTTCTCTCGTCCGAACGTTCTATTATCCAAACCGCATATTTCCGACTAAAACAATTAATGTATATGTATGTACGGTGCTTATTACCATCTACAAGGTAAGATCTATTAATTATTCACAATGATTCAGTATAAAAACGTTATTGCGAGGCGTTTAAACTCTATCACAACGTCGCGGGTACGGTATGGACTGGTGTCGATAATTTCATATAAATTATATGCCATGATTAAGGGACTTCAATACGTTGAAACATTCTATGCAGTGTCTAAAAAAAAGCGATTAGTCAATGTCTGTTGTGGTGCAGTACCAAGTATTATTATCGATACTCATTTTTGTTGCGATACATTCGAATATACTACAATGCCGACTATACACACCACGGCAGAGTAAGTTTTTTTAAACACTCTGCATAAAGCTGAACGCTAAAGACCCTGTACGATTTTGCAAAAATTCCCGCACGTTCGAACACTTTGGTCTTGCTGTTGTATATTATTGAATCGTCTAACCGATCTTCTGCCGTGTCACAGTGATCCAGTTGCCTTGCAATAAATTCAGAGACGTTCGTGGTCATTTTGGGTTTCATTGTCGTAAAACGGTGATAGCAGTCGGACAATATCCGCGTCGCGACGCGTCTATTTATAGTAACAGAAACTCGCAAAGCAACGGAAGCTATGCGCCATGGTTAACCTGGAAGCCGACACTCATCCTGTGAACATTTTTCTGATATAAATATATGTATTTCTTTTTCTTCGCGAAGCACCCTAATTTTATAGCTCGAAGAATTCTCATTCGACATTATCCACCTCGTGGAATAGAGTAGATCGACTGCATTCCATGGAAAATCGTTCTCGATTGACTTGAATCATGTGGATATCAAAGCGGACGATTATCCACTCATCTTTAGTTGATTTCGTATAGGCAACGTTCCCAGCTTGGGAATTTTGTAACTTGTAATTCTTCTTATTATTATTGTTGTTATACATGCAGGTGAAACTGGGCTGCGTCAGATTTGCATTCCCCCCGTTTATTATCACGTGAACGCAATAACTTGAGGATTATATTATATTTTATTGGGAGCATGAGAAATGATGATGCCCGAACGGAAATGAAATTGAAGGAGATAAGAAGAAATATAGGAGTTGAAAGAAATTAATCACTCTCGGCAGATTTCGATTCGCTCCGAAACTGTCGCAATATTCTGTAATCTGTCTATAATTTTGAACAGTTTTTATTCTGAAACTTCACATCTGTTGAACGGTTAACTTCATCGCCCAATGACTCTGCCGTATTTTATCCTTTCTTTTCTGCGATAACGCGAAGAAAATAATTTACGAGGCTCCTACTATCTCCGGCTTCTATCACCTTCGTTCGTCGTACTTTTTGTTTAAAAAACGCCGAATATCAAGCCACCGCTTACTTGCTCCACAGAGCAAACAGACACTTCTGATTCCATTAGTTCCCGTCTCGTTCGATTACGATCTCGGTGCATTTCGTCACGATTTCCAGAAGACTCTTGTAAATTTGTCGAGGGGACGGTACGAAAAATTGCGTAGATCCTCGCGGTGGTTGCGCTTCCAGGCTATTTATAGCTACGAACGTATCGCAACAATTACAGGTATGCACGGCGATAGCGGACACTGACAAGAAAGTAGATTTCCCCTTGCCTGGAATGACAGCAAGCTCGACGACCCGCGCGTATTTGTTATAATTGATTTCCAGAGTTTGCCTGATTACACGGGTGTCCAATTAGAGTGGTCCCGCGAGACTGCTTTGGTAAATTAATTCGCGGCCGAGTGTTGATCCCTTTCGAACGCAAGAACTGGAATTTCACAGTTCGAACGATTGAACCGGGTAACAAAGAAAAATTCGCCGCTCATTCATTAATAATCTATAATCTATAGTATTTAAAAATAGAACGAATTAGAATGCAAGATTTACGTGGATGGTCTTTATCAGTTTCTCGCAATCAGTGTCATAGGACGTGTACAGGCTGTTCCATTTGCGCGTGTCGCAGCCTTAAATAAATAACGAGAAAGTGAAATCAATGTCTGCGTCTGGCGATTGCAATTTAGGGGGAGGGGTGCAGGAAGTACGGCACGGTGTTAAACGCGAAATCGTCTAGGAAGTTGGAGATCTGCCACGTGGTTGCCTCTTAAACTTCTAGTGGCAACGCGCTGTAGAAAGCTTGGCCGATGACCACGTCGACGACAGCCTCTTTGCACGCACAGCCTTCGCGTATTTACACTCGGACCGACTGTAAATTAAATTTCCAAAGCTGCGGCGGTGTGCAGCGAAACCGCGGCGGACCTCTTCGCGGACGCGAATATTACTGAAGTGCCGTTTTAGTGCCCCTAAATTGACGTTGTCGAGTCACTTGTAACCGGTCGGAAATCCTCCGTTTGTTCTCCATCAACTGTGACACCGTCAGGGATACGAACTTAATACCTACTATCCATCAAGGTCTAATGAAAAAATGGGGAAGCCTCGTTGCGTGTAGCGTTTATAATAGCCCTAGCACAAAGCCGACTACGCTCCATTAGAAGATTATTAATCAGCAAGACGCGCTGCTCAAGACTCGCCCACGGTAATGGAGTTTAAATAAGTGTACAGAGTGGCTGACGTGAAGTGTAATCGAACCGAGGTACGCGAGAACTGTTGATCGACCGTTTTATATATACCAATCGGGCTATTATTTATTTCGTACGAGACAATATTCAACCGCGACGGTCGTAACGAAAACAAGCCAGCATAAGAAAATCCCTGACGTATTCAATAAAAACGATTCCTACGTGGCATGTACAAATCGAGCCAACAGTTTGCGTGGAACGTCAAATGTGTGAGCGAAAAATGCTCGACTGGGTCTCGAGGCACGGTAACACCGGTCCACGCCAAGGTACGTACCTCCGAAGAGGAAGAAAAAATTAGGAAGCAAACAGGGCGGCGAGAAACGAAGGATGGACCGGGCTCCAACGAGGAAGGAGCCGCTCAGGGGGCTGCTGGCAAAAGGAAGAACAGTCGATCGAAGGATTAAGTAGTCGCCGTGATCCCGTGCACTTAGGGCTACAAGGGATAAAGCTCCGGCACTGTCAGTGGGCAGGGTGGGACGAAGGGTGGACCAACCGGTCCTTGGGCCGAGGTTGCCATGGCTTATTCAGTCAACGAACTCTGCGGGCCCACGACGTGACACTGACCCCTCCAGGATAAACGTCCCTGGCCAGTTTGCTTTATCAATGTAAACGCGTCGATCTCCGTTGGAAATAAAATAGCAGAGAAGGCAAAAAAAAGAAATGAACGATAGAAAACGGACGAAGTCATAGCTCATGCACGGCGAAGAAGTGCAGGGGTACGGCATTAGCGAGACAGGCGAATCGTCCCTTCGGGGTGTTTCCTAGAGATCGTTTGACGAAGCCGCTGAAATTGCAGAGAGACAGAGATGATAACGTGAGAAATTTTCCTTCCTTCGTGTGTCAGTTGCTTTCCTTACTTTGGCTTTGACGTTTGTAAATTCGTTTCGGGGATGCGAGGATGGACGTTTCACCCTTCGAACTGTATCCAGGTGGACGATTTTTTTTTCACGCACGAGATTACAGCGGTATCAAAGGCGGCCAGCTTTCGGCGAAGATTTAACAGTTCCTCAATTCTGCGAAACGAGTTTATAAACGATCACCACGGAGGCGAGTAATGGACGATCCGGGAAGATCAATTTGCATCGGAATAGATAATCAACGATCAACGAGGCGAACTGGAGAACGATTGAGGCTCGCGTAGGAAGAAGGCAGGAGCAAGTCGTGTGCAAGGTTGGCTCTGTCGCTGATTCATTAATTTACCGGTGCCTAGAGGAGCAGAGCGGAGAACGGCGCAAAAACCGTTGCAACAAGACGGAAAGGCGGCTGCAGGAAGCTGCGGATGGTAATTGACGATTCCTCATAACGGAACCCCTTCCCTTTTATTCTCGCGGCGAACGACCGAAGTACTTTTCCTCGACGACGAGACGATCCTTCGTTTTCTTCTTTTCCCTCACCCCCCCCAGACGATCTTGATCGTCCGCTCTCCGCGATTTTCCACGCGAAGCTTCCTCCGGGTAATTTGAAAACCGGCCGCGCAGGCGAGATAATTGCCCCGGAAATCTCCGACAAATTCTTCGATTCGAATGCAACGAAAGGCGACGTCCAATTCGACTCTTTCAACCGGGACCTTTTGAAACTGACCCTGGTCTACTTGGTTCAATGGCGATTTATTCAATCCTCCGGCCAGCGAGGCTGAACGACTCCCATTTAACGGCAGCTCAATCGAGCCACTACCAAATTAAAAGAAACCACCGCGTCTCGAGATCCCCGCGAGATCAATTGCACCGCCCGTGGTGATTCGATCCCGCCGTATACAACGACAGAGATGGAAAATCGACTTGACTCAGTGTCAAATATATACGCAGACGCCGGTCACACTTCGCAATTAAACAGATCTCGATCGATTATTCATCCTCCACGTGGTCCGATTAAATTTCACGCATCGATCCAAATATCTGAAACCGACCTGCTGTCTTTCCTAACGCGCCTGTACTTCGCACAACGACGCGACGTAAGACTCTCCCCCCCCCGGCTGTAATTCGAATATAAATCGCGCGGAAACGGTGAAAAATCGAACGAGAAACAACCGTTTCGTTACTTACTACGTTCACGAAACGTAGCGGTCCGGGCGACTTCTCGAAAAGGTTTCTCGCCGCAGAAAGAAAATATCTGTCGTCCATGAAGATGTTCGCCGCGACCCGTACGAATGAATTGCTGGAACCCTGTTTAAAACCGTCTCTGTCTCCATCGGGAGATCGGACGAGGAGAGAATTGAATGGCCATCGCCGGCAGTCGCACCTTGCGGCAACTTGGGGGGACGCGTACGGTCGATTAAGTCGATTGGATAAAGACCGAGAGAGAGAGAGAGAGAGGGGGGAGGGAGAGCGCGAGAGAGAGTGAGGGGGAGAAAGAGAGAGGATAACCGGTGATCTCGTTCCCCGCGGTGGCCCCGATGTATCTATAACCGTGTTCCACGGTCATAGGCGCGAGCGAGTATTGCTGCAAATGAGAGTCGAGGCGTCGCTCGACCCGCCGAGCAACTCTCTGCCTCGTCGTCGCCGGCACTGCATTCCTTTCTAAGCTTGTCCCGAATACGCGCGCTCCGTTTGTTGTTATCGATTTCAACATTTCGAGCGTCCAATCGCGCTTCTCCCTGTCCGTTCCGGGCCGAATTTTTATTTCCAATTCGATCGGAACCCACCGCGGTTCACTTGGGCCGCATCAAGCTCTACCGCGGCTTATTGCTACTTGTTCATTCAGGGGGAGGTGGGCTGGGTTCGCTGGTTGACCCTTTTAGTTCGCAGGGGTACGGTTTGTCAATCGCTCCGCTGATTGTACGTCATTTTCTTTTTCGTTTTTACCTTAATGCCTGTCGGGCTCTAAGTAAATCGTTCAATAAAAGTCTGTCACGGTTAAGTGCCGAGGGGGTTAATAAAAATCTATGCACGCGTGCCGCGTATGCCGTAGAATTTGTTGGACATTGGCGGTAATACTGGCCGGGTAATAAAGAAACGTCCAAACAGCATTTGCGGTCGCGAACGACGTGGAAAGTCCAACGAGACAGCAGTTGGCACAGAGTCCGGCTCTCGATTCATGAGACATCACGTGTCGCGTCCGAAAAGACGCTTTCTTTGTGCGGCACTTGTGCATTCTATCTTGGACCGCGCATCGGAAACGTCGTTCTAAATCCGTTTCGAATGTATCCGAATCGAAAACGATCAATCAACCGAAACGCATTGACCGTTTGCCACGAACCGGAACAAAACGGCAACAGAGTATAACGAGTTAAATTTAATAAACGCCGAACGGGCCAGCCGGAATGATGAATAACGCAAGCACCCGAAGCGACAATGTTCCGCCCAATTATATCTCGTATCATTCTCGTCGAAAGATTATTGCCGATTTCTCGACACCCTAACCGCTCTATCGTATACCGTTTCAATTTCACAGTTGCCCAACTCGCAAATCACTGTAATTATTATCATCGTACCTTTCTGTCCCTATATTTCTTTCCTCCTTTCTACTCGAACAGTCGGCAACACACGGCAACGGCGTATATACTTGTTATCGTCGTGTATTATCGCGTTTTCCTTCCCCCTTTCGACGCGGTTTCTCATTGTCTCAGTGTTTGAAACGCACACCGTAACAGACACGGGGATTATCCGTCGTCGTGATAGAAGCCCCCGGAGAAGAAAGAACGCGAGAAGAGAAGGTTTGTCGATTAGAATCGGGCAGAAAATCACGAGGAACACCGGGAGACAAACGCGGAAAATCGCTTGCTATTAATACGCGGACTGGCCAGGCAACATTCTAAGCAGACAGAACACTGCGTTTGTTTCGCGCGGTTGCTCGCCGTGCAGAACGAAGAATTTTAACGCTCCTCCTTTTCCCGCACCTGCTGCTCAGGTATTCAGCCGGGGACACGCAATTACCGGCGCTTTTTCTGACGCGAAACGATTAATAACGCGCCTCGCGACACGCTCTACAATTACGTTGCCGGCCGTGTCGGTGCGTGCCACCGACACGGGGCCTCGTTTCGAGCAATCGAACTTCGATTATCGACAGGCAGATCGGGGCGAATTGGTTCCGCTCGTTCTGGCGTGACAATAATAATTTGGGAATTAAATTTTTGTCGCCTCTGCGTGGAGCATTGTATATCTTTTATCGCACGGAAGGCTAACTTGTTCTCCATTTGAATAATCGAAACCAATTTTTCTAATCGCCTTCGGCTGCTTCGAGTAATTTCTAAGCACTCCGTCGCGCATCGGGTGACCGCTAACACTTAACTTTCAGTTTGCCGACGGTACCGCGGAAGATTCTTTTTTTCTCTTCACTTGCACGAATTATATTTCGATTAATCGAGCATCGTCTCTACGGGTGCGGCATCACTTTCACTTAACAATTTCCCAGAAACGAGAGGATCGATCCGCCTAAAAGTCTGCACTTAATACGAAATGTGCGCGTCGCGAGGAAAAAGTAGACGGGGTCTCAGACGACGAATGAATCACCCACCATTGTTCTCCAATCTCCGGGATCTAACTTCGCAGGGAACTCCGGCAATATTCACTTTCCGTTTAAAACAATTATACGCGGTATCCCCGATCCATCTTCGTTCTCCGTCGATTAATTAAACGACCGAACAACTCGCGGTAATTCTGATCGCCCCGCCGATTGTCCTATAGCAAATTAGTTGCTGGAAGAATCGCAGCGATCGGTTATTCGCGAAGCCGAAGATATTATCGTGGTGTACAGTGAGACGACGAGGAGGATATTGCGCAACGAAAGCAGCGACTTCTGCGGCACGCAGACGAGCAAGCAAGAAATCTGAAACAGCGGGTCGAAGGTTGCGATAGGTTCGCACTTTGCGCCGCGATCGCAAACATGTAACGACCACGCGCGATGGGTCGCCCTCGCGTACACGACGAAGAAGAGTATCCGTGTCTATTATTAGCTCGTCGCTCGTTGCAATTGCCGTGCAATCTTTTATCGACAGCTGCTTGTTCCTTGGGACACCTAGATTGACCGTCGTTCCGTTTGTTCAGGCGTGGAGAATTAAATTAAATTCGCCGCAACTCTGTTCGCCTACGTTTCCTAAGAATTTTCGTAATGGTCGTAAGAAATTGTAAACTCGACTTGTCCCCCGAACCCGGTGCATCGGCAACCCAGTCCATCCTTGCATCCTGAATTCGCTCGATCGAAATTCGATCGATGACACTGTCCTTTTTTACTTTAATCCGACCTCCGGCTGCATGCATTCCGGTACCGAGAATAATTCTAAATTAATTACCCTTTGCACTTCCCCCGTACATTGATCTCTATTGATGCTCGCCCGGTTTTCATGCAAATGTGTCTTAATTATCGTAAATTGAATTGTCACGCAGCGATTGTTGAGCTTAGCGTTGGCCACTAAACTACTGCTTGGCTGTGAAATAGCACACACTAGGAGGTACGTTCTCCTGCCTGTCTAACTTTAAACATCTCCACGTCGAAAATAACCGCGTGGCTTTTGCCCGGCGTTGTCGTGTTGGCGAACGACACGGCTCTTCCACTTCGTGGGCGTATAACCAACGAAGGAATGCGCATAAAATTACGTTAAAATCCTCTTTTCTTGCGGGCGCGCGCGCGAGCGTTCACGCCAGCTTCCGTTCCATAAGCCCGGCCGTCGTTTCATAGCGCAAAGATCCGAATAATGAGCCACGTGTCGCGTCCTCCCCGTTATCACGCGTTATCAAATCGATACAATTCGAATACAGAAGGGGACCAGATGGCGAAGGAATGTATTATAGATTCTATAGATCTCAACATGCCTTCGTGTAGATCCAGGTTTCACAACAGCCGCGTCTGGAATCTTCCAACGGGATTTAAATACCTAACCTCCGGAGCTTAGGTTCCACGGCGTTACGGGGCCCAGGAATGTCTGAATCTAGAATCGTTGAAAAGTTCTCTACGATTTTCTGCCTTGGACGCCCCGAAATCTGTATAATCTCGAGTCCCGTCGCGTACGAGTTTTCCGCTGGTCTTCGGATACCGGAGTGTCGAGCATTATCCGGAACGGAGGAGAAGATCGTCCGTGCAGACCGACCAACCTTTCGTTCACTAAATAAAGTTACATTGCACGAGTCAATCTCCGGAGACCAAGTCGGATGATGTCTGCATTGTCCACATCGCTATTTTTGCACGTTCGTCGCGTTCGCCGTCTCTATCCTCCAAAGAAAATATTGACGCGATCCACCATGTCGACGTATGCATTATTCAAAGCAGAAATTCCTCTTAAAATCCTCGTGCTACGTGCAGCCTTTCTCGTCACCATTTTACCCCCTCCCATCTGCTCGAACAATCTTCATAGCAAAGCCCTATTTGGAATCGGTTCTCCTTACGTCGCATTGAATCATCTCGGCTCGAAGAAAAATCGGGGCGCGTGTCCGTCGCTAAAAATAGAGTCTCACCATTGCACAGTAATTAATTCAACCACTTGTCGATCTATTGTTGGAGTAGCATCGATTTATTCATGAACATCATCATTTAATCATGATATTTACCGAATAACGCGAAATCGATTCGCTTCTTAACATCTCTCCTCGCCCAAGTATACTAATTGCAACTGAACCCGAGCGGAATTTCATTTTCGTTCGCGTCGCCCGTTGAAACATTTGACCCGTCCAATAAATTTGAAAGCACTGTCCAACCCTGCGATCGATTTATCATCGCGAAGCGCACCGCGTCAAAAGCACCGTGCACAACAGACGCGCACGAGCTTATAGCTCAAACCTAATATTATCTCGCACGCGAATCGCGATTCCCGTTCGAGACAAAAGGTTAATCGAGAGTCGCGTTATCGATGGATCTTCGTGTATGCATATGTATGCGTACGTATGCCCGGCTCGAACGACCGTGTACGTGCTCGTACACCGATACGACGAACACGTATGTATACAGAGGCACGAGGTCGAGGGCCAACCTACATATTCATTGACAGCGAGCCACTTGCTTCCGTCCTGGCTGTACGCTTCTTACTTTCAAATCGCATTTAATGGCGCGACCATGCCCCCCTTCGTCTCGCATTCGATTAGCGAACCTCGTCGCTGAGGTGACCAGAGGTGATTTCCTTTGGGACCTTCCCTGGTACCGATACACTTCCATTATTATCGTTTCCGGTCGGACACAGTAGACATTTCTATACAGGCGGACGCGTGTATGCGTTCAAGCGTTCGAATATGTAGTACGGAAAACCTTCGATAACCTTTGCCTCCCGGTGGAGGGAGTAATCGGATTATACTCGTGCCTCGGTGAAAAACGGGAATTTGGATTCTATCTACGGATTCCGGATCGTCCCAGGCAAACGGGAGTCTGCGTACAGTTTGTCCCTTAGAACGACACAGGCGGTTTTACGAAATTTATATCGTTTATCGATTACAAATATCGAACCCCTTTTCAAACTGCCCGACAATTCCACTGGAGTTTCGATTCTTTCAAAAGCGAACGTTCAATATCCAAAACGCTAGTCCCGCTGTAATATAAATGAAACCCGCAGTCTCTGAAAAGGAAAAGAAAGTTCGCTGCAACTTCTCTACCGCGATAGAATCCAAATATTCGAGCACATTGTCCCGGGAACTTTTTCCTCGCGACCACGCTCCGCCACTCCACTCTACCGAGTATGCGGAGAAATGTGTCTCGTACAGAATTACAGACTAACAGCCAGACTCGTGACTCTCTCCTTGTCTCCATTGGCAAAGCTTTCCACGTTTTATCAGGCTGCTAATGCAGCGGCATGGAGGGAGATAGGGTGTTTACGCGGTGTTTCGCGGCGAACCGTGACACCCTGGCTCCTCTTCGATTGCCGGATGCCCGGCGATAACCTCTCTTACGAATCGACTCCGCGATCCTACGGAATTTCTGCCCGTGCCGATGTATTTATAAACCTGATTCACATATTCGCTGCCTCGCGACATCGAATCCTTGAATGCGTGGACCACGGAGCCTGTTGCTATGCCGGACAGACGATGGCTCGTCGAGGAATTCGCACGACTTCGTCGTTAATATTTTTCGACTGTCACGACTCGCAATTAGGGCGAACTACATTGGTCTTTGCCCGTAGGGGTTGCAAGTCGCGTTACGCTCAAGGGTGGCTCGCCTGAACAGTGCAACCGCGGCGAACAATATTACGCGAGGTTCCGTGAAAAGGCATTTCGTTGAGGCGAGATCGCGCGACGATTATAATTATTGTTATACCAAATTCCTATCAGTTGAATCGAAACCGATATGCAGACTCTCGGGTCCTCGCGAATAGAATAGATTTGGTCCGCGACGAATCTAACGTTTAAGACTCAAAGGCCGGTCGAATTCGATGGAAACGCAAAGATTTCTGAATAAACGTCTTATTAACGGAACGAACGAATCGATACATTTCCGTCCCAACTCTACGTTAATTAAGTTACCATCGTGGAGCCAGAGAATGCTCGATGGTGCTATTATTCGCACGTTTCACCGCGTCGCTTCAGCACAATTGAACGTACATGTGTATAATTCGTTCTTGAACTTCCACATTCCGCTCGTGCCTCCGCTACCACCCCGTCTCGATAGACTCAGCCTCCTCGATGCCACTAATAGCTCGGCAACTTAGTAGATCATTGTACTTAACCAGCGATCCGCTGGCACGGTGAATCAATGGCACTTCAGTAGTCGCGTAACCGAACCCGTTAAAGTTTCCATTAATTTCACCGAGTGCCACCGCTCTTGCGCGTTCCCCGGACACTCCAGCGGACGTAAATCAATGTTCCACGGTGCACGTTCATTTCCTGCTCGCCGTTGTCTTCCAACGTGATTCACGAGGTCTCCACGGGGCGGGCTGTTACGTTGGAGACGTGGTTGTATCTGGGTCATTACGAGGAGCGCAGGACTCCTTTTGGAGCAGAGAGAGAGAGAGAGAGAGAGAGAGCGTGTCAGGTGCGATCGATATCGATTTCCGACGGTAACAGGTGGACTGGCGAATATTGAGATTTGAAATTGATCGTATCGAGCGTGCCGATAATGGTTCGCTGGAAGCAGGAGCAGAAATTTGTCGAGCGGATCTTCTAAAGTGCAACGAACGACTCGTCGGTCTCGTTAGCGAACTGCGAATTTGCATCGAGATCTTTTCTTCTTTTTTTTTTTTTAGAGTTACAGGGGAAACGAATAGTCCGATTGATGTACGGTCTTGTGTTAATCGATACGCTGGCTAGGCAATAGCGCAACCGGTTTTAGAAGATTTCCTACTCGAAGATTTATGCAACCGATTAGGACTTGAGCCGTTCGACGTTCAACGAGGTGCTCGACGTATTTCGAGTTTAGCGCAATCGAAGTTCGCGACGTTATAAAATGGTCCGGACAGTTTCGAGCGATGCTTAAAGTCCCTTTAGGAAGTCGTCAGCGTTGCCTATCATCACAAATTCGTTTTTCTTCGCGAGCATTCGCGATCGATAAGCTATTTGGTAGGCCGTAGTAGTCCTGAAACGAGCTGTAGCGAACCGTGGACACATTCACGGGGCTACCTACACGAGGAGGCCCCAAGGGACCGACCGATCTGGCCATATTAGTCCACGGAGGCCACGAGGAGGCTGACGTCACTAAGGGTCGCGTTCTCCACCAACGTCGACGTGACGTCCTAGACGCGCCACGTCGATCCTATTTGGTAGCGCGCAACGTTGCTACGTTCTCCAAAGATCTAGCCGATTTTAGTGATCGTGGAAAGCAGGTCACGCTTATGCGATTCCTTGAGTGGCGGGATGAGTCAATAGCGGACCTTGTTCAGTGGCACTGACCTTATTTTTAATTAAGAGGCCAGGCTGATCCGCCGGTTCTAGGTTTCTATTGAAGCTGTGCACGCTATTGTACGAGCAACTGTCCCGAAAGGATTTTACTTATCGTTTCGCAACGATCGTTTCGAAACTCTTGACACAGAATCGAAGGCGACATTTTTCCATCGATTTCGGTCGATCGTTCGAAGAAGAGTTGTCGACGGGAAAAATCAAACGGCGTTTCGAAGCGACGAACCTCGTGGACTTCCGGTTACCCGTAACGAGGTTACGCGTTAGACGTGACCGTCGTTCGCGCTTCATATGGAAGTGTCCTACGTGTACCTCGCGACACAGGTGCGATACCTGCCCGACGAATTCCACGCTGAGACAACTGTCGAACGTGGAATTCAATTCGTCACCCGCAGAAACGCCTCGACTGCGATTAGCTACTTTCGTTCGTGATTATTTAAACCTCAGACTCCGGTGCCATCCAGGTTCCCTCGTACCTCCATCCAAGGCGTTCCAACGGAAATTCACGCGAATCGAAAAGTCGAACGCGATATCGATTCGCGCGGATCCATTCCGCATCGGCATTTGCATACTTTCGATTATATTCTAATGCGCGATTAAGTTGCTCGCCGAAAGGCCACTATCGTTTTCCCACTCGCGAGTGAATCAACCTTCTCCGCGCAAATACCAAGGAGGGCCCCCCCCCCCCCTCTTTTGTTTTTTGTGCGTGCAGGACGCGAGTGCACGTGCGCGAATGAAATGTCAGCACGAGGAACGATCGCGGGATTAATTGTTTAAACAAGAGCCACCGGAGGTGTCGTAAAGTCTGCGTTACCTCGAGGGCTAACTAAGGATAGACGAATGCGTAAACAGTCGACTTTAAGAGGGACAAAACGTGTATATACGATCTGCTATAAAAGTAAAAAGGTGTTGGTTCATAGAGGAGCTCTTGACCTTTGTTGATGGCGTCACCTGACCTCGTCCTGCATTAAAACGCAGCCATTCGAATGTACATAAATTCCATTCGGTGGTTGCATTACACTGCAAAAACGTATACGCACGTGATGTCGCGGTATACGCGGTCTCATTATATGCGTATTGAACACCCGGTTCGTTCGAGATTTCCATTTCCTTTGTTGCGGCGTTTCCTGCTTGCATTTATGCCTGCTCGATAACCAATTACACTTACGCTGTATACTGTTACGGGGACTCCGAGGAAATCGTAGAAACGATAATGCGACTTTCGAGATACAATGATGCAGGTGCACGCTACCTAGCTGTCACACGTGCAACGAATAACCCTCGCGTCTCGCTCTCGAAACGGTGGGAACTTCCGTATGGTCATCGCGTTGGTCTTGAATGAAGCTGGCGATCCTTGTCTCTCCCATCGATCGTGTCGATTTTCGCCCGCGATGCTCGAAACACGTGTAACTCGATACCTTCCTTATTTTTCGATCTATTTCTATCGCGAACGCTACTGTGCCGCATGTGCACACACGCTCATTCATCTCGTTCTTAAAACAGAGGACGCCGAATGGACATCGCGTCGCGTGAACGGCACTCGTCCCCCTAATGTCCCCATCGAGCGTATCGAATTACTCCTACGCTCGAAGCTTGTTTATTTTAACAGATCGAAGATCTCACGATCCCGGTGCATATCGTTCGTAACATCTCAGCGGGCGCGGAGGCCTCGAGAAACTTTCGGACACGCGACTTATCCAACTCGCCGAATCTCTTCAAACTTTCGAGCCCGATCGATATATGCATTAAATAAATTGCTCCCGATTCTTTCATCAAAGTTACCCTCTACTCGCTGAACGTTAAGTTCCGCCGAAAAGTTATTCAATTTGCACCACACACCTTGCACGACCGTGATCCACAATCGGGTGTACCGCTGGTACGGGGGTCACGCTGTCGAACGGTCGCCGTCGGCGAGTCGAAGTCAAAGCGATCGTGCCTCAGGCATTGTCGATATTAATTTCTTGGAACCGTTCATATCTCATGTCAATGAAAATGGTTGGAAAAAAGGGGCAACGAAGAAACGAGGGCGTTCGCTGGTTGCACGGCCGGGCTACCGGTTCGGCCGGTCGACGCAGACGCAGCCACTGCAAAAGGAGAGGCCCGAGCATTTCTGAAACGCGTTTCTGTTATCTCAGCGGCGTAATCTGCGTTGTCCGCGGACGGGGATCCATAGATCATTACCCAATACGTATCACTCTTCGATTTCTTTCAATAACGCGATCTAGATGTCCTCCCGAGGGACTCCGCGAGATTTCAACGACGGGCGGTTGTAAAGTTCCTCCATTTTAGCCGGCTAGGGGGTTGGTCCAGAAGGGATGCTGCGCAGCTGTACTTCGCGGTGTAACGTACGGGAGAGGCGAACAGCATCCCGATTGGTCCGGTATATTCGCGTAAGAGGGTTGCTTCTTCCGTCCTTTATTCGACGAGGAAATAATGGCGCGATCGCCATCTTATCAATCGGCCGCATCCCTTCGTGTAACTTACTGAAATTAGCTATCGAACAGTCCATAAAGGGGCTCCGTATACTCTCGCATTTCTCGTTTCGAAAATGATTGACACGCGGACATTTTGTCCCAGAAATGTCTTACAACTTTTCACCGGACAGAATGACAGATTTGTCAAACGTCCATTCCACAACAATACCAAAATCTAACGACAGCACGGCACGACAAATACATGTTCGCAATTCTTAACACTTCCGTCAGCAACCTTGTACCCATTTCCATATTTCCTTTAATCATTTTCGCATGTTCCTGACAAAATGTCGCGAAACCGCTCCACATCTCGATCCTTCGTACAATTTCACGCCAATACACGTTTCGCGAGGGCAAATTCGCGCAAAATATTTTCAATAACCGGAGCCCCGAATTTCGTGACCATTTTGGTCGCAAACGTGCGGCTTAAATCATTCCAGATCGCTGGCGTAGGGAGAAATTGATCGATCGGAGACTGAACCGGGGGCGAGCGTAGAGATTCAGGTGCGACGACTGCGCAGGATTTCTCTCGCGATGCGGCGTGCGTCGCGGTGGCGGTTGGCCAACCCCTGGTCGTGCAGAGGGTGGCAGAGGGTGCGGTTTCTGTTCGCAATCAATACCGGTGCCTGCACGGCAGGCCTCGCCGTTCTCTCGACGCCCACGCGAAATCCTGCAGACACCGGCTGCCACGCCACGAATTTTTCTTCTTGTCGTCGCCAACCGGCCGCCACCCCATTAACGGCTTTTGTCGTCGCGGCGTTGTCGTTTGCGACGGCCACACCACCCCCTTCCTCTACTCTTTCAAGCTTTTTATTCCCCGAACCGCCTATCGAATTATCCTACGGTCTCCGCCGACTGATAAATTATTTTCCCGTATTTTTTTTTTTCCTTTGCTTGTTCATTGGGGCGGCCGGTGAAAAAATTGAACAGTGGATTTAAATCGTACCGGGATGAACGTAGACTGGTTCAATCACAGTAGTTACAGGGAGGTTATTCGATTTCAGTAGCTTTAGCTTTAAAGCTATACCCGTGGGGACATTATTTATTGATTTTATCCGATAAAAATGCATTCTTCTGCGAAGCTTTGAGAACCATCGGTACAGTGACACCCATATAGTTCGTTCGGAATCAATCGACCGCTCAAGGTCGCTCGACAGCGATCCACCACCGGTCTCGTATATATATTCTTGGTGCCCTATAATGCCGGTATCGAGGAGGAGTCGGTGGTAGCCGCGATCGTCTATAAATAAATCAGCGCCAGTTGGAGAAACAGGAGAATCGCAACGGGCCACGGGTGTTAATTCACCTCGAGGGTGCTTCCTGAAAGGCGAGCTACTAATTGCATAAATGATTCTCACGGGCGGATCGTAATTATACCGCGGTGCATTCTTTGGCCACGGCTCCGGGTGCAACGAGCGTAAACGTAGATGCGTGAGAGTGCGTAAGTGCACGCGAAAACTCGGCCGCGTGTTGCTTAAATCATTAATTAGTGCCGCACGCGCTGCGCTGCACCGTTGAAAACTGAATTCACGCAGGGGCGATGGGTAGTGGTGTAGCCGGGATGATTAACAGTTGAATAATCGCGGCGCGCTCTGTGCCGCAGCTGGTTTCTGCGTTTATCGCTTGGAAACGCGACGCCGCCTTTCCCGTACACTCCTTTTTTTTTCCCCCCTTCGAAGCGGTGTCGCGGATTAATAGACGCTGCGCAAATCGTGACCTGTTTCTTTTTTGCTTTTTAGTCTGCGAATGAAATTTAACGAAACAGCAGAGTAAAGGTCCAAGGTTGAACGCGAACGTGTACACGCGTGTGACGGCGAAGGTGTAGCAAGAAATTTCGAACGAGTCATGCCGCCACGTGACGATGCAACGCGAGTTTGGGAACGAACCTCGCCGCATTCCCGTCGCGGCGAGTCTCCTTTCTTTTTTCGCCTAGCTAAACGCGTACTCTGTTTATTCCATAGGAGTAGGAGTTAATTTTATTGTAAACAGGCTGACAGCGAAATACGCGACGCTGCGGCGGTCGCCAAGTAAACGGCTTGCGCAGAAAGCGGCCGGGAAGCAGCGCCAAACTCTTCGGATGAAAGTTAAAAAAATGTTCGCGGCCACGCGCTGGCTTACTAATCTTTCGACGTTTTCATCGTTGTCGTTCATGCGTCCATCTATTTGTCCTCTCTTCTTTTTTATCGCGAATCGCCTTTTTTGCAGTACAATATTCGTGCTTGTCATCGTTGATTTGCATCGCTTGATGCTTTCAAGGCGTTCTTTCATGTTGACATTCAAATGCATTTCGCATCGCGCATACGTGCGATCCTTTGCGACGCGTCTTCGCGATTATTCCGCCGCACCGAATATACACTACATGAAATTGTACAATTTGCCAGTGCCTCCTGCCATCAACAAAATACCAGAACGATGAGAATGCGCCAGTATCTCGGGCTACTGACCAACGAAATCCGTAATCCAAAAGTCCTATTCGTTAGCTCGCTCGATTAAAACGTCCAGGAATATATTGTAGTCATACTGGAGGTTCTCTCCTTATTTACTGAATTGCAAAATTGTATCGTAAAGATGAATGAAGAAGACGAATTTATTCCCGTGTAACGTATATTGAAGATAATGATACATGACGATATAAGATGACATATATATGCCATTGTTGGTCATACAAGAATTTTTATTCTCACAATTATTACACGATTTTTTAATCTCTTTGCAAATCGAATTGTCTCGCATAGAATGCACCTATCAATCGATATGTTCTGCTGTGGAGCTCTAGAGCCTCATTTCCATGCCACTAATAACTTTTCGAATCTCGTTTCTATTTTTGTATGCATTTGTAGTTGTAAATACTATGTAATTTTTATTATTCTGCTTCTTATATGGATTTTACCGTTTTCTGACGCTATAGATATAATTCACATATGTTTCGCCTTGAGAATTACATTTTCATAATCCTCAATAATCCCTCTTTTTTTTTTATAAATGAGATACCCATGTATATATTTAAATTCATAACTGTAAAGATGGGATCAAAACTCCGCGGGTCTCTGACATATCTACAGTACCTGCTTTGGTTTCGCCATCTATACAGAACTCCTTGAAACTACTCGTGCCTCTTACTTACCTTAAGTGTAGATATGGCAGAGGCCCGCGTAATTTCAAGAAGTTCTGAATAGATGGCGACACTAATGACCTTAGATACAGCAGATATACGAGTAGTTTTGAGCACTCTTTCATAGATGGCGAAATTGAAGATCACTTTGGATGTAGGTAAGACAGGGATACGAGTGGTACGTAATTTCAAGCACTTCTTTGTAAATAGTGCCTAAAAGTTAATAATGCTCGAACATCGTTTCGTATTCCCATTTCCATATTAATAAAGTGTTAGCAAACACAGTGTTACAATCTACATTGAAATTAATATGTACTGTAATATTGTCAGTTTCTTTGTTCATTTTATTCTACAACAATCAAGCTCTTTAGCAAAGGTAAATACATTTGTAAATATTTTTTCCTTTAAATAAATTTTGCAGCACATAATAAATACATATTAATAGTAGTGTTATTCTGTATTTCGGGCTCGCATCAATAAAAGTTGGGCTTAGTGCACATATAACCTATTTTTACAATACTACCTTAACTGTTGCACTCTCATCTTCTACTTCGCTTTTCCTTTTCATACTTTGTCTGCCTTACGTATTCCACTATCCTGATCTTTGTATCAGACATCTATTATACGTCATTCCTTTTCCTCCATGTTTCATTTCTTATTCTTAAGTCGATTTTATATCCTATTATCTCTATTTCCGTACATTCTGCTAACAGGTGTTTAAATGCTCCAAATTTTTGTCTGCACAGGTCACATCTTTTATTCTTCTCCATCTCCCAATATTTGTCCACCCTTTAATGCTTTCGCATCTGTCACCTGCACTATTAATTGCTGATGTGCTGTCTTCAGTTTTAATTTACGTACTTTACTAGTGTTGATGTTTTAATATATTTAAAAGTTTCAATATATGTTGCTTCTTTTTTTCTGTGTCGTTCCACCTGTTGCATTTCATAGTCTCTTCTTTTAAGGATCTCCGTCAATTTCTTTATTTCAGCTGTCATCAAATTCATTCTTACAAGACTTGTTTCATTTCTTTTTAACTAATCATCCTTTTCCTTTATGCTTCCAGTTCGGCCTTCCCACATTTCTGTTTCCTTTAAATATCTCTTGGCAATTTTGCTCCCACCTTTTACATACTTCCTAATATGTTCTTTTGTGTGCAGATTTCCTGAAGAAAGGAATAAGGAGCATTAACCAGCACTTCGGATCGTGCATATAAACAAGAAAGAAGGAGGAATAACTCTTGCCACATTCTTTAGTTATAGTAAATTGGTTTATATAAATAGTTTGTAACTATTAGCGCATAACATTAATTTCCAACAATTATGTGATTAACTGTTATGTATCATTATGTTATCTATCTAAATATATCTAGCATGTATTTTATTTTATATTCAGTTCAATTCGGTAGATCTTATATGTAAACATTAATATTACTTTTACTACAAGTTCTACTGAATGAGCTAAATATGAAATGAAAGATATAATAAATACTTTGCATATGCACAAGTTACACAATTGTTGTACTTTAAAATAAGCTTCAGTATATAATGTACATAAAGATTAGTATAAGGTTTACTTGTAAGATATATTGTAAATTAACTTCAAAGAATAGCTTGTCAGTATTAGATTTTGTATGTTTATAGTATTTATTATATTACGTAAATGTTAGTTTAGTATTGATACAAGATTTATTTGTACGATCTACTGTAAATAGATAAAGGAATAGTTCATAAGCATTAGATTGTAAAATTGAATTCCAACATTTTTGTAACTTGTATCTTCATTAATTAATTTGAATAAATCTTCAATGAAAGGAATTCTACTGCTCTTTTTATTTTCAAACCTTACCAATCCTTGAAAAGACCTAATTCCTATTCCTTAAACAAGTACTACCGTGCAGGAACTTTGAATGCAAAGTTCACAAGCGGGGTACTTGTAAAAATACACCTCAACATTACTAAACATACTGTAACAAGGTGTATAAATTGCACCTTGCGAAAACGTAATAAAGATGCAAATTATGCCTCGCGAAATCGCAACAAAGTTGTAAATTGTGCCCCACGGAAACGCAACAAAGGCACAACCTGTGCCTCGCGGAAACGCAACAAAGGCGCAACCTGTGCCCCGCGGAAACGCAACAAAGTGGCAAAAATCTGGAGAAAATTTGCAACAATGCTGCCCCCAAAAATTATGCAACAAAGTTGCAAACGACGCCTCGCGAAAATGCAACAAAGTTGCAAACAACGCCTCGCGAAAATGCAACAAAGTTGCAAACGACGCCTCGCGAAAGCGCAGCAAAGTTGCAAACAGCGCCTCGCGAAAACGCAACAAAGTTGCAAACAGCGCCTCGCGAAAATGCAACAAAGTTGCAAAAATTTAGGCACAACATCATTGGAAATTTTTCGAGAATTTTTGCAACTTTGTTGCACTTTCGCGAGGCGCTGCTTGCAACTTTGTTGCAAAATTCTGGAAAAATTTGCAACATTGTTGCGCCAAAAATTTTGCAACAAAGTTGCAAACAGCGCATCGCGAAAATGCAATAAAGTTGAAAAAATTCTCGAAAAATTTTCAATAATGTTGTGCCTAAATTTTTGCCACTTTGTTGCATTTTCGCGAGGCGTTGTTTGCAACTTTGTTGCATTTTCGCGAGGCGCTGTTTGCAACTTTGTTGCGTTTTCGCGCGGCGTTCTTTGCAACTTTGTTGCATTTTCGCGAGGTGTCATTTGCAACCGTATTACATTTTCGCTAGGAATTACTTTGCAACCTGGTTGAATTTTGGTGAGGCGCTTTATGTATACCTGGTTGCAACATATTTAGTAATGTTGAGGTCTATTTTTACAAGTTCTCCGCTTGTGAATTGTGCAATTGAAGTTCTTGCGCAGTAGTACTTGTTTAAGGAATTGGAATTAGGTCTTGTCAAGGATAGTTAAGGTGTTAAAATAAAGAGAGGAGTAGAATTCTTTTCATTTAAGATTTATTCAAATATATATTAGGTATACATAAGAGTTAACTACACAGTTGTTCTAAATTAAACTTATGCGTTAATAATGCCAAACTATTCTTAGAAACAAATTTACTATAACTAAACTATGTGGCAAGAGTTATTCTTTCTTCTTTCTTGTTTTATTCCCAATGAGAAATGTCGGTCAAGCTCCTTACTCTTTGCCTGCGAAACCTGCACACACGAACCAATATATTAGTAAGTGCATGTAGCAGGAGAGACAAAGATTGATAAGCGATATTTAAAGGAACAAGAAAGAAAGGTCTTCCCAAGCCGAAACCAGAAACGAAAAAGAATGAGAGGATTGTTTAAGAAGGAGTAGAACGAGTCTCATAAGAATGAAATTGATGAGAGCAGAAATAAAGGAATTGACGGAGAGCCTTAAAAGAAGAGACTATTGGAGAAGGTAGCTTATGCTGCTAGCTTTAATTTATGTCTTTTGGTCATTGCTGTATCTCGCCGCGACGTGGCAGTAATCGCATTTGTTTATAATTTATTTACACAAATTCAATTAATCAACGACATCTCAAATTGAAGCTTTCGGTTGCAGGAACACTCTCTTTCTCGTTTGGAAAGGGCTTCGTGTATGGTTTCGATGCAATTCTCGAACGCGCTGTTAAATTGTTTATAAAAAATAAACAGCGCACGCAGCATACGTGAATCATGTATTGTTGTGTTGCGGCATCCTTTACCTTCATTTTGAGCACAGGATCATTAATCTAGCACCTACAGAAGTCGAGATAAGTGGAGTGACCCGGAGTGCATTTTTGCCGATTCTTTAATTGTTTATAACTTTTAAACCACAAACGCTATATTGTTGAAACTGTCGAAAGAGATGGTTATGGTTCGTATCTTTAATTCGAGACCAGTCCCGTCAAAAAATATGCACTAGAAGCCGAGAAACACGCAATTGTTTAAATTAACGATGTAATCCAGGAATTCGGTTTTGACGGTGTGGAAAACTGCGAAAAAGACCGCAAACGCGAGATGGCGCCAAATGTCCGGTTATCGACATATCGTTACCGACAAAATGTTTAAAAACTGTTATCTCGGCCATTCGTTTTTGTTTCTTAATAAATGGGTGGTCAAATGAAAGAGAAACGAATAAGGTACATGATAAAAAATACCCCATTGCTGTAACTATATCCACTTGGCCGTAATAACAATTTCAATTGTTTAATTGTTTATAACAAATGAACTGCACATGGAATAATGTTCACACAGATTGGAGATGGTAGCTGATGCTGCTAGCTTTAATTTATGTCCTCTAGCCATTGCTGTATCTCGCCGCGAAGTGGCAGTAAACGCATTTGTTTATAATTTATTTAAACAAATTCAATTATCTCGGCTTCTAGTGGGCCGATTGCAATCAACGACATCTCAAATTGAAGCTTTCGGTTGCAGGAACACTCTCTTTCTCGTTTGGCAAGGGCTTCGTGTATGGTTTCGATGCAATTCTCGAAAGCGCTGTTAAATTGTTTATAAAAAATAAACAACGCACGCAGCATACGTGAATCATGTATTGTTGTGTTACGGCATCCTTTACCTTCACTTTGAGCACAGGATCATTAATCTAGCACCTACAGAAGTCGAGATAAGTGGAGTGACCCGGAGTGCATTTTTGCCGATTCTTTAATTGTTTATAACTTTTAAACCACAAACGCTATATTGTTGAAACTGTCGAAAGAGATGGTTATGGTTCGTATCTTTAATTCGAGACCAGTCCCGTCAAAAAATATGCACTAGAAGCCGAGAAACACGCAATTGTTTAAATTAACGATGTAATCCAGGAATTCGGTTTTGACGGTGTGGAAAACTGCGAAAAAGACCGCAAACGCGAGATGGCGCCACATGTCCGGTTATCGACATATCGTTACCGACAAAATGTTTAAAAACTGTTATCTCGGCCATTCGTTTTTGTTTCTTAATAAATGGGTGGTCAAATGAAAGAGAAACGAATAAGCTACATGATAAAAAATACCCCATTGCTGTAACTATATCCACTTGGCCGTAATAACAATTTCAATTATTTAATTGTTTATAACAAATGAACTGCACATGGCATAATGTTCACACAGATTGGAGATGGTAGCTGATGCTGCTAGCTTTAATTTATGTCCTCTGGTCATTGCTGTATCTCGCCGCGAAGTGGCAGTAAACGCATTTGTTTATATTTTATTTAAACAAATTCAATTATCTCGGCTTCTAGTGGGCCGATTGCAATCAACGACATCTCAAATTGAAGCTTTCGGTTGAAGGAACACTCTCTTTCTCGTTTGGAAAGGGCTTCGTGTATGGTTTCGATGCAATTCTCGAATGCGCTGTTAAATTGTTTATAAAAAATAAACAGCGCATGCAGCATACGTGAATCATGTATTGTTGTGTTGCGGCATCCTTTACCTTCATTTTGAGCACAGGATCATTAATCTAGCACCTACAGAAGTCGAGATAAGTAGAGTGACCCGGAGTGCATTTTTGCCGATTCTTTAATTGTTTATAACTTTTAAACCACAAACGCTATATTGTTGAAACTGTCGAAAGAGATGGCTATGGTTCGTATCTTTAATTCGAGACCAGTCCCGTCAAAAAATATGCACTAGAAGCCGAGAAAAACGCAATTGTTTAAATTAACGATGTAATCCAGGAATTTGGTTTTGACGGTGCGGAAAACTGCGAAAAAGGCCGCAAACACGAGATGGCGCCACATATCCGGTTATCGACATATCGTTACCGACTAAATATTTAAAAATTGTTATCTCGGCCATTCGTTTTTGTTTCTTAATAAACGGGTGGTCAAATGAAAGGGAAACGAATAAACTACACGATAAAAAATACTCCGTTGTTGTAACTATATCCACTTGGTCGTAATAACAATTTTAATTGTTTAATTCTTTATAACAAATGAACTGCACATGGAATAATGTTCACACAGATTGGAGATGGTAGCTGATGTATCTCGCCGCGAAGTGGCAGTAAACGCATTTGTTTATAATTTGTTCAAGCAGCAATTTCTGTCGTTTAGAATGGCTCTCGTGCATAGTTACCGTGTGCTTTCCAGACGAATGTTTAAATTGTATAATAATAACTAAGCCTACGAACCTAAGAAATCCATACTATTTATAATCCAATTACGAACTTAACCTCTTAAATTTTTCCTACTCCTAACGTTGGATGACTAGTTGAATTTCGTTGCAGTTAAAGTACTTTTTGTGCAATTGTATGTCATGTCGGCGAGATGGCCAAAAATTAACTCATAATCTTGTTGCTGAATATCTGTAATATTCTCATTGCTGTAACTGATATGTTTCACAGGAGGAATAAAGGTAATATAATTAAAACGATGTAATTTTAATGAAAACGCCGAAGATTACATTGTGGTATATACAAAATGGGCTTAATTTAATAGATAATGGTTAATGAAATTGTAATAAACACGCATAATCTGATACTATCGTTAGGCGTATATACTATGTACATGTACGCAACGTAAAGAGTATACTACTTAATACGAGATTGATACAATTACGAAATTTTATTATCTGTACTTCTTCTGTTTGGAAAGACGTACAGATGTTCGAATAAAATATTCGTGGTGGCAATTTCGTTGCAATACATACGATTGGAACCCTGATATAAAATATGAATCAGAAAATTCATCTTTTTATGACGGTGATACATTCGAAGCATATACAATAGAATAATGAGTGGCTTATTAATTGTATCCTATGTATATTCATATACAAATATTTCTATTGTGTTCATGTATCAATAAAAAGTAAACATTATTAACGTGCAACAGTTCTGAAATGTATGTTTTTCCTGTTGATTAAGTATAATAGTTATAAATCATTTTCTTGGTTTTTTTGCATTTTTTTTTCAATTTTTATCACGTTTACGGTATGTTACCGCTAACAGTAACGAGTACGACTGTCTTGTTTATGGAAAACGATCGAAAGTAAATCACTGAACTTCCTATAAATATGCTAAATATATAAATGATTGTACGATACAATCTATTGAAAAGACCAGTCCTTCTGCAGTCTGCTTAATGGCAGTGCGTAATTAAAATGAGACAGAAATACGCGAAGAAATTTTAACCGGCATCTTTAGGAAGAGGAAAGATTAACATTTTAACTTGCCGCGACAACCGGAAGCAAAGATTATATAGGAAGAAAATTAATGTTATTATTATTATCATTACGCAAAAGAAAAATTATAGAAAAAATATATATATATATTTCTTTTTATACCATAGAACTGTTTTTTCTTTAGTTAATTGTTCAACATAATATAGATTATACGATACGACTCTAACGTTAAATGTATAGAAAATATAGATAATAAACTTTTCAACGATTTCGAGATAGTAGTCCCATATAATTCAGGATACCACCGCTCTTTATGATTCTTTTAGTATAAAATGTAACACGCAAAAAAAGAGAAGTACAATGAAGAGTTCAAACGATCGGTTACGATTTAGACAAAATAATTCTCTTCTCTTACAATATAATTTATACTAAAAGGTTACGTTGGGCTTAAACAAATTTGACCTGTAATAGGTAATACAGGTCACGCCAAAGAAGCGAATTTCCCGATTCGTCTGGAATACTTATAATGCAAATCACTTTTCTCTATCAACGTTCGAGAAGTGTAAAATATATAAATTCCTGTTATCTTTATATCTTGTCATATTTATCACCGCGTAGAACTAGCTAGCGTCTAACCGCTATATTCTCTTCGTTTATTATATAATCATTATAAGGTATATTATATAAATATTTTATAAACGGAGAATTAATGTTACACTATTTACAAAAGTATGATAGACATGTGCTTATTAAATGGCGAAACTAAATAAGGCGAAACGTAACAAATAGATGCATCTTTCTTGTTCACAGTCTCAGAGTATTCCATTCAATCTACACGTTCATAATTATTTTTGTCTTCGTTTGTCTATGTGAAATTCGAACGTAAAGAGTAGCAACTGTTTGGATTTTTGTAATCGATTATTCAAGCCGCCTCAGTATCACCTGTAGGATTTGTCCCACGTGTGTTTCATTACGATACAAAAAAAAAGTAAGGAAGAAATAAACGATTGTAGTTTCAGAAGTAAAAGTGTCATGGACCACTACCCGTGTGGTTTCTATGATTTGTGAAAAATTTCGAACCCCTCCTTTAACTGTAGCTTATACGAAAAGACGTATTTTACACTCTATCATACCATAAAACAGCTGTTCCTACGATACAAAATCATTTGAATATATCATATTAAATGTACACAGGTCCTCCCTTTTTACGTCTAGTATTCTCCTATTACTCAATTTCGGGCGCTAGAATGTGGCGTTTCGTATATATATCTATATATATTGATATCGTACATTTGGCGTTAATAAATCTATCGTATCAACAGTATATAAGTACGAACACAAAAATCTTACCCACGCTTGATTACCGACTATCATCTGTTTTGCAGATTAATTAAACCACTCCCGCTAGTCGTAGCGAGAAACCATGTTAAAAAAAGAAGGTTTCTTTACCATGCACGTAAAAAGATGCCACATTCTAAACATAATTCATATTTGTACTTGTCATAAATCATATACGAGTAATATATATAAATGCTCGTTAAATAGTGTTTGTTCTTACGTATGTCCAATGATACTGAAATGTATTAACAAGAGAATGTGTGCTATTATGTCATGTAACTTGAATCTAAGCTTAATAAATATGAAACAGAAATATCGAACACAATTACGGAAATCTATTGTATTGTTAACAAATTAACCGATTAATATTATGAAGTATCTCGCGTTTGCATATTCTCCTCGTACTATGAAAATCATTATGAAGTATATAAAACTCCGAGTATGAAAAACGATTCTTTCTTTTTCTTTTTAACTATATATATACGCATGTAGTGACTAAAAAATTACACGATCACGTATTATCACCGCACGGTTTCTTTACAGTACAATTGTTAAAGACTAAATTACTAATTCATACCTTAAGAGACCGATATACCTTCTTCCGGGGATATACTCTCTAATGCTGCGGGTTCTGCGAATCCACGAGCTATTAATTCATCAGCAAGAGATATCACCTGCGACATACAATATGATTCATTTCGTAAACTTAATCGAATAAATATTTCTATATTACAGCACGTATGAAATAGCGTTTACGTACCCCGTGTTTATGAATATTAAGATAGAGATTAACATATGTATTAGTGTTGATGTAGCCTTCGATCTGAGCTTGCCCGACGATTCCGTAACACATATGGGCAACTACTTCATAAGCCTCTTGGTTCCACTCGCCTAAAAGAGCAATGCGCGAATTAATACGAGATCGTCGAGGCGCAAAAGAGAATAAAGCGCATCGCGTAAAACTATGATTACGATTATACTTACCATTTTTGGGTTGAACATTCGCCAAAAATATTTCGATCGCTTGGAACGGTAACGTAAGGTAATCGGACCTAATTTTCTTCATTTCTGCGGTACTGAAGAACCAGTAACCTCCGTGATCAACGAGTCGTACTAAATGTCGTTCTCCATGTGGATCTGGTTCTTCGATATACACTCTGACCCACTTGCTGTACCACTTTGCAACTAAGATCATACCCTCTGTAAATTAAAGTAAATACAATTAATCGAATAATTGTTACACCACCGCCCAATAATATTGGTCGACAATTACTTTGCTCTTCAGAACCGTCCAGGCGGTTTAACAGTGGCAATAAAAAAGGTAGAATCATAATAGTGTGATAAAAACGTACTGCTAAGTTCATTTGGAGCTGGGGGCGATTCTGTCGTATTATATAATTGCGTCATATTGTTGTCTAAAATCCGCAACGATGGGTATGTAGGATGAGTAGGAAGTTGTACGAAGTATCTGTTTGGTTTTACTATATGACACACGAGAATATCATTATTCACTCCCTCTATTAACGACAATTGCATTAATTCCGTGACCCACGGGACTTGTTCCGGTATTTTCAACGGCAAAATCTGTTCGAGGGTCACTTGAGGATATTTTTTCTCTGGGAACTTTTGTCGTATTAACTCCAGAGCGATGTTTATTCCCTCCGAGGAACCTTCTATGATACAAATCTTCTGATCTTTCCACGCTGGACAACGTTTAACACCTATGTGTACATCCGCCTTCATTCGAATACTTTGCAGGAAGCAGCCATGACGACCGATTAATTTTCCCACTAAATTCTGCGGTACACCAAATTCGTAGGTCACGGGTATCGTGCTGTCCTTTGTGTGGCCCTTGATACTTCCTCCTGAAAGAAACACAGGCTATTAAATCGTGTACTATCCTCAATATCGATTATACAACAGCAATTACCTTTTCCACTGTCCGTGCTCCCTTCGCTTCTGGCTTCATCTGTGACACTGCCTTCTAGGACACCAGAAACTGGACTATGATTGGCAGAATCTCTTTCAGACAATGCCTGCGCCGGAATCTTAGTGTCCTCTAATTCAGTGGTAACGGATGGCTCGTCCCTTGGATGATAATTGCATTCATTATTTGTGTCATTATTTTCATGTGTACTGGCGACAATTTCTTGGGAGTTAGTCTCACAAGAGACCTTTTGCTCCTCCTCCTCCGCAACATTCTCAAATATCTTTAACATTTTGCCACTGGAATCGATGGTGTTCTCTAAAGAGGATGAACCCTTACTTCTGGCTATCATATCGAAATTGCTTGTTTTAGGATTACTCCCTAGCTGTATGTTAATTTTATTCGAAGGAGTATCCACGTAACTGTACCATGCCTGATCGTCTTTAGCAGGTGTTCGAGAATGCGCGGAAATACATTGTGAACTGTTCCTTCTCTGTGGTATATCTAAACTTTCGCTTCGTTTTCTAGGTGTACTAGCGACCTCCTCTATTGGACGGCCGGACGAATTTAGCGAGAAAGACTCGTCAAACTGTATGCCAGAATCATAAAAGTTTCCGCTTGATTTTGACGCTACTGCTTCTCGTTCATTGACGAAACTTTCTTCACTCTCATCTGGATTATTAATTCCACCTGGATCAGCTCTGTCGACTCTGCGACGTTTGTACCACACTAGACCGATTATGAGTGCAAAAGCGGGAAAAGTCCACCTCATCACTTGGAAGTGAGTAGCGGACATGTTGCCGATCCACTGTAGCTACCGGTATCAGGAAACCTTTTGTTCTGAAGCAGGAGAAAATAATTTCGTACTTTAGCAGAAGTTCAACAGACAATTGTCAATACAGTTCTTAGTTCAATTAATTTTACATCTTTTATTTACAATACCGTTGGCGGTACTTCAGCTGTATTAATAAAAAAGCCAATGATATTTCATTCTTATTCGATTTCCGTTACTACTCGCCGTTTGTCGTAATATATTAAAGACTGCGTTAAATATCGAATTTTAAATAAAAAACGAACGAAGGTATTAGTTGACCGAAAGCAGCTAAAAGTTACCAATGCTCTTAAAATCCACTGTTCTCCTTGCATAATTTAAATGAACATTTCACTGACGTAACCTGAGCTTAATTATCATTCAGGTGATCATTGCTATCGTATTAGCACGTATTACTTGGCAAATTAATCAGCACATGTCCGTATGGATAACTTATATAAACGAATTGCAGGTGGATTAAAAGTACGACCAAGTTGAGGAAGTTACTTACTAATAGCATTTCGAAAGTGGGTGTATTTGTCAGAAGTGAATAATATTAGGATAAAGTAAAAAGCTTTTACTTAATCAAAATTATAATTACAATGCAGAAAGGCAAACGATAACAACAGTAATAATAACAAAAAAAAATGTTCGATTTAAAGTGAATCATTTGAAATGCGAAACCGTTGACGATGTAAGCTTTCTAACAAACATGGAAACGATAAACGAAGTTTACACGGCTCATATTTGTTGATCAAGATTTTCGCCGCAGCCTTGTATAATTTTCCTATACACTTGCTAAATTCTTATTGCGAAATATTTATATATGTATATTTTGTATTAAAATTAAATTTTTCGTCAAAAGTATCTATTCCAATTTGTGTAAACATTCCAAGAAGAAAATTGTGATTATAAATTGTCGTTAAATGGAAAATCATAAGATCTATCTTGAAGCGTCCTGTACAGTGCATTCACCCCCGCTTGGTGCATGCATACAGGTTCCATCTGTGATACCTGAAGTTCAGAAGAAACACCTGACCGCCTCGAAAAGTGCAGACCAAAATGAAGAACAAAAATTATACTGAATGCGTTAAAAAACCATATCTCACAAAACAGTTCGTAATTTACCAGAAACAGCAAAGGAAAGAATAAATGATAACACGCACAACGCGCACATATGTGACGAATATGTATCCCGGTTTCGACTGTCTTTCTTAACGAAATTTTGCACGATCTTTGCCGGCAAGATAAACTTTGCGTAAGTGTCTCGAATTTCATCGTTGGAGATAGATAATTTCATTCCAGAAGAACGGCATTAAAATTCGACGTCTTTCGAGGACAGTTGCGACACTAAGTTCAACACGCTTTCATGGGACACCAAGGTGTAATTATACGAGGCAAACAGACCTATAATTACGAAGGTCGAGTCGGTGTATGTTAAATGTATGATCGCACAACGGCTCACCGATATTACTTCCATGCTTTCTTCCATCTGTGATCATACAACGCGAGAAAGAAGCGGTTGAATCGTACGAAACACGTGGCCTCGTACGAAAGATACAGCGTTGTTAAATAGCCGGTGGATATTGCAAGTTCGAATGATTCTCCCGATGTAATTAACAAGGGAAGCACAGGCACTTTCGTTAACACGACTAACGCTGTACTGCGGTTTATGGAACGATCGCGGCTTTCGGCACGTGGTGTAACTCTGGAGAGACCAGTTCGACTGGAAGCGCTAGGCGATTGCGCAGGCTCGATTACGTTAAGCGGCGTTCACACAATGGTAGTAATGATTAACTGATAACGTTCGAATTTCCTTCGTTTCCTTCCTGATTTCGAGAACGTCAGATTGTGCGAGACACATATCGCTAACTACAAAATGGAAGTAACGTCGCGGGTCGAACACAGATGAGGGGAAGAAAATGTTATTTTAGAGAACGGTTTATTCGCGAGCGAGCAGTAGAACCGATTTGAATCGCCAAGGTAGCTTATTTTCGAAGGACAACAGAGGTGATTTATGGTTGCCTATTTGTAGATAGAAACGTTATTAGCCGCAAGTTTATGCTCCGATATGGTACACTAAAAGTGCTTCTTCGTTTTTTTTTTTAATACATTTATATGTCAGGATAAGAAAGCAATAAATGAAATATATTGCATATAAACTATGTATTTGCGAACGAATTTCTAGCGATAATTGATCGTCTTTTTTTTCAATGTGCTCTACCAGATGAGTGGACGTCAGAATTTTTTTTACTTCAAGCTGATAACAACCGCCCTACATAATAATACGTTTCAATATATTTGTCTAACTAATTTAACGTGAAATCTTTGTTGAAAGTAAAGTCACTGAAATCGTCGATCCAAGCAAGGAATTACACAACGTTGCATAAACTCATAGGCTTCCATCACACCGATGTATGGATAGGGTATAATTTCGAACGGATGGACAATAATCACGCATACGATTCAACAATTCCATGGAATTTACATAGCGCTGTCTCGTCGCGAAAATTCTTAGTTTCTACAGAATCAGCAAAACAAGCAAGGTAACACACATATCCCGTCGATGTAAAAAATGCATTTAAAAGGAATCGTTAAGAATTTCGTAGGCGAGTCAGTCTCGTGTCACGGAGCATTTCATCTGTATCGAATCGTGTAACGATCGAATGTGAGTGTATAGTAGTGAATGAATATGATCTACATTCGTGGAGTCCGATGGCGCGATAAAAAATGCAACCGGCAGTACAATCGTACGTTATCCGATTAGATAATCGGATTTTAATTGTCCTTATGAATTATCTTTGCAAGTATAGAGGGACGAGAAATAAATTTGAGAAAATGGAGAAAATAATAATAATGGTACTTAAAAAGCAGTGGTATAGTAGAAACTGTATGGCAAAGTTGAATGAAGGGTGTGACGATTAAATGCAAATTATATCATAAATGGTATAATATTTTTTCACACGCGACATTGATATTTCCTTAGCACAAATTGTCCATTATTTGCCAGATTCTGTCTGAATCAGCTGTGTGCCCTTTCGAACATAATACTATATTGATGATTCACCTTTTAAGCCTTTCTGGCTTTTTGTAGGAATTTAATAGCCTTACTAATACTGCACGAGTTTAATCAAATTCCCTGTACCTTCACTCATTATACGATTCATTACTTCATTTTATGATCAATTTCCTTTTAATGAACCCTAAAAACTGAAAAGTCATTCGCTAAATACAAATTGCCCTGTTACCTATTTCAGATATCAATTCAATACATTCTCTGTATTATCACCAATTCATAACATTTTCACGCATAGATTATTAGAAACTACAATTTACCATCAGTGTTATAAGAAAATCAGAATGCTTTCGCATTCATTTTTCGCAACTATCGTTCTTAATGATAAAAGAGCGGCGAATAACGGATGGGTAAACGAAAGAACCGACACGCACTTTTAACGGACGAATGAAAAGGATGAAAGGAGATCGACCAAGGTGAGGCAAGATTGAACTCTTACCAGCGCTACCAGAAAGGGAGGAGGGATACACGCTGGACAAGAGGAAAAAAGAAACAAGTTAAATTAAACAGAAACCGGTAACCGTTGTCCGGCGAGATACGAGATCAGATCGGCCAGTGGTCACTCGTAGAACTGGGTTAGGCGCAGGCTAACTTCTTATGGTCTAAAAATGTCCTAAGAAAGGGTTCACACACCATGAAACATGCATCATTCATTTCGGAAATTCACTGAACGCCTGTAATGAACGCGCTCGAAGTCCTACAGATACTTCATTTTCTTTTAAAGCGGGACCGAAAGTAATACCAAGTAAACTCCTGTAATTCTCCTTTCGCAGCCGCATATTATTGGAAAACGTATTCGTCTTTAATCGGCGTAAATTTTTAAATTCAACCTCTGCGATACAGTAGAGTAGACGCTACTAATTTATTTACAGCGCTTGCACAGCGTTCTCGAACTACTTCGAGCCCCAGATATTAATTTCAGAGACTAGTATTATCTCGAATATTCTGATACGATAATATTTAGGTCGTGTAGAACTGTATCTAGGTCCCTTTACTATTCCATCGGAACGCAACAATTATACCTGAGTTCGGTTTATATTTTGCAACGTGCACACGTTCCGTTTAGAGGTAGCAATAAGTGCAACGGTGGTTAATGCACCGATTAATATAAACTAGAGTGAGGTGTTGGTTTACTGGTGGACAGGTGGAGGCACTCGTACGAGTAACAGATTTACCCGGTAGGGTCGCTACAAGCCGGCAAATGTAGATATAGAGGAAAGAAAGATGACCACGAGATGGAACAAAGATGGTTTAACGTGCCGGTGGAATGTTCAACGTGTACAAGCAGAGGGCGATGAAGTAACGGGGAGCTTGAGCTCAACGGGTATCACGAGAAGATGGGAATTGGAAAGGAAAGAGGAACACGTGAGATGGACGATGAAAGTCGGAACAAAAAGGGGCACAGAAAAGAGGTCCTGCTGACTCTCCTGAAACACGTTTTCGTATATGCTTTACAGCAACCCTTGGAGGAGATACGTGAACCAATCAGGATCGAACGAATGCTTTTAAATGGAACCGTTTGCTCCAGATGATCCAGCTCCGGTTTTTGGATCCTTTTTTTCTTTACCCCACGCGTTCTTATTTCTGTAAGACCTTTCACTATTTCCAAAAAGAAAGTATCAATTCTTCGTTCTGTATCATGGTCTACAGTTAATGCAGATAAAAATGAATCAGTTATATTGGCCTTGGTTACCATGAATCTAAGAGTTCCAGTGGATAGGGCGATTATGCTTCTTATACCCGCAGATTGTAAGATTTATGTTTACGCAGTATCAACATTGTAGTTTGTAGTATTGATAATAACCTTTGCAATCGCAGGTAAATCGAAGCACACCTTTAGGACCTTTAGAAGGAGACTACTCGAGTGGCACAACCTTTTCCACTGAATGTTACTGTGAAATCAAATATTTACTGTATACACCTGCTGACTCGGATATTGAATGTAATTCGCTCTACTTATTATTGCAAACCGGGCCATTCTTTAGGGCACACTTTACAAACGCGCAAAATAATTGAATATAATAACATATGTATTCTTATTAAACATCCGTATCTGGAGAGACCCTACTGTTTTACAGTTTAGTAGGTAATTTATGGAATTGAGAAATGTTGGGAATGAACTGTCAATGCTGAATATTAAATAGAGACACGAACTGTCTAGTTTGCCGTAACAATACATGTACATGAAGAGCTTAGAAGACAGCAAAGTAAAAAGTGGTACCCTCTGTACTAGACGCGTTGTGAATTTCAATTTTCACTCCAGCGAGGTGTGTTTAATTTAATGAACGGCTCACGAATGGTTTCACTAAACTAATATTGTTAAACGCACGGAATGTAGAATTATAAACCCGATATACATCGAAAGTTAATATTGCTGCCATGCAATTTTCAAGTTATAACACAATGCCGGGAAAATCTCAATCAAAATTTCTTATTCCACTGAATATAATAATAATAATCATAATTCGTTACTTGATAAAATACAGTTCAACATTGCTCCAGAAAATTATCAACGAAAAAAGTAGTTCATTATCAATTGGCGGTAAGCTATCACGGCATTGAATGATTTTATTTATCAACATATTTTGGTAGTATGTAACCTTGTATGCATATGACTATAGTTTACAACCGACATAATTCCGACTATGCGCAGAAAATTTGTAGTGTGATAGAAGTTTAATTTTCATACAGGTGACCACGTGACTACATTCATGCGATTAAAACGATGATTCGTACATTATACGGAAATAACCAATGCCATATTCAGGGCCAGCTGCCTTAGAAAGCAAGCCGATGCGATGTGAAACTGAACGTTGGTATCCTTAGAAATAGCATGTAACTAAAAGCGACCGCCACAGTCTGTTGACCCTTTAAATGTTCGCAGCGGACACATGGAAGGAAGACAACACAACACGCCAACGCGAATTATATGCAACGTTTCACACGTATATACGAAGCCATCCATTGGAAACGATTCGCAATTCAGATACTTCATCGGCTGTAGTTAATAACTAATCGTGATAACACGGACGGTAAATAAGGAAAAGAAAATAAAAACATTCAACTATTGTTGCCCACACAATGATTAGAGGCATCTGTCGCAATTTATCAATTTCACATACTAGAAGAGTCCATGTATCTACATTTGTACGTACGATGCAATCGTATGTTATCACATGGACAACTCTGCGAAATATACAAGATGGTCGGTAACTGGTGGTACGACCGAAAGGGGGGTAATTCAACGTAAGAAAATGAATCGGAAATGTAGAATAAAATTTGTTCGTAGAGGGATTCGTCTTCGAGAAAATTGACTTTAAATATTCGGCCGATACACGTGCACCGATCATGTCTCGACACCAAAAACGCGAATCGAAATGGGAAAAGGGATGGACGAATGTTTGAGAACGTTTCACATATATGTGTGTGTATTATGAAGCCGTCTATATTACATGGTATCCCTCGAAAATATATTCTGTTTACTTGGATGTGTATCGAAGTTTGGCCTTAGGTGAATTTTCAGAGAAAATGAAGGCGCCGACACCATGGAATCGGTGGTGCACGTGTCAAGTAAATCGAGCCGCCGAAAACGTTCCCCCCTCGAATGATGTGCCCATATTGCGGTCAACCGAATTTCGACGAACTTGTGGCTCAAGTTCGGTTTGAGTATAAGACCCGCAGCTAACAGCACAAAATGCGTGCCTGTAGTTGATTGTTCGATAAGCTATTACGTTCTTTTAAATGAACATTAATCCTATGCAACAGAACGAAGCAATCTGGGAGTCCTATGAGTTTTTTGTAGCCATAAGTAAAAGATAACAAAAGAAAGCCGCTAAGCGAACCTATATGATCACGAGGTCTGTTCAAGATGATCGACATACCTATGTAATTACTTGTCGGTCGGCGTTCAATTTCTCCTCAATGTCTAGCACGTGTCCAGCAAATGATTACGATCAGATTCCCGACGCACTAAATATTCAACTGTTCTTGTATTGCGTAGAAAACTGCACCACGTAATCACAATGTTTTTCCTTGCTCGCGAGAGACAATATGGCGGTAAGAATTCGGGTGCAGCATGTCCGGCACGACGAGATCGCAACGCCGCCTAGCGATGCGACGGTGACATAATCGTGGCGCCAAACTGTCTCCTATTTAAAATGTAAATTGGTAAAGAAAATTGAAAATATGGTCATTGAATCGTTCACGATGTTGTTATATCAGTTTTTTGTTAGAATGCAAAGTATTTATAAGTTTTATAAGATTAAAATTTCAAACAAAATCGGTTTCCGTATAATGCGCTGTCATCTAGTGGAGAACGGAGGACATTATTCGTCGGTGTAAACTTCTATTACAGTTGGTAAGTAGCAAACGAGTTTAATCTAATCCTATGTTGATAATGTAGATTTCTAAATTACGTCGCAGACTAGATCTCGTCTGATTGCATATCGTAACTAGCGGACAAGTACATTTTAACATGTAAGTGCACTTCTTTATTAAAAGATGGCAGAATAAATTTTACGATATACGATTGTACCAGCGCACTTCTCATAAAATACAAATACACACAAGTATGTTCTTAAAAAAAATTGAACTCAGAGCTGTTAAAGCAAAGAACTCATCCTTTAAAATAAGCCCCGATAGACTCCTACACAATTTCTTGTCTCAAAGTTAGAGCAATTGATAGATCGACAATTCTCCGGTGATAAATTAGTGATCCTTTAATTGCGTTGGAGGAGTGTATAATATAGATGTATAACCGTGCGACGTAACAAATATATTTAGGAACCATTTCTTTTTCTGAGGTATTCCGGAATCTATATTAAATCTAGACAAATATTTGAACTAGACATAGGCTAATGTTGGGCGACCTTGACTGAAATCTATGTTGCATCTCTGTACCTTATTTTTAAAAAGCAGAACACTACGATACTCCTTCCCTTACGCACTGATGATCCCACAGCGTGGTATTCGAATTTTCATCGCGAGGATCATACGTCTTGTGCCTTATGACACTTAAATGCATAGACCGAGCGTAAATCCTGGCATAGGGTGAATCGCCTCTCATAAAAATGTAAATGATAATAGGACGGCATGCTCTGTACTCTGCATAATATCGACAACGGTGCTCCATAACGTGTAATGCAAATGTAGTGACATTATTTGGATGAGAAGTCGAGGGCTGTGTCTGTAGGAGAATCTAACGTTCGTTTTCTCTGCGGTCGGTAATATACATTGTTGTATAAAATATTCAATATCCGATCGTCCAAACTAGAATACCTAAAGGATGTATCGCTTCTGTTTGCGATCCCATGAAAAATCATAAATCTGATATTGAACTATTTATTTATCTCGTTGAAGTGGACCTTTTAAATGAGTAGTTAATCGGTATTTCAAGAAAAAAAAAACAGGTTTAAAAAATGAGTGTCGAAGATTAGAAAGGACCCAGAAGATTTTCAGATAATGCACGAGATGGTTTGATCTGGATTCGAGGCGTCGGGACGCAAGGTTACAGCGGTCGTCGGGTCAGCAACACCACGGCCGTCCACCTCTTTCCCTTCATTCCTCTCGCCATTTCGTCCTCTTTACCCTCCCAACGCTCTTTCGCCCTTCCTTCCTTCCTTTCTAGCACCCCCCTCCCTCACCTAACCAGCCAGCTAGCCAGCCCTTCCACCCAGTCTGTCTTCTTTATTTATCCTCATGTCGACCATGCCACAGTACGCCATCTTCTGCAGAATCGTCGACATTCTTATTAACAGCCATTATAAGCGGCCATGTGGTTTATCCTTAGTTTTATTTTATTTCACAAATTTCCCAGTCGTTTCTATTTAATTCAACATCTTAAAAATCACCGACAGAGCGATCGTGATTCCTCGATTACGCGAAAACGATATTCTCAAAGAAGCACATAATTAATCAACTCGACTGGAAACGACGGGAATCCCCAAAGGGCAAGCTGTTTGCACCCTCTGAGGAGCAATTCTTTTTGTCACTGAATTCAGATTTTAACGATATTCCAGGAAAATTTGAAATAAATTTTGCACGAGATTTTCGAATAAGAAACTGCGTTATAATAACAAAGGGAAAATCGGTAATACTGAGTGGCGCCGTTTCAATTCTCCACCACAGCCGTCTATTTGATTATTGTTGCTTGGCCAGTGCATTTTAACCGCTCGATTGTTATCCAATGCGCCAGTCGAGCTGCTTGCAAACAACACGGCGGAGGGGGTGTCTGGGTCACCCCTTTTCATGTTAGTCTGTCTGTCTGGCTGGCTGGCTGGCTGGATACCTTGTTAGGGTTTGCAACCCCAGGTTTCGCAGTTCCGTTATATAGCATGTGACATCGAAATACACCGATTGTTTACATCCATCCCGCGTGTATCAATCGGACTATTGATTAAACAACTTTAATGACTAATTACGTGCTTGATGGAACCCTGATGAACGGAGGGTATACATGGACCTTAATTATGCGCCCATTGCATATCGGAAATGGGGAAGTCGACAACAATCGAGGGGAATAATTAATTGTTGCAAAAAGTTTCAGTTAAAACTCGAAGGTGTTTATTGAAACGGTTAATAGAAAAGGATTTGCAGGTCTGTCGATTACTGTGCCGCGGGCAACGTTGCGTTCTCATCGCCTATCATCGTCGCCTCACCGTGACGACTCGAACGAAAAGGAAAACTTTCAAGGCAATTGAGACAATTATCCAGCTCTCTAATATCGCGAACGCCCATTAATCCTAATTAACGGAGAAAGTTTACTGTCTAATTGCGAGGCATTATGCAGGAGAGTTGTGTTCAAAGCTTGTCTACCGTTTCAATCGGCGGTTTTTCATCAGTGTTTCGGGGCTCTTTGATAAATTTACCACTGTTCGCGATTAAATGGATCCTTAAATAAAAATTGTACGTTATTCGTACAGGAAGATGGAAGCGGTCGAAACCTGCCATTAACAGAGAAAGGCCAGAAAACAAAAATTGAAAACGCCCACTCGATAGCCGATACGGCCGCTTATCTTTTCTTTTTCGTCGCGCTTTTTTTCTCTCCTCTCCTTTTTCATTTCGAATGAATGCATCATATTGCGTTTATCGTGCGTGGGCGGTGCAATGGTTTATCAAGCAGACAGGGTTTTGCACCCCGTACCATTGACGCTGGGGCTAGGGTTCCAGAAGCAGCTACTGGTGCAGTGGAGGGAGACCCGTCTCCTGGAGGGGGTGTCTGGGGCAATCCCCTCCAGTCTGGGGGTTCCCAAACTCAAACGCATTTCCCGGGGTTCGCAAATCTCTCGGTCGTTCGTGTCCCGGTCGAAACTTCACCACCCATGGCACAGTTTCGGCGAAACTTTACCTTGCCTTCCATACCAGTGAACCACCGGTATAATATTTTAAATTACATGAAATTAAGGCGGTGTTGTATAAGATCGTGTTTTAAAAGAACTGTTCTCCTTATCTTCATAAAATGAAACCGTTATTGTCGATTAATTTTTCGAACTTGAATACGATAATGCATTCAATGCAATCTCGACGTCAATTAGAAGACGAGTTTAGTCAAGTTAATTTTGTAAATGTTATACAACCCTTTCAAACAATGTCCGCGTGGAATAATTGGAAATTGGAAAATCGTTGAGGGAAAGGATGTATGTAAAAATCGAACACGTGAACGCGAACGTGTGGGTGAGATGGCCAAATTCCAGATTCGAGTCCGGATGTTCCGGTGGGCGCATACCGGTCGATAAGCGGAATTCGTTGACATTGATCCAGCGAATTCGCCGTATAGCTATCGGTGAGTCACCGTGGCTCAGTGCCCTTCAACCAGCTCCGTTCGTTTCCTAAACTGGATGACTCCATGGCGGCGCAGGTCGATTTGCTTTCACCGTCTGCGTTTATTATTTTCCAACGACCTTCTTCCCTACCCTTCGCCCCCGAAACGTTTCCAATTTTCGCGTTTACCTTCTGCCTTAATGAAATCCGACTTCTCAAACCGTATTACTCATCGACTCGACCGCGATCTTTATTCTACGAGAAGCGACCGTCCAGGGGCAAACATTCTTATCATAAAAAAAATAAATAAAACTACCCCACAGAGTAATCGAAAAGTTTCGTCCCCTGAAACATCTACTCGCCGATGTCCAAACATTATTTACATATCAGCAGTGATCAAAGATCGTTCTGTTCCTTGGCGAACGACGTAGAGGAAGATGGATGTCCAACGAGTGGTTAAAACGCGGCGAAAATGAGTCGAGTGGCATAAAAGTGGCACAATTGGTTCAGTGGGGCGGTGCCCCTACGGCCTTGGTTCGGGACACTGAACTCAGTGGCCATGCGAAACGCTCCGTACACGGTACCCCATGCACTTCTCACATCCCTTCCAACCTCTCTTCCCGCCTATCGTTTCCATCGCGTTGCACCCGTTTTGCACATACGTATGCGTGTATGCAACGTCCACTCCCGGTTGTTTCGCTCGAAACTAGGCCCCGCGAGCCCGGCAACCGGCAATACACGGCGCCCGCGAGACGCGCCTGGCTGCGTGTCTACCGTACTGTTTGGTTGATTTCACGCGGTGACGAGACCAGGGCGAGTTGGAGGGTTGGAAGCGGGACAGAAGAATCGATGGGACGGACGCGATGGAGAAAGTTTGTGACAAGGAAACATGAAGGACTTGCGATCTTGCGTGCGTCTAAAAATTAATGTTTACCAGCTCTGGTGTAACCCGAATGAAATATTAGGGGCAGTTATTGATACTTTCGTAACTATTGCTATGTCCAGTTAACCGAATCAATTTTTATATATATCTTCGAATGGTTAACACGTCGGTCGTATCGCAAAATTCATGCAAATTTCCATATCGCCGTCTGGTGGCCCACCGATGGTCTACATTTCTGCATTTATTATATGTATTTGCAAGACGCGTCCTACAATGTTTAGAAAACCGCAAAGATATTCAGATATTTCAGGATAACGTTTCTTTTCATGGGTAAATGAACAAAACAGCCTGGGTCGAACATTGAGAGTGGCACGTCGATGGCCCACGCTACAGTCAACGTGCTAAATGACAGAGTTCGAATAGTCGCAGGGAACATCACCTTGAACTTCCCACGGGGAAAGAGGCTACCAAAGCAGCTTTCATTGTAGAGACGTTGAAAACGTGTCGAAATATCGCGACGGAGCAAGCTGGGTGCCCATCATTAGCGGGAACGAGCAAAAGAACGTAGGAACGGAGCAAGAGAACGAGTTAGCGGGCTAAGCGGAGAGCGTTCACCCTGGCTTAGTGTGTCGGCCCTTCCCGCAGCGTTTCTCAAACCTAAGCGATATCCTGCATTTATGAGCGTGGCCCTTGGGGACAATGCACGAAGGGTGTTAGAAATTAACGGTGACGTCGACCGATTTCGACAGAGATTGCTTCATATTCGCAGTGGAGCCTCATTGAACCCTTACCCCCTCAAATTTTTATTCTATGTATTTTAAAACTTTCCACTCCGAAATGATGGAAGAGGGTGGCACTATTTTTTTTTTTTTTTGAGACAAATATTTCTAAGAATCGCTCGCCACAATTTTATGCCCGTTGTTACGTAGAATTGTTATGAGTTGCGCGAATATTTTGGGGAAATGCTTGCGCCGAATCGCGTGTACAAGCTACCTTCAGGAGACTGGCGTGGTTTTGGCATCGTCTTTTTGTCATTTCATCGAAGTTGCAGGAATTCGAAAGTCGAAGGACATTCGCGGGGACAAAAACGCGCGCGAGCATCCTTTTCGAACGTATTGACGCGTGCGTCATATGAGAGAGCGTGCATTCTTGGTCTCGCATTCCGAGCTCGAGAACCAGATGGAAGAAATTGGCGTGCAAAGTATCGACTTTGCGTCGCCATGCTCGTTAGACGATGATACCAAGTTCGGTTTCAAGATCGTTCATTGTTAAGGTAAGTAATTTGCCGGCCGGGTGTAATTAAAGATTAATTTTATTCGAGAACTCGAAGGGGGGGATTCGCTGAATAGGAATTATATTGGATTGAAAATTTTATCCGGCACATACTTTTTGTACGTTTAAAATAATCACTGCCTTGCCCAGATTTCTCATTTCTTAACGACGCGGACAGATATCTCTAATTGCAAGTAAGTTTCAGCCACGTGGTATTTCCACCGCAGTGACGTGTCACCTATTCCTACTGCATCGCAAAACTGCGTAGCACTCGCGACTTCGTTGCACGATCCCCAGTTCACAGGTACTTATATTTCAAATTAAGCAACAATAATTATCCTTAATGAAGGGTCAAGCCAGTTCTATCGCGAACGTAACGTCGCCAACAAGTGAAACTCGAAGCCCATGAGGCCTCAGAGGGGAATACAGATATCCGTTTAACTGAACCATGCTTTCACATCCGAGACAAATAAATCAATAAAATTCATCGGGGGAAAGCATTGGAAGAACTAATTCGATCAATTTCATGCCCGATTAATAAGTTTAAGTTGAAAACGAAAGAACATATCGAGGGAATGCGACTCTCTTAAATGCGAAATTTCTCTTCAATGAATCGTTAACGAGCCATTCAATATTTCCAAGTACGGGACAAGTAAGAAAGCAATCCCAATGTTTGTTGCAACAGAAAAACTTGCGGCTCTGAATTCGACAATAGACAACAACCACGCCGATCGCGCTGGTACAGTGCAGTTGCAAAACAATACCAATTATAAAAAAAAAAAAACAAAACACTATTATACAAATATCCACTCGCTCGATTCCTTGTGTCCACAAAAGGTTAATACCTGCCAATACATCTATCGCCCTCGATTCCTGATACTCATCGCAGTGCCATAAAATCATTTCCGTAATTTCCCTCGAACCTCTCCCCTGTACACTCCATTGGATATCATCGTCGAAGAGAAACGAAAAAGAAAAAAAAAAAAAAATCAACCCGTGCAACCAAAATTCGCATAACAGTGTCCAACGCGGAGAGAGGGTCTCCGTCGCAGCTGTGCGCGTCTCAGCGGCGCGTGTTCGCGCGGCATTGGGCATTGCACTCGGCGCTTCTCCCGAGGGCGGTCTCCCGGGTTGATGCACGCGGAATGCAGTCGAAGTCGGCCGAGGATGCACGAGGCTGTGCCTGTCGAGGAACCACGTCGCGCGCCTCGCAGCTGCAAGCTGCAACGGTCATCGGGTTCGATGCACCCGTGTGCGCTTCTGCATGCACGATTCTGCACGAATGACTCAGCCAAGCGGGCGCACCAGCAGATACGACCTTGACCCGGCTGCACGTAGGTGCATCGCACCTTGGCGGGCCACGCGTGGCCGAAATGCTGCCGGTGGAAAAAAAGCCTGCCCGGTGAAATTGTGGCTGGACGATCGAAATTTTGCGTCTGGTTTCTTTTTTCGAGTTTCATTATTCTTCTGCTCTGTTTCCTTTTCGCAGGGGACGACGGAAGAGGGTGGACGTTTCGGGGGCTGGCCGGGTACGCGGTAAGACGTTGCGACGTGGTTGTGCAACGGAATAAGGAGAGTTTTTGGGACTTTGTTTTTCGTACGCGAATAAATGGGAAATGTTGTAATTAGAGTTGGAGAGTTGGGTGTTCCTGGTGGTGTTGTTCGTTGCCTTTTTATAAATGTCTATTTTTGTATGCTAATTGGGGCCGTACCATTGAATCGCTAGCGATACTGAAACGAAGCACCTATTCGTATCTCGCGCGTTCATTCTCATGGAGTCATTATCTTATTGTTCCTGCTAATCTTATTTATTTGTTGCACTACTTTTTTACGTTCTCAAGGCCCGTCTGCCGTTCCATCTGAGGTTATTGTGCGAGTCCCGAGTTCATTGTAACCAATGCCACCGAGTGGAGATATAATCATTTTTTACGAACGTATTATCGTGAAAGAAACCGACACACTGAAAATAGTTGAACACACGGATGGAGTCAAGTGTAAACAATGGTAATATCGTCGTAATTGACTATGAAGGATGCGAATACGGTGAGGAGTTTCAACAAACGTATCGATGCTCGGTTGTCGTAATGAATGCATTTTACGATAATTGACGTATTTATCGAACGTTGCAATGCTCGTATCGCAATGTTGTTTGTCGTAAGACGATCTGTGCAATGGTCGTCAAACTTTTCGTTTACATTTAGGAACGCGCGACGTTTTGCGGGACGAATGTTGTTACCGTGAGCGTGAGCCTTTCATTAAACGGTGATTGAACGTATTTCAGCGGAGTTAGAAATGCAGACTTATGTAAAGCATCTTTTGTTTCCGTCGGGAGTTTTCTACGACGCAGCCCACTTTCGAAATACGTAAAAACGATATCTGCGATTTCTAATTGTTTAGCAGTGTAAGTCGAGTGAAAGTACATCATTTTGCAAGATAGTTATTCTTACAAGATTTCACGCGAGATCAAAATTGCATTTCACTTTAAAACACTTTTTCTATCTTTCTGAAGGGCAATGACAGTAAACTGTCACTAGACAGTGTAGATGCATAGCATATAAAAGCGTTTTAAGCATAATGAAAGAAAGCAATAGAAAGCGCAGAAAATTATGCGTTCAAACATAATTATACTTTATATAATCAACAAATTAATATTAATTCTCAGAAATCTCCATTCCTCGCTTCTGGCAAATTTCGTCAACAATTCGTTCGCGAAAAATGGAATCTACTTCACATCGCTCACGATATACCCGTCATCATTATTCTTTAATCCGCTATATATTTCCATAAAAAGCAATAATCGTTGCGTCGCGCAGCGACGGATTATTTTGAGCCGCTAAATGAACTTCGAGTTCCGCTTAAAAAAAAAAAGAAGGGAAGTGATTCCCTACAGCAAGCATTCAAAGGACTACGCTCTGTGCAGTTAATTTACTCATATGCACGGTTCAAAGTGTGTTGTCCTCGGCCAACGGGTTCAACGTCTGCCGGACGGGAATGAGACAAAGGCTAAAAGGCCCTACCTCCTCGGCGTATCTTTATAGAACACAGTGTCATCGACATGCGACAGGGTGTATCCATTGTAAAGGTCAACGAATCTATTGTGCATAGGCTTATCGCGAGATGGAAAAGAATGTGTAATTACCATTGCGAAAATTCTCGGTCGAGTGAGAACTATCGGAGCTCTTTCACCTTGAACGACACACCGCGATTGGAACGTCGTCCCTCGCCGATGTTTCCCCGATCGGGCTGAAAGAAAAATGCCTTGTCTGTCGTTGACTTTCACGTTGGCTAACGACGCCTCCGCCTGCTATCTCGACGTTCAGTAAATCAGAAAAGAGTTAAACAGAGCGTTATTGTGGCAGTCGAATGACCCGCTGCCTTTCTTTTTCAATCGAACGATAGCCTGATCGGTGAAAATCGCAGGCAAAGTTGGTCTACTGTCCAAGATTAATTTCGATCGTCATTGAACGAGAAAATTCATAATCTCAGTATCAACTTTTTTCTTATTAGTGTCTACCGCAGGACACGACTATATTCCTCACTCTCCCGATCAATTCTGTTCCTGCTATCGAACTATAAAAAACTGTACCTTCCAATATATGCATACTTTTAAAAAGAACCTCTCGCTGTCTTACATATCCTACGTTAACTCAAATTCCAGATGCCCAGCAAACAGTTCGCGCGCGATCAATTGCAAAAATAATTAACGCAAAGCTGCGTGACTTCCAGTCGTCCAAAAATTTCCGAAACCGAACCGACGAGGCTACCAAGTACCAAAGAATTCTTGATCCTCAAACTGCTCCATAGCCAGCAGCTGTCCAACTTCCAATAAAACAATCCACCTACTTCCGAGCGGAAACCACACCAAACCGTATTCAACTGCCCCTTCTCCTGCAACCCTCCAGCCACTTCTAATCTACCTTACCTGCGCCTTCGCCCTCGTTCAACCTAATCCGAACCGCCCTTCGTCAATTAAATTCTGCCCCCATCGAGATCGTCGTCACGCGACACGAGTACCTCCCGCGGTCGGACGTTCTCCTCATAGGCGAGTCGGGCGTAATTATTTAAATCGATGCGTCTACTCGTCGATGCACGCGTCGCAAGGTTACCCGGGATGCATCGACGATCTGTCGTCCATGTTCCCCGGGCAACAACCACGTCCAAGTATTTATACATCAGCGGAGGGATGTATATTTCGGTCCCGCGGACGCTGACGCTACTACGCGATGGCGACGGCCCGCACGCTCTTCTAACCTTGAACTGATGAACGTACGCAGCCACCACCCAACGGCTATGTCCTGGGCTATTCCTGGATAGTCACCCTGGAGGACGACGCGTCCGTCCTGAGCAAAACCGCGCTACTTTCGCCTAGATCCAGCCGAACGCGAGACAAGCGAACTGGAGCCACCAATCTCGCGCGGTTCACGAGACGGAATGAACCTTCAGGGTGTATTGTGCCGAGCACGGTGGTTTCTATTTGCTTGTCTGTGCGGTTGTATTTGGGAGAAGGAGGGAGGGGGGAGGGGGGGGGGAATTTACGGCAATTAGTTCTCGACGAAAATATGTATACAGGTGCTTGCACTTGGTAGAGTCGCTTTTAGTTTTACTAGTATTACGATTCTTTCGAACTAGAAATACGTATACACTGCTGGACGAAAGTTTGGGACCATTACCCTTAGGAGTAATTACCGGGGAAAATTGTTAATCCGCAAACAGATTTCTCCGTAGATCGAAACGCCTCCAAACATTCGGCGTGCAACGTACACGTAGCTATAAATAATATAATCCCCGTCGTTCTATTAATAAATCTAATAATCTCTCAGTAATCGATCTCGTTCGCACTTTCTCCCTATACGATCCACATCGCACGGACTACCTCTAAATCCGACGTTCGTTTCCTTCGCCTAGAAGGGAACTGCGTATTTTCACGCCATCGCGGTTTATTACGTTGCGTGCACATTTACTGCCTGTCCGTTTTTTCTTTTTCGCAGACCGATAAATCGACGATGAACTTGACTCTCTTAATGCGACGCAGGTTGTCCACCACTGCGTCATGATCGACCTCGACGCCATCGCGGTCGTCGGAGGGGTCGCGATGGAGGATATGAAAGTCACAGGGCAAAGTAAGCGAGGGTGGCCAGGCCAGGGTGAGGGAAAGTGCAATGTCTGTCTGCCCCATTCCCTTGCTTGTTGTTGTCGTCGTCGTCGTCGTCGTCGTCGTCGTTGGCTCTCGTCGTCGTCACACGTATCGAGGCTCCTGTCTGCCGATGGACAGAATGCACGTATATGGGGAGGATGAGCGACAGCAGACGGCGGTAAACATAGTGCTCTTGAAAAATAGAACACTCGTTAGCGTATTCGAGCGTGTCGAAACGGCGGTCGGAAAGGAAAGGTAGCAAGGGATTGACTTTCTTCGCCTTCGCCCCCTCCCCCCCAGCCGTTTTTGTCTACGCTGGCTAGGATTCGCTTTTCACGGACCGATTTAACGAGGACCCGTCCAGAATGTCATCCACTTCCGTTTTATCCTTTCAGATGCGCGCACGCCTCTGCGGCGGATGCGGGGATAAGGTTAGACTTCGTTAAAAATAATTAAAGCCTGGCCGAGGACCAATGGAACTTTTCCTTCTTTTTCTTTTGGGGGTGGATTCCTTCTTTTTTCGTGGACAAATGGTTCGTACGTGTACATGAGTGAATGTTCTCAATTGTACATTAGGGTTGACGAAATTTCTCGTCGTTTTGCTTCGCAGACGCACGCGCGGTAATACTTTCGTCGAGAAAGTTGAGTGGTGATCGTAAGTGCCTATAATGCACGTTTGAAAATCAAAAAGCATTTCAACAAAATATCTGAGAACGCCCAACTGAAATAATCAATCGAAGAACCATTCCGTACGATCCGCGTTACGGAATAAAAACCGTCAGCCGTTAACTCGTCGCCGTTAACAGCGTCAAAGGGAAACGGGATTTCCACGAATGGGACGATCGGGTCTCTTCCTTTCGATTAGTCGCGGCGATAAACGTATCACGGTTCGCAAAGTCGGAGGGCGATCTGTCATGGAGACGCGGAGAACGTTTCGTTGGAGTTTTGGAACGGGGGCATTGGTGCCATCCTGGCTGCTGCAGTTCCAAACGTCGCGTCGTGCCGCATAGCCCGGTTCGCAAGAACAAGAAGAACGGACCCCGATCGGCGCGGCTGCCACTTGGCACGCTCTCAACAGAGTTGAATGCACCGTCTAATTTTATGCGCACCCTCGGGAGCACTGTTTTTCTCTAGGTCTAGTGCAAATACCTCGTCCTTTTCGTCAGCCGCAACGGCGATCTGTGCCGGCACACTTTTTGCGCGTCTCGTTCGCTCCCGGCGGCATCTATCGCTCCGGTCCGCTCCGGCAGGTTTATTCAAGAGCAACCCGGCGAAATATATTGGCCGGGAAGAAAAAGTGTGAGCGTCAGAAAGAATGGGATTGCAGGCAATTACTACTTTGAAATCGTTTAAGACGTTGGGCGATGGATGTAATCATTTCTGCGGAAATCTCGCGAACTTTTGTCCCAACTTCTTTCACGTCAGCATTGTTGTGTTATTGTCGCGCATGATTTGTTGGATAAAATGATTGGAGAAAAGTATCGCTCATGCGTTCTTCTTCGCGCGTTTAAAGAAATACCTTGATAGCGCGGGGGTTGACGCCGATATAAATTTCGATGAAGAATTTTGAACGTAACCAAAAATGGAATAGAAACGAAGGGAGTAACAAAATCGTCGGTTGGCCGCGGAAGGAGCACCAAGAATTGTTCCGCGCGAGTTTCGAGGAATTGCAAAAAGATGCAAATGACCGGGGCGAAAGGGGTGAAGTCGAAGAGGGTGAGCCAGGGCGCACGCGCGTTCCAGAACTCGTTCTTGCACAGCTTCGAAACGCGACTACGTAACACAAGCATCGGATAGGAACGAGGGAGGAGGGATTAGTGTTCGTCCGATGTGAAGAGGGAAGAGAAAGGAGATTCTCTCTTTTGAATGTCAATGGCTTTGTCTTTCGGCCAGGCCGTTGCATCCCGCGAAACTGTTCCCACTGACGTAGCCCAGGGGGGTCGTGTTCCTTGCAGGTTTCGTTCACCCCGCGACTTCTGAATATTTTTCGAGGAATTTTTTTAAAAATTCCATGGACTCGGGTTGAACTATTTGGATAAGAGAAATCTCAGTCGATAGATCCGCGAATTGCGTGCGGATTTCGAATGGTATTAATTCGTTTCATTTGACAAATAAAGTAATTTAAGAGATCCAATTATGTTAGAGATGTTGTATTCAATGTGTATCTGAATCTCATGCGTTTTGTTCCCCTACTATTATCGCTGTGAGAAAATTGTTCAAGCAACTCGGTGTGTAAAAATTATGCAAGTGGAACGAAGCAAGCGAGAATCGCCATCGAAACGGCGATGAAACACCGTGGCCATTGATCATCAGTCCCAAAATAGCTCGAACAAAATGATATCCCCCCGGATTTACGATCCCCGACGTGAGATAGTCGAACACAGAATTTCCATAACGTAGACCCCGTAAACAAAGAGCCAGACTCGGATGGTATTGGCGAACAGACGAACAGGCGAGGCGAAAGTAGCGTTTCACTACGACTCACCCCATAACCGTCTTTCTAGCCGCATGAAAATCGGTCTTCGAGCCAAGGAGCCCAGTAAACTTTGCCAAACCCTTCAGGAAGGGGCGAGCGGGGGGGAAATTGTCGCGAAAGTACGAGACGCGCTGCGAACGGAGGGGACGAAATAGCAACAGAGGACGCGGGATGAAATTGCAAAGTTTGACGGCGGGGGAAACTGTCTGTTTCGTTAAATTAATAATTGAAAATTCCGGTCTATTAGCAACGGGGTGCTTTTAAAAAAACGCAATCTTCTATCAAATATTCTAAGATTTAAAAAAAAGAAACCCCGCAGTTTCACAGGCAGACCTCTCAACGAAAAATTCAACTCTGACCTATCCCCCGGGGTTCAGGATTTGCTCGATCGAAAGAGGATCCAAATCCGGCGCGTGAATAAAAAAAGAAAGAAAAGAAGGGGAATATCATCCGTGAAACGAGGTGAAGCAACCGGACTTTCTATAACCGCGATAAGAAAAGAGGAGCGAGCGGGACCCGACGAAATTTGCAGAACAATAGTCAGAGGAAGAGTGAAAGGTACAGAGACACGAATACAGGAAGAAAGGAGAAGTGGCGTGAAAGAGAAAACGAGACAGAGGGATCGTCTGGCTTCGGGGTACTCTGGAAGGAGGTTGTACGCCAGGGAAGGTAGGAGGTTGAGGTCGTCGCCGCTCGCGGGAACGAGGCATTGACCTCCAGTGAGTTAGGATGTCTGCCGGTATTGATTCGGCGGCGGTGCAGCCGACTCGGGGGTGGTGAAACAGGAATACGGGAGTACCGGGATGTCGGAGAGGGTTGGCGGCCTGTGACGCCTGGAGGGACGACACCCCTATGGTAGGAGTTGGCTGGCTGGATGCTTAGTGTGACGGAGACGTGGCTGGAACAGGGGTTGCACGGGAAAGGGTGAAGAGAGAGGGTGCAACGTACTGGGGCAAACTTTCGTCCCGCTCGTGGCCGTGGCCCCTCTTTGTCGTTCGTTGGCCGTCCGCTCCGTTTTCGCACCAGCAAAAAGAGGAACTGGATGGCAGACAGGGCGGTTGCCAAGCTGGAAGACCTATTAAAAATCCCGCGGACATGGAGCCCGGATCGAAGAAGATGGCTTGCACTTACTGGCATTGAGGGTCCTGGTAGTGGACGGCGGATGTATTTATTGCCGGGGCGATTTTCGGATTGACGTTCGGTGGCTTCGTTGTCCGGGGTGGTACTTGTTGCAGCTTTCGGATTTATTCGATACGCGGGGGCTTTGATTATCGTCAAGGTTGAGATCGATCGTTAACCGACTGTTAAACCCTGCGGGAGTTCGATCGTTCTATTTGGATATTATGGCGGCTTTGAGAAGAGACGAAATCTTGCATTGTGTACAATTGATTGCCCCTCGAGGATGCGAACGATCTGCGAGACCAGATTTAGATAATCGAATTTGGATTTTTTGTTTTTCGAGAATTAATGGAACGAATGATAACGAGGGGGAATAATTGATGAGCGTCGTTGGCGAAGAAAGATGAGTTAGGAATGAAATATCCGTAGGGGAGAATTAGGTGTTGGGAAATTTAAACGCTGGAGGAATTTTAGGCACAAGTAGTGTAACGGGGTATCAGAGGTGACGAGAACACGGAAGTTCGTCCCAGTGGCGTCGTTCTGCGGAATTTCGTTCGCTGTATTCCAGCGTTACGCTAATTAACCTCCTGTTGCACCTAGATGCTGCTCGCAATACCGCACGGAACAAACGATGTACGAGGGTTCAATATAAAACGAAATCGATTTTAAGGGCAACGGACAAATCGGAGACCGTCCCTCGATTAATTTTGATATCAGGGTATCATTATTATTATTAATTATTAAATATTATATTCCCTCTCGGGGTTGGGGAAGATAAATTAATGACAATATAATCGTGGCGTCAAATATGTCAACCTCAGTTTGAATTCAATTGTGAAACGTACATTTTTCCATATTTATTACAAAATAATTGAACATTAAATGGAGAAATAATCCTGATTCGTTTTGGGTAATCGAATATTTTAATGAGCAAACTATGTACTGAAAAATACATAGTTCACGAATTAACCCTCGCTGGCCAAATTCTGTAGCAAGCCACGATGATGTGCCGATCCAACAATGGAGTTAAAGTGCCAGCGTGGAATTAAATGCCGGACAATTACGTGATCGGCCATTTAAATGAAGGATAGCGTCTTGCGACAGGGAAACGCGAACTACCACCTGGTTGCACCCGGGTCACAGGGCGTGGCAGTGGCATAATGGTAGTGCTGCACAAGAGAGCGAAAGTTCGCCCCAGTGCCGCCATGCTGTTTGCAAAATTCCATCCCCCGTGTCCGGACGACCTAGCGTCCGTTTCTCCGTTGCACCACCACCACCACCACCACCACCACCACCACTAACACCACTACTACCATTACTACTACTACTACCATCACCCCTGTCAACCCGATGCTTCGACTTGAAACCAGTTATGGTTTCGGTAACGAGATCCGCTAATGCAGGTATTCGCCAACAGTAAAGGAATGACATTCGATGACGGGCAGTTTTTGTTGAATAACGTGCCACGGCATTCTGTATACGGGGGCTTTTGTTCCATTATCATTGCGAATGTGTCATTGAGTGTTATATTATTCGAACATTTATGGAACAGGGTTGTAGGACATGGGGAATGTATCACTTCGTGGAACAGATTTATGGTGCTTTGATGATCAAACTGGAGAAAGCAATGCTATTATATTTGTCTTCTTTTTCTTGGAGAAAGATAAAAGATTGTATTATGCGTTACTGTAATTATAGTCGCAGTAACGCGCGCCTACATGGTTGGTATAAAAATTTATTATTTAGTATGTAAAGTACGGGAGGCATTATAAACTACTCATAAATTTAGCGAAAATCGCAAATCTTCTAAAGTGTATTCTAAGAAAATATTTCTATTACATAAATAAAAATGTGTTGCTTCGAAGATTATTCAATTATGTAAACCCGCGATAAACACGTCTATTGGGAAGTGAAGTGATTCATAGATGGCAGAATAATTCATGAAACCATTGAACACTGAGAGCTCCACGAAATATTTCGCTCCAGCAAGACGAATTCCACGGATGATCCGTGTCGCGCGTACATATGTTTCTGTTTGGGCATTCCCAGCATGAAAACCACTGTATCGTCATAGAGAAATCCCATTTACGCTAAGCCACTCGCCGGACAAGAATTCGGACGTACAAGGGTGGAAGAGCTGGGGTCCGTTCTCGACTGCCATTGAAATATAATCTGGCACGGGCAAGACTGCGCAGCAAATCGTGCCAGCGACTATCTGCCTCCTCGGACGTTTCTTCCTGACCATTGAAACCTTCCCCATGTCATTCCAATACATTTAAAATGCATTACACAGAAATGAATAAAAGAAACAAAAAATGAAATACTTTCCTTTACCCCTTTTCCCTTTTAATTTCCATTCGATTTCCATTCGATTTCAAGTCAAACAGAGCACTTCCAACCTAAAAATCTAAAACGCAGACGCACGTTCGGACGAAATAATAACGACCATCGTTCCCGATAAAAATCAACGCCCTCCGCCATGACGCTCATAACGAAAGAATCCGTTCCGACTCGCTTCGGCCTGAAACAAAGGCGTGACGAGAGAGATCCGACAATTCGAGTGGAGCCTTCGAGGCTGCATACGCGATGAGAGTGTCCTTTGCATGAGCGGACATGAAAGGAGTGCATCCTGTCTGCATAGGATACGTTGCAACACGGCCGTACGACGACCCTCTGGAAGTGCGATCGATGCACGGTTTCACAAGGGCTCCGCTACGGTATAGCAAAGCCATTTTTAATTAATTGCAATTATGCGGGAACCTCGAGATCACCGGAACGCTCTGTTCCACCTTCTGGAACACAGAGGGCAAACAATCGAATTTAATCTTCGACCGTTCTACTAGTGAACGTCGCCTCTGTCGGTGTTCCTCCGTGAAAGACAATGGAGGCATCTTTGTGCACCAAGGACGGTGGTAATTTTCCTCTTTTTTTTTTGCACATGTACTGCATTTATAATATATATTGTATATAGGCAATGCAGGATTTAGAGGGAAGGGTAATTGCATTGCAATTGCAATTCGATCTAGAGGTTTGCATATTATTTTCGTTCACCTTTGAAGATCTTGCATCATCGATTCTTTTTTGTCCTCGATGGAACTCTTTTCCAAAATGAAACGAAGGATGGCAGTGACACGACGGGCAACGTTGGTTTGTTGCGTTTGACGCAACGAGGTGTTCGGGGTGCAGCCAGTGGTCGTGAATAAGTTAAGGAAGGCGCGTTCCGATGGAGGGAAAAAGGTGGAAGGTTCGTCCGCAGAGAGCTGTCTGTCTAGACGGATCGTTGTTCAGTGCAGAACTGTGACCGTGAATCGACGACGATGTAGCCGCGGTGGAAAAAGGACGAAGCAATAACGAATAGTGGCTGATAGACTGCGTGGGCGATGCATTGTTTTCAGACACGGTTGAAAAGTACAGGGAGGAGCGCAACCTTCGGGAGAAGCAACGTTCGCCCTCTCGTTCTATACCCGAAGTCTTCCACGGGATTATTAGAAGACGTTCTCTTGCGTTCGAAAATTCAAAACATTTTGGGAATAATTTTAACAGTCGATCCTATGTTGTCCGTTGTTTCGAACATAATTCGGATAAATCGCAACTCGTAGCGCGCGAGGCCCGAGCTGTACGTAAGCAAAATAATTGGTCTCTGACTTTGGCCGTTCGCTCGTCCCAATTTCCATATAATTTGGCGGATGGAAATATGGCATTCAAGATTCGCGTGGCAATTATCATCGTCAGCTCGTGAGGCCAGATTCGATTAGGCCGATTCGCAGTGCAAGTAGAATACAATTATTCGAGCGACAACCGGTTAAAGTGTACGTGCACGCGATATACGGGTCCTTTGGCCCAGCTGCTTGTGCACCGTCACGGGGTCATTAAGCTTCGGGGACATTGGCCATACTGAAACGTTCACGAACGTGTCCAATTGCGCCGGGGTCCCTCCCGTTTTCGAAGATAAATATTGTCGCTATCCGCGTTTCGTTTTATCCCGCGACTTGGCCACATTTCCATTCGTCCCTGGCGCGAACGCGGTACCAATATTGTCGAAAAAGGAAAGACAACAAAAAAAATTAGCTCCGGGACGCAATACAATCGAGTTAAAGGTCCACGAGTCTCGTTCTGCGAATCCATTTAGATCGCTCGGGCCGACAGAAGAAGTATGAATTGAATTTCGAAAAACCGAATGACTCGGGGATAGTAAATTTTTCTGCGAACGGTGACAAGTCTGGAGTTACGTAATAATAACATGAAATTGTATCGCTAAATTATACGCCGAGTTCTTTTATATTGCAATTTATTAAGGACAATGAAAGGACGATTTTTATGTTCCACTGGTTCTCTAAATGTAGATTTCCTTTATGAAAACAGACGAGACATAATTGCGCGATGACAGAAGATGTACATAGTACGAAATTATTGTAGCACTAATGAACCGGCCGATTATTCAAATTATTCTGTAAATGTCTGCGACAGTAACAAAAGTCGCAGTCAAAGTATTTATGAATCGTTAATTCTGTATTTCATTTAAATTTTCACGAATTGCATCATCTGTCGTGACTGAAATTATCATCGCCCCCTTAACAGTCCATTGTATCCGATAATACACCCACCGCTTTTACAAGGAATTCAAGGAATATCGATGTTTCTACGAAGACGTGACTCTAAGAGATTTGTGAACCGATGGTGGAGCGAAATATTTTTATCGAGCAGAGGCTGAAATTGACGTTTCCTACCACGAATACCGTCGCCGTTCTTGTTTTTGCAGGACGTCACACAGATGTTACGTAGATTTAACGAACAGCCACGACGAAGAAACACCGACGATGTTACGGTGAAAATTACACATAGGGGTGTCCAACAGACGGAAATATCAATGGCAGTTTTTAGTAGCAGAAGTGCCTACGCGAGACGGATTAATTGCGTACTTTTTCCTCGTCGGGAAAAATCCCATAGAGTCCCATGCAACCCCTGAAAGCATAAAGCTGGTTGCCGCGCAACTCTCGAAAGGTACTGCTGCCTCGATTCTCTAATTAACAAGTAATTGGATTCGTTACCCAGTAAGCGGCGCGGGATCGCCTCGAACTCGTGTCGAAAGGGGACAATTCTCCGCGGGGCCTCCTTTCTTTTATTGGTCTTACAAAAATTGGGGTAGATACCCTCTTTGTTCTTTAGATCACCGTTTTTCGATCAACGCTTTTGGATAGCAGGCAAATGATAGAATTAACTCATCCTTTTAATTATTACACGTTCGTTGTGTCATATATATTTTCGAACGTACTACTTCTATTTACCGGTCAACTTAAATTCCTTGATATTTTTAAATTAAACTTGAGAATAATTCCTAACACAAAATATACGTAAGACCTTTAAAGGATACCACTGCCCGCTCCGCATATATTGATCTGTACTACTTAAAATTACACGCACCCATCCATACCGCTTACCTTTACTACTTGGATAAATTCACCCGCACGTATCGTAGTCCTACGCTACTTGTTGGTTATTCCTACCGGTTGTCTCTCCCGGATAATGAAACTTTCCAGCTCTGGCAGTTCCACGAAAATTACAGGCACAAAGAGAACGAAATACGAACAATTTCCAACATAATTCTACAAGGTGCAAGAATTGCCTGTCCATTGGCAATCTGTTTGCAACCATTCGCAATCGATAGAGAAACGTGTCCATTCCAGGCGTGTGCATGCGTGTACGTATACATTTTCGCGTGTGGCAGTTGTTCGTGGCAAAGAATATCGGATGCAAATTGGAAAGCAGGCACGTTTAAATACACCCTGCTCGCCGTGTAGTGAATAATGTCCCGAGACGGTGAGACTGTGTTGAGGGTTGGGTGGGGGTCGGAGGCTCAAAAGATGCCTGACTGCAGCGTTTTAAGTATTCTTTGGCTGCGTGAAATCGAGCAGGCTGCCAGAGGTAGTGGGGAGGAGAAAAGTGGAGAAAGGGTGAACGAGAGAGGGAAGGAAGAGAGAGAGAAAGAGAGGGAAAGAAAGGGAAAGGGAGTGAGAGACGCATGGTCGAGCGGTCGGCGGGCACGTCCGTGCAAAAGCCTCAGCCGAGCTTCCATGTGAGGGTGCAGACAGGAAGGGGTGAGCAACCCCTTGTCGACGTCTGGCACATAGGCGTAGATGCAGCGCTCGTGCCGCCTGTGACCGGGTCAGCGAAACCCGACGGGAGAATAAACTTTTTTCCACACCTGTCGATTCGTAGCGCGGTGGTGCGCCGCAGGTGCGACCCGAAATCCCCCGAGTTTCTTCGCGCTTCTTTCTTAGAATATTAACGAATCGAATAAGCCGGAAACGAACCGAGTATCGGCGAAGCTCTGCAAAACATGTTACGTCGGAGTTCACGATCGCAAGCTTGATATTTTCATTGACAACGAGCTGCGGAATTTTCTACCACTCTGAATTTTCGTACAGAACGGAGATGTCTGTCCTTTCGTTCGTTTCGTTCAGCTCGAATTGAAAACTGATTTGCACCCTTGAGTCATATTCCTACATGTGTAACCCATCGGGGGAAACATCATTTTCCTATTCTCCTTTCGACCGGGTTAAATAGCCCATTCATTCAGCTTATTCGTAACTCTATATTCGGCGATCGGGACATTATTGCAGCAAAAAAAAAGGAATTGAATCAATATCCCAGTCTTTGCCAGCAAACGAAAAACAAGAATGCGACAAACAGACTCCCCTCCCGCCCCAAGAAAAAAGAGGAAAAAAAGAATAGCTCTGACAATGCAATCGAAATACAACCCCCCCGGAACATCGTCCCCGAAAGTTCACTGTAACCAGCCAGACAATCTTCAGTCTCAAGTAATGACAAGCCACGGTCGGTCCGTTCCCGACCCACTCCACACCGCCACCCGCCGGCTGCATCCCCTTGAGCTTAGTGGTGGTTGTCGGTCGGTCGGGGGTGTCTGAAGGAGAGGGGGTTGCCTCTGTCTAGGTGAGGGCCGCCATGTGCGCGCGCATCTGCGATGCAGTGGAGGTCATCCACCTGAAAGGTCGGGGTCACACTCTTGGTCGTAGTCCAGCGCCGGCGTCGGGACGCAGGGGGTTGCCGACGGGGCTGAGTGGGCGTACGTATGGGGTGGTAATCGCCATAGCAACCCCTACGCGCAGTCAAGGCTAGACTGTAGGTTCGCAGTGGCGGCGCAGTACAATGTATGCTATTTTCTGACGTGGGCAGAGAACGTCGAGAAGGGTTGGGGGTGGCAGCGGTGCACGGGGTATGGCGGCAGGATTGGGAACGGAGGAAGAAAAGTAACAATTCTGAGAAGCGATCGCGAATGGCTATTTTCACGCATGTTACAACCGTGAAAATCGATGCATGGTTGAAGTTGGTATCTTTTGATTTGCCGCGTCCCCTACGATTCCCTTGCATGTTGCGCGTAATAAATAATGGAAGAAACGGTGCAATATACCGGGTCCACGATACCGGGGAGAAGTAACAATAAAATAACGGCGACAGCGGTACGAATTGAAATGCATCGTTGTGCAAGTAATGTAACGGAATCAGTGAAACGAGAGGAATCAATAGAACGCGATAGTCGATGAAGTACAATAATTAGAAAAATGAACATTGGAAATGTACGACTCGTCGACCCGTTTCGTAGCCGATAAGTAAATCGTATCAACTGAAACCCAACGGGAATACTGCACGTTCCGCGTCGAATTGCATCGCAGGCTCCTATCGATTGTCTCATTTATGTATGCACGAAATTCAACGATTATACGCGTCGTGAGTGCGTCATTGCGGTGCGATATTTGGGCAGACCCTTTAATATAGGAACGCTGGGTGTTCGCGAGCTGGTAAGTGCGTAATGCACGACAAATTGCACGCTGCGACACGTCGAGGGCGTGACAGCTTTTAAAAATTTCAACGTGCCGAACGGAAATGGAGGGATGACATTATGCTCGAACGCGACGGGGGTGAATCGCGAAGAGCGTCGCAATTTTATGCGTACTACTTGCAAACACATGGCGCTTCTGGGCGAAATCCTTTCTATTGTTCGCTTTTCGCACTTCGTGCAAGAACGCGCGTGTAAACGTGTAAATATATATCAAACTACGTTTCAATTGTTACCTTCGTCTGGGCAGGCTATTCCGGCTATTTCACGCATTTAATCGATCGATTCAGGCGCAACGCACACTGTCGGAAATACTATTGTAACCTCTTGGAAGAGTGTGCACGCAATTATTGCGACATTATGGACAAAGTTACTGGAATTGAATTTATTTTCCCCGAAGCACCTGCCTGTTCGATTCTCCATATTTTCCTGCAACGACACCAATGTGAACAAATTCGAAATTTCTGTCGTAGTAGAAATTAAATCGATTAATTATTTATAATATATTGCAAATATTCGAAATTTCTGTCGTCGTAGAAATTTAATCGAATAATTATTTATAATATATTACAAATATTCTCGAAAATGTTAAATAATTGAAAGTCGAATTTCGAAGGGCGGATTGAAAGTAGTTTCCTCTTCGGTCGACTACAACAAGGCCGACGTTGAATGTGGTTTAAAATTATTAATCGGCCACGTCTCGAAACTTATTTTGAACGAATATTTTGTTTTCAAGGGGAATCAAGATGCAGGGTCACATCAGCTCTCTGGATGACGTTACATCCGCTTATTCATCCACATGGATGACTATTTTTGGATTCCTGACCTACCGTATGCGTTTCGAGAACGCCCGACGTAAATTCTCTATGTTTTTGTGATACATTCGAGATATTATTCTGTGCAAACTCATTTACTATTCTCTTGTCGAGTCCATGGGCGCGAATTACAAGCGAATACAGTTGGGTTTGTTTAGTATTATTTTTGTCGCGATTTCCGTGAAATCATGTTAATATGTGAAATAGCAAATATTAGGCATGTAGTTCGCTTTCGCTACTCTTTTCTATCAACAGAGCTACAAATATTGTTCTCAAGATTTACCCAAGATATTTATCTTCCGATTTACATGATAAAAAACAAGCAGGCAAATAATTACACCGCAAACATTTGCAAATCTATGTAACAATTAAATCGAAAGCAATTTCTCTTCTTCCCGATTAGTGTCCTTCCGAAAACTGAAATATCTGCATTAAAGTGACATTCTCTTGCGAAAGGAACATTCAGCTTTTATTACCGTCGTTCGTTCTTCCAGGAATCATTTTTCCAAGCGAGCCTCTAGGATAAACAGAACGAACATCGCAAAAGTCGTTGTTCGTTCGTTATTCTTATTTTATTAAAAATATCCATTGACGGGGCAGTAACGATGACGTTCTCCCGTGACGAGCATCGCACAGCACTCTCGCGATACCGACTTCTTACAACTCTCTATCGGCCCTTTCGTTGTTTTTTTGTCTCTCCTCCCTCGGCGGATAAACGCGTATACGCATTTCGGCATCGATCTCGTCCCTCCGCGTTTTGCTGAATTTTATTCAATGTTACCGATAAACGAGTCGACATGGCGGCTGCGTAACGTTGGGCAAGAAACGAAAATATCCAATGACAAAGACGTCCCGAACTCTGCGGATCGGTGGAGCTGATACGCAGTATGTACTTCGTCGGCGAATTGGGTGGCCGTGATAAACTAATTTTTATTGCTGCTGCCAGCGTTGTTCGGTGTTTGAGCTGTAGTTTGAATTTCGCACGATTTTAGGGTCGCGAAAAATATTGCAAATTTAATTTGAGGACTGAAATCGCCGATGAAAAGGTATACATAATTTTTCTTTCTTGTTTTTTTGGAGCGATGGATCTATAGAGAACCGATAATTGAATTACGTCGCTCATGATTAATCATGGGAAATTGGGTGGTAAATTTTTAGCTGGGGTACGATTTCCAAATAAATTTGGACACGTGGCAGCGTAAGGATGACAGACATATTCGATTAAGCATTGAATTACTCATGAAATGAATTGATAAGGAATTCAATGTCAAGCTCGCCGGATCGAGATATCGCGATATTATACGGCGATTCGCGGGTAAGAATTTTATTTTGTGCCCGATTTTGTCGTAGGTCGTTATTGATCACCGATTAGGCTACCAATAAGGAAAAATGCGTATCACCATCGCAATAATTGCAATCGATTGCTACGTTAACACAAGAATACGTACCAATTATGGGAAAGTATTAAAATTAACAAGAATAAAATGTTGAAAAGTTATTTAAACGTATTAAGTATTATCTGTATTAATTATTAATCCGCTTAATAAATTTTCTCGAAGCTTTCGTTTTTCTTCAAGTAAATTTTGTTATCAAAAATGTATTTTCTTATCATGATGCGATTATAATTTCACAATTGATACTACTATCGATCGACAGCGATAATAATAATAATTATTATTATTACAATTTAATTGTAATTCGATTATAGAGCCGAAATATATTCTCATAAATAGTCGGGAGCGCGTATCCCTGTGATAAAGCGATAACGTGATTAACTGCGAGGTTAAGGAAACAAAAAGTTGATACGAAAGATGCATTCACGCCAGCAGATATGATATCTGAATCAGGGTGGCCGTCCTCTAATCGGCTGTGTTCTGTCTCAATGTTAACACAAATTATCACACGTGATACGGACTGTGGCTTATACGCCGTCGCTATGTGCCACGAAAATTTCGTAACACCGTTGTGCCTTCTGTTTGCTCCCCTCTACACGCAAAGGTTACACGAATCACACCGGATAACTACTTGAGTTATCCCCTAACCGTATATTCTACCCCAATTCCCCTAGTAATCCAACTTTCCCAAAATTCGTTTCGGACGGATTACGATTAAAGTGAAAACGATACCTGTTCCGTTCTAAATGAAATGCACAGATGGACACGATTTTGGATTAATTTCGTTCCCAATTAACAACGACGTATTCTTCATTCAAACGGTCGAAAAATATTCCGCAGGAGATTGCAATATATCGGGGGCCGATGATCGTGTTTCCACGAAAGTGTGTTTATCATGAGTTTGCAAGAGATGTAAATGACTGATCTTTACGACAGGCTAAAGCTTTTTTTTCAAGTGCTGTAAACGTTCTACACGACTTTCTTACCACGAGGAGTGAAAGCGGTTCGACTAATTCTTTTTGTAGCACGCGAGTCTCTCTTGCCAGTGTCACGAAAGAGCAGAAATCACGCTCATTTGGGACAGGTCATGGCTTTTCCGCCTGTCAGTCAGTTAAACTTCGCTCGCCCCCGAATTTCTCTCGTTTCTGATATCGTCGCCGATAAGCCTGCACCGCTGGTTTTTGTTTTCGTTTCATTCATTTAGTTTCACGAAACGAGTTCAGCCACGGAAACTTTGCACCTGATAAGATTCGTACAGCGGCCTGCATGCATGCGTGCGCAAAGAAAGACGAAATTTCTCATCGATAATTTTTTTAAACTGTATTTTCTTAATAACCTCGTTACTTTCATTGGCACGCAGGACATCGCAATTGAATGGACGTGTCCGAATTTATGGAATATCTGCCCGCGACCAAAGTGTTACAAATAAATAATTAGACATTTTTATCGGGAGACATCAATCGCAATCGTAATACGAACAAAAAAAAAAAAGAAATGTAATAATCAATATTGTTGTTCTCCAAATCCATAGCCACTCGCTTTATTCGTGTCTCCTCGAAGCGTATTACTGAACAAGGTTACCGTATAAAAGGTTTATCCGTTCGATTAACTTTTTCACGCGCGCGATAATAACATTGATAAAATAAAACAATTCGAGATACGTAAGAGAGGGGGGCGGGACGGATTACGAAACTTCGGGAGAAAAAAGTCGCGGTCGGTCTAAAATATACCGGCCACTTCGAAGTGCGCGTCTTATCTGACTCGTAACGTTAATCGCGACGATGCGCACACCACCGCAGTCGCCACAGAATTATTTGGCAACGATTTATTATCCACTGACGCGAACCAAGGTTACACCTGTCGAATCACCACCGCAGTCAAAGGAAACGAGAAAATACTGCAGCGATGCTAAGCCCGGCAATAATTTCATTACTTCCGAGCGAATCCCGTCCGCAGAACCGCGTTATCATTCTCGCCTCGAACACGCCGCTACCGAATTCGCTAAGGAAACAGCAATAATCGGGCGATTCGACGACAACGACAACAGCCGCTGACGTCGGGGTCCATTAATCAGCCCACGTCGGCCAGGTAATAAAACGGTCCCGCGAAATTGGCCCAGGAAGCGTGCAAAATCCCGATCGAGATATATGCAAATGAGACGTCGCGTCTAGAGAGGAGGCCGGCTAAGCGAAGATAGATCAGGTCGCTAGCTCACGATGAGACCGTGAACAAAGACCGGTTCTCGTATGAAGGTCACTGGTTCAATGGCGTCCATATACAAGCCGGGACGTTCGTTCTACCGAAGGCCGTTTCACTTTCGTCGAATGCGACCAAAAACCGTTTCTTCTTTGGGGCCGCATGCACACCGGGCCTGGCCCCTTTCTCTTTCTCTTTTCTCCGCTACATCGCCGCGATTCGCTTCGCCGCTCGGCCGATCCACTTGCACTTTCGACGATCAGGTTCAAGGCCAGAAGGCCTCGCGTAGCCACAATCGATCGTCGGGGATTCACCTTTCGTTTCGGCGGGGCTAGGCCACGTGAAACGCGGAATGTCAACGGGAGATTTGGATATAGGTCGTGGATCAATTTCGGTTACACGTTGAATTTCGTTCAGGTGTACGGGCATAATTAACGGCACGAACGAATGGAGTTTTAACGGAAGAGTGTCGGCCCTGCTGCTGCCTCTACGAATCACCATTTGTATAATTAATTGTAATCATCGGAGTTAATTGTAATAATTCAAAGAAGCGACTAATAAGAAAGGCAGGTACGATATTAAATCTTCGTTGGGTCCGTCGTATGTTCATCCCGGTATTATCGATACAGCGAATACACTATTTCGTGATCATATTGAACGTTATCGCGCTGCATTGCTGCAAAAACTACCAGAAAATCCTGCAACGGGGACCGGTGTCTTGCTAATTTTGCTTCCCAATAAAATCGACCTGAACCGCGCGGAAGGGTTGAAGGAAGACGCGAGAGGCATTCCCTCGGAAGGGGCGAGCTGGATCAAGGCCGTTCGTTGCGAGGAAGCTCGTCGAGTTCCACGATTTCACCTCGGGTTCGACCGTGCCCGCGAGGTGATAGCGAGGAAAGTTGCGGGCCGGTGTACCCCGCGCGGCGGAACACAGTTTCGCTTTCTTCAACGACGCGCAACGCTCGCCTCTCGACGCGGTTCTCGGCCTCGTTGCGAGTTTTCAGGACCCCCGGTGATCGCGATCCGGTTTCTAAAACTCTCGCCGCGGTGTCTTGCTTTCGTTTGGGCGATCGCCATTCGCGGTACTCCCGGCGAGGAGAACGAAAGCGGCGAACGGTTCGGGTCACTGTGGCCCCGGGTCGACGAACCAACTGAATTCCCTCTCGTGACGCCACTGCACTCTCGCTTCGAATTTACTTCTCCTTTCTTTCCGTCAAGCGCAACGCGCTCCGCTTCAAGAGAAGCCGAGTTAGAAATTGGTCTTATGTTATACGTAATTGAATATACCGTATTGATACAGAATCGGGTATACAGGAACCTTGGAAAGGGAGCGGATCGTTCGACCTTTACGAGATCGTACTACTAATCCGAGAGGAAAATTTGACAGACGCCTGTAAAATATGAATGCACATTTTTGCTTTAAATATTCGTCCAACTTGATAATATCACTCTCGACATTTCGACACCTCCAATAATGTCAACAGCAATGAAATGTTCCGAATAGATATCCTGTGACAATTCGTCCACGCTTTACATGTTCGGCAGAACTTTATTCGCGCAGTTCCGTGAACTCGCGCGACGCGAACGAACTCCAAAAAATTCGAAACCGAACAAACACTGCATCCACGGCCTTCGTAGGAAGTCCATCCACAGGATGACCTATACGGAGAGACATGGATTAGCCTGTCAAGGTATTCTGACCGAGTGAGTCCAGTATGCACAGTATCGAGTAGCCGAAGTCTGTATCAGCAACGAGACCACGAACAAGGAAGGCTTTCTCTGGCGACCTTGCGGCCCGGCTAAAGCCCCAGAGCTACGTGAACTTGAACCAGTCCCGTGTTGTTCTCTCCTTACGAACGCCAGGGCAGACCGGGTCGCATCCTTCTCGCAGACTCGTTGCTTTAGGGACCATTACGGAACCGCTCATGCTGATCTTCCTTCGACGGGAATCGATCGAATCCATCGGTTGTGTAACCTGACCTGGATCCCAAAGATGTTGGACAGGATCGTCCGAGGGCGGGCAGGATTTATGCACGCCTGAATCCGTCGTGAAAGGACAACCTTTTTCGTGCGAGCTTCGCGCGAGAGGTCGGCGTCACTTGGAATTCCATAGGTAATTCACGATGACTTAACACGTCGACCGACGGGATCGATACGCACAATCGTTTGGAACATTTGACGTCCTCCATTGTATTAGCCGTCCCGCGGTCAACGCGCTAAGCTCAAACCAGGCGCTGCAGCAGCATCGTAGAAAGCGTAGTTCGCGTAGAGTGAAAGTGAGATTCGAGTGAAACACGTTAGAAAAACTGATCTGGTTCTTTTCAGAGGATGGCTCGATAGCGGTCGCGAGTGGTTCGTGTGAAACTGCGACGTTTGAAATAATGTTTATCTACGGTTGCACGTTGCACGGACCCGATTCCCTCTGGCGAATATATTTCCAGAGCCGTGTGTCCGGCGTGGTTCCAGGGAAAATAGGTTCTCTATATTCGTTCTGAATTAAAGCAGAGGCAGGTTGTCTGTAGAGGGAGGGCGATTAAAATAGCGAGACGTCGAAGAGACAGAACTGCGATCGGCTGCGCGGCGAACAGACGTGCACAGTGTTTCTTTGTAAATAGACGCGACATGCGAGGACCTCCTTCGAGGGTGAACCGTACCTTGCCGTCTCGTCCAACTGTTCCTCTTTGCCCAGGACAGACGATCGCGTTTAGTCGTGGATTATATTTATTCAACTCATCCGCGCTCCAACTTTTGCACCCTGCACCACGACCGTACTCGCCGCATATCACCGTCGTTTTCTCCATTCCGTTCGCATTTCGTTCATGCCCGGTTAGCATCGAGCCCCCCCTTCGTTATCATTATCTATTATTTTTCCCTCGTTCCTGCCCTCGTCCCCCATGCGTACGTATCACCGCGTCGCGTTCTATTACGACAAAGTCGATCCCTATCCCGCTCGCGCACACTCGCCCCACTCGTTGCTCTTCCTCTATTCTAAGCCGTGCATGCTGTAACGTCGTCTTGTCCCTAACCTAATCCAACGAGAGTCGCGCTGAGCCACGCCACGAACTCCAGCCGGCCGCGCACTACATTCAGACCGGTTTGATGATTCAGGTTCATCTAGATCTAAACAACTACGACCTCGGCCACGTAATACGTTGGTCGCGGGGCCTCGCGGCCAGCCACCGCACAGAGATTACCCCCTGTGAGAATGGCCTCGACACGGGGCGCATTATGCATTGCTTGCGAGCCTTTCTTGCCGGAGGAACGGCCACGATGAAAACGCGATACGCGGTTGAATACGATATACAGATTCGTGCGGCGCAATTCTGGGGAATTATTTCGTTTGCATTTGCGGATGTAGAATGTGGGATGTTTTCGTTTCTGTTTAGCGGAAATGTCGCGATCGGAATTTTGTTCTTTGTTCAAATTTGTTTCCTCTTCGCGACCAGGTAAGATTTACCGAGCCTCGGGTGGCTGCGAAGAAGCGAGAGTTATATGATTCTTTTTATGTACGGTTGCGTGTATATTTTGGTGGTTTTGGTGAACGTATGACGTTAATGGAGACTTTAGGAGGAATTCTTTCTGGGGAGATTGCAAGGTACCGCGATAAGGAACCTCCGTTTATCTGGTTGTTTATATGCGCAGGCAGATAAATTTAGGCATTATCCCGGTAAGGGGCGAAAGATTATTTGACGATCGTGATAAGGGTCCTTTAACCGTTTGGAATATCTGTGCGCAATTAAAAGTTCCCTTTCTACGAAAAGCAGGACTGACTGCGAGCGTTTTCTTTTCTTCTTGTCCCGGTTAACTTTATTTCAGATGGATTAAATGAATTCCCTAGGAGTCCATTGGATTACTTTTCCTCCGCAAGCAACTCCTTTTTGTTTTTACTGTCTGAGTATTTTCGAATAATTGTTGCAACCGTTACGTTGCAAGCATCGTTCGATAACGCTCAGTGGCGATCCACTTTTGCCATTGGAAATTGCTAATTGATATTCAGAAACTTGCCTTTCCGTTAACGCCGTTTTATCGGGTCAATTATACGGAGCCAATGGTTGTTGTGAAATGAAGAAGTTAAATGCAGCAATAAACGTACTTCTGCAAGCAGATAAATTGTTGATACTTTTCAAGTATATCTATAACGACAAAAAAAAAGTAGTAGATGCGAGAAATGGTCAACGCACTGAAACAAGCAGCGCGGAACAAACAGTATCTGTACAATAAAAGTATCGAGCAATATCGTAAAACAAATACAGTGAAAAATTAACAATACAGCTCCCATATATTTCCCTCATTTTATTTTCAAAAGCAATGTAAGAACACCACGGGTAACACTATATTTAAATTAATTTACCTGATTTAACCAGCACCATTTAATCAACTTCGAAATCAAATCTATAAACTTCTTTCTTCCTCGGTTACAAAGACCGGTCTTTCAGAAACACGAACAAATACAATTAATATCTTTGAGACATTCTATCGTGCGTATTTAACCGAGGGGGCAAAGGATCCACGTGAACCGTGTAAGCAGTACCGGTGAACAAAGACCACAGCCCTTCGTCGTATGTTATTCTATTAAGCCCGAAAATTCAGTGTTCCCGGACATTCAGGGGCAATAGTACACGGAGCGGGGACGAGTGTCGACCTAGGATTCTCAACAGGGGAGACCTTGACCTTCGCTAGACGACCTACAACGCCCGCTTCGTTGAACCCGTCGTCCAAGGGGTTCTTGGATGAAATTCAGAAGGGTTTAATATGTTCACGCTATTATACCTATTATAATCCATTCTTCCGTGTCTGGGGCACGCCTGGTAGGACAGAGTGTCGCGCCGTTCACCTCTCGAATAACCAGATAAACGTGCCTAGCAATCGTCCAGCGACGAATACAGTGTACAAAATGTCTATGACCGACGTTGAGCAAATATTACACGATTACAATTCTGCCTCGAGTATATTAATGTTAATCATAAAGCTGCGTCCGTCTCGATCGTTCGGTATTTTAATATACACTGCACCCAGGCTGCGAAGAGAAACCGCTATTACGATAAACAGCGAGACAGAGATAACGCGTACCCAAAATTAACTCCGAGAAAAATTCTTTCCCTATCGCCCAAGATTCCACTAACACGGAGCACCAAAATATCCAAGCTCACTCGTGCTTCCAGGAATCCTCTAGCAACCCTCCGGGCGTGCTAAGATTAAGGTTAACGCCGAAAGGAACCCGCTCGTCTCGTTTTCGGGGCATGGAAGCGTTTCGTTTTAACGGGATCGTCGGTGTAATCGCGGACAGTGAAGCTTTGCATCCACGCGGAGTGTCGAAGTGGTGTCTAGTAGGAACGGCCGCTTGAAAACGATCGTTCTCAAAGCGACCCGTTGATCCGGGAGTGCTTACGGCTAGGTACGCCATTGCACCGAGATAGATGGATGGTTATAGCGAGTGCGTCGAAGCGGGATGCGGGGGCTGATCGATAAAAGCGGCAGTCGGGTTCATGAGCCTCATTCAAGGACAAGGCCATGTGATAGCACCGGCGCAACCGCGGTCGCGCACTTAACCACCCCTGCCTATCGGCCGGTCGTTTGCGTCAGGCTTGTCGCTACTCTGTGCAAAGCCCCGTTCACGCTTCGAATGATGCCAGAAATTAGCGTTGGATTATGCAAACTCTCCCCTCTGAACGGTACACGCGAGAAACGGCTCGATCTGTCGTCGTTGAGGGGCCAGATTTGAACCGAAAGGTCCCTAAAATTAGTCGGTTTCTCTGCCTTGCTCCGCTTTGGACGGTAGCCTCGTGTAGAATGCGCTTGGGAAGTCCCATTGAACGGTTTATACAATTGATGGGAACGGATTTTTATTCGCAGGGATCGTCTTGAAGAGTGCGCGACAGGGCCCAAGGACGCGGGCTTCAAATTTTGATAAAAGGTATAGAAGTTGTGTTTAAATGAAATGACTATTATTCTTCGATGGGGGTAAAGGTACACGGACACCGCAATTGTTCTCCCTTAAAGAGTTACGCATCTGTGCAACGAATCTGCACGTCTAATTAACGCTTACGGTGTAACATTTACATAGAAACTCTCGTCATTAACATTCCGTGCCCCGCTCGAAGCGTCGCGCGGCAATGAAATTTCGAACGATTCTGGAAGCGCACGGTTGTCCCACTGCATGAACAGGATCGCGTTCAGACAGTTCGAGCGATCATCCGCTGCCAGTATATCTCGCTTGCGTGGCACGCACCGACCACGCACACGTGCCTAGGTCAATGGTGGGTGGCTCGACTAGCCTGCGTCTGTTCGTCCATCCGCCCCTCGCAAACCTAAACCCTCTGCCACCCTATCCGTTGGCGCAAGTACGTTCACACTTGTCGCAGGCGACTCACGCTCGTCCCACTAGTTCGTGTAACATTCGCACGGCGAACACAGACGAACTCTATCGGTCCGGTTGCACGGCCGTGACAAATGCGGGCTCTCCCTTCGTGCATATTTAAAAAGACGCACGCCGCCCGCGATATTCACCCTGGCGCACTTGCCGCTACGAGCGCAGACGCGTCTCGCACGAACGCTCTAACCCCTTCGCGTGATTCGCGCGCTGCGAGTGCGCACGCGCTTCGAGGCTCGTCGCGGCGGGTTCAGCGCGCGCGCGCGCCCCGAAGAATTCAAAGGGGTAGGTGTCGCGGTGAACATTGCCGTTGTCGCTGATCGAACCGCGATCGAACGAAGGAGCGGGGTCGAAGCGAACGGAGCACAGGTTGCGCGGAGGAGGAGGAGGTATGGCGAACGGGTGAGGAATTAACGCGAAGAGACAATTCGAACAGACGGTGGCGCGGTGCGAGCGAAGATACGTATTTCGAAAAAAAGAGTGACGACGGGGGAGGCAACGGTGTTATCGCGGCAAGGAGCGATACGCGGGGTACGAGAGAGGGCAACGGGCGAAAGTGAAAACGAGAAGGAACAGGGAGCCGGTGGAGATCGGAGGAGGACGGAGAACGGCGCGGTACGTACGCGCGCACCAGGAGATCGTGTTGCTCGTCGTAGTGTGGGGTCGTATCGCGAAGTGTACGTAGTGCTTTATATACGCGCGCTGTTGGTGCGCGCGGACAGCGCGTTGGAACGTTGAACGCTATAGGTCGAAGCCATGCGCGTTCGCCACAGGCTATAGGCTACCCGTAGGGGCGCTATAGGGAGCGAGAAGGGGCGAGAAACGAAGGGAGACAGAGAGTGGAACAGAGACGAGAGCAAGCATAGGAGGAAACGGAGTGAGATAACAGGAGCGAGGGAGACATGGTGATAAACGGAGAGAGAGAATCGGGAGCGCTTATGCACCGCTGAATCCGGCGCGATCGGCCGCACTCTCACTTTCGCCGGCGCTGATGACGGTTCTCGTCGCCGTCGGCTCATTGCCGTCTGCACTTCAACCACCGACTCTTTTTTTTGTCGCCCGACCGCGAGTGTGACTCGTTTGCGCGCCGATCCACGCGCGTTTCACCGTGGATAGTGTCTCGATTGATAAGGAGACGGAGAGAGAGAGGTGCGTCCTAGCGATGATCGCAATTCATCCAGACCGGGCGATCGATCGTATCGATTATCGATCGAAGTGATTCCGCGGGACGAGTATGCAGTATGAGATCGCGGCTATTGCTCGCCGCCAGTCTTGACGGAGTCACGTTGCCTTCGATTTACCTCGTGACGAAACCCGAGCAGGGGTTGACGCTCTTGGAAGCCTTCGTGACGATAAACCGCGGTCAGTCGGGGAGGTGGATCTCTCGCGCTATCTTCTTCTCCACCGCGTATCAAGGGTGATAGAGGAAAACCGAGAGTGCTCGAGAAGAGGGGGAGAGAGTAACTCTGGCACGAGGGCGGGAGCGAGAAAGCAGAAGGGAGGAGAACACTGCGTGGGTGGTGGGAGAGAGGGAAAGGTCGGCGGTAGCTCGCGAGGGACTACTCGTATTCCGAGGACTGTTGTTTTCGGCGAACTGCTAGGAAACACTCCACGCGGACAGGCCTTACGTGCATCCTCCCTTTGAGTGCCCTTGCATCTCGCGATAACGCCTCGCGACTCGAAGATTTTTTGTGTCAGTGATATTTCGACCGCCCCGTGGAGCAGTCGATCAGAATTGTCTCGCACGTGTCGCTGGAAATTGTGGAGCATCAATCGTGCGACGCTGCTTCTCGTCATCGCAGGCCCCCGCGAATGAATATATTCGATTTGAGCTCCGAACACAGTGACACACGAATATCGGAGCTACGTGCTGAGTGCGATATCCCTATAAACCTTACGGAGAACTGTGCGTATCTCTCTTACAGTCTTATTGGTACTGCCAGTGTCTGCGTACTGTATCAGTGATTTTCCATAATTCTGCCTACGAACTTGGTCGTGCAGCATCGTTACTGAAAGACGTTCGACACGTGCCCGGTTTCGTTTCGAATCGTACAGTGACTCGACTTTTTTCGCGATCGTTTCGTTGCTTTCCGAGTCCTCGAACCGTCTTGTTCCCTGTTTCCAAACGGAAACGACGGTGGATTCCCGTTGGAACGCGAATAATCCTTGGTCCCTCGCGACAAGATCGAACACGCGGCGCGCGTAAAGTGAGTGATTAGTTCGGTGTGTCGCCGCGAGGGCTTCCGCTGCAGGTGTCACGCCGCCGCAAGACATTGACCGTGACATTCGAGAGACATCCGCGCGGAGATACGGTGAAACGTAGCGGCGAAAAGCGAGTGATACGTGCGAATGTTCGGTGACTGAACTGATCATTTTCGCGAGACCATACACGTCCTGCCGCCCGTGTTCCTTACCGTGACTTGTGAGATAAGCGACCGTGGATTCTGACGTTTCGTGCGCAAGAACGATCTCGGTTATCGATGTGCTTGCGTGTTTCGTGAATGAAGCCGTTCGTAACGGTCACACGCGAGAGATCTTCAAGTGAAATCCCGTGACCCGCGGCCGCGGGTGAAACATATTAAACGTGGCTCACACAGCGAGGGACAGAGCCGCCGAACTCCAGGCGGAAGTAAGGAGCGCGATCAGGGTGCTTCATGGCTGGTGCCCCAGGCCGCACCAGGGGCACCGCGGTGACACGGTCCTGATGTCACCACAGAATCAAATGCGAGGAAATCATAGAAACGTGGGCCAGACGCAGCAGCCACCGCCAGCCACAGTTGTAGTCAGTTCGACGTCCAGCATGAGACCACCGCCGCCACCGCCACCCCCCAGGTCCCGTGCGTCCAACGAGGGCAAGGGGCACCACGAGGAGCCTACCAGCTCTATTCCTGATCTTGGTTAGTCGTATTAATTTCGCTGTATATATTTCTTAAGTGTCTCGCTAAATAGATTGGCCAGTGTCGCTGAGCGATCACGGTGTTGCTCATGAGACGACGAATTATTTGATACTATCCTGCGAATACACTGACGAGGTTAATCTAGTAACGAGTCGTTTCCTTTCCGTGGAAGTATACCTCGAAACAATTTCGACGCGGAAAGGGTCGATGTCGTTTCAGAGACGTTTACTCCTTAAAATGATAGGAAGCTGCGTGCAGTATTCATTTCGTCGTCGATACCTCGCGTACTCGCCCCTCTTTATCTTTCAAAGGAGCTCCACTCCTAATTCCATATTTCTCCAAAGCAAATCGTCGACCTGCCAATCCGAAACATTAATGAAATTGCGTACTCACGGCTCGCAAACACAATATTTCCCCGTTCGACCATACCTCGGGGCAACGTATCACCGCGCTCCGTTTCGTCGCGACGATTTTATAAATTGTCCCCGCTTTGTTTACCGTTTCGCGAAGAAAAATTGCCCGCTCTCTGTCCTCGATTGCCCGTTCAGAGAACCGCATTCAGCCCGGTGTACTATGTACTATGTTTAGTGTTTACGTCTGTACGTTTCATTAACGATAAGCCTCGTTAAGCGCTATCGTCTGCGCTCTTCGTGACGGCCGAACGTTTGGGTGACGCGAAGGACGATCCAGTAGGACAGACCGAGATAGAAAGCCGACAGAACCGCGACGCTGGAAGCTCGAACCGACCATTTCGTGTCCAAGAATAAAATTTTCATCTCTTGAACGAAATAAAACTTCCTCCCTTTACCGCTGTCCGGTGAGTGGTACAGGCCATCGCGTCGAACGCGTGGTTTGCTGGACGTGTAACCGAACACCGATGATCGCGGTTATACTGTAAGCGACGTACGCGATTTTCTGTTAATTTTCCCGCTGGCTAATTTTTTTGTTTTCGGTGGGGGGGGGACAGCAAAACACCACCGTGTTTTCGAGAGACAGGGGACGCGAAGATAGGAGACGTGTAGCAATTGATAGGGGAATCCGTTTTTAAGCTGAGACAATAAACTTCAATTTTGTTGAATGGCGAGGGACAGCTCGCCAGTCGCGAGCAACTGTATAATACAAAGATCGCGGCCGCTTAGAAATTGTATCCCCTTTTCTTTCCATTCTTAGTGTACGCGAAGGACAATTCAAGTGTCCCACTCCGTCTCGAATGAAGGAGCTCGGTGTTCGCATCGGGTAACCCGATTAGTGCAAACATTTTCATGCACGGTGTGCATGCGAACTTTGTTGAACAGAATCGTATCACCGGAGTGCACGTGCACCTTGTCGACGCGAGGTCTTGTTTTGCTCCGACTTCGAGTTTCTGTGCCGCTCCCGAGTGTTCTGAAAATTCTTCGATCTATTCGTGTCGTCGATTCGATCGTCGAGTCGTCGAACGGGATATTAACGGACGAAGACTGATCGATCGGAACGCGAACTGGAAAACGAAAGCAAATCGATGAGGTCGTTCAATAGGCACGCTGTTCGAACGATGAGTCGCGACGAACGCGTTACAGTGGCTTCGTCCTCTGAAAATTAATACCAGGACAGTCTAATAATCGATAATCGATCCGTGAACAGAGACCTCCTGGCTGGCGGAACAATCTGCATACGCGAGCCGGTCGATTCGCGGTGACTTTATTGATTCGAAGCAACGCGATGCACGGGTAAGGAAAAATTGCGAACACGTACGTATGTATTACGTTCTCGTGATTTAATGGTCGCATGTTTGCAGCGATAAAGTAACTAATAGGAATTAATTGGACTTCGTCGTGTATAGTGATCGAATTTTTCTTGCACACGTTCCGGAGTTGATTAATCACGGAGCAGTACACTGTTTGGAGACGTTTAACGCTCTAAGAATTAGATTTAATCGTACCAGTAATTAATATATTATAAATTGGAAACTGAGAAGCGCATTTTTGTATCCGTATCGGGTCGACCGTCGTTCATTTATTATTAATCGACAAGCAAATGGAACTGTTCGGTCGTGTCGATGATCAGCGTCAGTTTTTGCCGGTATTAATGTCGCAGACGTTTCCGTCTCGTTAGAATGTATCAACGAAAAATACTTTTTGCATGGGTAGATGGAGCGGTGTTTTTTTTTTTTTTTTTAAAGCGAGTGACCAGTATAATTGAAGCCATTGACATTGCCGCACCTTATGTCAGGGGCACCGGTTCTATTGATCACGCGGCTGATAAAAATTAATCGCGATTTGTACATTTTGACACGGGTTGATTCGACTGCTTTTCAATAGTAATTCAATCAAATATCCAGTATAGAAGAAACGTCCTTGATTCAACACACGTACGAGTTTTTCTGTTGTTTCTCTCGCAATTATTTATAAGAAAAAGATATACTTCACATATAGAAGTGCGCAGAGATGTACGTGAATTCCTAACTAAATTTATTTCAACCAGAGTTCATACTTTTATTTCCATGGATGTGAAGTTTAATCGGGGTATTCGGATGTTGGGGATGAATGTCGAAACAAAGGGATGGAAGTTTCGATCAGAATTGCTCAATGAGACGTTCTAGTTATAAGACGGTCCGTGCCTCTTAATTTTTGTTTCTTTTTTTTTCCTCTGATAAACGGCGGTCCGTCGCAGTTGTGAAAATACGGCGTTCATTTCGATGACATTGAACGGGAGGAACGTTATCACGGCCACGGTGACGTATCCGATAAGAAAAGTGGGCTCCGTGAACGATCGAAGAGGGTTCGGAGTTCGGATGAATTGAATTCCATGGTTGAACCGTGTGGATGAAACGCGTTTTTCATGGCGCGACGATCAATTGTTCGCGAACTCGTTCATGGTCATTCAACGGAATTGCACGGATCGTCGAAATTCCGTAATTTTACTGACCGAGCATATTCATTGCGTTTAACAATCAATACCGTTTTCCCCAATATAACATCAAATATTCTGATTCTTCGACGGCTTATAGATACCTTTCTTCTTTCTTCTTCGCCGATATTCTCGGTGCATTATTCGTTTAAAAAACGCGACCCGATCGGTTTCGTCGATGGCTCGCGTTTTCTGCAAAATTCTTTCGGCCGATATTTCTGCTCGAAACGAGATACTCGCCGGCCTCCCGTATATTTCTGTTCCCGTTGAAGCGTGCTCCAGTTTTTTTCTTTTTTTTTTTTTTCTTAAAATTCGACGCATGAATTTTTTGAGGCTCGAGATCTGATCGACTGGACAACGATTGTACCAAACAAGTATAAAGTATCTTGATTTCAACGATTTGGGAGATGTCCAAAAAAAAAAAGTGTCGCTTCGATGCGCTACCTTGATGAGGTATCTTGAACGCATTTGTCTCACTTAGAACCCCGCATTAGTATCGTTTTGGTCTACGGTTTTTTTCACGAGCATTTTTGTTTACGAGAATAGGCGCTGGGTCCTCGGTGGATCTATGTATGTTAATCTCCCTGACGGAGAAAAAGAGTCAATCTTCGAGCAGACTCTAAATATAAATTCGAGAAGATGACGTGAGAGTCGCGACCTTGGCCATGAGAGATTCCGGAAAGTGGCCCGAAAACTCGATGATACGTTTCTCAGAGGCAACCGCGTTCTACATATATTAATAGTAAACGCCTACGCTCAATCAAAACGCGTTCCTTTCACTAGATATCTTGGCTCGGTCAATTATTCGCCGATTTAAATTCACGCAAATATTTTCATTCCTCTCCCCAACGGAGGAACGGTATACTATAATTCGATTCCAGTTCAATCGGGTAGCAGAAATAAATTACGAACGCAAAAGACTAATGAATTTTTTCACCACGCTTCGATCAGTCCCACGTACGATACGTAACACCGGATCCACGAATTTCATTTCGGTTTCGTAACAACGAACAAAAAGACATGCTACATTCGATATAAAAATACCGCGTCTATCAAAAATACGTACTTAAAGTTACAGAATATCATTTACTTGTTACATTGTCACGATTATTCAATTAATTTCATCCCGCTAACCGAATTAAACATATTGCCCGACCTCGCAAGCGTCCCATTCAAATCATACCTTGAAAATTCCCCTACTTATTCGTACGTTCCTGCGTGCGCATTAAAAATTCCCGTCTTTAACCCCAAACACTCGAGTAATCAACGCGTGTACCGTAATCGCGATACAGCCGTACAATGTATTATAATACCACCGACACCCATCCATCTTTCATTCCAACAGATTTCCCTCTTTCACGCCGCTGTGCGTAGCAATTTCAATGAATCACCCGCCCACGCTTAATGCAGCCCAAAGTCCGTGCACAAGCATGATTCGCCACGATCGCGAACGGGCACTGGCCGTTTGTTTGCGCGACCGGCAGACACGAAAACAACGTTGCGAATTTCGTTTCGCGGTAGTCGCGGGCTCGCCGTCGCTTTATTTGTACCTACTTGCAAAGAATGCAGGTAGGCGCGACGACGACGACGACGGAGGGGACGACGGCCGTCGCGTTGTTGATCTCGAGTGGGCCAAATCGGTGTTTTAAAACAGTCGCCGGCGTTATCGTGGCTCCACATTATCGGCTGACTGGAGGCCAAGGCCTACTGACGCGCATCCCGCCTCGATAGAACGAGAGAGAGAAAGGGGGAGAGAGAGAGAGAGAGAGAGAGAGAGAGAGAGAGAGAGAGAGAGAGAGAGAGAGAGAGAGAGAGTTGAGCGACGATTCCCAGCTCCGTTGCGTTGGCCTGCCCCGTCGAACATTTTCCTTTTGGATGCTCGTTCGGACAAAAAAGCTAACGGGTTGCCCTGTGCTCCTCTATACAAATTTCGCTAGACATATGTGCATCTGTCTCGGTCGTGGGCACCACGATGAAAGTATGCGCGCACATATTTTGGTGTTCTATCGCGATTAGTGATGGATATTCTTCGATGGACGAGCATACGAGAATTAATCGTGGTGTTACTTTCATTGACCGTCGTTCGTTTTGCTTAATTCAATATTTTTCTAGTTTCGATAGGAAGGGACGCGGCACGACTCGCGTACAGATATGTGTTAAGTGTAACGTACATTTCGTCGCACTTGTGATATACACTTTTAAGTGCTATAAATATGCGTGCGTCATGTATATGCTTTGTGCTTTCGATATCCCAATAACTGTTTGGATCTTTGATCGAAATTTAGATTAGCTATCTCGCCCCGTCGAAGAAATGTTCGAACGGTTCCACGCAGGTCGTTTGCGTTTTTCTAGCGAGGAATTACTTCTGTACTCTTTCAACTCTTTCTATTGTACCAAAACGTCTGTAAACGTATACCGAAAATCGTTGTCAGTCGTTCAACATATAATACCGGCACCGTGTTAACATAATACGGTCGAGGTAAAAGCGTGAAAGGAAAACTATCTCGCGTTCCTTCCAGTTTCGTATTTCGAAGTACGCAAAGAAATGCGAGCAAGTAGTTTTTCTCGGTCGTGTTAAAAATAAATGAAAGCGCCTCGACGCCCCTAGAGTTCAATGTCAGGTCTGAATAGTCTGGGCGTGCAGAGGGTGCGCCCTGCTGCACTCCGCAACGTGTACCATGGGCGCAGACACCCTTCAGTCCTCGTCTCAAGATGCGTACGTGTGCGTGCATTTCCGACTACACGCATGCAGCACGTGCGCGTCAAGTGCGTGCAGCACTGTCGCTCGTATGCACCGTGCAGCACGCCAGTGGTTTCCAAACTTTCCGTTTCGAAATTCACCCTCCACCCTCGCGGAACTGCAACACGTTTCGCCGGCATCACCCATTTCTCCCTTTCGCGCTGGGTGTATGCCCTGAAAATCAATTTTACAATTCACACGCGCGCGCGCGCGCGGACGTACAGCAGACGGCTGTTAAATTAAGCGACGGTTTAGCGATGCATTTAAATCGATTGTTTCTTTAAAATATGCACCCGTACAAGTCGGACCGATAAGACGGAATGAAATATCTGGCGGTGTAAATTTCGTATATAGTAACATCGCAGCGGAATGAATCACTTGGTGCGCCTAAAAAATCAAGAAGGTCGTAAGAAAGTTTCCAGCCCCAGAAGACGACTACGTCCTGTCGACTGATAAGCGGAGAAAATATTTTTAGTCCCTCGGTCCGTTTATCTTCGGGCCGGAAAACGGTGGAATCCGTTCGTTCCGACAAATTCCCCCTCGTTCGATTTAGTTTCACTTTCAGTCTCTTTCAAATTAAATTCATACAATCGTCCAATTCGTGTTCTAATTACAAATTAATTAATTGTCGTCATTGTGAAACAGATAAGTTGTCCAAGGTACGCGAGTACTTCTGCGCTTCCAAAAAGTATTCTCTTCAGCGTCGTCAGTCTACTTCGAATAATAAGGGTTCTAAAGAAAGAAAGAAGCTGCGAACTCCATTATAACGAAGGGGGTGGAAAAACGCGACTAATTAATGCATCGTGTAACATGGATCGACAGGGTCACGGTGGAGCGCGTCGACCGTCCAGACACACCCCATACTCTCTCTCTCTCTCTCTCTCTCTCTCTCTCTCTCTCTCTCTCCCTCGTTTCCTCCCTTGTACCCCTGCTCTATGATTCTTTCCCTTTTTTTTCTCGCTGCCGCTCGAATAGCTGTCCCACACGCGGTAATCTACAGGGTGATCCACGCTAGAAAAAAATAGCGAAATCACGACGGATCGACGATAATATTGGAGAACGTTGATGTTGAGGGCTTCAGGTTCAAGGGTAGAATGTATCGAGCTAATTACTTGTTGCATGGCGTGTATCTCGACGATCTTTCTCGGCCCAGACAGACCGTTTTTCGGTTCGTTATTCGCTTATTATAATTTGTACGTTGCTGTTATCTTCCTCCGATGCCCACAGGATGCTTGGCGAACGAATCTGAAACTGAAGTTCGATTCCTTTTCCTCAGAAAGGAATTGCTCACATATTCCTTACATTCGTTACGCCGAGAATAATGTGAGCTTTCTTTAAGCAACACGGGGAGTCAAATAATAATTGTAATTAAGTAACAGTTGTCGTACTCATTAGAGGATAGTTCAGTTTTTCATCATCGATTTTAAGTTTCTTCTCGCTCCTTCGATCTTATATCATTGCGCGGAACTCGATATAAATTAATAATCGTAGAAATCGTCGGATATTTATTCCTTTCATTCGTAATTGCACCTATCGTAGCGTCCAAACCTAACACAGGATATCTGCCTCCGTTGAAAAGCAGCAAATCGTTGTTTCTCGAAGTAATTAGCAACTTTAAATGTCCCCCTGTTATTTTCTAGTGCCATTGTTCGTGAAGTTCTGTTCCGTTTTAAACGACACGCCGAGATACGTACCCTGTACACACGCGCGCACACTTGCGAGACCGGCGACTTCACGTACGAACGTTTTGGCCCCTCTTTCATCTTCCACCATTATTGTCTGCCCTTTTTCCTTTCCGCCTTCCTCTGTACCCTTCGCGTCTCCCTCGATATCTCTTCTTCTCTCGTGTCGAAGCGTGTCTGTCTGGCCGCTTTCCTTCGTCTGGCGAGTTCGCCGAGGGAAGAGGAGGAAGAGAAAAGTAAAATGCATCCGGCGGAATGAAAGATTTTTCACCCCTTCAGCGCGCGGACTTCAGCGAGTCTGGCCGTCTCTTTCAGTCTTAACTCGATCTTAATTGCCGAACGGTGAATGAGATTGCGGAACTCTACGGATCGAGAAAGGCCCCTTTTCACCGGAAAAGCCAGGCGATACACACTCCGATGCAGTCTTCTTGTAATTTTTTTTCTTCCGTTTTTCTTTTTATTAAGAAAAAGGGAATGGAGGAAAATTCTATTGACGATTTACTTTGCTATTGAAAGATCGCTGTTATGGAACAATTGTCTTAATCTACAGCCGCGCAATTGCGATGAATATCCTTCTTTAAATTAACATTCCCCGATGCGAATCATTGAATTATCGCTATTTAAATTTTTCTACGAAAAAGATTCAAGAAATTCGAACAAAAATTATACTGCAAATCCGTTTATGAGTACGAATTACTACCGCCCAGGTATCTCATTACAAAGTGTAGCTGATGCATATTTTATTTATATTATTTCACGATAATATAAATACTGTGTTGGTTTAATTATTGGTTGATTGGTGCAATTGTACGATAAATGAGATGAAGTTGCAATGCCAGTTTCCGAAAGTAAAATTCCATTGGTCAGTTCGCCTGCAACTGACAACGCTTATGCCGCGACAAACCTTTGATTTCGGGCCTGTCGCCACCGGATATTTCGAGTGCGACGTAAATTCGTCGTATAATTATTGTTTCTTGAAACGGGCTGACCAATTCGGTCGCCGTCGGGCCGTCTGAATGCGTCAATCGTGACGGTATTGTTCGTTCAATGAAAGCGGCCAAACGGTGGCGAGAGCAATGCTCCTCGAGGGAGTGCATCGGCGAAGTGCACTGCCTTGACCCTGCACAGTTGCACCACTCCCGATTTCGTGGCCCAATTTAAAGCAGACAACATCCTACTGCAAAGGTTAAATTTAATATTCTGCCGGCGATAAAAAAAAATGTAAAGCTGTTTACGCGCGTTTAATTGAGAATGATTTACGTCGCGGTGAAAATTATAGGAATATATTCAATGGAGTGACAAATTATTGGGTTAGGGTGGGTCATTTTAATACTGGGGACTGGTTCATCTCGTAGAGTATAATGTAACGGACTATATGTACTCCTCCCTTTCTTTTGGACCGTTTTTTTTTGTTTTTTTTGTTTTATTTTTTTATTTTAGATGGGATGAAATTTCGTCGAAAGTTTACAGACGAAAGTTCAAGGCACACGCTGATGGTTTCTTCTTTTTTCTTTTGAGTGGTACTCTGTCGAGAGCAAGGTTTAAAAAAAAACCTCGCGTTTTTAATGTCTTCGTTACGCTGTCATGACAGTATACCGGGCGGGTTGAAACACTTAGGTTGTACTTTTTTTCAGCTGCTTTCAAACGGATTTTATGAAAGAATAATCGGGGAACAGGACAATAATGTTTATTCGAGGTTTTTCATCGTTATGCGAGTGTAGTATGTGAATTTACGTTTCACGATTTCATCACGATTAAAGGTTCCTGCGGTGATATCCTTCTAAAAATAAAATTTGCGACCGCATTATCGTATTTAATTTATCGACCGTTTATCTCTTGCGTTTCACACTGTTATGAGAGTGCATAAACAACGACCTACAAAGTAATTGATCGCAGATCTCTTATAAATGCAAATATTCATTTTCAGTTGAAAAATGAATGCAGTAAAAATACTCAATGCGTAAATACTGATATTTCCTTCTCTTCGTTTCAAGCCTTTAATGAAACGATCACTTCTTTCTTAATTCTTCTAGCAATTATTTTCTGTCGTAAAAAAATTGACGCGCGAAATTCTAAAATTAAAGAAAATTTAGAGGAACATACATCGGGGGCAAGATAATCCACGGTCGAGACGGCAGAATTCGACGCATGTCGAAACTGTTATCAGCCAAGGCTAAATGATTGGAAACGTTGGTTTTATATAGTTCAAGCGCATCAATTTTTCATCGTCTTATTGGGCGAGATGAATTTTCTAAAATCTAAAAATATCTTCCTTCCATTGTCAACCTCGAACTATTATAGAACTAGCCCAAGTTGAATTTGTCCTCAGCGAAGGATAGACGGTCGTAAATTCAGACGAATTCGAAATTCGCAGAAAACATCAAAAGTACATATTCGTGGACACTTTTTTCCTTGACATTCGTCCCTGTGTGCGCGGATGTTGGGTATGTGTTTTACGGAGGACTTATTTTTAGATTACTTACTACCCATACTGCGAAATTATCTGCCAACAGATAAATTACAATTGACCAGCGAAAAGTGACGAAAACAAAAATCCGTTTCTGTTCCCATAGTTGCATGAATCTTCGTCATCGTCACAATCGGGACGTACCGATTCGCATAAAGAAACTAAACAACTCCTTGCATCCAAATAGAAACATACTTTCTCTCCCTCCCTTCGATCCGACCAACGATGCGAACAGAAACTATTCGCAATTTCTCAGTCTCGAGTGACCCTCAATCTCCGTTACAATCCTCCACTTGCCCATAATCTATCCCGTAAATCTCAACGAAAATTGCTCCTCCATACCTCCCCTCCTTCCCTCCACCGCCCAAAAAAAAATGCCACCGAAATTCATTTCACCGCCGCGCGCATCGAACGCGGCCAATTCGAATCGCTCGAACCGAGCATCCAGAGGAAAAAGAAGAAAGAACAGAGGCGAGAGGAGAAACCCAGATTTCTCGGATCTCGCGAAATCCCAAAGGACGAGGCTGCTCCGCGCGCGCAAAAGCGCAGAAACGGAGCGTGGCATAAGAAAAGCGGCGCGGCGTAGCGCGATTCCGCCAGCTCCATCCGCTCCACCCGCTCGAATGGTGGGCGCGAGCGCGCGCGCGCTCGCGCGGGCGCCAGTGGAAAGGGTGACCATTCGAAGGGTTCAGTGTCTCGCAATGACCCCTGTTCGGTCGGTAGTGCAAGGCAAGGGGGAATGACCTAGTCCCCTTGCTCGCTCGCTACCGCTCTGCTTGCACGCTCCTGTCGCGCCGCAACCCGCTTCACCTTTGCGTCACGTCAACGTTGCGGTTCACCCTACCCGGAGGGTGGCATCGACTCTTCTTTTCCAGGAACTTGCCCGCCACCCCGTCCGATTTCCGTCATCGTTGGCCTTGCCACGGACGGATGGCCGTTCGCGAACTTCTATTTCGAGGATGGACGAACGAAACGTAGGTACGGCTGGGGTGTTCTTTAGGACGATTTGATTGAGTGGATGAAAGCGTTGGCACGAACAAGGATAGGGGATCTTTACGTTCTGGGTGAAGATTGGATAGTTGAGGTTCACGGTGATTATTGGTTCCACAAAACGATTGCTGTCTATTTAAACACGCAAATGGCAGGAGAATAATTTTAGAACTTTTTAATAATTGCCCCCCCCCCCCTTCAAGCCTCCCTAAATTCTCGCTAATTTCCTCCCATACATAAACGTTGCACATATTAAGCAAAGTTTGTAATATAATATCTATTACAACGCGCAGGACGTACATACAAACACGTCCCTCCCAAAAACTATCCACACCTTCGTTCATCAAAACCTGATTATTCGCGCTGGTCTCGTTTCCGTCACAAAAACGGTCCACCCGTGAAAGGGTTGGTAAATCACGGCCGATCCATTCGTTCCTCAACGATTCGCGGTCAGCAAAATTAACCGATGTCAAACGATACCGTGGCACGTCGCTCGACTTGCCCGCAGTCGTATAATTAGCCACTCGCGGCAGGTGCGATCCGTCGGGCGCATATCGCACAGGTGAATAATTCACCGCGATCGAGTCAAGGTGGGAGCCGACCGCGTCGCGGCATCGATCATTGACCTGCCGCGAAGTTTAAGGTCCCGAACAGCGGACTCCAGGGTTCATCAACACCCGTCGCCGTCGCGTTGGAGGGGGACACGATGATGCTGGAGATTGGCCCTCTGTCGGTCGCGGGATCGGTGGAAATTAGAGGAGGAAGAGTGGGATTTTATGATAGCCCTCGTTCCAACTTTCTTCTCCTTCCCCGTGTTCTCGTTTACCACCCTTCCACGGCTGCTTTATGCCTCTCCGGGATGCCGATACGCTACGCCGAGACATCCTCCCTCTATACCCCTTGAGCCGCGACCTCTCGAATACAAAGTCCTGCAACCCCTACCAGCGCGGCTGCGGGGGTAACGATGGTAGGGAATATCGCGGGGCTGGAAGAGCGATGTACAGAGGGGGGAAGGGGGTGACGACGATGCCATTGCACTGCACTGGGTGAGGGTCATTACACTGAGCAAGGCGAGCCGGTGACCTCGGCGCCAACGCCCGGAATCGATCCAACCCCCTTCGCCCCTGAACCAGCCCCTCCACGCTACCCTGCCGCGTCTGACACAGGGTGCAGTGCACCGTACGATTCCCTCTTCTGGTATTATCCTTGAACGGTATGCGCGTGCACCGACAGAGGGCACGAAGCTGTTTCGCGGTGGGGGTTGTTTTTATTGGCTGCTGAACCGACGATTGCTTTGAATATTGCGAATCGTTTCTGTTTTCGTCGGATCAATTATTTTCGGTTTCCAGTCGCTTCGAAAGAGTCGACGTGCTTTATTAGAGACATCGCTGTGCGCTAATTTTTTTATTAGAATTATATAAGAATTTGTTATATTTCACGTCAACCTTTTCCTTAGTAAGATTTATTGGGCCACGATCGCGCTGTGAAGAGTGATCGAGTTATTTTTGAATATATATTTGAATATATATATTGAAAAAGTATTCCTGTCGAGGAGAGTCTTACGATTCGCTTTCATAGGAGACCTTGAATTTGAAACAGAAGTTCGAGCACGCATGGATAAGTAGCTCCGATTAATAAGCGGAATGTCGGATAAGATAAGTGGTTTGTTTATTGCATATTGGATCGGACAATCGTTTGGAAGAAAGGAGCAGGTGAGCGATAAATATTGGACGGCATTGTCGAAGGGTGGAAAGCGAGGGTTAATGGGGGGAGGAGGCTGGTACCGAATGGCGCGAACAAGGTTCGGGTGTTTCGGTATAATCGGCGACGAGGGTCGATTCTGCGCGATTAAGGGGTGATTGGGTGACTAGGTGAACTTGGGAGCAGATTGTGTACACGTTTCTTTCGGAGAAGTTTGTATTTCAGTGGGGCACATGTTTCAAGATTCAATTATAAATATTCAAGCAGCAAATTGAAATCGAGATTTATCGACGGAAACTCTGAACTACCTTCAATTCCCAGACGAATATCGATCATTCATTTAAATTTCTTTCCGTTTTTTTAGAATCGTTTGAATTCATTGAATATATATTAAACAATGCGAACTGTTAGCGGAAGATCAATTAAATACAGGCGTTTCGAGAACAGAGATAATGTTACACCGGTGTAAACATTTGAACGAGCACTTAAAATTATTACGAACCACTGTCGTTCGTCGCGCGGGTTCAGCCGAAACAGGAAGGATTAAAAAATTAACAGATAATTCGAGCCATCGATATCGGTTGCATTTGAAATTCGATCAAACGCTCGGTCCTGATTTCGTTCAGAATAATTGGTGCCGAAGCTCCTTTCATTATTCAGTTTTTAAGTGCACCCGACGCGGGAGGAAGTGTTTAAACACTTTATCAAAGGGGAAAAGAAAAAGGAAAGAAAAAGGGAAGGCCATTGGAGATTATAGCCTGATCAATTAGCATCGCGTGACGAATTAACGTTGGCAGAACTTTGCCACCTGTTTGCCATGTTCCACGGTCGTTCCGGGCAAGAAAGATTAATCAGGACGAGGTGATAATTTAACCGAGGCTCATTAAGCAGCGATACGACCGCGAACGTCGTGGGTGTTTGATACTCTCCACGAGATAAATGCCAATGACTAAGGTTGCATGAATAGCATACGAGCTCGTGAATGAGAAACGGATGCCTCTAATTTGCGGTGAGTCATTCAGTTCGATTCTAATATAGTCGTCCCATTAGCACGCACTTCATTTCTTGTTCACCGTCAGGTCGTGGAATTTCCTTTTTCTTCTTTGCAGTTAATTGTGATACTGGTTTAATTTAATGGTCAAATCGAACGGTCATTTCGTTTTATATTGTTGGAAAATTATGAAGTAACTGTGCACGGTATCGTGGTAATTATGAACGGTACAAATTCATCGGAAGACTTTTCTTTCCGTCGATACAGCGTGTGGAAAATACGTCTCAAAAATTTGCCGGCCGATATTTCGGAAATTTCGAAAAGACTCTGACCTGCAATCACAGATGGCACTTTCGTGACGGGCCCAAACTGGGCCCCGATCGATCAGGGGCCTTTATTGCCGCTAGGTGTCGACAGAAGTTTCGAAAAGGTAAAAATTTCTCGAAGCGGCGGTCTGATGTTTCTTGCGAATCGACAACCAGTTGACAAGTTCGATTTAAACACCTAATTTTTCATACTGTAGTACGTTCAAGATTGCTATAGACCGAAGTTCCAATATATTTGACGGATATAAATTTGGAGTAACCTGTATGCCTTTTGAAGTTAATCATTTGTCAAAAAGTTTATTCAATTCTTCACAACGTTCGTGGGGAAAAATTCCCCGTTAATTTCACGGTTCTGTAGTATATTAAATATGATAATAATTTTCCACCGGAGATGTTTGAACGATACAATTAAATTCCCTTAATATTTCCGTGACATTGATGAATTTCGTTCGACTTCCTGTAGGCATTGTTACGACCAACGGTACAGCTACGTGTTGAGTTGTTACATCCGTTACGTAAAATCATCTCTTGTATAAGGGGGTTTCATGTTACGAGACGCGTGTCACGTTTTGCGTTTCCCCGACCACGGAACTCGCCAGATGTACCGATTCACAAATCTCACGTGCGTGCCGCACACCTTTCGAACTTTCTTCGGTGCAGCCACTCGTTCGTAGTTCGATGCTACGTATTTTAAACGATCAATGCTCTCGGCTGAATTTAATGCATTCCGCTGCAATGCGAGCGAAGAAAATTCTCCGAACAGACGGATACAATGTTTGGTGCCGCGTTATGGTATCCGGTGGAAAATGAACGTTCAGGTAAAGTGTTTATATTTGAGGAGACGCCGTTTTGGATTTTTGTGGGAACGATTCTTGAAACGAGTCCCGTGGGAATTGTCGCGGAAGAGTTGTTTGCGTTTAAGCCTTCCAGATGTATTTGGGAAAGTGGCAGGCAATCTAGGATTTTCCCTGCACCGATCTGTCAGGAATCATTCAAAGCTAGCAGCACCTGTGTCCGGTTTTACGAAGGGTGGAGGAATATGTATATATAAATAACGCCAAGGAGTAATTCCATTAAAAATTAAATACCCACTAGCTGTGTAAATACTATAGGTAACCCTATTTTTACTAAAATAATATGCGCAACTAAATTGAATGCAATAGCAAAACCAAAAAGTACCACACCGAAAGGAAAGGATAACACAGTTGTGTCGAATAATATAAAATATATCGAGGAAATATTTTAATATCAACCCATCGATCCCTCTCAATGACATAATAAAAATTACACCAGATCCGAATATGAAGCCACTAATGATACCGATACACCCTCGTTACATCACAGTTGCACCAATAACGTGCACCGATAAAAAAAACAATCCGCGCAATTTCCAGTTCAATCGAAACACCTCCAAGAAACACGAACACTGCAGAGAAAAAGGAAGGAAAAAGATCCCCATCTTAATGCACGCTATAAAGAGCGAGGTACCTGCAGCAATTTCACAACCCCCCTCTCATTAAACGGATCTTAATCGTCGATTATGTACCACCTCTCGTGCAACGAAACTCGACAAGGAAAAAAGAAACTAAGAGGAAATTGTACAACACGGTCGGGGGATAAATTCGAATCCTATGCACGCGGAAGTCGTCACAGTGTCCCGGACGTCGTATTACACGTTGCACGCGTCGCACCCCCGCAACACGCAGGGGTGTGCTGGTACGCTTCCGCGGTGCTTCTTCGTGGCATAATAAGGGGTTCTCGAGGTTGCATAATGCCGAAACGGGACGCGTGTCAGAACGCAGCTGTTCGCCGTGTCTCGTCACGCGTACTTCTTATTGTGACGCCGGGCCTGTTGAGGAAACGGAAAAAGGGACCGCGTTCGACGGAAAGGGAAAACGAGCCACGCAACAACCGGCAGAAGGTTACGCGGAGGGCCGAATTTTTATTTGGATACGGCCCCCTCCCACCTTGTCCCGATTGCCTGACACGCGTGCTCGCGGTCGCACCTGCCCCGCGCTAACACGCGCGAGCTTGAATTCCTACGCGATTTAAGGTGGACAATGGGGAAACGCGTGATCGATGGAACTCGGTGGTCGAATTCTGGACCCTTTGATACATCTATTATACTCGGTGGGGATCGATGAAAATCGTTCTTCATGGAAATGGAATTCCTTTTGACGGAAGGGCACGGAATAGATGTGAATTTCCCCGCGAGGATTGGAAATTGTTCACGTACTTACGCAGAACCCTTTTCCGGATAATTCGTTAACGATTTTTGTAAATTTTAAATATTTTCGCTTGTATGGCTCGCTTCCTTATTTCATATTTCCAAGTTCGAAAATGAATGTTTCTTCTTCGTGTACCTGAGATCAGCAGACGCGTAGGAGAACCTGGTAAAATATGAATATATTGCCCGCTGTAACCCAAAAAAATTGTGAAAACTGAATCGCTCGTGCACGCCGGACCGACAATATCGCGCAACGCCCCCGGGCAATTCCCTCTCGAGGGCCTGAAAGTTACATAAAAGGGGTATTCCAAAAGGTTCGCAGTCCGACAAAGGGTGATCGGTAATCCTCGCATCTGCTCGCTCGTGTTGCGCGAAGCGGCCGAAACTCGCGACGAGCGTTCACAATTAACAATTTTCGCGTGCATCGATCCGTCGGACCTCCGTATTTTCGAAATCTACCCGGTGAATAAGGAGAGGGTGGCCCGGACAATAATGGGAAAGGAGTTTTCGAGGGTGTCTCGATATACCTGACTCGAACCATTCCGCGTCAACCAGATGCAAAATATTTCTATGGCGATGAAAGTGCGCGCGGACACGATCTTCGGGCCGATTTTCGACGCAGCTGTCGATCGCGCGGCGTATTCGGTCATTCTTCGTGGATTTTGCGTAAACACCAGCTGTAAAGGGTTCGAAGAGCACGTTCGACCGAGGCTGCACGAAAGGGTTGACCTGTTGCCACCGCAGCTGTCCCATAACTTTCGCCACTCACGTGGACGGAAGTTTGCATCATCGTTCGACAAACACCTCTTGTCCGATGTTTCAATAGCCGCGCGTAGAAATCTGTGTAATTCCACCCTTTGTGCCCAACCGCCCCGGTAACCCTCAAACATATCGATCTTTTACAAGTTCCACCGTGTATATCGGTATTACTAACTACGTAATGGAATGAAAAATTAAATCACCTCTACGTAAACTTTCGAACACCGTCGAATTAAACGCGTCGGTTTAAAACGCGACGGAACAATACCTCCGGAACATTCGATTTCAATCAAAGGGAAATAAGAAAAATATTATTTAAATTTCTGCCATCCGCCGAACTCTTCGTTAATTATCCACGAAAGTATCAATCTGCGAAAACACTCTCCCAACGCAGCGGCTGTGATAAATCAGCAATCCCCGTTCCCCTTTCGCTTAATCTTCCCCCGGCCGAGTCTCGCCGAGAAAAGCGATCCAGAAATATCGACAAGAAAAAGGAAAACAAAAAAAAAATAAATAAATAAATCCAAGCAATCCATTCGAAACGTCGATAACGAATCAGCCCGACGAAAAATCCCGTCCATTAAATCGACCCTGGAAGGGTTCGTTCCATATTCGGGATTAGACCCGTGCACGGGGGACAAGAGAGTTCACGATTATTTGAGCTCGCGAAAGGGACTACGTACTAACCATCGGAGACCCGTCGTCAGAGGGAGGAGCATTGGCCCGAGAGGGGCCACAGCGGTGCATCGGCCTGCATATCAGTCCCGTGACAAGTGTGTTAGTGTGGTTATGTGTCGTCGGTGTTGCCGACAATACTGGTGCACGATGCAATCTGCGCCTCTTAGTTCGTCACGGCCCTCCTTCTTCGTCTTCTCCTCGTCTTCTCGCCGTCTCTTCTTCGTCGACGTTCCGTGTCGCACTTCTATTGCGGCAAGGGCTGCACGGTGCCCACGGTGGGGATACTCTGACGGACAAGGTGGCGGAGGGGCGGAGGGTTTCTCAAGGTCCATAGCGTGCATTGATCCTCCTCGGTCACGGACCCTCGTGTCCTCTCTGTTTCTCCGTTCACGTCGTGCTCTCCTCATCGTCGATTTCTTCGTGTTTCGTGCACCACCCTCTCTATCCTCGACGCTCCTTCTCCGTTCCTTGGCCGGGTACTCGGCGTTTCGTCTCCGTTCGTCTCGTTTCGCTTTCTTTCGCCGCGCCGTTCTTCTATTCCCGTTTCGTTTTCTTCCTGTTCGAAAGTTTCCCCCGGTTCTCGAACGACGTTCTCCTTTCATCTCTCACCGGGTTGCACCCTTTTTCTCCTTCTTGTTCCACCGCGCAAGAGCCCCAACCCCTTTCTTCTTTGCCTCTCTTGCGGATCCCTTTCTCCCGGCCTCGTCATCGTCGATCCTTTTGTTTTCCTGTTGTTTCGTCCTCTCCGCAACTAAACCGACCATTAATTCTCTTCGTTCTCTTTTCTTTTTTCTTTTTGCTTTTTCTCTTGCCCCGTCCTTCGAGGATCCCTGACAGGATCGAGGTTTTATTACCAACGCGGGGTTGCGTTTCGCGAGCGAAACGTTTCGAATTCGTGGCAGCGGTCACAAATGATCCTGCAGGATGATTCACTGGTGGCTGGTCGGTGAATGGTCTCCTTTTCGTGGCTGCCACGACATCATCGTCTGCGCGTTATCGCGTTCGAGTACGAGATTGGCCTGGAAGTGTGCAAAAAGAGTCGCGCGAGACAAGAGCGCGATTACTGCTGGAAAGAGTCCTGTTGCGATAACCACGGGTAAACGAACTCTCCTTATTCCATAGCTTCGTTCTTCGGCCGCGTCGCTCGCCGGAGCACTCGTGTTTGCGTTTATTCGTTGTCAGTACGTACGCGCGTACGTGCCGCTGATATGTAGGTTTCTGCTTCACTTTCTCCTGCGACCGCTCGAACGATCGATCGGACCGTGGAGAATTATATAGTTTGTCGATTATCATTGGGGATTTCGCGGCGAAGCGGAAGGAAGTTTTGTGGGTTCGACGATACCCGTTTTCCCTCTTCGTTATTTTTATGACGACCGTCGGAGTTCATTAACGATAAAAAGAAGTGAGAACTGTTTTTCAGTCGTCGATATATTTAACAGAACGCATATTCTTTAATATTAATACACAATTATAGTATATTTAATATTTCATTTATTTTCGAAGAAGAATGCGGCAGACGCGAATTAAGAACATTGCCATTAAGTGACTCAATGTCGTTCTGAGGTTAATACCAGACAAATATTTTCTTACGAAACCGCTTCTCCATTTTCAAAATAACTTTCTTCTATTCCTGTCCCGCCGATAGTGCCTTAATCTAAGTTTTCGTCTAATGTTTCGCGGTGAGATATTTTTATCCATAGGCAACGTAGAGAATTTGAATACCGTCCAGTGAAGGTTATTATTCATATTTCTGAAATTCTTTTCCGTCGGGTCTCCACAGGGAAGTCGATTGTGTGGCGGATCGGGCATATGGCGAGGCATAAAGGCGATAACGAAAGAATACGAAGATGTCAATTTCCTTTCCCCGACGCTGTTTGACTTTATTGAATCGTGAAAATCGTAAGACCAGCAGAGTCATCATGGGATCGCGGGAGATCGGGACGAATAGGGGTGGGCATGAAAGGGGGGCAAAAGTGAATATTTAACGACGAAACGGAGTATAAACGATGAGGCAAAAGCGAAGCTGAAAATTCAATCGCCTTAAGTTTCTCTCCCCGAATACTGGCCACGGAAAAAGTAAATTAATCTCGGCAATTTATCTGTCTCGCAATTAATTTCAGATGATTCGCGACAATAGAATTCCCAAGAGAGATTGGGAGCAGCATTAAATTAATACCAATATCAATATCATAGAAATTATAACACGAAGATGCAAATAAATTTCAAATACCCAGGAATACCTGCTTTTCCCAATTGGAAGCTTACCTAAGAATTAAATTACCAATTCCCAAGAAATCGACTACGATGCAATCCCTATTATTCGCGCAGCTGTAATAAATTCAATTATTTCACTGTTCGAATCGTCAACTTTTCCATTATACCCCATCCGAAATGTGGTACAGCACAGGCTAGATCCGAGATATACTGCTGGGACGGTTCATAAAAAGAGACATCGAAATCCCCTCCTCCCGCCCGAGTGATTCATCTTTATTCCGTCACCCTATCATTTGGGGATCCACAATCGGCTGAGACAATGTTTCCAGATTATACTCCAGCACCGTCGAAATTTGTTTCTCGTAGCAAAGATTTCGGCTCGCGCAGGGATGTTCAAGGTTCCCCTGTCCCTGGGGAATGGTTACCAAGGAAACGATCCTGTTTACCAGCCCCGACCTTGGCTACTCTAACCACCCTCTTACAGAGCCAGCTACCCGTCTTATCCCGGTTCCGGTGATTGTTTTCCATCGAACTTCGCCCATTTACCAGCACGCACATCGTCCTCCCCAATAAAACTAATCGTCGGAGCGTTTCCTTGAAACGGTAAAAGAACGAGTAGAAGAAATTGTCCACGTAAATGGCATCGGTGTAGAAATGCTCAACCGAACAACTGGAACGCAATTTGGAGCGTTTAAGGGGAGGGCTGCGTGGCCGGTTAAATTTACAATGCCAAAAAGGGGTTGAACCGTTTCGTAAACGGTCGTATTGAAGCTTTCATTTTAACCGTGTTTGTCTCCGTTCGGAAGGCACAATGTCGCGGACCTGGCCGACGTAATAAATCAACGGGTTACGAAAGGGCGTAAGGTGCTAAGGCGAGGCATGCAAATTTACGGCACCTCTCGTGTCTCGCGCGGAAAGGGTTTCGTCGAACCAGTTCAATATTTAAAGACGGTCGGTACAGATTCACGGGAAACGGGAGCGTTGGTGCATTGTACGGAAACCCCGGGGGCAAGAACATTTGGCGCAACGCGGACAGGGATGACGAGTTAAGGTGAGAATTTCGGGTCCTGCCAACGGGTAACGTTGGATCACATTCGGTGAATTCTATACATTTAAGTCGAACCGCGAAGAAACGGACGCTCGATTAATTAATACGTGGGATGCAACGTTTGAACAAAAATGAGTGAGTGAACTGTATCAGTATTGAAGTAAATTCGTTAAAAATAAAGCTGACTTGAATCACTCAATTTCGTTTCTTCTTTCCATTTTATGAACGCAATATTAACCTGCACACTCCACCTGAATAAATTGCCAATTTTCGTAAAGCTATAAAATTAACCGAACAATCGAACATTTGTACAATCGATCAACTTGCAATATAAAACCACCCCTGCGCTGCAACATCAAGGTTCTAGAGGATGTTCCGGGGGTCTTTGGAATAATAGCCGAAATCTGGAGCAACCTGGAAAGGTTGCAGGAGGGTAACGCAAGGACGGAACCCTTTCTCCGTTCCCTGAAAGAGTTCTCAAATAAAAATAGACCGGAACGGAAGGAATTTATCCAGGCCGATCGGCGCCAGCGTGAAAAGGGTTTCCCGAATTTATGAAATCCGGCCAGGTACCGAGATTCATACCTGAGCTCCCAACCAGCTGGATCCTAATATATCGAAACGCGTCTCCCTCTACCCGTGTGCGCATCCCCTTCGTTCGATACCGACGAGATGAAATAACATATTCGTATTGTTGGAAATATCCGCGAGAGACTTGTGCTTCCTTTTTTTTTCTTTTCCTTTTTTCGTAAAGGGGGAAAACTCGAAAGGGGTTTCGGAACCGGCACAATGGCGCTCGATTTCGTCCCACGGGTGGTTTTCGTACCGATTAACCGATCTACGATCATGGGAAACTCCGAATGACCTCGTTTCTTGGAATCCTTCAAATTCTGCCTGTCATTATCGGGACAATACGACAGGAATGACAGAGTCGATCAAATTTTCGGTATTATATCTCTGTATTTCGGGACCACCTGAATCGAATTTTCTCGTCTTGCATGGTTTATATTGAACGAACCATTTTAAGAACATTTTTATTTTAACTTTAATCTCCCGTGCGATATATCTCGCTATTCCAGTTAAACGGAACACCCCAGTGCGTACAATAATCCACGAACTCGTAATAGTATCTTTGTAACGCGAAAAACCGGCGTTATTTATGATCCAACCTAATGGAAAAAAAAGAAATACGGCCAATAGATCAGGAGGGCGATGATTTTTCACCGGAAAAAGTACTCGCCTCGGGCCCGTAACAGGCGCATTGCGTAACATTTCACGGTTATCGAGCGTAAAAATCTGGGCCAGCAAGGACGAATTCTTTCACGGCGTCCCGTAAATTTCCCCGGGACGTTTTCTTGTCAACCGAGGTCGGCACCTTTTCGAGCTCGCCTCGTAAACCAATAATGCTATTTACGCCTCGAATGATGCGAGTCCCTTAGGTCAGATTTATGGCCGCCACTTATTTATTGCACTGCGTAGTCGGTAGTTGCGCGAAAATACAGTTCCCAGTGCATTACCGGTTATTTATGCCCGGGCGACGTTACGCGTCTGTGTCTCGAGGCATCGCCGACGAACGGAGCGCACGAAGAGAAGTATCGGGTGTTTTGTTCCTGGTGCAAGGTCCCGCACTCGGACAAATCGACCGTGAACGAAACCGGTAAGCAACTCGGAGAACAGAGGCGGAATATTTTGTTACTCGGGTGCAACACTTCGCTGGTTAAAATAAGTTTTTATCCGCGGCTATTATTCCTTGCGCCTCTTCAATATTATGCGGCCTTAGCAGCTCTCAGTTTGGGGATCCTAGGATTTTCTGGAATTTCGAGTAATTAGATTGCCGATGGTTTCAATTTTTTTTGACGAGACTGACGTTTCTTCGCTGAACCGTCGTCATTCGTAGTATTCCTTTCGTAAATTTGTCTGCCCTGCGATTCGTGTGGTCATTATTATTCATGTTCTGTTGAATTTTCGACGATGCGACTTTGGCTGCTGAAATTTTTTCGCCCCCGCGTTCCCAGGCATTTTAAACCATCGACGAGTCAGTTTTTGGTGTACTCAAATTCTTCGAACGATATATATTTTTTGACCAAGGTCTCAATCACTGGAATGGAAAAGAAAAGTGTTCGAGTGGGTATACAATCTCCAACTACGAGGGCAACAAAATTATAAGACAAACTTCGGAGCGGCCATTCGGAGGGTTACGGGAGCAGGATTTACATTATAAGAAGGGCCGGCCACTTTTTCTTCCGAATGATCGTGCAAAAATGGCCTAATTAAATTTGCATGGTAATAGAGGACTCGCTGCTCGCTCGCGAGTCTCCCCCCTTGGATACGATAAACATCTCTTATACAGTCGAGTGGGGGATTTGTGAAGTTAAGAGGAAAAGTGCTCGCGAAAGTAAATTCCACGGTTCGATTTCGACGTTCATAATTAACCGTTTCATTTCCCGTTCTCCGTCAAGTAGGTGCACACGTTCTTCACCGACGATACCGAGTATCCTCGGTGTACTCGAGCTTCGTTGATTAGTTACGAGGTGCGTGTCGCGCGACGAATTGTAGATCGAAGAGGAGAGCGTCTGGCTGGACGGAAACGTTGCTGCCCCCGTCATTCGAAGATCGCTGACGGTTCTCGTGTGCAGCTGTTTACATGTTCATTCCTGGCGTGCTTGTCACAGTGGCCGCAGATGCGGCCCTAAAAAAAAGGAGCCCGAAAAACGCGAGCCAACGTTCCACGACTTATGCAACATGGGTTTGCGTTTGCATGGCGAGCAAAGCGCAACGAGCGAAATAAGTATTTGCCGATGTATCTCATGGCACGATTAGAATTCGACGACACAATACTTCTAGTCGGTATTTTCCTCGTCATTTCAATTTCAACGCGGTCCGCGGTGTTCGCGAATGACACCTACTTTCACAGAAACGTTTATATTTCTGTAGAAGAATAAAATAATGAATAATACAATACTGCTTTGCCAAGTCTGTCTCAAATTATTATAGCTTTGCCTATCGAAGTGCGATACTTGAATACGAACGAGGAATACATAGGAAATTGATTATGAAAAAATTCACAATTGAAACATTCCATCGATAGTCGAATGATACAATGGTCTCATTACATTCGAATGATAGTCGAATGATACAATGGTCTCATTACATTATGTTTCGTACCATATGCAGCCCGTCGTTATATAATACCAATGCTTCGATTAATCAGAAGATTTGTTTCCCCGACGCCCGGACAATAAGTTACGCAAGTAACGATAACGCGGCATGAAAACGGCATCATTTCTGTAGTGTTCGAAAAGATTGCGGCTGGTTAGCACATTCAATGATCGTCTGGCCCACATAGCCGGTTGTTTACAGCACAATTCCTCGCTCTGTACCGGCACGTCGCACGACTGAGCTCTTGGTGCAAAGACCTCGGCGCACAGGACGATGCACCCTCGGCCTTGTCCCAGCTTCCAAGCGCTAACCCTTCTGCTGCTCGCCATTCAGCACGATTTCTCGTGTTACTTGCCGAGAGAGTCGGCCGTGGTGCAAAGTCTCGCGATCGTGGCATATAAATGTTCCGTGCTGATTCCACGACTTCGGAGTGCAAAGCGTTTATGAATAAAAGAAAGTCCCTGCTATTCTAAATACGCGGGACTATCTCGGTATTTTAATTGAAAGTGTAAACGCAGAAATTAGTACCAACCGTGCTGGGCAATTTATCGACCGAACGTTCGAAGAATTTATTGCGTTGCTGGCTTGTCAATTGTTCGTATATGGCGCGTTTGATACGGCTTTACAGTAAATTCGCGATACTCGATTCGATTTGATTGATATTTAGAATGAATTCGTTGTTCAATGGTGGCAAAGGATTTCGAAATAATCATTTCGCGTCTTCCGAAATATTGTGGACGGGCCGGCAATTGTGATAGCTCATGAATTGAATATCCGCGACACTTTCCCCGGCTTTCCCCTGTTTGACAATTACTTCTCGGTTGAAAGTTGTCGGCCGTCGTTCGTCCAGCGCCAACGGACGATCGAAGGTTAACAAAAAGTCGACAGGAAGATGACAGAAATTGCACGTCCCTCGAAAGTCACGGACGGTCCCTTGTGTGCAGGCCGGGGGGGGGGGGGGCTCGTTCAATCTCCCACCCTCTTCCGTAGACAAAAACTTACAGCCCCGTGTTCATTGTACCCCGAGTAACGAATTATCGATTCGCGTGAAGATACCGTGGAACGAACGTTTCGTGCCGGTCGAATGTTGCCCGTGGTCGGTGCAAAATTTGTCCGCCCACCTGGCACGCGAGCGTATCGTTCTCGAAACGCGCTACCAGCCTAAGATTTTTAATCCCTACGAATCATTCTATCCGGGATTCTTCCATGCTCGCCCAGGTACGATGGTGCATGCCACGACAGAAACTTTCCGCGTCCACTTCCTCAGAAAATAGTCGAACGCGTGGCACAAATCTGCCCTCGTAAAGCAAAAATCATAATAATTTCTACGTTCCCCAAAACGTACCCGACCACAAAAGAACAATTAACCGAATTTCCCGTGTTCCCAAATACGACCCTCCGAACAACCGAATCCCGAAAGATCCTTCCTCCGACAATTCCATCGCATCGAACCAACCGCCGCGAAATGAAAAAAGAAATTCCGCGCTCGTACCACCGCGCGTCGCAACCCCTTCGCGTCGTCGCTTAATAATGCTCCCCCCCCTCAACAGTATTTATCGTTCCCCGGGCGCAAGAACCTTTTCCCCGCCGGCATACCGTCGAATTACCGCCGGAATACATCAATGCTTTCTTACGCGGGGGGCAGGGGGTGTGTAATTTCGCGACGGCATGCGAGGGCCAAGCGCGAGGCGGCGCACCGACGACGAGCGCGAGGCCGCCATTGCGGAAAGTGCAACGCTCCGCGCTGCGAGGTTCACTGTACACCGGGGACCGGCGATGCCACTGACCCATTAATACATATAAAGCTCGGCCGCGAGCCGCAATTTACATCTGCCGGTAGCGAGGAGATTTGAATTGCTAAGACCGCCTTATGCAAGTATAATGCACGTCGCGGTTTCGGTAACGCATGATCGCCGTCGAACCGGCCGCCGCTTATTAGAGCCATCTCGTTTACTCTGGGCCGACGTCTTTTCGCTCGCGGATCACCTCCTCCTCCTTCTCCTCCTCCTCCTCCTCCTCCTCGCGTACGGACCCCGTGTCCGTCGAACTCTAACGGTAAAGGAACAGCTATTTCCCCGGTGCTTTTTTCCCCTCTGTTTCCTCGACGCCACCCGCGGCTCGACTCGCCAAGATCGATGTTCGTGCATCGCCGCGGCGAATCGAAACCGAAGACGTCGATTCTGAACCGTCGAGACTCGTACGCGCGTAACCTGCGCCCGTTCTGTGCCGAAAGTTCGCGGTGACGCGGCGCGCGAAGGGGATTTATCGATTTGAACGGCAGGGGGGGCTGTTTTTTTTTTTTTTTTTTTGGCTGGAGATAATTCGATGCACGGGCAGAATAATTGGGCCGGAAAATTTGGTTGGGGATGATTAGACGGAGGACGTTCGCTTTCGGTGGCGTTCCCGAATTGGAAACGAAGCGCGGAGTATGAACGGCGGCGCTTCTGATGTTGTTGCAAAGGATGAATCACCGCGACGGTCAGATACCTCGTTATTTGTTCCTCCGGATCGAATTATTCCTTTACGCAATACGTTTCTTCGGCGGGTGTGCATCGTTGCTGTACGCGTATTATCGTCGCGGTTGTTTATCATCGAGGGAAGGAAATAACAATATTAACGGCCGACCCCGCGAGGCCGCTTGTTTAAAAAAATTATTGTTCGGTAAATATACATATAAGCTGCTCTCGTTTATCTTCACTCGCGATATAATTATACGTCTCGATCGGGCGTATTGCCGGTCTATTCGAAAAACATAGCGACCGCCGCGGTTTGAGAAATATGCACGGTCGAGCGAACACATCGCCCGACAAAAATCGTGCACTGTAAATACGAGGAATTTCTTCTTCCAGCGAGGAATAATCAACAGCTCGAGGATGACGTTTTCCGAATTATCCGATCGATCTTGACTCGATCCCTGTCAAAATATTCCCCAAAGGGTTTCCACGGAAAAGTGCCAAGTGCTGGTCGCAAATCGAGACAAATCGTGTCCCACGCTGGGCTGCACGGCATTATCGTATTATCGACGGCAGATCGAGCTTAAAACGGTCGATCCTCGGGCATCTGGTCCAGTCTATCTGGCAGGTGCTCGCAAAAAGGGTCTGGCGTCGCGAACAGCAGGAGAAGAGAGGGAAAGGAGGAAAGGAAGGAGGACAGCACAGTCGTTGAACGGTCCTCGACCTTCGACGTTAAGGGCAGAGACCCCATCAAGGGGGGGGCACGAGTCGCCCTTTTGCCTCGCCATTTTTCCCTGCCTGTGCATTCGCCAAATTTGCCCGCTATCTATTCTCCTCTTCACGCTAGATTCTAGATTGCGTCTCTGCGACGCGAGCGGCGAGCATCGGGACCGTACGGGGTAAAAAGATAAAGCCTGATTGGAACCACGCAATTTTTCGTTTCGCTCACGATAAAGCAGCAGAATCGGTGTACGATCCCTGTATTGTTGAACTCGATTTGCCTGGACGGGCTAACAATAAGACGGGGATTGCTGGTAGCGACGAGATAACACGATAAGGAAATTCTGGCCCGTGTAGATTTGCAGTTAAACAGTTGAAAGATTCTTTGATAAAACAAAAAAAAAAAAAACGTAGATGGAGAACCTGGACGGTTCGTGTACATTATCGTGGTAATCTATTTTATGTTTACTGGATGGCCCAGATTTAGTTGCTCGACCTCTAACGTTACACTTATAAGCATTTTGGGTGATTAAGTTCCCTTACTACGGGTATATTTGATCGACCTTCGATCTTTAATACTATTGGCCATTCCTCTGAGAACAGGCTTATGAAAGTAAATCTTCGCGTCTCCGTGTCTAGCTTCTGCCTTTGCCGGTAAATTACGAATAATTCCATAAGTATTTCTCGGATACTTAAACGACTCCGTTCATTTCCATCGAAACTGTCACCCCCTGTTTCTCCCGAATTTCCCATAGATAGTGCACACCGTCGTTTCGAGGATAGCCGGTTATCGAAACACTCTATCCTTGCGCATCGATACAAATCGAAGGTACCGTAGGGTCTTCGACCTCGTGGCGCGCGGTGAAGGTCCGCGGATAACCTACTCCTTGGTTAGCGCACCCGACGTCGCTGACCGGGACGTCGATCCCTCGAAGAAGGCGAAGGACCTCCAAGTAGCCCTCGGTGCTGCGAAATAGGGGATCACGGTATTCGCGCGTCGCGATGCGGAAAAATAAAAGAGGGAAAGGTATAAAACGAGAAGCGAGAGAGGGACGGCGGACGACCGTGTCGCGTCTCCTCAAGCTTTCTTTCGAGCTCGAACTGGATGCATTGTGGAACGAAACTGGCAGAACGCGTCCTTTGAACGTGGCTGTCGAGAATGCGATTCGTGCCAAGCGATGAAACGGAACATTCGAGCCGCGGCGAGTTGACTAACGAGCGTAAGGAGATGGTTTATTTGGCTTGGCGAATGATTTTTACGGGGGAAAGTGTTGTGCACTCTGGCGGCGATGACTGACGATGTTTCAATCGAAGAATTGATCTTTCTGGAGCACTCGCGACGAGGATTGCCGTTGGATAGTCGTTTGGATGAAAAATAGCATTCTGTATTGTGAAACGCGTATTCTGCTCCGATGCGTATCGTTTCTACACGGAATATTTCACATTTCTTCTATTTATTCAGTCGACTGATTGGGCTTTTTATTCAGGCGATTTCTATTTCTGCGTGATCCCGCTCGTGCCAGTGAAATGAATCTTCGAAAGGCACCGAGTTCTATTTGATTTCAAGCTCGTTCAATTTTGGTTACAAGTAGCCCAGACAGATACTCGCGCTAATTGGTTATAAATAAACGTTTCAATTGTCTCGCGACTGTATTTAACGACGACACGCAGGATCTTATATTTCGTGAATTATTGTACGGTTACGTCGTTATTTATTTTCATCGACGACTACTCTAGCAAAAACAAACGGACAAAAGTAAATTGAAATTAAGATTATACTTCTGAAATCACTTCCAACAGCGACAGGGTTAATAATTAACAAATCGTACCCCGCAGTATCCCAACAAACACGTGCACAAAAATTGTATCACCCTGTGCAACATGAAAATCGTACATTGTTCAAACTAATCAACCCGGCCAACAAACGCGGAAAGAGAAGCGTTCTATGAAACCAATTTTAAAACCATCGGCAAGGAACGCCGCTAATTAAATACGAGGAAATGAAAAGAAAATAGAGAGGCTTGGGGAAGAAAAATCAATGAAGGGTACGTTCCGCAAGATTTTCACCCCGGCTGACCTTCGAACGAGAAATTGCGGCAGGCTTAGGAGCAATGTTAGCGTTCAGGAAGGTTGTTCGTACGATTCCTTTCGGAAGCGTTGCAGCCGGGATTGTCGATCGAACGAGACACAGAGGGTGGAAAGTTAAAACGCAACCCTCGGTGGGCGTTGCAAGGGTAGTTTAGTGGCGGTCGTCATGGAAACCTCGAAGCCTCGGCGTACACTGCACCCCCATTACAGACCTTGAATGAGAATCGAAGGGCAAGCCGTGGATGAGGGTGCGCTGAACTTGCTCGCGTCATCTTTTCCGACGACTTTGATGTTCGTTACGATAGGGGCAGCGATTCTCCTTAATACTGCCAATATAGATGTGCTCGTCCGGTCGATCGGGCAGGGTTATTGCTTCATTTGCAATTACCCGATATCACTAGATACCAGGAACTAGATACTACTACAGACTGGACGATTGTGTTCAAAGTAGCAGTTAATTTCGTTAACGAGAAAATAGACGGAAACGCAGCATGATTATCCTTCACGCCTCGTATAACGCACAAACGAGTTACCTTAAACGTCCCTTAATTTCAGCGTGAATAAAAAAGCTGCGGCCAAAAACGAACCACCATAGCAACCCCAAGGTGCACAATGTCCGCGACAAGAATTATCCGAGAACGAAAAGGAACTCGTTCGACACCGTGCGAGTTACTTTCATTTGCACAAAAATATTTATCTAACGCCGAACACGAACCGCCCCCCTCCCCCAAATCTCACGATCCAAATCGTGAATCCTGACCTTAGCCTTCGTCCCGTTCGCGTCCCCCTGCCACACGGGACTCGTCGACCAAGGTACTCGGAAACAATACCCGAAGCCGACGGAAGAGACGGACGATGTCATAGAGAGCGGTTTGAATGTTGCACTTTATCGATTGCGTGGTAGACGGTGCGTTGCTATGGCTACACCTATACACCCCTGAAACCACCTTCAGCCCTCTCGCGCCCGCTCTTTCACGGGTATGCAGCTTTTATGGGGTGGTTTGGTTTACGATGCATCCCCCCCCAATCGACCCTTCAAGGCTACGCGTGGCACCGGAGGATCTTGATCTTGAACAAAGGCTTGTCCTGGCTTTCCCTCCGCGCATCGCGATGCACCGACGGCATGTTCGAAGCGCGACAGAAACGGTCGCGCGTACGCGGTGCACCCTCGTGCACGCGTGCACACGCACTCGTCCGAACGGGACGCGATTAAAGGGCGATAATCGTGATACAGTCGGCGAGGTAACTTTCGGGAAGTGCGGTCGCTTCGCGGCGAATGGACGGGGAATTAATGGGGATCGGATGGTGGCGCGGGCGAAGATGGAATGGAATTACGAGTTCTCTCCTCCAATTTCTTTTTTCTCGAGAATCCTCCAACCCTCTGCCGGCACGCGAGCGCAGGTGTGGGAAGAGAAATCGAAGCTGTCCCGCGAAACCACCCGTCGAGGGTGCTCGCGGTGTTTCTCCTCCCTTCGCGTAGCGGCGCGAAAATTGTACACTTGTTATCGCGGATTTCGGGGAATCTAAGGGCTGCAGGGGGATTCTTCGGGGAAAATGTTTCTGCGTAGCTTTTTTCTCTCTCGGTAATCCTGCGTCGACTCGAGACCACGGCAAGGGGCCCGATGATTCTGTTCTACCTGCTGTCTCGTTACCTGAATGGTACTTATTATTATAATCGTTTAAAAGTGTTCGTATTTTCTCCCGGACAGAGCTATTAATAAGCATCCGAGGCGCGATAGAATTCGAACGGGGGCAGCGTCAATTAGTTTCGCTCGATAGAAGAAGCGACGGGATCGAGACGAGGAAAAAATCAGAGGGAAGAAAGAAGGAAGGGAAACGCGGTACGCGTATAATCGAGGGGCTAACCTTGAAAGAATTCGAGGGAGGAAAGGGAGGGTTGCAGGACCCGAGGAGTCTGCTACAGCCGGTCGTGGCCGAGGGGTGTTGAAAATTAAAGACGAATAACGGCGCACGTGTCTCCGAGCGGAGTGAACGAAAGCGTCCCGATCGAATTAGGAAGCGTCTTTGTCGACAGAGACGCCAAGCGTCGCGTGTGTCGCGAATACAGAAAAGGAGAGAGAGAGCGAGAGAGAAAGGACGTGCGCGCTCGCGTACGTGTGTAGCAACCCTTGGTTTCCTCAGGGTCGAGGGACCACGTTCTGCCCTCGAGGGGCTGCGTCGGTCCGTCTGGAGGGGCGGCGGGGCCGGACGGATGCTTGAATATATCTCGCATCAGGTCTCGCTCTATTTCTCTCTCTCTCCATTGCCCTTCGAGTGGCTCGGAACGCCGAGGGTGCAAAAACTTTGGAAATTGGGGCGCAACGAAGTCAGAGAATGCTGCGCGGCCGATCGTGCCCGGGGAAATCAACGTTTCTCCAGCTTGCGAAACGTTGTCCAATTGTTTCTGCCAGCTCGTCGACGGCGAGCGCGAAAGTTGCGCAATAATAGAGAATATGTCGATTAGAAGTATGAGCCCGTTCATAGAAATAACAAAATCGTACGCGAGACGATGGCGAGAAGTAAGGGAAATTAAATCGATGCTCGTGCGAAGGTTAAACGTCCTTGGACCCGAAGTATTTCCGTTTCGATTCTGCTAAAAATATGGAACGCCATTGAAAAATCAAAAGGGTAATAGTGTATCGTCCGAAATAAAGGGACTTCGATCGGCAACGGGAAAGGCCGGAACGCGATACGTATATAGAACGGTCATTGTTCTGTAAAGCATGAAATCGAATCGGTGAGGAGTCAATTAAGGGATTGTTCGCGGATCAAGAAACAAAGATGGCGTGTCGATTCTCGGGGTTCCTCCTCCCGTCTTTTTGCGCGAGAACGCTATTCGAGAACGAGAGGAATCGTTTTGCTCCACGTGCCGCGGCCGTTGTCAGGGTAACGACGTCCTTGTCCCGCGCAATCATTCCCGGAACCCGGATTCTCGTGAAGAGCTTCGCTTCCGGTATTGTGTGTAATCGAGCGGCGACCAGCGGCAATGAAATATTCGCTCCCCGAATCGGTCGAAACTCGATTGGCCCGTTTAGTAATTCCCGCTTCATTTTCCTCGTTCGTATCGACGGGAACAATGACCATTGCTCCCTGTGGCAATTAATACATTGTCACGATTAACGTACGCTCGTTCAAGTTACGCGATCGTAATTGTAATCGCTCCTCTATGTAGAATGTGTCGATAATAGTACCAATTGAATTCAAATGGTCATTCATAAGTTCATAAGTCATTATTGCACCGTTCTGTTTTCGTCCTATAATTAAATATCCTGCAAGGGATACCCACCCCTCAGAAATGTAACCGAACCCACCCATTACAATTTCCTCAACACTTTCGAAGTATCTACTTGTCGTCACAACGAGTGCCACTACCAGCCTGGTAATTTGCCGAAACGCCAGCAGCCCGCAGACCATTCTCCCGTTAAACATCTGAACGCGCCGCGCGACTTTCCGTATCGAAATCGTCGACGATAACCCGAATCACCGGAGGACGAGCAAAGAGACGACGGCGGGGCGTTATACGCTTTGGGGTCAGTGGATGAGATGGAACGTAGGCAGCACGTGCCGCTATCCGTTGTCAGGGCAACGATGACCTTGTCCCGCGCAAGCAACCCCTGAATCCCCGAGTAACCTCTCTTCCGGTATCTCGCCAATCTGGAAAGGCCATATGCTGATAATGCGAGTTCACGCGCCTTCGATCCGGCGAGCTGCCCCTCTTTCTCCCTTTTATCGCCATCTTTATTATTTCCGCGTGGCCCTCCTCCGGCCTTGTCCTACCTCTCCATCGGGGATCGCTCTATGCCGTCGCGGCAATAATTGGATAATTAAGTTCGGTCACCTAGCGCAACGTTTGCAGACATTATGGGAAAACGCTGCTTCCCGTGGACGGACGGGGTGTTGTTTATGGGCTGTTACGTTTTATTCCCGTGGATCGACCTGCGTGGGTCGTTTTCCTCTTGGATATTTGGCCGGACTTTTAGGGAAGATTATTTGGGGGCGGGCGATACCTTGAAAGTTCGGATGTAGGGTTAAGTACGCGGCGAGAAGTTCGACGCGCGATTGCCTGGAACGTTTACCCCGCTCCGAAATTATTAATAACGCATATTCGATATTGTATAATGGCGATAGCGATCGAAACTCCGCCGTGGCAATTAATGAAATAATAATGCGCAACGTTTCTACGTACAATATGAATTGAATATTAAGCGACGCACGAAATTCCAAGGCTACTTGTGTTATGTCAGATTCGTATCGCGACTAAACGTTCGGTAATATAATTGTTGATACCGCAATTCTCGTTAATTAGTATTACAAAAAATTCCACAGTTTCCCGAGAAGATTCAATTGCCGCAATGCTACGAAACTTGAATGAAATATACGGGTAACTCTCGATAACTGAACTGCCGTTTCAAATCCAGCGTGTAAAAAGTTCCATCAAACGGATCCGCTTAATCAAATTCAATGAGAAACGAAAGGGTAAGATCTCGTTTCGCATCTGCGGAAGGATAACGACACTTTATATCATTCCCCGTTCTTCTGTCTGCGGCCAGAAACAATTTCACCAGGCGAAGCGAGTCCGCGTATCGTATCCCTCGGCTTCCGGTTTTGCTGCCTGGCCGAGCTTTAGCTGCGGCACGCACACGTTTCTGATACGAGTTCATGGGCAAAGAACCCCGTGGTGGTCGCTGATATATAGCCGCTCGGAAGCCCGGAACCGAGCGAGCTCGGTGAAGGCTAAATGGGGTGAAGGTCTCCGGGGTTGGAAGTCCTGGCGGGGCTCTGGGGATGCTTAGAGCGAGAGGAGGATCGAACATTCTGTACTGTAAGGTTGACCCGGTGAGAAATGTGCGTGCAATATTGCCATTACTCGCGAAATAATCTGATCATCTATATTCTACGTCCACTATTTTTGTTCGTCCCGTGCGATAATATACGCGGTACACCAAATCGAATTACTCGAACAAGACACCGTCCTACAATGAATTTAAATAGTCCATCAATTCTGCCGATGACTCGAGCAAAATCCGTGCAAATATTGAAACGTCGATCTACGTCGAAGCGAATATTTCATGAATACTCTTAACATGGACTGAAATATAAAATCTCGATGCATCGAATAGGGTTTCAAGTAGGATCATCGTTGTTTCCCATTGAACCTCTCGAACGATTCGTTCGCTGGACCTTGAATCGAATCCATTCTCTCAATTTCGCCGCTCGACGCGTATGCAACCGCGCTCGTCATATTCACGCTCGTGTCACTAACCTAGAGCAAGCAACGACGCAGTGTTGCCCGCGAGCGTCGTACACTGCGCGTACCAACTCGCACGCATACTCTTCTCCTTCTGGTTTCTGTTCCCTTGGGCGCGTGGTGTCGGCGGATTTGCTGCCACCCGACCGTCGCGACGCGTCGGCACAAGGCGATAGCGTACGATCGTTCTCGTTCCCCTCTTCCTCTAGCTATACGTAACTCCGTCCTCGTTCGTTCGTTCGATTCACGTTGGTCAAGTTGCTCGTGTGCTTTCTGTGCGGACTCGCAACTATATAAAAGCACGGGGTAGATGGCCGGTCAGTCAACCCCGCCGCGATCGAGGCGAGCACGAATTTATCGTGACGGTCGTTTTCGAGAGACTGGGCGAAAACCTTGTTCTGGTTTATCGCTGATAAATTCGACATTCGTTTGATTCTATCTTCGTAAGAAGACGGATGGAAATTGTTGACATTTTCAGCAAGCTTTAATTATCGCACTCGCTGTGAAGGGAAACGCCTCTGGAATTACCCACATCGAGGCTTAATTGCCTTTTAATTTATTTTTTGTTTTGTTTCTCTTTAGTGTCTATAGAATGTTAAATAATTTTTAAGTAATTACAATTGCAAATTGAATGATTCTTTTTCCCTCGTCACTAATATCTCGTATTGATTTCTCCTTCAGGTAAGTCGAGCCTCATCATTCCCAACAATTTCAACCCTTCCCGGGCTGCATTCTGAGTAAGTACATCCCCTTCATACGAAGTACCTGACCGGCTTATTTAACGGTTCCCCCGTAACGAAATTATCTCGCGGTTGAAGTTGAACTCGCGTTAACATGGACGCCGACGCGTCGTCATGTTTTGTCTCATAAACGAATAAACGTTAAATCGAATTTGTGGCCCTGAAAAGGTCGGGCACGTGTCGCGGTGGTTTCTCGCACGTGCGACCTGTTGCAAGGCAGAGTCGCGTCTGTGCGATTCGAGTCGCGGACAGCAGATGTCAGACAACGACGCGATGCCAGCACTTTCTACCGGCAAAGTCGTAAACTACTATCCGCGTCGCTCGTTCGTCCACGGTCTGATTTGTACTGCCACCTACTACTTGCGCTCGTGGCTTACCCGATACGAAAGCAATCTACTTGCTACCATCGTCCCGTAGGTTCCTACTATTCGACGCGTGCTTTCGAAATCGTTGGAGCTGTAAGTCGACCGTTTCCACCCTTATTGATATCGCGGTATATAAATCCTCTTTTCCGTGGATTAGCTTTGCTAACATATTCTTATATCGAAGCACCGATTCGGTGAAACAATTTGGGTCACATTAAATGAGAAGAAAGTTTCAATTGCAGATTTAAGTGAAAAGGTAAAGCTCGTAGAGGGTAAGAGGTTATTGTTACAACTGGAAGGAAATATTAATTCCAAAAGTCGAGTATCTTTACAAATAGCTGGAGTCTGTTGCATTTAATTGGAAACACTTCGCGCAAGTCGATGCGCCGTTTAGGGCAACGATACCGATCATCTGACGACAGTGGAAATAATGAAGAGCTAGGTAGATCTTAGCGGAAGGAATTGTATTTCATTTTCGGGTTGGTTTTTAACGGGAGATATCTCTCGTATGGTCACCGGGTCAACGTACGTTCTTGAAGCAGCCGGCTTTCCGTATTGTTGACGAAGTGAGAGGGCAGGCGGTCGTATTAAGTATCCTTACCGCAAAAGTGCCTTGCGCAACTGCATTGCTACGAATCGTGTGGCAACTGCAGCAGCAACAGCAACTTTATAGAGGCGGGTACACAGCGGACAGGCGGTTTCGCTTTCTTCAATGTCCGACGCTAACATTCTTGTACGCCGATGTGAAAGTCGTCGCGATGCAGTTTTCACTTCTACGCGAACAGCTGTCCAACGTTGGCCGACAGACCGATTTTCTGTCGAACCGATATACGACTCGTGGTGCCAGTGAAAAGGAAATTCAATCGAGATCGAGAGTGATGTATAGCTGGCTCGAGGTTGTATCTATTTTGTAGCTCGAACGCTCTCAATTTGGGAAGGGAAAGTTAATGAAAGTTCGGAACGTTTTGAGGTTACAGCAGAGAGTGTAATGAAATTGTTGTTTTAGAAATTTTTATGCGAGAGCAATATACGCATTCGCGAGTGCGCCGATGCATAGCGTATAAAGTTTAAGTACTGCTTGCCGCAGTATTTAATTTAGTTTAGTCTATTTGCGAGAAGAATCGGCATGAAATTAATTTGTTCGTTTTCGTTTTACGAATTTTATATATTTTATATGATAAATTTTGGATGCTTTTGAAAAGTTATGGCAAGCAACGGCAGGGAATTCTCACTTAGGGTTTCGTGAAGACGTGCCGATACCAGTAATGAATCAATAAAATTACCCGGAACGAATCAATAAAGGTCGCCTACCATTATCTGTTATACTTGTATTTATCTTCTTACTTGCAACAAATTGCACGCAACTTAAGCAGTCCAACTTTCAGCGAGAAAAGACAATTTATTCCACAAATCCATTTAACGTTAAATACTCAAACTCGAGTATTATATTCTCCATAAAATATTTTCCCACAATGAATCGCGATAGCTACGAAAGGAAAAAAACTATTCAATCAATAAAGAAATAAATTGCAGTTCGTTCAGACGGCTTAATTAAATTATTCGTCGCGACGAGTGGCGACACGACGCGGCCCATGGTGAAACTATGGTGATTTCAATGCATTGACGTGCATAAGCAGTGCTCGTTGAGACGATGCCCGTGTGTGTGTGTGTACTTGATAAAATAGTTGTGTTGGTTTCGCTATGCGTGGCCACGAACGTGTGCGCACACAGTATTCGCACACAAGCAAAGCCAAAGTTCAGTCACTCCGTAACCTCCTTTCGATCGAAACTATTACACACTAGCCAGTGACTCTCAACGAAGACGAATTTTTACTTTCGTTCTCGTTTCTTCGAGCCATGTCCCTTCCACTTGTGCCGCTTTCCAAGCTAGAACAACGCGGGCATTCGAGGAAATAATTCGATCTCGTTCATTTTAGCAGTCTGAAGAATCCGATTTAGTCCCTGCTTCTTTGTCCTAAACAATTTCTCGGAGAACGAGCGGCTGTGCCGACCTTTCTCGAAGGGTTTACGAAATTCGTTAATATCGTTTGGTTACCGTGTTTCATAAGAAACATTTATCTTTTAACTTGCGGAGAAACACCGCGATCGAAGTTCCGTCGTTTTGCCACGTTTCCAATTCCAAATGGAATTCCTGTTATCTCGATATTGCAACCTAGATTGCGTCTATTATCAGCGAGCTTTTATTAGTCTCGTATTAAATTAATAATTATATTTCACGGCAGAGCCGGCGTCCGTCCTCGTTCCCCGTAAGAAAATCCTGTCGCTGTTCCGAAGTCAGATATCCCGCAGAAACCTGGCGGAGGACGTCGGTTTAGAATTTCAAAAGCCATTGTCTCGTTAAATAATACGAAAATCCGGCAGAGTAACGCGCGTACAGCCTGTTGAATAGCAAACCCCGGCTGACGTCAAACTTGGAGGATTTGGCGATGCGATTGTTCCCTTAAACCTTGTCAGATACCGCACGTCGTGGCCAGTAACACAATGTATACACGGCCGATCAAAAGTTGGGCGCGACCTGGCAGCTGAAGCCACACCGTGCATTTAATAACTGGCTAATAAATTTGCGAACGCGTCGAGAGAAAGTTGTTCACCGTCGCCCCGTATAATATTAAACCGTCGAGCCAGTGAAACGTTAACGGGCGACGAAATACTTCTATGGGATCGGATAGGAAGTGGTCCCGAACTTTTGACCGACGGTGTAGATACGTCAACGTCACAGACGCGTGGACCAGCCGACGTTGCACCGATTGTTGCAGCAAATGGTCGACCTGAAACGTACCGTTGCCCCGCCACGATGGAATTAGCTTTTGGTCCAGGATCAAGCGGTGTCCCTGCGGTGTCCCGTAATACTTATATCGGTCAACGCTTGTTGCAGCCGCGCAAGAAAGTAAAAGTAGGCGGACAGCACGAGCTGAACTGCTCGAAACGCGTCCTCGAACGGTCGCTGCACCACGAGGAGTTACCTGGCCTCCGTGTTGTGCAACCGGTCCGGCAACTGTAGTTTAGTTTCGCTGCTCTCTGCCTTCGAGAAGTTTCTCGAGACCAGCGTGCTGAATCCCACTGTATCGTTGAATCGTTCCAGCTGTGGCTCGATCAATGAGACGGTTTGGAAGGCCGTTACTGTGACGCTGTGACGGGTTTAACCCTATGGGCAACAGGCGATTAATCGACTTTGCGATGCGAAAGAGAAGTCCGAAGGGTGGCTGGTCTTCGGGTAAATTTGGAAAACATTGCTCAGGAACGAAATCTTGGATCGGGAGAAATTAATCGCGCGAGATGAACAAAACGAATCTGTCGGGGGATAGATTGAGGGGGTTAGTAGCGGAAATTTGCTTGAGCTGAAAATTTATAAAATGACATAGCTGTACTATTTTTCGATCGGCTTCGAGGAAGGTTCCTAGGAATTTTGGGGACAAACGTAGGAACGGAGTTTGAACGAGTTGAGCGAGCAGCGATTCGTCGAAAGTGTTCCCGTCGAGAACGAAAGGACAAAGAGTGGTGCAACCACTTTCTCCGGTTGCGTGACACTTTCGTAAATGAAGGATTCACAGGCACTACTTTCTTCGATGTTTAATCCGATTTGAATGGCCCCAATCATTATTACTCTCTGCCGCTAAATCTACTTCGTGCATGCACCAATATTCGAACTTCAATAAAAGAAGACGAATTCTGCCCTATTGTGCAACGTGTTTCGGATGAGTTTCATAAAAGCATACATTTCTTCCCTCGCACGGTTTAAACGAAAGTATGCAATACTAACTGCCATGCTGATTATAACGATCATAAGCTGAAATATATAATTACACGTAATGCCGTATATCTAAACTCGACGAACTGCTAAAATATTCATACACATCGTTACGACATCACTATAAACGTAATTTCATAACGAAAAGGTTAAAGGAACGGAAGCTACCTTTCCCTTCGCCAACTTCGTATCTTCCCTTCGACGGGGCGAACTCGCTTGAAAGAAAAGACGTCACATTTCTACGAGCGCGAACTCTTCGAAAGTCCCTGCAAACCGTTCACCGTATCCCAACCACCCGGACAATCCCAACAACGTTCCCTGTATCATACAGCCGGACCAAATCTCGTCATCCTCGGTACACCTTCCAACGTTCTAAAAACCGATCCGTGTCCAAGCGGACCACGTACCGTCGATCCCTCCAGGTCTGAAATGCTCCCTCGCGCGTATGTGCACGTGCACACAATGCATGCATTCGCGCTAAGCAGCAGTTCTCGCCCGGCCGAGTTCGCGCTGTGGAAGAGGTCCTAGGGACACGCCGTTCGACGAACGGTGGCTGCGCTCCTCGGTGGGAGCTTAGTCGGTCGTTGGGTTGCGTTGAGCAAGCCGAGAGCGAGCAGCAGTCACCTCGATAGCGAGTGTTGAACCCGCGGGAATCTAGGCCGGCGCACTGACACACCGCGTGTACGAAAGGCGCGAGCGAGCAAGAATACGCTCACACTGACGCGGGGAGTGCACGGTTGTACGCGAATGCGCGTTTGCACGGATGTGTGTGTCCCGTAACGCGGGGAAAGCGAAACTACACGTCACGCATTTTCGAACGCTTTTCTGAACGGCAGGGGTAGTTCTGGGGGTGCGGCGATTTTGGTGCGCCATGGGGAAAAAATGGAGATATAATTTAACCTCTCGGGGAGAGGGCGCCCGACGGAGAGCATCGTTGGGATAGCGAAAGTTCTCGTGACGAATTCTTGGAACCCTTTTCTTGGGTTAGAAAGTGGCGTAAGGGAGGATGAGATGTTGCGCGAGTCTAGGAAAAATGAGAGGAATTATCTACCCCTTGATGTTAGGTAGAAGAGTGATCGAAATGTATTCTTTTATGTTTCTCTGCGTAAATGTGAAACGCTGTTTACATTGGCACAGGTGCGGTGCGAGCAAATAGTCAAAGGTACTTCTCACGCTTCCTCAGGGCGATAAAAACGCCGGGTTCACCTAGGGAGTGAATTTTCGATAGAAGCAAAGGGGCTGACCGATGATACTTCTACTCCTGATTCCTGCGAATTCTCGCCGCCCTTTAAATATCGGAGTAACTCGAGGTCCCCCAAGGTATTCGGGAGGGATCCGGTAGAATTTCGAAAATCCGTTTACCTTGAAACAATACCCACGTGCTTCTGGTGTTGCGGCAAAAAATGCAGGTCGAATTGCAGAAGCGATCGAAGAAGCGGGATAAAAGAAACTAGGGTTCGAATGCGAAACCGAGGACCTTGGCGCGGCTGTATGAAAGTGTCTGCTTAAGCAGGCACTACGTATACAGAGGCAAGATTTAATGATCGATAATCAGAACGATTTGCTCATGTCTCGCAGAAGGCAGAAGGTTAGAATTCTCGTAGGGAAAGAGAATGTGGATATGCATGCAGGCGCTTGTAAACGATACCGAGTGCGCGCGTCGCGTTCGAGCGGAGCCGTCTCGCAGGGGATAAGCTGGTTTTCAATCGCAAGCGAATTATCCGGAGATGATTACAGGTTCTTTGCGCGCGTTCGAGCTGCTCGGTGTCGTTGATTCCGTGAAACCGCTGGTCCAGGACAGGTAACGCGAACCCGCTTATGCACCGTCAACGACGTTCTACAAACAGCGTTTCGTGCATTCCTTTCCTGGTCCCTTTTAACGACCGTGCTAAGTACAGCGCACTTCGTACGAGCAACGCTCCTCGCGGAATAAAACCAGAGCTCCGCGATACAGGACGGTAGCCGAATTCTCTGTCGTCTCCAAACTTCGAACGCGTCAACAAACGCGAAGCCAGAGCTTGGCGGTGTAACCCCCTTCGACGTTCCCGAACAGGAGTCCGTTTCGAGCGGACAGAAAAAGAGGTACCATAGAATCTAAAGCGGACGTACGAACGCGGGCCAATTTTTGCGACCCGCCGGTGATTTAATGAATCGCTGTACAGCAACCGTTGAAAGGTAAGAATGTTCGTACAGCGGAATGCCTGTTACGAATGCGATCGCATAGCGATACTTGTTGTCGGTCCCTGCGCGAAACAGGTCGGGCTCGTATCGAGCCGAGTGACAACGACAGTGGCGTTATTAGAGGCGTTTGATGACGCAAAGAGAGTGAGGCCGTCGCGGCGCGCGCGCGACAGAGAGAGGAGAGAAGGGAGAGACACGCCAGGTCGTTGTTCCCTGGCATTAGTGGGACACTTTCGGCGTTACTGGCACGGATCACGCACGGTAGCGCACACAACCGTACCAGAGTCGTCTCTCTCTCACTCCCTAATTCTCTCTGTCCATCTATCTATCTATCTGTCTCTACCTTTATCTCTATCTGTGTCCCTCTTCATCTCCCGCACATCCCCTATACTTCTCTCTCTCTCTCGCTCTCTCTCGCCGTCGCTGTACGTCCCTCTTACACTCTCCTCCCCGCTCGAATTCTACCCGATTAATCGATCCCAATTACTAAGTTTGCGAATTATATAATAGCCGTTCTTGTCGTACGCGCACGGTTCGCTTGAACCGGGCCGTCGCGGTACGCGCGCGGCGTTCAACGTTTGGATGAAACGTGGTTCGATTGGATTCGACGAGAGGGAAAGCTCGTTTCTCGAAGATCGTTGACTACTCGGGGTTTTTAGTTTCACTTGAAGACGAAAGGTTTGTGAACGCGATAATCAATATCATAAGGATAGATGGTAGTAAAGTTCGACGGGTACCTTTGCTAATTGCGATTTCGATTTATAGAAAACGCGAAGGCGCGAGGTGGGTCGAAAAGAAGCGGCTCGAATTCGTTCTGAGATCGTTTTAAATAAGACCGCTCTTGATTAGAAGGCTACGCGGATGCTTGAAAATCCCATTACAACGTCCACCGAGAGTTCCAAAGCACGCGCATCCTCATTAATCGGTCGCGGGCTATTATTGGCCTCCGGTGAACTCTAAAAACGCGAACGTAAACGCCGATTAACGAAGCTGTCAATCTGGTCCGCGGTTGGATTATTATAAAGTCGACGAGATCGCGAAGTCTTTCGCGTTTCCGCGAGAACCCACTTCTCGTTCGGTCGAAGAATCTCAGTTCTCGTTCATCCCCGTGGCGACGGTGCGTGTTTCCGCTCCGGGCGCAGCGACGAAAACGTGGCTCGTCGAACCAAGAGCGTAAATTCACGGCGCGCACGACTCCGGCGACGATAAGACGTCGATTTTCGCGGGCCACCGCCAGCCGACGTATATTTCCGTCACTTACGAATAAATCCACTTGAACGTTGGCGCTAGCGTCCGCTTGAGCCTCTGCCAAATGATCTTCATTGACGGAGGCCGAAGGATTAAAGCGAGATTGTCGTCGCGGCGAGACGCATAAATTCCCTTTTCACCCCGGCGAACGGGACCCGACGTTTCCCTAATAATAATTGACACTGATAAATATATTTATCGATCATTTCGCGAGGCGATCGAGATTTCGATGTGAACAGGAGGTCGCATGAATATCTTGCTCGGGTATCGGGACTTACGTTACGAGGAAATCAGCGAGGGCAAAGAAAACTGAATACGTTCGCGTGATGCATAGTGAACGGAAATGATCGTGAATAATAAATGCCATTGCAAGTTGGCGCGGACGAGTACAATTGATATTGGGCATCGTAATTGTAATATTAATAGCATTTCGGTAATATTGACAGTGGCCTGACAGTAATATTAAGAAAGCGTTATTATTATTAACACCAACGCGTGTCAGCCTCGCGAAATAAACCGGGCAATGAATAAGAAATAAAAACAATAGCCGACAGCGGAGAAACGAAGCGAGACACATTTCCTAAACAATTGTCGTGCATAACAGAACTATAAATAAGCCGAGCCGCACTCCGTTTATGTTCGCGACGAAAACGAAGTCCCTCGATAATCTCGGCTATCGGTTTAACCTAACCGCGAGCAATCATCGGACGGCAGCTTATCCAGCCAAGGATGGCCGATGGTCGGCCAAGAAAGTACGGGAAAAAAGTTGCGTTTATCGTCGTTGCCCGAATCGATACGAAAACATGGCTGTTTACGAGAGTGAATCGTGGGAGGGAGGAACGAAGGGAATGAAGGGCGCAACAACGACGGGGAAGAGTGGCAAAGAAATGGCAAGTGACGGTCGCCATTCAATGACGCCGAAGAGAGATTCTAACTCGGACGAGGGACATTATTGACGCGTATTCGTAGCCAACGATAAACCGACGATCGACGATAAACATCCAGAGGCGATCTGTCAAGGAACGAAAAATATTTTTTCGAACAAAGCATCGCGATGCGAAACTTCTCCGCGAAAAATCGGAATCCTTTCTGCCCGGGCAAATCGATCGCCGTTGTTAATATTATTGCACAAACGGAAACGCTGCGCTATCGTAAAGGAACAAACGAACGAAAAGTAAACAGAAATAAAAGGGAAAGAGAAAGCGAGCACTTATGCCAGCCGATCCTTGATCCCTCTGTTAATCGTCGAAGCTGTCGGGGCGCCGGGTTTCATTCTCCACCGTTCGGCCTTTTCCTTTCTTTGCGCTTAAATGGCACCTTTAATAACGACACCGAACTGCCCGCGATCGGGTCCGCGTGCCTCGCATCGGCTGCATTTAGCCGCTAATGAATTTCGTAAGAGTATCGCCACTATGAACTGCATTGGCCGCGAGTGGGCGGTCTTATCCTTGGCGCTTTCTAACGAGGCTCGTTCGCCTCTGTACGTTCGAGGTCTTGCACGGGGTTCTTGACACCTCCGTTTCGCGGGGATGAACGTGGATCGCGAGTATAGATAACGAATACGAGGGAAATAATGATTTCTATTACACCGGGCGTTAATTTCGTTTTCCAGAATTTCATTGCTGTACGAAGAACGGGCACGATCGTCTCGATGCGACGAGAATTATCGTTGCTTTTGTATAAAACAACGGTAACAAACTCGATATTACAATGAACGCGCGAATTAAATTTAATGTCCATTCAGCTTGGGTCAGTAATATCTTTTAAGTGCTCAATGTTTTTATTGAAGCGATCTCTCTGGGAAGCGGCGAACGCTAGGCGAAAGACAATCCATAAATGAGAAACGGCGCGTTTCGTAACACGCCCATGGGGTTACGACGACCCGCAGAATTGCCCAATTCTTTAGTCATCTTAGCCTAAACTTCACGCGACCACCCGAGCCATTAATGGAATTTCGCACGTGCTTACATCCTGCCCGTGATTACTGTCGCTTTCTCCGACAGGAATCGTTAATTTGCATTCGAAAATCGCCGTTCAACTTGCCCACGCCAGCACACCAACATTTCCGACGGTATACACACCATCGACCTGCAAAATTATCACCTGCTACATCCGAACATCCGGCGTACAGTTTTCTTTTCCACTCTTTTCCTTTTTGCTCTTGTTCAACAAACTTCCAGATCGAAGCCAGGTATAGAGAAAATGGCACGTTCTCTTTCTCAAGCCTCGTAAATCCGCGCCCATGTAAATTGAACGCAGCCGGTACGCAAAAACGTTACAATTATAGTTTCGCCGGGCGGAGGGGCTCGGTGCTAATCGCGGTGGAAATCGATGGCACGGAATTTTATTACCGTGAAGGGGCATTAGTACCAAAGGCGCAGAAATAACGCCGTTGTTCTCGCTTTCCCGGACGAAGGAGGATAGGCTCGCGTGGCCGTGCGTTCGATCGACTATTATGAAACGGTGAATTCAAACCGGAGCGTGGCTCGGACGTCGAACTCTCGGCTCCGTTCACGTCGTTACGAAATCAGGAAACTTTCGAGTTGATGTATGTACGCGTTCGCCAGGCCAGGTTTAATTTCTGTGATACGCGGCTATTCAAAATCGGTCGGGAATACGTAAGCATCGCGGGTTATTTGCCACCGTTCGATCGTTCGTCTCACCTGAAGAGCATCGAGCTGCGCGATTTTTTCCATTCTTCTATTTTGCTCCCCGATTTTTGTCTCGATTTCACAAGTTTGCTCGCCGATCACGATTCCCGGAAACTCGCGTCTCGTCGTTCGTTCAATCGACAACGGCACAATCGACGAACAATTCGGATTCGCGATACGAATTTCATCCGACGCGGTGAACTCGTTAACGCGGCGTTGTATTATGTACTCGTGTTAGTCTTGCATACTAATTTCTATTTCAATAGATAGCATCGTTTCGCGTGCATCGGATGCTCGACACGAGCGGAGAAAAGGAACACAGTCTACGATCGTACGCGTTCCAGCGCATTTCTCCCGATTTGCATACGCGATTGTATTTAATTAATATTTAATTATCACGGACAGCGCCATTCTCCCCATGCAATTATTTATCCAAGGAGAATCTAATTGAAGCGCGTCGGATTCCGAATTCGTCCAACTCGATCGTTAATCAACATAAATCTTCCTCGTTCAACCGGACCGAACACTTCCGCCTCTAACGAGAACAACAATAATAACAACGCCACCGCGAATGGTACCAAATCGTTTGCCAGCCAAAAATTTCTCCTCCGCTTCGGCGAAGAATGCTCCGCGCACCGAAGGCCGCCGCGTACGCCGCGGAGAAGTTATCCGCGGCCGATCATTCACGGGGAAAGTCGCGAGCCGGATTTTTCGCAAGTGCGCGAATCAATTTACGAGCGGCCCAAGGCGACGGTGCTCGCGAGCCGCTCCAAAGCGGGGCTAGGCGGTGCAGTTAGCGGATTTACATGCCGGCGGAACGCCGGGCGAGATTGCGCGAGGGAACGCGCCTCCGCTTGTGAAACTTCTGCTCGCGCCGCGGCGAAACTTAGTCGCGAGCGAGCGGCCAACTTTTACGAACGCGTCCGACTCGCGGGCGAGTTCGTTGACTCGACGCGGAGCCGGGTTCTGCCAGCCCTCGCGGCGTCGATTTCGCTGAAACTTCCCCGGGGGAATTGTCGGAGAACTCGGCGAGGAACACGGTCGGGACGATCTCGGGGGTTCGATCGAACCTTTCGCGAAATTGCGGCAGATTTATTCTTTCCTGGGAGTTTTTTCGACGCCGGGGGCGGGCGAGAGAAGGTACGTCGGGATGATTTCGACGGGGGCAGAAGTGCAACGAGTTGGTTCGGGAGATTTTATTATTTTGTGTAGAGTATTTACCGGCACGAAGCTGCAGAGTATCCGAGAAGAAAGAGCAACGAACGAATGGTTCAGCGGGGAGTCGGTTTGTGAAAAGGGTTGATTAATTAGCTTTTGACTTACGTCGCACGGATATCCTATTTCAAAGCGTTTATACGATAAGCAAGTCTTTAACGGGCCGCCGGATGAAAATTCGACGTATCTTTTGAATCTTTTCGATTCACGTTTAATACGGATAAAAATTCTTTCTCGTCTGCTGAATGCTGAAACTTCTGTTTACCATGATATTGTTTATTTAAAGACAACAAGGGAACGATTATTACACGCTCCATCACCGTTTTATGTGCCGAAAGAGCAAACATAGAAGGCACTATGCTCGGAAACGAGGTTTCCGCGAAGCTTTAGATACGAAACTCCATTTTCCAAGAATTAAACCCACGTCAAGATAAGTTCCACAGCGGCCATAGAACGCACTATCAATAAGAAAAAACTTTATTAGACAGTCGTAGAAACAATAAACGCTTTCGAAATGATTTTTTACCCGAAAGCCCCCACCCCTCATTTCTTTTCCGTTTTTCTTCAAACATTCATCAAACAGAAAAATCAGTATTATCATTTTATACACCCTGCGTACATACTTCCCCGTGCAGTTTAAACAAAACTTTCCATTTTGCTCGACCTATATCGCGTAGATAGCGTTCCCATAAAATATCTGCTACTTCGGAAGTACGTTTTCACGATAATAAAAAGCATCGAAACTAGAATGATTTTCGCTGTGAATATAGGCGGCGGGCCGTTATTAAAGAACGTTCACGCTCGCTCGTAAAACGAAACAGACCATCGATAGTAATTGGGATAACGAACTGCTCTATCGATCGGAAGCAACGACTGTCGAACGGATGGACGACGAAAAACGTAAGATTTCGCGTTCCCTTCGTAACAGGCGTTCATCGCCGTGAACGTGAACAGAGCAATTGACATGGTTAAGAAACGTAGTTATCGCCCAACAAAATTAATATCCTCGCGAAACGCACGTTTCTACTTCCTTCAAGATACAATTATACTTAAAAAAAAAAACAAATTATGCTTCCAGCTTCGACATCAAGCCATCGGATATAAACGAGGAATATATTATGCTGATCAGTCATAAAAATGAGATCTCAGAGATAGACATACTTTACACCCCTCTAATCGTCCCTCCCGTGTTAAGTATCGAAGGTCGAGCGTATAAAAATATAATATTGACCAATGAATTTCCGATCGAGGGGGTTGCGATATTAAATGAGGATCACTGTGCAAGGCCAGCGGAGTGCATTGCGCCCCGATGCACAGAGCTGCACTCTGACGCACCACCCACGAAAGGGGATGGCGAGCGTGGCGCAAATGTGTCAACTAGCTCCACTCTGCCCTCTCTTTTCCCACCGTTTCACCCAGGATCACGTTTCCTGCGGGACCTACGCCGCGTCTAACCGCGTTTCCACTGAGATTCCATTTAATTTCCCTCCGAACCGATTCGAAAAGTCACGATCGAACAGCTGGAAAAACACCAGCACGCGTGTCCCAATTCTCATCGATTCATTTATGCTTCTCGCAGGTCCCACACCTTTTTAGAACCTTTAAACGTTCGTGAATATCTCCAAGAAATGCTTCGTTCAACGTGAATTCTATCCCAAGGATGTTCGCCATTCTCAAATAGAACTCTGGATTAACACGTTCGGTATTACTCGCGACGCGGATCGGGCTCAATTTCTTGGTGGTCGATTCCGTACGCAACGGAAGTACCGGTTGCTCGCGGCCTTCTTTCTTCTTCTTCTTCTTCTTTCTCGTGGGCGACGAACAGGGTTAGAGGAACGCGGCATCGGCAGGTGAAATCCGGAGGACTTAAGGGGCGGAATGCGAGGAGGGCGCGGAGAACGAAGGTAACTGCCAGATTTTGAACATCTCTGGGACAAATTCGCCGTCTTTCTCCCTCTGTTACCCTCACTCTCTCCGTTCGCTCCTTTATGCACACGTACACCGCGTGATTTTCATCCTCGTCGTTCTGGCTATCTGAGAGATGAGGCTGTCTCGGTCGGACGAGGTCTGGGGGCTGCGAACGAACGCCCCCGTTTCCGAAGGCCGTAGCCGGACGACGAACCACCGACACTTCGAGGACGGGGTGATCCGCTTCGAGTCTCGCAGGTCGGAATTGCTAGCCTTAGGCCGCGTTCATAATCGTTCCAAGTTTGCGCACAGGGGTTGCTCCCGTAAGCTGGAAACGCAGTTGTCGCGCGGCCGTTCGGATTATCGCCGGGAAATCGTTGCAACGCGAGATTCCTCTGGCTGGGTGAAAACGTGCCTCGCAGATCGACCAGGATGCGTACAGAGGTCTGACTTCAGTGGCAGGTATTTATCCGTCCCGATTCCATTCAAGCTTGATTAGAACAGGTACGTTGCCGTGGGAAACATATTTTCGCGGAACTCGAGGGGTTAATGTTCAATGCTCAATGCTCAATGTTCAACAGTTCTATGGAGAAATTCGAAAGTAACCGGAACGAGAGGAAGAGAATAGCAAGGGAAACAGGTGTATTATTTCTATCCAAGTTCTATCCAACGGAAATATCGGAACGGTGCAACGGGGAGAATTCGTGAATCTTTTATTAGAGGGATGGAGGAAACGGGTTACCTTCCCTTTGAGGATTCGCGACGGACCCCTCGGGGGTAATATAGGACTCGTGCAAGCGTGCTAGGATACTCGGCTTTAAATTGATCCTTCTGGGTTGAAGGAGAAAACGTAGGAGGGTAAGAGAGAGAGAGAGAGGGGGAGGGTGGGATGGTGGTGTGTATCAGGCAGTGGTTGAGGACGCGCAAGTGTGGTCTGTACGTCGCGTCGACCGGATCACCCCGTTTGCCGAAGGGTAGTTCGTCGTCTGATCGACCTTCGGAATCGAGGACACGTATTACATTGCGACTAAGGGGCGGAAAAGGACATCACTGACGTACGAAGACGAACGATATTCTCGAATAAAAAAAAGACGCGACCGCAGATGCGTTTGTGTATGTATGTAGGTGCAGCCCGTCGGTGTGACGTAATTTGGGCTGGCTTGCGGGACGATTCCAGCGGGTCGAGACATTTTTAAAGAGCCGAGCGAAATTAGAGTTTCGTTGGGAAGAATAAGTACTTGATATGGGAAAGTAAATCTGCCTTTCTCGGATTTGCAATTAATCTTGGCGAATAGATGCTTTAGCGTTTTATTAATATACTGTTATATAAATAGTCAGGGAAATTATGTATTAATTACTCCACTTTCTTGCTGGATCGTTGTTTAAACTTTTATCGTTGCTGCGACGTTTCAAATATTGTAATAATATCGCGGACACGAACGGGTAATTTTTGTTTCGTTCGATTTATTCGATTTGCTCAACAGTCGGCGGAGTTTCATTGACGAATGAGAATTTCGTTTTCGCTTGAAATTAGAAAAAGTAACGATTCGTTTGCGAAATCCCTTTTATCATCGATCGAAATGATTGCTCGAATGAAAGATTTCACCCCTCTGCCTCGGTGTCATAAACGTTTACGCGGAATTTAAAGCTCGCCCGACCTCCGGATGGAAAATGCAGAGGCCCCGGCTAATCATCCGTGCTCTCGACCCCGTTCGACTCGACGAGCACGGACAAACGCTGAAAAATCTTCCCCCCAATCGTTGAAATGAACTCTAATTTTCAAATACCTCTTGCATCATTCGCTACAAGCATTCAGACGCGTAATGGAACCTCCCTGGGGAAGATCTCGCGCGTGCTGACCTTGAACCGGCGCTAATCTTAAAGGATAAACTAAAGGGCAAATTGAAACGCGCAGCAAAGGAAATTGGCGATAATTTCGTAACCGTATAGTCAAAAGTTCTTAGAAAATTTGCAAAATATAATGCTATTGATAGAAGTTTTATTTGACTAAATTCCGATGCCAACTTTAATTTCGGCCAACTCAATCATGATTACGTCAGAAATAAAATTTTATTCCAGCCAAGCAACACTGAATACCCCGTACTTTACACTTTTATGCTTCTAAAAGTGTACTAGTGATTGCAGCACCGATTATAATCCACTTAAAGTGTATTACACCTTTCACTCTGCTACCCACTTGCCGCTATTAATCGCTGTCGTTTATATAAATCAGAAATTTCTCCCCCGAACCGATACTTTTCGCCGATTCAGCATCCACAAAAACCGTTTCAGGTAGGTAAATGAACTTAATTATCCAGGGGGGAAACGATGGAAGGCGAGAGCTAAAGAGTGTTTAATAATCGCGCGGTTGCGCGATCGGTTTCCTCGAAACTGCAATGAAATGGGAAACAACAATTTCCCCGCTTTCACTGCAACACGGAATTGCTCGATTTCCAAAGCGTTAAATAATTCCCCCCCCCCCCCCTCTCTTGAATTACAATCGTGACTCCTGGACCTAGGAACGTTCCTTCCTTACAAAACCGACTGAAACGGCAAATTATTAGCAGGAAACTGCGTTTAATCGTGAACAAAAAGGAACGTTTGTCAGCGGGGATCGTTTAACGATCGATTAAGTAATCGACGCCCGAACGAATTGAAAAACAAAACAAAAAAAAAAAAAAACTCCTGTCGTTTCTTCGTGAACGAGCTTCACGCGTGGAGAAATCGCGAAATCGCGTGGCAAACAATTCAGGACACACCCTGTGTGCGCATATTAACGCTAATTCATCCGTGTTCTCGACCCGGTTCGCCTCGGTGAACACGAGCACGCGTTAGACAGTCTTTGTGGTTTCGATCGCGATTGTTAAAATAAGTTACGCCACGCGGAAACGCGACGGGTTCGGGGGTTGTTCTCGCGGTTTCCCGGGCAGGATCACCTTAAACAAAATCCTTGAACAATATTCACGATGTTCCCGTCGACGTTGTTGCGCCGGATTCAAATTAATTAAAGATCGTTTCCGGACGAATAAAATATGCAAGATATTCGTTTCAACCGCCGCTCCGAACAAATTTTCGTTTAATGCTCCACTAATTACGCGGCCTCTGTCCGCTCCACGACAGTCTCGAAATTCCGCGCAGTCGACAATCGTTAGAGAATTATCGTTAGAGAAAGAAACTTGCCGAAACAAGCGAACCAACCGTCGAACGAAGGAAGAGAAATAATTGAATCGAAGCGATCTTCCTCCTCCGTCGCGTCGCTCGCACGCGTACACGCACGCGACGGCGAACGCCGCGAACGAAAATCGAAATACGCGAAAGCGAACGGCCACGAACACGTTCCACGCGCAGCAGCGATTTGAACTTTCGCCGAACGGCGCGCGACAAACGATGACCCGGCCCGAACGCTTCGGTGGAAAGCGTCCTCGAGGACTAGGACTTTGTTTCGCGAAAATGACGCAGCGGATCGGGTTATCAATTTTGCCGCCTGCCCTCGATGCGGCAGCCCGGGCGCACGGTTATTTCACCCGGTCGACCGAGCGGCTAAAGCGGCTTTCCAACCCCATCTCTCCACGTAAAATCATATGTCCCCGATTACGAAGGTCCCCAGTCCGTTGAACCATCGAGGACGGGGTGAACTGCTTTTTCCCCGGAGATATATCCGACTTTTAGGTCACAGTCAGAGAGCCGTGGCTGCCGCCGTCTCCGCTCGATCGTCGAGCCGTTCCCCGTCCGATTGATCCGCCGATCGATTGTATCGGCCGATCGTCGCCTAGGCGTGAACCTCTGGGCGCGCGTCGTTGAATGCTAATGTCTCTGGTAAAACCGTTGCCGATCTCACTCCGATATTCTCACCTGCACTGGCTTGCTTCTCACCAGCGAAGCGTCCCGCAATCGAGCCCGTTGCATCTCTAAAAATATTCCCCGAATCGCGCCCGAGAGTCCACGAGTGAACGTCGCTTAAGAAAACGTGTAATCGCGAGGTAGACAAAGATCGAGGATACACGGCACATCGAGTCTAGCCGAGGGAAACAAAGCGAGGGGCTTATCGGGAAGCATTAGGCGCGTGATATCGGTAAGCAACGTGGGGGTATCAATGACCGACAATACGAGCCTCTCGATGAATTTCGTTCCAGTTGGTTCATCGGCCTGTCCTTCGTATCTGGGCCGCTCCTATCCACCCATATCAGCCTCTTTATCATAATTCATGCTGGCCGAGTCGGTGCATTGTTAACGTGACGCGCGATCGTTCGCGTGTGTGCGACTCTCGTATGCAACGGCAGGGGCAACAGCAACACCGGAGCGTACAAGAGCCGCATAATTCAGATGAAAGTAAACTGCACAACCGAACGCTTTCGCAACGCGAGAGAGAACGTAGGTGAGGCCCCCAGGTTCGTTCACCGCCGCGCCGTTAATTCTTCTCGAACCGCGTGGTACACGCCTAGCTACCGGCTGCCCTCCGCTTCCGGTAGCGGCGAACTTCGCAATCCGTCCCGTTGCCACTTTTAGGACAACGGCCGGCCGATGCGCGGCCCCGGGCCGGTGAAATATTTAGGTATTCCGAGGGGCGGCGTTCTAAAGTATGTACGCGGTGACTGCGAAAGCTCGACTGCTGAAACTATTCGGAAAGTCTTGGGGTATAGAGTTCGAAAGCGACGTGTTCGAAGCGGTGTCTTAATGATCGCATATTAGCGAGGACAACCCTCGCAGAATTCTGCAATTCCGGATTCCTCGAGCCCCAAAATCGAGGGAACTGCGCGTTTCCATGAAATCCGAAACAGGAGTCGAAGAAGAAAGCTTCCCGTTCGCGGTACGATAACATTAGCCACCCTTATCGCTCGCTTATCGAAATACGACGGACGGAAGATATTTCCAAACGACCTCGAGTGTATATCGCTCGTCACGATCCACCCCCGCCGTATCCGTCGGCCGAGTCCAGGGGGGTTGTGACAGCCGTGAAAGCACGCAAGCACCGCGACTGAATGTACAGGTTGACTCGACTGGTTGAGTAAGCAAGGGAATGGTGGATTTGCGCGCTCGCGTTCGCGTTCGTTCGTTTGGTCGTGAGTGAGCATGACGTCAGAGCACGGTTGCAGCGCCCTAGATCGAGGGAGGTCACCGTGTGCCAGGCCGACGGCCCGGCGAGGTCGTACCCTCGGTCTCTCCGCGGCGAGTACGCTTTTCGTCTAGTCGTTTCTAGGTTGGGTTACGTCTCCAGAACGTGGGAGGCCAGCGTGTGCAGCCTCGGAAATCCGATACGTTGTCTACTGCGACGACCTCGAGGTCATCGAAGGTATCGAAGGTATCGAAGGTATTCCTTGGGACCACTGGGCCCGCCGATTTACGAAGCGATCCCGCCCCATTTGCCACGACGGTGTTCGGCGAACGACGCGGGGACGCGGGTGAAAGAAGCGCGACAGCGTTTAATTGCGAGGGATGCTGCGGGCTCGTTGGAGAAAACGATAGGGCGGATGTTTCGTTGCGGGGAGGATTTGAAATTCGGCGATTCGTTAGGGACGATGGAATACGCGAATGTCGAAGGGTTTAAGTGGGCGATGCAGTAGTGCGTTGCTGACTTTTATTTGTTTGCTTTATGCGATAGTAGGTAATAGTTATTGGCGAGATTGATTCTGTCGCGTTTATTCTGATGGAAGTTTTATTTCAGGACTGGATAATGTAGCAAGGTATCCAGTACCAGAATCATTTCGTTCTTAATTCGATTTGGTTAATTTCAATTTAATCGCACTCGTTCGTTCACGAATCTAGTAGCTGACGGAGACAGGGGTATGGTAAATCGTAAGTTCGTTCAAGACGTTCGCGTCTGCTTGGATCCTGCCTCGTGACGAAATGAATCCGAATGAGCTTGTTGCTTTGAAAGCAGGGATTGCTTCAGGTGTTTCACGTGCACCGAAACATGTCACTGACGTTAAACGGTGCATTAATTATGCACCGAGGATACAATGGTCGTGTCACGCGTCGACAGAAATTTGTTATAATAATAATAGACGCGTTACGTCGTATCGCTTGGGTCAACAGTGACTTCATTTCACCTTTCGTACAGGCGCGGAGGTGCGTCAAAATCAATCGCGGCTCTCCCTATGAAAACGAAAAACGAGAATCGGAAAATGTTCGCTGCGAGTACCCCCGTATACAACGCCCTCGTTATTATTAATAACGTCGTTCGCAAAGGTTTCGCAATATCCTTGCTTCCCGTCGAAAGCTATAAATCGTTTCAATTACACAATGGCCGCGTACCGTGAAATAATTGCAACCACCAATGAAATTTCTTCGCGCGGCTGACATTGCAGATCGATCGTATGACTTTGAACCATATCGAGTCGTCGCCGTTGCATCGATCGCGCGGAAAATCTATCAATAACCGTTATATCGCGCGAGGGTCGAGGCGTGCTTCTGCATGAAAGGAACTCGATAAACATCGTGGTATTCGTGAAAGAAGTACAAGGTGTATCGTGTGCACGGGGACGCGGGATGATCGATTTACTTTTCTATTAGACCGGCTCCAAGCAGAACGTGGAAGTTCGTGGCTCGATCGTTGCGAATTCAAGGATATTCGGCGTTCCCAGTAATAATAACCCACATACGTGTACGTAGATCGATTTGCATACACGGTCTACTCATTGGACTGTGAATCAAATGAGTTATATCGCAATCAGGCGGCCGGGCGCCACGCGATAATCTGTTGATAAAACGAGGCGCAACCGTGTTTTTTCATGCGTTCCGCCATCCCGATTTCATTAGCGACTGATTCAAATCAGCCCGCGATCAATTCCCGTTTCCAACCGGTGTCGACAACTTGTTCAACCGCCCGTGTATCGCTAGAACGATCGAGAGCCGAGAAAACAATATCTGATCGACGGCTTTGAATATTTTACTACGCTCGGCCGTGCTCTGCGAACGGCGAAAGAAATTGCACGGTTATAATAACGGAGGGGAGCGATGGGGAATCTAGAGAACGAGGTGCACATGATTTATGTAAATGTGGAATTATCGAGGGGTACATCGATGGGACGAAATGATAATAATAATAATGATAACGTGATAGTCATTGTTACCAGGATAAAGCTACGTGGAAGAAGAAGGATAATGTTAATATTCTGATCTTCTTATAATAATATTAGAGTGAAAGGATATTGTTGCTATTATTCCTTTGTTCGGCTATATTTATGTTTTACCACTGTTATTACATTAATACCCTAGACGGGTAATATTAATATTAAGTAGCCGAGGCGGTCCACCCTGACGTCATTCGAAGGCAACGGGGCAGCTTTAAGCAATTGACTGTAGTCGAGGAACAGACAACTATCCTGTGCACCATGAAAGGCAAACTCATCGTTTGCTCGGACAAAGCGTAACGCAATTACGATGGATCACAAGGGAGTCGGGATATTTAACTGCCGCGATACTTAGGGAGGACTAGGTGGGAAATTCGTTGAGAGGGACATCGGAGGATCGGGGGTGGTTTTCACGTTACACAGGACCGACTAGTTGAAAAGTTGCGAGTCGTTTGTCAGTTTGACACGTCCGTTTTCGATCGCCCGGAATTTACTAACTATTTTTGTCAACAATGAAAATCGTAATTTTCGATTCTATTGCGAACTACCCTCCTGTCGTCGATACGCAGAACGGCTCAAAAGAAGAACGCACCCTTACTCTTATCTGAGACACAAGAGAAATCGCACACTCCCGTCGGCAATGAACTTCGCCACCCCGATCCTTACAGAACGCGCGACAAATAATCGCCCCCTTGTTCGAATCTGGAAAACGGCAATTCCCGTAGAACCGGTAACGATACTAAATCGCGGCTGGAGATTCGGGATTGGCATTAAATCGGTCGCCGGTGGGAAATGCGAGCAGTCAGATGGGTTTAAGGGAATGGAACGGGAGGAGGTGGCTTCGCGATGCCCGATGCGACGCGGAGGGGTTCGGGGGTGTGAAGAGAACGGCTTCTGTCAGTGGAACAACGTACCGCCATGAACCCACGACGACTCTTTGCACCGCGGAATCGCGTATCACGCGCGTCAAGTGCAACGATGCATTCACTGCAGATGCATGCCTACGGACACTCTCGTCTCTCTGCGTGCATACGCGCGTGCACGCCTAACGTATACACCGGGTGTCCGCGACGCAACGACTGCGCTTCAATCTCGATTAACGGTAATGACACGATTACGGTACGCGGATGAATTATTCTGGATGCTCGTTTACTAAACGCTGCCAGAGTTTGTCGATTCTGTTTACCGTTTGCTTCTTCTTCTTCTACGGATGCGCTGGAACAGTTCATTTCCTTCTATTCGTTCGACTCGTCGGTAATGAGGTTTCGCGGGAGAAGTAAAGAATTGTTCGTTGGTAGTTTAAGAAGACGAACGGAACTTTTGAGCAAATCTTTCCGCAACTTTGGCCCTTTGAGACTCACTTACATTAATCGTTTATTCGTAGGCCTTGAGTATGTTTTCCTATTTTATGACAAAAAATTTGTTCTTTATTAATACGAACCGCGGTGTTCGATTTACACGCGTGAATATTTTACACGAAATTGTCCGATGGCTCCTATTTGTAGAACACACGCCAATGAAAAACTGACTACCTACATATTACTTACAGGACTCACGCGACATAATCCCTCAGACTGTTACGATTTGTCATTACGAGCTGCGATTGATTGTAGTTGATCCTTAGTTCGAGAAAGGTACGCAACTCAGCCGATCTTAGGAATTTTCGCCAGCTTGTAAACGTCGAACGAGAATCGTCGATAGCGTGGTTCCTCGAGCTCGCCAAAACGATAGGTCAATGTTAGTCGTACCCGCGACGCACTGTTTGACGTCACCGTGAATTAATCGCGAACCGCGAGTCGCGCAATTAGCGCGAGTGCAAGCGAACGCGGCGTGGGGAAGATTGAATGCTAATTGAAGGCCAAAAAAAAAAAAAGGCCAGAAATTCCAACGACGCTCGGTACACGAGGTATATAACGTTCCAAGTGCAGCGTTCACCGGGCGCTTCAAGGTTCCGCGAGTGAGGAGAGGCGCGCGTGTAAAACACTTCTGATCGGTATCGGCGAAAAAGAATCGAGCTTCCAAGTACGCGAGCATATGACAGCAACTGGATGTATTCGTCCCACGGTCCTATAGAAGGACTGAATACCACTTGTTGTTCGTTGCGGCATTTAAATGTTAGTGTTCTATTAAGTACCCGTAAGCTGTGGACTTCGAGGCCGTTTTTAGACGATCCTTCTGACGTTTTTTCTATTCGGAAACGAAGGATTACTGGCGATATCGTTGAAGCCATTCTTCTATTTTCCATTACCACCGACCTCGGAATTTAAAAATTATTACCGCGACCCACGACCCCGTACAATTTTCGTTCCCGCATCTAATCGCATTCTGCGACGAACAATAATTTGAAATGAACGGAATGTCTATTGGAAATATATTATTAAACGAAAGACGCCGCACTTTGCTGCAAACCAAACGGCTGCGCGTATCGCGGACTTGAAACGAAGATGGTAACACGATTTACTTTATTATTCACTCGCCTTTTACGACATCCGTAAATGACTACTGGAATCAATACCGATCGATGTGCCTACCGGGATACGTTCATAATAAACGTCTCGCCTAGATGATGAATCGCAGATGCTGTATGCAAAGCTGGCAAAGTGCAGGCAGCAGCGTAATCTGTGGCCTGCATCTGCTTAAAGTAGCGAATAATGCTCATTGTTCGTATGCGTCACGATCGATGCGCGATCAGCTCCGTTTCTAATAAGCCAACCACGCTCGTCCCTTTCCCTTATTACGCTCTACATACGTTAGTAGATGAACGTTCAGATTAGTTTGGCGCGAGCGAGGCGAACGAAGGGGGGAGCATGTCTTGAGAAATCATTTTCTTCGCGTACTTGAAATTCCAGTGGGCAAAAAACGACCAGGGAAAAATAGAAAATAATCCATTAAACGACGGAACGATACAACCGTTTGTCGGAGGAATATCGTCTCGACGCAACGAACATGCGCGACTACGCGAAATTTCTATTCGATAAATTAACCCGATCTATTCATCTACCGCTTAATTGTCGACATCGTGGAAGTAGAAAATTCGCGAGAATCTTGCGTTTCGATTCAGATCGGCACGCTCGCGTGGCGAAAAGTCTCCGGAAAAATTCCGCGTCTATTAAGGCAAAGGTTATTTTAACACGCAGTCGGAGACGAATTTGGAACGAAGTCGGTTTGGTATTTATGCGACGACGGGAGACAATGACTAAGGTGCGCGGTCGTTTTATAAAATGCTAGAACCTGAGCGCGCCGGATCTGTGCAAGCACGTAACCTATTCGATCTGCAACGTTACGAGCTAAAGGACGGCGGTCGTGTTACGCACCGATTTCACCATAAACCGGGCCTGATATTTCTGCCAAGTGACGGCCTTACCTATCGTAATTTGTCGTTGCCTTAGCCGCTTGCCGTTTTCCTCAATTATTATCGCCGATTGCGACGTTTACTCGGCCGATGTGCCGCAACGGCTGCAGCAGGTGTCTTTCCGCAATCGAGCATTCATTTTCGAGGAATGAAAACTGCGATGGGAAATACCGTCGACGGATCGAACAACGGATTGTCCGAGAATCTCTAAATTTGTTCGAAACGGCGTGTATGTTAGCCCCTTTCATTATTCATAGAAATTTCTCCAACAGATAGAAACGTTTTGCTATTCACCTGTTCGAAGTCCTCTGTGTTATATAACTAGATCGTTTTAGAACTCTATCGCGACGGGCGATTGCGGTAAGAAATATTAATAATTGTTCGGGACGATTCGAGAGGAATCGAAGGCAGTGGACGAGCAGACCGATGTCCACGGCGAAGTGATGCAGGTCAGTGACTTACACCTACGCAGATGCACCCACACGCGGGAACGGGCTTACACGTGTGTGCAGTGCGCGATAACAGTCGGTCGGGAAAAAAACACGAACATTGCTCCCTCGAGATACAGCTCGAAATGTGTGTACACAGTGGATTGTGTGGAACAAAGTATGTCTGCGATAACCGTGCTAAGACGATGCGTCTGTGTCGTAAATTTAGATAAATTCTTGCGTGCACGCACACAGGTCCGGATCAATTGACTAGTTCTCCTTTGTATCCCCCGTCCGATGCAATCGAACGAAAAATCGGTCGCCCTCCCGTTTGTCGAAGCGAGAAGAAAAGTACGTAGATCCGCAAAAATTTGTTGCGATCAATATTGAATTCGGCTTATTTGTTTCTCGTTTCTGTCCCAATTCATTGGACAATCGGTATCAAGAGTACGAATATATAAAAAAAAAAACGGATCCGTAACGTGGAAAATATAAATGCGAGCCAATGCCTTCCACGTAGAATTGCAGGAAGGAGTTTAAGGTGACGCAACGAGGTGCAATCGAGATAGAAAGTTATTACTTTTCCACGACTTTCTAGTTGCGCCCACGATGATCATACTGTCGCGATCGAGCGTGGCTACTTTATCCTCCTCTGTCCACGTCATAAACACTTATTTCTCGATCCACGATTCCGTTCGCATTTAAATCAGCTTTCCACAATTCGAATTATCCCCCGCCGATACGAGCTTCCCCAATTACATTAATCTCGCCCACAAAGGCGCACTGAACTTCCCTACTGTGCGACACAATTTATACCGATACTACTTTAAATACAAATACCGTGTATCTTGAGATAGGTAGAGAGAGGGGGAGAGAGGAAACATTAAAATAGATCTCGAATAATAAAAACGGACCCAAAGAAATATAGCACGTATCATTTAACAATAAGCGCCACCCTCGTGTAATCCTCCGTCGAATGAAATCACCGGAAAGGAGACATCGAAACTAGCGGCGGCAGCGGTGGGAGTAGGTAAAAATCAATCGGGCGGATCGCGCTCACCTGCACACGGCCACTCTACGTGACGAATGCATCGCGTATGCGATTCCGATGCAACGGCCTGGCTGTCCCAGTGAGCGGTCGTTCACCCGTGCTCCTCTCAGGCTGATTGCAAGCTGCGAGCGAGCGAGCTAGCGAGCAGGCGCGAGAAGAGCACCGAGGCCACAAGAAAACCGAGAGGATTCTTTCCTCCGCATTTAGCCTGGCTTTTGCATTTTTCTTCTGGCGGCGCTGCGTTCGGGGGTAAGATAGGAATAAACCGATCGTACGCGCTGGACAGGCAACGGCGAGGGCTCGAAATATTCTCTGGGCGAGTGGAGGTTACAGTGAGAAGGAGAGGGACAGATCGACCCCGTGCTCCAACCGAGGGCGTTGCACTTTGACCGCGTCTAATATAAGACACGAGCTGATAGGGGCGCGCAGAGCCGAGGACGCGATAACCACGGAGATGGTAATCGGATTTGTTACGCTCTTTCGGATTCCCCGAAGTCTCGGGTGTGTTTGGAAATCTAGCGGAAATCGTGATTAGGATGTTTAATTTTCTGGGACGGGCCTTTTCGTTTGCCCGCGATAAGGCCGGACGGGCGATTAGAGATCGGGTTGGGAAATTTTCGTTTCGTGCCTTGCCGAGGATGACGCGAAGACGTGTTACTTGGACGCATTGTGATTCTGGTATCGTTTCTTTTTCTATTTCTAGGTTCTCTCGCAGTATTGTTGCTGGATCATTGAGACGATTTAGCATTGACCATTCTCCGATGGTATGGCGATGAAATTGAACGTAAACAGATCCCGTAAAAATTTGCGCGAATTATGTTAACATTCTATCGATTGAAATCTATACGCGGATTCGGGTGAGGTGCAAAAAGGAATGGTTGCATTTGCGGGGCGGTGGGATGAAATACGGTAGTGGTGGCGACTTCAACTTATTTTGCAGAGAGTGTAGAGTAAATGCGAGTTAAGGCTGTAACGAGATCCGCGCCCTTTGATCTCGATCCCCCACGCGAAACACGTGAAATATGAAAAACGTCGTGAAGTAGAATTTTAAAACGTCGCAACAATCCGCTGAAAGATTCATCAAGCGGCATGAAAAGCGTCAGAACGGGGCCAGCTGGTAATAAAATTAAAAAAATCAAACTTCTTTTTCACTGTGAAATCGTTTATGTACAGGGTGTTAGCTTTAACCCGCACCCCTAAACTATTTTCGCTACCATTGAATGTACGAAGAAATGATTAAATAGAACGTGCATGGTGTTAAGCGGCGCATCTGATGGCGATAAAATTAAATCCTGTGATGGTCATTTTAATGGGTATTTCAAGTTCATCATATTACAACAAATTGTATTAGTGTCTGCAGTGTATATAATAATTGCATGGCTGGCAAGATCGTAATATATTTGTCGTCCCATAAATTTGTGCCGCGGATGCGTTTATACTTTGATAATGAATTTTGTATTTTGGGTTCCTTCCAGCCAACCAAACAATCAATTCAGACAAATACTGTGCTCAGATGGATAAATTGAAAGTAGCAATAAGGGTGAAACGACCGAACTCGTGAATCGGTACAATGTGATTTTTCATCAGGCTAATGCAAGACCATATGTGGCACAAATCGTGCAAAAAAAATTTGCTTGGCAAATTTTACTACACCCACCATATTCTCCAGATACCGCTGCATCGAATTTCCACTTATTCCGGTCAATGCAACATTTTTTCAGACGGAAAAAATTTGATAATGTCGAGTCCCTAAATTTTAACGGAAAACCGCAGAAATGTTATAGTAACGGTACACCGACTTTAACGAAAAGATTGGGAAGAAGTTGTGAAACGGGAGGGTGATTACGTTTTTTTTTATCAACTTTAAATGTATGTTTCATACATTAATTTAAACAGCAAAACAAAAAAGCGGCACGAATTTATGGGACGACGTAATATCATGGACGATCAATTGAATCGTATGATAGACCCGCACATAAAAAATATATTATCCGTACGTCACCTACCTTTTCATACGGTCCGTATGATAATACGCATACATATATGAAATATTGCTTGATAATACACACGCGATAAAAGACAATGCATAGATATAAAAGTTTAAAATCTCGCTGACAATGATAGCGTGCCGGGTCTTAGCATCACTTTGAATGCACTCGAGTATTCGAATATTTAACAGAGCCTTTCTCTCCTCCGACGATTCCTTTTTGAGCGCTTCATTTACTCTGGGCGGTATGCTCCTTTCTAGTGATAGCTATTTTTTGCCTCTTAATTTCCTTATATTTGTCAAACGACGAACCTAACAGCGTGCATATATACGCTTTATAAGATACTTTGGCTTTCTGAATGAAAAACAGGTAACAGCTGTGAAATAGTATTCGATCGTGGTACGTGCAATTTCAATCAAATTTCTTTCGAACGAAACGTCGGTTAATCGAAATTTACTCTTCGTACCGCGACTACCTTGTGCGATTACTGCGTGCATTAAGACAAATCGCATCGACAGCCGGCACTGTCCAATGGAACATGTGACGTATGATAAGAAACATTAATAACGAAGTGAGCTGATTACTGGGAATATCGAGATTTTCTTCGAAAGCGACAACGTTTTAAACAGTGGAGCGATTAGTTCTGTTATACAAGAAGGAAATAAACTCGAGAGGTTGTGGTCATGCAGATTTGTATCAATTAAAAACGGAGTATGACTCTATCGGGTGAATAAGTAAAAGCATTAGGCGGACAAGGCCCCTGCTAATTTTCCTTTATTCTGAATCGAACGGTCTGAGGGCCTCGCTAAATTTCCTATATTTTGTAATAAAATAGTTTGTAGTTCCGAACTGTCGTCTTGCTAATGAACGATTTATTAACTCTCATACTATAAAATACTTGCCGATGGAGGACTGCAAACAAAGATTATCATGGACATGGTACTTCTTTGCAAGCGGACTGTACACGTGTATTGTGGTCAAGTATGCTTTATAACGTGTCAATTTTTTTTCATTCACACCAAAATGCAAGAGCTTGCAATTATTACCGCGTCCAATCGTCAATTTTCCTTGCGCAAACCTTCCTTCGCGTGCGAGCGTAATTTATCGAAAAAAACTCTGCGCAATTACAATAGGGTTGACAATTGCATGTGGTATATAATAATTGGACGTCCACGTATAAATAAAAAAATTGTCAAGCTATGGCTGGTATGAAGCGAACCTGGGCACAAAATGTGTAGCTCGCTTTAAGAAGCAACCTCTTTACTCGTTAAACAACAGTTCCTATTCGGAAATTCTTTTATCGTACAAGAATTAATGCTATCTCTAATTTTTAAAACAAACTAATTCGACATAAAAGTTCTATTATCCAAATAAATTAATTAACAAAATAATAATAACGTTGTAACAATATAAAAACGAAGAACTGAGCGACTCAAAAACAGAGTTTGACTCTATCACGTGATTAAATAAAACCACTAGGAAGAACAGATTCCTACTAATTTCTCCCTCCGTGTAATGAGTTTTTGCGAAGTGGTAAATACTGTCGTACTAAATGTACTGATATATGGTTTAGGTGTCTATGATTATCGGGATAATTTCCATGATATTTTTTAACAAAATAAGTTGCGAATCTAAACTTCCGTCGTACTAATGACCGGTTCATTAATTCCCATGATACAAAATTGTTGCCAATAGGGGACTGTAGGGAAAGATGGAAACATGCAGAAGAAGATTGAAACATGCAGAAAAAGATTGGAACATGCAGAACCATGAGCATAGTGCTTGCTTTCCAGCGCGCTATACATATGTATTCTCTTCAAGTACGCGTTTGTCCATGTCAATTTCTTTTTAATTCGGACGCAAATACCCGAACTTGCCATTATTATCATTACCATGTGCAATCGGCAGTTTTCCTTTGCGCAAACCTTTCTTCACATGCGTGCGTAATGTTTCAAAAGCTTTGCGCAATTACAATAGGATTGACTGTTGCGAATCGTATATAATAATTAGCAGTCCATGTACGAATAAAAAAATTGTCGCGTTAGTATGAAGCGAATCTGGGCAGAAAATGTACAGCACGTTTTAAAAAGCAAACACTTTACTCGTTAAACAGCAGATCCTATTCGCAAATTTTTGTATCGTACAGGAATTAATGCGTGGCTCTCACTCTTCGTTCAAACTAATTTAATGTAAACCGTCTACTAAGTAAATAATTTAATTTAAACAGATAATTATAGGCACCCAACATAATGAACTTCAGCGGGGTAGTATTTGCCATCCAACGTAAACTCATTACCCAGCTGATGTAAATAGTAGGTACTTCTCCTTGTAAATTCAGCACAAGAGTTACGAAACGATCCTAATGGGCCAGGAAAAAGATCGACTTATTGAAAGCTACATTGTAGAATATAATGGTAGATGGAAATTGTAGCACACAATTGAAAACTCTTTTCAACAATTATAGTGGTGTACAGCATCAAGTTGAATAAATACATCTGTTTACACAGATGCCAATAGGTATTTTGAAAAAAAAGTTACAATCTTTGCATGACAACAACCGCGTCGATTTAGAAAAATCCGGTTCCTATTAAGAGGTATTAATATTAAGCCTCGCGAAGTAGCAACCGAAATTTACTCATTTTTTAGCTACATTTTTTGGATGCTACTAATCGTTGTTAAACAATGCTATTAAAACTGGGAACCTAAGCTATTAGAAAATTTTGTCCAAATTTTGCAAAACTTTACATCAGTTGCAGACCACCCTGTCTATTAAAAATGGCAGGATCTCGTTTGCAGGAGATAAAAATAATCTGACCCGTGTAAATCGAAATCGCGCTCAGAAGAATTCGTTAGAGGAATGTCTGCATGTATAAATCGCGTATTATTAATTATTTCCGGGAAACTGCACAAGTATTCGACACGGCGCGACATAGGAAATCAATTATCGTTTGAGCAGTCTATCTACAAGCCCTGACAATGACACGCGAAGAGAGAAGCTCTTTCCGCGGATATTTCGCAGTCTACCTCTTATCCGTCCGCGTGCTTCTTTTTTATTTTCCCCTGGGTAATTAACCCTTTGACGACTTTGAAGCTATGACGATTTTAATCATCTCAAAAGACAGCGGGCTCCGTGATTAGTGTACCTGTTGGCGGTTGCAATCGACAGTACGCGTACGTGTATTCCGTTGATGCCCAGTTCGGTACGCGTGCACATCACAAGGTTCCAGGCATATTACACTATACATTATTATTGAGAGTCGACGGCACACAGACCGAATAAAAATTAAACGAGAACGCGATGAATGCAATTTTTAACGAGACCGGGCGTTTTTTAATCTCGCTTGCGAGAAATAAATTACGGAAAGCGTAAATAATTCGAAAACTTTACGAAGTAAATATTCACGTTAATGGTATTTATTAATAAAAATAAATAAAAAACGCGCTCGCAGATTGTTTCGAACGTTAATAGTCAATACTACTGATTTCGTATGTCGATTAATTATTTCGCGTATCGAACATGTTCTTTCGGACGAGATTCCCTTGTGTGTGCGATGATATGGGAAAAATATTACGACGCTGGACGCGTGCACGAAGTAAAAAAAACGTGTTCAGATAGGTTAGGACTCACCGTTCGCTGTCTAAAACGCCTTGCCATGAACCAAACCGCCTGATCAAGATGTAGGTCCGTTTGTAATCCATGCAATCCATGTCATATATACAGCTTTTACGTCAAATAGTATCTTCTGCTAGGTATCCGTGGCACTTCGAACTGCATGCAGAAACACGGTTATTCGCGAAGCGACTGCAATAATGAGCATCGAACATGAAACGACACTCACTAGCCGGTAACACATGGATTAGTTCAAAAAGCTAATTTTTCTCGGTCATCGCGCGTAAAGACAAAGGTCCATTGCGTGCATCATGGCGTCCGGCCTGCACTTTATAGAAAACGAAAAGCCCTTTCTACTTCCACTCGTGTACCGTTTCGCATTTACCATTTACGCTTGCGAACACACGAAAACCGTCGCGATAATATCCAATTGAAACCCAAAGTATTTGAATATGATCAGATCGCGGTAAATATTCATTAATATAATTACCTTGGTTGTCTCATTAAAGTAGCTTCGATCAACGCCACTGGTCACTACACGTCTGCTTCTTCACCGTCCCCCCTACTCCTTAATTATAAAAAGTACGTCGAAATCTGATCCCCGCTCATTGGTCACCTAACCAACAATGTCACCAATCAAGCAGCTTCTTCCGCTAACCCTATACTTAATCCTGTAATAATACATTTTCCTTGTCGTGGAAATTTTTAAATCGTCTACTTTAACGCGTACATAACAACCGTGTCACGCATATTTGATTTCTTTCACGACGAAAAAATTATTTTATTCCCCGATTTCTTTTCGCGCCGGATTACACGATGTGAACCAATCAGAGCAAAGTGATCAATCGTGTCCCGTCAGTGCATCCTAATGACGCGCTACACTGTTCCTATATTCTAATTTTCGATACATTGCTGCGTTGGTCACCCTGTTCTGCATCGTGTCCTCAAACGTTCGGCAGCAGAAAGAAAACATGGATCGCAAATCGTATTCCGACAACTGCTGCGTTTCACGGAGCTTTCTTCAAGGTACATTCATGAATAATAAATGTTTACAAAGTGTGATAGCATTATAAATCGGGCAGATAAAGATCGTACAACGGGACGCTGTTCTTCGCGTACGATAACCCAGTAGGTCGAAAACGATTACGTGTCGTTCGCACCCGTAATCCGTGTTGGCAAACAAAATATTCAACCAGTTTTAGCTTTCGAAGCAATTCATTCAATTTCCGCGACTTGTCGCTTCATATCCTACGATCGCTTCCGGATAACCTCACCTGTCAATTGGAAATTCGTTTCACTGGTGCATCTGAACGCGTGCTTTCGAAGAAAAACATTGTGAGCATAATGCAAATATTGTCCCCTTGAAGTTTAAAACGCGTTAAATTGGGATTTGCTTGTAAGACCTACTCGGTTTTATCAATATATTTATTTTTTCCGACGTCTAATTATATTCTTTCTTACGAATTATAAAGAAGAACATTGTATTAGCGGGAGGCAGATCTGTATGGAAAAGCAGTTCCCGATTTTCATTCACGAAAGGTGAGTAACAGTCAGCCCTCTCAGGAGTATTTCTGTTTTGGAACTTTGAAACAATCAATTTTTGTTTGCGTTTTATTGAAACGCACATCTATGAAAATATTTGCGTCATAGGTTAGGGCGGAATTCGTCATATAATGCTGTTGAAATATTGATAGTCACACGTGCGAAATTCTAGGCTCTGATTTTGAAAAGATTCTGTTGTGGCAATCACGTGCCACTTTGCGCGATTTTACGATATTTATTCATTTTTTTCACACCAGAATGAGACATTCAGGAGTGTAGTGTCCGCATTATCGTGACCCTGGCACGACAAAATTTCACGGCACCGTTATGGCGTTGCGAAACAGGGCCCGACGAATTTATGCACCTACGCAGGGCCGCAATCACGCTGAATTTTATACGCCGCTGGTAAAACTGTTTACTTCATTTATTCATTTTTCTTAATTATATGCGTTCGTTTCTATACAAAGGACTGCCAACTTCTAATCAATTATATTAATGTTACTTCGGGGCGAAACCAATTATTCGATCATATAAAGCAACATTGAAATGATTATATTGAATATTAATATCCACTTGTAGATGTCTAACGACTCGCATTAACTTTTAATCATTTAATCGGCTTCGTTGGACAATTCGATGAATTTTAACGCGACCAGAGTATTCCACTCGAATTAATGAAAAATAATAACAACCGCGCGCAATTCTCGTAAACGTACATTATCCAGATACGTTCGTCGTGATAGTTGAAACACGGGATGACGAGAAGAAATCCAACGCGTTGTCCAACGCCAGCATAAAGCGAACAGCAAAAAATAACGCCGTACCATAAAAACATTCACCGCCATTAATATAAATTAACTTGGCAGCCACGAGTTCAACGGGCGCCATGTGAATCCAGCTTAAAACGCGGCCAGCGCTCTTTTCCATGGTAATTAATCAAACTCAAAAGACTCCGAACCAGCCGCTGCTTCACGTGTTAATGGTATTCCGCTGCGAGCGCCGGCTATCATAGCTGCTCTAATTGCTGGCGCGGTATGAGGCTGTCCGGATCGCATTCGTCAAAGGTCCACGCCAATGAACACGGAACGATCGTGATTAGAGCGGCGATTAATCGGCCGGTGTCGACAGGTGAGACGTTTCGATTCCTTTGTCGCTCTATCGTCGTAGTTTCCTGTTGATTTCGTTTCATTTTCATTGCAATTCTAATCGAGCCTTCCTGCCCGCTATTACAATTACAATGCTACGTATTACCCTTTAAGTACAACCGCGGGCGGTATTAACGATATTATTCTAATTGCACGCTAATTACAATAATTGCACAGCGCCGGCTATTCGTTTATTCGCATTCGACTTTTCGTAACAATTTTCGCTTTCGCGCACGGGAACAACGATAGACGATAGAACCACCTTTGCCATTAATAATCACTCAACAATCGGTGCCCTGAATCGATGTCTGTCGTTCCCAATTTATTGCGTCTGTTAGAACAATTAAGTTCGGGGGAGGAGTAGGAGGGGGGGGGGGGGTAATCGGCAATATTTGCTCGAATTGTTATTTGTAGTATCGATTGTAGTTGCTCGATCGGAATAATTTGTACACGCCGTATCGGCGCGATTAATTATTTATCGTCCGTCACGGTCAGACAGAGATCGGAATGGAGTTCGAGAGTTACAAAGTGACGTTTCCGATCCCGTCGGCGATCTGGTGCATGCACGACCGTCTCGAGTTGAAAAGTTTACGAGCCTGGGAATGCACGGGGGTTAACTTTGCGTCAAATTCAATTACAGTTTCCCCGGTATACGCGACGCTGTCGTAAAAGGAACGTCGGCTGGGAAACGTCGATCCGCGTACTGCCGTCGATTTTTCGAGAATCCATTGCGGCTTTATGCCGCGCTGTTGTCCCGTGAAGAGGTGTAGATGTTTCTCGTTCATTATGTAAAATAGCTGGCTGAACGGTGCGCTCAAATTTCCCGCCTTTAGAAATTTATTATTAGTCGTGGGGGGGGGGGGGGGGGCCGGCAGATAGTATTATAATGGTATTTTTAATATATTTATTCTTTCGAATATCGTCTGTCAATTAATGGTGAAATATTGATTCACTCGTTCGACGTATGTAAAACGAAATTTTGTCTTAATTTGTAGGAAACATAATTTTTAGATACGTACGCGAAAAGAAACGTCGTTTGAAATTAGGTTGATCGAGGGCAATAAATAATACCGGTTGTCAATTATTAAGCGAGTCAAGTTGCGTGGAAAATAACGTGAACTGCATTAACCAATTCAAGTAGATTTACTTTTTGTGACGCGTATATCGCCACGGGGATATACCTTTACCTGAAGTTCGACTCGGTAATCGATATCGAAACCCATCGACACAGAGGCAATAACAATTACTCACCATAGGTTTCGTATTCCCTTTACGTTCTACATTATTAAGAGCGTCTGGCACGAAGAATCAATTTGCCCCGCCGTCCAACGGAACTTCGATACTTGGCGATCTTCCCACGGGAGTGGTGATGTACGACTTAATCGCGAAACAATTTCATCGTCGATAATTAACCAGCATCCGCGCAAACAGTCCGGGTAAACGTTGCCCAATCGCAGCTATACGGTATCGTTAGCAATGAACGTCCATTATATATCAATGGATTCCCGTAGAAAGTTCGAAGGCCGGCACTGATGAAAACGAAAGTACATAATTCGATTTGATAACAATTAGTAATTGCTGGTTCTCTTATATCGTTCGAATAAAGACGCCTCCAACGAAATGAAACAACGAAATGGTTCAAAGGGTTGAAGTAACGAAGAATTGTTTTATATGCATACGTATAAACAAATTAATTAGTTAATTGCAAGTACACCAGGGATTATGCAATTCGAGCGAAGCATTAGAAAGTCTACGCCAGTTACATGATCGGAATAGCGCTCGGCCACGCGCGTGCACCTCGCGGCAGATTTTCTTTTTCAATTTAAACGTTCCGTTTCACGACGGGTTCGTGCATCTAGGTATAACAGACAGTGTATTGCGTAAGAGGTTTGCGCAAAGCAAACTCGAAACCCGGTGTCAAATTGGTTGACAAACAACGTTTAGAGTTTAGGCCAACGTGCGACCTTAGGTTTCGTGAATGGCCCATCTGATGAATTTCACCTTCGTGGCAGGGTGTCAAAAGAACGCGCGTCGCACCGTCGATTGGGAAACGGCGAGCGTGAAAATAGGAAGTCGCGGAGAAAGTGACGAAGGAAAGCGACGAACGAAAGCGTAGGTTAAAAGAGCAGAAGACGGGTGATAGGGCGAGAGAAAACTCGGTCCGTTGAGTGTACGAAAAGTTTCCGGGGTACAAGATTAATCTACGTCGGGACAGAATAATTTGATAAAAGTCTGGAAACGCGGTGATCTTTCTTAGGTATTTCTAAGAAATTTCGAAGATTTCGTGATCGGGGGGAACTTCCATCTCAAAAAGGAAAAATCTGTAACCCCGTCGCAAATATTTCCCACGAATCACCAACTCGGCAGCCTCCATTTCCGCAATCAATTCCGTTGCCACGAACCCGAACGCGTTTCCTTCAAAATTTATTTTACGACCCTTTCAAGGCCCACCGGAAAATCGTAAATCCACTGGGCACGTGACAATACTATTGTATATAACAGTCCTTTCGACAAGTCAATTCTAGCTGTCGTCTAACCGAACACCCGTTGATCATCGATCGCGTCTTGGCGAAACAGAATCAAGATCCTCGAGAGCGTAATGAAGATCTCCGCGAGACGAGCCGCGAGATCGATCACCCTTCGACGTTATCCAACGAAATCGGACATCCGTCCATCCGCGTGTCTCACCTCGTTTCCAAGTTTGGATGTAGGCTACACTTTCCCGGCTGGATCGTTCCAGTCGGCCTACCGCGGCCAGGCCTACGCTTCTACGCTTGCGAAACAGGGACGAGACCCAGTTACCCACATTCTGCGCCAGATATTGACCGGTAATTAAATAGCCGCCGATTTCCCACTAACCTTTCGCCCTAGAACCCACTGAACGAACGTCGACGTGATCGCGCGTCAAATGCCACGTATTATTATGCATTTATATTCCGGATTCGTTTACGGGTAGTTTCGAAAGCGGTGCAAATTAAATCTGTGCGAGAAACGACGGGAACAGTTGTGTACGGTTTCTCGATAGAACTCTATGGTACTCTGTAAGAGAGAACACATTGGTAAATGTTCGAAGATGGTAAGAAAGGGGCTGGCGCAGTTTTATCATTATTACTAGTGCATAATATGTAGATACTATTTATTAATTATTATTAATATGTAGATATTAATATGTAGATACTATTAATTCAGTCTTGCTTCCTTATATATATATTTGGGTTAGGGGGGAGATAGTTTGGAATGAGCGATACCGAGCAATTTGCACGCATTTCTTTTCAATTTGTCCAAAATTAACAACAATTCCCGCGATCATGGGCCCCCAAATAATTTCGCGATTCCCCATAAACGAGAACGAATCGTTCTCGACGTTCATTTTCTAAATCGAATCGAACCGGTCAATCTTCGTTAGCGATCGGCAAGGCGATCGGACTTTCATGAGCGGCACGATCGTTCAATTTGTCGAACGGAATCGAGCATCGGGAGTCGGTGACCGGTTCACATACCGGCGCGGATCATTGAGCAACTGCATGTGCAACGTACGACCACATACGCGAGGCTGCATCTCGATTTGAACCGTGCGAGTGCAACGCGATTACGCGACCCAACGTTTTCGAAACACCTCCGCAACTTCGCTCGTGGGAATATATTAAATTAGACGAGAAAACGGATCGCCGCGGGTTACCGTAACTGGAATCGGTTTGCTGTACGGTGTTGCGCGAAATCGATGATTAGCGGAAGGTGTACGTTTTGTCGTTAATTTTCGATACACGTGGAAACCGGTGCGCTGTGATGCACGATTGGGTAAGGTGGAATGGAAAGCGATACCTGAACGGGTAAACATTGGGGGGTTTTAATAATTTGGTCGTTCGGTCGACGAAACGTTTTGCGTGATTGGGCGTTCGTCCGTTTCGTGGTTGGATAATGGAAATTAATTAAGAAGGGGGTGGGGTGGGGATTGTACTTTTTGTAATGCATTTATTATATGGTTTCTATGTCTCCGTTTCCTGTTTGTTCTTTCGTACGGCATATTTCTCAGCGCGCATTAAATCATCACTTTCACGCGAAGGAAAACCGTCAGCAAGGGTTGCGTAATTCGCGTTCCTCTTTTCGCGCTGCATTGTTTCGATTGGAACTGGAGCACGTTCGACGAAATGTGTGCGAATGCTATTTGCATATGCTTGCTTTCTTCTTTTTTTTTTACTTTTTTTTTCGTTATTACGGCGTTGATGAAACACGGTTCAGCAGAGTACGCCTCCGGTGTGGAAGCAACAAGTCCATCGGGGGGGTTCTCGATGCTTCGTCATCCCGGAGATATTTATCTTCCTTCGTTGAAAATTCGTAGTCTTCGCCAAATACCAGAACTTCGACGCTCCTCTAGTGTCCGGGGCTGATAAATGCATATTTGCATTCACAGCGACAGCTCCATGCTTTCGGCAAGTAGCTTTGCCAACATTTCACACATCCTCGCGGTGGAAAATATGTTTGTCTCCTCATTCAATATTTAAAATTACCCGTGGACCCGTCACAGGACCCCGGGCCTGCTCGTCTCGCTGCCTTTTCGCGGAAAATTTGAACTCCTCGCGAGATCTGTTTACTCGAACCCCTAACCTTTGCAACGCCAAAGTCGAGCGTTTCAATTTTCTAAAAAGTCCCGTTTCCCTTCTCCCGTGTAAAACCTATTTTTTTCTAAAAACAAAACAAAGATATCTATGTCTCCACCGTTGAACACAATCAATCATCCGCCCCGCCCTGCTAAAAATACGAATCTGCAAAACGAGATAATATACCCGAACAAATCGCTGAAACAACAACAAACAACAAGGAGGCGAAGCATCGAAAAATAAATTCCCCGGGACTCTCCGCCCCGTTCGACACGACACCCAGCTACTCGTTCATTTACCGCGGGCATAAAATTTCCTCGTGCGAAATTATGCCAATAACATACCGCAGGCCAATTGCGATATCCAAGTGGAACGACGCGGCGGGGACAAGAAACGCGGAAACGATTTGCGGCCGCGTTACGTTAAAAAACCCCGTTACGCTACCGGATAGTAGACAGTCAGATAAAGTTCCTTCACCCCTTTCGGCGTTGCGTCGCGGCGTGTAACACGCCTGTCGCAAGATCGACGCGTTTTCACCGTCTCGCTGCCGGTCCCACTCCGATTTATCGAACGATCGTGCCGGGGATTTATGCGGACGCGATAATTCCATGGTAGCCGGCAGTCTGGTCGCGATACGATTGTCCCTATTTTCGCGGATAAAAATCGTTTGGGCCCCCCCCCCCCCCCCGGGTGGTCCGATGCGGAACCGCGATACGGCTAACCAGCCGCGGCCATTGTCGACGTCGGCGGAACGCTGTTTAATTTGGTTACGCGGCTGATAAATGTACCGTGCCGGTGCAAAACCGGGATGAATAGCGGCGCGACTGGTTTCAATGCGACCGACTTTTTTTCTTTCTTTTTTTTTTTTAGAGACGGTCTTAATTTTCCCCTTGACGCAATCGTCGAGTGGGTCACGGGGCTGGTCGGCTCGGTTTCTAAATTCTTCGCCCGCTGGACACATATTTCTTCACGCTTCAGAATTTTTAGACGGTGTCCGCGCAGACTTCTTCGTCGGGCATTCGTTTTTAGAGGTTTCGGTGTAGGTGCAGTGGATTTGAAGCGGGCGAGGTGCGATAGGCGCTCGGGTGCGTACGGTGCTCGCGTCGTTTCGTTTCGATACCTTTTCGCCCCCGTTTCGAAAAGCCGTGAACACCCCTTAGATCGCCTCGTAATGGTGTACCGCTTCAATTTTTTTGTTCCTGATGTGAGAAAGGCGGACAATCGAAAGTGCAACCTGCTCGTCAAAAATTCCCCCGGTCGGGTGGGTAGCTGTCGCAACACGGAGAAGACAAAATCCCACGCGAGTCTACGAGTACGTTGCACCGACGTATCTATCCTGGCCGGTTGCATTTCTACCTGGGCACCATTGTCTCGACGGCAGTAGGCCTGCATCAGAATGCGATAAAATTGCCCGTACCCCTAACCGTTGGCCAGTAGCAATGGATACGTGGGCAGCGCGTGCATGCGCACGTGCTAACTGCTATGTTTCTGTAGGTAAACGTACCTCTTGCCATTTTCAACGTGGATTTCGTTTGGAATTAATGGTAGGGAATTTTCGAACCAGGATGGAAATTGTATTAAAGAAATAAGTTTATTTTAAGAAATTGGGAGATTATTCGGAATATTTAATGGACAGCTTTGAGAATATAGAAATTGTGTAGTCGGAAGTTCTGTTTTATTTTTTTTATTTATTACGCGTATGAAATGTAATTGCAATATGGTATTGAACAAAATTTTCATTTTGTTCTTCGCGTATAAAAACATTTTTCTCCATTCCTGGCGATACGTTCGTTTTCTCGTTACAATTTTTATTGGGCGGATGCTCTGGCAATTTTCTCCTATTGTCTCTATCTCGAAACAAGTATGCATGATAGACGCCCAATGGAAGTAATATGGTAAGTGCTTCAATGTGGCTCATATTCTCGGTTTTCCATGTCTTTGATCGTGGACTTTCTTATCGACGCAACTCGACTTCCCTTTTCCCCGTTTGCACGTAACGCGTAGCGCGAACAATCGAAGCAACGATTGCGACAAGCGATCGTACGTCAATGTCCACATGCAAGTGAGAGGCTGATAAGGTCGGCGCGCTAGTGTAATTTGCGGTGCTCGAGTGATACCTTAATCAAAAGGGGTATACCAGTGTCGCAGCCGTTGGGTTAGACGGATTAGAATTTATTCAAGATATATTTCTGGCATGAAAGTCGAGTTTCTGAAAGTCATGATTCCATAGTTGAGCACGACGTCTCGACGAAGAAATCGATCGAATTGCCAAGAATGTTATTCAGATTAGTCCTCGTTCTACCGACCAAAGAAATCCTCCATTGCCAATTCACGTTTGTTTTCGCCAGGAATAGAATTCGTTGGGGTGGGTATATTTTCTAAACGAACGGATTGTATCGTTCAGAAGTGACATAGAATTTTCTACCTCTGTTATAAATATCTTTTTTTCCGCCCGGTTATATTATGCTTCCACGGGGGCAACGTCACACCCTCTCGTTCGCAGGGGAGCATGAAAGGGCGAGTATCCTTGAAAATGTTTCTATTCGAGCCGTGGACACGTCGATTTGTCAGCTCCCCCGGCCGAGATCGAATCTGTCCCCGAAGGAACAGCGAAAATCTTTTCGAGTCGCGTCGAGTGATTTACGAGTGCGTAACGTAGGTACCGTTTCCGCGAAATTTATGGCCGCAGCGCGTGAAAAGAGTGGGAAAACCGCAGCCATAAAGTTTGGCCGCAACCCCGCAACCACTTTGCTCTGGTCGACGTTCGTAAATTTTCTACCTGACGACTTGACGTGCCGGGGTGCCCCCTGGTGGGCGTCGAAAGTATGCGAATTTCCAACCACCGCCGTAGAACCTTTGTCACCTTCATGATTGTGACGAAAATGGGAATCAGTTTGGCTCGAAACCCTGTTCGACTTTTGACCCGGGTTTTATGGCCGTCCGCAGTGGGGTTGCTTCGTTTGAAGATGCATTCTCGTGGCGTTGCTGGTTCCCTTTACCTCAAGAAAAATGGAACATTTCTCTCATTCAGAGCAATGCTTCCCACAAAGTGAAAAGAATACACTCCTGCGAAATTAATATTTCGAATTATCGCTGAATCGCGTATAAAAACGAAAGATAAGTTCGTTCCCGAGAAAGGTGATAACGCTTTCAGATTATAATCGATAGGTGGAAGTCTTATTGTCGCATTACCGTGATGACACACATGGAAATAGGTGTCGTAATCGATAAACACAAGGAATATTACATCAAGATACTCGTACAATGAGACACGATCGAGCATCCATGAAGGTTGAATCGGTATTCATTATCTTGCAATTCATTATTATCTTATCGGGGGAGAACTTCGTTTTCGATACCTTTCGATTATCCCTCCCACTGTTTTCAACCTCCCCTATCGCTCGCTTTTTTTCTAAGACGCCCGATCCCTATCAGGCTTACGTACAACGAAAATTATGATCTGACACAGCATAGAAGTAGAAAGTGTACCAAGTATACCAAAGCAAGTAAATGAAACTTTCCAGATGAGAAATACGGAACGATCGATAAAGTTGCAAATTCAATTAGTTCCGCGACGCCCAAACGAGAAAACGTACCTTCCGTCCGTCCCCTTTTTATTCTACGCCAACGATGGAAATCTTTTGTCCCATTGAAGTTAGTAAAACGTTCGTTTTTCCCGTCGCCTTCTCTGCCCCGCAAGAGAACGAAGACCTCCAACAAAGTTTACGAACGACCGGAGACCGGGCGACTTAACTTCGCCGGAGTATTGCTTTCACGAAGGGAAAACTTCTATTCCTGACGGCTCCATTCGCGAACGGAATCCGGTGCTTTCGTTTTATTTACTTTTTTTTTTTTCCTCTCTCACCGTGACAACCGAACTCTCGAGGAACAGTGAGATTAGCTAACAGGTGTGCCAGGTATAGCCTGTGGGGTCGATTACACGCACCAGCATGGAGCTTCGGGATCTCGGAAGCGATAAATCTTCTCTGTTGCCTGCACAAAGGGGAACCACGGAGCGGCGGTTTAAATACCGTCTTTTAAACGCGGAACGGAAGCGGAAGGCAACGGAAAGGTTTCCTCATTTTTGCATTCCTTTCGATACACCGTAGGATGGATTATTTCACCTTTCTTTTTTCCACTATTGTTTTTTATAAATTCGCGGAATTCAAGAGTGACACGACTTCTCCGGAATATCAATTAAGAATTAAGAAAAATGATTGCACGGTATGTTTCATGGGATTAAGTCGCGGAACACAATCTCGGATAATTTGTGTTCGATCGTTCTCGTTCGACGGATGCTGCGTGCACAGCTGTGCAGCGGTATAGAAAATTAATCTCCTTGAACGTTTGAGCTAAATCATAGCTTGCCTATGGTGACGAGCCGTAGTTGGGGTAGGTCGGGCTTCGATTATATTTAGAATATAGTCACGTTGAGCACGACAGCCTATAGTAATATATCCAATTCGAACCGTTTAGCGAATCTACAACGATGACCATGATCTAGACGCAAACAGAAGTCATCCAATGAAACAGTTTGATCCGTGGCCTTCGAGTAAAAACAATTAACCCTTAACTGACACTTGTCCTATTTTAATATTAAATTAATCTACCGGCGATCTGGTAACAGATATCGAAATCTGTACAGCTGTGCGTGACGTCAGACAATTTTCGTAATCAAACGGCTATGAAATTCTACCGATTACGATAAAATCAACCTACACCTACTACATCCGGCGAGGAGTGGGGATGGGGGACACACACACACAGACCGCCGTGCCGGGGCGAAGGAAAAGCTCGATGAAAATGAAAGTGAAAGTGGAGCTTCGATTCAGAATGGAAACCAAGTGGCCCTAGAACTATTCCTGTCAGAAGGCAGCAGTCCGTCACACTGACCACGCTGCACTAACTGCTTATTCAAGGCCCGTAGTTAGGGCAGGTTAGGCTTGGACTGCGCCCAGTTTGCATCAATTTAGATCCAACCTTCCGTCGTGCGCTGCTAGAGCCGCTTCGTTCGAACGAAGTTTCGTTCGGGAAATCCAGCGATTCCAACGTGCCCGAAATCGTCCGGTATCGGTGGGATCGTGATTGCAACTGTACAGCTCGAAAAAAATGTAACGCAATAATTCTGACCGGTGACATACTACGAAACAAAGGACTAAAGAGGGACGAGGTCGGAACGAAGTGAATTACAAAAGACCGATCAATTACGAGGGACTGCCAAGCCGACCCATAACAATTGCTAAACGGAAACAAATAAAACGAAACGGGCACAGGGTGGTAATCTCTGATGATTCTCGCGAAACGTTGAAATGCTCGAGCCTCGATATTTTCAATGCCAATCGAGCGGTGGCCGATAACGAGTCGCCTGTCACGATAATTTCACCGAAATCTTATCAACCCGCGGGGCCCGTTCGATCGGTCCGTCGTCTTCCTGGAAAGAGAAAATGCTCCAATTATTTCCCGGTGCGAGAAAAATATCGGCCGTGCCCACTCGAGCAAAGAGTTGACAACGTCCCGCCCGAGGCCGCGAGATTCAGCAAAACGCTCGACGTCGTTAGATAATAGAGAAGCAACGGTGTAATAGTGGACGGGCCAGAATTGAGGCAGGTTAGTCCTTGAGTTAGGTGACAGTCGGATTGGGGAGGCTCGGTTACGTACATAGGTGCGCGTCCCGTTCACCTGTGATTTAACTCCTATGCTCCGTAGACGTGAACCACGTGTTCAGCAAAGGTGCTGAGGCACGTACAAACGCGCGCACACGAGTGCGCGCCGCACGGAACGCGAGTGTACGTGTGCGTGTGACAGGGGTTAAGCTGCTTTCACTCTCCGAGTGTTAGTGAGGCAACACAGCGCAGCGGTGCAGGAGCGCGCCGCTGTGTCCACTGATTGTGTATCACACCGATCAGGAACGTACACGCAGGCGCCACGCCAAGGTACCCGTCCTATCCGTTGGAAACGGAGTTTCGAACCGCCAAGTTTCCGCCCCGATTTTTGTTAGACGATAGGATACCTTGCACCGACCTTAATGTTGCTCGCGAGTGCCCACGCGGCTGTTTGCCGTTGAAGCGTGGAATTTCAAGTTAGCCTGGGTATATTTGGCGCGAGGTTGAAACGCGCAAAATAGGCCCGCCGATTTCATGGTGATCCTTGACTACAGATTTACTTTTGTTCTCCGTGGGCCGGTGGCGTGAAGTTTATGACGATACCATCCATCGGATTGCACGCGTGCACGCATAATAAACGCTAGGCCGAGCCTCTTCGTACTACCGATAAAAATCCTTGATCCTAATGACGGGTCAACCGTGCCAATTGGCCATAGGAACGGGCCGGTTGTGCCTCGAGGATACCATCGAGGCTTAATCTCGTCGCGATAAGCCTGCCGCGTTATCTGATCGCGCCGGAAAAATGAAATTTTTTGGAAAATCGTCGGGGGATATTAAATTACGTAATAAACGCGCGCGCGGTTCGCTTGTAATTCATAAGTCTGCGCCGAATACGATGGTCTATATACGAAGAAATGTTGCAACGTTAGGAGGAATCGGATACCAATTTACCAAATTTCCGCAAAGATCGTGACCGTTTCAATTCCGGGGCAAGGCGTCAAAAGATGTCGCAAACGAATCCGATGTAGCAATTCTAACATTAAATCGGCATAGAAAGTGTATCCAGGATACAGTCCACATTCGCGAGCAACGCGCTCCAGTGAAATAAAATTGCGGTGTAAAAAATTCGCGGCTCGAATTGAACGCCGGGGTGCCGGTTCGCGATGTTACGCCAATGTTCGCCGTCGGTGCAACGCGCAGGCGCCGCAAAGCCGCGGCACACCACGCCGCGTTGAACTCACTCGCGCACCGCATCGCACGCTACACACAACACATCACTAATAACGTGCAAGTTTCGATTTGCAGTTTACCGCGTGAATCACGCGGTCGTCATAGTTAAAGCAATAGCTCGTTACGTCGCGGTGGTTGTGCTGTCGTGCGCGGGAAGAGAAAAGTGTGTCGTCGAAAAGAAAGGGAAGAAAAACACAAGGAAACGCAAGTAAACACGAGGGGTTGCGTTACGGTCGCGAGGTCGACGGGAGGACCGATACGCGAAACGATCAACGCCGGCTCGACAGTTTTGCGCGCCGGTACATCCCGTGGCTGGTCCTGATAGAGGACAGGTATATAGAGAAACACACAGAGAGAAAGAGAGAAAGGAAGAGACAGAGGGAGAGAGTGTGTAGCTGTCACGAAGAAATAGTGGAGGGAAATCATACTGGCGTCGCGATTCAATTCGTACGGTCGTATGGGAACGACTCGTGTTATGCCAGCCTCAAACTTGTTTACACGTGAGACTGTCGGTAGGACTATTGCAACTAGAGCGTATTTGACAGCCGAGTAAAAACGTGCGGAGCGGAACTGGGAGGCAGAAGTCAGTGCAATTGATCGCGGTAGACTCTGTCGTTTCGCCGAGAAATGACCGTGCAAGAGTTCAAGCCCCGTGGCAGTGCGGCCGAGGAACAACAGCCGTCCGGCGATATACTGTCACCGTCTATCGAGCCGCTGGACAATGACAAGGAGCAGTCGGCCCAGGTCTGTTATCGTGGTGCACCGCAGGATAGCGAGAATCTGTTGGGACGAGTTTTAGCCGGTAAGCAACTATGTCTTACAGGCGCGCGGAGATCTTCTGTAACAGTTACAGAAAAAAACGGAGAGAAAAAAAAGGCCATCGCGTATACGTCGAACGAAAGCGAGAGTACACGTATATACAATGCATCCGCGCGTACACACATGGCCCATCGCCCGGCGCGGGTGTCTCGTGCGCTGTGTGACCGCACAAGGTGGTCCCCATAAAAAAAAAAAAAAGAAAAATAAATAAAAGCACACTTAACTTAGCCTGTATCACAATTCAGGTAGGAAGGAATAGAGAAAGAGGCGGTTTCACTTTCCAGCGGGGTTGGAATGTAGGTCGCGGGGCCCGGGACGAGGCTAGTTCGTTGCCCTCGGTCGGCGGCCTTCCACTCGGCGCTCTGGCAATTTTTCTCCCCTCCGTTTCTCGATTTCGCCGTCTCTATCCCGCCCGTGTCTCGTTCTCTTCCCTCTCTTCATTTCGCTAGTGGTTCTAGCCTAGATAGTGTGCCTCCCTAGTCGAGCTCCCTACCCTAGTGTGCTAAACCTCCCTTCCATAAGCATTTGCTTCTCCTTCTCTATTTCTCGTTCCCTCTGCTCGCTCCATCCCTGTCTCTCGTTCGCGCGCTTCCACGTATCCTCTCCTTCTCGCGGCGTATATACATCTCTCTCTCTCTCTCTCTCTCTCTCTCTCTGTCTGGCCTGAACTCGTGGTGAACTCAGCGTGTTCAGTACATACAGAGAGGCACAGTGTGTTGGTCTCTTTCTCTGACGACGGTCCGTAGAACAGGAAAGTAGGTCGGTGGGGCCTTGGCGCGAGGCTAGTTCGTTCACCCTGCCTGGCCCGTAACTGGGGCAAGATGAAATTAACCGAGCGGCCCGCCACCTTGCCCCGCCACCTCCTCTGGCCATCTCCTACCACTGTTCGGCAAGTAGAGTGAACTCCGCGACGCGTGTGGCCAATCGCCGGCGGGCCGGTTCAACAAACCCGAACTGGGTCTCCCTACCGACCCGCTCTCGCCTATCTCTCTCCATCTGGCTATTTCTTTCTCTATCTCTCGCTCTTTCCTCTCCCTGTCCGTGTAGTTTAGCTACTCGACCAACCTCCCCACCCACGGCTATCATCGAAGGTCACCAACACACTCGGCCAACCCGTTCGCCCTCTTGTTCTGCTCTCGTAAAAGAGGCACCGATGTGCCTCTCGTCTATGCAGACCGCGACCCGTTCATAAGCGTTCGCCCACCTTTTGTTCACTGGCGATGTCTATCATCCGCTTTCTATTTTAGAACTGTCTTGCTTCTTTTTATAACGCGGGCGCGCGTATTACTCCTTTCTGGTGTACCCCGATCGGGTTGCCTTTCGGTTGAGTCCGAACTTTCGGACACCCTCAGTTATCGGGGCAACGTCAGATGTCCGCAAGAGGTACTTTTCGCGTTAATTGAATCCCGGACGCGACGATTCCGATGGGACTTCACGCGTATGCTCCAATCAAGTCGCTCCTGTTCGTTATGAAAAATCTGGCAATTTCGCCTGCGCTCAATCCCCGAAGATGCACAGTTTCGCGCGTACCTCTTCCACGTACGCGAGGAGTTACGTGCGTCGCGCGAGACAGAAAGGGAAAGAGTCGCGAGGAGAGTACGCGCAATACACGTACGTCACGCGAGTTGCATACACGGAGACATACACAGGTCCGTTCAACCGGCTGAGAATTCTCCTCGTAGACCCTGTTACGTAACCTGACGATAGTGAATTACGCGTGGACTACCTACTCACAACTCTCTTTCTCTCTCCTCTCTCTGTATTTCTTCGTCTCCCCTTCACTCGGTTTCTCTCCCTCTCTCTCTCTCTCTCTTTCCCCCGATTTCTTTTCCTTCCCTGGGATCTCAGGTCCGCTCGCGGCTGCCCCGCGGAGAAAGTACGTTAACCGTGGTGCTGGACCGTGATCACTCTCGCCAGCCAGCCATGTTGGAATGCTTTCACCGTTTCTCTGTTCCTCGTTGCCGCTGCATCCGCTATTCGGAGCACTGACCTGGCTCAACGAGCGTAACTATGAGGTGGGTCGAGAGTGTCTCGCCATCGAGCTGTTCCGCTCGGTGCATTCCGAATCTCCGTGAGGATTCGTACGCCACGATCGCGCACCAGCTTCTGGAACCGTAAAGACTGCGTTCGATGGAGGAACCGGCCGTGTAATTTTAGCGAGCGTCAACCCTCCTTTCGAAAGGGTTGCTGCTCGGCGACTCGAGGAGAAGGGGATGAATCGGAGTACAGTTACCCTTTGATGCGAAATAATGATGATTATCCGACGAGGTACTAAACTCGTTCTAATTGGACCTTGTATCACGATGCGTGGGCGATTACGGGGCTGCAGGAACTGCGCGCATAATTTGTACCGCAACGCGAACAGTAATCATCAAAATTCTCGTGGCAAGAACTGCGAACCGATACGCACGGTCTTTGCAGATCGATTTGTAAGTGCTGCGCGGAGTTCTTCCAAGCCTGTCATTCCCAATTCACCCTCCGTATATCACAGTCTTGGCCTCCCCCTTTCCTGTTTCCTACCCTTATACGGAACTATTTGATCCACGTGCAGTCCCGTTTCGCGTTTCACAGTACATCCCTAGCGCGGCAAATAACTGGCCAGAAAGGAACGAGGCGGCGTACGGTGAACGAACCTGAAATGAATTCTCACGGAGGAGGATGAAACGCGAAAGAAAGGCCCATCCTCGATTCAGGGTTGCGAATACGTAAGCGTCGCGAAGATCCATCGTCGCGCAACGGTCCTCCCGTTAAGGGAGTGGAAAAAACTCGTTTCGACACCGTGCTCGCGAACTCCATCGGGCATTTTCTAATTACGCTCGTGCTGACGACTGGCTAACCTCAAAAGCAAGACACACGGGCAATGGCCTGGCCTCCTCCTGGTCCCCAGTGACCTCGATTGATGCGCCGTGTCCTCTCCCAATCCACGATTACCCCTTCCCTCCTTCTACACCCCCCTCGACCTCCCGTCGTTGCTTCTGCTCACCCACAGTCCCCTCCCGGCGATGGCGAACGGAGCGTTGACTCGCCATCGCCCAATCAGGGAACGGTTCGTCGACTCTCTGAGCTGCTCTCGGGGTCGTTCTAATCTCGCAACGTCCCTACGCCACAAGCCAAACCGACGAGAAGCCCGATAAGAGCGCGGTCTCCTCTCCTGCTCTAATCTCTCTCGCTGTTCGCCTCTTTTTCTCGCCTCTTTATTCCTCTTGGCCTGACGGCGAACGCTGCGTGCGGACCGTGAGCGCTATCTTCGTCCACGAGTTCCCCGCTCGTTCTCGCTCGCCAACACGCCAAGGTGAACAACCTCGAACCGTGTCGGGGCTCTTATCGGCCGCGAGCTTGGTCCCTTATCGACGCGAGCGAGCGCTTCTTCCAAACGGAGTTCGCTGAACCGATCGCGAAAATCGCGAGCGCTCTGCGACGGCCGGGGCCAGGGTGGGGAGGATCGTTCAAATTTCGAGCAGCGGAACGCGTCGCGCCGTCCAACGGGGTTGGACGAGGCGTCTTCTCGCGAGGCTCCGCGGAGATATTCACGGTTCATCCCCTCGGGTCGGGGCTGCGTCTTTCGGTTATGTTACACACACGGGGGAACAGATTCGACCAGAACCGATCGTTCCTTCGTTCGCCGAATCGATCGTCGCCGAACACCGTTTCCCGTAGCACGGCGAACGTAATCTACGAAACTCCTGCGTCTATCGCAATCAATATTATCGCACCTTCCAACGCTCCCCTCCCGTGCGAAGAACAAATCGCGCAACCGATCCGCCATTCCGTTCTAATTCGCGTGCATCGAAAATTCTCGCGGCTTGCAACACCGCCGCGTGTCCTTCGCCCGTTCGTTTTCCACTCGTTAGAAACTTTCGAACACGCCGCAGCAAAGGACACAGGGACACCGAGATGCATAATTTCGTTTCGCAGCCGCGAACCAACGACCCGCCTGTTCCCTCGGTCGCGCTTTCACCGGTCGCGCGTAGAACAGAAGCGGACGGACGCCCTGGGCGGTGAGAAATTCGTCCGCGCGGTCGAAAGGAAAAAAAAACGGTCAACGGGTGCCGCGGTGTCCGGGGCGTTTTTATTGTCCCGAACGGTGCAACGATCGAGTCACGGTTCACCGGGAAGAAAGTAAGAGTGGTCCGACCAGGAAGTCGAGGCGCCGTCGAAGGCAGGCGGTCGGTCCGGATGCCGATGAAAGGGAAGCTGGCTCTCTCGTATCGCCCGTAAGATTTCTCCCTTTCTGACGAGGCACGGTCCATTTCCCCGCGGGATCACGCGTGCCCGCCGCCACTTTCTCCGGACCTCCTCGTTCTCGAAGGGGCTCCGATCGATCGGGCCACCGATGTTTCCGTTATTCCGGATCGAAGCGTTCAGTTCGAATCGTTTTAGATAAGGGGCTGTATCGTTGTCGACGCGAATCGGTACGCTCGTCGACGGGGCATTGCGCGTAAAATTAGAGGAAACGGGCGAGCCTCCCCCCTAGCGCACCCGAAGATCTATTATCCGCTGTTGAAGCGGCCCGAGAGCTGGAGTCTAAAATTGGAACGGATAGAGCGGTGTCGTTGCGTCTATCGCCGCGGTGTATAAGCTAGCTCGCGGCGGTTTTCGAGCGTACACAATTTCTTCCTCGAGCGTCTCGTCCGCGTTGAGCGATTTAATCGTTGCCAATTCGATGTCCGATTGGCGGAACCAAAATGGACTAAACAGTTCTTTAAATCGAAGCGGTTAAAAATCCTCGGTTGAAAAAAAAGAGCCACGAGGTCCTGTCGCGAAGCTAGGAAAACCAGCGAGACTAGCGAAACCGTCGACCCAATTCGGCCACTTTTCCCTGGGATTACTCGAATCGAATCGAGCGTAACCAAGGGGGAAAAAGGAACAGATCGCGCACGATTCCGCGCTGTTTCACGGAAATTCGAGCAAGCTTCACGACTGCTAGCACAGTCAACCCCCGGAAACTCGGTTGAGGAGCATGTTACGGACGACAGAGGGTGGTGGTAGCGGCGCGCGGTGGTGGCGGCGTTGGATGAAAGGGGAGCAGAGGGTAGCAGCCTCGAGGCCAACGACCTCTGACCTACCAGCCAGCCCTGGTATTCCTACCCCTACTCCTGGACGGCTGCTAAGTATAGCATTTCCACCAACCTGTCGCCCCTTGCTATAGATATTATATCTACCGCGTAGCCACCCCCTCTCCAACCATGGCCTCTCGTGTCTCTCGAAAGCTCGGTAATTTTGTCCTGTTGCCGCTTTATCGCTACGGTTGCACGCTGAAAGCGTTTCTATCTCCGCGTAAACCCCTCCACGACGCGTTTATAACGCGACGCGGTGATATCGTTCGACGTGGACAGGTTCGCGATCTATTCTTTTCACTTGTGCAAGCGTGAAACTCGCGTTTGACCATCCCCGTGGGAGCGGAAAAGCGCTGGCTATCGTTCCTCTGCCCCTTTTAGCGCAACCCAGGGCTTCTTTAATCGCGAATACGCGAATACACGCGTTCATCTTCCGTCCGGAATTGCTCGCCCAAAATGATCCACACCCCCGAGGCAACTCGCCGCGGAACAAGCGTCGTCCTGTTCCGCGGCGCGTCAATCGTCGTCAAACGCCTAATCCTGGCTGCGTGCGCTTCGGTCTCCGAAAAAACCGCTCGACCCGTCGCGGGGGCGGCGCAGCGGGTGAAAGCGGCGCGCTTTTCACCCGGCGGTTGCACGCTGGGTCACGCGGGTCGGGGCCGCAGGGTGGAACGGCCTCAATAATGTAAATTATCCCGACAAACGTAGGCGGACCGCGCATATCCGTGTCGAGTGGCCCCCGCGAAAATAGCAGAACCATGGACCGTCCGAGAGAGGCGGCGAGGACGTGTGCGAGCAGAAGAACCGAGGGAGCTGTACCGATGACGATGGTAGGGGAAGCGAGCGGTCGTTCGGCGGGTGGGGTTGGGCGGCGTACGGTGGGGGTGAGAGAAAGAGAGATCCGCTGGCCTAGTTAGGGTGAGTGCCACCCTCGCCGGTCAACGACCCTGCGACCTCGACGCTCGCGATCCGAGCGACTCCTCGACCACCCTCGCCGACCCCCGCTTCACCCCCACCGGCTTCTAACCCCACTCTAGCCCCGTGGAGACCGACACCGACGAGCGTCACTTTCCACGAGCATTTTCCTCGGCCTGATTAGACCGCCGGGAACACGTTTCCTACCTCGATAATTCAACCTTTTCCTGAAGTTATCGTGTATACTTGGCCGCGATATAAATGGGAATTTGTTTTTCGTTCTAGTTCTCGGTTGACGCTTGCTTCTGACGGTGGTCGGTTTCGGAGAATTGGGGGAGACGTCGAGCGGTGGATGTTATTTCGATTTTTCGTGAGGAGGTTTGAACGGGGGCAGGTTTTTTGTGTCGGATAGGTGCTGGCCTTTGGTTTGACCGGATTGATTATTGTATTGGGTGTAAGTTGGGGGTTGTTCCTGGGCGGTAAACTTTATAGATATTTTGCTATTTTCCTGATCCTCCAGGTTCAAGTTGATAACAGTTCATTTCCTGTATCGTAGTGGAAAATGCGATGAACAGCATTAGATTCATAGAAATTATTGGGCAATCAGTTCCAATACCGAGATTCTTGCTGCCGGCCGTTTACCTCGATTCCACTTGAATTTTACGCAACGCAGACAGCGCAGCCAAACAAATTTCTAATTCACACACGCTTTCGTTTTCACATGCTCCAGCCTGCATCCTCCTGGCCGATCCCTTTAACTTACGAAATTCCTATTGCACGTAACACTTTTAGTAAACAAAGGAACGAAATTCCGACCGTCACGTTCGGAAGGCAGGTTCGGGAACGCGGCGGAAATCCCCCACACCACCCGAGGCAACGAACGAACCTACGTACAAGCTGTTACGAAAGCGGGCCAAAGAAACGTGCGCGCAGGTAATCCGTTGACGGCGCGGTCAAGGAAGAGAAAGCAATTAACTCTTTCACTCTCGCCCGGATCCGGCCTGTTGAGCAATATTTCACCAGCCGATGCCCGACTTTTTTTTTCTCGTCCAGCAGTGTGCCTCGAGTTGCTCGCCTGTTTTCGTCTCGCGTCGGCCGATGTAAAAAAAAAAAAAGGAATTCGTCGTCGCAGGAAAGGACGAGTCCGCGCGAACAGGCAACCCTTAAGAAAAGTGCAGTAAAAAGTAGGAAACGAAAGGACGGCGAAGAAAAATGAACGGAAAAAAAAACGCGTCCCAGTGACTTTCAGATTGGAGGGGTCGAAAAATGTTAACCCGGTGTCCGCTAAAAAAGGGAAATATTTTACTGCTTTTTGCGCGCATCGTGCTTTTCCTCCAAACCGTTCTTCCTTCCCCTTTTTCCTGTGAATTTCTGGCCGCGGCGAATCTTAAGAACGAAGGAGGTGGTGTAAAAAGAAACGAAGAAAAAAAAGGTCACGCGGCTGGCCAATCCTTTCGATGTTTTTACGCCTTTACGACAGGCATGGCCGTGTCGTCTGCGAAAGGATTAGCAGGCGAAAGAAATTGACTTTGCGACTCCGTGGCGCTTTTTTAAATCCGTTAGAGGATGCCTTTACCCTTTTTTTTTTTTTTTTACTGACCGATATTACTACGCGCGACGAACCCTTGCCTTTTTACAGTTAGGGTAACTCGGGAATGGAATTGTCTTCCTCTCTCCGAGGACTTTTTTTTCACCGTTACCGGAAAGGATTTACCCCGGACAACCCTTCCGCCATAAATCATCGATTTTTCTACTTATTCCGTGAAACATGCATTGTAGCCGCGAGTTTCCTCCATGGTGTTCGGCGTATTTTTACGGTTCTGCGAATTTTTATCGTTGGTACTTAGTGAACCGGGAAAATTTCGAGACACACGGTACAATAAAGCACGCCGAAAACTCCCTCGGCAGTAAATACCAGAGGAATGGATAATATTTGGAAGTGGCAGTCGGGACGATATTAAATTGTTGCTAGTGATTTATTGCCCTTTAGCCAGCGGTGAAGTGTTTTCGTTGTAAAATTTTTAGGGGTTGCACCGGTATTAAAAAAGATTTCGTCGAAGTGACCAATGCCCTAAATTCAATATGCTTTTTCATTTTTATTCTTCTCGATTTTTTTCACCGTTTATTTTCCTCCGTTTTTTCCGTAGCATTTAAAACCGTCTCCTTTTAAAACGTACAGACGTGTCTGCAATAAAAAAAATTGCCTTCCTCGGGCTAATCTAACTGCCCCAATGTACGAACGATATCCGAAATTCTCTGGAGACTTCAAGAAACTTGTACAAAATACAAACGCAAACATTTATTACAAAAGCTCTGTCTCTCGTCGTCTAAAACTACTACTAATATTATCAAAATCTGACTGCGATAGGTACAATAAGAGAACGCTCTTAAAATAACCAACCACTACCTCTCGACGCACCGATACGCACCAAACATTTCTACGAACAATTACCGTAATACCTTGCCCCTTATATCGCACCCTCCCCGCACCCTTAGCGAAACAATCTAAACCTAAACTGTCCCTCTATCCTCCGTTGACCAGGTTTGACCAGTAACGGTAGCGGATTAGCACGCGAACGAACGATAAGAATTCGTTAAGCGCCTCGCGATCGCGACCCGATAACGGGTTATCGGGGTGAACGAACCGCCGGTTAGAGAATAAGGGGACGTCCTTGGATCGCGACACGGCTATAATTAATAACAATCTCGCCGCGAGATCGTTGCTATTGCGAAACTCGCGGCTGCGGATTGCGCAACGAATCGCGACAGTTCGCGCGTCGGTTACAGAAGCTCGCCGTCAGGTTTAACGCACCCGGTTCGTTGTGGAAAGTGTGCGAAACGGGACGGCTTTCACATTCGTCGAGGCCGTTAATTCACTTTCTACGCGGTGCTCGGAGCGGCGATGCGTCTTTCCACGCCTTTCGTTCGGCGGCCGATCGAGAACGACGGCAAGATTTTCGCGTTCGTCACGGAAACTCGCTTATCGTTCGCGGACCATGGGAAGATTTCGTTGACAGATCACTTTCAGCGAGATGCGGATCAATCTTGACGAGCTGAGGTGACTTTCTGTGCAATTTGGAAAGACCGCGAGGGGCGTCCAATTTCGCGGCGTCCCTTTTCGTTCCAACAACGTTCGCGGATTTTTGGTTAACGTGGCGAACGTATAAATAAAAACGGTTACCCGAGGGTGCTTTCACTTTCTCCGTCCGTTCGACTTCGATTGAAGTACACCGGGGCACCCCCTCGATCAGTTCCCCGAGTTGCAGCTCTCTAATCGTTCATCGTCGTTCGGAAACAAACGGCGAGTAACAGTAAACCTGCTATCTGTGTGCTCCAGTCGTCAACCTTCTGCCACGCCAATGAACGCACAATAACCACTCATTAAGATAACGAACAGCGCGCGCCGAAGGTGTCGCCGTGCGCGAGGAAAAATTTCATGCTCGTATTCATTGTATGCATAGCAGCAATGAATGCGATAAAAGGAGAAGAAAAACGGCGATACACTAATCTCGGGTTGGGGGGGAATGGTACAGGAGGAGGAGGAGGAGGAGGAGGAGGAGGAGGAGGAGAGAAGAAAAGCGAACGAATGACGTGGAAACGATTGTCCTTGTTCGACGTCGACGAAACACTTGCTGCACGGATTCCGGCTTCGAAGGACACGGTCGTCGATCCGCGACGAACTCGTCGCGTTTCGCGATTTTTTTCACCGGGCTCCCATTGCATCTCGTTTAATGGTCGTCCGGCTAACTCGTGTGTTGCGCAAAATGCAAATGCGTCGCCCGGCTTAGCGGCCGATCAAAGGCGTGACTAAGTCGCCAAAGAGACACCTTACGCGATCATTCCTTGTATTTCTCTTTCCATTTTTCCTTCGAAACATTCCGGATTTTTCCTCTTCCTGCGCATTCTTCACGCCGCGCTGTCGCGTCACCGCCTGTCCTCCAGCGAGTCGCACGGTTAGATTAATTAGAGGGCCGATACAGCGTGATCGATCTCTTTTCCCCTTCACCCGGGTAACTTTTCCTTCTTTTTTTCTTGTTCTTTTTTCGTGCGCGTTAGGAGATTGCGAACATTTTTCATTTTAATTGGCGAGCGACGTTGTTAGTCTTAAGGCAGGTGCAAAAGGCGTCGGGTGGAAATGAATTTTCGAATTGGCTTTTCCATTTATTTCCTACGAATCGACTAGAATGTTTTCGGTACCTCGAATTGTGGCGAGTGTTTGTCTTCGAATCGAAGAGGCGAATCGAATTAGATGTAAAGGCTCGCCAGAAGCCGATACGAGCGACGAATCAGCGATCCCTCGTTTTGTATCACCCGAAATAAACTGGCGTGTCGCGTTTTTCTCCGTGGCAAAGGGCGAAGGTGGTCGTTCTGCCTGCCTCCGGGGTGTCGTTTCTCTAACCGTCGGTTAGTTTTCTTTTCTGCGCGTGGTTGACCTGCGACGAATCAACCCTCCGTCACTTTATCCCCCAATTTCGTTTCCGCTCCAGCAATCGACTATCGAAACCGTACTAAATCGCAGGGAAGCTGCAAGAATCTCCTTAAAAATATTATAACAAACGAAATGAACACGCGCTTATGAAATTTCCTCGCCAAAAGTAAATTCAACGTTCACTTACTCGCGACACAGTGCAATTTTCCCCTGTCACCTGTGCGAGCTACGCGTGAATTAATTATACCTATGTGCCCCCGACCGTCCACGCGAGGTATGTCAATTGCATTAATAAAAGTTGCCCCTGTTTGCTCGCGTAGAACATTTTCAATTTGGAGGCTATCGCGACGAGCGTGCGACGAAAATCAATAGGAATTAATTAATATCACCCGGGGGAAATTCGTTCGAGCTGCAAAAGCTCCGCGGCCGGAAAATCTAGCAACGCCGTTCAATGTATTAGCGACAAGCGGCGAGACAATATCACGGAAAGAATCGCGACGTGCAACGCGGCATTCCCCGAAACAATGAATAACGAACACCATGGAAATTCGAAACGTCGATGCACGATTGTTCGATCGAAACACAGATCCCCGCGACGGGAAATCTTGGCACGCTCGCGTATTCCCAACGGTGGTTCCAGGCGAAAATCCATTACTGGGTCTCGCGTGGACGGCGAAAATCGAAAAGAATGTCGCGGAATCCACGACAGTGGTGGCTCGAGCCGCCGCGATAAAAGTAACGAGAAAATCGGCTTACATTAAATTTCCCGGCTTTATAAGACAGATATCTTGGAGTGTAATAAAGATACCAGGTCTGCTCGTTCCCCCCGGCTCGACCCCAGAAATCCCCGGGGTCGCCGGTATATCGGGTCGCGAGGCCAACGAACTCGCAACGATCCCTAACCCGGTCAACCGCGACACAAATCCCACGTAGCAACCCCCCCGCAGCACCCCTTGCCATCCTGTTTATGCGTTACCGTAACATCGATTTCGCCGAATTAGAACACGCGTGAAGCGTTGGTGTTTCGGAAATTGCTCGTCCATGTGGTTGGCCCCGTTCTTCCGATATTATATTTTTCCTTCCCTTTTCCCGTACGATCACGGACTATCGTAATATTTTTGACGCGGGAGCAACGAACGTCGCGCGAGACATGCGTCGATATTTTGGGACAATTCATCGGTTGCGAGGGCGTAACATCTCGATGGAACTTGACGGTTTTGCGAGCTGAGCACGTGACTATTCGTAGAAATTTTCTTAGTACTTCCTTTTCTTCGTTTCCGCGAAGTTGCGTGATTTCCGTGGATCGCGTTTGGTGATGATCGAATCGAGAATTTTCGTTCTTTCCGTCTTTGGATAAACATGAATATGGCGAGATTCTCCCATTTATCTTTGTTACCGCGAATCGTTTGAATGCCAGCTTTATTGAGGAGAAATAGTTTGCTTTTTTCCTCGGTAGGAGGAAAATTTCCCAGAATAGTAAACACGAGAGGTCGTTGCGCAAATGAAATTCTCCGAACGTAGACGTTCATTCGGTTTCATTTTCATTCGAATTCTGTTTGGGGCTTCGCGCGAACTAGAAAACAAGTAAACCCCCCGGCGAATGTTGTTCTTATCAGAAATACATGAAACGCGCAACAGGCGAGCAACAAATGGTTCGCGACAGCGAATCGCCAATCGTCGCTAATCAACTACGTTTCGTCGCGCCCCGCGAAACGAGAATCGCTCGTTTTTAAAATCTGCCCAAACCGAATCGAGCCGACGAACAAAAATAAATAATCGATTCCGCGTATTCAACACGCCGACACGTCCGTATCAGAGAGACAGAGGAGCCACAAATCCGGAACATAGAACCGAAACAAAAGGTCCTGCGATCTGCATTTTAAAACAAGCGAACGGAACCAAAGCAGTTTCCACTTTGCACAATCGGGTGCGAGCGTGCATTCGAACGACCGGATCGGTCCGGACGCGATAGTTTCGTCGTTTGCTCGTGCATTATGCAACTATTTCATTAACGCGTGCGCCCGAGCAAGAGGTTGTCGACCCAACGCCGGCCAGGAATAGTACGTGTGTATCTCTGACGTCGACAGAGGGGAGAAATAAAATAGAGAGAGAGAGAGAGAGAGAGAGAGAAAGGGAAGAAGAGAAAAGGAGAGGAAAAGTGGATGGAAACGAATCTGAACGACGAAGCTTTCTCACTTCGCCGGCTGGTACGTGCCGTCAGTTATCGGTCGATCGATCTACGATTTCGCTCGACCGTAACTCGCACAGCCTCGATTCGTGCACTCGTTTCGCCTTCCGTCCCTTGCGTAACGCCGCGATTGCGTGCTGCACCGGCCTGCACACGATGCACCGGCCGCGCCGTTAAATGCCACCGTCCAAGGAATTCAATCCGCTCCTCGAGATCGGGCGCAATTTTCCACGGAATTTTTCGACGGTCGACGCAGGACCGTTTAGAAGGGAAGCGAGCGTACGATCCCGTCGACGGTAACGATAATTCGGGAATCGTTTATAAAGAAACTCCGACTCGACGGGAATTATTTGTGGAAAAATTATTGCTCGCTCGATGCCGCGGTTCTCGTCGAAATGTTTTACAACCGAAACTTGTTCAAACAGATCCGTGAAAGTTATTTTTCCGGGCTGACGATTTAGACACTTGTAGCTAACTCCAAAGCACACACAACGTTTTGTAAGCGGCGCGTTTAGAAATATTTCCGCTGCCAAATCGGACGTGCACAGTTCAACGGGGCATTGATTATGGGTCTCGTTGTTTTGTCAAGTGTGCCCCGAACGGCGAGCAAATGTTAGGTATTGCTTAATAGGGTTTGATCAACGCGGACGACTAATTCTGTTAATATCCCAAGCCGGCGGTGTAGCTTTGAAGTACGGTACTTGCAAGCTTATCGTCCAAGTCGATTGTTCATCATTTCACCTGTGCCTTACTTCGTTATTTGGAAGGACGAATTTTCATTTCGATTTGTCCGTTGCTTGTTAACTTAGATATTGAAAATCAGAAAGTACAAGAACAATATTTCCATAACACGCCCCTTTTTAAGGATCCCTTTGGAATAAAAGTTTCTCAACCTCGATCGTCGCCCTGTAAATGAAAACCAAGCCAAAGAATTATTTGAAATACAACAATGCTTTAAACTACTACAATATCCATCCAACCCTTTTCATCGTTCAAAATTTAATCGTCAATATTCGTCGAGGAAGGGGAAACAAGAATGCGTACTTTAAATAGTAGAAAAAGTTCCCTTCCTAAAGCAGCTCCACATTGGCCAGCACAGTTTCGAACCAGCAGAACGGAGTTACCTATTCGTGTCGCGATTCCAATTATTCGTCGACCCGATGCACCTAGTATCTGCTAGCATTTTTCAATGACGTCGAGGCGTGGGCCGAACGCGAAAGAGGCGAGCGAAACGTGGCTCGAGGCGTCGGGTAACCATGAAGCTTACAACACGCAGAGATAGCAGTTATGCTTTCACTTTCCAAGAGCCAGTAACGATTGACATCATCGCGTGTATTGTCGCGTCCCCCTGTCCCCGTTCGTACCCCCGTGGATCCGCTCGACTTCCGGCAAACTCGCTGATTTCGTAACAGCGTTCGTTTCGTCGTCCGTCACTCGATGCGAGTCAAATCGACTTAAACGGTTCAATTAAACCGGCACAATTTTTACACTCGTTCCACGGGTCATTGGTACCCCCGTGATCGAACCGGTCGAACGCGATTCACAGTCGCGCGACGCGAATTCAGCGTCGCCTCGAAGATCGCCGGCTCGAATCTGAAGAGATCCGGGGGTGAACAGAGGATTGCAGAAACGAGGGACTCGAACACATTTAAGGGCCGAAGGGCCGTTAAATTGAACATGGTCGAATTCGAAAAGGGGTGGTATCGTCGAACTAGGATGCGTTCGGCTCCGGATAAATTGAAATAAAAAAATCTCTGTTACATTTTCGATGAAATTCGAGCCAGCTTCGTCTACTCTGGAAAAGAATCCCTCCTTTCCATCGCGAAAGATATCGCTCGACTCAAAGCCATCACCCCACACCTTCCCCCCAGGATCGACAGATCGATACAACCGCCGTCCATTCAATCGGGGGCAGATTAAACTGAAAGCAATTACATTTCCAAGAACTCTAAGACCGGTAGACCATCGCGCGTGCAAGGCGGCCGCTTATTTAACGAAACTCAGGTGGTTGAACGTCCCTCGGCGTCGCTCCAATAATAAACGAGGGTCCGACCGGCGAAACTTCGCCGCAGAAGCCCGCGGTGCTCGCGGTTTTAAGGTCGCGCCGGCCGAATTTTGGGCCGATGAAGATTAAAGGTGCGTTGACATCGTTACGTCAACGCGGTTAAATCGGTCGGGTTGCGTGTTACGGAAAGCAACGTGCGCGCGAGGCCTTATGTAAACCCTCGAAACTTACATAAATTTCGTCCCCCATGACGAAACACGTGAACGCTCGCCGAAATATCGTTGCTCCGACGCGATTCTGCCCCCTCCGTTCGCAAGCGTGCTCGCCCGACTGCCGACACGCTCGCCGCGAATCGCGCGTATCAACCGGCATTCCGTGCTCCTCGAAACGGCACGGCGAAAAGCCGTCGAAATAGGTCGAGACGCGCGGGTGTAGACGTTTCGTAGGGGAACGGGAGGCAGCGGAACAAGAAAGGGAGACGAAAGAATTGCGATGGCAGAATCGAGGTCGTTCGCCGTTCTACTTTTCCGGCGTCGATATTAAAAATTAGCGTGGCTCGCTGTTTGCAATGAAACGAGACGGTAGATAGGGCGAAGATCTCCGTCCGGAAGGGTGGCGAGAATGGCGAAAGGGGGTCGCACGGGGATGACGGGAGCGTTCACCGTGATTTCTCTCCCTCCCCCTTCGTTTCGACGCCGTACGCCTGCATTTACGAAGAGAAAGGACGCTGTTTCTGATCGTCGTCGTTCGTTCTGTCTTTCTTTTCTCCTCCGTGCGCCCCAGCAAGTCCCTCATCTTGCCGTACGACGGTCTTTCTCGATCTTTCAATGCGGACGCATGCGTCAGTGATCTCTCAAGGCCTTCGCGCATTAACGCCGCGAGTGCTGTTTGCTTCGTCCCACTTTCCTTAGCACCCGGCCAACGACCCGGTAGGTAGGTGAGTTTCCAAGGTGCACCAACACATAGCGGTGGTACACTCGTCACTCGATTCTATTCCATCCGAGAATACGCGCGCCAGTGTCTCTCAGGCGCAGCTTTCGCACGACGGAATCGTTACTGGGGGCTCTTTTCGTCTGGGAAACAGCGGGGTATAGTGGAGCTCGCGGTTGTCAATTTGTCGTTTCGTTCGAGGATTGGCAATTTTTGGGGGAGAAATGTTGGGTGATGTTGTTTGGAAGGGGTGAAGACCCTTTTTCAGGTGTTAATAGGTGTTGGAAATAATATGGTAGGCGATTATCGCAATTGTACAGAGTTTTACGAACACCCATTACGAACACTTTTCATATCGTGGTAACACTCGATGGAAAATGGAACGTCAATTCTGATTTTCGTTTGGCAAGGGGCGGCTTTTCGATTTCGCGACGCAGTTCTGTAAAAGGTGGAGAAACGATTCCTTCGAATGCTGATGTTTTTCATAATGTCTGGAAACCAGGAAGCAAAGGATTACCTGTCTTTCACTTTTACTTTCGTTCGACTTTCATCGCTGACTACCTGAGAGCACGCGCGCCTTAATTATTTTTGCCTTTCCACACGTTTGAAATACGAGGCAGCAAATCTCTCGTGACTCGGGGCAATCCGTGGCAACGGCAGGCAATTGTAATTATAACTTTAATTACTTATACCGCAAAGGAAATTTATATAATTAACCAGCTGGATTTTTAAATCAAGCGCAGGGTTTGCGCACATGGCGGGCCGCAATCGCGAAAAGTTTGCGACGCATTCCGCGCCGAGGCGCCACTGCCTTTCGCGGATCCCAAGCCGCGAGTCGGTACGACAGGAAATTCGCGACTCGTGGGTCGGTATCGGAACGTGCGAATTCCTCCTGATAACGCTATCAGTTAATAGATACCGGAAGGACCGATTTCGGCTGCCTGCCGCCGCGAATTTCGAATATTCTTGGGCGACGATGGTGGAAGGGGAACGAAGACGCACTCAGGTATCTGACTGGGGAAAAGGTCAGGTACCAGTGCTCAAATAGGGGTGGTTCAATGAACATACGGTCGTTCTAAAGCGGAGAACGACCCTCGTTTGGGGGTTTATTCTTAACTTCATAATGGGGGCTTAGAGAATCCTTTCCTTACGGTATAGAATTAGCCAGGTAAATTATTAACTGCACTTTCCAGACTTTATGAAGAATTTTGTTTGTCGAATATTATTTGACAAGTGCTAATGATAGCCTATAATTTCAGTCCACCGTAATATATTCTTGCGATAATTCCTACCTTTCATCCGGGATTATTCGATATTAGTAAATATTTATTCACCTGTTATAAACGTACGTTCGTCTGTACAGGATTAAATCCGTTCTTGCGCGCGGCGGTGTACAGCGCGTGGCACAATTGGACCGGATATGCAAGATTTGCAATCGCACTTCAATGAAAAACCCTTCCCTCCGATTACCCAATTTGTCACCGATACTTTAATTCCCTATTTTTCTGTTACAGGTAAGTCGATTTCTTTCCCGATCGCTACCAGCGTCACTTGATCGCAGCCGTAAGTAATTCATACAATTAAACAACGAGCGCTCCTCGTTTTCGTCGCCGCGTCGTGCACACTCTGCGTCGCAATCGTCCCCCGGCCGTTACCACGAACAAAGAGCGCGATCGTCTCGTTCAAACGGAACCGTCATCGCGCAAACCCGAATTCCCCGCGCCCAATCGAATCAGCACGGCGTCGTGCGAAAATATCTCGTCCCTTCGACACAAATTGAAAAAAAAATACACCACGCTGATTCCCCATCCCCGTCGAACCTCGCGTCGATCGCAAAGCAACCCCGCGCCCAGAAGACCGTCCACCCGTAAACGCGCCTCGAAAAATAACCACCGCTCCGAATGACGCCAGCGTTCCTGGCGCGCGGCTTCGCCTCTAAATCGGTGTAAAAAAAAAAAAAAAAGAGGAAAGAAAGGTAAGGAAATAGAAGCCGGACGGTAAAAACGGTTCCGGCAAACACGGCCCGTGCGTCATCAGTCCCACGTGGGACGCGGGCGCAAAGGAGCTGCGGAATATCCGCCGCAAAGAAGACGGAAGAAGGATCGCGCTAGCTCGCCGAACGGAACGAAACGCGTGGGCAAGCGACGACGCTTGCGCGATGCGCTCGCCCCCTGTCTCACCCTCCGCGGCCTCCCCCCCCCCCACACCCCCCTTCCACCCCCATTCATGGACATCAACCCTCGAGAGTACGCGGCGCGCCTACCGCTGTAACACACCGACGGTGCTCCGACGCGTTGTTCACCAGTGCGACTCGGCTATGTCAGCGAACGCGGCGCCCGACGAACGCGCCGTTACCGGTATCGTCGAACACGCCACGAACAGCCCCGTCGCCCTTTACCCCATAGAGGTGTGCGAGGCAACCATCGCGGCCAACGAGACGCAGAATCCCGAGGGGCGTCATCTGCGCGTGAAAGGTTCGTTACGAATTTTTGCTTCCTCCGCCATCCGGATCGCGTATGTCCGTTTGTTCAAAGGGTCGGCGAGAGCGACGACAGGGTGGTTGATAGAGATCGCCGCTTTCCGCTTGCTACCCGTTGCGGCAGCATATGCGAGCTCCGTGTACATTTACGATTGCGCGGTCACCGGGCGAGCGAACCGAGTTGCGACAGATTATTTCAGACTCCTGTTCGAACAGTATCTCGAACGGTTGCCGGACGTCTCGCGGTGGGACGAGGATTGTCGTGTCCATTATGCGGACCCGTCGCGATTATCCGTACGAAATGCGCACGGAACGTTGTTTACCAACATTGTTCGTCGTGGCCGCACGGAAAATCCATAACGTCCAGTTATAGCTCCGATCGGAATAAACCGTTCTTAAAGGGGATGCTGTTGAAGCCGCGAACCAGCCGGGGGTAGTTTCGGCTCCCCTTTAGTGCCGTCCGGCACTCCGATGCCGTTTCAATATTGACGTTGTAATTGGGAAGCGAGTAGCTGAATTTAAATGAACGTTTCATCAAGTCGTCGACGATCCCTCGAATATTCCCGGGTTCTCTCTCTCTCTCTCTCTCTCTCTCTCTCTCTCTCTCTCTCTCTCTCTCTCTTTCTCGCGTACGCAGCTACCTCCCTCTAGTCGGGAAAAGGTTTGCCACCGAGGCGTATCGATTTTTCCTCGAGCGGAGCTCACGTGCTCGTTGACATTGACATTGCCCGCTACCACGGCCAGCCTACCTGCCACCTAGCGTCCACGAACTGACGCGCACCTGCCGTCGAGTTTGTCCGTTCCTTCGAACGATGGCGCTATGAACGCTCGCGAATCAGTCGAACCGAGCGCGCGGCGCTCTCGGCTGTTCCTCAAGTTCAGCGGCTTTTCGCTGGGGAAAATCGAGCCGTGCGTCAAACGTTTCCGTTCTGAGCGATTTTTTTCGCGACCCCGCGATGAAATTCGTTTTACAGAATGGAAATTGTCAGCGAATTCGACCCGAGGAAATTTTGGTAAAATTCGGGGGAACTCGTGAACCCAGTCGGATTAGAATAATTAGATGCAATTGAATGGCGTGCGTATATTTTTCTTTCCAGCACGGAGATCTTTATCGTGGACAATCATTGTCCCTTTATTTTCCTACTCTTGTGCGCTATATATTCGTTCACCGTTACACAGGTGCGAGCTTCTGCTTGCGAATTAGAAATATCGGGACGGGCGGCGGTACGTGACGACGAAAGTGGCGAACGGCGACGGCAAATAGGTCGCACTCGATGTTGCATCGCGGCGTTGTTTTTCGGGGAACAAGAATGTGCCGATGGCCCACATTTTTAACGACACGATGGGTTTCCCAACGCGGCCTGGCCGAAACGCGCAACGGGGTCATTGCGCAATGGTTTTACTTCTCTTTATCCAGACTGGGGGCCTGGCAGCATTACATAAAAGTATTTATCTATCAGGAGCCAAACGTCTAGTCCTGTTGAGCGACGGTCACGCTCAACACGTCGTTTCTCTATCCCTATTTCGACCGCCATTGCGATCGCGTGGGTCGCAACGCACGTCCGACGTCCTCCTCAATTACTCGAACGGACCTCGATTAACAATAAAATAACCCTCGGTACAGACACCTTCAATTTCCGAAAAACAAAATTCGATTCCCTAAATTCTTTGCCAATTATGCGTACCAACAATCCCGTTCGTTTTTCTGTATAAATCTAGTCGAACAAACTTTTCAATCTTTCAATGCGTAAACGATCGCGACCGTTCATGCCCATCCCACGTTTTGTCAAATCGCCATAAGCAACAGTGCGTTCCTTCCCGTTCCATCAGCCATCGATCTGCTGTCCGTTCGCGACAAAAAAAAAACCCCCTGAAAAACGGTGTTACACGCAGCGGGTCACCTAATCGTCCACGCGTCCTCCCCTTTCTCTTTCCTCTTCTTCCTCTTCTTCCCCCCGCCCGTGGAACCCGTATATTCTCGTTGATAAGTCCACGGGAGTCTTTCGTCGCCCCATTGACCGCGCTCGATCGACAAGAACGATCGTTATGCCTGCCGCCGTTTAATCCCATTTCAATGGAGCCGCTCAGGTGAGTAGGCGCGCGCCAACCGGACACCTGATCCCGATAGAAGGCTACACTCGCCGCGACCATGAGACCCGCGAGAGGGGAAAGAAGGAGAAAAAAAAAAAAAATCACGTAATAATAGATACGAACGTGTACCAGCAGCGGTCTGGCTCGTCGTGTTTCGTAACGCTTCACAAAGGCTCAGGGCCGTTGTTCTATGACTACAACAGAACCGCTCGCGGGGTCTACGCCCGCTATCGAGGTCTCTTTATCCCTTCGCCTGGCTATTCAAGACTCGCGCCGTCCCACATCGATCGAAATGACGCGACTTCCGGGACTCGATAGCGACGACACGTAACGCGATGACGCGAGCCCAACGCTTGTTCCTTCCTTTCAACCTTTTTTCTTTTCTTTTTGTTCTCGATAGAGAGCAGCAGGATGGTTGCGGTCGAGGTTGCGGTTGCGGTTCGTGGACCTTCGCGATGCCAGTTGAATACGTTTTGGGGCGAACGGGGGTTCGCCGGTGTTCTCGGGGCGTTCTGTTCGATCGTTGTTGTATTTCGTTCATTATTATCGATACCAAGGTATTTAAACAAAATAGGACGGCTCGTGATATCGATCAGTATGGATTCTGCCTCGTACGCAGTGTATCGTCGTTTGAGACGCGTCTGCTTTCAGGGATGCCAGAGATTGTTTAAGAAGTCGCATTGAATTGAATGTATTTGATCTGAATTTCTCGAAACCGCACGATCATCCGGAAACCATTCACGAATCTTCCCGGCGATCCTCTCGTTCAATTTCGTAATAGCCTAATCCAACCGTCCACCATAAAAACACGTAGTCACCGTTAATTAGGCCGCCAGACTGGGATCAACCGGATCCCATCTTCCATCTTACGTAACGCGTTCCAGTTACCATTTCATTTTCCCAGTCAACGGTGAAACTCCAAATATTATCTGGCGCACGGCAAACACGCCCCCCTCGCAGGGTATTCTAAAATCAATGCCGCTGAAGGGAACGATAATATCAGATAATTATTCCAACGCGTTTACAAAAAATCCTCCGGGGTTGGCATTGTTCCTCTGGAAAATAGAAAATCCTTCGAGATCGACGGGGAAGAAAGGGATCGCTCTTCGAACACTTCCACGGAGGGCCCGTTTCGCTGGGGAAAAAAGTTCCAATTACTGGAAAAAGTGAAACGAAACGGACCCGGGGCTCCGTCACGAAAATCTCGCGGCAGGACGATTGAAATTCGACGCGGCGACTTCTCCGACGTTCGACACCTCGTCGACCAGGGCGACGAATCCCGACGATCGATCCGGGGGGTGAAAATCCGGCCGGGTGGCCTCCGGTTCGAGTCCCCGAGGCGCCGATGCGATTCGCATTCCCGTAGAAGCGCCGCGTAAAAACTGAGAAGATCGTTCCGTGGCTACGAGTCGAGGTGAGAGTGCTTTCACCTTTCTCCCCGACGTTGTCTCCTCTCGCTTCCGTGAACACGACTCCGTCTTTCTCAGCACCGAGCCGCTTTTACTCTCGATCACTGCTACCTGCTGCTGCCTGCCTCCCTGCCGGTCGTTCCTTCACGGAGAAAGCAGCTCCGACCTCGTCGCTGTTCACCGTCACGACATTTCTTTCCCGTTTGAACTCTTTCCTTCTTTCTTTCACTTGGCCCCGCCGGACGGTATCCTTCTTGTCACGAATTTCTTCCCGGAGTGCTGCGGTGACGCATCACTTCAGGTGTTATATCATAGCGAGGTTTCCTTTTCACCGTTGAAGGCTGTTCAGTGGGTCTGGGTTGGTTTTTATCTGTTTTTTTTTTTTTTTTTTTTTTAAGGATACAGAGAATTTGCTTTTTGTGGACTCTGGAAGGTCGGGGAAAACGTTTGCCCGTTGCACCGGTTTCGGTAAATTAATGACGCTACAGCGGTGTTCTAAGGCGAACGTTTCGGTGACTCGACCAACCGAGATTGTAAGAATGCCAGGGGGGGGCGGTATTTGTTTGAAATAGAATTCTCCGTGCGATGAAGTTCGCATTATCCTCTGTTCAGAAGCGGGCGAAATTCGATTGAGACGTCTCGCACCTGGGCTCAGATTCGATTCAGATCGTTTTCGGTGCTCCGCTCGAATTGAACAAGGGATTATCCTGTTACGTTTTATTTCCAGCGCTCAACCTTTAATCGCGGGACAACGCATTAACGTCTCTCCATAGCCCCAAGTGCGATTAATTAGTTTCTGAATTGAAATTAGAACGGTATGCGCGACATCGATGTCACGGTTCTGTGAAAGGGGGGCTCGGTTTCAACCAGTGACGCCACACGCGTCCTTGATTAACCCAGGGACGCCGCTGATAGATAGATTTCTTTGTTACAGTTTTACCTGTCGCGGCAATGATTCACATACCATAAAGATCGAATAACACGTACGTGCAGAATTTCTTAGTCATTGTACACGCCGGTACACCGACGGAGATCGCGGTCGGCCGATTTGCGGTCGCGGGCGGAATACATTCCTGAACAACTACAATATCCTGCGAAACAACTGTTTTTTCAAACGTTACCCCGTACGGTTTCACGCCGTTATCGCGCCACCCGTCCGCTCCGGATTAGCAAATTTCTCTCCTCCGAGTAACTCCAAGGCCGATCAGCCATTCGCACTTTCAGTCGTCGCTGCGGTTTACTGTCCTATCGCAACCAGCCGCCCCTGTGCCGCGAGCTCGATTATCTCGATCCCCTTTTAAATCGAACGAGGTCGCGAGGATAAACCTTCGCGACACCTTCGCGACACCTTCGCGACACCTTCGCGACACCTTCGCCGATTCAAACGGTGGATCGCGATGAGAGACGTCGGCAGATATTAACCCTCGCGCTGTCGTACAACGATACATTCCATCCCTTAAATCGTATCGCCGAGACGAAAGAAAACCTCCCCTCCTGACGCATTTCGTGTCCACTGCGTGGATCATCCCCGTTTCACGGTAAGTCCGCTTCGAAAAGAACCTCCGGAAGCCAGATGGACGTCGGCGAGCGTCCCCTTCTAAAATTGTCCGAAGGCTGTTTCGTTAAAGAGTCGGTAAAAGGAATTTCGTCACGAACGCCGGCTTTTATATCCAACGTTGTTGAGCAACGTGAAACGGGCCTCGGCCGTCCTGGATGTCGGGCGGTAACCCCAGCCGAATCAAGGCCGGCACACACGGGGACGGCTCTTACTTTCACGCGTTAGAGACGCCACCGTTTCGTTCGCTCGTTTGTAATCTGCAACAGGACGATCACCGAGGTTCACGGGGGGACAGCTTCGAATCTGAGCACGCGTCGCCGCGGCGTCGAGCGTTCGATCCGTCTCGTCGGGGGATCTACGCGGGGCCCGGACGCGGCCGTGGAAAACTTTTGGATCGTTGGGAAAGTCTGGATCCCCGCGGCGATGCCCTGGTCGGATTTGTGGATCGGCCTGCGAGGTCGACGGATCGGGCGATGCCGCGGGTTCAACGCGTTCCATTATTCGGTATTACGTTTGAACGATCCTTTCGGTATGTTTCAAAACCGTGGAGCTTCTTTCCTTTCTTTTTTTCTTCGTTTGCGATCGTCGGTTGGGCCGAGGTGTGCGTCGATCGACGCCGATCGACGCGCGCGCGCGCGAGGAGCGTAGATTTTTACAACTTCGCCGGATGTCTTCGTTTGCCTTTGTCCGTTTTAATTAAGGGCGACGCTCGGCGGCTGTATTATACCGCCTGTGACTCTCGTTTATCTTTAATTCGGAGCGCAGCCTTTCTGTCGGCCGAGTGGATAATGGCAGCAGCAGCGTCCCGATCGTTTCGTTCGTGAGATCTGGGGAAGAACGCTCGAAAAGGCGGCTGGTTTTGTACGCCTCGGTCACGGACGCTTTCCAGCGTCCAGAGTTTTCCACGAAGATGCGTTACCCGATCGTTACGTAATAAACGATGACGCGCAGGTAGTCGGACGTAGAGCACGTGAAATCGTGATAGATCGTTCCTCCGGAACGTTCCACGTTCTTTCGAGTTTAACTGTTTCGCTTGAATCGTATGTCGCTTCGTTTCGTTCTCGTTCAATAAAATCAAACGGATCGACGATAACCAATCGACGACAGACGCTATTCGCATATGTTTCGCCCGCGTGGAAATCAGTCGAGATAGGGCCTGGCGTGCCCTAGAACCCGACGGCCCCCGTCGGCTACAAGCATCGAATGGAAACACCTTGCGCAAGTTGCACTATTTTCGATCGTCCGCCTATCCGCATTCGCATCGGGTCTGCCTCTTTTCCACGTCCACGGACGGCAACAGGCCGTCCCGCGAATGGTATCGTCCCACGATCATCGCCAGACACTCGGGATTACGGCAGACGGATTGATTAATCGTTTCCTCCAGTCGATCCTCGGCCCCGAAGCGATTTCTTTTTAATTTTCCGCCGATACGATCGACGATTTCTATAACGAGACGTCCATTCGAATGGCACGGGGACGGGGAACATTTGTGTACATCGCTGATATCGACTACTTAATTTTAGAGGCGGATCGGGGCGGATATTTCGATATCATCGAAATTGACAGCAGCTCCGTTATTTATTCTCCGTAGCAGCTTTCCGTAAGAAATTCGTGAAATCGAGGCGACGTCTGATCCACCCTGGAACTGTATACTTCCAAATCGTGTGAATTAAAACGAGGAAACGAAACGCCACCATTTCAACAGCTTCGCTTACCTGCACCGATCGAAACTTCGACGAACCGCGTCGAGTGACACCTAGTTACGCCAGAAACGTTCCACGGGCATAGCGATAACGTTGCGTCGGATAATCGTGAACTTTTCTACCATACGCCGTTCCACAGTGTGCTCGTCTTGTAAACACCGTGACGATCCTAATCGCTTGCGCAATGGCCGGTCGCCCTTAATGAAATTTTAGGTCGCCCGGCGACGAAGCCGGTCGTTGCCCTCCGCTCGTTCGCTTGTTCCACTTTGCGCGTCCACGCAGTATTTGCTGCTTTCGTTCTACGGCTAGCCTTTTGCCGCGGTTGTTTTGGCTAACGTCGCCTCTGGTTGACGCGAGTGACCCAGAAAGGTGTCCTGGACCAAGGCAGGTACGCGTACGCGTATCCGTGCGACGTTTAATCTCCGATTATCGCGATGCTACGTGCGAACTTTGCTTCTTCGTGCCCCGTCTTTTCTGGGCCGTATTTTTTTTTTTTTCTTTCGAGTTTCGTTCCGAGAAGACGACCCACCGCTCCGCCGCTTAATATAGTCACGATTAATTAGTGTAACGTTGAGAGTGCCCCGCGATGGAAGATCGCGACCGAACGTCCGCTTCGAGGAAAGGAAATTAGCGTTCGCAGCGAGTATCGGTGTTACACTCGATCGAGAAAAGTGGGAGAATACTGTTAGGCAACATATCTGGCGCCGCTCGTGTCGGACGGACAGCGCGCACGGCCCGTCCACCCGAGCGTGCAACATTTTGCAACACGCTTCCTAAATCGCAGTGCCTCGACGTTAAAGCGAACACCGAAAACGAGATCCGCGGGGCGCAATTGCCCGTCGCCGCGACGAGCCTCCTCGCAACCACTGATCTACCCGTACATCCATCGCGAGGTACGAGGCGTCGAAACGCCTGTCGAAGTGACATCGCCGTCGCGATTCCGCGCGAATAAACGCCTCGAATCCAGGCGCGTTCGCGACCACCTCGCGCACGGTAGCCTTCCGCGATCTCGCCTAAGGATTCACCGTTACGCTAATCAACGGCAAAAACCCTTTCCCACCTATCCTCCTCGCCGTCTCGCCCCGCTTTCCGACCGCACGATCTTCCTGCATTCCCCGCCCCACCTCCGGGCAAATTCTCAAATCCATAAACACCGTGGCTGGCGCTGTTACGTCACTGTTACGCCAAAAGCGCACGTGGCCGGCCCACGGGTGGACGCGTGTTAATACGCGCGGCGTCGCGCACGCGTCCCTTCCTCCTCCGCGGCGTTCGCCAACCTGGCCAACGTGGGCCAAAAAGGAAAAAAAAAAAGAAATAACCGGTCCCATTTTCGCGGGGCCCTGCTTCGCCCGCGAGGGCATGGCGGTGCACGCGAGCCACAAGTGCGTTGACACGACGATACGCCCGCGGGTGGCAGGCAGGCGAAGAGGTGCCATAGGTCACTCACCGCTCCGGCGTGTGCACCGACCGCGCTGCTCCCGCATCCTTGACGCGTACACCACCAGGAGGAGGATCCTGACGCCTAACGGAATCGTGAATCGCCACGCACGTGCCAGGATCCTCCGGTGTCCGCTCGAACTTTCGCGCGTCTACCACGGCCGAACGAATTTCGAGCCGCGTTCGCTTAGCAGAGTCGACTGGGACGGAGGTGTAAGGCAGACTCGCGATTCGATCGCGAGATAAGCGAGGAATGGGGGTGTTCGAAAGGAGGCTGGTTGCTTCGAGAGGATTTTTAGGTGTTAGGCATGTCGTCGACGCGTAAGTCGGGGTTGGGGTAGCCCGGCAAATGGGGAAGGCGGACGATTTGTTTGTGGGAGAACGCGTTATCGTAGTGCCCGATGGAACGTTTCGCGAAATCGGGCGTGACGGAGAATTTTTAGTTTTATTGGGATTAATGGAAGGAATACTGTTGAACGTATTGTTTTTTTGTAGGCGGGCCACGAGAATTTGGAACGCGGTTTGTCGAATTTTATATTTATATTGCGAAAGTCACGTTTGACATCGTACGCGTCGGTTTGACGCAATTGTCTTTCGTTGATGTTTCCCAGCCGATTTTCCAGCGTACTTAATTCCTTACGAATATCTGCAACCCTTTGCATCTAATCACTAATTATTCCAAAGTTCGCAGATTCGAGATACGCGAAAGCTGCAGGAACGTCGGTCGTCGTCGCGTTCTAACTCGTTCCGATGCGCCAGGTAGATTCGGTGTTTTCTAACGCGGTTAATTAACGAGGTTACGGTGGCACAGTGGCCAAGTCTGAAAGCAACAACTGTAAACAGTAAACACACGTCTGCGGCTCTAATCGCTGTGAATTTAGGCTGCCCTCCCCCCTACCAGCGTGGCCCCCTCCGCTTTCGTCACGTTAGATTCGTGTTAGACACAGGTCTGACCATGCCTCACAACTTTCTCTCTTTCTTCGTTGAATTCAAGCCATTCCATCGCCTCGACTTATGTAACCAACGCCCTGGAACGTCTCGGCCTACGGTCATAGATATTTTGGATCCCCACATCTTGTCCCACTTCTGACGTCAGACAGAGTCATCTCGGCCCGACACTGTTACATAATCGATTTCTAATCCGCGATTATTCCGAAAGGTGTACACACCCTACGAACTTTACAATATTTACAGCGTCGATCGTAAGGCAGTACAAACGCGATGGTCGAATATCCCTTTCCAAATTGAATCTAGAACTCCTCCGTTTCGCAGAAACTACCCCACTGAGCATGGAAACGTCCGCGAAATAAAATTAACCTTTAGAACCTAAATCGCCGTCCGTTCGCCAGCGAGGTAACTGTGCGCTAAAATTTTCCAGCAATTAATCGCGATAGCTCAAACGATAACACCCTTAATACGATACAAATTCATCGCACCGTTCGTCCCCTAGTGGAGTAGCCCGATAGATACGAAACCCGTGCTAACATTAATTCCCCAGCCAGCGATAGATCCACGCAATAGCTACACCCTCGATGCAATCGACAAAACCTACCTCAAAGAAACCCGCCCCCCAGCGTCATTCACCGATCGCGATCTCCTCGCGGCGTCCTCCTGCGACGAAAACCGCCGCGTTTCTGCGCCAGATGCACCGATACGATCGATCTGTCGTTGACAATAGAGGGACGGGCAGTAATCCGTGGCCTGAAAAAATCGTGGCGAAAAAGGAACTTTCGCGGAGCGAAGCGTGGGCATCGGCATTTCGTCACTGGCCGGGCACACCAGGTTGAATAACCGGCGTTACGTCACTGACGCGTACGCGTTCAACAGACGCCGGAGGAAAGGGGGGCAACAGTGCCAACTGGCCGAGGAAGAGACGAGGAGAAGGTAAGGGACGGTGGTTCTCAGCGAGGCGTGCAAGGTGGGGACTATGGAGGTCGATCACCTACGTACGGGAGTCAGTGACACCTTCAGCGGTGGACGCTCTTTTTTTCCTTCCTTCCCTTGCGCCTCTGGCTTCCTTCTGTCATCCGCGGACCCGCCGAAACCTTCGGTCGGCGTATGCGGGAATCGATGCGACGATCGCCATGGGACGAGCCATGGGTGTGTCGGATTTGGCGGTGTCCTCGTTTGAACCGATGGCAGGCGCGGTTACGGCAGTTCGTATTAGGTCGGCTAATAACGTCGTGCCGTTCATCGGTTATAATACTTCGATGATTATTTTCTCTCAATAGTTTTCGGCGAGGGACTGTGTTCTATCGCCGTGGTGGAATTTTCGTCGATTTTCGTGGCGTCGCACAGTGGGGAAAAACGGCAATTTAGGCGTGCAGAAATACTATATCTTTCTCTATGAAATACTTTTGAACTCCACTGACCTTCGCGCTAATTTTTGCATAGACGTTAAGAATGGGACGTCTACTATATGCTCTATAAAATTTGGCTGCGGTCAACTGCAGCTGCTAAAGTTATTGCATTTTTAATGGAATAGTTCCATGTCGAGCGTATACGACCTACGGTAGACTCCCGATCAACGTGCCCCGCCTTTTTTTTCTTGACAATTAACTAGAAGAAAACGATTGACATATTCCATCCTTGTTAACTTTAGCCCAGCTCCTGCAAACAGAAATACCATTAAGGTCCTGAGCATTAAAATACAGGTGAAGATAGTACTCTTCATTTTTGAGCTATCTTCAATTGTTGACGTTTGTATCCCCTGCCACGCTTAACGACAATGGATTTAAGAAATAAAAATGTCATTTTTAGGTGCTACGGACATCTAGCTTGACATCGCATATAAAATTATAGGTCTACTCCGTGTTTTGTTTTTGGACTTTTGCACGCCTAAATTGCCGTTTTTCCCCACTGTGCGTCGCTTCCGTTTCGAGAAAATTGGACTTAAATGGAAGAGAATCGCCGGGGCTAAAGAATCACTGTGCTCACCAATATTTCGCACGCCGTGGGAACCTGACGTTGACGAGATTCAACGGCGAAGACGCGCTCCGCAGCCCATTTCCGCGTCCGCGTCTCTTCCATCCCGATTTTTCGTTAATATCTCGATCCAGCCGCGCAAGAAACGATTTCGCCGAGCTGCACGCCGAAAGCAGCACCATCCCGCCGCGACCAAATGCCTACCGAATTCTTCCAACATAGAGACGAAGAAGTCGCCAGGTCTTTGACCCCTTTTCCTCCGGCCGTGTCGTATCGCAGAGTTTCTCGAAACGGTGCCAGCTCGTCCACGTGACCACGCAGTAGAAGGAAGATCCTTGGCGAATTATTTTGCACGACCACGCGACGCCATGAGCGGCTCGACGCCGGGTCAACGGCCGCCGGTTGTTGTTCCTCGAGGTAGGCTTCGCAGTAATGAGTATCGCGTCGAAAATACCGGACCAAAGTTCTGAGAGAACGACCACGGTGGTCAAGGTCTTCGTTCGCGACGGGAGACCCTCGTGCGCCTTCGTTCCCGTGGACAATTGCGCCCGCCTCGCCATTTGGGATCGGCCCGTGGCCCGGAAGTCGACGAGGACGAGAATCTCACGGGGTTCCCGTGCGTTAGAATCGATGGTAGGAAGAATTGACGCGACACCGTGTACACGCGACAACGCTTCCCTCGTTGGAACCGCGATGAATATTCAAACGCCGACTTCGGTTTGTCTGGTCCGCGTCTGGGAAGCCTCGATTTTGATGTTATTCGCGCTGGAATATCGCACGGTTTTTCTTCAAATTGTACGGGATTTTTTGTGAAAGATTTTTCAGTTTTGTTGGCCTCACTTTTGCTTCATTTGTGTCGGCGAGGACGCGGATGACAGAGTACCGCGTTGTTTCAACGCGAGGAACAAACAATTTTAACTCCAGTTTCTAATCGAACTTCTTCCTTCCCTCTCTTCTGTACTAATTTTCCCCCAGGGAACGTCCGTTTCTCGTTCGAATTTATCCGGCCCTTCCTTCCGCCGTGAACTCGTCTCCGACTTGGCTCGCAATTTAAATAAAATCTTCCAAACAAATTCCGATTCCCCCTCGCCGCCTCCCGAGATCGTCGCAGGTAAACTTGCGTCACCGTGAATCCTCGCGCGTCCATCTCCAGAGGCGGTAGAAAAAACAGGACGGTATAACGCATTAACATTTTCGCGCTCGGCTGCCAAGCGGTCAGGCTTGTACATACGTCGGATCATCAGCCGTATCTCATCGGGCGTGATCGAAGAATCGAAGGATCGAAAGATCCCAGGCGATAAAGAGTCAAAACACGCCAGCAGGAATAATACCGTCGGCGTGAAACGTCCATTTATTCGGGTGTCCCATTCGAGGCTGATGGACGTCGCGTGGAGGGAGGTCGACATTGTAACAGCTTCCGCCTGGCAGCATCAAATTTCGATGGAACGGCTCGAGCCGATGGCCGAGGAAGGTCGACGAATACGGTGCCCCTGTACTTTGCCTCGTTCCTGGCCTTAGTTAACGACATTGCGGTAGTTGTCCTCAGATGTAATAGCCGCGGTTCAAGTTTCCTTTACCGTCCTGCGTCCACGAAAGCGATCGGTCCTTACGCTCGATCGAATATATTCAGCATCGTTCGACGACGATCTTTCCTGAAAGACGCGGCTGTTAACGCGCACGCGTCGGGTAATCGTTTTCACTTGTGACGAAAAGAAGTTCAACGAGGTCCGTCCGAAAGTATTCCTTGCTCTCTAAACGTAGATCCTCGTTGTACATTCGAAGGGATCTTCGTTACATCGGGAGCAGTGTTCGTTATTCGATGGTATTTAACTGAAGCAATTAATCGATCGTCCATCGACCGATCGAGGCGTACGCCGCCATGCCTTTCATCCTCTGTGCAACGCAGGAACATCGTCGAATCGCTGATGCGGCCTGAAAAGTAAAATATCAACGATTTGACGTACGCAACGACGCTTCGCGGCAGTGTCCGCGGCGTCTGCGTAAACTCGCTTTCGTCGTGGCGGCAGGTGCCCTTTAAAGGAGAAGTCGAGCAGATCGCGTGGGCGGGATCGACGAGATCGAGCTCGGCCCGCGCTGGATCGATCGAAGCGGGTTAATCGGGATCGAGAGCGAGCAACGAAGCCAATCGAGACGCTCGCGGCCACTCCGACCGCGATCGACCGGCGATCCGCGAGGCTGGAAAACGCGACGACGACAGGCTCGACGCGTGCACGAGGCAGGGTATAAATTTTCCGCGAATCGGTTTCATTGGCGTGCACACTTCTCGTCGTCTTACACATCCGTTCTTCTGCCCCTCCTCGACTTGTCGATTGGTTCAATTCAAATTTCAACATCGAGAAACCAGGAACACCGATGCCACCCCGTAGACCGCTCACCCCTTCGCGTCGATCGGCTACGTCCGCGTGAAAATCGCGTACCCTATATATATATATGCGCCGTTTCACGATGTCTAGCCTTCTTTGCGCAAATGGAAACGAAGCTCGATTACGCGGCGTGTCGCGCGAGCGTGATAAGAGGTGGCGATCCGGTCTATCGGAATACTCGATGCTGGCACGCGACGGGCACCGCGGGCCGTTCACCCTGCCTGCCGGGGCGAAAATAGAGGGTCGATTTCCGGTTCCAGAAAGTCGATGAATCAGCGGCGGGTCGGGGGGCCTGGAGGAAGCGTCGCGAGAAGACGGGCCATTTAAATTTACGGGCGCGAGAGCGATCGGGATCCCAGAAATAGGTCGGACGGTGAGCAGCCGCGGCTGACTTCCTCGTTCATTGTCGCGAATTCGGTCCGCCTAACTGTAGATCCGTCGATGCACTAGCCGATGTGCATGCCACGGCTTCGCGGGGACGGCGAAAGAGAGACAGACCCGACAGGTAGAAGGGAGCGAGTGGTCGCATCGTTAGACCCGAGCGCGAACTCCGCTGGAAGGCGTCGCGAGACTGTTGCTCCTCGCAGTGCGAATTCTTTCTGCCACCTTTTTCTTTCTTCCTTTCTGTCGCCGCTGGCGCGGCGTATTCGAGGGCCTCGCCGCGACGTCGATGGTACAATGACGATTGCGACGATGAATCGAACGATACGGAACGCGTGAGAAGCGCAAGAAAGATTGCGGAAAGTTCTTCGATTCTATTCGTCCAGGTAGTTCGATGCTGGCGAGTGTTCATTTTAACCGAGATCCCGTGGCAAGCGTTGAACAGGGTCCCGTGGCAGCCGGCTTTGATTAATTAACGAAGTTGTCGTCGAGCGTCGAGGGACGGTCAGGAAAATCGACAGGCTCGCGACGTTAGCGGGGAACGAAATATTTCAGCGGCAGGATTCCGTTAGCTCGGTACACCCATGCACACTGGGGTCCGCAGAAAAATCGATTCCACGGCGAGAGGAGGGTCGACCGGTGAGATTCTCACGGGTGAAGCGCGGCGGTCAAACTGTCACTAAATTCTTCTGCTAGCCCGGCGAAACGGCACGGTGATCGCGGCTCGATCGGCCAATTCAGCCATGGTATCGCAAAAACTTGATTCCAACGTCTGCTAGCCTGCTCCACGATGAAAGACTGCAGTTTGCATATTGTCGTAACCGTGATACAGTCGAGGCGGCGGCCGGATAATTCGATCGTTTCCACGCGTTGTTCGATAACGAGCGCGACACCGGACGGAATTCCAGTCACGTGGACGTCGTACGCGTCGTAAATCGAATCGGAAGAGCGGACTCCACGCGTAAAGCCTCCGCGGAAAGAAGCGTCGACCCGAAAGCAAACGGCCGTGAACAATTAACCGGCGCCGTCAACCGATCCATCGCGAATCCGACGAAATCGAAGGAACACCGATTGGAAACGTATGAACAATCGAATTTCGCCCAAGAACGTTCTTCCGTTTCCGCGTTACGCGCTCGCACGCGCGTGCCCTGCGCCGAGCGCTGTTTCGCCCCGGCAAGAATTTTACAACTTCTTCGTCATAGCTCGAAGACAGCTGCACACTCGCGACGCGGATTTACAGCCTGTCTATTCCCGTTCCAGCTGAAGGATGCGCCCCTTCCGGGCACTCGAACCGCGGAGCACACTCCGATGGAGGCGCACCGCGTGCGGCCCGATTGCTGTAACGAGCGACGAACAGAGCCAATAGCCCGTAGAACGTCCACCGTTGGTCCCCGCGATATGCACGCGTTGGCGTGGTCCCGCATTAGCATCGATATAGCGAGGGTCAGGTCGGGTTCACTGAACCCGACGGTTCGTGTTCTCGGTGCGCCGGTGCATCGCGAGGAACGAGAGAAGAATGAAAAGTGGCTCCGCCACGGGCGTTAGACCCGCTCGATCGTCGTTTCCGATCGTGCCGTAGAATCGCTAGAATTCGCCGGGGCCGGGGGATTGACCGGTAGATTCCGATCGGGAGAAGGTGTTTGCGACTCGAGCGGAGATGCTCGAATGGTCGACCAGAGGTTCGTGGAGTACGATGATAATAATTCGATTACGATTTTGGGGAGGGTCCCCTTGTTGCGTGGAATCGTTGGCGAGTTGGGACACCAGGGAACGGGGAAGGTGACGAATATTATATGCCGAAGACAGCGGTCGGAGTTGCAAGAAGACAATTCGGAGGAGGAAGGATAGGGCGAAATAAGTGCGGCAGAGATTTTGGGGAATTTGTAATGGCGATATTGATTGGAAATGTTCGGTGTTAAGTAACACTTTCGAGATTTTGAAGGAAGGGCAATCGCAGGTTCGCGATTGTAGGAACATTTTTATCCGTACGCGTAAATATTGAGAATTTATTAAAGATATACGAACATGATTTGGTACGTGCGAATGTACAGGGCTAAAGTGCAATGGAAATTCGTCAGCCGTAAGGTAAAATTTTAGTTATCGAATTTGATCGTTTCGTCCGGACGGCAAGGTGTCGAAAAACGGTTCACTTGTTATCTATGAAGACGAGCCTGCGGTGAATCTTGTCGAACTTTCTCGAGCACCCCGTATCGGAAACTTTTCATCGGTATTCTGACCTATCTCGAAGCAAGTAACGATGTCGTAGCCGGTTTCTTTCTCTTTCACGGCCTGAAAGAAACAGAGATGAACGAGAGATAGCCCGAGGCGGAGTCGATTGGTCCTCGGGCTGCGCCGCTGACCGAATAACCAAATTTATGCTTGCCTACTTTCGTCCTTACGTAACGCAAAGCTGTTTCGGACGACCTGGGGCCGACGTGCCCGGGGGAACCACTCGGAACGGGCCTTCCACGTCGTTACACTCCTGGCGTCGGCCTAGTCTTAACGATTATTGCGAAACTAATTGTCAGTCGCTTGACCTCCCGTTTCGACAATTACGAAATTGATTGCGTGGCAGGTTGAAATCGACGCGAAGAAAGTTCGCGTCCATCCAGAACAACGGAGTCACGTCATTCTCTTTTCTTTTTTTTCCCCTCTGCTTTCACACGGACACCTCGTTAAAACAAACGAATGTAACTTTCAAGGGGAGGCACAGAAATCGCCGGTTACGCAACGGCAATTGATTTTTCCAGACCCAACCGATTCGTCGGTACTTTCGCTCAATCGGTGCCCAGCTACGGGTGCGCAGCAATGCTTGCGCCGATCCGGTAATCGTAAAATTTCAATGAGGATTCCCCGCGGAAAACTGAACAATCGTGAAAACAATAAAAGGAAGCAATTTTAGTTAATCATAATTAACGAATCGATTCGTACTGAAATTAGATTCATTTTCAACGTTACCCGCGGCTCGATCATTCGAACCGCACCGCACCTACGATATTCGTTTTGCTTCGCCCCTTTCGCTATATTCGCGTTCCCTCGCGGCGAAACAATTCGTCTCCGCGACACCCGCCCCCGAAAATTCCCAATCGTTTCTAACGGCCCGCATGGCCGCCGACCCGAATCCCGAAACGGCGAACTAATTTTCACCGGTCGCGTTGCGCACGCCGATTAATTAGCCCGTGACCAGTCGAGGTTCTAATTGGAGACGCTGGAATGGGGGGCAACGAGTGAAATTTCGCGCAGTTGCATAAGCCCGGGGGTCGGTCTGTGCATAGCTAGTGCACCGCCGCCGCCACGGCCCACCCCCTCCTCGCTCTTTATCTTCCGTGAATGTGGAGCAATATGGTTGGAGGTGAGTGACCGGCGTCCAGTTGCGTTCACTAACCTCCCTTCTCCGGCCGGCACGACGAAAGGGGTATCTGCCTCTGGCATGTGGCCCCACTTTGTTCAGCACGCGAACACACAGGCCCGGCGATGCGCGCAATGCAATCTGAATTTCTACTCGTTCGCCTAATAACGAGGGACGACAGATAAACGATAGATTAGCGGCGAACAGCGTCGCGATATTCGGCTCGCGATTGTTGCAATCGGTGTCGTCCATCGGGGTTTCGAGGCCCGACGAATTTATGTGTCGCGCCGTGGCGTCTACGGTAACTTTGTGTATCTTGTGCAACTTGTGCAACTCGTGCAACTTGTGCAGCGCGTCTCGACGATAACAGTGTCTTGTCGAAGCGAAAATCGATTCGCTTCGTCGAAGGGAAGAAGAATTGATTTCGTTATCGATCCTAAGTGGACCTCGATTTACTTTAGGATTCGGCCGAGAGTATTCGCGAGTAAGATGAGTTTAAAAAACGAACAGAATTAGGGAATAGACCGTCGACATTTCTACGAGGAAATTGAGCGACGTCGGGTTAAATTTCGCGAAGATGAATGTTCTTCTGTCGGTTAGTAATCAGTTATAAATCGCCGTTGCTCGATACCGGGAAATCGAATGTTTTCTAAACAAGTACTTCGAAGTAAGTAATCCTGGGAAAGAATTGGATCACTTCCATCGCAACGCGAAGCGTGTTTCTCCATCGGGCAAGTTTGCTAACGCGTCCCTGTTGCCTCTGCAACGTGGTCGTCGTCGTTGAACCGGCTCGATACGCCTCTTCCTCTTCTTCTTCTTCTTCTTCTTCTTCTTCTTCTTCTTCTTCTTCTTCTTTCTCCCCCTTTCACGCTCGTTGTACAGAACTCCAGGCACGCGAGCTGCCTGCTGGGCCATTTTATCCACGGACTGGTCTCGATTGCACTATCGGCACTCTTATGAATTTAGAGCGACAGATCTGGAACGGTCGAGGCTTTGCCACATTCACGCGTCCACTCGAACGTTTATAGTTACTGGGACAATCCGATTCGTGCGCGGAAATATTACCTCGCGATTTTACGGCTATTTCTTTTTAATAATTAGCTTTCGGGTAGAATGGCATTCCTGGAATAAAGAACAAGAATACTGTTCTGATCTTATTAGATTAAACATGGGAACATAAACTAGACAACTTGCATAATCATCGTACCCGTTTATTCAAAAATGTTGATAAATATATAATTAAATTTATACTTTGGACGAACCACCTTTCCAATTGCTATCTCTAAATTCAAATGTACATCTAAATGTGAAGGGCGAAACAAAATGAATTAAATATCGTCTAAACGATTAAATACTAACTATCTTTTTCAAAAATCACGCACCTACGAGGACTGCAATCCTCGTTGCGTATCGTCGCATCGATCATCGAGTTCACCCGAGTTCAACCGAAATCACCCTTTAGACACCAGCCTGTCCCGAGTCAAATATTCCCCCCCTTTTTCCCCATTAATTTTTCCGAACAACGAAAGTAGCCATCGATGGGACCAGCTTCGCGTCGCAAACGCGATAGATCGAGCGGATCGCGGTGGCCAGGCTGCTTCGATCTTATCGAGGCTGGGCCCGTTGTTGTCCGTGGCCGATGGCCCGTGGGATTGGCCCAATTGGGGCCTAGCGTTTCACAGTTAAACGTAATGGGACGAAGAATTACGCTCGCGGAAGAATGTCGACCGGGGGGGGGGGGGGAACTGGTTCACCGTTTCCGTTTCTACACGGTGTCAAGCTCGAATCGCTGTTCGCCTCTCATCACCGGGCCCCCGTGCGTTTATCGCTTCACTTTTACTCGGCCGAAACTTACTTTCGGCAGTGTGGCCATTCACTCGGCCGACGCGGTTCCATTACTTAGGTATGCCCGATGATTCGCCGGCTGTACGTCGATCCGTAGGAAACCTGGAATCTCTGAATAGTCGCGGCGAACGCGAGCTTCAATCGCGGCGTCGTGCGCGTGCACAGCGTGGCGAAGCTCAGGGACGATTTTTGCGCAGCAAGACGCGAACGCAGGGGTCGTAGAAATTTTGCTGGGACGCATTCTCCCGTTCGAAATTTGTGTTCAATCTTCGTCAGAATTATTCCATCATTATCCCATTGGGTAATCGCTGCTCGTGAAACTAACATCGGGACGGTCGTCGAATTTGCCAGCCTCGATTTAAACAGCGCGCAAGCAACAGGTCGATGAAAATTCCGTCTTTGTCGCCCTCATATATATCGTCTTCGCGTATTCATTAAATTCGTTCAACGTTCTACTTCAATCGACACTCCCCCCCCCCCCTCCCCCCTCCACCGTTCTCGTCCGCGCTTTCCGCTCGTTGGCCAAACACCGTGAACTCCTCCGCTCTGAAAATCAATTCCCCAGCGCCGCAGCACGGTCCCTGAACGACTGTCCTTCCCGTTTACCCTATACCGCCCGGCTGTCCCCATTCTTCCTAAACCGATCCACGTAACTCCGACGAATACAATTCCCACAAGTCATCCCCCACCCCCCCCCACCCACCCACCTCACGGGCGTTCAATCTAATTAACATCCACAAAAGAGCCTCTCCTATCTCCGCTGCAACAGATACGGATCTCTGCACGGGCCGCCCCGTGGTCTCCCGTTCCTCGATCCCTCCGACCCGATACCATTGCACGATCGAAACGGGCGTCGCGTCGATCGGTCGCGGCAGGAAATCGAGGAGGAATCGCCAGGACCGGCCATCCTGGCCCAGCTTTTCGCTGGTTCCCCGTACGACGAGTGCGCGTTTAATGCAGAAGGAACAACGCGGCGTCGCGAACGCGTGCAGGCGTGCCTCCTCCCTCGATTCTCCGCTAACTAACCGTGGACTGTACGTATGCGCGTGCGCGCACGCCCGTTCCCATCGGGCTTCGTTGCACGCGTGTGCGCGTTTGCATGCGCGCACGTAGAAAATGTGGGCGCGTGTGCGCGTCCGTGTGGGTATGGCCTGTGCGTGTGGCGCGTTCGTGCTGGACGAGGGTCGTGCCGATGACCGATCAAAGAGAAGTTCGCGTTGTGAATACGTGATACGTAACCGTCCAAGGCACACGGCCACTGACCGACGCTGTACCTACTCAACCCGTGCATTGTCCTCGACGGCGAGCCGCGTCGATACCAGACCGACGCCTTAAGGTTGCACCTCTGCTTAAGGTTGCTGCCTCCCTTGCGGAGAATCGGTTGGCCGGGACGATCGATGGAAAGGTTTCGCATTCGGAACGGAGCAACGGGTGGGACTTTATTCTGGCAGAAACGCTGGCGCGTGAAATTATTTTTATTCTTCGTTTTATCCATTTTCTTTTTTACCGAGAAATTTTTCGAGGAAGAACGACGGTGGATGCGTTTAGTTCTTCGTTTTATCCGTTTCGAAGTGGACGCGTTTCAGCGTCGTCGCAAAGCTCGTCAGAATGTCATAGCCGAGAGACAGGTGCGCGGCCCGTTCCACAGTCCGGCGATTGAAATTTCTACCCGTCGATTAATCGCAGGCTCCATTGGATTCGCGGTACGCTTAGATCGCGCATCGCCCCTTACTTTCTCTGGCACGAAGGCGAAGCGCGAACGCGCCGTTTGCGAGCGATGAAACACAATACCCGGAACGCTTTGCAGTCAGGGTACACGACCGCGAACCGCCCACCGTGTGGGAAATTTTTTTCATTACACCCGCCCACGCGATTCCACCTGCTCGAGCGGGCGAATAAAAATCCGCGATCTACGTTCCGTTCGATGCTCGCCGATTCGACGTGTTCCACCGTGCACCTTACTCCGAGGTAACCGTATTCGCGGTGAGCCCCGAGGGAAACGATCCTCGAGATTTCGCTTGCTTGCGACGCGCGACGCGCTCGCCGACGGAATTCGAACGAAAATAATATCCGAATATATTGTAACAGCGAGCGCGTCTTCGTTGTTACTCGCGCTACCAGCGAGAACCGCCGCGACTGTTATTATTATTATATAATTTACAGACCGCTCGCGCACGGCTGTCGCTGTAAAACTCGGGCTTGCGGTTCTGCCCGTGAGCCGTCGTCGTCGTTTATTCGATTATTATATCCCGGGACGGTAAACGCCGCTCGTAAATCGTGGCAGGAGCGCGGCGTACTGTTGCCGCGGATCCCGTCTCTTAGCGAACAGCAACAGCAACAGCAACAACCGGCCGCACCGCGGCGGCGATGTTCGGTGGAACGCGGTTCACTGAACTACACAACGGCCGATACAGTTCATATTTCTCGTTGACCGGCAGGACTGGTCGGGCAGTAAAATAGCATCGGCGGCATGAATCTTCGCCTGGATGCAACGATCCAAATGCGGTTACTCGAGTATCGTGGTGCGCCGCGCCGTTGAAAAGTGGGATGCAGATTCAGTTATCTTTTGCCCATTGCTGGGTGCAGTGAACCCGTGAACACTACCGGGTTGTATCTCGATAACGAGAGATCGTGTTTTCCGCGCTATTCCGTTTAACCATTCTTCCGCTTGCGATATCTTTCCCTTCTGGATATATATGCCGAATTTCGAATATATTTTCCTACCACTTTTTGGTCGTTTTTTTACGTTTCATTTCGTTTGGTATCGTATTTCTTTGACTGGTCGATTCGCGAAGAAGTGAAACGTATGTTACGTCTTCGGTGCGACGAATGGAGACCGAATAGTAATAACAATAATGGTAATCGAGGAAATTTTCGCCCCGAATTCTCGAATCGTTTCCCCATATCCGTAAGTCGAAATTAAGAAGCGGGTAACACGGTCACGGGCCGTCTTAATCGAGTTAGGAACACGACGAAGCGGTTCCAGCCAAAAGCGCGGCCAGTGAAAGTAAATATTCTAAACGTCCGCGTGGTTCAACGAACCTCGAAATTCCCCCCGTCGTTTCGCCGCGGACCGCTTCCGTGTCTCGTTAGAATTTCATTAGAATCCGATTCGAAATTCATCGCGCGCGTACGATGCGTATTTAGCACGCGCACGGTATCGAGCCGAGCTCGCTAAAAAGTCGGGACGGGCCGTTGCACTTGTCCGCTTTTGTTTGAACGTACGTTTCGATCGCCCGTATCAGAGGGGACAGCGTGGAAACGTGCAAGGGACACGGACGCAGAGCGCGTGAAGAATGACGCGTTGCGTTCAGCACGTTGCGAGCCGGGAGACTGGAAAGTTCGCCACCTTGCACGGCGCGACAACGGGAACGCTTGGACACGTAATGGAACATCGCTGGAACGTTCTCGTTCGACGTGATTTATATTTAAAGGGTGGGATAAAATAGATCCCCCGGAGAATCGAGACGGAGAACCGAGACGACGCGAATAGAAGCGATACATAATTGCGTGGTAAATCGAGCTCCGTCGTTCCTTCGTCCGACGTTCGACTTATTCGTGTCACCGGGCGATGGTTCGATTCCGCTGGGAATTTTCGACGGTGAGAGGTGTACAAATTTGGAGGAATTATTCGATTGGGATGGCACCGCGGCGAAGATAGCGATTTATCAGATTAGAGCGATGCCGGTATTATTATTATTGTTGACAAGGTGCTGGTGTTGTTATTGCATTCTTAATGAAGAATTTAGAAAGGGTAACGCTGTTTCTATTTGTTTTCTTATTAGACAGCCATGTTTGCGTAATTGCTGGGCTATAATGTAAAGACGCGAACGTTGAAACGCGAATAAAAAAAGTTCAACAAATAAATTGGAATACTGCGAAGGAATTCGATAGCCTCGTCGAACGAGCGACGGGGAGAAAAGAATAATCGGACGACTTTGAATAGAATTGATTATTCGGTCTACGCGCTAACGTAAGTCGCAGTAGAATGAGCCGCCCGCGCCAGACCGGCCGTCCTTCCTTTTGCACGAGGCTAGGTCGACTTCCGGGTGGATCATCCTTCTTGAGAGGATAGGCGTGTTCGAGGAGGGATAGGCGAACATTTTTAAAGGCCATACCGAACGAAAAAAACGAAGGGTTCACGGTCGTTCGTTCGAATTACGACACCTCATTGGCGATTGAATCGTTAAACCGGACAGTTCTCGCTGATTCGAGCAAATTATTCGGTGAGGTAACCGACACCATTTGAAGAATCCCTCGAATGTACAACCGCGTTGTACAATGCGTTGAAATCCAAAGTGTATACGACGAGCGAAATTATTTGCCTGCTTATCCTACATAATTCTTGAACTTTTTATTACGTCGCAGTTTCGTATCAATTTCTCAGGGTCATATTACTCGAGCATTTCATGAATACAAAATTACGGATAGCTTAGACTCACGCAAATATGTAATTATGTAATTACGCGTACCTTTCATTCTCGCTATAACGCTTTATTCAACATTTGCTACCCGACAAAAGGATAATCAGCCCCGTTTAATTAGCCCCGAGAATTCAACAGAAAACACCCTGTAACCCATCGACCCCTTCCGTCGCGCGTCCACCGAAAAATTCCACCTGACCACTCGCATGCAACCGACCCCCGTCACTTCTTCCCGAACGACGTCGCAGGAAGGTTCTCGAATTTCCCCGGTGCAGCGTCCACCGTTTATGAAGCGTCAGGTACAAAGTGCAACAGTGTGTACCGTTACAAAAGGCAGAACGTGCAAGCTCGGCCCGATAGCTGTTCCATAAGAGTTCCCAGCCAGTTTGCGCCGAAACAACGACAGTCCGCCTCATTCTTTTTTCCCCACTACCCTCCGCCCCTCCCCCCCCTCCTTCTTTTTCTCGCCTCGTTTCCCCGACGATTTCCCTGGCGGCCGGCAGCTTTCGATGAAAAAGCGAGTCTCGTCGAGCCGGTCGGCCGATTCTCGAAGATTCTCGATTTCGGGGCATCGACAACGAGGAGGCGATGAACTCGGTCACCGGGCAACAAACTGCAAACCCCACCAACGAACCGCGTGGTCCCTCTTTCTCCCCTTTTTGTTTCGTTCCTCGTTCGTCCTCGCGGTATCTCTCCTCCGTCTTCTCCGTCGCAGAGAGAGAAAGAGAGAGAGAGAGAGAGAGGGAGGAAGGCATGTGCAGCGCACAGGCGAACCACGCCACCGTTTCGTAATACACCTTTCGTGATACCTCTTCGAGGCGGCCGTGAACTTCTGAACACGTTCCCGCTTGCTGCGGCGAACAATCGAGCGGAATCGCGAGACCGAGGACGTTCCGCTTCTTGGAAGCATCGTGTTATACCGATTGTTCACCGGGGAACAGGGAGTCTCTTTTATCAGCTTGGCGCAGGTGTCTCGGGGTGTCCTGATCTGTATTGAGATCTGGGATTAATTAAACACGGTTGCTGGATATGATCTAGGAGAGCTGTATAATCGTTTAGCTGGCTGGAAGGTCGGGAATAGAAAATTCGCGCAACCTTGTTCGATTCTGTTGAGTTTATTGTACGATACCGTTGGAACAATTGAGAACATTGGGGACAGTATCGAACGACGATTTTCATCAATGAAAACTCTCGAACTCTCCGCACGAAACAATCGCACCTTCGTCGTCGCCCGCGACTCGTTACCCAGGTCGCCGGGGTTCGACTTCGGTGACCCAACGACACGATTCGGGCAAGCGGTATTAGGTAATTCGGTGACGAAACGTGACTTCTCTCTGGAACAATGTCCCCCACTTCTCTATGGTGGCCTGTTCCTCTTACGATCAACGGACCATCGTCGTCACGTGGCGAACCGTACGTGTACGTGTACTCGTACGGCATAGCGGTTCCCCGTGAGTTCTACAACGACGACTCGAAGCTTCGAAAACCTTTCGACGGATCGCCATAGTCTGCTCGAACTTGGCGGAACGAAACGGCGGGGAAGGAAGTAGGAAAATTATTTCGACGCACCGACGAGAGGCACGAGAAAAGAGATAAAATTCACCCAACGTGCAAATTACACATGGACCGTCGACGACGATCGAAAGTTCCCGATAATCGAGCGGATGATTGCCCCGAGATACCTACGCGGTGTCTTGTTTTTCATGCAACCGTTATCAGCATACTCCAGCAGGCCGTTAATGTTACGTTCCACGCCGTGAGCTGGAATCCTGGCCTACGTGGAGGGAAACAGGGTTAAGAGTGCGTCCGATGGCGAGGTTTACATTTTGCGTGGACGTCTTTCGCGTGGGATCGCCGCTGGGATTGCTTCGACTTAGATGCGCGAACGCCGTTTCGCGAGAAATCGAGGAGATGCGCGGTGTGGAGATTCGGCAGACGTAGTTTGCAAGAAGGCAACGAGTACTCGCCCGAGCTTGAAACGGAGCAAGCTTTCGAACGGTCGTCCAGCGGTCTTGAACGAAGCTCGTGCTTCTTATCCGCACCCCCCTCGCCCCATCGTTGAACGTCGATATTTTCTAAAAGTTAAGGTCACCTGTACAAGTCGAACCTTTATAAGGACTGCCTCCGGAACACCGAGTGCCAAAGTAGAAGCTTGCAAATGTGCTTACCTGCAAACGACTTCAACCCTTCGACGCTAGATTTACGTACGTCGTTTGCATTCTTATTTTGACCAGCACCCTGCGAACATGTTTTCTTTCAAGAAAATTAACCCATTTGACTTAGACATCATATATAAGCAACTTAATTCTACAATATTAACAGACCTTTATCAATCTTCTGCGAGACTTAAAATCCCTCGAAACGATCCGCGAATCTAATACGAAATACATATTGTATACCAAGCCAACCGCTCCTGGACCCGTCCCCAATATTTCACCAGAACGCTGAAAATTTATGCAACCGCTCTCTAACATATATTCCGCCCGCAATGATTTACCGAAATCGACCCCCGACGTTGACAAAATCTGCAACAGGGCCGCCTTCATTTTTCTACGGTACCGCAGCGAGAGGGTTACCGAGAGCCACCGAGAGCTTCGAACCAAACCCGAAACCCCTGAACCGTCCGTCTCGTCGCGATTCCCTCCCCGCCTCGTCTAACCCGCGTGCAAGGCCCGCGGTCCCTCGTCGCCAGGAGGGAAGAATCGCGTCGCCTCGGGAACGCTGAAAAAGCCTGTAGCGTAACCGTTGCCGCGGCCTGTTCGCGGTGCGGCTCTGCTACTGCCGCCGCTGCTGCTGCTGCTGCTGCTGCTGCTCGCGGCGCTGCATAGCACGTTGACGTTGCTGCTAGTGTGGGTTACCTGGTTAGTGACCGGCCAACCGAGTTCACTGGCATCGGCCCTCTTCCAGGTTGGCTAATCTCGCGACGAACGGAGAACGCCCGCTGCCCCTCGGGCCGCGCTCCGCCCGCGCCGTCGCGCTTCTTCCTGCTTGGTCGTTTTGCTCGTCGGAAGGCGAGAGATTCCCCGTGCTGCTTGTCCGCGGGCACGATGTCCGCGGCTCGTGGCCCGGTGCAAGCCGCCCGCTGGAACAGTTAAGGACGCGTTTATTAATAGATTAACGAGCACGAGAGACAGGGAATCGCTGAGTTGTCTCGCGGATGCGCGCGTGATACGTTCCCCCGGCCGTATCCTCGGGTACCCCGGTGTCCCCGGGATGACAGGTACCCGCGGGTGTCTGCACCCGGGAGAGCCGCGAATTTTCACGGCATCGTTGGTGCGAACTCGGTTGAAATTGACGGGCGCGGTTTGACGAGAACGGCGACCCGTCTGGTTTGGTTCGGTTCTTTTGGCAGGCGCGAAGGGACAAATTGGGTAACGGGAGTTCGGGTTAGGCGTGGGTTTGGCGATTGAAAGAATGGCGGTGGTTCACGCTGGTGGTTCGAGCGGCAGGAATTTTGTTGAATTCTTTACGGAGGGCAGGATGTAGTTGGCCAGCGATTCAGTTAATGCACTTAAAGCGAGGAATCGGTCGAGGGCCCAGAACGCCCGACGGGCTCTGTACTTCCTGCAAAATGTCAGGTTTCATAAATGAAAACTCCGTTCTCCGCAACTGAATTTCTAACCGAAAGTACGTATTTCCATCGTCTCCTCTGTTTCTGAAAAAAATCGCCCGAAACTAGTCCCTTCGAGAACTTCGTCGACCGGCTACGACCGCTCCTCCGTGCCTAGCCGGCTTTTACCGGCCGAAAAAACTCAATTCCGCCTCGTTAATCGATCGTTGACCCGGGGCCCAATCATCCTGTTTACCCGTTTAGCACAATGTACGTTTGATGAATCAAAAGGGCGTCGACCCGCCGAAAACCGGCCGATAAAACCGTCGAGTTAACGGAGATGGTTGGAAAACATGAACGATGATTCAGAATATAGGCTCGTTAGGTGGCTGACTAATCTGGCTCGTCCGATTGGCCGAGTGACGCACAGGACTTGTACTACGCTTGGCAGGCGGTTTTACGCGCACGCACGTGCGTGCCGCTCCGTCGATTAGGTGTGCAAATGCCTTCCACACCTCAGAGATTTATCGAACGGAAAACAAGTGGACGGATTCCCGGGATCGCGGTTCAGTAACCTGCTCAACGTCGCCGATAGATCCGCTTTAACCGACTATTTCTGTATCACGGTTTATTTCTGCGCCGCGACGCAGATATCCCGCGATCATTTCCATGACGAAGCGGGGCGGACCGGATGACTGCTGGATCTTCCGTGGACTTTCCGTCGATTTTTCCTGCGATCCGTCGAGGTCCGCCCCTGCCGGTGGTTCGACGTTTCCGGCGAAGTCTCCTCCGTTCGTCGTATCTTCGGGGGTGTTGAATTTCCGCGAATTCCAGCGAAATATCGCGTTTCCGGAATTGCGAATCGGCCACGCGGAAATTCTCGAGCGTTCCTCTGAAAGGTATCGTTTTAAAGGCTCGACGTTAATTGCGTTGCGATGCGATTTCTTTTCTCTTTTGAAGCGTTCATGGCGCAAGCGTTCGCTCGCTGGGATATTGTTGCTCGGTGCTCCAGGCACGGCGAGTCCCCGGTATCCGCGTCTGCAATATCAAAACTACCTCGATACTCCTATCCAGTGATCGCGAAGGTAGACGCGACAGTTTTGGATCAACGGCGGCCGTATCGGACGTCTCGTTCGGATTTGCGATCAATAAATATGGAATCTCGCCGTCGCGTAGCGTTCCAAGCATCTTGATCCCAACGTTGATCGTTGGGGCGCGACGAGAAGGGTGGCGAAAACCGCGAAGGAACGACATCTGACAGAAGCTTATATTTTCCTGGCGTCGAATCTGTCAGGAATTTTCGTTCGCGTATAAAAGACGTGGACAGGAAGAACCACCGGTCGGACAATTTCGTTGTGCCATTATGCGGGAAGAAATCGAGCGTGCCGGCATTCTTACACGTGTCAAGGAGCCGACGTCCCCGGGAAGGATTACGCCGACGTGCACGCAGGATATATAGTAATCGCGGTGGAGATCGTTCACCTAGCAAAACTGCGCGGCTACGTGGGTCTGAGGCAACGAACTTTCGGCGATGTGGGTCAGAAAAACAAAGGCAGCTCCGGTCGGTGGTCGAGCGAAAACGGCTTTTTCGTAGCGATGAATTGTGCGAATTAATTAACGAGCAGTTGAAGAAATCCCTTGGCATCGCCCGGCGACTATCGGCCCATTTATACTTTCTGCGAATTTTTAAATCGCGCTTATTCGTGACAACGGAACTGATGTGACTGTCGCCGACCCTTTCATCAAGTCAGCCGAAAAGGAAGGGGCGTTAAAAATCGTTTCGACGTAGACATTGAATCTCAACAGCTTTTTTATATATATATATATATGCATAGATAGATAAAAAACACCTTCGTGCACGATATTTGTAAACCCAGTTAAATCATTCAAAACTCGACGTACAATTTATGGAACAGAATAAGGGAGATAACGGTGTCGCGTATTATCGTTTATTCGCTAATGGATTTTTTACATTCGCACGGAAACAGGCAGTCACGACCGTCCGATTTTAGTAGCACCGGAATACTGGCATCGATCCGGCGCGATCTCCTGGGGTGTCTAACAGTGGGATTTAACGGCGATGGTAATCCAAGGTTGTCGTTACGATCCGCCGAACGCGGATGGAAACGTACGTGCGTGTCGAAATTCGGACGGCGAGCGGTCAATTTCGAAAATACGACGCATCGAGCGACGCGGTGGCCCGGGTCGATGACTTCGTCATTCATGGTGTTACGCAAGCGTGCGTAAGCGTAGAAATGCGAAGGTACTGTTATGCAGACTCATTGTCAGAATTTTATAACCGCGTCCGTTCCCCCCGTTACGGAACATCCATATCGAGGTGAACAACATTCGCGTTCACTTCAATTTTCGCGGAAACACGGGGAACGTTATCAGTTACGGGACGAAAGGTATCGTGATCGAAGTTTCCTAGAAACCGTCCGTGACGAAAACTGAGCGGAATCGTCGCGGGACGTTCGGTGGAAAAATTTTGACACGAATTCCGACGCACGGGTTTTCATGCGACCCTGGAAACTCTTTCAGGCGTCGATCCCTGTACTCTCGTCCGAGAAATTCGAGGCACGTGAACGTCGACGAGACTATTAACCCAGGTCCGCGAATAATTCCGTTAATATTTATTGCACAATTCTCTGGTCGCCACAGCATTCGCGCTAAAATTCAAGAGGGACAGCGCGGAAGAGTTTTAGAACGATTCCTCGGTTAATTCAGCGATTTCTTAGCTAATCGCGAGACCATGGGAAAACGGGAATAGAATACAATGAATTAATAAAACGATGGAAGCAGAAAGACGGCGGTGTTATCGTCCGCTTGGTACGAAAGGCTCTGGCTGCGGGAACACTGCGCGCTGGTAGTGCACCGGCCCAGGGTCGACGGCCGACGTCTCCGCGATCGTTATGTCATTCATGCTCTTACGCACGCACGTAACCTCTCGCTACGCAAGCGTGTGAACGTGTGCATGCGTTCTAAGCGCGAGAAGACGTAGGAGTACTGTTACGCACCGTGCACCGCCGCGGAATACGTCGAATTTCGTGCCGCGGAATTGTAGGTCGGCCGCGCGCCGCGCTTCTTCCTCGAACGAATTCTTCGCCCCTGCCCGCGTTTCGAATGGGATTCAATGTTGCACCGCTGCCATTAGATATTCTCGCCGGCGTCCTGCACCGTCGTCGATGATTCTCGAGACCCGTTGGTCTCGAGAGGGCCGCGGGTCGCCGCGGGGTGGACGCGAGCAAAAGGGAATCCGCCGAGGAATCGCGCGGTCGAGAAGGGAGGAAAAAAGTAATGGAGCATCCCGACGAACAACAGTCGAATCGCCCCTGTCGAAAGCTATTGAATTCTCCGGTCGGCGACCGCCTTCGATACCGAATCTCGTTTCCGAAACCCGAATCGCCGTCTCGGGAGAACGAACGAGAGAAAAATCCGTGGCGCGAGCAGGGGGATGGAACGGACGAGAGACAAAGCGGTGTCTCGCGACGAACCAGGTGCAAGGAGGATACGTAACCCCGTACGAGAGGACGTCTTTTCCTTCTCCCAGACGTCACCCTCCCTGCGAGCGAGTTCAAGGACTCGGTTGCACGTAGCACGCCGCACGGCGAGGGTAGAGAGGGGAGGCGAAGAGGAGGAAGAGGAGGCCGAGGAAGAAGCGCGAGCCGAGGCAGAACGCGTGGATGTGCAAGGGTAGCCGAGAGCGTTACACCTAGGTAGGGCATTGCACCGGTGCGACGGTGCTGCAGTCGAAGTCTTTGGCCGACGATCGCGGTGCAACTGCAAAGAGTTGCATTCGCGTAGCCGCGTGCAGTGACCCGCCCTACCGTTAGGACGGCCCCGAGGATGCGTTCCCCTCTTCTACATCTTCTTCTTCTTCCTCCTCTTATTCTCCTTCTACTTCTACTTCGCCCGCTTCTTCCTCGCTTTCTTCTTCTTTTCCCTCCTCGTTTTTCCCCGTCTTCCTCGTCGTGTCGCTTGGTCCTGGTGGAAGCCCCGTCTGCCTGTCCGTTTCCACGGCTGGCTCTCGAATGTTCCTGTGCGAAAATATCGTCCGACCGGCGGAGGGTACTGCCCTGCAGTGCTTTGTTCGCATCGCGGCCGGGGATCCGTGGTTCTTTTGGTCTGGAACGGCTGGCGTTGAACGAGCAGGAATTGTAAGGGAGATTAGAATATTGTGAGGTTGTCCGGTGTACGGACAGGGAAGGACGACGGCGGTGTCGGCGATCGGGCTTTGCATCTCCGTGGAATGTTCGGATCGAACACGGCGGAGAGATGATGCTGGTTAATTGTCGGTGCCTTTATCCAAGTCGTTGTCGCGTTGTCATTTAACGGAGTTAATCGAGCGATTCGAGCGGAGGGAAAAAAACATTTCTGCAAAGCTGATTCGAATTTCGACCAAACATTTGGAACGCCGCGATAATATTGTAACGTACTCGTCGGTGATAAAGAATCGTTTAAACTTTCAAACACCACGAAATAATTTCATTCCAGAACCACGAAATTAACTTTTCCATCGGAGAGTTTCGCACGCGTTGCCGGATAAATAGCCGGACGATCAATCGTTGCAACGCGGTCAAGTTTTTCCCCCCCAAGCTTTCCACAGCCGGGCTGTGCAGCTTGTTCCCGGGTTGACAACCCCGCGATACTTTATCTCCATTCGTTGAATCGTCGTTCGCTCGCGTCTAGGGGAAGCGCAAGATAAACTGCACGCATGGAAATCACGGTTTCGCGCGTCACCAGGCGCCGCGTGTCGGTGGTCACGTTCGACGCGGGGGCAAAAATGTCGCGCCACTGGACGATGCCATCGGGAAACAAGTTCAATGGTATGTACACCGCTCTTGCCGTCAGATAAGATTAAACGGGGAACGATTTTACGACGGCGGGCGCAGAGTCGCGGAAACGTAATTGAATTTCCGCGAGACCGTCCGTACATCGGCGACGATCTCGTGCTCCGCTACAAATTTCGCTTCTCCATCTCGTCGCCCCCGTTGCCGAACGAAATGCATCGGGGAGATTTCGTTCTCTCAGTCCACCCCAATCCTGGGCCGACCGATTATCAATTAGCAAACGACAAAAGTATCAATACCGCCGCGAAACAATTCCTCCTCCAACTACGACACACGCGTCTGCTGCACAACGAGCTCGCCGCGTCTTTAACCCAATCGAAAAACCCTTCCCCCCGAAAAAGGATTAATAACAGCGAGGCGACGCACGCGGCGCGGAAATTGCTCGCCGTCTTTCGCGACACCGACGCCGTTTCGCATCGCGGCCCCGTGATTTTTCGCCGCGCAACCCTCGCAACCCTCGCCCTGCGCTCGCAGGTGTCCCGTAGGAAGACGGCTCGCGAATCACCGGTTATCGAGGGAGGCAGGGGGCGCGCGAAGGGAGGTCAGTGACCGTTTTCCATGCAGGTAGGGGTCGGCGCACTCCCAAGATCGGCGCGTGTGCACGTGCGTGCACGTCGGTGCAAGACGCGCGCCGGTGCAGTCGTTACACTCCCACGTCGCTATGCAGTCCCGTAACATTCGCGGAAGCCGTGTCTCCCCTATCCTCCTCCTTGCTCCCTTCTCCTTCCGTCTCCCGCACCCTCCCCCCCGCCCCTCTCCCATTTAACTCCTTACCTTCTCTCTTTTGCCCGCCGATTCGTTCTTTGACTTTATTTCTACCCCTCCCGCGACGCTTCTGTGCACGCGTTCCCCGGTCTCGCGGCGACCCGAGGGGGCCGTTCTTGCTTACTCTTTTGGTTCTCTCGTTTTTTTTCGTTTTTTGTCTTTCTCTTTTTTTCTCGATGAATCGTGTTTTGACTCGGTCGGCATATATTAGAGATTTACGATGCACTCGCGAGCGGGCCCCGCTCGATGGCCGAGGGTGACCGGCTGTGTGACCCCTTTCTATCGCGGGGCCAGCTCGTTTCCATGCGCTACGATTGTTCGCCGAACCCCTCTGTGCGGATTGATGACGCGGTTGGTGCGTCAGACGGTTGTTCTCTGCTCATTCTGTACGAGCAGTCGGGAGTCAAAGGAGGGTTTTAATTTGAACGTTCGGATCGCCGGGGGACACCATTTTTGTGGGCTGATTTACGTGTTTATCGGGGACAGGATTGTCGGATAATGTTTTAACCCGCGTTTAGACGGGATGGTTCTCGGTTTCCAATGACGAAAGGTTCGGGACGCGGTGTTTAAATGATTCGGGAAAAGTTCGCGTTACCTCGGGTGAAGTTGAAATACGCGAAACCTTGTCCCACCTACGCCGTTTCCGCCAGATTAATATTTCGAACGGGCGTTGTCCACATTTCGCGAGCTCTAGAAACGCGCGTTCTGTCACGCGAAGATTATTTGAAATTTTCGTTTCCGCTCCCGTTACAACCATCCGCCACTCGAACAAAGTATAATGAGGGGCTCGCGAAACAAATAATGGCGCGACGTTAATGGCGATTCGAAATTTAACGCCACCGCGAGAGGTATAGACGATCCGTTCGTGCTGGCGGAAAACATTGGCCGTGTCGGAACAACGCGTCTCCGCTATCGAACGCGAATTTCACGTTTCCACCGTTTCGCGAATATTAACCCTCGAACGCGAAGAACGGACCGACGTCGTTCATCGCCGTTCCAACTAACCAGCGTAACACGCCGTGCAATCTTTTTATTAACGGACGCTCGCACGGCCGGTCGACTCACCTCCATAACGTTGCTTCGTTCTTGAAAATGACTAACTGCCCAAAGGGTCAACCCCTCCTCCCATTCCTCTAAACGCAAGCTACAATTTACACCGAACATTGCGTAAACCTGTTTCCAAATGCAGTACAAAAACAATACAACGACAACGAACATCCCAAAAGTAATCCAAACTCGCGATCGCCCGTTGCAAATAGAAAAACTGGCCAAATTCCGCAGAACCACGTGCTCGTACAAAATCAGCAGCCCGTCCGGCGCTTCTAATTCGGTAAGAAAGGTCAAGTCTTAGGAATAAGCGCTAAGGTCACGTTCACGGCGAACACGGGGCACCGTGAACGGCCGTGACGTTTCAGAAACGTCGAGAATCGACGGGAGGGTATTACGATTCCCCGGGATCGAAGATCGATCGTCCGGGGCCGGTTATGCAAAGGCCTCATTAATCCCTTGCGAACTCGTTCTCTGGGTCAACGCTCCGAGGACGGCGACTCGGCCGGCGCTCATTGTCTCCGGCGCCGGCTCAAGGACCGAGGCTCGTTCAGGGTTTCTCGCGGTTCTTGGGATCGATGACCGTCAGTGGATCGCCTCCTCTTCTTCCTTCCCCCTTTTTGTCCCCGCCGTGAACACCGCGGAAGGAGAGCCGGTCGCCTCGTTCCTCGTGGATCGGATCGAAGCTGACGCGGAAATCGACCTTTGCATCCGTCCCGTTCCTCTCGAACCTTCCGCGACCTTCAATTAGCCGGTGCCACTGTTCAACGTGCTGGAAGATACGCGCTCGCGTGAACGCGACGCGCACGAAGGAATCGCATCTGGACGCGAACGAATTTTCTAAGCGGAACCCGGATGGACCCAGCGATGGGAGAACGTGTCCTTAGCGATCTTCGTGTTCGCCGATTGGCGATTGAAATGCGAATTCCATTTCTTTCTTTTATCGTTTAGAGGGGGATTGTTTTAATCGAGTTAGGTTCGGGTTAGGTGGTGTAATTATGGGAGTAATTAGTTATCGAGATACGACGATTGCATTCAATTATTTTAGGCGATACTTTATTCCTAATCGGGTTTGCGTTCGAAACGAGGTGTCTGAACGTTTGAGTGTCAAGTGGACAATACGAGCGGAAGGAATAAAATTTTGACTAGTTCGGATTTGAGACGTCCGACGTTTCGGTAGAAAGAAGATTACATCTCTGTGGTAGCGGAGGATTTGAATGTTAGGTGGCCACTTTTTTCTTTTCATTACGCAACGAGGAGAGTGTCCGGGCAGCTTTAAATCGTGCGTAGCCTCGGTCGAGTCATCGCGTACACCTAGACGGCCTTAGGGGAGGGCCACTGTCGAAACGCAAGGTCGCCCACGACATCCGGATATCCTAATCACCTTCGGACAGATCGTCTTACGATCTAACGTCGCTCGAGGATTAATATGCCGCGTGATTCTTAACCCCGTAACGCTATTGGAAAACTGGATTATTAGGAAGTGCGATAATATACAATATACAGTTCAGTTTAAGAAAAGTACTTTATTTTATATAGTAAAAGACGTCCTTATTCAAAGGAGAAACTCTAACGAATGAATATAGGAGAGAAGCGTGGAGCATTCGGACCCTATCGGCCCTTCTTAATACAAACACTTTTGTATAAACATTGGAATTCCATACCCCAGTATATTCCCAGAACCATAAAGATAATTTTTGTTTAACCTGGTTTTATACGAAGCATAAAACCAACAAACGCGACATTACAATTCCGTCGCGGACGTCCGACGGGTTGCTTCGTTCGCTTTACGAAATCCAGCAAACAATTTCTACCCTGCTCGCCCTTCTTCCAAAACAGATCGATGCATTACGAACGAATCGTCAATTCGCTCGCGACTTATCCCCGATGGAAAACCCACAAACTATTACGGGAAACGAAACCGAGGGGCAACGGTTCACCGGCCGACGACGAAGATATCGTCGCGGGCACGCAGCTCCGCCGAACCTGGCGGCCAGAAGCGTCGTCGCGATATCCGCCAAGAGGCTGACCCTTTCTTTCGCACCGGTATGAAATATTATCGGCCATATATCAACCCTAATCCGTTGGAAAGTTTCCCACGCGAAATTTCACGGCGTCCACCGGCGCGGAGATCGATCGTTTAACGGTTTATCGCGAATCGGCGGCGGAACCACGAAAGTGCCCCGGCATTGTCCCCGTCCACGGCGTGAAGAATCGATCCTCGAACGGTCTCTCGAGCTGGCCTGCAGGTACCTGTCCGGCTAATGCGATTAGAATACGCTGTTTGCCGGCCTGGTCGCGGTGATTAGCCGTCGTCTGTTTGCCTTCCACGGAAGGATTATCCAAAACAAACGCGGGGGCTTTAAATCAACATACCCGAGAGGTAGATTTCCGATCGAATTCGAAGATACGCTTTTCCCCGGTTCCGTTCATTGTTCCCGTGAAGTCTGTTAGGGTGTCCCCTGTGGCCTACACGGAGGTTTCAGTGTAATTGGCGGACAATGGGCGACTCGTTACATTGCGGGAATCCCTGTGGGCGTGGCGGTCGCATGGAAAGGGTTAAGGAGTCAATCGGTCATAGAAGGCGAGCTCGTAAATTCGTTGCTGGACGGCCGCTCGAAATTTCACGCTAGTGCTTAAACGGCGTCGGGGCCCTTCTCGAAACGAGTCGAAGAGAGTCAATAGAGCTGTGGGTTAACGCGAACGCTTGCGGTGAACGTGAATGGCGTTCCTGACGAGAGACGACTTCCGGATTTTCGGGTAGACCGCGGGGGAGGGGGGATGGCGGTCGATTATAAAATATTTCGCCCCCCGGGGGGAATCTTACCGGGAAATCGTTGTTGCGGTGCGGCTAGGGTAGCCGTACGCTGACCCGAGGGGTTACGACGCCAAGGGGCACGGGAATCTACGTCCTTTGTATCTGTGTCAGGAAGCGCAACGCTGAACGGGGACCGCCACGGGTGCGCTCGTGTTTTCACTGTCGCTGAACGCGTCGCGCGTCGAACCCACGAAACGTCGCAGAACGATTAAATAACCCGCGGTGACCGACATTCGACACCTCTGGCGATCTTCGTTTCGCACGAACAGAAGCGTTCCTTTCGTTACCCGCTCGTTCGCGCGACTGCTATCGGACTTCTTCTTTTTGTCTTTTTTTCTTTTTGGAAATATCGAGAATTGAAAAGCCGTCCCTGGCGTCCGAAAAATGCGCGACCGTCCGGTCGCGATTCAACAAGTAGCAGTGGCCGACCGGTCGGAGCGTTTCTCCTCGTTTTTCGCGTTTAATCGACGGGGGAAAAAGCGGTTTACCGCGGACGTCCGTGAGAGGAGAAGGAGCGTAGCGTTGCTCACCGCGTTCGAAGCGACGAAGCAGGCCACATCGGGGCCGTGGCCACTGGCACGCGTTCTTCTGCCTCTCTTTCTCCCTCTTCCTCCGCGTCATCCGCGTTTCCCTCGTTCCGTCTCTCGCCCGGTGCTTTCCGCCACGCCGTGCCTCCCGTTCTAATCCCTTTTTGCCGACACCCAGGCCCCGAACGTTCCGACGATCGCGCTTTCGTCGAACCGTTCCTGCGAAGCTTCGCCTGTGGCATCGCGTCGGCGCACCTGTCCCCCGTTGACCCCTTCGATCGCGAGCCCTCGTGCATCCTTGGGATCGCTGCGAATCCTCGCGGAAATCGCGGCCGACAGGAAGGTTGAGAGAAATTCGAGGACGGGCCCGTTTCGATTGGGCTCGCGGCTTCGAGACGCTTCCGTGGATCGTTCGCGACGAGCTGCGCGTCGTCAATCGAAACCGTAATGGAGAAACTAGTCGGCGGAATGGACGTGCGTGTGAACGGCCCGGTTGCCGTGGGTTTGCAGGTCGCGGCGCAAGTCGTCCATCTGACTGCCTGCAATCGCGAGGGCGCCAGCAGAGAAATTACTTTTTCCATTTTTCTTTCGCCTCGCCTCGCGTAACCCCCAAGATCCACGCCGTTCGGTATTTCACTCGTCGACGCTTTAACTTGCGCCCATTCGTACGAATCGATTGGATCGCGGAACGGTCGTCTTGGTAGATCGTTTTTATGTGTAGCGGATTAATTTGGCCGCTTCGATTTGAAGTATTGCAGTGCTTCCATTGATCGAACTTCGGGATGCAGGAAAGCAGCGTTAATTAATTTCCCCGTTCTGCTATAATTCTTCAAGTAAAATCCAGTGGCTCGAAAGGATATACGTGTCAGGCGCAGCCTCTTCTCGATATTAACTATTCTCTTTGTAAACGTAGTACGCTACGGTGACTTGTGAAAGAGGACGTAGAAAGTAAAGGGACCGCCGATGTTAATGGGGGATTAACCGAGATATTGAAATCGTGTGTAGCGAAGATTGATTTACCATTGGACATCTGTGTCAGAGGTTCGACTGCGGAGGAATTACAGAAACGTCATTCTCTGTGACTAGGGCGCACGCTAACGTCCAATTCCTGCCTACTATCGATTGGGACAAAAAGTAGACCGTATTGCATCTGTTCCGTCAGCTGACTACTTCGCGTCACTCTTGCGTGGGCCCCACCGTATTCTATTACAATTTAGTCAGGTGGGTTCAATCTTCACTCGCATTTGTCCACGGTTTATTAGAAATGAAATTAATCGCGCTTTCGATTTAATTATTAAACAAATGGTCCTCGAACGATTTCCACGAAATACATACTTCTTTAACCCGCTACCAGCTGGTTAGTCAACAACTACATTTCTAATTTACTATAAAATCGACGTCCCTTTAAATAAATTGAACCGAAACGTCTTCTTGCCGACAAAATTGCACCCAAATTCTCCTACAATCGCAAAACTATACAAATGCCATCGAACAACAAACACCATAATTAATACTGAACGCATAAATCACTGTCCCCTCCGCGCTCTATCGAATCAGTCACCGTGTCCCAGGATCGCACCTATTAACCCAACCAGCCGTCACACTTTCTCCCGGTGTTATCGCGAGACCCCGCTGCTCTTGACCGAACGTCGATTTCGTCAAGCGTCCAACCCAGAAACGGCGCCCGTCAACGTAACGCGCATACGCGCGTACCTGCTTGCATCCTTCCTTAATGACGCGTTACCCGGAACGAATGCCGATCGAGCCAGTGATCGAAAGCGAGGCGCACGGTAGCTCTCGATTTCGGAACTCTCGATGATTTCATTCCGCGAGCAGAGCTCGGGGCGAGCTCGCCAAACTTGTTCGACGCCGCTGACACAGATACCCGGGGCCAGTGCGCGGCTCTCGGGGCGAGATATGATCGGGGGCACGCGTCGCACGAAAAGAAATTACGCCGGGGGAGTGCAGCGTGCATCCTAATGCGCTCGTGCACGTCCCGCGAAGCAGCTGTCGACGCACGCCCGTCGTGGCCCACCTTTCTTTCCTACCTGGACTCCGCTTTCGAGTCGCTCCGCGTTCACCGTGTACCATTTTTTTACCTCGTCCGAAGAGCCGTTGACGGCCCAGAAACCGTCGTTTCCTCTTCCTCCCTCGGCGTTCTCGGTGTTTTGATTTCGTCATTTTCGAAACGCTGTAATACCCACGGTTGTCGTGGCGTAACGCCGCTCGGACATTCAGTGTCAAGGCTGGAGGAGGACTAGTGAAAGCCGTTGACAGGAATCGTGTTGATACGCGTCGCGTTGCGTAAGCGATAATTATTGGGCGCACTTCCTCGGTAAACATCGAGAAACGTTAAATTTCCCTTGCTGGAATATTCTCGACTTCGCCTGTATCGGAGCTAATTTCGCCGATCGAGCGTCCGCATACACCTGCGCGTGCCTACAGCACCCTCGTTGTTGCACCCCATATTACTCGAACCGTTACGCCACGAAAACGCCACCCTGTACCGCGACGATCTCCAAACTGCGTCCAGAAATCGCAGCGTCTCGCTTCGATGTCCATCGGCGATCTGCGTCCGGCCAGGCTCAGCCAAGAATTACCCACGGTGGATCTCTTGGAATCGACACCTTGGAATCGTACACCCGCAGCGCGGAGGCGCACCGAGCCACGCAACGATCCATCCATCGCGCGGATAGATCCGGCGGTGGTCGATCGTCGCGAACACGACTCGCCGCCCGAGTATCATACACGGTTATACTTCCGCAGTGGGCGCTATGGGGCAGGCTATGGGCATAACGGTGCTCACGTGCGTCACGCACATGCGTGCGTCGATGTCACTGAACCTGCGCCAGCAACTGCAGCGATAGCAAACAGCAACGGCGGTAGCGCCGAGCGATCCGCGCGGCGGGTGAGCCCGCGGGACCGCGAAGGGGCGAGCAGCGCGCCGCGCCGTTCTCTTTTCTGCGCGGCTGCTGCGCCGCACCGAGATTGCCAGCTTATTATCGCAATATGTAATCTCTGGCTGGCTGCTTTCTCACGAAAGAACGGGCCGCGGGACAATGGACGCCCCGCTAGGGACTTGCACGAGGAGGGCCCACACGCGTAATTACGCGGCCGGCCCCGCTACCGCGCGAGCACGCGTTAACGGGCCGCGACGTTTCTAACGAGGAAACGTGGATTTTTGGCCATTCCTGGGAGGTCTGCAACGTTTCCACGGTGCGACGCGGACGCTGGTCATGGGAACGCGTTGGTGCTGCGGGATCGCGAGAAGGGTGGTCTACAGGTTGGTCCGTTTAACTGGAAGAAGCGATGTGATATGTCGCGAGAGATTGAAGTCGTGAGAGAAATATCCTCGCAGTAATTGTTTGGTGATCAAATTCAGCGCAACAAAACGTCGAAATGTGGATCGCCAGCTGAACCGTACCGGGGGTCAGAGGGTAGCCTCGAAGGACGGCGCGACGCGTCGCTCATCCGCTTCCAACTGTCCCCACCTTTGACGCAGCCGTACCTTCCTCGACGACTCACCTCGCGTAATAGTATGCTAGCCATGTTTACGGGGCATCACATTGGGCCCCGATACCGGTAAATAGCTCGCTGCAGGCGGAAATGCCACCGTCGACTCTGACCAATTAAACTCGCGTACCTTCCGCTGGACTTCTTTCTACCTCTGAGACAGGCTTTCTCGGATAGGGCATCTATCGTGTCGTAGGTCGTTGCAATTCGTCTCGGCACACGCTACCATGCTTACAAATAAAAGCACTACAGAGTCCCATTGAACGAGATTAAATTGCACTTCGATATATCTCCCGTCGCCGTGCCCAGCGAAAAATAATTAACGAGCAATTTATTCGCAGAGCTCTCAAGTAACAAAAGTTTCCAAACAGCGCCGCCCACAATGCGCGTAATTGTTAACACAATAATTTCACGCCGCACGCTGTAAACTACTCTAACAGGGCCATCGTCGAACGACTAACGAGCCAATAATGTTCGTAACAATAATCCGCCATAATGCTGCCGGAGTGCCTAATAAACATCCGCTGTTTCGAACGAATCGATACCCGCGCAACACAATGCCATTATTATTTAACGCCACGATATTACATAATAACACGGCGAGAAGGCGTACGCCCAATAATTGCGTGCACCAGCCACCTTGCCCGCCGTCTGACTCGTCGGACCGATCACCTAACAGCCGAGAAAACACCAGGAAACGATCGTCGACGGATTCTGTAATCATCCGAGGCCCCGATCCCTAATAGCCCCGCGGTATAATAATTTCTAATAATCGTTTAAACGTGCAACGGAATCTTCGTCGTCCCCGGACGTTCAAGTCCGATCTAATTGAACGGCGCTCGAAAAAGATTCCTTCGTCGACGGCGAATAGAAATTTCGTTCCTCCCCCCGCTGCTGTTCATCCTGCACACCGTGGCACTTCTCTCGCTAACTGAACCATGCGGCACCCCCCCATCGTCGTTGCCATTCCCCCGTAGCCTGCACGCAAAATTTCTTGCTCGTTGTTTCATTCTCTCACCATGCTGTACCTTGATCTTTCGTTTCTCTCGCCTGCCCTTTTGGTAATCTCCGTTTCACTGCTTCGGGGCCAACGAGGTCGATTCCATTGATACGGATCGGTTACTTTCGTCGTTCCTTGTTGGCTTCGTCGTCGAACGCCGTTGACAACAAATTGCGCGACACCTATGCGACGAATCGCGCTGATCCGCCTCGTTCCATGGACAAAGAGCCTCTTGCTAATTTTCACGGGATCGTCGTACACGGCGACGGGGTGCGCTCCAATTACCGAGCGTCGACGATCGGGGAAGCTGCTGACGAAGGCGGAAAAAATCGTCGGTCGGCGACCGGTCGTCCAGTGTCAAGGACACGGCGAGACAATGAAACCGCCTCGGCTGCGTGGAAACACCTTCTAATTATGCGCGTAGCTCTTTACATTTTTTTTTTTTTTTTATCTCCGCCTCGTAACACGCGCGCCGCTTCGCCCGCGGGAAGTACAGTTTCGGTAGCGATTGTTACGATTTTCTCATGACGAACGCCGGCAGAACGAATTCCCCGCTGACGTTCGTTGCATTATCGTCCCGGGGGTTAATTAAAATTGCCGTTTACGCGGTTCACCTCGCGTCGTATCGAAGGATCGGTTAATCCTCGACGAAAATGCTTTCGTTATTTTCGACCGGGACACCGGAATCGTCCGGGTCGGTTCGTGGATTTCGGGACTTGGGCTTTATGGGAGGGGGGCTTGGTGATTTACGACTGGCTCGGTGTTCCGGTTGTTCTTTTATCGACAGGGCCAATTTATGTTACTGGGGCACGGATTATATTCAACCTCGCGCTGTTTGCACGACGGGCACCACGGGTGTTGCTTGTCTTCGTATTTTTCTTTTTTTTTTTTTCTTTCGTTGCTTAATTAAGTATTTCACGCGAACGCCAGCGAAATGTTTGGCGCTAGTCGTCGCGACGACGCGTAATGATTGCACGTCGGTCGCGACGGATATCGTAAAATCGAACGAATTGCGAGCGAAATTAATCAAGCGCAATCAACGCGACGATTCGATTCAATCTAGTTACGAGCACGCCTACCTGTCCACCTGTCGATTAAACCGGCGCTTCCACCGCTCGCAGTGGCTATATAAATTTCTAACTGTGCAATAAGGCCGCACCGATTATCACCGTTATTGCAATCTGTAATCGAAGCGAGGCATTAGCTCCTATCAAATCTAACAGGCGGGCACCCCCTTTCCACTCGAGCGGTAAAGCAAACCAACGCGCTCGTGATTGTTTCGCACGACCGATGTGTTATACTTTGCATCGAGCCAGACGGTCGATCGCGGTCGATTCTTTGTATCGCCTAAATCGAGCAATCGTTCCGGGGCAATCGTGAAATTGAATTTCGCCGATTTTTATAATTAAACTTTACGTCCAGGTAGCTGTACTCGCTCACACGTTCGCCCAGTGTTTGCCTTAAACATCATTCCGGCCGACATTACCGATATAAATATAGCTGCAATAAATAGAAGTCGTTAGAACGGCCATTACACGATCTTCATCGAAACGTTAATCCTATTTCTAGCATAGGTATCGTCGTAAAACGCTTCGCAGCGTTTATTTGTTATAATTGGAACACCAGTAGCGTCGTTAGAACGAAATTCGGGAAATCAGCGTTTAACAGTTCCCGTTTCGCCGATTGTCTCTTACCTGTGCGTGGGTCGTAAAGACTCGTGCGATTCACAATGGGTCCCGGGCGGCGTGGCCGTCTACAAAGAATCCAGGTATCGGCTATTAACCGAAACCTTGTCCCGATGAATAGAGCCCCCGCTTCCCGGGCACAATTTAACATCGATCCAATTGCGAAACCTTTCTAATGGATTCCCTTAACTACCGTTCGATCGAGTGGCTCCGTTCTGAGAATTCAATTGCACGGAATAATCGGCCGCGCGTCGATGGGGGCCGCATTCCTCTGGCCGCAGCCCCGTGGGCAAACAAGCGGCGATTAACATAATTACCGATCGACCGGCGCGATGATGCGGAGCGTGTGACGCGTCGAGGAGGTGAAATTTCACGGAGGAAACGATGACGGGAACGATGATGAATTCGCCGGCGCCGTGTCGCGTCGGAGAAAGGTCGTCGACCATGCGTGCAGCCGGATAATCGTTCGTGTAAGTTTCTCAGGAACCAGAGGTGGATTATGCGAACGAGACGTGTGGCTGCTTTTAATGGGATGTCTGTTTCGTTGGTCGCTGGTGGCAGCGGCGAACCGATCGCCTTGGAATTAATCGAACCGAATTAACGAGGAAGAATGGCTCGTGCTTTATTGTTCTTTCGTTGAAGCTTTCAAGGATGGGGCCTGGGAGAGAGGGGAGAGGGGTGGAAAAAGATTTCGGTAGCGGCGGGAAGGTTACTCGAAAAAATGTTGACCCGCGTTTGTTAAAGTTACTGAACCGTTGATCCATTCGTTTCTGCGGATGAAATGGAGCAATCGTTCGCTAGGTGTCGACGATACGAATTTCAGATTTTACTTTCCGCGCGAAGTGAAACAATTCGAATTTCGATTACTCGAACTTGGATGACGAAGAAATTCGATCGATTCAATTTCGACGGGGATACGTATCTGTGATTTTCGCCCAGGCCGGATTGTCGGTCGTTAAACAATTACTTTAATTAGACCGATTCTCTATGGTTACGGGGATAATCGCGTAACCGAGGAAATCGTCGGTAATTAGCTCGCGGTGCCAAACTGAACACGGAATCCATTTCCCTGAGACAAAAGGCAGGAAGTGGCTGGTCGATGATTTGAGAATGTTCTCTCGCGTGTTCACGATGGTACGCACACGATAAAGAAATCGCGATAAATCTCTAGGAATATCGTTCCTCTGGGAGCCGTATTTTGCAGGCATATACTGTTGAAACGGTAATTCTTTCCCTTCTCCCTGCTCTTCTATATATTTCTTTTTTTCTTCTTCTTCTTCTTCTTTTTCACTTCTGCCTTTTCTCGTCCCCACCCTCTGCCTCTTCCCCTTCGTTGGCACGTTCCGTGGATTGTTCGACGTTGGTGTCCAATAATGCCAACACGTGTGATCACTTTACACTAACCGTGTAAAAATAGACGCCACGCGAGGGCCATGGTGTATTCGTTGCATATAAATGCGTGTATCGGTGCAGGTCGTCAGCCGATTTCAAGGAAACGACTTCGTCTGACCTCCGTCGCCGCCGACCATTATATTCGAGGTCTGTCCAACTTTGATCCCCGCTGATACCCACCCGATCCGCTAGCGATTCGACGCCTCCGCGATTTGGATTTCGTGTCACCCGACGATTTCTGCCTGTTCGTTTTATTTCCTTCCTCCTTGCATTTTCACCTTTCTCCGCGGTGCGCGTTTCACTGATGAATGAACGACCCCTTAGACCTCGTGAATGGCCGTTGATAAAACGGTCCGACAAAATGAATTTTACACGAATCGGAGAAACGACGCGTCGTTTTTTCACCGTTCGCTTTCGTTCAGCTTTTATTTATCCGATAAATGATTTGCTGCGCGGCCAAACGCGACTCGAAGCGATCGGGAAAAATTCCCGAAATTCACGTAACCCAGATAAAAAGAACGGAAGCCAACGCGTACCAGTCCGAATCCATCGACTGCCCATCGACCTTCGATCACGGCCGAACAGAAAAAGGTCGCGTACCCAAATAATTTTCGGAGGCCTACGAAAACAAGCTTTCGGCGTCCATAAACCTGCCAACTGCGTCGCCGAGAGGCCAACAGCGCAACGCCAGCGATCGAGAAATAAACTAGACCGAACCGCCTGTTCGAGAAAGAAGCGTCGGGAAAGAAGTTCGGATCATTGTTCGTCGTAGAACTTAGTCTAATTGAATACAGTACGGGCCTCGGCGCGGGACAAGAACGAAAGAATAAACGGGCGAGGACGCGCGCGCAGGAAAGGTGGAAGGAAAGAACGAACGAAACGGAGAGGTGAGAGGCGAGAAAGAGCGAGAGGAGGGGGAAAAGAATGAAAAGCAATCAGCTTTCAGCAAAGAAGGTCGACACGGGGGACAGGGTCGGTGCTCGTAATAGCGCTGCCATAAAATCATGAAAATAAATTATCGCGTAGATGATGGCCGACGTTAACTCTCGGTCTCGTGACACCTCTCGTCGTTTCGTCCACCGTTGAGCTTGCGCCGAGTGTCCGTACGCGGCACACACCGGAGAAAGTTGCCGTTTATGCGTTTATGAAGCAGCAATAAACGACGCAGCGACGAAAGCAAGAGGAAAGAAAAAAAAGAAGCGGCGGAACGTTTACGAGCCACGGTCGGCTGCCTGCGCACGGCCCAAAGGGTTGCAACTTTGGGCAAGGGTTGAAGGGAGGCTCGCGCTTAGGTTTCCAGCTTATTGAGACGCGGCTCGTCGGTGCCTTTCTCGAGGGTTTTTCAGGGAAATATCGTGTTTCCGTGATGTGGATCGCTTCGCCGTGGGGATCTGTCCGCGGACAATGAATGATGCTTCCGGTTCCTGTGGAAAACGCAACCCCTTTTTTTTTCACAGGTTCAGATGTTTGGCTGCGGAGAAAGGAAATTTGCGCTCCAGTTTTACCCGGCTTCGGAGATTATTATCTAAGCTCGATGATCCCATTGGGGTTCCAGGTGTTTGGACAGACGTAATTGCAGACGGGTCGGAAAATTCGTGAAAAATTATTCTTCGCGGATTAATTGGAGCAGAGCCTTGCGAGGTGCACGAGTAATATTTATTATCGGAACGAAAGAGGACAGTTATTACCACGTGGTTGATGGTTCGTTGGACAGGTGGCAAAGTGATAACAGATCGCGTGGGCGAGCGCGCAGCGCAGCTGCGGTGCAATCGAGGCGCGATAAATCGACGAGCGTCCTCGTTAATGAGCGGCTCGAAACGAGGAAAAGAGGCGTCGGCGAATTTCTCGGCCAGCTCCAATGGACGAAATCGGTCGTCCGATCGCGAGTCACTCGATCAGCGGTAAACCGATCGCAAGTGCAGCCGTGAAATTCCATCGGCGATGGCCTAGTCACGAGGACGCTAAAGCGAACGGCAAACACGAGGCGAACTCTCGAGACAATTTCGCGTAACGAAAGCGGCGGCGGGGCTGGCAAGTTCATCGAACCTGTATCACGTTTTTTTGCCAGCGAGCACGCACGTGCCTATCGTCCTTGGAATCGGAACTGGGCTCGTCTCGTATTTAGTATCAGCCTGTGCTGAGGTACGGCCGCGTCTGTAGGTGGCCAGGAAATCTCTGTTAGCCGAAAAAGGAACTACGTTTCTGTTTAAAAAGAGGGAGAACAGCGGACGCTACGACGGTGGGGCTACGTAAATTGCGACTTACCGAATGGGATCGATCCTCGCACGCATCGAAGAAAAGAAGCGAAGAGAAGAGCGAAAGACGCGTCGCGCATATACCCTTAATCGGTCCGCCCGAAACACCAATTACCCTAGGACGAAAGACAAGACAAGAGGGCGACGAATTTGCCCTCGAGCAATCGCCAATAAAGAGTAAATCGATGATCGTACGCGCGCGTGTTAAGGAGGGAAGAAAAAATCGTGCGATCGACGGCAGGACAGAAGAGGAAGCAGCGGTGTGAAGCGAGACGAGAGATCTCGGGAGAGGATCCAGTGCTCCACGGGAACAAAGACAGAAGAGAGCTCGAGAGGAAGCCCGCAAGGTTAGAGGGAGACGAACGAAAGGCAGAAGGCGAAACGACAGCCACGGTTGGCTCGAGCGAGAAGGCACATGGCCTTGGCCGCTGCTGCGGGGTAATTCAGTCAAGGTTTCGGCCGATGAACTTCCTCCGACGGGAGGAAGGAGAGCCGGCCGGTAGAGTCCGGTGGCGATAGTGGGGACGAGCGTCGTCCAATGGGACGGGCACGCGGCCCAGCGAGCGGCCGCGCGATTGGTTGGGCCCGTGACGCCGGTGCCCGGGCCCGCAGCCGCTTGTCAGTGACCTCCAGCATTGAAAATACGATGAACTCTCTCGGGGGGCTCTGTAAGAGCGCACCGGTGTGCTGTGTGTCCTCTACTACATACTAGGTAGCCAGGGCGTAGACATTGTAGATGGTCGAGGCAGCCTGGCAAGCAAGCAGCCACATCAATCCCTCCCCTCCACACCGTCGTCGCTCCGAGTAAGGGCTGCACGGCCCCCAGGTAACCAACACTCGGCAGCACCGAACTCCAGTCAGACCAACGCGAACCTCCCTCGAGCGAGCACTTACTTTCACTCTCTCTTCTACCTTCCATCCGTGCGCTCTTTCGATCGCTCTTCCTTCACGGTTCCTTCCTCGACTCGTGTGCAACCGGTGTTCTTCCTCACTCGCGGTGTATAACACGGACGAGGTGTTCGTCGGCCGCCACAGAGCCCACCTGCCCTTCGTTTCGGCAGGATCACGAGGGAATCTACGGTATATAACAGTGATCCAATACGCTCGGTTCGAGTTCCTACGTTTCTTAGTAGCACGTGATTTTATCGTTCTTGGTGTACTCTTGCCGCTGTCGTACGGTAGAAACTGGGAACGTTTATGTACGAATAGAGAGAAAGAGAGAGATTTGTTCGATGGTAATATTGTAATTGGTGATGTCATGCAAAAGTGAGTTTCGTGATCATTCGGTCAGTGATAACGAGGGAACATATATTAGAGTGAACTGATGTCGGTCCTCGATACAGTGCAGTGCCGTGACAAGTGGATGATACATCGACGATCCTGAGAAATTCTGGATTGCCCGTTATACTTATTTCGCAGTGACTTCGTTACGAAAAGACAAAGATGATATTGACGCCGGATAGCAGCGCGCAGGGCACAGTGGCTATGTCACCGGCACCAGAATCGCCGATCTCGAGCATATCGTCGCATGGCTCGCGCTCTTCGAGCGTGTCGCGCATGGCCTGTGTGTCACAGGGAATGTCCAGTCCTTATCACGTGGCTCAATTGCCGCACCATCTCAGCCCCAACATGCCCACCATGGATTCCACCGTCTCGTCGGCCAAACCCGAGCCCGAATTAAACATAGGTACGACTCGGGGGTCCGATTTCTTTCGATTAAAATTCATTGAACGATACACGCGTCGGACCTTGCACCGCTACGCATTTTGCGTGTTCGCACGGATCTGAATGAATTGTTCGGGCCTGTCAGAATTCATTTACCGATCAGGAGTCGCGGTCAGGTTTTACGATACGCGTGCACGCACGATCTGAACAACGATCGCGCCGCGTGACAGTCGAGTGAAAGCAGAAAGTTGTAACACGCCGATGCTGTAACCCTCCGCGAGATAGGAGAAAGTGTTCTTCTTTCTCTCCCACCTTTCTCCTCCCAGACGCGCGCTCTCTGCCACGTGGAGCGCAACGCGAACAGGGCGCATACGGCGCCGACACATCTCCTTTCGTAAAATCGACCGGAGCGTAACTCAATTTTTTCGTCTCTTTTTCTTGCAGAATTTGACGGGACCACAGTGTTGTGCCGTGTCTGCGGGGACAAGGCGTCCGGTTTTCACTATGGGGTACACTCCTGCGAGGGATGCAAGGTGAGCGGAAATTCGAACTTGATACACGATATACTCGGCCTCGTGTAACGTTCCTCGAATCCTTTCGCAGTAACAGCGATAGAAAAAGAAAAAAAAGAAGGAATATAGCAAGAACGTTACACCTGTGTCGTCGAACAGTTTCGATACTCTTCGCGGTACATCTCTCGCGAAATATATTAATCGTCCATACCCGCGAACCGATAAAGAAGTGCACAAACTTTTGACGGATTTTCGTTGCCAAGAAAAATTCGACGTACTCGACGAGCTCCGTGAAAAGTATCGAAAATGTCGATCGGTGACGGGTCGTGAGCCAGGAAGTGAACGGTGTGTGTGTGTGTGTGTGTGCGTGCGAACGTACGATGCGACCAAGGTTACAGAGAAGCTATCGACCGAGCTCGAGTCGACCTTGTACACGCGGAAATCGTGAGGCGTTCTCGGGCTGGTCCTTGACGTTGCCTCCTCGACCGGACGGTGTCCAGCTCGTGCACGAAACGTTTCGCCAAGGTCCGTTTCTCCCTTCCGATCGGCTCTGTCTCCACGGAATTTATATCGGGCGTTCGCGTCATCCGTTCGCGACCCTAGGAACGTCATTCCTGCTACAATTCTCGCTCCGCGCAATCGATCGTTAGCGTCCGAGAAGTCGAACGAAGGATTGATCCCAGTTTGCCAAACCGTGAAACTAAAATAAATCGAAGAAGCCGCGTATATGTCCTCTGTTCGAGGGAAGACGCGTCCGTGACGTTCAGACGGGTCCGAAATAACCTAGGCGTCGAACGGAAGAGGATACGCGGTCACTCGTGGATCAGATCTTTCCTGGAACACTTTCAACGAAGGCCGAAACTGAAAATACAATAGCTTCGCGGGCGGTTACGCAAAAGGTCGGGGAAATGTGGCGAAATTCTTTGTGACGCGATAACCTTCGATCAATGGGTGGGTAAAACGCGTGAGATGGGTCGACGAACAGGTAGAGACCGGACAGTCGTGTCTCCTTTCGTGGGCACAGTTTTGTGTCGGTGGTTTTCGTGTGGGCAAGCCTCCGGGGCAGGTATATGCAACGGGAAGAATGCACATCCGTCCGTGAAACTTCCTGTCCGGCTTTTCTCTCTTTTCTTCCTTTTATTTTTTTTCTCCCCTCCGCACCCTATTCTTTCCCCTTCGAATCATCCCGATCTTTTTACCCATCTCTGACCGAGGAGGAAAAATGAGAACGAGCTCCGCGGAAGAACCGGTGCGACCCGAGGTTCCAAGAAAGTTTCGCAGGCCCCCGATCTTTCCCAGCGAAACCTCGAATCGAATGTAAATCGTTTTCCTCGAGACTGATAATTGCGCCTCGCGAAGGCCAACGTCCTCGTGCTCGTCATTGTGCGACTTCAAGGAGGCCATCGCGGTGGGGGCAGCGCAGGTCGCGAATTCGTTTTAGAAAGTGGTAGAACTCCGCCACCGCCGCCACCTCTTTACCACCTCCACGGTGCACAGTCAGCGGCGGCGGGGGTCGCTCCGCCGGGTATCGCGAATCGTTGCTCCGATGCTCGCAGATATTCTTCGTCCGTCCGCCGAACGACTTCCTCCGTTGCGAGCGTGGAATTGGAACGAAGTACGCGAATCTTCCATTGCTGCGACGTTGGTCGTCGAATAGGATCTGATATTTCGCGACACTCGAAACCCGCCTCAGTTGGTTGCGTTAACGATAGCACGGTTCTCCCTTACGACGATCCGTTAACCCCGGACACCCGTGGACACCCTGGGGTACAGTGGTTCCCAGCGTCCGGGCGAGCGGAAAGGAAAAGTGGCCCAGCGGGGAGCAGCGAAAAGCCAAAGAGATGATGTCGACTGACCGCGGAAAAGAGAAAGTGTCGCCGTTTAACCCCCCGGTGACAGCATCTATCGCGAACCATGAATAATTCTCGGTCAGTCTCGAAAAGAATCGAACGTCGACCGTGGAACGAACTCGATCATAAAGAGCCTGGGCGAGGACTTCCTTTTCAGAGTCCCGACCGCGACACCACCTCCCCCTCCTGGCCCGGAGAATCCCCGACGAACCGATCGTAGGAGCGCCTCGGGCTTGGTTGGCCGGGTCAGTAACTTATGGCCGCGACGTAACAGCACGGCGAACGGGTCGACGTCGAATGACCTAGCCGCTAGCGGTAGAGACCGTCTTATGGGCACTGGAACACAGAGGGAACCGCGGTGGAAAGGGAATAGAACGCGGAAGAGTGTTGGATATCTTTAAGACTAGGTCGCTCGGTCGCACTGCTGTTGCACTATTTCGCCATACCGCTGGCCGCAAGCTACTTTACTCTAGACGGTGCTCCAGCCTCCGCAGGTTCGCGAGGTGTCTATGATGGATTTCCTTTTTTAGACGGGCAAGGATGGGCGGGTTGCGCGGGTCGTGGGTGCAGCGATTCGATTAGAAAAATCGGAGAGCCAGGGATTCCGGACGCGTAAAGGGAAGCGGAGGCGTTATCGATTAAAATATTGCTGCGTTTCGTGAAATTAGGCTGACGTTAGCGGGCAATTTATCGCGAACGTTCGAGGGCTGGAAAGAAAAGTGTCGAGAAGATGGCGTAGTCGGTTGGCCCAGATCTCGCGAGGACGTTGCCTCTCCCCCCACGGCGCTTTTCGTGCACGCGTCACTGACCTGGGTTCAGTTTTACTGCACGGGGAGATTCGCGGCGCCGCAATCAGCGCGCGGGTCGCGATAAACCTGCGATAAAATTGCACGTTGCACCGTCGACGCGGTTCGCGGGCCGCGCGATTCACGAAACGCTCGTCCGGATCTGATCGGGCCCGCTTCTATATTTGTCCATCTAATCTCGCCCTCGCTCGTCGCGAAAACCGAGAGGCCCTCGCCGTTTCGTTTCCGGCCCCCCGGGGACCCGTCTGCTTCTAAATTTGTCAGGCGTCCTGGATATTCCGTTTTAGCCTGTCTCGTTCCGAGAAGGATCGACGGGGTGTCGACCGAACCGCGAATCAATATTATCGCCGAAGGACCACGCAAACTTTTATACATAGCCGGGCACTTCTTCCTTTTATATTCGCGTCGACGTCCCTCTTTAAATATCCCCGTCGCGGCGCGTCGCGGCGCGTCGCGTCGGGACAATCAACGGTGGAGGTGCGCGTCGACTCTTTTTCCGGAGGGTTGAAACCAGGCGACCGGTGCATTAACCCTCCGGTCGTCGACCCCCGAGCCAGTTACGTCACACTCTGCTGTTTCCCCTCCGTCCCCCTGGTCGTTGCCCCCTACCACGGTGAGCGTACCAGAGTATCCCTTCCACTCTGCCGCTCTTCCCCTCCAAATCGCTCCGCTTGTCCTCCCACCAGCCCGTCTACTTCTCCTGTCCTGTGCGAAACCTCCTCTCGATCCTCTCTTCCTCCTTGCTCCTCCTACGGTTCGAACCCTCTCCCCCGGCACCGTCGTTGCCCGGCTCGGCTTAACCGTCATTTTTGATGTCGTAACGAGTCATGATCTCATTTTCATTTGATTGCGCGGGTATTTTGGTGCTCGGTTGGGGTTACCGACCCCGGTGAATCTACTTTAGAACCGGGTCAGCCGCTTATTATCGTGGTAGGTGTTCGCTCCGCGCGGTATCTCCGGACGACCGCCGAGCGGGCAACGCGTTTCGAGATAACACCGCCCCGTTGCGCGCGGAATCGAACGTCACGCTTCTCCTCTGACGCCCGACGAAGCCACCCCTCGAAACGCGACACCCCTGCGTTTCGGCGACGCTTGCCTGGCTCGGGGTTTCTTTCGACGAGGGACGGTTTATCGTGGGAATTTTCGTGGATCTTCGGAGGGCTGGCCGCGGTTGGGCAGTCGGGGTATTTTCGCGAGGAATGAAATTCGGCTGATTGGAATGATTCCTTTTATATCCTCGTTGGCTCTGCGCTTCGAGCAACATTTTTTTCTGCAAGTAATTCGCGAGGACTAAGCGTAGCCTAATTGATTCTCGAATCGGGCGAAGCGGAGCGCGACGACAGTATCGATATCTAAATAGGGTGACATTTTATTCGTCTAATACGCCGGCGACAAATTTAGCGGCCGATCTGTCGGGGAAGATCTCCGGCGGCGTGGAAACGGAAAATAGTTCGCGCGGTGACCTCGGCGATCGACTTCCCCGGTATCGATGCCCGGGGAATAGGGCAGCGAACTGTTCGAGGTCAAACGAGAGTACAAAAGCTGATCGGCCAACGGCACAATTTCTTCCCGCTGCTTCTATCGAATTTCCCAGATCCGCCGTTCTCCAAAATACACCGCGAGTATCTTCAACCCTGCTTAAATATACAACGAACGCGATAACTACATCTCCCAAAATTATTTACATCGCCAGTCTTATCCAGCTCATTAAAAATAAGCCGCGGAATCAACAACAAATTCCAAAGGCGGATTAAACTAATTGCACACGCCGCATCGAACTTTAATCGCGAGCCCAGAAGGAACGAGCAACATCATCCAATCCGTCCTTTCTGAAGAAAAGAAAAATCATAACAACATGGAATCCTTCGCTTCCCTAAAACCCTCCTGGCACCCAGAGCGATCCGACGACCTCTCGAATCAATTTCCCATTCCGCGTCCGCGCTCGCGCGATCAGCCTCGTCTCTGACCTCGGCGAGTCGGGCATCGTCGTCCGGGGAGCATCGCGCGGAGCGCGAATTCTTGGGGTCGTAGGTGCGCGTCCGATCTGCCGCGCGCGAGCGGTTAATGCCCCCGAGCGTAGCGGAGAGTGTCGCGGCGTTGAGGCAGCGCGACGCGACCCGACGCGGCTCGGCGTTTCGTTGCGAGGCGCATGCTCCCGCACGGACGCGCGCATTATGTACGTCACCGTTACTCCGTTTCGTGTCCTGTCCTCTCTCCCTCCTTTCGCCGACTTCTCGTATCGCTCGTTGCACGCCACCTCCATCCCGCTCCTCGTCCTTAACTCTTTCCTCGTCGCCGCCTGTTCCTCTTTCTCCACCGGCGCCCCCCGCCCGCACCTTTTCTCTTTCACCGCCGCCGTCCCTGCATCTCCGTTGCTCCGCCGCCGTTCCCGTCTTCGTTCCCCTGGCCCGTGCTCGCCCGTGGGAGCAGATACGCTCGCTCTCCCCCTACCAGATCAACCCCTCCCTCCTCCCAGAGGAACGTTCCAACCCCCTCTCCGGCGAGCTGCAGTCGCGCGCTCCGGTCGTTGGCCCCGCGACCACGTCGTGTGTATATCCCACACTCTCCTTACCTACGTCTGTATGCACTCGCGGCTGTGTGCACCGCGTGCAGCGATGCATTCGCGGGCTCGCTCCTTTCGCGGAAAATAAAAGCGAACACACCGGTGAACGTGACGCGGGACACGCCGCCGCTTTGCCGCGAGGTTGATGCTCCCGTGTATGCATATAGGCGCGCGCGTTTCAGAGGGTGGCTTCGCGGAGATCGGGACGGAGCTTGAGGAGGATCGCGAAGCTCCGGGTGACGATCCTCTGGAATACGCGTATCCCGGGGGAAAGTTTAGGAGGGGGAGGGGGATTGATGGCGATCGCGCGGTTCGACGCGCCGGTTTCGAAGTGGATCTTGTAACTGGATTCGCCAACTTCTCTCACCGGATCGAGCGGAAACGCGCGCACGCTTTCGCGTCCGCATCTGCCCGGGACATGGGAGAATATTTTCGGTTTCCGTGGAATAAACCCTCGTTGACGAGTACGATATTCCGCGGCGTCTATTTCCAAGCCGATTGACGAGCGTACGTACACGGAAAACCGCGATAAATAGATCCGTTTGCGTTTCAACGTGGCGGTGATACAATGGTGGCGCGTGCGCCAGCCGACGTAAGTCGAAGCGCGGCAGGCAAAGGTGGTCGCCCCCTGACCTGTCAGGGGGCATGCACAGTGTTTGAGAGATCGATGCATCGCATTCTCCCACAATTCCACCCCGCTCCCACCCTCTCGACGGTACGGTTCCACCTCCGCCGGATTCGCGGCAAGCAAGGGGTTCAACAGGGGTTGCTGGCCTCGTCCGGGAATCGTGACACCGCCGCACGCCCGATAACACCTTCCAGCGTTCCCTTTGGCGTCACCCCCATATCCCACTCGTCCTCCCTTAAAATTCCAGCGATTCTATTATCGAATCCCCTTCTCAGCAATGCATACCGCCGTCCCCGGTGAAATTCAATCGAGACGCCCCTCGGAATATTCGAACGACCCCCGAATTAGTCGCGGTTCCCACCGTGGAACCCCGCGACGAACGATATATTCTTGGCTCGGTTCGACGGCGAAACAATTTCCGACGAAATAAATACCGCGACCCGAAAGGATGCTTAACCGCGATTCCGGGAGAACAAACGCGAGCAGGGTTCATTGGCCCAGAGAGAGGATTTCAAACGGAGAGCCGGCCGGGGCGTTCGATCGCCAACGGCACGGGGAAGCTTAACATTGGCAGCGCTGACAGTTCATTGACTTGCATCGAACGCGTGCAACCGATTGACAGGCCGGGCGCGGAGGTGCAACGGTACATCGTTCTCTCGTCTCTCTGTCGGCCTGTGCACGAAGTTGAGGTAGGCGAGGTCGCGTGTCTGACGTCACGAAAGAGTCACTTGACGACCACACTGTGTCGCCAATTCCGTACGCGTACGTGTATGCACACGCGTGCGCGCCTCCGGCTCTATCTTCGATAGAGAAGTGGACGAAGATACAACCGCGACGACGACGACGACGACGACGACGACGACGACGCACGACTACGACGACGACAACGACGACGACGACGTCCCATGCGTCGTTCGTTACGTAACTCGGAGGTCGTTGACCGATACGCGGCCGGGAACTTCCTCTGTCCTGACCTACCTCCTTTCCCATTCTCAATTAGCCGCACAAAAAACAATATACCGAACAGTCGCTAGCCTCTACCGCTTTATCTTCCACCTCTACCTCTATCTTATAGATAGCTCCCGGTGCACATCTATACCCGCGGCGTGATCGATAGAGCTATCAAAATCGTAGGTCAAAATAACTAAGTAGACGGGTCGATACAGCCAGGGTTTGTTCACCCCCACGGTCGAGCGTAGGAAAAGCTGCGGGTCGTAGCTAGTTGAAAAGCGTACGAGGCTCCAAAAAAAAGCGGAACGCGTGTGCGTGTGCGTGTGCGTGTGTGTGTGCACGCTCCAAAAAAAGAGAGGGTCTTTTTGCTCTTTACACCGGCAAGGGTCGCAGGGCAACGAGTTAAATACACGCACGAGCCGAGGGTGGTTAGGGTGGTTAGGGTGGAACGTCGCTCGAGAGGGTGGTTCCTTGTAGAAAACTATGAAGGGGGGGGGGGGATGGGGAAAAATGGAAGGAACCCGTTAGTGGAGCAGGCGAGACTCTATGGTCGCGTTGGGTCGACGAGGAGAACGATATATCGAGGGTTTTGCCAGCGCGGGCGAACGGAGTATGTTCATGGAACAGAGACAACGCGTGACGGAGATAGATAGACGTGGAGGGTAAAAGATAGAGGGAGAGAGAGAGGGTGTAATGGAGAAAAAGGGCGAGAGAGGGGGAGAGGCACGAGGAACGGCAGAGTGCGCGCAAGGGGGACTCTCACTTTCACGCGGTGAACTGCGGGTGAACGTCCGGGAATTGGGTCAGAGTGTCCCCCACCTCGACGGGCCAGAGGCAATGTGCCGAGGCTCTATGCTCTCTGTGCTAGAAAGAGCCAGTCCACAGCCAAGCTCCGATACAAACGGTCGCTTCTTTTTGCCCCGCTGAAAACTTGCGTCCCAGCTCTCGTATGATATCGTACGGGTGGAGGAACAGTTACGCACGATTCGCTAGAGACTTTGGCCGTTTGGTCGGCGTGTTACGTTTCAGTGAATCGAATTTGCCAAGTTTGTGCCGGACAAGTAGGAGAGTTTCGCGTTTACCGCGCCGACCCGCGAGTTTCGTCGAACGAGGGAGGAATCGGGATAGCGATAGTAGAAGGGAGAGGTAGAGGTGGCGAAGAGACAAATATCGTCGACTCGAGTGAATTCATGGGGTGCTTGTGTGAATGTGACCTGGCCACCCCGCGCACGGGGACCAATTGCTCGTCAGGGTCCTCCTCGGACAGTGACGGTCAGACTGACGAGGGTTTCGTTGGTGATTCGCAGGGATTCTTCCGGCGCAGCATTCAGCAGAAGATCCAGTACAGACCTTGCACGAAGAATCAACAGTGCAGCATCCTTCGGATCAACAGGAACCGCTGCCAGTATTGCAGACTCAAGAAGTGCATCGCTGTCGGGATGAGTCGCGATGGTGAGTTTCGTTATCCCGTATATTACCCCCCGAATCTCCCTATGCACATGCGCGCAATGTTTCATTCAAGAGTATACCTATTTTTGCACGATTCGTATTTAACGTTATCAACGGCGATAAGATTAGTCGAGGAACGAAACGTATCACCGTATCAGTAGCACGCGTCGTTTTTTTTTTCTTCTTCTTCGTCGCCGTCTCGTAACGCGCATATCTGCCAAAAAGTAGTTTCTAAAATCTAGAGTGACGGGTCGTTGACCGTTTGCGTAACGCCATTCCCCGCGACACAGGCAAGAGTGTCGCAATGGGCGAAAGTGGCCAGTTCGCCATTTGAGAAAGCAGCCGCGATTATGTGCTTCCCTCGAAGCCCCTCTCGCGATGAGCTTGCTTTCTTTTCGAAACATCGGGTCCGATCCCGCCCGTTGACCCCTTTCCCGCCGCGAAACTGTTCACGAGTAGATTCGACCGACGCGCAGACCCACCGGGTCAACGACCTACGAGCCATCTGCCGCCCGCCGTGGATACGACTACTGTCGTCTGATCTATAACCGTCCTTATCTACTCCGCGAATCGGATCGGAGCGAAATATTCCGCAAGATTCTGGAGCGTTGCTTGCAACCGTCGTCTTTGTTTACGATGCTCGGCTATTTGGTGTCAAGAATCGTTTCGCGAACGATAAAAATCGTATCGATAGTAAACAGGTTGCCTAAACAAAGGGAGGCCAAGTTTGAGAAGCAAGTCTCGCTGATAGCAGCATCGTGTAGGATCGTGTCGCGGGGTCAATACTCGGGCATTGCTCGCCTTGCATGCAACTCCACGTCCGTAGAAAGAGTACCGCTACTCGCCGCTACGTACCCGGTGACCCTTCCACCTCCTTCTACGGCCCCCACTTTTGCGCTTCCCGCGTACGCTATCGCGATCATCTCCTGCCTTGTCCTACCACGCACGGCTTGATCTCCTTGCGAGGCGAACCCCTCCACTCGGTGGCGAGCGGCAACGCGCCGTCGCGTGGCGCTACGCTCCACGCGGAGACCTCGCGAACTTCGTCCCCTTCGCGATGGGGATTCCCCACCACGGCTGCGCGTTAACGTCCCCACCTCCGCGATTATCGCGGCCGAGCCACCTGACGCTCGAGCGCATGCTCGTCCGAGCAGTCCCGCCAAACCGATGGGACAGATACAGCCGCCTCTCAATTTGCGATTAGACGCCGACGAGGTGGGTGTCGTCGCTGCTGCTGCGCTTCGGTCCTCGCTCGGTTGATCGGTCGAATTTGGCATTCGTCGACAACGTTCGGCGAGGTACGCGTTGCATGGTAATCGATGATACAGGAAAGATCGCGGTTGGATGTCCGCGAATCATCTCCGCGGCAATTACCGCCGCGATCAGACCAACAACGGTTTCGACGCGTTTTCGAATCGTGTCTCCGCCGATGGAGTACATACGTGACTCGAGCGGCACGCGTTAGGAATCGCGATCGCGATGACCTCGTGGTCACCGGAACTAGCCGGGATCGAACACCATCGCGATCGTTCGATCGATTCGAGGCACGTCGGCGCATAAGCAGACCGACCGGAAAAACAGATTAAAAGAAATCGAATTCCGTTCGATCGTCGGGTCGTTGAAGTTAATCTCGTTCGAAAAGGGATGCGACACGTCCATCGACGGCTACGAGAGAGATCGATCGTTCGTGAACAGATAAGTCTAACGGCGGCAGCTGGTGACGGGGCAAATAGCCAGCTAGCCGAGGGGTTGCCCAAGGTCGTCGAGGGTAGCTTACCCCCGACGAAGGAAGCTCGCATCTGCGCACACCGAGAGTGTCTCACCTCTCTGGCATCGGGTCCTCTCTATTTCTCCATCTATTAGAATCACCTCCTCGTCGTACATTCGCGACCGATGCAAAGAGGAAGAGGGAATCGTGCTTATACGTATATATACACGCAACAATTCTCACGTACATTCACGACCAACACCCCTTCCTCTCGTCGGTGTGCCCCGCTGGCCGCTACACCCGCCGCGTATATACATTCGCTCGCTATATAGTATATATAGGTCGGCGGTACGCCTCGTGCGGCTGTCGCTGAAACCAAGTTCAAGGCCAAAGGCTCGGCAAAGGCCACAATCGTGGCCGGTGGTGGGAGTCGTTGATGGCTGAATAAGTGGAGGGGCTGTTGAACGCAACCCGCGGAACATCACTCAGTCGGCGGTGATGCTGTCTCGCGTTTGCACGCGTTATACTGTCGCGCTCCTTTCTTGCACTCTCTGGCCGCCTGTGTGCGAAGCAGACAGCCGTGTGTCTGGCGGCGCGCCGTGCATGCTCGCGCTACACGTCTAACTGGATCTTCGTCGGAGTGACTCGCGGCAAACCAGCTTGATAGTCAGCCAACGAACGGATTACGTTACAATTTAGGGCAGCGTAGGTCGATTGGAAAGAGGAGACCGACCGATTGGAACATTGAAATCGCGCGTATGGTGTGTCGTTCGAATTCGCCGCGAAAGTCGACCGTTAGTGCTTGTGCCGATGGGAGATTAATTTTGGTGCGCGGTGCGGTTCGCTTCGAAGCTACACGCGATTACAGGGTCGAGCGTTCTCCTCGACCGTTCTCCACGACCGTCATGGGAGACGAGTTACCCATACTGAAGGGAATCCTGAACGGAGTTGTCAACTACCATAATGCACGTAGGTGTCGAATTGCCCTCCGGAAAAGAAATAAAAAAACGACTAGGAACTAGGACCGCGACACTCGCCGTGACGTATCGAAATATCTGTGTTCCCTTTCTCGACTTTCTAACGAAGAAGGATTCGTAGCACGAGGCCGAGACAGCCGGCACTTTCGTTTCTCGCTGCGCGTGAAAGTCGTGCGCTTTCCCCTCTCGATTTTTTTTTTTTTCTTTTTATCGTCAACCCGCGTAGGTAGCCCAGACGCGCTATGTCGTCTACAATTCGAATCCGATACGACGATAAGCGTTCCTCGTGGAAAGTGTTCGTGACACACCCCGCGTGCGGCATCGAGATTAACGAGGAAACAGATAGAAGGGATGGACGCGTACCACTTTTCCGCGAACTCGTTGGCGACGAGAACCGCGCGAAGGTTGAACAGACGCGGCCGCGTTCGTCGCGTGATTCATCCATTGATCGTATTAACTATTCATCGCCGTGTCCTTCCTTCTCAACCACTGACCGAACACCGCCCGTCACCTCTTCATAACCGCTCACCATCCGTGTTTTTCTGCTTATAGCGGTGCGATTCGGCCGTGTGCCCAAGCGTGAGAAAGCCAGGATTCTGGCTGCTATGCAGCAGAGCTCCCACAGCCGTTCTCAAGAGAAGGCAGTAGCAGCCGAGCTGGAGGACGAGCAACGACTCCTGGCTACCGTTGTGCAGGCCCATCTCGACACATGTGACTTCACCAGGGACAAGGTCGCCCCTATCCTGGTCAGAGCACGAGAGACACCAAACTACACAGCGTGTCCACCAACCTTGGTTAGTATCTGCTCCACTTCACGTTCAACCGTTTTCATTCGCCCACTTTTCTCCTCTTCTTCTTCCGCGTTTCGGACAGTCCATTCTTGTTGCTCGCTTGCGTCAACGTAGAGCGCACGTTTCTACGCGCAAACGATATACCGGTCGACCTCGAGTCAACCAGGAAACGAAAGCCTTTCCAATAATTATTCGCGCGCACCTTTTTTCCGTTTTTCTAATCGTGACACGTTTCCCCCTTGCTGTGTTACAGGCATGCCCCCTGAACCCTAATCCTCAGCCATTGACTGGCCAACAAGAGTTGCTGCAAGACTTCTCGAAGAGGTTCTCGCCTGCCATCCGCGGCGTGGTGGAGTTCGCGAAACGCATTCCTGGCTTCAGCCTGCTGGCACAGGACGACCAGGTCACGCTGCTGAAGGCAGGCGTGTTCGAGGTGTTGCTGGTGCGGCTGGCCTGCATGTTCGACGCTCAAACGAACAGCATGATCTGTCTGAACGGACAAGTGCTCAAACGGGAGTCCATCCACAATAGTAGTAACGCCAGATTCCTCATGGACTCGATGTTCGATTTCGCCGAGAGGGTGAACTCCCTGCGACTCTCCGACGCGGAATTGGGACTCTTCTGTTCCGTTGTGGTGATCGCCGCGGACAGGCCAGGGCTAAGAAACACCGAGCTGGTCGAGCGTATGCATAACAAGCTTCGAAACGCCCTGCAGACTGTCCTCGCTCAGAACCATCCTCAGCATCCGGACATCCTCAGGGAGTTGCTCAAGAAGATCCCAGACCTGCGAACCCTCAACACCCTTCACTCGGAGAAGCTGCTGGCCTTCAAGATGACCGAGCAGCAGCAGCAGATGCAGGCCCAACAGCAACACCAACAGCAACACCAGCAGCAGCAGCAGACGCACGTGATCAGCGCTCAGCAGCCGCAACAGCAACACTGGCCCATGGAGGAGGAACCACCGGCATCCTGGGGATCAGCTTCCGACGTGACCCTGGACGAGGCCGTGAAAAGTCCTCTGGGCAGTGTGTCGAGTACCGAGAGCACCTGCAGCGGAGAAGTGGCCTCCCTCACGGAGTATCACCACGTAGCTCCGCCGAGTGGCCACCACGCGTCCACCGCACCCCTCCTGGCCGCCACCCTAGCCGGAGGACTCTGCCCTCATCGCAGACGCGCGAACTCCGGCAGCACGAGCTCCGGCGACGACGAGCTGCACCGTGCATCGTTGTCGAAAACACCTCAGCCACCTCAGTGCCCGCGGTTCCGCAAATTGGATTCCCCGAGTGATAGCGGAATCGAGTCAGGCACAGAGAAACCCGACAAACCAGCTAGCAGCAGCGCCAGCAGCGCACCAACCTCCGTGTGCTCAAGTCCGAGGTCCGAGGACAAGGAAGTCGAGGACATGCCTGTTCTGAAGCGAGTGCTGCAAGCTCCGCCTCTGTACGACACCAATTCCCTGATGGACGAGGCTTACAAACCTCACAAGAAGTTCCGTGCCCTCCGCCAGAAGGACAGCGCCGAAGCAGAGCCGGCCGTGATCGTCCAGCACACACAGTCCCAGCTGCATCTTCATTTAACCTCTCCGCCGGCCAGGAGTCCGTCGAACCAGGTGCAAGTCCAGTGTCCACAAACGGCGAGCCTCCTGAGCAGCACCCACTCGACGCTAGCCAGGAGTCTGATGGAGGGTCCGAGGATGACAGCCGAGCAGCTGAAGCGTACGGACATCATTCATAATTACATAATGCGCGGTGAAGCCAGCCCCAGGTCGCCGGCGGTGTCGCCGTCTCCCGCGGAACAGTGCGCATCCACGACCACCATAACAGCGCGTTCGCCTCAGGGAACGCAAGGATTGCTACAGTGCGCCACCAGCAGCTACCCAAGCGCCAGGTGGCCCGCGACTTCCGTTATAACGACGACAACGGGCGCCAGACAACAGCACCAGCACCAGCAGCAACAACAGCAGCAGCAGCAGCAGCAGCAGCAGCAGCAGCAGCAGCAGTCTTCCTCGGACTACCTCATGGTTGGGAATTCACCAGCCTCGTCGCCGAGGTATCTCTCAGCGGTGGCGACGAGTAGTACGAGCACGAGTCCACGGCCTGCGTCGAGTACAGCAGCGACCCTGGTGCTCTCTGGTTGTCCTAGTAACATGATGGAACTCCAGGTGGACATCGCGGACAGTCAACAGCCGTTGAATCTGTCGAAGAAGTCGCCGTCCCCGTCGCCCAGGCCACTGGTGGGCCCCTGCAAGGCGTTGTCCCTCGAGGCGTAGTGGCCTGGCGAGGATGTATGAGCGAGTTGGGGTTCGTGACATCGGAACGAACGTGTTCCGGGGCAGCCCACCTGTTTTCGAAGCGGACGTACGTATCGTACACGACGAACGTGTTTGTTCGCGGGGTGTTCAGTTGGTGTCCACGTCGGTCGACCCTCTCTCGATACGGATGAAAAGTGCCAGGACGCTCAGAGCGCGTTATAAACCAAATAATTTATTAATTTAAACTGTTAAGTATCGGTGATTGCTCGAGAGATACGGTGGCCAGGTGGTACACGTTGCTGGGCATTCCTTTGTCGGGACAACTCCGTATGGATGGAGAGTCCGAGGGAATCGAAGAGGATTGTGCAACAGTGCATGGGCCTGGTTTTCGATGGGACACTTGAACGAGTCGATCAGACGGACGCTTGTGATAAATGTGACTAGTAAGTGCCGTTTCGGTGAGAATTCGTCTCTGTACACATTTAACCATCCACCTATCTACCACCTATCGAATTTAATTGCGAGAGCAACGGCGTACAGAGGAAAGCTGTCTATGATCTAGATAGGATCTAGATAGATGGCGTGTCGATAAGACTCCCTGGATATGGTATCGAATGGGAGGGGAGAAATAACGATGAGATAAAAATGTGAAGAGGAAGAAGAAGAAGAAGAAGAAGAAGAAGAAGAGGGAGAAGAGGAGGATTGAATGTTACAGAAAAAATTGAATAATCTATCTTACATGTGATAATCATGGAAATCGCGCATCCTGTACAGTACTCCACCTCATTCATCGATCATCTACTCTACTATAATTATTGAATATTATTAAAAGTAATTAATTATTATTGTAACATGTGTAAGGTATAATAATCGTAAAAGAAAACGTTATCATCTTGTGTATGTGCGCGTAGGGAAAGTATAAGACGAGCATATGCGAGTGACAGAGAGCAAAAGAGAGAGAGAGAGTGTGCGTGCGTTTGTGTTTGCGTGTATGTGTATGAGTGAATGGAATCGATCAGGAACAAAACAAAAAATACAAAGAAAATACAACAACACAGAAGAACGAATGGAACGTGAGCGTGCTTGTGCAAGTGAGTCGGGGCAAAATCGCAACAAAGAAAATATTCCGCAGCAAAAACGATAACAGTAGACACGAACGAACGGCGAAGGAAAGGAGGAAAAGAAAGAACAGTTTTTTTCTTTTGGCGTTTGCGAGCCGTCGGGAAAGCGCGCATTTCAGAACGATTTTCAACTAAAAAAAAAAACAAAAAACAGAACGATTCTTTCGTTTAGAACATATGAGACTGACCCGGCCCGCCGCGGCCTCCAGAGTTTGCAATCAACCGTACGTACCTTTGTAAAGACGAGAACGTGTCGTTCCTCCCGTCCCCGCGAACAACTAATACTGAGGGTGGAAAATGAGTCCCAGAACGTAAGAGAGAAAAAAAAAAAGAATAAAGGATCAAACGGGTGACGAGAGGCAACGTGCACGACGCTAGGAGAGCATGAGAGACGAGTGTGCGTGTGCGCGAGCGAGAGAAAGATAGAGAGAGCTAGAGCACGAAGGGCGACGGAGAACGTTCGAAACCGATTGAAAGCAAAGAAACGAGATACGCCGGAGAATGATACGAAGGGAAACGAAACGAAACGAATTGTGAGTCGCGTGTTAGTGATCGGCATTAAAAGTGGCGCAGTTGTAAATAGTAGATTCGTAAGGTTAAGTCCTAGGAAAGGCGCGAGTGGACGAGTTTTCTTTGCTTTTTCTTTCATTTTTTTTTCTTTCTGAAGGAAAAAAAAACGAAACGCTCGACGAGAAAGTGAGAGAAAGAGAGCGAGAGTGAGAGAGACGTTACGGAAATGAAAAGTATGTTACAGAGCGAGAACAAGCGTGGAAAAGTAATGGATAAAACAGTGCGAAGATACGCGGCGGGTTGCGACGCCCGCCCCGCCCCCCCCCCCCCCCTTTTGCCCCTGTAGTACAGTCGACGCCGAGCGATATGATCGGTGCAGGAGAAAGATAAGGCATAGAACGTCAAAGACAAAAAGTCAGTCAATCGTGGTCAGAAAAGAAAAGAAAACAAATATGCAGCAAACAACAACAAGAACAACCTGGAGAACACGAGAAACACACACGCTATTGTAAGAAAGGGAACCGTATACACGTACAGACAGAACACGCATAGCCGGGCCGAAGAAACAGCGGCGATAAGAGAAGCGAAAGGTATCGCCGGGGCAACGAGTAAAATCGGGAATAAAAAAAAGGACAGAGAAAATAACTGCTCGACGGACACACCGAAAACCGTTGTCTCGCTACTTTTTTGAGCGCAATCCCGTTCGACGAACGCCAGCAGACAGGACATGGAAAAACATGACATGCATACAGAGACACGCATACATTCACGCGCAGACAGATCCCCCCGATGATGCTTCGTAGTGAAACCACCCTGTGTATTTATTGTACTCGAGGACAAAGTCGTCCCCACCTCCCCCTTTTACGCTGTGTATCGCAAGCAACACTCTCATAAACATACATAAACACGTACAACATGACTCGTTTTTTATCCTTGAATCCTTGCTGTCACCCAATGCTACTACTCTTCGAAACGTACCATCCCCTTGTTTCCTTCCCACAGGTTAGCCAGTCCCCGCTAGAGAGCATCAGTCTGTGTACAACTGCGGCCACGTCGTGCTGCACGATTAACGTGCACAATTAACGGCCGCAGCTGTTTCGTATCTCAGCTATAACCGACAGATCGAAGTCTCTTGTCTCTTGTTCAGCGTATTCCTTGCTGTCCAATGATTAATTGCCTAGTTTTCTGAGCCCGAGTTTCCCAATGTTTTTCATCCCTCCTTATCCTCCAAACCCCCGCCCAACAGCCCTCAATTACCCCGGATATGTCCCCGCAAGCGAACTAGCGTTGATATTCGTAATACTTGTTATGCATAAACTACACATAATGATTATTATAGTAAACGATACATAAAGTATGATATATTTCTCTATCCATTAAGAAAAGGAGGATGCAAAGCAGCTGTTGTTTCTTGGTGGTAAAGATGAGAAACAGAGCAAGGCAGTGTGAAACAACAATGATATAGGGAAAAAAAACGTAAAAAAAAAAATAATAATAAACGATAATATGAATGGTGAAATGAAAACAAAATGTACGGAAATAAGAAAAATAACGAACATACCGAAAGTGTACTGTATTACAATTGCAAGAATACAAACGCAGCCCCGCATATTGCCCAGTGAGCACGTCGTTTTGTACGCTTGGGAGTTGTGAGGTCGTCTGAATAAACATTGTCTGGTGAATTATACAGAATATCTTGTCTCTTATTTATGAGCATCCTCCCCCTGAAGATCTCCCTTCTTCTGGTCCGATGAAGTTTCCGGAATTCTTTCCGAATGGAATATGTTATACCGATTCCTGTTCATTTGTCGGTTCACCTGAATAATTCTGATTAGTACATTCGTGTCGCGAGATGGCTACAGCAGTGGCGGAGAAAGGCTATCGCCGGATGAGGGGGTCAAATGTGCCCCTAAACCAAATTCGACTTGTGAGGTACCGTTCGATAGCTTATCAAGAAAAACCAATTCGTGCCAAGTTTCAACCCTGTAGCTCGACTGAGCGGGTAGTTCGAAAACAGAATTATAATTACAGTTTTTGCTCAGTATTTTCTACTATAGCGTATACCAAGTTTCGAAAAAAATCTGAGTCATTGCAATCATGGACGCACATATTGTATAAGTTTTGCAGATTTTTAAATCGGAAACTCGAGCTGCAAAAAATATAAATCGCCAAAGAATGCTGAAAAATGCCGATTTTGTACTGAAGAAATCTTTTTACCACAATTATACTTTTTTTGTAGGTACATATTATTGATACTACTACCCTCAATTTTTTTCATATTTTTAAATTGGGTGCGCCGCAGTTTTTCGCCGTTTCTTGCATGGCAAAGTAATTTATACGACCAATTTTCCTCCATTCTTTGCGAAATAAGTGTTTTATACAGTGTTTAATGTTTTTACATTCAGCCGACCAGCATAGGAATCGAGAAATGTAAATAAAACGGGGCGATTGAACTCACGTTAGTAGGTATATAATCTAAAACATTCACAACATATTCAACGGCGTCGATGGTTCCGCGATAAGGTGTTGAACTAGTAAACCGCTTCAAACTTTTTGTAGGTTCTGGTCCCTCTCAGGTTGATTTTTTTCTCTCCGCAAAGGCGTTTTCCAAATTTACTTTCCTTTATTCCTAACTATAAGACAATGATTAATATTTGTTTACAAAAAGTCTAGGAACATTTTTTAAATATAGACCCCTAAGAGAACGCAACAAAGTTGTCAAAAGGCGCTCCAACAAATAGCAAAGAAGCTGTAAATTGAGCTTTAAAAAAGGGCAAAGAAGCTCCAAATTGAGCCTTAACAGAATGCAAAAAAAGTTACAAACTGAGCCCTAAGAAAACGCAGAAAAGTTGCAAATGGAGCTCTAAGAAAACGCGAAAAAGTAGCAAATTGAGCGCTAAAAAACGCAAACGGTTGCAAATGGAGCCCTAAGAAAACGCAATAAAGTTGCAAATTTAGCTCTAAGATAATTCAAAAAAGTTTAAAATCGAGCCCGAGTAAACACAACAAAGTTTCAAACAACGCCTCGCGAAAACGCAACAAAGTTGCAAACAACGCCTCGCGAAAACGAAACAAAGTTGCTAAGATTCTGAACGAAAATTTGCAACAACATTGCGTAAAATTTTTGCAACAATGTTGCAAACACCGTCTCCCGAAAACGCAACAAAGTTGCAAACAACGCCTCGCGAAAACGCAACAAAGTTGCAAACAACGCCTCGCGAAAACGAAACAAAGTTGCTAAGATTCTGAACGAAAATTTGCAACAATGTTGCGTAAAATTTTGGCAACATTGTTGCAAACATCGCCTCCCGAAAACGCAACAAAGTTGCAAACGCCTCGCGAAAACGCAACAAAGTTGCTAAAATTCTGAACGAAAATTTGCAACAATGTTGTGTAAAATTTTTACAACAATGTTGCAAATTTGTGCCAGTAATTTTTGCAACTTTGTTGCGTTTTCGGGAGGCGGTGTTTGCAACTTTGTTGCATTTTCAGGAGTCGGTGTTTGCAACATTGTTGCAAATTTTCGTTCAGAATTTTAGCAACTTTGTTGTGTTTTGCGAGGCGGTGTTTGCAACTTTGTTGCGTTTTCGGAAGGCGGTGTTTGCAACATTGTTGCAAAAATTGTACGCAACATTGTTGCAAATTTTCGTTCAGAATTTTAGCAACTTTGTTGCGTTTTTGCGAGGGGTTGTTTGCAACTTTGTTGCGTTTTCTTAAGGCTCCATTTGCAACTTTGTTGCGTTTTCTTAGGGCTTCATTTGCAGCGTTTTTGCGTTTTCGTAGGGCCCAATTCGCAACTTTTTTGCGTCTTCTTAGGGCTCCATTTTTAACTGTTTTGCGTTTTCTTAGGGCTCTATTTGCAACATTTTTGCATTTTCGTAGGGGCCAATTTGCAACTTTTTCGCATTCTCTAATGGCTCAATTTGCAACTCTTGCTTTTTTCACTGCTCAACTTGCACCTGTTTTGCGTTTTCATAGGGCTCAATTTGCTACTTTTTTGCGTTTTCTTAGGGCTCCATTTGTAACTTTGTTGCAAAAATTTAGGCAAACCGTTGGTGCAAATGTTTGTGAAGATTGTTGGCAATTTTATTCCGTTTTCGCGAGGCATTGTTTGCAACTTTGTTGCGTTTCCGCGAAGCGTTTATTCCAACCCTGTTTTCGCGAACCGTTATTTGCAACCTGATTGCATTTTGGTGAGACGGTTTATGTATACCTAGTTGCAATATGCTGAGTAATGTTCAGGTCTATAGTTCCAAGTTCTCCGCTTGTGAACTTTGTATTTAAAGTTGCTGCACGGTAGTACTTGTTTAAGTAATTGGAATTAGGTCTTTTGAAAGATTGTTAAGGTGTGAAAATAAAAGGTGAAGCGAAATTGTTTTCATTGTAGATTTATTTAAGTTAATGTATGACGATACAAGTTAGAGAAATGTTCTAATTCAAATTTACAAAGTAATCCTTATGAATTATTCTCTTATATCTATTTACAATACATCGTTCAAGTAAATCTTGTATCAATTCTAAACATTTGTCTAATATAAAAAATGCTATAAAAGTAAATAATCTAATATTAATAAACTATACTTTGAAGTTAATTTACAATACATTTTACAGATAAACCTTATACTAAAATTTAATAATTGGCCCATGCACAATCGCTATCATTTAAATTTAAATAATTGGTATGCGCTATAATGGAAGATACTGAGCAAAAACTACAATTTCAAAAATTTCAAAAACTACGATTTCAACTGAAGCGCAACAACCGAGCCACGAAATAAATTTTCAAATATTTACTTCGATTAGAATTCGCGCAACCAGACAAAACTTTCCATATCCATTATCTCTTATCTATCCTTAAATATTCTATCACTTCAGAGGGACCTAAGCAAGCGCGTCGAATAAAAAATGTCATTGCTTCTGGAACTCGCAATCAACCCTACAACGCCTACAACCCTACAACCCTACAAGCAAAACAAAAGAAGAAAGCAATCACGATAAAGATCGACCAACCCTCTTTCCACGCTTTCTTTCGCCGTGTCTTTCCACTTAAAAAGTAAAAAAACCAATCAAAGGCAAAGAACCCCAAAAGCAACGCGGAACAATCGTCGGGCAGGTGAATCACGGGGGCTAATTGCTACACGAGCGGCGGCGTTGCGTAATCGGCCGGGTTTCAAGCTCAGGGGGACGACGACGAGTGGTACAACATATAACTTTTCGCCGTGTTCGAAAAATCGAACAAGGCAATGCCATCATCCGGCAGCGAATTCCCATAACAGGTCGCGGCGCGTGGCGCCACGTGGGCGTCGGTTGCCACGCAACCTGTCTCACCTCTCTGTGTCCTACGGTGAACTTTCCCCGTGCAACTACACTTTCCAGCCCCCCGCGGGACCACCCCGCTTTCAAAGTTACGCTGTATGGTGCAGGGTGCATGCGCTGGTATTAATCCACGCGCACACCCATTACGCCAACGCTCTGATTGCCGCGGGACGAGGCAGACGTGGGCGGTGTAAACGTCGGGACTCGTAACGATGGAATTATCCGGTGGCGTCAGATTGTTTTCACCTTTACTCGTTTTCTTATTATCCATTCTTTCCTACCTTTTTGCTGTCCGTTTAATACGCGCCGGCGGGCATTGTCGTTACATTAAACTCGAGCCGGTGCTCGTATCTTCGCGGGGTGCCCTCTTCGATTATTTTATCGTTACGGTTAAATGCAATTGCGCGAGATTGTGTCGGGATAGGGGGGTGAGGGGTATAGTTTTATTAATGCAGGCATTAGTAACGCATAAAATAAATTCGCAATCGCGCAGCTATACGTGGTGAAGGTAAAATCAAGTAAGTTATCCAGCTGATCTCGCTTTGAAACTCTTGCATTTCACTCTTTTCAAACTTGAACGAGTCCAACGTGACTGCCGTTTCGTCGGGGTTTGCTTGAACGAAAATACCTGGATTGGCCTCGCGCAGACTGGAACGCGTCGCGATCGTTTAGCTTCAATTGAAAATCGATCCTTCGATTGAAGAGGGTTGTTTCGCGACCGAAGAGGTTGAGCACCCCGTGCCATCGGTAGGCAGCGTCGCGCGTAGGATGATTCAGGAATGTCAAACAATATTGAAGTATCTGAACAGTCTCGATCAGCGTCGCGAAAAACGAGAAGCGATCGAGAGGCGCGCACGGGCAGAAAGTGGCACGCGAAGCTCGTTCATACTCGGAATTCAATTATCGGTCGCCCCGATGTCGGGCATTGTCTTCTCAAAGGAGTCGTTCCAACGAACGTGGCCGGCTCGAGGCCACCGTTGACTGCCATTTCGCAGCGTATGCTGTCCCCGGGCAAACGCACTACATTTCCAGACTGGGATTTAGCCTCCAGGACGCCCTCACGGACGCGCACACGTCGACCTCTCGGTATTCAGCCCTTCTCCTCCCTGTTCGAACCGTTGGCCGCGGGTGTTAAGCTCGATTCACAAGTGCACGATGCGGGGCACAGAAACACTTTGTTCCTTCGCGATCGAAGAGTTCAGTCGATGTAGCATTTGCAATATCTTCCGCATTTCTTTGTTAATATCACGGGGACATTGATCGAAGCGCTGGCCAACGGAGGGTTGTACCAACAATTTATGGCGAACGTCGGTGATCGTAACATTTATTTGTCTTTTGTAAATTATTCAATAACTCTCCGCAGCTTGTGATTTTATAATATATTTTATTGACCACGCGATAAGAGCGACATCCTTACTGAATCAATGGTTTGAAGGAACTAACCGCATCCAAATTAACGGACTGACCCGAAGCATAGACGACTAATCTCGTGTGGGTGCGGGGCCCTATCGGTTCTCATATAAACAACAGTTCAAACCTTATAAACAGGATGAAAGGAACAGTATAAGGCATCCCCTCTCACACGAGAATGAAACGTTAATTTTTGTATTGATTTTTATTGAAAAATCTAACAGTGATTCCGCTGGGTACGATGTATTTTCGCTAATGGGCTGATTGAAACCGAGACGCAATTCGAGCGGAGCATCGCGCGAATAATTTCCAACGATATCCCGGAACGATTGAAAACCGTCCTGAAGCGCTGGCTTAAACGTCAAACAATTTCCCTAAAAACAAAAAACAAACTCCCGAGAGGAACCTCGAACACTCCGAGCAATAACGAACCGGAGGGTACAAAAAGATCAATTAGCTTCCTCGAGGAGCCTCGAAAATCCCGCTCGACAAACACTCGTAACGTCGTTCCAAAACGAGAGGAGAAAAGGGATCGACCCCGCTGCCGTTCACGCCTCTCGTCCGCTAACCCCCGAAAATTGTGTGCCCGCGCGGGTCGAGCAAACACTTCGCCGCGAAGTGTGAATCGGCCTTAAAAGCGGCCGGCTCGCCTCGCAATCAGCTAAGGAGCGCGTTCAAGGTACGAACGAGGTCGCAGACACATTCGAGAACGGGCATGGCATCTCTCCCCTTGGTCGAGAGAAACCCTCCCCCCTTATCAATGCGCGAGACAACGAGACGGCGGATGTGGGGCTCGACGAGACTATGCATCGTTCGCTCTTTCCGCTTCGAGCACCGACCGCACCACCTACGGGACGAAACCTCTCGCGCTTTGTCCCCCTGCGCTTTTTCCTTCTTCTATCCGGCCGCCTCCACCCACCCTTTCCTGCCGCTGCGTCGCCCCATCCTTCTCGATGCCTTTTATTACCCGCGTTTGCTCGCGGCGGGTTCGTGGAAAGCGGTGAAACGGCCGATACGGTCGCTTAACCCTTTAGGACTGGAAATTGTTCTACCGTTGGCTCTCTATGCTTCGCCTTTATTACGAACACCTGAAGAGCGATGAAATAAGACGCGTTCCGGGTACGAACAGTTTCTACAAATATTTAATCATAAATTGTGGCGCGTCGAGAGGAGACAGCGGGGAGGGTTTCGTCCGTGAAACGGTAGCACACTGTGTGGTCCCCGAATCTGATCGTGGGTTCAAGGGGGCAATCGGCGTTTTATTGACCATTTTACCAAACATCGTAGAAATTCGTACGAGGCGTTCAGAGTGATTTTCTATGTTTAATTATGTCCCTCTTTATGAGTAAGAAGTAACGTAGGGCCGCTAAAAGATACTTTTAGGAGGCCCGACGGCGATTATTGACACGAGGCGAAAACGATCGACCACTGGGAAAACGGAGCCGAAGGAAAAGGGTGACAAAAGGTGGCAGGCTCGCCGGCAAACATCGAAGTGGACGCCTATTGGACGAAAAAGTCCCCGTCAAGGACGGTCATTTGCATGACTATAACCGAGGACACTGGAAGGCATACCTACGCGCGGGACACGTGTACCGAGGCGACAGTGAAAAACCTGGATTAGGTTCAATTATGCTGCGCTAATCAAAGTATAAATATAGAAGAATAGGGACATATGTTTATAGCTCTAAATCTCGGCCGCCGTTACGGGAACACTTTATGCAACTATTTTCATCGCCCCGACACTTCCGTCTGCGTTTTTTATCTCTTACCTGAACGCGCACCGTACATTCTCGAAAGGCAACACACCATTGTTCGAAGCTTTCCCCTGAAAGCTGCTTCGCAAAGGAATTTCGCCTTTTATTTTCACCTGACATTTCTTCGGGGCTTGTCGAGTACGACGCTGCGAATGTGTCGAGGGAATGAAAGTAGGCGCAAACGGAAGACGATTTCTGTCACGTCGACTAATTTCACCTTACCGTTGCCGATCAAGAAACAGGAAAGAAAATTCGTAACTAATAGAAATATCGAAATTTCGTGGCTCGTTGAACGAATCATTCCCAATAAACCGTTCGAACCCCGAACCGCGTCAAATAATTGAATCCCCAACACTGGACGGCTTCGATCTCAAATCAACGACCACGATTCTCCCCAGAATCGCGAGTACGTCTGAGCCTCGCACCCTTTCGCGTTCCAACCCTGCACAGCGATGCGAGCTTGCCTCCGCTCTCGATGCCGTCACGTTTCCCTCCGTCTTGAGCCGAATCGTCGTGATCGAAGGCCGTCGACGTCCACGCGTCCCTCCATCACACCCGTGACTTTCTTCCGGGTTAACGCACCCTCGACCTTCGAGGCCCTCCTTCGCTCGTGCCGGCACTACACGTGGCGAGGTCGCGACCCCCGCGAAAAACCAACCTCGCCCGGATCTTTTCTACCCCTGGTCGAAGGGAGAATTTACGAGCGTACGCCTACTCGACGCGACACGCGCGCGTTCCGCCCCGAAGGGCCGCCGCATGTCCGCGGCGTTTCTTCTCCTGTATTTGCGTCGCGACGTCGAACGAGAGACGAATGGTCCGGCTGCTAATGGGCCACGTCACTCCGCGCGTCTTCGTTTATCCGCGTTATTTTGATTTACGTTTCGATTCGGTTATTTTCAGGGTCCGCTTCGCCACACCCGGCTTGCGCGAGCTCGTTTATTTATTGGCCCGATTTTGGAAAGATTAGCCGAGGATGTTGTTGTTTCACCAGGGGGGGGAACGAGGAGCGTGGACGGTTCTGCTGGCTGGGAGGACTAACGGAGTGGTTCGAGTGGGCGACTAATTCATTTTGTTTTATTTTGTTTGAATTAGTTTTGATTAATTGGACAGACAGGGGCGAGACGAAACGGTTGGTTAAGGGAAAGCGATTATTGCTCGTCGAGATTGTATCGCTAACGGGTGGCATACTTTTAAAAGGAAGACGTGGTGGAATATTTTGATGGAAAGTTTGGATTATCCTGTTTATTCTTCATTTCTTCGTTTAGCGATGATTGTATCGTTAATCCTCGTAGAAAGCGGTCCGCGATACGAGCTTTCGGGCTTACGGGACGCAACAGTAAGCAAGACGTCCTGTAATCCACCCTGAAACGCTTCCTTCCCCGATTCCACCCTCTTCGTTCGAGTTTCAATACCATCGTTCTTCTCTATCCGCTTTCCCATATTTTTGTCATCGTATCCACTTCATTTGAAGGGGATGAAATCTGAAGGAACAGCTTCCACGTTTCTTTGTCGCCATGTTCTGCGACAGTAAAAAAGACTTTTTCTCGACGACGCTGTCGATCAATTTTTAGCGCAATTACACTTCGATGTACTCGGGCGACAATTTTATTTTACAAAGAGGCCTGACGTTTCTTTCGCCTTCCATCCAAAAGAAAAGATCAAACTTTCCAGCTACTTCCTCAAAGAATTTACAAGAATCCGCGTTCCGACGATCAATGAGAACTCGCGCGCACGCTTGCCACGGATAAGCGTAAAGCGTTATCTGAGGTGTTACTCAACGTCGCGGCATTTGTCAAACCCGGTCGCCACAGGTGCGACATCGCCGGTGTGCAGAAACGAAAACGAGTAGAAACAAAAGCTGCGGTGCCGTCGTTCGAAGGCCACGATTTAATCTAATTGGCGGCACCCCTTTTTCCTTCGTACATTAAAAAACCATTCCTTCCTTTATCGACGGTGTTGCTTTTCGCGAGCGAACGTTTCCAACCGACAGCATCGCGAACGTTCATAAATACAAGGCCGCGTACGATGTCGCGACACGTGTTGCCGATAACCACAATAGCATATCTGTTGAACGGCGATTGGAAAATCGGCGGCGGTGCGATCAGACGCGGGCCGGGAATGTGACAAAAATGTGACCTTAGCTTTCTTTTGTTTCGCTAAATAAAGCATTGAATTTCGTCGCGGCCGTTGCTCAAGCGTTCCGCACATTCCGCCGCAAAGCATCCAATATTTCCACGTCGGCCTGATGGAACGGAAATTGAATCACGCGTGTGCCACGGCGACAGTGAATGGTCAATCGGTACGTGTTGCATGTGCAACCTTGACGTCGTCGCGATTAATCGTATAGGGAACACCTATGAATCCGTGCTGCTCGGATCGTTCATCGACGGGGATGACGTATACGCCAGTAACCCGTTAACATTAACCACGGCCGTGTAAACAATCTTCGTGGCAATACACCCCCGCGCGGATCGAGCGCAGTCAACTTGTGCAATCAACTCAATTACACCTGGTCGCGGTCTGAACGTCACCCCTCGTCGCCTTCTTCGTCTTAACAGCCTCCAAACTCGTTCATTTATTAACAATTCGCGCTGTAAAATTACTCGGAAAAAGAAAGATCGTATTGTTGTTCGATCGCTTCGTCACGGATATCAATTTTTTTGTCCCCCTCGATCGCAGAGCGCTGATAAAAATTCTGTCGCACGCTGCGCGCGACGCGGATCCAAACAGGAGGCCCGCGAGAGGTGCAGAAGATTATCCTGGACGGAGAAATAATTTTGGAGTCGCCAAAGTTCGGTCCACCCGTACGATCGTCCAGGTCTACGGTGTCCCGTCGACGAAGCGGCCGAAGGCTGGCCGTCGAGCACGCGACGGCCCTTACTGTCAGGTCGGGAGTCCTCCCCGTGTTCTTGGGATCTCTCTGGATGTAAAAATAAGCGACGATGTGACCCTGACACCCGATCGAACCTGATCACCGTAAGTCGTCGCGACATCTGCGCAAAAAACCTGGCGCCCCGACGCGCTTTCGTCGTGGCCGTTTTCAACATAATGGCAGACCGATTTAGAAGACGCATGTATGTATAAGAGGCAGTGCCCGGTCGACGGCGAGTCCGTCCTCTTGTTCTCGTTCTTATTCTTTTATACACTGGAAGGGAACAGAGAGAGGGAAATGTGTATTCGGTTTTTCATTTTGGGAATTGCATTTTTGGCTGTGACGAGGGATAACAATTTTTTGGCAATAACGGAGAAGCGAGGCCGTATGTATACGCGAAGACAGGAAATACGACGAATCGTGGGAAACGTGGTAGTTTTAAATAAATGCAAGATAATACATACCCCTATCTGGCCAGTTGATTGCTGTCTGGAGAACGCGTGTTCGGGATTTTCGTTTATTTTCCACTGAACAATTCAGGGGAACATTGGTCGCAACAAGGTTGACGAGACGTGCGCTGGTACCAATCGTTGACTTCGAAATCCACGGCACTCGAATCTCGTCGCTGTTGAAACCTATAGAAACGAGAAAAGAAAAATGCATCGTTCATTCCATTCCACCCTCGATATAATATTTTATTGTTAGATCAATGGGACGGAAAAAATAGCGCCTTCTCCTCTTGCCACCGTTGACGATGTCGACGTATCGTTCGGTGGCGATTAATCGGGGACGGATCGCGATCGACAAGGACAATAAGGGGGCAAGGCGTTCGAATCGTTCCAACTCAGCTGACTGATCTAGTCCGAGCAGATAGAATGTTGAGGTAAGCCGGAATGGAATATCGCGATCAGGGTTACGGTAAAAGTGTGCCGGGAGAGCCTAGAAGGTGAGGCCGTTTTGAGGTCCAAGGGTGCCGAAGCTCGAGTCGAACGAGGCCTTAGCGCGTCGTCGCGTCGCTTACATTATGTACGTTTCAGTGACTCGACGGGAATCATGCGTGTCGTTCCGATGAGAGAAATTGTGGATGGACTTTCAAATTAATCGATTCCCGGTCGCGCGAGAAAATCGAAGTTCCTCGGATGATCGGATACCTTTCGATCAAAAGAAATTCCGCCGTACTATTAATCACATTTGCATAATTCGTTCAACGAGGGTTAACGAAAGATGAGACTGTCGGTTCTTCCGCCACGCGTTGCGTCATAAGTTTGCACAAATTCTGGAAAAATTGTTGGTGTCGTCGTCGCGCGTAACGTGCAATAATATCACCATATGTTTCTGTCAGCATAGAATTATTATTGCAAGTTGCGAAAATACCGTGCCGTTTCTGGCAGGTTTCAGTTTGCCCTCGTTTCCCACGTGTCCGCCGGCAATAAAAGAGAAGAATAACTGCCATATGTTCGCGATATCATAGAGAATCGGGGCACGCGGCGAAACGGCCAAACGAAAGGGACAAACTTCGACTGCCGGACACCTCTCGCGCAGGAAAAGTTTTCAGCCGTGCCCACCAGGTCGATTCCTTATCCTAGAACGCGGTTTCGTTTCCCGTGGAATCCCCGAGGAATGGTTCTGAGACAGTACGACGTACTTCCTGACGAAGATACTGCACGGAGAAAATTGCATTCGGGAAATTGTGCGAATGCGCCGGCGATGCTTCGCGGGAAGATATTTAAAAGAAATTCCCGGCGACACTTTGAAATATGTAAAATTCGATTTCTATATTCGATTTTCTTCTTGTCTTGTCGTAGAACGGGGGACGATGGGTAATGATACTTAATAAATTTGTATCTTATTTTATTTTTCAGGCGCCGCATAGAAATAATGAATATTGACTTTCTACGGTCGAAGATTTAGTATCGCAAATTACTAAGGAATTTAATAATTTACTTTTCTCCTTTTCTCCCTTCGATTTCACTGTGTATATGTTCAACGGTTGAGAACAGTTGAAGGAGGGGAAAGTTGGCAACGATCAAGGACATTACAGCGATAAGGCAATCGGCATTATCGCGAAACACTATCGGCTCTGGCTCGATCGATTTCACGGTTGTCGTGTGAGTGTTTGTCGTGCGATTCGAAACGACACACGGTGAATACGTTTGCTTCTGTCCGTACGTGGGCAAATCGATTTTATCGTTTATCGGATACGCGTAACGCCGCTGCCGTCGAATATACCGTGCAATTTCATTCGAAAGAGTTGTAGGCGGTTCGTTGATTTCTTTTTATTGAACGTTTATATCGAAGTGATTTCACGAAATATGAGTTATCTCTGAATGGAGCGGATCGTATCGTACAAGTTCACGGGGGCTGATTAATGTTGTGGAGTTTCATTGTTCTGAATATTATTATTTCGTGCTACTTGTAAAGGAAATAAAGGTACCGTTATTATGTGCTGCGTTGTTTGTCAAACACGAAAAATCAATAAAAACAATAAACTTGAAGAATCTGAATTTTTCAAACAATGACCACTATAATATATTTCTATATAATTTATCGTACAGTACACCAGTAAATTCGTGTGCACTCAGCCAGAAACGTGACTCTGAAGTAATTTTCAATCGAAGAAAAATATTCAACGCGCGGACCCAAGCAGTGTAAATTTGTGCATACTTTAGGCACAAGGGGGTCGAAATTTATGGATAATGCACACCCGTTCTTCATTCGAAATGTCGAACGCGAGAATATTTCAGTGACAGTATTTCTCGCGGCTCCGGAAAATCCTCGGGAAAAAGAACAATCTATTCTAAGGTGACGGGACAGTGTAGGGTGAAAGACGCCTCTATCTCTCCTCTCCTCTCTCGCTGTGCACACACACACACACACACGCACACACACGTATGTACATATTTCCAGAGGAGAACTCGTTACGGATTCAACGAGCAGCAGAGTTTCATCGAGCAGAAAGTGAGAGGAGAGAAACTCGCTTGACATTGCTCGCCACTGATAATGAGTATTTGCTCTTTGTCTGTTCAAGGTCCACCCTATTCCCTCCTCGTGGCACTGTTTACTCTTTGCAGCAGCCAGCAAACGTAGGATCGGCCATTCATTCAAGCAACAGTTCTATTCATATTTTTGATCGCGTTGGTTGAGCAATTAATCGACACTGATGCATCGAAATAGTTTTTCGAATGACACTTCTACTTTGCCCCTTTCTTAACACCGAAATCCTTTATGCCATTAATAATTGTACACTTTCGCACCGCGCGATGATACAATTTTATCGTTACACAAAATTGATTACATTTACGAAAGGGGCATGCTACTATAACTGGACGATTTCGATATGAAATTTCTCTGCAATGCCATCGATCGTTCGATTCGTTTCATACGATGCCGTGTATACTTGTAATCAATGGCGAGTTTCACCCTCGAGCAAATCTGCGCCATAAACTCTGAAAATATATACAAGCCGAGGCAATCGCCCGGCGATTTGCGAACACCGGACAGGGATGAAAGTGTGCGCACGTCTCGGTCGCGAAGTTTGATCGAAAATTCTTCGATTCCACTTTCTTTCGCCGTCTGTTGGACTTTATTGGCCGTAAAGCGGCGATTTTATTGGCTACCAAAGGGAACGGGCCGCATCTCGGGCAAACGTATCCCGGCCTGGGTCAACGGTAGGACATCTTTATTTTTCATTTTATAGCTTCACTCTCGTCTTCTGGCGAAAGCATCGATCCTTCGGCTTGCGCGCCGTGACGGGATCCATCGATACGCCGGTGAACATTTCAAGAATGACGACACCCTTATGCTTTCCTTCTGTTTCCCGTGGTTATACAGTTCGTTCAGTCGTTCGTTTTTAAAGAAGAGAGAACGTAAGGAGGAGCAGGTCGGGTTTAATCAAAATTCAATTTCGATGGCAGGGAATAACGAGACCGTACGGTTACCGTCACGTAACGACACTTTTCAGAGGCACTATGGCTCTGCTCTCTGTTTATCTTGCGACACCACATGCTTGCCTACCGTGTGAACCGCGATAAGGGTTATCGTTGGCCTAGCAGATCAAATATTTAGCCGCACAATATGCACGAGGACGTGAGTGGTCTGCGTAGCTGGATGTTCGACCAGAAACGAGGTCGTTCTATCGATGGATTATCGGTCGATCGATTTTCTACGTAGTCGCGAAGCCTGTCTTTCTATTTCTGCGCCGATGTCTCCACCGCGGCATCGATGGGCCGCGAAATTAATCAAATCAAGTCGAACTAATAATGCTGCTTCCGTTCACCGGAGCTTCTCGAAAAGTTTCATTAATTCATTGTTCAATACTGTCGGGACGGAAATATTCGAGGAGCGAAAATACCATATGGAATTGCTGAAATCAATTCCTTCGGAAAAGCGGAAAAGTATTATCAATGATAATCGGTGGTGCGTGTTTCGTCGACGATGCTAATGAGAAAAAGGTCTGAGGAATATAAAATCGTGCACACTCGTGCAGAAGTTAGGCACGGGGAACGATGCAGGAGCGAGAAGATCGAGCGGGGAAACAAATGGAAAAGCGTGAGAGCGAAATGGGAGCGTGGCACGAAAGAAAGCGCCATTAAAGTGCAACCAGGTTTAAAAGGTCGACGACCGCCGGTTATGCGGGGTAAAGCGATAGAAAGGAATATCGTTACTTTCCACGATTAATGATCTACCGTCGACATTTCTGTTCCTCAATTATGCGCAATCGCAGAACGGGACATTCGTGCATGAGCATTTCAAATAATTGCTTCCCGATTTCAACGTGAAACGGGGTAAGAATCTTCGTCCAAGTAAATTGATATTAATATTGTTACCGGTGATAAGAGATATTCCATTTGCCGAATGCTCGAAAATGATTATTTCACGTTTAATTTTTTATTCTACATTTATTACTTTAATTTGATTATTAAAGTCGTCGGATGGGTACAAAAATGAAGTGCAATGGAGGTAGCGACCATTTGATCTTGTTGCAACTACTGCTACTGCTACTACTCTTACCACTACCACCGTTAGTTATACATCTAATAGTGCCTCCAGCTTTCATTACTCCACCGCTGTTACACTAATGTTGTCATTACTGCGATTACTGATACCTAGAAGTAGAGTTGCTTCACTGTTACCGCACTGTTGCTGATACCGCACTGTTTACTGACATTCGTATTTACTGTTAATTAAATAATCGTCCCTTTTCACTTTCCGTTATTGCCTCGTGCAACGCTCAATTCATGGATTACGTCCACGAGTACTTGAAGGTAATTATCCATTGGCAGTTTCGAATTAAATAACGAGTGTCGTTAAAAGCAAAAAATTATGATTACGTCGCAGGTCATTTACGTCAGGTGGCCGTGACTGTAAACTTCCATGTGCCTAAGCACAAGAATTGCGTAGTTTCACGAATACGTGTACCTTTCGATCCGTTTTTAAACGATACGAAAAATGGATTGCTATACACCGGAGATTTCAATTTTTCACTCGAACGAAGCAGATGTCCGGTAAAACTTCACCGTCCGATCTGGTCGTTATCGTCGAGCAATGCGTTCCCGAGAGTGAAAGCAATAAAATAAAGAGTGAAAACAGTCGTCGCGTTCGTTTATTCCGCCCGTTGCCCGTCTCGATCATGCACACGACACATTTTCGAAAGCTGCTGGCACGCGAACCGCGAGAACTCCACCCTGCTGTTGTCCCGTGACAGAAATTTTTAATAGGAACTGAGAATTTCTCGAAGTCGTTTCACGTTTCGCTGATGCCTTTGAATCGTTTTTCATTACTTATTTCATTGCTTTCGATCGAGGAGAAATGATGATAGCTCGTATTAATTTTTTATGACTAGATAGTACTGTTGTTAGCTGAGGGCAGAGTGGCACAGCTGCGGAGCCGAGGATTGGTTATTTTAGAGTTTGTTAGTTACGGACAGCCAGTGCGTATTTCGTCACTGGGAGCCGCGCAGATAGGAAATGCGTGAACTTGCCGATGCCTATTTCATCACCGGGTGTCACAGGAAGGTAAAGATAATCGTGGACAAACCAACGCCTATTTCATCGCCGGGAGCCACAGGATGGTAAGATTTCGTGGACAAACCAACGCCTATTTCATCGCCGGGAGCCACAGGAAGGTTTTCGTGGACAAACCAGTGCCTATTTCATCACCGGGAGCCACAGGATTGTTAGTAAAAATGCACTCGTAACTTATAGCGATACACCTCGCGCGGTTAAGGTGTATCTGTTTGGTGGGAAGTTACTGCTATTTATTGGTAGAGGAGATTCAATGAGAAAAATTCGTACGATGGTATTAAGCGTGTACTTGTACTCTTTGGTTCTTACTACAGTCAGATTGTAATCTACAAAATCCACATTTCTGAATCTGTACGGATTGGAAATGTATACTGCCCAACAAAAAGGCCTTACGATATACCGTAAATATGTATATCGTTTTTAAAAAACGAACTTGTGAAAATTGCTCGAAGGGGACTCGGAACCCGATCTCGCTGAGCTAGAATATCAAAATAGTCGATACGGAACGTACTCGAAGCTAGATTAATACTGAGCCGACGACAGCAGAATTCGTGCCCTTTTTATACCCGAAAGCCGGAGCGAAAAGCTGGTGGGGGCACGGAATATTCCAAGGGAGTCCGGAAAGGTCCCCCCAAAAGGGTCACGTAATCGCGACGTCGCGGAAGGGGCAGACTCGACTGCATGCACCCTCGATTTCCAAGGAAGGGCATAATACAAGGAAGAAATGAAATAATACTTCCTACGTAACAGTACACTCGTTTGGTTCTTTTTGTCTGTACGTTTGGGATGAATACAAGGACGTGTTCAAATGTGTAAAAATTTTCTCATTTTTCTTAAATTCTCGTTTGCTCAATCATCGATTAAATATCGATTTACTTGCTCGAGTAATTGGTGATTGATCGAACATTGATCTTCTTATATTCCCAGATATGTACTTAAATTCGAATAGATCATCGCGATCAACCATCGTGGGTCGATGACCCATGAGAACCAAGGACGTAAATCGGCGGTTACACGCAGAGGTCTGAAGCAATCAATGACCGAATTAAAATTGCAAATGGGGGGACCCGCCGCGCGATTTCACTGAAATAAATCAAACCAATAAAATCCAACGATAACAACGGATATCCCCAATTAATAATTCGTCGACGCACAAATTGTACATGCTACCTACATTCTCGAACAACGTAATTCGCAAAAATATCACTCGCGTCGCAAACGTTATGTCGAAAATTAAACGAACCCGAGTCGAAGGGTAGCGTCGTTAACCCCTAACAAATTATCCCATCAACACTTCAAACGCAATAATGATCCATTCCCTCGACGCGCTTTCACGCGAAAGGCAAAGCAACACCGGCGACTGTCGAAAACCAACGAAAAGGAAAAGAAAAAAAAAAGGAAAGAAACGCCCATAAAATATTAAACGCGTTACGGCCATTCAACGATCAGCAATTAATCTTCATCGTAGCATCGTTTCGAATCACACCGTCGACCCGGGTCTACCGGAAGACCGATAAACTTCCTGTCCGCCGTGACGACTCCGATTCGTGGCTGCACCTTGACGGCAACAGTCGATTACTCACGATCCCGTTAAAACCCGTTGATATCAGCGTGGAGTGGCCCCGACTAGTCTGAATCAGCGGCGACCCACTTACCTCGGGGCAACCTCTTTGCGTAAGAATTTCTCACGTTTCCCGTGTACCGCTGAAGTTTCGCGTGTCATTACGCGTAAACGTCTTCTTCCTCTCTGCTTGCTCCTGTCTTTCCGCTGTCCTGCTCGTTCCACGCCTATCCCCCGCTGACCGCAGACGGGTCGACGACCCCGTCGTACTCTTCCCGTTTCTGCCGCGGCATCGCGGAATTCTCGTTTCGATCTAACTTTTTGTTTCGCCGCGTTCGGTTTCGCGATCGGTGCGCGATTTTTTTCAGTCGTCGCGGAGGGGTACGCGAAGAAGGAGAGGAAAAGTTGCTGCCCCTTTTTAATTAGATCTCTTCCTCGCGGGTGTTTACTCGCGATTTTGTCATTTCTGACGGAGGTGTATGGAGGAATTCTTTGAGCGGAGGTGGGGTAAATTAAGAGAGAAATGGGAACTTTGGTAGATTACGAAGGGAATAATTTCTTGACACACCGCTGTAGGCACGTCGTTGCAATTTTTTGGTCGATTTATTTATCACGCGCCCCAGTACGTCTCCGTCTTATTTTTGTAGAAAAATTCTGTCTCAGGCGTTCCCTGTTGCATTCCCGTTTCGCCCAAAAAACGAAGAGGAACGGGCGGTCAACTTTTGCTCCGAAATCACGCGAACGCAATCCACGCCGGCAGACCGATATAAACCGATATTAATAAACCGCGTATAAAACCCAAAAAGAACGCGATATAAAAATAATACTGAGAAAACGAGCGACAGGAGGGTACACGTCGCGTCGATGTACCGAGGTTCCTAAGCATAGCGGCCGCTTTTCAGACAATCGGAGTCACCTTTGCCAGGTCGACGAACCGGAGGGATTTCCTCTTCGCCACGGTGACGAGGTGACCATACGGTATTTCCTTCTGCTCGGCCAACAGCGCGGGAGTGTGGTCGGGCACGAGCTCATTGTCGACCAGAGAAAAGAGGAAGAGGTTCGAGAAGGAACTCGAAAAGGGGAGGGGGGGGGGGGGCAGCACGCGGCCGTGAGAAGGACAGTGAATGAAAAAGAAGAAGAAGAAGAAGACGAAGAAGTTGGTGGAAGAAGAAGTCGAAGGAGAGGGAGAAGGAGGAGGAAAGAGGAAGAGGCAGGTGGTGGAAGAGAGCATAACTGTACCATCTATCCCGGGGCCTGGCAGCTCTTTTGCAGGGTTCACGAACCCCGTCGACCGGGCCGAATTCGAAGGTCGTTGCTCCAGTTTCGTTCTCGAACGACCGGGGACTCGGTGATTCCAGAAATGACATAACCATCGCGCCGTCGTCATCGTCGAGGTTAAGCCGGTATTTATCGCTGTTCATCGTCAGGCGAAATTCAGAGCTCTTTCGCGCATTGCAGAGAGCCGATCGAATCGGCTGGGATTAATTTGATGTCTTCTGTGTCGTCATTTTTCGACGGATTGACGGATGTAGGTGACGGCGGTGGTTCGTTGAACTTTCCTTGAACCGACGCGCCGGGATTACTTGGAAGCTTGATCTTGACCAATGTGATAATTGGTGAATTGTGTGCGGGCACGGAGTGGGTCGCCTCGTTTGGGAAATGTTTCGTCGCAGTTCGAAGAAATTGGCAGGGTTATTTGGTTTCTGCTGTTTTTTTTCCTTGTTCAAGTACGAGTGGGTTTTAATTTGAACGGTCAAGCTGAGCTACGCCTTTTATTCACGTAGTTCACTGTTTATTTCGTTAACTCTGCCTTTCTATTTCTTCCTTCCTGCTCGTAAAGTTCACGCGTTACGTTTTACGAACATTGAGAAGCTAGAAACGATATATCGACACCTTTCGTCGCCCCTAAAAATGTCTGACGCTGTAGCCTGCATAAATATTCCTAACTGTATCGATCGTATTCCCTTATTCAAATTCGAGGAACGTGCAGGACTGCAACGTCGTTTCGCAGAGCCTCAGGCGGTTCACGATTTGCTCGTTTAGAGCGAACAATTGTCCCAGCGTGATCATCGAATAATGTAAAATTTAAATTAGTTACCCGATCCTATTCACAATTTTCTAATATATCGCAAATTTTCAATACATTTCCTGCACCTTGGGAAAATGATTAGCCGGTCGACTCTGAATCGACAAGATAAGTGGACAAGATTTGGGAGCACGATTTATGCAAGTTCAAACAATATCGAGGCATTATCATCTTAAAAAACGGCGACAATAGAGATTAGAGGTGCTCGCGAGGTTGACTGAACCCCATTTGGGTCAGATTTTATCGGAAATAGCGAGCACGAAAACGATGCGTACCGCGAATTTCGAGGATCAATTCATCGCAGCCTCGCGTCGACGAGGCGTTTGCCGGTTTACTGTTAGATCAGGAACGACGGATGCCATTCGTCGAGAAAGGAAATTATATATATCGTTTTCGAACGGCTCACCGCGCCCGTCGTGCTTTGTCCGCGAATCGTTCGTGACCGGTATCTTGATGGTGTTAATTAACAAATGTCCGAGCAGAAGGCGTGGAACCTGTTGTTCGTTCGAGTCCCCCAACCGATAATAACGTTCGATTGTTTCAGGCTGCAGCTGTTGCAAAAACGTCAGACATTGATGTCGATCGAAATATAATTGTATCACGACTAATCGCGACAACAGTGAATTATTTTGTTGACACTCTGCCCATTTTCTCTGCCACTATGTTCTCTTTCACTACAGATTTCCGCCTGATACTCGTTATCGTACATCGAAATTGATAAAACGTATTAATACCAATATGTACCGCTATCACCCACCGATTGCACCATTCCAATTCTTATCAACGTCGTTTCTATTAACGTTATGAAACACTTCTGTTTCTGATTCCGATTTAAACTTTACCTAATCGTTCGCCAAACACTCTCGTTCCCCGGGCGAGTCGTCGGATAGTAATGAAGATTCAATCGTAATTTAGATAAAAATCCAAATCGTCAAGGGTTCAATGAAAAGAAGCGAGAACGAAATATATAATAAAGTCGCAATAAGTCATAATGTCGCTATAGCTACTGACAGTGATAATCGCAATAATAATAAATCGCAATGAAAATAATAATGATAATGCTAATAATAATAATAATAATAATCATCGAGATTTCCAAGTCTAATCACAGGCTACGGGACACCATACGACTCGCGCATAATTAACCTTCGCTAAACCCTTCCAGTTATCGCCCTTGGAATCCCAGAATGTCCGACAAACGGTTCACCTTGGTTTCGTCACGTTGTTACGCCGCGATAATTAACAGAGGCGAGATAATGTCGGGGGCGTAATTCTATCGGGTGTCTCGCTGAAACGATAAGAGGGCGGCCGCGTGTCGAGTCGCTCGGGGCCCCGAGGAGTCGAGGTAAGCGACCCTGAAAGTTCAAGAACGCCGGGTGAATGCCCGCTCGCTGGTGATTTCGCCCTTCGCGGTTTACCGCTGCTTCTTCGCATGTATCGCCATTCTGCGCGGAGGATCGGAACGCGGAGTCAGCTGTCCGATCGAACGAGTATCGAATAAGCAGTCCGTTTGCCCGTGGATTTGTTGTTCGCTTATTTATTTCTCGCCTCGCTTTATGATCGCAGACAAAGGGGGCAAACGACGAAGGAAGTGTGCACGTAAATGTATCGTTTATTTTTTAATGATCTTTTGCACGTCGCAATCGAAACTGGACTTCGCGCGGCCGAAGAATTGGTGCAAATATTCGGTTAATCAATATTGCTAAGTTTCGTATCGAAGATTTTGGAGTTTGAACGGCGACGCCTTGTTGGCATTTTCGTTTCGTTAACCGCGAAACACGGAATCAATTTGCGGAGCCGTCGGTCAATCGCATTCATCGAATTACTGCGGCAGTTTCAAGTTCGAATTAATTCGTAAATGGGGGATCGTTTAAATGCGCAAGAGAGATTGTATTCAATTGTGTAAAAAAGAAGCAGCGATAACGCTCTGCTCTTGGGCGCGTTAGAATTTTTTTCGTAATAATTTATATGAGATACGAGTCGAGAGATACGGCCGTGCTCTCAGTTGTAACGTTATCTTTGAATTACCAGTGACCTACGCAGCAATGAACTCTCGAGTGGTTTCCCCTGGACTTTTTTTCACATCTTGGAAGTTTCAAACGTGGGAGATACTTCGGAAAAATGATACAGGTTCAGTCGTTAACCATTTACATGACGGAAAAGAATTAAACAAAAATGTTGTGTAAAAATGTTCCCCTTGAGCCTGCGATTTAATAAATGCCACTTCTCTGAATGCGAAGAAGGGGATTTTACGAGCTACTTAAATGTGTTTCGACTAATAACATCGTCCATAAATCCCGGTAAACAATTTGTGGTTTCCGTACAGTTTACAATCCGAGAATATTCATCAGAGTTCAAATGTTCATTCGAAGGAAAAGGGATTTATACTCCTAAATTAAATCCGCATAGAAAAAGAATCCCCTCCATTCCATATCTATTTCGACAATATTAGAATATCAGCCGCAGAACATTCGATGCTACGATCCCGACGTTCCATTAATTGCAGATTCCCATTTTCTATAGTTTATTTCAATTTCGGTTCGAGGCAAGAGTGTAAAAGTAACCTGCTTCACCTTCGGCACGCGTGTTCGTCAGTGTTCTGGCTTCGTCACTCTTTATTCACGAGCATAAATAAAGGAGGACGTTGAACCCAGCTCACAAGAGTGTCAGAAAAGTGGCCAGGCAAAGATCCATTTGCATTTCACGTTCACAGACAACGGAGTTCGTTAGAGGGCACACCGAGCGTACCTTGAATTCGCCTTGGAACCGAATAACTCGATTCTCATTCTCGCCTCGCGAAATAAAAAAAGAAGAAACAGAATTCACGCGGATCCGGAGAAACTGGGACTCGGTCAGTGTGCGAAAAATTGAACTTCAATTTCCCTTGACACGACGACACGACGTCCAGATATTGTTGCCTTCTGCGTATCAAATTAGATGAACACGATACGTCAAAGGGGGAGTCTTCGGAGGTATTTGAATGAGGGAAGATTGGGCTGCTTATGGACGACAGAATGATGATGAATCGTACTGGTTCGAGGAAGATAAGGTTTGGAGGGGTTTAGAAACGACGGAATAAAAAAAAATAAAGAAAGAAGAAGAAAGGAATTGAAAATGAAGTGACAAAGTTTAATACGAAGAGAAACATTGAAACGAAACGAAACCGATGGTCTCCGTACGATGCAAACCGATGCATTCGTGGAAGTCCAGCAATGGCAGCCGACAATGACAATCGTTTCGACGTGGAATATCCAAGTTCAAGCGGCACCCATGACCTGGTACTGGAAAAACGTAGCGAGGAAAGTGTCGACGGTCGGACGAAGGAAGCGTAACTCGATAACAATCGGAATAATCCGATAATTTCCAAGGGTCACGTGCGTCGAAATCGAATTCAGACCCAATGGGAACGGTCAACACCTCGATATAATCGTCTTACTCGAAACGGAAGAAAAGCTCGAATAAATTGCCGGGCGACAAAGACAGCCCCGAAATCGTACGAACGGGAACAACGAATCACATCCGTTCTCATGAATTTTAATATCGAAACGAACGATCGATTGTCCGATTCGCGCACCAACAGTTGCCAATAATCGCGATTTCCCTCTACCTCCCAAAAGAATTCGAGTCCGATCGAGTGTTCAAGCGCGTTCCGAACATTTTCATTCCGGTGGACAGGAGCAAGATGACGAATACGAAACCGTCTTCACCGTAGGAGCTGCCGACGGAGTGGCAAACGGCTGCGTCAATCATTCGATTGCGTGAAACGGTCTCGCGCGACGAAACTTGCGCGACCGAGGCATAGAATTATCGAGGGCACGGTGGCCCAATTTATGGAGTCTAATTGATCGGTTCCCGGAAACGCGTCGCCGCGTTACGTCGCGCCCCATAGGAAGAAGAAGCTCGCCGGGGTCGTCGACCGTTCTCCTTAACTGGTATATTTTCGGCTACACGAAACGTAGCGCCGGGGGAACGTTGCTTCGCTTTCGTGATCCATTTCGAGATACGAGCCCGGGGTCACGCGCGCCTCTCGCAATCAATCCTACAACCACCATTAGCTCGTGCCTTAACGCGCAATTGAAACCACGTTCCCGGCGAGGACAGATATTTCGATCGCGCGTATATATATATATAAATATTACGGCTGTCCAAAAGTGACGACACTGTTCCGGAACACTTGCGACAGCATCGACATCGAACTTTACGGATTGGCCGAAACGAAGCTACGATCGGGGAGCTTTGCACCTTCGCGGGTTCCCAACTGTGCGGGCAACGTTCTCCGTCGACGGTTGGGAACCCGCGAGTTCGTTCTCGGGGAGGAAGAAAGAAGCGAAGAAAACGGGGGACGAGAGAAAAAGGAGTAAAACGTGGATGGAGCAAGAGGAGAGGACCGAGCGTGAACTAGATTTCGCCCGAGCCGATTGCGAGCGCGGAGCGGGGTTCGCGAGCGAGACGCTTCGACGGCGGCACGGATGAAATTCGTAGAGCAGGAGAACGCTCGTCGCGTGGCGTCGACGGATACCGAAACGTGGTTTACACCGTTCCGGTGTTGGTCGGTTCAACGACCGACACGGTTTCGCCGGCGTTCGAATGAGCCACTACGAAACGTCACGCGCCTCGCCGATTACGCCCGCGATACTACTAGGCGAGAGATTCCGTGTCGTTATCGTGAACCAATTTCCGGGCGAGCCGCTAGTAGCGAAGAGAGAGGATTCCTTCGGGGTCGCTCGGGACACGGACTGGTTTATTGATAGCGGGACGATAAGGGGACGCAAAGAGTGCACCCTAGATTTACGGATCTTGCTGGAGAATCGAAGTACAGCCGAGCGCGAAAGTCCTTACACAGCTCCTGAAACGGAAATATTAAATATTCGGAGCAAATATTATATTTGAAGCTCAATTGTTTAAATATTTGGCACATTGTATTTTTTGTCTGCAAAAGTAAATCGATGCGCAAGTGTTGAAAGCATTGGGGGACCCAGAGAAATTTTCCAATGATTTTTTAATAACAGGAAAAATTATCGGAGAAAATATAGAGAACTCGGCTGTTCGTGAAAGAGTGAAATCGTACGAAGGTTTGAGTGATACGTGTAGATAGCGAGTAATTTATTGGTTAAACTTGAAGACATCTAATATTTGCCTACGAAGTGTTGAACAGTTCGTTGGAAATCTTGTGCACGTAGATTAAATTAGAATCGGATTTAGAAATGCGTCGCTCCCAAATTTCCAATCAATGGTGGAACAGAGGACCGTGTATTCTTCTTACCGAACGCCACCATCGCGAAACCATCGAAAGTAACCGAATGAAACTCACTTGCATCGTTCAACCGAGGTTATTCGTTAAGTTAAATCGCCGCGATTTTCTTCAAAACAGCGAATTTTGTAGCAGTTCGTCGATTAGTTATCGCGCGATTATTTCAACGCGCGACTCCCGGCGATTTATTGATATCTAAAACGTAATTTCTAAGCGTGTCAATGGTGGAAGTGAAAACGCAAAAACAATCTATTTCCTGTATCCTCCGCGATAAAATTATTTTACGAGATACCTTTGACAAACATTGTTGCAAGCAGAGCAAGCAAGATATGTTAAACGACAATGATCCAACCTCGCGTGTTCACAGAAAACGAACATAAAATAACGATACACGGTTTACATAAAAATTGCGATTCAACTCTAAAACTACCGATAGGTTTTGGTACTACGTTAGGCAGTGGACGTCACAGATAATGAACACGAAATTGTTTGAACGAGCATTAAATAAACGCATATACTTGTTATTTAGCCTTATCGGAGGTCATCATAAATTGCTGCAACGATACCTATATGCCAATAACTTCAAATCAAGAAACCAAAGACCGGTCATTTTGACTGGCTCGGTAGTTCCACCGTCAATATCCAAAAATTTGATGATGTTGGATGACCAGCCGTTGAGTCACCGATAATATCTAAGGCCCGCGGATCCTGGCCTAGTCAGAGTCAATATTATGCACCAAAGTAGTAGTCAGCGATACGACTACTGCCAAGGGCCAGACTCCGCGTTGGCTAAGGCGACATAACAAGGGCTAAGGTCATCCTTCCCCCTAAGAACTGCACAATATATATAGCAGCGGAACATCCATTGCAAGTCAGAATAAGTTTCCTAAAGTTTAACAACGGAACCTCTGTCGAATAACCGATCGAACCAGTTTGAATAAACCTCTTCTTTGAAAGTACTTAAAATATATAAAACGTGTTGTAACAATGATGAACCGTGACATCTCGTTATTCAAGCTGTCGCAGCGAAAGTTTAAGATAATCGAATGAGTCTCAAGAAGGTGTTACAATTATTACATTCAAAAGGTGTTCCGTTTATTAAAACTGTGCTCCGTCGACCGTAGTCTATACACCTATACAAGAGCGCATACAACCTCCTTCTCACGCCACCGTCAACATTTACCCCTTTGAACCGTTTTAGGGTTCGCCCTAAAGGAAAGCTACGCCAGGCGAAGATAGCGTCCATCGACGATACCCACATGGCCAGTCCCGGCCGTTCCCGTGCCTCGAATATTCGAGCAAAACGGTTAACAAGCGCGACGATTGAACCGTTTCTGCGATTCGCGGAACTCCTCCCCCGAAAACCACCCCGCTGAATTCCACCGGGTTCCCGACGCGAGCGCCGACTGTTCCGAGCGTTTCAGCGCGTGGACAGGTACGAAAACGCATCGCGGTAGCGTACCGTAACTGCACGCGCGAAACTCGCGGAGCTCCGCGCTCGGAACTCGCGGTCTGGCGAGGTCGTTGCACCCGAGCGTAGCTCGTGCACGTTCCCGCTGCCACGCCGGGGTCTGCTCACTCCCTTTTCATCTCTTCCCTCTCGCGACACCGCCGCGAGAGGAGGCGGACACTTTCCTCGGGGCGTCGGCCGCGATTTTATTCATCCCGCGTCTCGGCCGCGTTTTTTAATCCGTCTAATTGCGCCAGCCCGCCCGCCTCGTAAATCGACGGGCGGAACGTAAATTTTCGTGGCGCGGCGCGCTCGTTACCGCCCGGCTCTCCTCGCTTTCACGCTTCCATCGCGGAAAGCGGCCGTTTTCCTTTTAGGACGTCGCCCACTCGACGTTGCTCGCGTCGCGACGCGCGTTTCGCCCGGCTCTCGATACGCGACCTAAACTGCGAAACTCGCGTTCCGTGGGAAAGTTCCGCTCGCTGTTGGATTCCGGGGTAAGCGAAATCGTGTGCAACAATTACTTTTGCAAAGAGGTTTTTATATGAGAATACCGCGACGAGTTTGCGCGACAGAGCGATGGTACGCGTCGCGTCCAAAACTATTCTAACTGCGAGTGGTATTCCGCTACTATATATATATTACGAGTTTTAGGGGGGAAGGATGACCTTAGCCCTTGTTGTGTCGCCTTAGCCAACGCGGAGTCTGGCCCTTGGCAGTAGTCGTATCGCTGACTACTACCTTGGTGCGTAATATTGACTCTGACTAGGCCAGGATCCGCGGGCCTTACATATTATCGGTGACTCAAGGGCTGGTCATCCAACATTGCACCGGTTGGCTTCCGAACCCTTTCGATCGTTGGTTCGGTCGTCGGCCGTTTAGCGATGCTCGATGCGTTCGATAATGCGCGTGTCGTTTGTTCGATCGCGGACGGAGCACCGCGAAATACAAATCGCGCTATCCGAACGAAATCCAATGCGGCCCTACTATACGAAAGAAAGCGACAGTGCATCCTGGCCGACGGAGTGAAGGCTATATTTTTCACGCTTGCAATAAACAACGCGACGCCCTATCAGCGAGGGCCGAGCTCATTTCCCGGCGAAACGGGGCGCCCTATTGCTGGTACGCCCGAAATTCCCCATCAATCAGGGACGAAAAAAGCCGGGGATAATAAACTACTTTCGATTCATTTTCTCGCGGTTTGCTGCGCCGCGCGCGACGTGCAACTCCCCGCGATGAACACCAATTATACGCGTCCGGGCATCCCCCCTTTTGTCAGATAAGACGAAGAGGGTACCGAAAGGGGTGTACGCACGCACGTACGCGCACACGTGGCCGTCGCACACGTTTCGCGATCGTCCCCCCTGCCCCGTTTCTTCCCGTCGTAAAGTACGTTCGAGAGGGCAGCCTAAAAATGTATCGGGCGCAGTATGTTAAGTACTCGAGCGTAGCGAGGGGCAGATAAAGCGGCCGAGGGAAGGAAAGAGGCGGAAGCGAATGGGAAGAAGGGAGGGAGATGGAACGACCTGGCGTTGGAAATAGAGGGCCATAGAGCATGCGGTGAACGAACTGCCAACTCGTTTTCGAACGGCAGACCGTATAATTGCGAGTGTTCGTCGCGGTTCAATCGGCAAATGGGTCTCGGCAAAAATCACGCGATATTTGAATGGTGTCACGAACGAATCCCACGACAGCGGCCCAACCCACGGCCCCATTTTTATCCTGGCCAGGTTAATTGAAACCACAAGTGTTGTCGAATGCCCGGCTGATCGTCTGAAAATCGACGCCGGGATCCTATTAAGCGAGCACGCACCGCACGTTCCACTTACGATGACCGACCTGTATCCTCTACCCGGCTCTACGTGCCTCCGGTCCATTTTAACGTTCTACGAGGTCCGTGAACAGTTATCGGCCGAGGCAGAATGTCACTGGAACACTTGTTGACGTAGGCTATTTCAATTCTGGTCGATCCTTTGGATACTCGTTTTTTTTCTAGGGGTGGGGGTTTACTTTGGGGGAGTAAATTTATATTGGGCAAATTCTGTGAAAAATTTGGATGCATGAAAAATGTATTCCTTCGAATCGAAGTACAATTTGGTATTCGCCCTCGCCATTACTGCTACATCGTTTCCAGCATCCTTCGAAAACCCAAGGTTCCTTTGCTCATCACCTCAGATCATCCAAGAACAGTCCACCGTCAAGATCGTAGCCCAAGTGTTAATGAAACCTCTCGAAAGAACCGACGTTGTCAGTCAAATTTTCTCCGCGTCCATTACACTATCGAACACCGCGACATTGAAAATCATGAGATACACCGGGGCGGCTCGCATAGAAGATCCCGCAGAACAGTCTTCCGTGCAAACAAAAGCGTTTCACAGAACGTTTCCACCTCGTCCGCCAGTGTCCAGCGTTCAACTTTGTTCGTCGCGCGACTCGCGCACGGCGCGCAACAAAAATGTGCAATTAAATATCCGCTCGCACTTCGTGCCCAGTCGATTCTGCCAATTAACGCGAGCGAGCGAGATCGGCTAGCATCGCGGAGACGGGCGACGAGCGTGCCGGTTGAACGCGGTGTCAGGAGATTGGGTTGTACGACGGACGTGTCTGTGTCGTCGTCGTCGAAACGGTCGTTCGGAAGTAACGAGATACACATAGAACCCCCTCGCGATCGCGTCGACACGGAGCGAGCAGAGGTGACTGCCCCCGTATTAGGTCACATTTGCGCCCGCTCGAGTGCCGCCATTCGCCTGTCCGCGGCACGATTATGCGGCGTTCGCAGGACCGTCGAACCTTTGACCCGTGACCGGCGATCGGTGATCCAAATTAAGTGGCCCGGCACCGTCGGCATCGGCGATACATCGATCGGGACGTCGATACCGAGGCACCGTTCCTGCCGCGCCTTCGGATACCATTGAACCCTCTCGTCCCGTGAATCTCTTTCGTTCTCTCGTATCCTTTTCCTCTCTTTTATTTCACGCGACGAGCAACAAGGTTACGGCGGTGGATCGCGAGATTGCATCGCGATATCGGGAAGATGGTTCTTGCCTCGCAATCGATCGTTCGTAGACGTTCCCGAGCGGAATTTTTAAGCAGCGCTTTGGAAATGTAATTTTCAGCGGACTACGCATGCCGACGTAACCGCTTGAAACGATAAAAGGAAAAATCTATTTTCCATTTCATTCCGATGTGTACGTACACGCGTACGCGTGACACGGCCCTTGAAAGAGAGCAGCCGAGCTCCAGTTCCCGTTCTCTTCTTTTCCGTACAGGCTGCCTGCGAATCCGTCTTCAACCATCTGCGACAGGAAATTTCTCACGCGCCACTACGCGCGCGGAAGTATTCTATTCCCGTGTCGCCTACCCCCACCCTCGCTCCGCGCACACCCGTGCCGGTGATGCAATTCTCACGTGCGCGTCATTAACGGTGAGCAGAAGGTGAAGAAAATCCCTCTCGTCCACGTATAACTCGTTCGTTCGCGGTGAAAAAGCGCGAGAGTTGACGGAGGTCGTTGCCACGGCGCCCGAAGTCGCTCGTCTCCATTCTCTTCAGCCCCTTTCGCTGTTTCTCCTCTCTCACGCTCCCTCGAACCGTCTCGCTTTCCATGCACCGTGGCCATTTTCGCGAATTAATTGAACGTCCCTTTTATCCGGCGACGCGTTTCAACGTTGCTTGTCCGCGAAACGGAACAGCGGAAAATATTCCTCGCGGAATGGCGACGAGATTGAAGAGAGGCGGACGGTAGACTCGACCGGTGAAATCGTTGAATTACGAGTTCCTTCCGGTAGGACGGGAGACTGCGCGCAGGGTAAATTGGGTGGCAATGGAATGCGTTACATTTGGGCAATTTGGATCGGGCTTTGCCTCGGGCAAGTATACTGGACCGCGGAATGTAGTCGCGAAGTTGCACGGGAGGGCACAGGCAAGTAAAAGATCTGGGGCGTACAGTATATTTATTTATTCACAATTATCCAACAGTCTGCGCGAAACTGTCGCGGCACGGAAAGAAACAGCCACGACAAGGAACATAAAAATTCCATTCACGTGCGAGCCTCGAAATAGTGAAACCGTTCCACTCCCAAGTTATACGTACATGCACGCGCGTATGCAGTCCCCATTCATCCCCGACGAACCGATCAAATCCCTAGAAAATCTACGGCCTGTTACTTTTACGGTCGATCATCGAATCAGCAATTACGTCGACCCGCGGTCACAGCCAACCGTGTACCCGAGTGCGTCGCTCGATTAAAGTTCAAGCTTTCTACCACGGCAAGGGTTAGAGGGAAACGTACCACTTCGATCCGAGGAACGCGTAACAATACGTTATCCAGACGGAGTAGAGTGGCAAACGAAGAAGAGGAAGAAGAAGAAGAAGAAGAGGAGGCTCCCGGCGCCGAGGCAACGACCTCTGATACTCTCGTCGCGACGCCCGCGCCAGTGGCTGACCAGCGAGCCGCACTTGCGCTGAATAGTGGCCAGGCCGTTGACACAGCCCGTCCTCTCGTTGCTTTCTGCTGCTCGCCACTCGACGAACCCGACGGGGGGAAGAAAGACAGAGAGGGGGCCGAAGCGTCGTCGTGCACCCGACAGTGAAAAAACGTTCGTTCTCGGTTCGCCAAAAGGAGACGACCGTGATTACTCAGATGCCGGGCATCGAGGTCAACCCTTTCTTGCGCCGACCGGACCACGGGGGACGAAGCTTCTGGACGCGCGATCCATCGCAGGCACGTGCTCGCAGATTGCGCGACTCGTCGGCTCGCGTAATCGCCAGCCCCTCGTGCCTAGTCGCCTCGTGGAAGCTTTCGAAGATTCTTTTTTCCCGGAGACTTCGCACGAATTTGGTCGAAGACCTTTTCTGATTTGATTACGCTCCCGTTAGGTCGAACTTTCGCTCTTCTCCGTCGTCCCCTCGTTTGTTACTTCCGCGGAATGTCAATAATTCGATGGTAACGGGAACACTTGTTGCTCGTACGCAGTGAATCCAGTACGATCTTTAGGGCAGGTTTGCGACGACAGGAGACTACCCAACTGATGACGGTACAAGAAGTTTAGTTTAACGAAGAAATGGAGGAACGGCCGAAAATGTAACAAAAGTTTAACGAAGAGACGTTCCACGGGGAGCTTAGGGAGGTCGGATCGAGTCGTGGAAGATATGTTTTATTTAGCTGCACCTTTTCAATTATTTATATCATCCTCCATTGACATATTGCTCGATCGTGGAACAATCCTACATACAAATTCGCAGACAACGCGCACATATTACGCACAACATTTTTACCACAAAACTTGTGTGGATAAGACGAAAGAATTTCGGCAAAGGATGTATCGTGAAATCGGCTCCAGGGCACACGATATTCGTGGGTGTACGCTATCACCGCGTAATCAAGGAACCAACCACAAGAGGCTATAATGCAGGGGTACGATCGACCCGGGAGTCGTGGAACGATACCTAGAGCAACTCTGGATCGTGCGAGCCCGGTAGGCATGACCCCGATCAGAGCGGAAAAAATTGAAGCAGAAGATTCCCATTCATTCATTCCAAACTCGTTTCATCTTGATTCGACACGTGTGTTCGCGATGGCAGGGATGGTCTAAACGAAGCCAAAATTCCATTACTGCCGCGGTAAAGGCGCCCACCCCCCCTCACGCAATTACACGGTTTACCCTAATTGCATCGGAGAATCTAGAAGCTCGTGACCGTCCGAACTGAATCGCCACGAGGTCCACGCAGAAATCGTGTTTGCAGGCCATTTAATATAAATCTCTACGCCTAGGGAACAATTGCACGATGTATTACTTACCTCTATTTACAAATTGTCATGGGCAATTGTCAGGCGGTATTGATACAATACAATGAAAATATGAAACAATTAATTAACCACTCGTTTTGAGTTCCATCTGTTTATATCCAGATATTGTGGAACCGTTTTTACAAAATATGCAATCGTTAAATTGAATCATTAGTGTAACCACAGCATTGATATTGCTGAAACGAAAGGAAATGGAACGATAAGCTGATTGCGAGGACCACGGGAAAATAGTTGGTCCCATTTTTAATATTTCGAATTCAATTCCGTTTCGAATAACAGTGATTCAAATTTTTAGACGATTCCCCTCGCAAAAATAAATTCTTTCCATTCCCCTTCGCCGAACATCATATATTTAACCGGGAACGCGTGCTCCACGATTGTCCCCGGATGACTGCGAAGGGAGTCGAATGTTGCACCGCAAACAACGGATGTGTAAAGACATCCGATATTCGTAATCACCTGTGTCGTCGGCATTATCGTCTGGCCGGTGTCGCAATTACCAAACTGAAGTCTCGGTGATGTCGATACGGTTTCCGTCAGTGTCCAGTTTCCTGTCATTACACAGGTTCCACTGGCACCGTGTGACACGAACGTCGATACCCGACACGAGCGTAATCACAACCGTCCGCAGTGCCCATCGATATTAATAGTCTTATCGATCGTGCGGATCGATTCGATGCGTGGTCGCGACGCGACGGGATTTTCAATGTCTCCGTGACGCTTGAAGAACGTCGACCCTGTCGTTTATCAATTATTCCGAAACGTACCGTGCTTCCACGAGCGCGGAACGACGATTTTCTATCTAGCGCGTGGAAAACGGAACCGACGATTCAATATTAAAAGAGAATCCTTGCTCGAGGATAGAAAAGTTCGTGCACTCACCGCCGTATGTATGCTGCATGTTTGATAAGGACACGGTATATCGATAAGAGTATTACGTCTTATAAAAGGAATTGTAAGAGATTTCGGCTGCGAGGGCCCTAGCTGGGCATCTGGGTTACGTCAGCGCGGGGCCCGATGGCGCACGTACCCATAGGACACCGTAGGCTGAAGGGAAATACGTGACCTAGGCCCTTGAAGCCATGGCGCATGGAAAAAACCCCAACAACGGGTCCTTTTTGGCGATCACGATGCAGCATGGCATTCTGGCATCGATCGTTGAACGAAGCAGTCGTAATTACAATATAAATTAAACAATTAAAAAAAATTACAATATAAATGTAAACGGAGAAATACTTGAAAGAACTGTCTTATCTATTTAAGCGCAACTACATCCTCCTACGTTTTAGTATTGCTTTGTATAATTTTTGGGAATAAAGAAGAAGAAATAGTTTACATGTTACAGAATGTTCTTTTTAACCGAGAACAGGTAGTTTTGTATGCCTCGTGTATCGAAATTATATCGATCGTCCTTCTTCTCGACAAATGTGATCAAATATTCGTGAACAACATTTGCAGTAAAAATATCTTATTTGATCGCTTCTCGGTTAACTGAGACGAGAGAAAATAGGGCCAACATAATTCAGACCTCGCGATGTTCAATTTAATTTCAGTAATGCTACAACTCCACTACTCCCGTCTTGTTCCCATGAATTCCCAAATGGACCATCGCCGACCCTATTTAAACATTATACTCGTCGACCTTCGAAACCGTATTGAAACAGAAAAAAAGAGCCCCGACTTTTACAACGATCGTGAAAATATTCCACGACGCCGGTCCATTAACTGTTACTCGCGTACAGGAGGGTAAACGAACGGCCGAAAAACGTACCTGCGGCGTCGCGCGACGCAAACGGGGATCGTAATCGACCGGAAGGAAACGTCAAGAGGCCGTGACGATTTCGTAACGACATCGAGATCCGAGGTTGAACTGGTAGTTTCGACGAAATTTCCCCCCCGGGGAATAGTGGAACGGCGATGGGGCTAAACGGGCGAGATAAGGAGCAAAGGAAAGCCTCGTCGATTGGACTGGCCATGGTTCAAGGCCATGGTGTCCGGTCACAGTTTCACGTGGACGCCTCGTCACATGTAACTGCGTGATTCGATTAATTATTTTCGCGTTCGTCCGGCGGAGCCGCGCCCCGTTGCGATTTTCTTTTCCCTTTCGTGAATTCCTCTCCGTCCTTCCAGACTCTTTCCCTCCGTTGGTCAGCCGTCGCAGCGTAATCGTCTTACAAAGAGCTAGAAACGCGGAACGCGGGTAACAAATAACGTAATTTATATGCCAAGCGGATAAGGCCAGCTTTGCTCTGTCCGAGCCGAGGTTGACCGGGTCGTGCATACGAAGTTCAAGGTCGCCGGGTATCAGAGATACGAGAATTTTAACGAGCGGAACCTACCGTAACGGACGGCCACTACCGAATGAAATGCTCGGTACGTCTATTGTTCCCTTCGATATTCTCGACCATAGACAATCGTCTCGCCGTAATCGCGCGGTAATTGTTTATTAAGTTATCGTGACACGAGGCGTCGCGTTATTTCCGCGAGTGTGCATCATGACGAAACGAGTGACATCTCGTTCGAGAGGACGGGAACAATTGAAGAGGGTCTTACTCGGGACGCGTTGAACGATAATGCCCGTGGGGACAATGCGTAAATTCAGAGGGCCACCTTTGGACATTTTCGAATGGAGAATGGAGCGACACTTGAACGGAAAGGATACGAAAAGTTCGATGGGATGGTTTCGCGATTGCGGGTGAGCAACGGCGACGAGATTCACCGATTTCTGCGCGAGGAAAAGAAATGTTTAAAAGATAGTTTACACTCCGGCGGCGTATATTCGGAACGTGCAGTAAACCTGTTATAAATATCGTAAATCCGTCCCGGAATAGAAACGTTTGATCGTGCGAGTAAATGGCTCGACGGGCGAGGTACACTTAAAAACTGTCCCCGCGCGGCGAAAAGGAGCAACGGCTCGAAAGAATGTCCGCCGCGTTTAAAGGGCAATTCATCCGCCGCGTTCGTTTCAATATCGCCATTCGCACGGCGTGAATTGCATTTCTCGCCGCGGGGTCGGCCAACCCCGGCCTGGAACATGAAACGCTGTGAATCGCGTGTCCAGGAAGTTCTGCTTTACGGGCTCGGAAAATAAATGTTTAGGCTGGATCGGGTTGTCGGCAGGAAGTCCAGAGTAATGGATTTACAGGTGGCCGTTTTTTATCCACGTCGCCGAGATAACCCGAGCGTAGATGGTTATGCACCCGCGGGCCTTTTGCATCCAGTGGGAATAGAACGCGACTACGGGCCAATTAAGAAATGAGATTTACGTGGGAAACACTTTGCACGCGCGATCGCGCCCTCATGAATATGCAGATGACCCGCAGGAATTAATCGCTCGGGTACATCGCCGCCTCCTGTACTTCTCGCGTGATAAAAATGCGAAGATCGCGAAATTTTTGCCCGGCCGAGTGATTCCGTTACGTTGTCTCCTGGACGCATAGAACGCGTACGCTTATGGTTACGGTTTCATGAATAAACATACGACGGTACGTAATATACCGAGTTACGGTGCGGATCGTTTGTAATTTTATAAGGAGTCGCGTGGAAGTATACGAGATTCCTGGAGGAGTGTTAACACTTGGCTCACCGAACCCGCCGATTCGACGTGACGTCCGATTTCGAAAACAGAGGTTTAACGAAGGTCTATTAATACGGTATAATTCAATTAGTTATGTGAGTTATGTTAGAATATTCGAGGTACAGGAACGGCCGAGGCGGGTCATGTGCATTTCGCCGATGCGATTCGCTGTCTTTGTCTAGCGTAGCTTTCTTTCGGGGCGAACCCCGAAATGGTTAAAAAGGGCCATGTTGACGTAGGCGTCCTCACGACCGACGATTTTGCCAAAGGAAGGCATTCTTGTATAGACTACGGTCGAGAGAGCACAGTATTAATAAACGGAATACCTTGTTAATATATACACGCCTACGCAATTATTCTAATACCTAATCGAGACTTCGATTCGAGTATTAGGGATTTCTCTTACAGTTAATTTTTTTTTCAAGGAAACGCGCATTTTTACCGGCATTCGTTTATCCGAGGGAAGTCGGCGAAGATAAGTGTGCGAAATTGTCCGCAAGCCCAGTGTTAAATGGCAATTTTGTTGGATATTTTATTGAAAGGGGTGGTGCGTCGAACGCTGCAAGGCGTTTATGAATTGCATAGAAATTTTTCGCGAGACAATGGAATTCTGATTTGATTATCAATATTGCGACGATTGCAACATTCGTTTTGTTTCATATTTAAACCGGAGGGAGAGCTTTTGGATATTTACCAATCGCGTGCAAGATAACGGGCGTTCTTGTATTATTGTTTATGTTTAATTTCGAAAATTCCTGTTCTATATTCTCAGGCGGGGACGTTATTAATAAACGGCGTTGCACCTGTGACATAACCCGATAGGTTCGCTGCAACAGGTTAGCACACTCGAGTCCTTTACAGTTACACGGTGCAGTTCGTTGCATTGTAACGGAACCGCCGCAGTTCCGGAAACGTCGCGAAGAATCCGCATCCGATCGTCTTAATTGCGTAACTACCCTGCGCCGCTGTAACCAGGAACCGGCGGACACATTTTGGTCGTTTTTCGTCCGAACGGAATTCCTTAAGCAAAAGTTACTCCGAATTGACGTAGAAAGGGTGGGGAATTGTGACATTTGCGAACGATTTTATGTAATATCTTACGTGGCTCGATTTTAATCACTGTCGTCCCCGTTGCATCTGCTTCGAACACCCGTGGCCAGAAAAATGGAGAATTTTTCGAAGATGAAAAGAAGAGATAAAAGGAATGTATAAATAAATGAAAAGTCGACGTTCTGTTCTACGTAATTCTGCTAACGAATTTTACTATCTCTATCGAACTAAAATTTTTTATTACTTTCCGTTTCACGTATTTCGTGTACCTAAATCTTTGAACGGTATAAAATTCAACCTTCAATCCTGTTTAACTCTTTATCTAAGCTAATAATAAGTATTCACTCGCGATCGCTCGCCTTGGGTAAGCTAAAAAGAAACACGTTACACTCTTGGAGGAATAAATTTCTCTCTCTAAATAAAAAAGGAAAAGAATCCTACGATATTCTCGATCGAAACCGAATCTATCATACAGACAACGAAATATCTGCCGTCGTTCATTTCAGGAAGCTGGCGAACGGAAGCCTAAATACCGGCTTGAAATAATAATACACTGAAATACCGAGTCATGTACCGACGAGCGGGCACAAAAAAAAAGCTGGGTGCCATTGCGAACGTAGCACGAACTTCCTTAAACAAAGTTTACGATTACGAGATTAAAAATAGAGGCGTTCGGTTGATAGCGGAAGAGCAACGTGGCATCCTTGCCGCGATCGCGGACAGGAGAGTATAGATTCTGCGAAGAAGAAAAAGATAAAACGGGCCACCTCGGGAGGAGCTGTGATCTCGAGACGAACTAGACCCGTTATCAGCGATACCCCTCGTGTTCTAGGAAGCGAAATCGCTATCACCGCGTGTCCTTGGACGGAGAAATGCTTGTCGCAATCGGCACGTGCGTGGCGTCGCAAAAGCAACGTGCAGCCTGAGGAAGCAGCAGCACGAAGTGTGATAAGGAAAAGGAACTAAATCTTTTTTTTTCCTCTTCTTTATTCTCGGCGAACGTTTCGACCGATCGGACGGCTGGGCGAGAATATTGAACGACGGGGCAGCTCGTTGAAATTAATATCCGGATGAATGGAAAGTTGGTTGCCCTTTATACCGAGCTGATATCTCGATTTTCATTTTAGCTTCGTTATCGAAGGACAAATTTAGGCAGGAGAATAGAGAACGTTTCATTACTCCGATCGATGTTCTAGCAGTTGACGGATTTTTTGCGAAGACAACCGACGATTTTAGATTTTTTACGGGCTAGCCTGTAATTATTTTATATTTGCCAGATCCGGCGAATTTCTCCATCCCCTTTCCATTTATGTCTAAAATGGGCACTCGTTCCCCGGGCTCGAGACGGAATTAAATTGTTTGAACAAGCGAGCCTGAGACCTTTCTTTTGGAGTACGTTTGAAAAAGTTGAAACTGGGAATTGTGCAAGTGTCGAACAAGTGACAGCAACGACGTATTACCGGATATTCCGCGACTAATTAGTGAGGATTATTTAGATTAAGATACTGTGGTCACTACTTTCCATGAAGATTATCCATTAGATCGTGCCGGTGGTAAAGAGCATGGCGCCTTAGAATATTACCGTAACACGATATAATTGTTCGTTAGATAATTTTGTTACTGGTTCTACTTGCGTTTCGCGAGTAGTATTAATTACAATTTATACGCGAACCTGCGCGCCCTACAATTGCTCTTACAATTTTATTGAAAAGTGTTTTTCTGTTTCGCTGCAATCTAAAAATCAAAGCTCAATACCCTCGGAAGAATTTCACACCGTTTCAAATGTTTGAAGAAAAGATACACTGGTTTAAGAAAGAATAGAGAGCAAGTGCAATTAAAGCTGCATTTATTGGAAGTGGGCACTGAGATGGGCGGCTATTCGAAACTTTGCGACAGCTAAGTCAGGACTTAAAACTGTAGTTCGTCGGACGGGTAAAGAAAGAAAAGGAAGGCATAAAGAAACGGAGGACCGCACGCTAAGTGAAAAGGGAAGGAAGTGCGCAGCCATAGAGCAACGTGGGTCGAGTGAAATAAGCGAACGCACGGGAGAATGGAGTCTGGCGTGCATTAAGTAGAAACGGTTCGGCACGCACAGACGCGAATACGACGGAACGTCTACTCGCAAAGTGTACCAAATGGTACTTAAAATGTAAATGTGCAGCATCTTCGACGTAACATTGCTCTCCGCAACGAAATCTCGGCTTCGAATGAAAAAAATGTTAAGTATGCAAAGGACTTGGAGAAAAGAAAAACGAAGATTATCCACGTGGCTTATAATGGGAAGGGAGCTGTTATTGGTGCTTCAGACATTTCTTCCGATATTTTACGTCGGCTTCAGGATGAATAAATGATTGAACAGAATTTTGTAAAGCTCATAAAATTTGCATTTCATATTTCAACGCAAAAACCAGATTAAAGGATCCGTAAAAATAGTAACACGATGCCGTGCAACAGTCGAGCGGGATGTTCTAAATCTGCAGCGCAAAAGCCACCGAAAATAAACAACAACAATCGTCGCCGTATTAGCGGTCCGAAATCGAGGCACGTTCCGTTCCATTATTTAATTCCAAGTAGCCCGCTGCAAACGCGCGCCCGAGAGGAAGCAGGCGGAAGAGAAGCGGAAGGTGGAGCAGAAGGCGAAGAAACGATGGAAGTCTGCGGCGCGTGTTGCGGTATTTGCGAAACGATTTGGTATTATTATTAGTCGGATCGTTGGAATCGTGCAAGGTCGCGTCACCGCCACTCCTACCCCTTCGTGGCTCTTCCCCTCTTCCCCTTGCATCGCCGTCACGATCGTAAAGACAGGCCGAGAAACGAACGGGAGAACGTCCTTTTCATGGGCGCTAAAAAGCGATGACGAACGCTCGAAATTGAATATTCGACGCGTGTACCGCGTCACCCACCGCGCGATTCTCGAGACCGACCGTGAGCGATTAGATCGACTCTCTCGATAACGCGCGTTACGCTTAATTACATCAGATAACAATCAGCGAAGCACCGTCGCCTTAACGAACTACGTTCTGCTAGCGTTTGCAAATTTCGTTCGGGGTCGTTGCTGAAAATCAGGATTTAAATGGCATTCACTTAATGAGGGAATCCATATTAATCCCTGACCCGATAGGAGGAAGGTGATTCTATTTTTATTTTATTTTAGTTTGTTCCACAAACGTCAGGCTTCACCGGTTCCGTACCTCGGATTATGCATTTGGATCGTTTGGTCGTGGACGGTTTTAGACAAAGAACAATTGATCCCGAGTTAATTATCCGAATGTACGTCCGTATTTGACGAAACCCGTTCAGATTTCACGAAAACCTTTCACGATCGCAAGGGACAATAAAGATATCTCCGGGACGCAAACGGAATGGTAAGTCCTCGGCGAACCCGTTGAAAAACAAGATGGTACGTAGGTAACGCTCGGACACCCTCGCGGAGATTCGTAAACAAAAATTGACCGTGCATTCTGGTCGCTGATAAAAATCGTCAGAAGCGCTGGCGTGAAGGTGATAAGGCTTATTACGCGCTGTCGAAAACTTGTGAGTAACCCGACGATAAGCTGTGTACGGTGTGTTTTCGCGAGAGCAGATAGCGAAACGTTATTGAAACGTCGACTGGCCGGATGGCGATAATGGAGCCCTTGCCCTCGAGTTCCCGTCGATGAACAAACTCGTACAGATATTTAAGTCCGTTGCAGTGAACAGCAAGACGGAACGAGAAAATAGAGATTAATCTTCGACGGCGCGCGAGGCAGTGCAAAATGCGTAACCGTCGTAATGTCTCTTTAGAACGGAATTCGAAAATATACCATCGTTCCTTTGTGACGGCCACGGTCTTTTCAACCGAGGCGAATTTCAAAGAGGAACAATTGTATTGTGCATTATAATGAGACGCGTGCAGGCCGTTCAATTTATTCATGTTAAAATTACAATATACCTCCGCTCATTAGGTTGCGCAGAGGACAGATTATATGCACTTAAACCGTGGTTACTTCGTTCTATCGTTACCCGATCGTAGTGGAGAAGAGAAGATGTTTTATCAGCGGTTTCTTCTTGAACCGCAACGCAATAAAAACGAACGTAGAAATGAAATTAGCGACGATCGTCTCAGCTGGATTAAGAAAATTTAACCCAAACGATCGATCAATTTGTATAACAAAAAAAATCATTTATAAATAGTTTCGTAAAATCCAAAATCGTAATACATCTTTTTTCGATCATTTTTCTCGCACGCGTTACTTTTTTTAACCCGCTGTTATTTTAGAAAAAGAAATAAATTGAAATAAATACTGAATGTCAAACGGGGTTGGAGGGAAGGGGGTGGAGGGCAAAAACAGAAACGAAAGAAGAACGGCGGCCAAGTAGTCTGACTTTTAAAGTTTTAGATACAATTCGAGAACTAAAATACCCACCGGCGTGTAAATACAATTTTTAACGATATTCGTGGCTGCACTCTTCGGGAATCGCCCCAATGGATGGCGAGCCGAACAAACGTTACATTTCGATTTAATCGGCAACAGTTTAGGGCCCGCGCGTACGGCAGACCTTGGCGTGCCCAAACGAATTACGTGGCTGACTTCCGGCGTTTTTTCGTGGGTCAATCATCGCGAGATCTTTCCTCGGACTCGGGGTCACCTCCAGGCTTGACCGCTGGAACGAATGCAGAACGATGACTCACCTGGCAGACGATGATGCCGATTACTAGTCGACGATTAAAAAGGCTCGAGGATATCCAGTTCGCTTTGCGGAATTCGCCTGTTCCCAACTGGCGCGATTTTTTTCCCCCAAGGTCCTCCCGGTTTCGACGGGAAAGACACTGTCGCCGTGCTACGATATTTGCTTTTTCTTCCTTTTGCTCTTTTACTGGAACTTTATTTGGTTTGGTTAGATGGTTTATTTCCTCGTTCGAGGCTGGCACGTTTGGCCCCGTCGATTCTGGGTGGCGGCTCGTGTTGCGTACAATCTGTTTACTCGATTATTGCTGTTGTTATTATTATTATCATTATTATTATTATTACTATGTGGACGAGTTGCATTGAATGCGCAGCTATTGTGCAAGGTGATTTATTTTAAAGACGCCCGTACGTGGACATTCGTCGATTTTCTTCGTAATCTTGCGTAATCTTGCCCGATGTTATATATCTTTTTGAGGCGACTTCTCGAGCGCGACGTATTAAAACAATTCGACTGGAAAGGTCGATGCACGGGCGGCCGTACATCGGAATAATTTGCAAAATCGTTCGTGGCAGATTTCTGCCCCGATGCGGCCGATGGATGCGAATCGTCTTTTACACGGAATCCCTCGTATCCCGAAATTCGGCAAAAATAGCCAAGGTTGCCAAATATTTTCTGCTCTTTCTCCTTGAAATGTATCCTCACTTCCTCGGAAAAAAAGTGTTTTATTGGCGTTCGCGGACAAAACAGTCGTATCGATCACGCAAAATCGAACGCCTCTATACTTCCCGGGCTCATAACATTCTACTTTTTTCGTTTATTTATTGAGCCTTCGCGCGAAACGAAAGAACCACGAAGGACCTTAGGTATGGACCGTTCGAATTTACAAATTCCTTCTCTTCCACTCTCCTCGCGATTTTTCAACGCTCCCGCGGATGTACGCGCCATTTCAGCAGAGACCAGATACACGCGATGTATCGATTGCATAATCGGCGCGGCTATTTCTTTTTTTTTCCACCACGTGCGCGTAATATTTACTGGAACGCGGTGGAAGCCAGAGTATATACGTCGACATACGACGAGCATTGGGAATTCTGCGCTGCGTTACACTCCTCGACGGCACAGCATCGATATTGCGTATCGATTTGTCGCGTTTGCGGGTCGCGGAAGACTTGGACGTCTCCTGCATCTACTACTTTTTACTTCTTTTTTTTCTTTCTTAGCCAATTGAATACCGAATGCAGATACTCTTGTACACGAGGGGAGATAGCACGCAAATGGATCGTGCAAGCGCTAGACAGAAGAGGGAATTTTGAGACGAGATTCGGTTTGGATAAATGATAAAAAATATATTACGATTTAACGTCAACCGAAATACCGGATTGAGAAAAGTCAACGCAAAGTGGTAAAAAAGCGGGGAGGGCAGTAACGAATTAATGAGCCGAAGTGATTTTGCTCGGCAGAGGTAATTAATAATATACATACATAAGTAATCGCGCGGAGCGGTTCGCAGGAAACTCGACGAGGAATATTTATTCGACCATTTAGAGTTTCTTGTTAGTGATGTCAATGAAGCGGTTGCCAAAGAACATGATCGCTGCTGGAACATGTGAATATGAGATTGCCGCGCCGAGGATGGCCGTGAAAAGTTGCAAAAAACTTGAAAGAAGAAACGGAAAAGAATTACAAGCGGTCCGGTGTGTTGTTCTGCAATCAGCGTTGGCGTAACGATTTCGTCATTAAAATTACTAAAGATCTTGTTAAATTTGTGCAATAACAAGCCGGCGTCGCCGGAGAAAGAGCCCGGCGACCAATTTGTTACGAACTGAGTCTTTTAACGATTCGAGGAGGGGAAGGTTGAACGGCGAGACATCCGCAACGTTGATTACGAACTCCGTAAAAAACGAAACAATGCCAACCTCGATACCGTTCAACGTAATCATATAATATTCGATTCGGTAAACCCTCTTCGTTCCTGCGTCTTCTTTGACATTTGAACGAGACCAGAGGTTAATTAAATCCGGCGCATTGATTCCACGGCGGAGCAACAGCTGATATAATCCTGACATTTTGTTCCCACCCCGCCGACCTTCTGTCTATATACATAGATAAAAGAAACACCGCGTCGAGGAGGTTGATCGCAAGTCGAGTCGAAAACACGAATTGACACCTTCGAGGAGTCAAATAAAACAATCTCTTTCCCTACACTCCAATGATGTCACCATTCGTTTCGTTGCATTCATTTATAATTGCGATTCGAACAGGGCAACAGTGCAGAGTACCGCCCGTTTTCGAACGTTTCCAACGAATTCGCCCGGAACCTCCGCCGACGATCGTATCGAAATCAAGAAAAAACAAACGCCCGAGTCGACGGCCGAAAATGTCAATCGCATATACACAGCTGTCGCGAAAAATATCCAGAGAGCCAGCGAAGAAGCGAGGCCCGGCCGTTCGTGAGAGCATTTCCAGCCCAGCCTTGATCCGTCGAAAGCGACACGCTGGATCGGCCGATTCGGCGAGGAGCGCATTCGCGATACGCCGCAGGAATAAACATCGGGGCGCATTGTTATTCGCGAATATAAAAGGAAGGCTGACGCACGCGAAGCGGGAGTCGCGCTAATCGCTGATAGTCCGACGCGACCGCAGCCTCGACGTCGTCCGATAACGAGGAAAGATTATGCCCAAGGACAAGGCCGCGCCGATCCCGCTGGCGACGGCAGCTCGCGAACGTTCGCCACGAGGAATTGCGACAAATCCGCGAGATAGAGGCTCGTGTACGAGCATCGGGCCGCCAGCACGCGCGTCCGCTGTCCTTGCGCTGTCCGGCTCCGTTATCGACGAGAACCGAGCGTCGGGACGGGCTTGACCGATCGGCTCGCGTTTGCCTCGAACCAGCGGATTTTCCTGGAAAATCGCCGAACGACGGACGAAGCTTTACGCGGCGTCGCGTCGGAGCGTGCGATGCTAGGCTGAACGTTGCTCCTCGAGCTGCGAGGCTGAATCGAGCGACTGGATCGATCGTTTCGTATTGAGAATCTGAGAACGCGTCGAAAGGGTGATGACCGTTAATTTGACGGCGGTTCCACGTGAGATTAACCTCGCGGCGAGTTCGTTCGTTACGAGGAGAGGTAAGGAAGCGCGGTCCCGATGACCGGAATAATTATTGGGAATAATTCGATGACGTCGTCGTCGCGAACGTTTCGCGCAGCGGCACCAGACGGGCCGGGGCAAGAATCGTATAAATAGAATCGTCTTAGCAGGAGCTCGGAACTCCGCGTAGCAAAGTATAATTCTATAATAAATAAACGCCACCTGCATGAACATCTAAATATATCTATAGACGTTTCTCTCGGCGCTTCGTGCTCCGAATTGGATTAAATTGAACTGCACAGGAGGCGCGCAGTTCGTCGTGCCCCGCGTCCCTTCGCTTTGCTCTATAGAGCTGACTGATAATCAAATCGATCGACTCGGTAGAACGGTTCCAACGTTTTTCTTCCCAATTACTGGGCGAAATGAATCGCCGTTCGAGTGACCGCGGAGTTGACACGGGGGAGAAGAAGAATCGATTGGGGTCGCCTGTTACAAATACTTTCGTTCCGCTTGTTTTCGCTTCCTTTGTATTTTGGGAATCACGGAAACGCGACAGACGTCCATTTCCTCCGGCTTGCACTACTCACGTCGTCGCGCTATGTATCCCGCTACGCTCCCGTCTCGTTCACGTTTACGTAAAACATGACTCCCGTTTTCGCGTGAACACCGTTCCCTGTCGTCGAACTGATTAAGGTCATAATCGAACGGATCGTTCGCTGGCGATCGCACGAACGGGGCGTGGGAACGCAAGGCACGCGCTGAATTTTCGCGACCTCGACGCGTTTCAGCGTAATTCGTATCGTAAGTGGAATGATCGTGTCGCCGGCAGACATCGCGCAGATATCGATACACGCGTGCGTACGTCGTCGAATGGCTTCCAGTGAGTCAGAATTCATAATCGAAACGCCGTTCCGACGTGCGAAATTGAGTTTCGAACCTGCCGCGTGCGAACAGATGGATCGATTTACTATAAACGATATCTCGTTATAAAAATGAATTTGCTTCGTTCTTGTCTAATTCGTAGCACCGTTCACGTAAAAATATCGAATTGACCGGCTCGGTCGGCGGTAAGACAGGCTAAATAAATTGGGATCTCGACGATCGAAGAGTTTTGTCCGCACCGCGAAGCACACGACCGAAAGCTCCCGTCGACAGCTTTTGCCTTTGGAAGACGGAATTGCGATTAGATTTCGGATAATCGCGATCCCGATCGATCGAGGTTCTACCGTGTGTTTCGCGGCGAAGAACGGGCGACGGTCGAATGTTTCGACGAGAATATCAGGACCCAATAATTCCAGCGAAACAGTCCCCGGAATATTCAATAACGTGGCGAGTTAAGCGTGACATTTCCTCGCGGGGACATACGCTTTTTTTCCCGCAAGGTTTGGTCTAAGGTCGACGAGCAGTTTTTTGCCGGACACGGTCGCAACGCTTCCGTCAAGCCTTGGACGCGACGCGACGCGACGACGGGATCGCCGACGTCAAAGACGCCTCAAGGATCGTTACAAGGGCGATGAGTCTCGAAAACCGCACGGTCGGGTACGTATCGACGAGCGAATTTCACAGAGAGGATCCGAAAGGATTTCGAAGAGTTATCTGCGGCCTTCCTCTATCTTGTTTTCCAAAACGTCGAGCACGTATGTATGCGTTCCGCCCCGGATACCGCGTCGTTCGTGGAAACGAGTGAGTCAAAAGATTCGACCGCACGGGAACAGCGTCGAAGTCCATCGCTCGGTTCTTCTTGAATAGACATTAATCGGGATCTATTCCATTAACGCTGAACCTGCCTGTCACGGGACTTCTGCGCGTAAGAACGACGATATTCGTTCGCGATCGAAACGGTAGTTCGATGAATTGGTGTGAGACGTTGGTTCGACGTATGAGTGATCTCATTATTGATTTACACGATTAATTTATCGGGCTCTATCGGCGAAACGAAAAGAAACGATGAGTCGAATTCAATTGTAATAAGGATTTGTATTGATCCGTTCCAGTGAATCAATCGCGCGTGATAAGGTACGCGAAACGAGATTATTTCGAAGTACGTACGCAGAAGGCGAGTCGGCAGAACTTCCAATGGCGTCGCGCTACCGCTGATCCTCTGTTTACTACGTTATTTAAACACACCGCGTGTTCTATCCCGATCTCCGATAACCGCACGCAGCCGCGTTATCGCGTTATGTGCCTGAGTTCAAGTACGCGTGTCCGTCTGTACGCTGGATCATAACCTCGACAACGTGATTCGGATCGTACGCGTGTTCTCCGCCTCCGACGCGGCTCCGTTTCCAATCGAGCGTCGACGGGAAGGGGATGAGGGAGGAACGAGGGAAAGAAATGAAAATTCGCGAGCCAAATGATAATTGCTGGGACGAGAATGTGGGGACCAGAAAGTGAGCGCTTGGAAATATCTGGACGAGCGTTCGAACGATCCTACCGAACTGACGGTGTCACCTGACGATACACAAATATCTTCCGCCGATATCTGCGTTCGATTATCTTGGCCCGCCGATAAGATCGTTCCTAATCCATCCGTCGAATCCAACAGGATTCTTCTGTATTCGCCAAGGTCTCCGAGATCGTGGAATTTTATTTTTTTAACCGCGACTGGTGGCGTGTCGGATATTATGTCAGCATTATGTATAGACGGTTCCACAGGCGATGCTTCGATCTTTTCGACCAGAAATCACGTCGAAGGCCGACCACGAACGAGGAACGGACAAAGCGGATCGGAGCGAACCGTTCGTCGTCCTTGCGACAGTTTTAGTCCGCATTTTACATAGTTCGTTTTAGTTATGTTAAAGGGGAGGAGGCAGGTCTCGTCTCGAATGCTGGGCATATAATCTGTTCGGACCTGTTCAAATATTTGAGCAGGTTCGATATTATTTCTTTTATTAATAATTTGTTCGTATCGGCCGACGGGAATAAATTAATATAGAAAACTTCACGTATATTTCTCGTGCGATGAAACGAAATGCGTGCACGACGCGCGCGACGCGCGTTACGAGACCACAGGAACGAAATCGTTTCGAAATTAATATTAGCGTTAATTATATTGATATTATTTTGGGCGGACGCGCGTCGAGCCTCTAACAGGGCTAATCGTGTAACACGCAGACATGATTTTTCTTTTTGGGCCATGGATACGATAGTTTACGAGTACGTGTCCAGATAAAACGAGTATTCAAGGTTCCACAGATTCTTCTAATCAGGGCAAGTGGATTTTTGTGGTACGTGGCTCATCCGTCCTTACTGTGTATTTATTTGGCACGTTGTGTAATTTAGTAACGGGCGAGATGAATAGTTGCGACATTGAGAACTGAAGGTGGAGTTTGTCGATGGGAATCGTGTTTAATTAGGTTGGTAATGTTTGCCCTTGTTACACCACGATGTGAGACAAAATTTAGAGGCTGTCCCGTAGAATATCTTGCGTGGACTCTTGCTACTCCAAACGCCTGGACGATCTTTACAAAACACGCAGGGACATGCTGCGTAAGCAATTTTACGTTCGACAATATTTACAATAATAGTAGACATTTCATTTCATTCATTTCAATGAATCCAATAAAACTTATTCATATTAAGTGAGGAACACTTTAGCCAAGCAAAACATTTACCAACGAACAGGAATCATTCTAATTTCAACGAGCATCAAAAATAAATCTCCGTAAATCCGTCAAACCGACAGATTTATAAGAATTGAAACGCCGTTCATAGCGATTACGATCCAACTTGAATTGATTTATTCAAAGCCATTATATATAGAATATCAGCCTTGCAATATGTACATATACGCACCTGTTTGACCATGATTTTCAGTTCTCGATTCTTCCTTTTAGTTTTTTTTTTATTTGAACGATCAGAATTCTATACTTAACCCAAGAAATTCGTCTGGGAGCAGTGCAAAAGTTGTTTACAGAACGAACGATTTCTTTGCCAATCACCATATCAAACCACAATTCAAGGAAACAGCGATAACGATACGCACAAAGTGTACAATTACCGTTCTCCTCAATTACAAATTACTCCAATTTTTCGCGAGACGCTTCCCGCTATTGTACAAAACTAGAAAAGAAAATCAATAAAACCCACCGACCCTAATTCCGCCGGCATCCCCGGAACCGTGCCTCGCCAATTAATCATTGAATAAAAATTCCCCGCAAACGTATGCAACACGCGCGTCCCATTACAGTTGTTACGCACGTAGCTACAGTTCGTAGCAATAATAAACCGTGCCGTCCACGTGGTGGTCGTACGAAAATCGGAAATCAGCTTAACCGCGGGCGCCCCGAGGTCCGCACGCCGTCGAAGCTCAAGGCTGGGAAGACCGTAGGCGAAGTTTCCGCGAAACGACGGTATAATCAAACGATCGTGACGTTGCTCGAGGTTAAGATTTCACGACGATCCGGATCCATATACTTGAACTATTCTCCGCTGAATCATGTCCCGATATCGTGGTTGAACACGGCCGATAACGGACGGCACACGAGCGCGGTGCGAGGCTCGCACACACGACCGGGTAACCTTCCTCGGGACTGGCCGCCGAAGAATCCGTTTAGAAGAGCCGCTTTATGTAATCGTCGGGCACGTCAGAGTTCGCGCGTGAAAAAGTTGAGCGGAGCCTGTCGAGAAGCTCGATTAGCGACGAAAATTCGACTCGAGATACGTGTTCGCGTATCTTCCGTTTTTAGCGAACGGTTCAGGGAAACACCGTTTCATCTTTCATTCTTTTTTCGGTCGTTTTATTTCTTCTGGTCTACCGTTTTCATGGGGAGCCTCGTGTTTGACGTTGGAGATGTCCGAGATAATTAGGGTTCGGTTTCTGTTTGTGGTGTTATTAGCAGATAGGAGATTCTCGGAACCCTTTTTTCAGTCGTAGGAACGGTATATATTTGGAATTGGTACAAGTGGTGCCGCGGCCAGAGAGAAATTCGGCTCGTCGAATTTTATATCGGGAGTTCGAAAGTGAAATACGAATTTGCACGGTGCGTCTGTCTGAACGGAATTGTTTATTTTATAACGTCCGACTGGTCAGAGTACTCAAACCTGTTTAAAACACAGCAGTTTTACGTAATCGATTATTCGCGAGCCAATGTTCCCCGACTGCCTCTAAGAATAATTCATAATAATTCCAATTAACGCCTCGGGTACTTCCGCGCGATCTTCGACGACTATTTTATTGTTCTACCCACTTATCTTGTTCGTCAGAAATCTGTCCTCCAATTCGAAATATTAATTCCACTTAATCCCCACCTCCCAATGACACCGCCCCCTCCTCCTCGTTTCGAAGAACGTGTAAAATATATTACATCCGCGATCTCTATCCCGGTCTGCATCCATCCACTCCCTCGCTCCACAATTTTCCATCCCTCCAGACCGCACCCTTACAAATTCATACTCCGTACTTCGCTTCCCCTTTCCATGCGTTGCAACTTCGCGGCTGATAGCGAAACGCCGACAGTCACGACGCATCGGCTCGCGAAAGTGTCTCGTTTCTCGCACCTATTCCCCTCGAGGACCAGACGGGCAAGGAACAAGACGATGATCATACGACGTCCGGCCTTGGGGAAGACACACGTGTTCCCGTGCGACGCCAGAGCCAGCCTTGAAATTTGTATGGATCGACAAGTTTCGGGGCGGCGCGGCACCGCGCCTCGCGAACACCGGCGACGCCGTCGTCTCCTGTGATAATCTCCGCTTACGAGAGCAACTGATAACAATGCACTTTTCGTCCGGCAATGTTACGTCGCCGTACGCGTATCCCCGTGGACGTACCGCTGGCAGCCTCGTTCCTGTTTCCAACGGAGCGGGCATGTCGTTTTCTCGTTGCTTCTTCTTTTTAACGATCGTTCGTTGTTCTTATCGGTCGCGGCGATTTGTAATTCACGATGTACGAGATCGGGAGGATCGCGTTTCTCGGACAACAGTGGAATTATATCCCCCTTCTGCTTCTTCTTTCTTTCTTTTTCTTTTCGTTTACGAGACAGGAGGATCCGATTTAATCATTTATATGACACCTCGGGGCGTCGCGTGAACGAAAATGATTGCGCGACGAAATGGACGAGGTTCAACGATAATTGGTAGGTGCAATTGTACGTGTCGTATTATCTAACGCTTTTGACAAACTAGTGAAGCAGCCTTGTCATTGGGGGGGGGGGGGAAATAATTTCCTGTGCGCTTTTGTTGTCTTTGGTTCGAAGTTGAGAATTTGTTTGACGCAAAGTGTCAGAAGGGAGGGGGAAAGGGTGAAAAATACGTGGGACGGTGAATTACTTTTTTCAGGAACTGATGAATTGAACTTTGACGCGTACGTTTATTGTAAAGCTGGGAGCGATGGTGGTGCGTAATTATTTTTGTACGAAGAAAGGGAAATGAAGGGTTGATTGATTAATTTTATTCATAGTGCGAGCAAAGGGAAACTTTGCCATTCATAAAACAGGAGCATTTCTGTTGCATTTATCGACGCAGGAATAAGATAACATAATTGAACGGAACGTAAAAATTATTTCAAGTACTATTTCACATACTTCGCAAAATCATGGGAAACAAGAAGGACTCGAACGCCGGGGTACTTTCCAATTTAGAACGATTAAAGGGGAAAGTATAGAAAGATGACGGAACAAATTAATATTGTTACGAAGAAATTTTTGCGAAATAATTAGTCAACGTTTAAATCGATCAAATGTTTAATAGACGAAATGGAACGAAGTCTTGCTCTTTTTATTGTACAGTGTGCAATTAAATTGCACATACGATTCTACCACAATACACATAGCACGCTGTTGCGGTAGGATAGTATCGATTACCTCGGAGCAAGATATTTTTGGACGTTTTATTATTGGCTCGTACATTAGAATTACGTGCGGAATATACACCGTGTTACTATCATTCTCTGCTGGTGAAAAAAAATTGTTCTAGTAGTGTCACATTTATTTTTATCGCCCCTTTCTAACACGGCACGTGACAGGTATTCGCAGCGCGCCGGTGACCGTGTAATTCAGACGCAAGTGAAATAGGAAAGTGAGGGTCAGGCAAGACATGTTGCGGCGTTTAATCGCGAATTTCGATTATTACCCCGTTAAATATAGAATTCCTTCGCTGTACGATCATCGACGAACAGAAATCCCTTGCTGCTGTTATTCTTAATAAATTCCTCTCCATAAAAATGAATAGCAATATAAATGATTTTTCATACGAGAAACTAGAACTTTATATTTTTCTGGACATTTCATAAACCCGTATAATTTAACGGTATCCAAATCGTCTGATCCAGCAAATGCCACAGTATCGACGCCAAATGTATTTCTATTGAATACCACAGAAACAGCCTCGCGGTGTAATTACCGAACAGAACTTGCCTTTCAAACCAACGCGATGCAAATGCAATTTAGCAACCGACTCATGAAAACCTATTAACCAACTCTGCGTAAGGAGACACCGATCCAATTGTAAAAAGCGAAACTCTGCTCTGACCCAACGACAACACGTGCAGCAACTGTTACTCAACTTATTACTCGTACCTTTACCCATTAAACACCGTCTGAAAGGGCAACGGTGCAATGATCTGAATAACACGAACGAAATGAAAATATAGAAAGAAAACGCGTCACTAACGTAGTTAGGACTTTGGGACAAGCCGAACTCCCCAAAATTCGTTCCATTTCCCCATGAAAAAGAAGGAGGCCTGTATCGTGCTCTTCACGGGATTTCTGTAGCTCTCTCGCGGCGACGCGTGAAAAGCGGTTCGCGAACAGGTCAGCGATGGTAAACGGTGCTGATTATAGGCAGCCCGGTTATGTAGTGGTATAGCATGACTGGTAGCCGATATATGTATCTATATACGTGTCCGTCCCAGCCGCCCGTGACCACGTGGCCTTGTCCTTGTACGTCGTCGACGTCGAGCGATCCGTGCCGCCGACACCCGTCGTCGGCGTCGTGGAACCTTCCAACGACGAGCCGCGGCGGAGAGGAGAGAGATTCGCGACTGTGTGAGTGTACAAACTCACGTGGACACGTGTGTGCGCACATGTGTGTATGTGTGGGTGTGTATGTGTGCGCCAGTGGACACGTTTACGCGAGGCAGAGACGCCGTTTAACGCGAAATTACGAGAGGGTAATTCGTTTCTTGCCGACGGCGAACTACGTCATCTGTAACCGTAAATCTTGCGCCCATCGATTCTGTAAACCATTGAGTTCTTTCCGATTTTTCTTGGTTAAAAGGGTTCGGGGAGAATAAAAGGGAGAGGAACGATTGGCGGTCGGTTGGTTGGATTTTCGCGAACGAAACGTGAATCGAGGGAGATTGGTCAACCGTTTGTATATGGATGGGGGCTTGAACGATACTAATGGAATTTAATTCAATTTTAACTGGAGAAATTTTTGTTACGCTGCAACGTTTCACGGTATTAGATGATAGCAACGTTAACGGCTATTTTGGAACTTCTGCGAGGTAGAATATGTTTATAAATATTTCGCGCTTTTATGTTTCGTCGATTCTGTAACTCAATCGCGGACAAACATGTGCCCGTTATATACCCAAAAGCGAACGCTATTGTATTCCTAATATTGGCAACCTACTCAGACGATATCCAACGGTATTCTCGTAATCGATATGTGCAACAACGTCAGCGATATCAATATCAATAATAAAACCGTAACGTCTGCCAATTGCAAAATTATTATTTCCAATAATACAATACGTAAATCACGATATGCAACGCGTTGCGAGAATTTTCTATGCGCGCGGATAACTCTACACATTTCGAATCCCGACTTAATCGACGATCACGTAGAACGAAAATTATTGGCACGTTCCGCGCATCCGTGTTTTCCGTTATCGGCCATGTTTTCAATGGGCACGCTTTCAATTCAAGATTCCTCGTGTCGTAATATCGTAAACACATTAATTAATTCTGCGTTACTGTCCGAACAAATTACGCCGTTAACGTGGAACTGGCACGCGTTGAATAGCTTCTGTTTACCTTTGAATATTCGTTAATTGTTCAACGATCGGTGAAGCTGCTGCGCCCCAATATTAAGTTTAACGCAGAGCACGATAATAGTTTAACGGATGCCCCGTGCACCACGTAATAACTACTGATCGCGAACTTGAAATATAATACAATTAATGCAATTACAAAAGAGGACAAAAACGTCCCCGCGAGCGGCGATCGCACTTTAGATCGTTTAGGTATTACAATTGAGGAGCGAATTTTTTCTCGTCGGATGTGCCATCAATAAAAAATATTTCAATGATTTCTATAATTATTGCACTTGTTGCGCTTTTTCTAAAATTTTATCATTTCCACTTTCCTTCATCTTATCGTTACAAAACTACGATATCGTTGCATGATTTTTTTGCTACAATTTTTTCCACCAAAATCACTTCGTCAACAGTGATCTTAACGCGTACATACTATGGAAATTTCTGGGCGTTAAAATAAATACTAGAATAAACCAGTTTGGTCGTGGTTACAGTTTTCAGAGATATCCCAATCTTTGAATTGGTACGCATAATATTAATTACGTTCTACCCTTGCGACTCTAAACCAGAGCCAGACGTTCCCAATTTATTGTGGAATTTTCCAGAAACAATGCTGCACGTCACAGGCAAATGAAATACATAATAAGCGCGTCGCGCATCTCGCGTAACGTTACGCAATCTGATTAAGGACTTTTCGAAACCGGGGAAGAACACGTTTGCAGAGAAGAACTGCCAAGATCACACGCTGATTCGCGAATTTTTGCTCACGGTTTCCGGTGATCCAACAGTTACGTGTTGCGAACGTGAGCACGGTCGGCGACGCAACGCTGATACAGCGAAGTCTGAGAAAGATAGGTTTCACAGTTATACGATAGCGCCTCTGCGAAACGGAAAGGGCGTGAAACATGTCGGAGGTAAGCTCCCCAATTTTTACCCCCAGCCTTTTCGCCGAATAGCACGACGACCACGGGAAATCGAACGAACCGCATCGAAAGGGGAGAACAACGATTTTATCGCGGCCGACGATTATCGCGAAACGAAATGAACTTTTACAATAAGAATATTTTCTGCGCAGTGCTGCACGCGCGCGTCGAATAACATTACGTTTTATCGCGTTCTCGTGGCTTCAATCTAAACGCGACTCAAAATAACGGAGAACGAAAATAGGCCACTTTCGTTGCCCCTTTTTCTCGGTACGCGATCACCGAAAATATTGCCCCGCCTTAATGCCAAATTCCTCCCGACCCACGCGACACCTACCAAAACCACCGACCGATATTGTATCACGCCACCCGTGCAAACCTTGCGAAACAATGATTCAACCCGAGAAGATCGCTTCGAATCGTTCAACCCCCCGCGGAAAACAGAACGAAAATGACAATCCGGCGGACCGATAAAATAAAAAGAAAAATCCGCCTGCCAACACTTGCAACATCCGCGAACATCGCAACGGACTGAGTCACGTTTCCTTGCACGAAGCATCGAGGTCGTGCCCCGCCGTTTCTCCTCGGTTTCCCCCTGGCTGCCTCTGAAGAAGGCAACCGTGGATCGACGATGGACCAAAAACGACCCGGAGGGGTGCGGTGGTCGTATGCCGCACCGTCGAACACGTGACACCGACATCGAGTAGCCGCGGATGGCTGTCGTGAAAACGACGCACGCGATGCATCTAAACCGGGAACACGTGAGAACCAGTTCGTATCCACTTCCACCGGCTGCAGTTGCACCGTGCGACTGTGGCGGTAGCATCGATCGCTCGGTCGCCAAGGCTGCGTCTTATTCGGGCAAGGCCAAGGTCGTTGGCTGGCATTGCCAGCGAGCGAAGGTGAGATCGCAATTTCCCCGTACGGGGGGTTGCACGGAAAGTGCAGCCGGGGTCACGTCGAACCGCCAGGTGTTGCGGGCTGATTGAATAGTCGCAATTGCGCTGGATTCGAACGGTTACGTCGATGGTTGTATTGAATTGTGCACGCGACATCGTTGCATCGATTGTGACAACGCGACGGTACAGTGATACATGGACTGTTTACTTCGAAAGTGGCGCAAGTCCATTTTAAAAAGAAACATGAGATATCGCATAATTTGCGATCAATTCGGTGTAAACTTGTTATTTGTAAATGGTTAAAAAGAAACGGAAAAAATGGACTCGCGGCACTTTCAAAATTAACGGTGCATATATCGGTATGGATGGAAAGAATGGGAAGACTGGGTGGAATTGAAAGTGATGGTAAATGTGTGTTTGCGAAAGGTTTTCTATTTTGTACGATGATGGGGTAGGTATGCGTCGGGGAGTAATTGAAAGTTTCTGTTGCCTCGGCGCGGATCGTGTAGACACGTACGGAGAATTATTGTTGCTCACTTTTGGGGAATTTTATTGTATATTTCTTAGCTTCGATATTAGGAAACGTGTTTTATAGGTGATGTTCTCATTTTGCATATCGATGCAATTCCTATTTTTTCCGGCATATGACTCGGTATCGTAGCCTATCATTTCTACGGAATGCTTTTCTTCCTTGCGCGCGTGGCAAGAAGATAGAGCGAATTCTGTTCTTATTAGTCAAAGGCGTGCATCGTACATCGAAGAACAATGCTGTTTGCGAAAACCCGACGTTACACGTTTCGATTCATTCCTGTGAAGCGGGGGCATTCTACTTTGCATCGCTTCGCGATCTGCAGCATAATATTCTGCAGTTTATTATATGCACGGAATCACAATGACGAAAAAAAACCGCTTCGCGATTCCAACTCGTTCGTAAAAAAATAAATACAACGACGCCGAAACGAATTTCAATTATCTTTGACGCTAACTTCCTAGAGCACGGTATAAAATCTGCCGACATACGATATTACGTATACAATTTCTTTTTCCTTTCGAGAGGACAGAACTTCGAGCAACGTTTTAGCATCGTTCCAGTATCGTGGAACGATACTATCAGGAACAACGAAGCGAAGTTGCGCAATAATGACCACCTAGGTGATGATATAATAATGGGATTGCAAACAATATTAGTCAACAGGACGTTTCCTGGTTAGATAATGCCGGCAAGGTTACATGAAAAGTAGCAACACGCGCGAAGGTGTTGTTAGGTCTGTTCGAAGCTGACTTGTACCTAATCAGCCTATAATACGACACTGAACTGGTCGCGGTTGGCTCGCCTGGTCCCTAAGCGACTTATTTAATTGACTCGAGTTTCGTTATTCGTATTTTTAGCCAGGATATCGGTTTCGGCGTCGATTAGACTATACACGTGACGGATGAACACGAATCGAATCGAGTGAACGAAAATTCTATTAGGCGTTACGCAAGCTTCGATGGGACAGCATGCCGGCGAAGGAGTTATTCGAACAAATTGGATAATTCGTTCGAGCGTTTAGTACAGAGCTGGAATACGTGTAACATTAATCTGCAAGTTCAAGCGAGCCAGGGAGTTCGCGGGGACAGTGTTCTAGGGAATAACTATTTAATGGATCGAATCGAAAATGTTCAATCCGAAAAGCTTAACTGAATCGCATCCAAGAATGGAACACAATGGTACCCGTACCTATACAACTCGACTAACTTCTTCATAACGATATCATTGTTGTCACTTCCTCGAAACGCTTCTCCCCCGACAGAATAATTATTTCCCGCTGAAGAAATGTGATTACCCTTCGATTTAATATTCCGCGTAGAAACGAAACCTCCTTTGCATTCGACCGCCCCATGGGGACTATTTTTACGACGAACCAGAACCTATTTCTCTCGTGACGTTCCATAAATCCTTGCGCACGGTATATCGCGAAAATCGAAGGTCTCGACATTGTTCTCGGTTTCAGTCGAGTCGATACAGTCAGTCGACTCTAAACACCTGTGCCGGTGTTCGATTAACAATAAGTGCTACGTCCCCCTTAACAGGCGGCTGAATCCACGCGAATAGAACCGCGAACCTGTGACGATTTCATACGTGTCAAGTCACGGCTGGCACACAGTCAATAATGCAGCCAGTCCCTTGGTGTGCGGAACGTGCACGCCCGTCGCATACTGAAATATTTTAGTCTTATGTTTCGTAGTTTCTGTTGGCACTCCGGTATCAAGGACGGGCTTCATTCTTGACGCGAGCCGGAAACGTGCAATCTTTCAAAAGGCATACTTCCACGTTGCAAAATTGCAATCGTTCACGTGCGAAATTCGGAACGGATGGAACGATATCGTGTCGCGGCTCTTTGTACTCGTCTCATCGCGCGCCGCCATAATATGAATAAAAAACTACGGGGTCTCGTTAGAAAAAATTAATTTTACCCCTCATATCACTGACACGGCTACGCCCGTCGAAAAATTGTTCATACCACCCGGTGTCACCCTTCGTACCGAACAACTATCGCGAGAACATTTGTTTCGTAACTTTGATCTCTCGCGAGATATGCCAAAGTATCCAAGTTAACCCCATGTGGAAATAGAGGGGAGGAATTAATTGTAATATTTAAGTTGGAATTATTATCTCCCTGTGTAATTGTTTTAATCTTGCATTTATATTACTAGCTGTATTTCATGAAAAACGGAGGAACAATTTCTGGACAGCGACGGACACAATTTTAATCAGCTCGCATGGTATCCACTGAGCTGCGCTAAATTTTAATGTCTCGATGTTAGAGCGAGGAACGTTTCAATCGAGGCCGAATTGAGCCCGTTCAACTGATTAACACAATTACATAACGAGCATTCCATTACATCGATCGGTGGTTGAGTTAAAACGTATCGACGATCATCGAAATAAGTTATTGCCTACGTTCGATGATACCGGCCCGCTAATCTACATCAAAGTCACATGAAAAGTTTATTAACTCCGCACAGAAATTTCCTAGTGGTCACCTTGGTCGATAACACTGTACACGTGCGAGGAGGTGCGTGTGTCATTAAGAAACGGAGTTAATTACTTCCGGCTTGTGAATCGTTCGATCGTGAGTGACATTAAGCGAGGAACCTTCGAGCTGGACACATTTACGCTCCCCGGCTTTGAACGTCGCCACGGAAGTGACATTTTTGCAGATATACGTAAAAAAAAAAAAATCATACACGCAATCATTGATGTCCACGTCAAACTGATTATAATTTAAGACGAATCGCGTGCATCGCAAGCCTGTTCGAATAAAAACTTCGAGCTCTTCGAAGAATTCAGACCTCTCTTTTATTCGTTCGATTTGCATAAACTTTCGCTTAATCGCCTGGTAATCAAGCAAATTCTGTCTGATACGTATCGCGAACGATAAAGCCGTGGCTCGATCTGATATCAAACATAAGCAGAGGTATAATCTGTAATAATTTTATTTTATTGATAGATATACTGGAGCCCTTTCAACGCGCCTGTTCTGGATATAAAAAAATGAAGTGATTCTGTGACATAATACTCGAATATCAATTTCAAGCCGAGGCATTTTAACCATCGACGAAATTTCAATGGGCAGATCCTGGAAGACGCTCATTCTTTTCGTTTCTTTGAACGACATCTTGACGTCGCGTAATTAGCGTAACAACGATCGATGGTTACCCGCGCGGCACCCGCGCGGAGAAACGATTTATCGATTCCATCTCACGTCGCCGCACCACGTGTCGCTAGATAATGCAATTTGCCACGAATAGAAGCAACCGGGAAGGGCCGTTATACCGTACCCGTGGCATTCATTCGAATGCCTGGGACGTAAAGTGGGCTATTGTTCGCGGAATGTTTAAGCAACACTTTTCCGTATTGACGGAAAATGTTAAAATGCTGCGAAGAATAACGAGCCACGTTCCAGTTAGCACGAATTGGATTTTTAAATTATTTATTTTTAGACGTGTCATAGCATTTGCAGAGCGGATTGAAAAGTATTAAGGTATTAACGGCATTTCAGATTTTTAGTAAAACGAATGTAGAATTTTCACGAACAAGAAGAATGGGAAATAAAAGCATTTCTATGAAAGAATTGTTTCATTTGAATTCGAAGGATTACAACAGATATTAATCCCTTGGCGGATATCGAGCGTACGTGTACTAAACGGCAGTCGAAGCTCTTATTACGGAATATAATAAAAATAATCAAGATTCCGCGACTTTGAGCTCATAGTAAACATAGTAATTTACGTGAAGGGAAATAAGGCCATACGTTGCGTGCGACCATCGCGCAGGGCAAAGTTTTGCAAGCGCCGTTGATCGAATTCTGTCCGTCCTCGATTCCCTTTTATCTGTACAACTATCTACGTTCAGTATTTTTTACGGAATTTTTTTCGAGCACCGTATTATCCGTGTCCAAGGTTTTTTTTATTGAAGATAAATTTTGATTGAGAAATGGGTTATCACGTACGGTCACAACGTCAACAAGGACTGCGACTGACCGGTCAAGGAGCCGAAACCTTGTAAAGTTCAAGTTAAATGTTACCATCTATCCGGCCGGTACGAAGCTGTCGTTCGCTCGTCGGCGAATTGTCTAAGCTCTAAACGGTTCCTCCGATGTCGAAAAAAATTTTAACACCGTTTAACGAAAAGATGAACGAAACCTGTGCGCCGGTTCATTCAACTATTTAACAGATTTCCAATTAATCCGCGCTGTTCGCTCGCGATCTGTATCTTTAATATTACTTTTATCGATTTAATTCAATCAGATAGCAGACAGGAAATTGTTCCTTAGTGAATACTGTGAAACGATAGAAGCATCGGGCGCTGTCTTATCGACGCACAAAATGTACAACAAAACCAACTACTGTTCTGAACATCGTTCATTTTATCTTCGATACTCCTGCAGTAGTAAGGAGAGTCCGCGAAGAATTGTTTCGTCATTTCTTTTCCCCCGTCGAAAGAATGGAATAAAGTCGTGTCGTTTTCTTTCATTTTAATACAATTTACGTTTGATACAAAACCGAAGGGTCGAATCTTATCGAATGCAGACTGCTTTGTGAGATCATTGGGCAATGAAGTATCTAATCGAATCGAACATTTCGATACATTTAAATAGCTATTTCATTAAAATCCAAGGCACGAATGTGATAACAAATAGAAAAGCGGCTTTAATATAAACGTCCATGTAAAATTACGATCCAGTAGAACCAGATCGGTCGGGCTCTCTTCCGTTATTAAACGCTACCGAGTGAAGTGAAGCCAACCTGGATACAAAACGTCACGGGCCACGGGTCCCTGACTAACGGAAGATAAACGGGGGAATTTAGGTCCAGCACAAAAGGGAAGATGAACGGCTCTCCATTTTCTGACCGAAACTTTGTACCCTTGACACAGAAACCACGACGGGTTCTAACTCGAGCGAAGCGGTCGTTCCATTTGCGATTCGAATACCAGAAACAGGGGGAACGAGGGTGCCGCAGCCTAAGGAAGTGAACTCGAGGGTTCACAATTGCGACGCGACATTTCTTGTCGGGCAATCGACCATCCGTGGGCTTTTCTTCCGGCCCGTGAAAAGCTTCAATTTTTCCCTGCTCCCCTCGAACCTGAATATCACCGATACATTATAATTCGTGCACTACAATTTGCTATATTATTGAATAGCCTTTTTTTTCTTAACGAAGCACAGTGGCTGTTTCGTACGAAAAAATGATTGACTAGAACGATTTACATGCAGTGGTTGATAAAAAGTTACCGGTCCAGCATAGAGTCTGACACGCGCGTCTATCGTCGCCTGATACTTCTAATTTTAAATAAAAATAAATACAATCGTTCCCACCGGAGCTGTGATTACGCGATGAGTTGTTATTTTGTAAGAATCTTTGATGTCACCGATACAACCAATTACATGTCGTCCGAAAACTTTTAGCGGTCACTGTACACGTGCAACTAACGCCTTGTCTAACTTCGTGAAATTCTCGCTGACGATTAGGAGCTGAGTGGATAAAAGCAAAAGTGTCGTTCCTCGAACATGAGGAAACGCAGAAGTTTGTTTAAGCGGATCGAGTGCTCCCTTCCATGAGAAAATGATAGCCGAGCTTCTGCAAAGTTACACGCTATTCCCAATAACTCTTATCGCCCCTCGTACATGGAGAACGACTTATCTCTTCAATTTCTTTACTCATCCTTCTCATTGAATACACATAATAAGTCGCAACATCCACTCGTATCAAGGAGTTCGATACAGCCGTGCTAGAAGTACCCCAATCGAGAATTGCTCGAAACGGGAACGATGCACGTTGTGCGTTCAAAAGTTGCAATTCCGCGACCCCTGGGAATCAAATTGAAACAAAATGAAAATGCACAAAGCTCCTACATTATTCCCTTGCTACCTTTGTCGCCTCTCCCCCCCCCCCCCCTCTACCCCCCCCCCCCTCTCCCTATCTCCCGAATGTCGTAATCCCTTGAACTGGGTCAATTCCACGAGAAATTTCCGCGTGAACGTTCGGCGGCAACTTTCTCCCTCTTCTCGAAAGAGCAACAAGCACGAAAAGGATTTACTGTGACAAGTGGCTCACGTTGTTGCGCAAATGTTAAGAATGGAAATGTTAATTCGCTGGTACGGCAAAGCGCTCCGATAAGCAGAGATTTCCACAGTACCCGAGCGATAACTGTAAACCCGCGGCTAAAAGTCGACAAGTGCCCGTGTACGCGGATTAACCTTGATCCTTGGAAGTCTTTCAATATCCCCGCGCGCGTTCTGGTGTCGTATTCATGCGCGACAAAAAGCGCAGGAGGTCGTCGATTACGGGGAACGAAAAGAAATATCTAGAAAAAGGAACGAGAAAAATGAAAGGAGAGGAGTGAAATAAAAGGGAAGTGAAAGGGATTTTCAAGTTCTCGGGACAAGTTCTTTTTCCGCCGGTGACACCTAGCTGTTGGTTAACAGACAACGTAATAATTATTAATGACGGTGTCAGGTTGATTTACTTCTTAGGATGTACGTACGGTGAGCGGAATAAAGAAAATATTTTGTTCGTTCCTTCGTGGGGAATGAATTTTTCATCATTCAATATTTCGATGCATACGCGTGTAATTTTTCATTTGGGGTGGAAGCATCAATAATTTTAGAAGGTGCTTTACAGGAAAGTAAAAGGGCTTTGGAGAGGACATTATGCACTGGACACGATTTCTCTGCAATCGGGAACGCCCGATTTAGAAAATCGAAGGGTCGCTCACCTTTTAGAAAAAAGTAATCGGTAGTTGCAAGGATCCGTTTTATTAATCTCGCGTACCTTCCTAAGGTTTCAAATAAAAAATTTGCAAAATCAATTATTTAATTAAAAGGTGTTCAATATTTGTTTCCGCTACTATCGACGTCAATATATTCACGAAGATGTCAGGAATGATCTAAACCGTTGTTTATAAGGTATCCATTAGATACTTTTCTTTTAGCATTTCGTTGTAACATTGGACCTAGGAAATATATGCCCACTTATCTCGCACGAATTCCTTCGAACCGAAGAGCAGATGTAATGCCGGATGCATAAAATATTCTTCTTTACGAGCAACATTCGCCTAAAATTGATATGTACAGCACCGGTCGAAATTTCAACTGACCGACACGATCCGGCCATATTCCCGTGGCATTCTATTGTTAAAAACAATTATACAAATTAGCCCGAAGGAGCCGAGACGAGAACCGGGGCAAGGTTGGCTATAACGGGAATTAGGCGAATCAACGAATTGCTCTCGTCAGGCTGTCGTTAAATTCTCGTTGTAAATTTTTATTTAGGCCTATTCTCGGTCCTTTTTTTTGACGGGAAGGAGCTGTCCACGTGTCCTGACTTAATTTTATTCTCCTTGAGAGTACATCATCTGTTAGGCACTTCAAGCGTTAACTAATTCGAGTAGCCATTGTGCATCACAACCCACCGTTCCTTTGAATATTTCGATTCGGGCGAAAAATGTTTGTCCCCTCGTATTCAACACTTCATCGCAGTTCCCATGTATCTCGCAGGAATGGTGCAATTATTCGTTTAAAACACTTCTACTATATTATTGTAAATCGGCGAACAGGTTCGAATATGTATTATATTCGAAGAAATAAACGAAACCGGTCCAGCATTCTTTTTACTTCACATTTGGACCGTATCGGGTCGCAGTTTAGCATAGTCAACAATTTCTCTGCTCGCCAGGACCACGGTCGAGATATCGAAAAAAGCAGGGGCTACGTATCGAACAACAGGCGAGAAGAGTGAAAGGGGGACAGGGAATCGAACGGCCCTGAGAATGATTAGTCTGCCCATGATTTATCAGCGACTATATTCCTAAATTCGACGCTCTTCGATATTACTGAGCCTCTGGTCGCGACTCTTTTTCACGAGCCGTCCTCCAGGAGACGAGACATAAATCTGTATTTATGGTCGCCGGGGCACCGCCTTAGAAATCCTCCGACAAAAGGAGGAAAAGCCGGGTGGAATGGTGTTATGATTCGATTCTCGTCTAACGTTAACGTTAATTAAGCAGAAAACAGTACGTATACTCGGATCAAAATTTATTACAAATCACATTGAACGAAACGTTTAACCTCGCCGAATGTTGCAATTCGTTCACGATTAATGCTATCATAGAATTATCGTTAGAAAGTGCCTGCAGAAAGCGTCGCTGTCACCAGTTCGGTTCGCCTCGCGTTTAATTACCCCGCTCTTTTAATTCGTTCAACTTGCTCGATGAAATAACGAGCCAAGAACGAAATGGCAGCGGCAGAATGTAAACCGTGATGTTATATCCGTACAAAGAGAATTAAATGATCGTCGACCTCGGTGCAGGAAATTCAACGAGGCTGCCGTCCGCGTCGGGTGCTCGTTCAATCGCGTTATCTGACCAATTAAAATCAACCGTTTGACGTTTGTTGCCCTAATAATTCAGAGAACGAAGGCGGATCCAAGGACTCGCGGACTGCTTGTTTGAACGAACAATGCGACTCGCATTGATTTCAAGCCTCCAAGGTTGGCCTAAGCGAGCACATCGTTCGTCCATCTTCTAGCGGAACGATGTGGAGCACGTTTTTCTTCTTCTCGAAAACGGCAGACACACGTGCCGTGGAAAATGATTAAAAGTTTCGTCCGCGAGTCGAACAGATCGTAAAAAGATATATCGGATGTGCGCGATTCATATTGGAGCGAGAGCGAAATTGTTCGTCCACCGAGTAAATTAATTTTGCAACGTAACCGTACAGGTGACCCTAATAAATTTTGATAACAACGTCGCCCCGATTAAGGCCACTGCATTGCACAGGAAAATAATAACCGGCAGGCGTAAAAGACAAAGAACAAGCCGAGGAAAAGAACAGGATGTTTGCGGAACACTGTACACTTCTGTAAGGTCACCATTATGTACGCGTTCAGAGGGAAACAGGTGGTATTTGCATATTCCGCTGGAAGAACCGTGGATGCAAAAAAATGTTTCTGAAAAATCGTGGAAGGCTACAAGAAACACGTATTATCGGATCTACATGTTAACACATTCTACATTTGAATATAAACTAGCATATTTATATCGGATTAGATTGAAATATTGTGTTAAATGGAACGAGCAAAATGAGCAGCCAATTTTGATAGGAGGACGTAAGAGAATGTACGAAATAATTCAATTTACAATTATTCGCTGTTATCGTGAAAATCCTCGCAGGAAGTAAAGATACGAAATTAAAACCTGCTCGATCAACGATAAAGACTCCAGGCAAGCCTACCGTCGTGCATCGATCGATCAGGATAACTCGCGTCTCACTTTCATCGCTCGATTGATTCGTCAGATTGGAATTCCAGCAGACAGAAAGGGAGGCAGATAGACAACTGCAAACGCTGACTCACCCGATTACCCGCGGCAGGAGTTGAATCTCAATTAAAGAACCGTCTTGTCGTCGGTCAAAAGTCTGGTCGTAGTGCGACGTACTCTTCAATTCCCTCCTCCTTAACCCTAATCGCGACATCGATACCGAACGCAACGCGGACGGGGCTCCTTTTGTTCCTCTTTTAAGGGTAGAACGGAACGGACTCTTCCGTTCGTTCGAACTCGAAAGATGTTCCGCGAGTCAACTCGGACAGAAAAAGAATCTCAGAGATAACAGAAATCCTTACACCGAATGATGCGCAAGCGATTAGTAGATTCCCCTTAAACAATGATTACATACATCAATGGAACTGATATTTTCGATTTCCTCGATAATATTAATATTCGAAAATCCCCCGAAGACGAAGCTAGAGCTCTTTTTCAAAAATAAATATCGACGCTAAATAATTCTCTTTCAACGTCACGTATATTGTCATGGATAAACAAAAGTAAATCTGCAGCGCAGAACAGAACGAGCCTACGGTCTGCAGAAATTAACAAGAAGATTCTCGCAGCTTCGGAGTTCGGGCGCGGAAAGCTTGTTCGACGAACGAACAAAATAGCAGCGTCAATAACCGGCTGAACCCACCCGATCTATCTATCGTCGGGCTCTTCCTTTGGCTAACAGGCGGGCCGATTAACCGGCAATTAAACATCGACTCTCGAGATAAATTTGGAGGTTGCTAAAGGAAGCGACGATAGGACGCACCGTGGCGTGACGAAGAAGGGCCAGAAATAGCTGACGTTACGATCGGGGACACGTGTGCGCCACAGCGAACACGATTGTCGGTAATGAAACGTGGTTCAATGAACCTTGATACTTTAACACGTGGTTATATTAGGACTTTGTTTACAGACGTTCCGTCGACGGCCACTTCTCGCGAGTCGTTCAACGAACGATACGATCGCGGGGCGAACGCGATGGAAAGAATTACGCCGGTTGCACCCTTTTTCTCGGGCGGGTCAAAAGCATCCGCGAGTAAAAAAGGGTTGCCACTTTATTCACCCGACGATTGGTTCATCGAATGTAGACGTGCGAGATTTAGTACCGCGAACGAAGAGAAGAATCGAAACAGGAATAACGATAAGCAGAGATAGCACACTTTTCAGCCAGAACTTGGCCGAAGATTCTAAACCGAACTTGCTTCAAGCTACTGTCCAATGGGAGGCCATCAACGCCATTAGCTCTTTGTCGACCGAACCCTTCACACGTCTTCAAATTGTTCATACCAGTTTGTCTACGGCCAATGGTGCTCCCAGCTACGCTGTCCAAGGTTACTCGCCGAGTCTTCCTTTCGTACCTTTGCACAGGTGGGTCAAGGTGCCACCGCCGACCCATAATCGGTATTTTTCAACGGTCACGCGAACTAAGAGCCGAAGCGAACTGTATTTGTCAACATCTCGACGTCTTGGGGCAATCGCGTCGACCCTTTTTGAACGAAGAGCGAAAAGCAATCCGACATTAAAGCAACACTGCCATGTTGCCGTGTTAACGCTGCCATGGGCAAGTTCTAGGCCCATGGTCTAGCGAGGTCTTCCCACCCATAACCTTACCCACAGCCGAGTATGACAAGGTTATCGACACGGACAGATCGGTTCCGAAATTACGTAAGAAAGGAATCGTTGCAGCACGCTCGCGAGCCAATCGTCTTGTTTCATTAATTTCTCGAGTAACTACTAGTTTCTACCGAATTCCGGAGCTTCGAGTGATTTCATCGTGACCGCGTGAGCTGGTAACGTGTCCGTTTCGCAATAGACGAAGATCGAGGATCTATAAATAACCGCGACACAGAAAGAGGACTACGAACGTTGAACATTTCTTGCGAAGATTGCGTAGATAATGAATATGACCAGACCGTAATGCCTCTAATAATATCAACCCTTATTTACGGGGATAGTTGGGATATCTTTGATCTTGAGTGCGATCGTTCGATATTCGAAGAAAATTCACAAGAACCATTGGATCGTCTCCAATCGTACGCTACCAGCGCGACATACAGGGATGAGAAGATTTTTCCACGATTCCGATGAAATGTTATTAAATTATCCATCTCGCGTCGTTCAAGAATGTATTGGGAATAGTTATTCGTTGTTCGAAGGCTCTCCAAGAAGTCTAATATTCTTCTGTTCGTAACAGCGAGGCCTTTCAGTTTCGTCGGTGCGAGTCACAAGTGTATCAGCCTCGACAATCGTTACGCACAGCCGTCCCGTATAATCGGGTGTCCTGACGATAGGAAACGATGCTCTCGAAAACGATCCCGATGTAGGCGTGGACCGCTCGAGGACGCGTTTAGAAAGACATTGCGCAACGCTCCAAACGTCTCGAGCTCCCCTTGAACTCTTTACATCCGCCGCGTTCTAGCCGGGTGGCAACGATTCAATGACGCGCGTTTTCAAAAGGCCCGCCGTATAGATTTCGGGAGAGGAGCGTGCACGTTAACAGTTTGATAACCCGTGTACCCTTGTTGGCAATTATTTTTACGACTCCCGCCGCTATCCGCGACCATTTCAACCATTAGCAGACGTCTTCGACGAGCATGTGACACGCGTCGCACGGCAACCGACAGACCTAACATCGTACGTTCCAAGCCACTTAAGGTTCACGGTCAACGAACTCTGTACATCGTCGCCGAAACGAAACAATTTCTGTTACGAACACGACGATAACGGTTGCCGCAGTCCGCGCGAATTCTGCGAGCAACATTTGAATCCTCCGCGCAAGAATTTTGATTACCCACGACCGAAGTGTTGGCGCTTCGAGTCAACGGAATAAAATCGTCGAATCCCTTGACGTCACAGGTATTTGCCACCGTCGCTGTTACCCCTTACCCATCAACGACTCTCGATCAGCCTGAAAACCGTTGAGCATCGGGCCATTAACCACCCTCCCGTGACACCACTCACGGGCGAACGTCAACCTGTCGCGGCGTTGTAACGAAAAGAGGGCCAAGAAAGGGCTATTAATATCCCGTCGCTGATTCGCCGGTCGAACCGTCCCCGTGTAACCGAAAAGAAGAAAAACCGCGCGGCGTCGGGCCAGCCGTACAATGAATTGAAATCCGTCGAAAAAGGGGGGCCGCCGTCCAATCGGTGTTCCTGTATGTCCGGGGACTGTTTTCGTACGGTCGAACCGGCCTATTTTTAAACGTCATTGACATTTGCAAGTAAACGACCCGGTCGCGTGTGCACTCCACGCACTCCGTGCGCAAGCCCACGCGTGCCCTTCAGAACGCGATTCCTCCTCCTACGACCGATGATAATGCGACGAAGGGTGGGGGACAAACACGGTGTTCATTGTTCGTCGAGCTGTTAAGCGCGGACGATTTTTTCGCGATATTTTTAGTGGGTCCGTAGCGGGACGGGGCGGGAAAGGAGCGCTGAAAGGAAAACAAATCCGGGGAGGAGAAACGGTCGGCTGAACGTCCTGAAACCGCGGTGACGGGAAAGGAAGGAGTCCTGTTCCCCTGATTCACCGACGACACTGTGGATCGACCTTTTTTGGTCGCCTTCGCGGTAACGTCAACAGTGACCTCACGGAACTAAGACGCTACTGTCCCACCGATTCTAAGTTCTCTAATATCCTCGCAGCGAAGGATGAACTATGGGAAAGAAGAAGCTTCGTTCCCCGTGTTCTTCGATACATAGGAATATATTTGTTCGTGTCTGTAAACAATATCGAATTGAATTCCTAGAATCAACCCACCCCGTATTGGTTGCGACTTCGCACGTATCGTATCTGAATACCGATTCAATTAATAACCAAATGTCTACATATTTAACACGCCGCGCGCAAGAACAGCCGCAAGTATCCTGACGCATAGCGGCGTAATAAAAAGAAGCAAATCGCACGCGTCTCACATTAACCCGTGCTCCAAAACATCCACGAGCGGACCCACGAGCGGCGAGCAGTGTTACGCCGGGCGGATTCGAAGCAGCATACTCGAAGCAGAAGGAGCCACGGAAAATAAAGAAGCGTATCCAAGAATCGGCGCAGTCGTCATCGGTGGACGTCAAGTGAGAACAAAACCTTTTACCACCCCCGTTTCCCGTCGGTCGTTACGAACGTCGCGCTGTAAATCCGTGAACTTGATTGTCCTGTTTGGCCGTGCGGATGGCCGCGTAATTTCCCCGAAAGTATGGGCCGCTGGTGGGTGGTTTACGACGGCCAGCCGAATGCCGGAGGAGGATGCGCCAAGTGTGCGGCAGACGCGGCGAGGAAGAAGAAAAAAAGATCGTCCGAGAAAGAAGGAAAGAAGCCGCGTAATCGGTGTCTATCGCATTCGATCGTTGTCTGCACCGGTGAAAGTTCAGAAAATATCGCCCAGCCTAATTTCGGCCGGTCGAATCACCGCGACCGACGCTCCTCGGTCGCCCGCGATTCGACATTAGCGATACGATTTTATTGTCACGAGGCTCTCCGTCTAACTGTAAACACGCCGGGATGTTTGCTCGGCGTTTCTGACAAGTTTATCGAACGAACGGGGGAGAGACAATGGAATTCGCCTGCGTCGACCTGAGCCCTATTGTATATTTGGAGATTTGAAGGTGTCATCTGGGCTTCTTTTTGCTCCTCGATCGGTTTTCCTTCGGTCGAACGACGGAGGAGGGAACAAAGGCTCGGCTGCTGGGAACGGTGATGCATCGGGGCGGTGTTCTAGTGGAGGGGTTGCTAACGGCGATACAGAAGTTACCGTCGCCAAATATTCAGCAGTTTCGTTTGAAACGTGTATTCCATGCGGCGTGCGTTACTCTGGTTAACGAGAATTGCACGTGTTACGGTGTTGCGCGTGAAGCAGGCGTGCAATTGGTATTTTTCTTGTTTTTAGTCCAGCCTGTTTTATATACGCCTCGATTGACAATTTATAAAAACTTATTTCGCGGATCTTGTTCTATCTTGTCTAATGGTATCTATTGCAAAGAACATTTATTTAAACGTTAGTGGAGTTTCGAGTCGAATTCGGGGAGACACTGTCGAATTAAAGGCTGCGTTCAAATTACTACTCCTTGACACGAATACCTCGAATAATATACACTATTTCGTATCAGTGCGTGTATGAAAATAACCGCTCGAACCGGTATAAATTTGCCAGACGCAGGCCAACGCTAGGAAATTCGATGAACAATGCCCGCTGCGAGCAACAATGTCGAATCTTCTTGGCACGCGTAATGTTTCAAGAAACACCATTGCTCTTGATCCACTTGCACGCCCACGAAAGTAATGGATTTATTGGCCGAGGTGTAAGCCTCGAAAAAATGGGACACCTATGCGAATTGTACAAGACCGAGCGAAAAACGACCGAGTCAACGGAATTGAATCAAATCGATTCGTACTTCTTTCTTATGAACAGAGCGATTCAAAAAATTTATACCTCGGCTAAGAATACCGTCATCCCGTTAATTCCGAAAGCTTCGCGGTAATTTATCAATCGCATGAAACATTTCTCCCTCAAATGAATTAATTGAACAAAGTAGAAGGTAAAATTTGCAACGAGGTACCAGATCGAAATTTCCACCGGGTACAAAAATAATTCCTCCGAAGTACACTGTATACGTGCGTAGTAATCGACTATTCTAGGACACGCAAATATTTAAACCACTCCGGTCCACGGTGACGGAAAAGAATTCTTGTCAGAGTTCATCGAGTTCATCGTGGTAAAAAAATACACGTACGCGTCGCAGAGGACAGCCATGCCCTGGGACAACGCAATTATCGTCAATTTTCATACGATTGGAAAGCCTCTTGCGTGACTGGTGCCGTTTCAACGCGCCGATCGGCCACTTCTGTCTCTTTTCGGGCTACACCTTTCAATCCGATCGACGACGGTAAACGTTTTCGAGCGAAAAATCAATTTCTCGCCCCACCAGAAATCTTCCTTATTTTCTACCCTCTTCGTTCTCGGATGATAAAGCCGCGTCCGTTACATCTAACTGTCCGCCTCTCCCCTTTTATCCGTCCTTTTATTTCATCGAGAATCGCTCGAGCGCTCGCAATGAACTTCCGCCAATTCTCCCCCGGATTATCGCCCCCCAATTTTCTTCGATCGTCGAGCCTTCGCAAAGTTTCGCCGATTATTATCGCGAACTGATTGCACAGGCTCGCTAACGGAAACTATAATCTCTCATTTGTCGAACGTTTGTCAGGCAAGTACCCGCGCAAGGTGTTCAAGAATGTTTCATTGTTCGAAACACCGAAAGGAAAACCGCTTCAGTCACGTCGAATCGCATTACAAACTTCAATTCATAGAAATCGGTACGATAGGCCGGTAGAGATACATCGTTACGTGTTTTCCCTGCGTTCACGAGCACGACTCTCGGGCAGTCGATCTTCCATCTGGCCAAGAGAGATTCGTCGTTCACTTCCTACAGAAAGAAAGTTCGTCCGGCGCATTGTCGGCCGTCCGGATGATACCGCGTCGCGACGCCTCGAACGACGACGCGGAATCCGGCATGGCGAAGGTGTACTCAACTGGCAACGGCAAAGGTAATCTCTTTACTTTCACCGAGTCGCCGTGCAGACAGCGAGAGTGGACTATCTCTCGCGACGAGGCTGATCTTCCTTCGAGGAGATCATCGCGCTCCACTCTCGTCTGCCTCGAACGCTGTGCATGCATACGGTTGCCTGGTCGGGTGACCCCGTTTTCGGCCAGGCTCGCCTCGAAAAGTAACCTAAATCGACGAGAAAATGAAAATCGCGAGGCCCCCGCGGGCGAAACGATATCTTAAGAATCCTCGAGTAATGGTTCGGCGAGTTTACTGGGCTGCAGCTATCCGAGAGAGTTCGAAAGTTCGAAAGAACGTTGCACGATTTTTGCGATATCTGGACACAAGTTTTCTGGCCCGGGTGAAAGTTTTCGATTTCTCGGCTCGTAGTTGGTTTTGTATTAGGTGAGCTTGATGGAGAGATACTTGAAACATTCGAGCGTTGGAACCGCTGTTCTGCAAATTACTTGCTTGTTATAATTTTGTTGCTTATTAATTTTTATAACTTCGAAAGATACCGGAAGGAAGTTGGGCAGTTGAACTTCTCCATTTGGATTGACCGTTGCTTTGACACGGTGCTCTATTATAATAACCAGTTTTGATAATGACAAGAAAAGAGTGAAAAGAATTGAGAAATCGAGTTCCCTTAGGTTGTGGAACATGTCGGTTTAGAATGAAATTATCTCGAACCGCACGAAAATCCGTAAATCCGTCCGCCGATCTCGGTAATTGAAGGTCGAGACATCAGAAAGGAAATATCGACGGGCATCGAGAGCTGAGCACGCGTTTCAAAGGAAATGTGTCAGAAAATAGTAGTCAATTTTAAACAAAGGGTCAAGTGGCTCACCTCATTAATTGGAGCAAGGCCCATGAAGCTAATTAAAGCCAATTCCACGTCCTACGGGTCCGCCTGCTTCTGTTTTTCATCTCGCTCTCCCGTGTCGCGGACACGATTATTTCTAAACTTGATTGCGGAACGTAAAAAGCCACGCGAGGAGCCCCAAAAGCGGTGCGTGTCAGCGCAATTGATGCACGTCCCTGACACGTGGGTCGATTGTCCGTGGCGTGTCAATATCAGATTAATGACAGACGATGAGCTACGCGAACGAAACAGATTAACGCGCTGGGAATTCATCGAACTTAAATCGTCTTGGTCAAATTGCTTTTTTACCTAAATGTTTCCTAAATTTTCAAGACAAGTATTCCGTTACGCCCGAACAATATCACGAAGAAACAAACGTTGTTGTTCAGCTTCTTCTTCCGTTAGGAAGCCAATTTACATACGGCATACATATTATTTAAATGTACCACAAATATCCTCGGCTCTTATTCAACGCTGTTATTGCTTAATCGCGGGTCACTTGTTTCAACGGGGCAAACCTAGGAGCACAATAAAGAAGGGAAGAAGAAAATGAATGACTGCGAAACCAACCAGGGACAGTCGCAAAATGGAACATTAAATCCCGGTAATTGTACAAAAACGATAAACCCGACGTCCCTCGTTATTACAACAGCGAACACCCCAAGAACTCAATCCCCAAAAGAATGTCAAAGTTAATGAAAATAAGATGGATTATTCAAGGGACAAGCGCGATTGCGTTTAAACCGCACTGCGGGCAATTCAACGTCCTCGAAGAGAAGAAACAGTGACAGTGGACACTCCCTGTCAGAGATCTGAGACAATTTAAGAGACGCTGAGCTACGCGACGGCTCGCGTCGTCCACGTGGTGTCGACACACGCTTTCACAGCATGGCGGCAGAAGCGGTCGTTAACCCTAGCGGGTCTCGTTCGCAGGTTGTGTAACACGGTCGAAACAATATGTAGGTCACGTCTAGTTGTCCCGGTTTGCCGTCGAGAGGCTGATTACGTCAACGCGTCTGATACCGGCTAATGCCCCCCTCCCGCCCCTCCAAAACTTTAACGGTTTCGTTTAGATACGAGTACTTGTTGTCATCGTCGTTTCGCTACACAGGCATAACCCTTTGACCCTTGCAAAAAGTGGAATTTTTTTTTATTATACATATTTTTTTTTATCACGCCATGTTGGACTTGGAATTTGGACTAATAATTCGTTCAACGAGCTTTGGAGTGTTTTTCAAGGGTGAAGTGTGAGAAAATCGGCGCGGGGAACACTGTTGTGTAATTGTGAAAATAATTATGTGAAGTATCAATGTGAATTATGCTTGAGGAATTTGATGAACCAGCATCCACGCGGAACATAAAGAAAAATTAAAAATTACAAGTTTCCTTTCAATCCGACCGATTCAACGTTAGAATTAGAGTGTAAATATGTATACGCGATCCAGTCTTTTTATTTCCCCTAGGTGTTTGATCATTTTTTTGCCGGCATTAATAAACAGTGCCTGTTTTAGTAGAGCAATAAATATGGATCCGATAATCAAAGGAAGCAGTATACTTCTGCTACACAACCAAAGTTGCTTATCGAGCGACAAGTATATATATATATTTTCGTTTTCAAACGTAAAGACATTTTCAGGTGGAGGGGCCAAGGGGCACGTGACTGTTGATAATAGACGGATGACCTTGCCGTGCGTAGAATTGATAAGAATTGTATCACAGCCTTGCGAATATTTATGACTCGTGGGGACCTTGGCGAGATTAAACGACAACAATTATTCGTCGAAATCGCCTCGTGATTCATTTGGAATCGATTAATCGCCCCACTTTTTCGACAACTTGCTGCGATTTCGCGTGACCCACGGTTCTATAACGTCCGTTTTTTTCCATTGCTTTCGTTAAAACCAATTGCCCATCGAACAACGAGAAAGAACGAGAGTGGGTCTGCAACTTATTCAGATCGTGACCCAATACAGATTTGTTTCACCCTAAGCGAATCCAATTGGGCGATTGTTCTCCGGATAAATGATCCCTGCGCCTCGATCTGCCGAACTTTCGCAACTTCAATTATTCCAGAATGTGCATCACCTTTGATGAACCAGATCAGTATTGTTAATCAAACGCTCCTGATTCATAAGCGCTTCCAGAATCGCCGGGAAATTTCGTTTCCAACGTCGTTTCGCGGCACCCCGAAAGGTCGCTACCAAACCGAAATGAGAGCGAAGCAGAAATTGTATTATCGGCACGATCTCTCGCGAGATCCAGGAAAACGATTGTCATCTAGAGAGCTTAGAAGTTTCACAAGCAACTCTCTCCCGGTTGATCGGGTCAACGGGTCACCCACGCCTCGATTACTCGACTTCAATCGTGGCGAACGGTGCCCCGTTTGGTTGCGACACCCTCGCCGCACCATCTTCCTTTGCTTTCGTAAAGGCATCGCAGATGCCACTGGGTCAGAGCAGCGTCGTGCTCGTGCACTTTCTTCTGTACTCTTACTTTTCTTCGGTCGGACGGCCGTGGATCGTGGATCAACGACACCGTGCACGATCCAGGAAGATGAGGCGGCCACCGGTTAACTTTCTCCGCTCGAACGAGGCTTGTAACGAGTACGCTTTATTGTAACGTGTCGCTTTTGCACGGGGTGAAATCAAACCGTTGTTTATGGCCCGCTGTCCCGGCCAGCTGAGTAACAGCCGCGATTTGTATCGCGGTTCAGAGAGAGAGTTTATTTACCTCTTTGCTATTTCATTCGGCGATTATATTCACTCTGTTGCCGCGTTTTCACGCGCAGTAGTTTCGCAAGTTTGTCCAGTTCGATGATTTACGTTGAATCGCATTTCGCTCAATTCAAATGATGATCGTTTAATCGGTGTGGGGGGATAAATGGGAGACAGCGGCGACCACGTTTTCGTCAAATTAAAATAGCTTCTCCAACGGAGAGGAAAATCTAACGTTTTTCCTTGCACAAAATCGATTGATGCTTTCCAGATTTCCTGATATCATTCGTGATATCGTTATTATTATTATTATTATTATTATTATTATTATTATTATTATAGATTGATAAATCACGGGTAGAAGTTCAATGAGCATCATATAGGGTCAAGCTCCTTTAACCACTGTTTTTCCAATGTAACTGCACGTTTCCTGCGGCAACGGAAAAAACACGGCACGAATTATTCGATCGACACGGTATTCATTAAACAGAAGGATAAGCACTGCGATGATTTACCCGATATCGACAGATATTCTTTGCACTCCGATGATATAACCGTGCGACGAGGAACTTTAAACGTGAATCGCGAGGAATGTCGCATTCAATATGAATTCCAGCGTGTAAACGCGATCATAAAATTCCGCATTGAATTCCACCCCGTTACTTCGCACGTCAAACGTTACACCGGTGTCACACGAATCCCGAGGAATCGTTTGGCGAGCGATATCGACTACCGCTCTGTGCGATTCCCCGTGCGATCGTAAAAGAATGGCCCGAGCACGCGTCCGTCGCGGTAATTTTATTTTTTCGAAACGTCCTGCGTCTGATATGAAAGTTCATCGATCGTGCGATATTCCTTCGTACCACAGGAAACGTTTCAGGACGAAAACAATTATTTAATTCGTTAAAGCATTAACACAGCGTGACAGCGGGTTGATATTTTTATTATATAATTGTTTCGTAAAAATTTGTGAAAGGAAACTACAAAAGTAACGGCCTTCACGCAGTCGCATCGATTAAGATGATTGATCTTTGGAAAATTTGTCGGGCATCTGCAATGCGTGTTCGTACATGGAAGATTAATTTCGTTCATATCCTCGGGGATAATTATTGTATTACGCGTGGACGTACATCTTACATAATAAAATGAAAGTTTCCTCTCCGGTCATTTTATCCCCCGCTTCGATTCGACGATTCGATCCGGCCTGGTGAAAATCGAAGGCATACGAACGAAAGTATTCGACGTCTCGGTCAAATCTGTCACCGAGCAGCGTGGTGAAACGGAGCGCTGCTCGAACAGACGTCGCCGAGTGAAAGACAACGATAGCGAAACCGAAAGTTCTACCGTTCGTTCTACTTTCCATCATGGATCTCTGGATAATTGGGTCGCCACCTCCCAACTGATACTGTAACTTCGACAATATCGTAACACTTCGGCGACACCTTTTCGTACATCTTTTCCCCGGCGAGAAAACAGATGATCAGTCTGTGCCACATTTTTCCATTATTCATTCAGGCCCGAACTGGATGACAAAGATGAAAGTTAAACGGTGACACTCCGTATGAAAGTGTACTTCCTACTAGAATTTCCGTGTTTTTGTGAACGTCTTTTATTATGTGGTAAATAGCACGTTGTACAGCGTACGAAATGACCAGTCGCGATTAATCTCGAAGCGTTACACATGCCACTTTCAACTCCGATCCCACGAATCAACACGGGTGAAAGTTTTTCCTGCCTTTTCAGAGGGGATCGCAAATGGAAATCGCGCGCTCCGTTTTCTGTATTGTGTTGGACTGTTCGTATCGTATCAGCTGTTCATCTGTAAAAAAATTTAGTAACATCTGGCGGGACGCGTGAAAATATTACAAATGCGTCACGCCGCGACCGATCGAAGATTGCATTGTTTTGCCCATCGGCGGAATGATAATCGGCGTTGGGTATCAGGGAAAACACTTGCCGCATTTATAACCGAGCTACGATTAATCGAAATACCGAACGCTATTACGCTTCTCGCGTCTAATTGCAGCGACAAGTTTCGAAATTAAATGAAGCAATGAATAGACAAGGTATACGCCCCCGATATCAATTACATGTAAAAGCGAAGACAGCACGAACATTTATTTCCACGAGATTCCCATTCTTCCCCAACGGCGCGATACATCCTCTATTTCTCGCCAAATTATTTTGAAGAAAACGCGAATTATTCTATCCAACGGTAAAACTTTCAACGACCACAGTGAAAGAACCTCCCCTTAAAAACCACGTGTATTTCAAGTCATTGATCGCAGCAATCATTCAGACATTTAGTTGAAAAACCAGCGAAATTACGCGCATTGCAGCAACCTGTTCCCGGAGTACCAGACTCGACATGAGGAAACGTTCGCGAAATCCCCAGTTTTCCACGTGAAATTAGGATCTGTTACGTGGTAACGCTACTCGGCCCGCGGCTCTCCTACGTTTCAACGTCTGTGATCACAGGCCAGACAATCGGACGATGCAATATGCAATAACGTGTACACGATGCAACGTGCCGCGGCTAACGACCGGCCAGATCGTTGCTCCAACCAGGAAATGAAATGAACCGCCGGTTGAATTGCACGGTTTCTCGCGATCGTGGCCACGGAAAGTGTGTCACACCTTAAATGGGGAAAAGCACAATGCGGTGAACAACGCGGGGACTCATTAACGTCGTGCCGGCTGTGAATCGGAAACGGTGAACGTTGATTAATGGTAACCGATCGCGAATTTTATCGCCACGGGGGAACGTCGCGTCGCGTACGACGCGAACCGTTTGAACTTTCGATGCCCCACAGAGTATTCGCCCGATGCAAACGCGACGAATATCAATGGGTTCGCTTGAAAGGATTGGAATGCATCGTCTGAATGGGATTCCTCGGGTTTCGAAATAACAAATTTACGGTGAACGCTGTTTGACATCGAAGGGAGGTGAATTTCGTTCAAGCTTCATTTAATGGAAATCGGTGGGTGTATTTAAGCGAACCTTGGCGAATCGATGGAAGCATTTTTATTCTAAAAGTAACAAGAAACGCATTTTAGGGAAAAGCTTCGCGAGGGGTGAGTACGGCAGAGAAATATACAGTGTCAGTAATGAATTGTAAATAAATTGTTCCGTTCCGAGATGTTCCCTAAGAGAAATATTCCGGTGCACCTGTGCAATCGCACCGCATCGCGTTCCAATGAACCGAATCAAGGGGATCGACTTTTCCGAACAGGTGAGCCCCGACACACTTTCCCCCGCAGAAGCGCAAAGAGTGATCGTCACGGGCGAATTAAATGCCCTAAATCGAACGAGAACGGGGGACAAGCACGAATTATGCGTTCTCTAAATGAACTGGCGGGAGGTGAGTACGGCGAGTACACTTTCTCCGTAATAAAAGTAAAAGTTTCGCCGAGAGACCACGTCGAGACACGGTGCGCAAGCATCGCGTTTAACCGGCCAGCTTTCTATTATTGCGAGATCGTCAACCTCTCGTGCAGTTTTTCGTTGCACCGCAATCTCTACCGATTACATTAAAAAAGAAAAAGAAAAAGAAACGATCCCCCACCAATTTTCTGTGGGTGATATTCCAGTGTTCAGTTCGATGCACCAGCTTTTCCTTTGGAAACGAATAGAGTTTCACTGGAACAGTGCTGCTTGCGTTCGATCCGTGCAGACTACAAACGTCTTAATGATACTTGACAGTGGTGACAGAGCGACGATAGAAAAGATTATTCAAATTCCCTGGAAAATGGGAAATATTTGAAAGGGAACGCCGTTTCGCGTGATTGGATCATAAGGGCTCTATGTGCGCGCTGTAGCACGTACCGAAATATTGATTCGAATAGCCGAAATAGAAAACTAGCGAACGTTTTTCAAAGGGAAATGAGGGGACGGTTCGATCCTACGGAGCTGGTCAGGTTCTGTTTGTGTAGAAATTCCTGCTTTTTCCCCATGAATCTCAAAGGATACTTCACCATCTTTTGCAGGATAGAATTTTTGCAATTGAAAATTTTGTACACTCCAGTTGCTTATTGAACATTGCTCAAAGGATTGTTTTCACAAATTGGTATAATTAATGCGTGGAAATAAAATGGAGACCATGTTACCATTCCGAGAATGTAGGTTACTATAAATGATCAAATACCAGTAATTAACTTTTGTCCTTGTGCATTCATTGCTGCGTGACCATGCCTACGTACTACATAGAGTGTAAATTTCACATACAACACATGGCTCCGCGTATTTATACTTCTTTTATCATTGTACCTTTAGAGAGCTGTTTTGCAATGAACACATTAATATTAATTAAAATCCCCTCGATTTACACTGAAACGGAGGAAGTTAACATCAACGTTTCCGTAGTGTAGTGGTCATCACGTGTGCTTCACACGCACAAGGTCCCCGGTTCGATCCCGGGCGGAAACAAGTGCTACTTTTTTTTATTATCGATCATAATTATCGTTGCCCACAAAGAAATCTTTTACCGGTTAACCAGCAAAAAAAACAAATGCAATGTTATATTTTGAACAGCTCGAATCAGGAATTCTAACCGAACCGAAGAAATAAACGTCCCTTAACTTAACGATCTACAAAAATCGTTCAACTAAAATAAATTAAAAAAGCTCGCAACGCCACAAAACTTTCCATTTACTCCGAAAACGGAGAGATAATTACGCAGGTCCGTTTCCCTCGAATACGACATTAGATATGCACTGCAACGTTTCTCAATCGACCATCCCCTCTGGCCGCAGCTAAAACTCCTACGTAAATTGAACAGAAGATAGGTCAGCGAAAAAAAACTTAACGGACACCAGGCACAACCCAAACGCCGCGCAGCTCGGATAGTCACATCTCGCGGAACCACCGGGGACGCAAAAGGAACGGGAAGAATCTGGTCGACGGTGGACACCTGTTCGAAGGATCCCTAGGGGACAGTGGTCCCGAAACGGCGGAATTCCATTTCGCAAAATTCCACGTGGGGTAACAGAGGTGATTCCCTGTGAAGAGGACAGTCCTTTGTGCTTCAAGGAGAGGATGCGAGCGTGGTACGGGGCCGGTGGAGTCAGGCTATGGCAAAACGGGCTGTCTCAAGGCCGGTTAGGCACAAGGGCAGCTTCAGTCTAGCCTGAACTCGACCGCGCCCTTCGAGGTCGTGCCATCTCCTTTCTTCCTCCTCTTTTTAACTTCTTTCCTCCCCGTACCAGCGCGTTCCATTAATTGCCTGTTAACCGTCGCTTCGTTGGGCAGAGCGCGCTGGCTCAATTGAAATTAACTCGTGGAAAGGTTCGGTTCTTCAACCCTTTGTCTCGCGAAATCATTTTCATCGAGGGTATTTTTATCTTTCGGGTTCGAACGCGGCCCTCGAGGGTTCTCAGGAGACTCGCGCGTCCCGTCGCGTGCGTATATTTTTCCGATGGAGAATAGGTGTCCGTGTAGACACTTTTCAACGGTCGCGTTCGACAACTTCTTTGCGACGATTGATTCTTCTATGGACACTTTCGCCAGATTGCCGATCACGGGTGTATCCGTGAAAATTGAAATAATAATACGGTGCTCGTGCCAACGTACAGCTGTACACGAGCGTCGCTCCAGAAGCGAAAATACACAGGCTACTCACGAAGCAATCTCGTTTCTTTAATCAGCAGGACCTTGATCCGTTCGTCGTTCCCTATCGCGTGCCGGACGATTATGAAGCGATTCAAAGCGCTTGGGGAGGGGGGTGTATACACACGTGGGTTTATCTGGTCCGGCCGACGGGCAATTAATTGAACGACAATGGTCGCCGTGCTGCTCGCGCTAATTAACTCTGACCTCTGGGATCGGTGGCGCACGATTTTTCAGCAAGTTCGCCGAGTGACCTCTTTTTTCCCAAGGATTTTCAATTAGAAGAAGTCACCGTTCCTTCGAGCGACCGCGTATCAACGAATTCTTTCGATTATCGTATCGATTAAGACGCGGAAGGAACGAAAACCAATGAAAGAAACGAAAAATGAGAAAAAAAATGCAAGAAGAAAATAAATAAATCTATTCCAAAACTGATTCACCGGTGCCCCATAGAATTCTAAATAACTAAAGTGCAATCATTTATCAAGAGACCCTCCAAGAATTATCCGTCCTGCCACTTTCTCCTGCTCTACCGACATTCGTTCTTCCAGAGAATTATTATTATTATGCTGAAGCAACAGCTTCCTACGAACGACCATAAGTCGTTCGCATCGCAAATGCAACGCATCTCTTTATCAGCTTTCCCGATCTGCCGCCCGGTGACCGCGTAAATCGCCTGCTCTAAAGTGCCGACCCTTCCACGGCTACCATCAAGGTCACGACCTCCACTTCGTGCGGAGTGCGTTGCACGCACTATTAGGCACACGCCACGCACGTGCATGTTGCGTACGTGCAGCCTAATCTGTGGGATGCATCGGGGAACCAGGGCTGGCTCGTGGTCACCACGTGCCACCAACGTGATACACGTGAACAGAATTGTGGAGGCTGGCCCCGACGTTGTCGTGGGATCCGCTCGACGATTGTGGGCCGCTCGACGATTGTCGAACGATTGCCGAAGACAGAATGGGAACCTGCCACGTCCCCCAAGCTCTCGAGAGATTTCTGCATGGCGCAGACACGTCTACGTCCGAAAGAATTCGACTACCTACTTGAAAGTGGTTGAAAGGAGGAAAATTTGAACGGCAAGATTTCAGGAACGCGAACATGCGCGCGTTACAAATTGAATTTGTTATATTTGGATCGCGCGCCTCGCCCGTTGGCTGTGGGTCGCCCTCAGCCGATCTTTTACGGTTCGGCGAGGAATCGCGGTCGACGCATCACGGCTGCCGCTAATTAACAAGAAACGCCTTATTTGCTTCTTAACAGTCCGGTCATAAGCGTCCCCGCGCGAAAACCGTATATCTGCGGATGTCTGCCGGCCCGTAACCCCTTCGACCAGCCCCGTGGATCACCTCGCGCCAACTTCCATTGTCTGCGGGTCGCGTCTCGGCCTCCTAGACAGGCGGCGCAAAAATTCCGCCCCTGACGCGTCGCCGGGAAAGGGTTTCGAGGGTGAGGCAGGCCGATTCCCGGCGAGTTTAAGCCTCCTCCCAGTGAGCTTGGAACGAAGACGGTGGAAGAAAGGAAAAAGAGAAGAAAAAACGAAGGAAAAAAGAAGGGCCGGCTACAGAAGTAGTGTGCAACCGTGGTGGAGGGGTGAAGGGCCGTGAGCGAAAAGGGGAGACAAAGAGCCAAGGAAGAGGGAGTCGCGTTTCTCAGCGCGGCGGGGACGTTCGCTCCGCTGTTGACGGGGTGAACGTACGACGGTAGACGCAAAAATCCCCCCAAGGTCGGTGCATCCCTATCTGTACCCCGTGCGTTCGTCTGTCCGTCTGTCCGTGCCGCGGTTGACCGTCTCACGGCCCGTCCACACCGATCCCCACTCCAGACGACAGTTATCCCTTCCAGGTCGCTGAAATCACCCACGCGACCTGCCCGACTCGATTCAGGGACAGGGGAACCGTACCTGCGCTGCACGCGGATCAGCCGAGGCGAAAAATTTACGGAAAACGTGACTCCCTTTGTTGGCGAACCGCGATGCCCCATTGTTCGCTCTGGTCCCACTCTTTTGGGAGAGGAGAGAGTTTCTTTTAACGGGGATCATCGTTCACCCTTGCGAATCGGTCGAGTCCGATTTAATGTTGCCCAGAGATGCGTAAGTGAGGTGTTATTTTAGTTGCCGCCCGGGTGGCGTGTCGGTTAAAAGGCAGGGTGGATTCGTTTGGATCGGTGAAACGAAATATTTGTTGGACTTCTCTTCGTTGGCGATCGCTGCTTACCGGAAACTTGAACCGTGCTTTTGTCGGTAGACGTTCAGGAACTTTGGCGATTTTAGAATGACGTGAGATTGGACGGGGCATTTAGAATTGCTTAGAAATTATTCTCGTAGAATAATTCCAATGTCCAATTCGGGAGACCATTCTACTAGATCACCCTGTATGTACGTAACGTTCACCATCCACTTGAGAACGCTATCAATGGTCCAACGATACTTTCGCGTTCTATTTCCACCCGAGTGGTCCGTTGCAGCGCGGCGCATCCGAGAATCGTCCCCGGGTGTCTGGCCGGTCCGGGCGTTCGTTGTTTAAAACGTTATTAGCATAATATCGAAATAAACGGTCGATGCGTCTGAATAAAGGATGCATCCCCTCTCCGTGTGCGGGTAAAATCACCCACGCGACCCTGGTCGCCAGAGTCAGGGACGTGCGCGAGTTAAACCCGTCGTTTCGCGACGCGTCCGAGCGGAAAGAAGGTCAGGAAATATATGGACCCCTTCGAAAAAGGACAATTTTACTCGCTCCTCGAGGTCGCACGAGGGGCCCCCGGTATTGGATTTTCATAGGTTGCACTTTCATCCTTTTTACCACTGAACTGTGAAGCGTGCGAAAAAATTCGTCGCGTAAATCCCGAGAAGATATATCGCGTAACGGGAACATCTTCGCCAGCCGATTGACGAAAGAATAATAAGAAGAATAATAAATAAGAATAATTCAGCAACGCGGCTTGATCAACGCGAAGGATAATTTAATGTATAAAGTCGTAACGATAACGGTCTCCATCCTCCTTCGTCCTCCTCATCTTGAAATTCGCCGTTCGTCCGGCAACCGCAATCGCTGCACCTCTTGAGCAAATCTGTTCTCCCTATCCGTATACCCCGGCAAGCGGCACACGCGATCGAATTAAAGGGGAAGGACGACGTAGAAACGTTTTCGTTATTCTCCAATGATCCTTCTACTACTGCCTTCTACTAATGCTTCGTTCACCCGCTCATCGACGATGCTACTACATTTCTAACGAGCCGCGGGACCCGTTCGGTCCCGAGCCGAGGACTGAGAGCCGAGTCGAGGGGTACGCGCACGGATTAAACGGAGTCGCGTTTATACGGCCGCGACCGTAAATCCCGGGCAAAGGTGCAAGCCGACAGCGGGACACAAATTACTTCGGCACGAGAATTCGAAACCGCCGGGAGAAATTGTGGGCCGCCTCGTGTGAGGTTTTACACGACCCGGGGAGATCCAACGGCCGAACAAGAACACGCGTGTCAGATTTACACGCGGCGAAGCAATTTGCGGTTTCACGAGCGGTGCGCGGACGCGAACTGTCGGCGGTAAATTAAAATTTCACGGACCCCACCGACCGGAGACGGGCCGGGGCACCATCGTACGGGCGGTCCATATTTCTCCCGATCGTCGCAATTAAATCGTAATTTTCGCTGGTTACGCCCGTTGCCCAAGGAACGCCGGGGCTTCGATGATTCAATGGCAACGTACGAACAATGGTGCAATGTCCGGTTGCTAAATATTTTCAGCAATTTCAGCATTTATACTGCGGACGCAGGTGACAGAAATAGTTTAAACTTCATCCCTTACTTTTTCTATCTCTTAATACGTCTTGTTGCATCGATCAATCGAAAGGGAAATTACTTTCGCGCCTGAGATTCAACGGGGGCGACCAAACCCGTTGGATAAAATGTTGCTCGCAGGCGACGCAAATGTTGCCACAACGTTGCATAATAATAGCAGCGCAAACTATGGCGTCCACGTGTTGTTAGTGTTTCGCTAATTTAAAGAAATGACTTTCCCGTATCCCGTAAGGGGGATACGATGTGCCGAACGAAAGAGGAAATAATGTATTTGCACAGTTAATGACAGTGCGACAAGCCCTCCCCCTGCCCCCTTCATCCCACCCCCCCGAATATTCTTCCTACTGGGTAACCATGCGTCAATTCACGAAGAATGCGTCACCCGGCTAACGAGCAACGCAACCCGTCGGTTATCCAACAATAAAAATAATTTGGCGATGAATGAGGGTAGACGGTGTTCAGGATCGAGAAAGACCGACGTGAGATATTTTTATTGGACGTCTGCAGTCTGGATGCACGCCCGTCCGTTCACCCGATGCACTCGTTGCTCCGTGCCAATCCATATGGGATCCTCGCTCTCAATTCCACTTCGCGCGTGTCTCGTCTTCTTCAACCGCGCCGCCCGCGCCGTTTTAGCACAGCTTCGGCTGAAGCTTTCAGTTTCGGCGCGGCTCGGCTCGAGACTGTCCGCGCGACCGGAAAATTCGAGTTGTTCCTTAACTTCGTCATGCTCCAGCGGAAATGGTCGGCGCGATGTAATCGAGACCACGGAATTCTCCATGAATTATATATGTCGCAAGCGTTGCGCGGCCTTTTTTATTCAGGTGTACGCAGGGACTAAAAGTATCCACGACAGCATACGCAACTCCGGTCGATCGACGAACGTTGAAACGTTAATATTCGTGACGGTCGTGGACCGTTCGAACTGTACGATCTCGACGGTGCCGAAACGTTTCGTTCGGCATTCTTCGATGAAGATCGAGGCTCGCCAGCTGCCGCGAATTAGCCGTAGAGTAAAGTTCCTTGCACTGCGTGGCTTCAATGTCAGAGCGGCGAACGGTGCCGTGAAAAGGGGGTGGCGAGAGAAGAAACGACGGCGTGGTTCACGGCGAGCTCTCAATGGTGCTTCGCTATACGGCCGCATACCGACGTACACAGTGGCCGTCCACAACTATTTCTGGAGGGTCAACATCTAGATGAATCGCACGCGTCCCGTTTCCGTGTATTTCCATCATCGGCCGTTTATGTTATTTCAAATCATCAGAGCGTGGAAACGCTTTAAACGTTTCGCTGGCTTGTTCAGAATTTATAACCTGACGCCTAGGCTAGTGCTCGGTCTTCTGAGAAACGGAAACGCACTTATTTATCACCTTCTGGTTTCCTTATTTCCGTTTCAATCTGTTATCTTTTCGCGGACCTTTCGAGACAGATTTGTTAAACTCGCCCTTGCTTGCTCCTCGGCAGCTAATTTTGCGTTCAGATTGAATTTCCTTAAGCCCCGGTATACTTTGTTCAATTATGACGTTCGCAAGGATTGGATCTCCGATGGGAGCGTTCGTGCATTCCTCTAATTAGTGAAGTTTCGAAGGGAACGAATCATTGTCAGCGTTCTTGGAATAGGGCGACACCTTTTCTCCTGCGAATATTACTGTTTACGAGAGTGATCTTGTACAGAAGCACGTTCGCTGGTCTCTTGTGCAAAGATTATTCCGATTTGTCCACGATGTCGCAGTTATATTCCTTGAAGAGCGATATTCCGTGAAAACCGTGGACTGAAAAGTTTATTAATACTTGTATTTAATAACAAAATTGTATTTTTGACGTTTTTATTATTCAATTCGTTGTTTCTGCGTCAACGGGTTCATGAAACAATTTCACCCTCCATTCGGATACAATCATATTCCACGGCCTCGCGTTCTGTTGCGCGAATCAAAAATTCCGATTGGAAAAAGAAGAAATCTGCCGATCAGCGTCGGGGCTTCTAAAAATACCAGAAGGTCCAAGAGCACGCGTGAATCATCTTGATCGAATGCGAGCAGTTTGTTGTAACGAGCAAGGCCAAGGTCGCAAGGGGTTACCAACAGCTAAATTAACGTTCCCCCGTGTCGCAACGCCTACGTAAATTGTTATAAAGAAACCCACGTATGCGAAACATCGTTGTCTTCCATTCGTGATCGATATCGTACGCATGGCAAATTCTTTAGTCGTGAATTCGATGGCGTTCGATTTTTAGAATCCTACGAAAAGCGAGCTCGTTCGATTTAAAAGTCGCCCCACTGTAACAAAAATTCCATTAAACAACGACGAACAAGGTTCGCGAGTTAACCATATATTCTTCGCTTCTCGCGACAAAATTTTCGCGGCGTACACCATTTCTACCGAAATGAAATTCGAGCCGAACTATTCAAATTTTTCTCTCCCCCCACCCCCGAACAATGACGTTTCACGTCCTCGAAAATCCGTCACGCGACAAAAGGGAAGAGTTTATCCAACAGTGAACGAGTACATTCTATTATTTAGCTGTCGCGTTTCTCATCGCGGTGTCACGAGCTCCTTTTCCCATCCAACACCCTTGAAAATGAGGCGCTCCCCTGACCTTAAACTCATCCTACGGTGGCTTAACCTTGGCACGTGCTCGAGCGATTGCCATGCAGCGTGTTGCATCCCCTTCGAAACGACTTCTGTATCCCCGTAGCTCTCCCGTCGAACCATTAAAATGATAAATAGCGGAGCGTGAGCGAATCTTCAATAAAAGCTTCGTTTCGAGCCGACGAGCAGTGGGTGAACGATCGATCGCTTTCCCCTAAACGTGCCGGGTAAAATCTAAACAATAATGTTTAACGCGAAACTATTTCGGACGAAAAGAAACGAAAAAAAGTGTTGACTGACATTACGACCCCGTTGTATTTAATTGTTTTAACATTGTTTCTACATCGCAAGTTTATCCGTTCGAACAGACGATTAATACTATAGTATAATAGCGTACTAAGTACTATAATTGTTGCGTGGCTTTTCTATAATCACGATTTGCCACGCGTCACCGACAGCAGATGAGCTTATCGGTTAGATATAATTAACCGCATCCATTAATAGTTTTCTTCTCGAAGATTAAGCACAGTGAAATCCGACTTGTTCAATAACAGCGAATATATTTCCGTCCATCGTGTAACGAAGCTAATCTTAGGGCTATTAGAAATACAACGCGAATACGTCGGACATCGTTCGAACAATTCGTACATCCACTTTCCTAAATCCATACGTTTCAACCTTGAACGGGCAAAACAATTGTTTCTAATTATCCGACGAATCGCGTGGGAAATTTCGTGGTCCGCACAGCGAAATGGAACTCGATTCGACGGCGAATAAATGATTCCTCTTGCACCGAGCGATTACGAGCGTACGTACCAGAGAAAGTTGCGGAATAACGAAAAACGTATTTGCATAATTAGATGCGCATAAATTTAACGCAGTCTCTTGTATTCGCGAGATCGACACGCAACAGTGGCAGAAATAGCCTTGTACCCGTTACGATCCACCCCAGCGACGGGGTGGAGTCGTTGAAACAAAAACGAGAGTAGCCGCAAGTCGAGCGAGCGCGAAATAATTAGCGGAATAGTCTAAGGTCGGTCGTTTAAAAAAAGAAAGAGGAAAAAGGTTAACGAATTTCTTGAATTCTGTTCGCCTAGAGGAATAATACGAAGGTCGCTACAATGCGACGCAAATTGAACGTAGCTGACTTGATCCGAGCTATTCACCCTCGACATTAACAACGCGAACCTTCTAAATACAATCGGTCGCTTTATATTCCTGTTACCGGGGTCCTACGATCGATCGATGTTCCAGTAATAGACCAGAGATGGTAAATCAGCAATAGAATCACACGCTCCTCTAGAAAGTGTCCTGGAATGAAATTGAAACGAGGAAATTAGATGCACTGTGATGTCAAGGTTCGTTCACGCGAACACGCAGCGCGTACGTATATATCCGTTTGAAAAATACGATCAAGCAATTCAAGATGAGTCGAAATAGCGTCAACTCGATGTACGAAACTTCTACACACGATACGAGACAAATCTTTTTAGAAGCAATAGCCAATTCGAATCGACGGCGACCCTACGGGCATCTACACGCGAAGCTACGCGTACAAAACATCGTTATCGTTTCGATGATCGCGCGATCAATCGATATTAATAAAACAGCAAAGGACAACGTTTTTTCCCCCACTTAACATAGACCGCCACATCCTGCGCGTCGCTATCCATAATCCCTCCCCCGGTGATCTCGCGGTGTCGCCATACTGAATCAACAAAAGACCACGCGACACTGCCGCAAACCTATCCAATCTTCCGTATCTAATCCAGGTTCGCGTGAACACGATCGAACCGTACGCGCGCCTATCAATCGGTCGTTTCACGCTCTCGCGCGAACCACCGTTCGGTCGGATCGATAGGCGTTCCGTTTAATAGAACGAACGGGGTAAATCACTTCGATGACCTCCGATGAAACAACGCCAGCGATACGGTCGCGGTGACCCTCGACAACCTCGGCACTCACCCCATTCGAGGACAGATCGATGCTCGAGCAGTGTCAATGTCAATCGTAGGACGGAGATGCGCGACGAGGCGAGAGGGTTTGCACCGGTATTGCGTCACCCTGACGTCAGAGCAACCCCTTCACGTTACACTCTCTCGCCCCCTTCGACTATGTTTGCCCTTGTACGAGCGGCTTCCTACCCCCTATCCCGCCGCCCCTAGCACAGATACACGAGCGTAGGCCACGTTAGCCTTTTCCGAATACACCAATCCGCGCCCCGTCGTCGACTCACCCCTCGCCCACACACCTCTCTCACTCTCTCTCTCTCTCGCTCGCTCTCGTCCTCCCTCTGCACACCTCCGGGCGGCCCAACCTGTTGATCGACCACGAGAATAAACTCGAACCCTCATTATGGAAAATACCGGGGATCCCTGGCACGACGAGTGTGCCGACGATCGATGTAGTGAGAGAGGCTGGGCCGTCGCGACGCGTCGGCTGTTCGCCTTCGGAGGGTTGGATCTACGAGGAGATGTAGCCGGACTAAGGGGAGGCACTTTACGGTGCCGGTTTGGTGCCGATTGTTTGTTCGACGGGGTGCACGTTCGGGGTGAACGGAGTAGAATTTAATGAGTAACAGATGGATAGACGGTGGAACGACGGCTTTCCGTGTGATTCGAAATAGCAGTTACCGTTGGGTATCTGACGCTCGACGTCGAAATCGTGAACGCCAACGTCGAGTTTGAATAAGAAATAAGAACGGTGCACCGGCGGTTGTCGGTTCGGAGCGGCGTTATTGGCATTCGCGGAGCCGTCGATTGGCTTTACCCTCGCGGGGGAGGCGGCGCCATTGAGAACGTTCTAATCGTATCTGCCCGAGGGATGCTTTGATCGACTATTCATTCGGCCAAGGTCGCGGCCGTAAAACACCGTGGAAACTCTCCCGATAATTGGCTTCGTGCGCCGAGTACGGAACAGGGACGCCTTCGTCGGCGTCGCCTTTGAATCGTCTTTGATCCTCGAATAGCTGGTTTATGGAAATTCAGCGAGTCCGGAAAGGAAAGCTACCCGGCGAATAATTGGCCGCGGAGCATGCGCTTCGCAACAATTTCCACGGCCGGATCGACAAGTATAATTGCCCTTTCCGCGGGGATCATTGAGGGGCCCTCGGCGGCGACAGTTACGAAGGTGGTCAAGTTGGGGAAACGTGAACGAGAAAGCGGAATGATTGAATAAGGATGAAAGGGTCACTACGGGTGAAAAGAAAGTAAAGGTAAAATTAAATTGGGTGATCAAACTGTTGGCTACTGATATACGATGTGATCGATTAGAAGAAACAGGTGAGAAGGAATGACAGTAAAGGAATCTGGAATTACTTAACGAGTATCGCATAGGGAATACATTGTTTTTATGTCTAATTTTTGACTGCAAAATTATTATCTTTGTGTAACTGCAACTAGGTGAAAGAAAATCGTGCAACAGTCTACTTAGGTTAATTTTGAAGGGCTAAGGGTGCTGCTTTGATATCTGTATGTTGATTTTTAATTCAAAATTTTTTACTTCGCGTAGAGGGCGATGGAGCGAAGGTACTTTTACTCCGAAAATTGTACAAATTTCAATCGTCAGTACGAAACTCGAGGAATTTTTCTCGTAACTAAAATTATCATGGATTTGAGGAACCCCTTTTCAGGTCTCCCCTTTACAAACGACGTCGGAAAAATTGATGTACGATTTTTTTGAATCATTTTATCGCACTTGAACGGAGTTACAGCAGTTCGAACATCGATAATTTTTCGATCAAAATTGTGTATACCTTTAAGTTTGCGGACGAGTGTATAATACAAAGGAGAACAGAGATGCCCTGACATTGGGTACCAGCACGAGCACCTCAGGATCTCGAATTACCCACGACCAGAATGGGCGCACCGCTTTCGGGTGGTCCGACGCCGCAAAAGAAATAAAGGTTAAAAAACGTGGGGAGGTATGTGTCTGCAACGAAGGGCTGATCGAACGAGTCTGCGATCGATTATCGATATCTCGTCGTTGAATCAATTTGCAAGCCTTCAAAAAAGGAAATAAACTTTTCGATGGTTAAGTAACGGTTTCGCTTTCTTTTTCGCGAAGGATCAATTTTAATCGATCTATTAGTGTTATTTTTCTTTCGCTTTCAATCAATGGAACACGTGAGCACTCTGCGTAACAAATTTATAAAATCGTAACACGATATACTAAATTTCAGATTGAATTTAGGGGATTGTGCATTTCAATTTCAATACAAAATCCCGCGTTAACGTTTTCGTAACTGAACATGAGGACTCTGGAGAAGTCGGAAACCTAGAGTTACGACCGGATCGAACTCAACACCACCGGCCAAGGTAATGATTGAACATCTTCGTTCCTCGGGACACCACGGGTCGACCATCTGTCGACGATCTTACTCCTTCGAGGTCGTCGCTTGGTTTCGAAAATGTTCGTGGAATTACTGGAATTCCAAATTTGTGGAGCACATACGCGTCGATGTAAATATGTAAGTATATCGATACTCTTGATACGATCGCGAAAGCGAAAATGATTATGAAATTATTATTGCAAACTGGTTTTATTATTATTGGAAATTATTATTATTAACGGTGAGCCTTTTATACATCAATAATTTCTTGCGGTATCGTAAACACGGACGATTCAAAAACATAATACTGTCGACTGATAATTCATGTCGCCACAGTGAACCCAAGCTTCCAGAAATTCGTGACAACAGAGAAACTCGTTGATTTGATCAACAACAAAGTGTACGAATAACAATTTATGAAACGAGTGTGCACGATATTGTAAAGAACGGATTAACTGCTTCATTTAATATTAATAATTCGTATATTCGGTCAAGGCCCGAGCGGCTGTCGAGGGTCACGTAAAACGCATGAGCGTCAGAAAGCCGGCCAGGTGTTTCATGGGCAACGCAACAACGCCGATTTTCTGGGTCGTCACGGCAGACGGACACCCCGAAACCTGCGTTTGGCACATGACTGTGGAGAACATATTTTACTGCCTCCTATGTAGGTCACACGCGCCATACATGAACCTATGATGTATAGTTTGATTAAAACTGCGCGTTGATTTCAGGGGATGCTACTTGAAAATCTCCACTGCGAACGTAATGAACCACTCCTTGGGAGGAATGACGGCCCGCGGTTCAAATGGAATAATAATATTTAGAGACCTGCAGACACTGCGAATTATTTGTTGCCCGGAGCATGAGATAGTGTCGTGTTTAGTTTCAATTTTTTCCTTGATTAATTACTCGTGACCATTCCCATTTCGTGAATTATTTTGAATTAATTCACCCCGAACGGACTACTGCGCTTACAAAACCGTAAGGCAACTTCTCGATTGCCTGGCATGAAAAGTTGAAGAAGTATTTGAAATAAAAAGTTCGAATAAAAATTAGTTTAAAGATAAATATATACTGCTCGAATGTAATACGTCCGACCAATCTAATGTATTTGAAATATCTACAAACACCTCGGAAATACGTCAACGCCATAAAACACCCGATAAGATATTCTCCATACGTTGCCTACAATGCCACCTTCCGCTGCAGACATGTTTCACTTAATTGTCCCACTTTGACTTTTGTTTTGTCGCGAAGGGGGATAAAGAGGATCGAACCTGACCGAGATCCGGCAAAAGGCAAGTTGTCAGACACGAGTTTGATATCCCCACAAAAAGCATTTTATCCGGGCAGGTGTTACGAGGCGGCAACCGCTGTTGTCCGTGTCCCAACCACCTGCTCGTTTTTTTATTGAATGTGTTCCACACGTGGTATTCACACTTCACCTCCCCATTCGCCCTCTGTATCAACGCCAAAGGAGGCAACAGCCCTCCACGTGAACAAAACCGGGCACGAGCTCCGTCGTAACCAGAAATATCGCGCCAGCACCCAAATTAGCTATAATACACAATGCAAAGAAATCTGATGCAAAGTGGTGAATTTGTGATACAGTATTCAGATATTTATTTCGCACGTCGTAATCCAATTGTAACGTCGTGAAACTAGTGTCACGGAATTATTGGTCTCTGTTCGACGACGATAATAAACAGATAATACCGAACTGTAAAATATCGTGGGGAAAGATACGAACAAATTTTTTGCTGCAATTACGCATCCCGTAGAAAATCATTCTTGTCCTATTAACGATTATAACGTTCATTGAAGCTTATTCCAGAAAGATCAAAGCACAGGCCGTCGACAAGGTCGATATTTGTTTGGCGACCAAATTTTAGTACGCTTAAGGGAACGAAATGTTCTTACGTAAAAATTGCCCTCCCGTTCTTATCGGACGCGCGATTGCCTCGTTAGATTATCTCATCGTCGGACGGACGACTCGACTCTGCGAGAGACCCCGGAGGAACGGTGAAACGCAGGTGCGACCCCCTTCTCAAGGTCCTGATACTTTCTGTGCTCAGAGTCTGTAAGGTGACGAAAGGAAGAGAAATCGTCCTTCGTTGTTTGAAACGGACCACTCCGATCTTTCGCATACCAGATGATCGTCATCCGAATGAACCAGGTGATTTGACGAGAACCGATCGGTATCTTGCAGCTTGCAGGGAACACTTTGTTCGTTATACAAGAGGCCCTTCACTCGATGGCGTTCTTTGCCGTAATAAATAACGGGGCAACTAGCTGAAGGAAAAATTAAGAATTGTATTACAAGATACAATTCTTAATTTTTAGAAAACGGTCTACGAAGGACAATTATAAAACTAATGCGTTCGATTGAATCGGATATTTGACCTCGTTAGAGGCGCAGGAACGGTTGGACAGAATAGTAAAATCTGTCGGGGACATATACGCGGCCGATCGTCATTGGTAACGGGCAGACTCGAAATTTTATTACCAGTTGTTTCTTCGTGCCTAGCGTCATTTAACCCTACCGCCAAGGAAGACGAAAGTGCCGTGGTTAATTGACTTACAAGGGCGAAAGCAGCGCAAAATTAATTAAACCATTAACCCTTCCAGCCGGCCGGGTGGCCGGCGTATACCCCTAAAAGCTGTACCACATTGAACGGTAATTCTCAGTCAAGGGTGCACTTTATGTGAGATGAAATTCTCCGCAAAACCATTCTGCAATGAGTTTACGGCACGATTTGCAGCGGACGGTGATGTCTATCCGCGCGATTTACATCTCCCCTTCGAATAATTAAAATCGCACTAATTCGAATCGAAACGTTGCAATTATTGAATCACATGGAGGGATCAATAATTTCGTATCCGGCCACGAAAAATCGATTACACCTACGACGAACAATACGGATCTGTATTATGAGTAAACGAATATTCATCGCCAAACAATTCATGATCTCCAAATATATTTGTCGCAAAGATACTTCACGTGAAATGAAATACAAAGGATTTGAATCAAATCGAAATGACGATAATCTTTCGGTCGAAGTACGCACGGGAATCAGCCGTTGTTCCGTGAAAAGGTGGACGATAAATGGAGCACACGTGACAGAAAAGCTACATTTCTATCAATCGGTTAGTTTAATTGACAGGCCAGCCGTGCTCGTGTTGTCGCGAAATTACGTACGAACAGGAATTATTAACTAATTGTAAGACCTTACGCGGCATTCTTGTTGGCCGCTGCTTCGCCTAGCTACCCTGACCAGCAGAGAACGGTGCCAAGGACATTGCTGGACTAAACTTCGATATTATACACATGCATTTAGATAGCCAGTCGCACAGGAGTAATCCACAGCGTGGCCTTTCCTAATGGACAACGCGGAGTCGAAAGGAGCGAAGTGCACGCCGACCACGTGAAAACAAAGATAAATTGTCACGTGGGGATTCGTTGACGCGGGTGTACGATTTTCCGACTGAGCGCGGACGATAGCTTCAGCCGCAGCTAAAACTTGGAACATACAAACTAATAGCGTCGTTTTATCGGCCTATTAATTTCCTTGCTAAATTCCCCGCTCGGAAGACAGACTCGATACGGAGAAATCTCTGATGGTAACACCGTGGTAATGTTATTAATAAAAGGAAACTAAAATCGACGTTCTCTTGTACAGTGGAATAATTAATGATATTTCCATTCGAGAGAGAACAGATTTTGTATAAAACTGCTCGCGATTGGATAGTTGCAGTGAATGTCCCGAATAAGTTCCACCTATTATTGCGGCAGCTATCGGTGATAAGGAATAAACGAAGGATTAATCGATACTTTGAATTTCCCGTTCGTAAATAGGTGCGACGTCGTTATGTCGCCTATAGGTACTTCACGCTCAATTGTGAGAAGTAGAAGAATCATGTCAAGGTTCGGCTGTGCTAGTATTAAACTAGCGTTAAGTTCGCGTAGGATGCAGTCTTGTAAAGACACAGGTGCTGTACGCTCGACGCTAATTTATCGTAAATTGGTGAACGTCGTGATGATCGGCGAGCATTGCTCGGGTCGGGACGGTTTTCCCAGCATCGTCATGTTCCCGAATATTTTCGTGCACCAACGACGAGCGCAGATTCTGCTTTCGTTAATCAATTAATTGCGAAACTCGTAACGACACAGGTCGCCTGAAACGATACGTACGGCTGTGCACGTCCGCCAAGGTGAAACGACCCGTACGACTCCTTTGACGGGGAAAAATATAATGGAAAACGGAAAACTGTCATTGAAAATTAATAAAGGCGTTCTCATTTACCATTTTCACATGCTTAGAGAACAATACTTCGATCGCCTTGATACACTCGCTTCAACGGAAGCTGAATATTAACCTCGATTAACACCGATATTCCTATACCGTGGCGCTTCGGCATGAATAATCTACGGGTGACTAAGATTTCTTCTTCCTCCTGCTACTGCTGACTCCTGTGTGATTTCATCGCGACGACGCCGCAAGACCTGCATTTCTGTTGGACAAAGTTGGAGCACCGTGAGATCGGGACACAAATATATATGTGTTCCTTTCTATATTTTTTTTTGGTGAATATGAATTAATTCCAGAAATTTAAACAAACACACGACGATAGGAATTTTTACTTATTTCACAACCTTTGACGATTGCATTCTCTTTGCTATGTCGCGTGGTGTGTTCCACGCGTGCCTCTAACCTTTGACATATTCAGGACTTTGTTACACAAGCGCCAGGTGCTCGATATCAGGAGGTTAAATTTGATCAAAGCGAACCGTAACTCCTAAAATGACGAAAACAGCCATTCTATTACTGTCGATATTTCTTAACTGCACAATCGCTATCGATCCTTCTGTGCTCAGATTGAACGTATTGTACGTACGTTTATATATAATTATGTATAGTCGTTCCCGTCAATTCCTCTAAAAAGAAAATTAACTTCCCCCCTGTTTACGAAATACGTTTTTCATTCCCTGCGTTGCGGAGACAAATTTAATTAGCCTGTATAAAACACTGGGAAAGATAAAGAACCAAGGAAAACGCATCCTAAATAAACACGATCCCGAGAATAAAATTGGTATTTATATCCGTAAGCATCGCGCGACGAACCTTTTGACGTTCAAGCAGCAATCGTTTCACGATTCAACAGTCTACTACCGAGAAACCGAATGCGAATCGATATCTGTCAAACGTTCGAAACAATACTTCAAACTTCCAGGACAACCGACAAGGGTCGTCGTTCGAATAAAATCAATTATACGCAGAACTATGGCAACGCGTTTGAAAACAACGTCAGCGGCAAGCGCATTTGTCGGAACAAAAAGGAAAGCCGCCCGCGTTACGACTGAAAGCGTATCGCGAACATCCCCGACTAAATTACATATCGATATTAATTATGAAATACAAAAATGTCACTCCTCCAATCAATTCTCCTCGCTGCCCCTTGACGTACTATCGACTATACCCCCAAATTATCCTAAGATATTGATTTATCGAGTGAAAGGAAGTAAAGGCTCATTTGGACCAAGTATCCAAAGTCGTCTGAACTTCCAGGATAATACAACGACCCATCGAATTTCAGTCGACCGGATATCCGACCCCGATAAACGTACGGACCGACGATCGTTCCCCGTCCCGGCTGAAAATGACGAGGTTCAAAAACACCGTGTCTTGGCGACCCTTCCACGAGCCATAAGGACGTAGGAGGTCAGTATGCGTGGGTTGTTGCACCGGCTAGAACGACGGATCGATACAGCTTGCGGAGCGTGGTGCAGAACCGGGTTAGCAACGACCTACCATACTTCCACCCCCTCGAGCACAGCAACAGGCAGCTATTTACGCGGCTCCGATTAACGGGTTATCTGTACAACGCTTCCTGAAATCGTATTAATCGCGCGTCGCCTGTTCGAGCGTCAACTTTGACCCGACCGGGGGCTCGATAGCGAACGAAAAAGAGACGGCAACAAAACTGAGAATGGAAAAGATGCAATTCACGGGGAACGGAATGCGCAACAACCTGTTCCAGAAACGTTCTTAAAAATATCCTCGAGGCAAAAGCAAACGGTGAAACGCGAATTGAATCTGCCAGCGCTAGAATCATTGGCTAAAAGCGTACGCGTACGCCCGCGCAATCGCGTGCACAGTCTATTATATACGCTGATTAGTTGTATTACGAAGCATCTGAATACGCGACGAACCGAACAGTCGACTTGGAAAGTAAGCTGAAGCTATTACCGACAGGTCAAATGTATAATAATTATAATGCGTGTTTACATGTTTCAATGTATTCTTTATCGTACGAGTGCATTGAAAAGGTGAATCGGTAAAACTTACATACGGCTGGGTTATTAAACATGTATCGCGTTCGTTTGCACATTGGCGGCAATCGTCAACTTACTTCCCGCGGCGACTGTATGTACCTGGAGCGGCAATCGCCCGGCCTTGTGTATCGCAGGTGAATTGAATCTCAAGGGTGTCGCGGCGAAGGTAAGTAAACCCTTGTAAAAACAGCCGCGTTATTAATAGAAGAATCGCACACTGAATTTCTAAACATAGAAATGTTACATGCATGCGCAGCGATGCTATTAATCGCGTTACTTCGAGAGATTGCTAGTTAACGCTGATCTACCGTAACGCAGCTGTAAATTATGGATGAGACTACGGTTTTTAAGTATTCCCGACACGGAACGATCTAATCCGCCGTAACTCAATCATTAATCCTTCGCATTAATCCTTTGATACGTCCTTTTCGCGACTTTGCTCGCCCGACGAAATACCTTTCGTCGTTCCCGTGTAATCGAATGAAAAATCTTCGGTACAGTTTGATCGTTTAGATCGGAGGTCCGACCGCGAGGGTCAGCGTGAAACGTTAATTCGAAGAATTCCATCAGAAGTCGCGATATCAAAAATGCGGGGTCAATGCCGGTCGTCGGGGCTTTCCCCTTTAAGGCGAGCTACCTTTCCTCTTAATATCTCGTTCTTACAGAACAACGCTGGTAGGCAGGGTACCGCTCAGCTTCTGCCCTCGTTAAACGAATCGCACCTGAATGCAAAGAGTTGCGCTTCGATGCACGCTTCCGAGATTCTCGCGCACAACGTTCACCACAGTTTTGTCGCGTCGTTTGGCTTCGAACAATAATAAAAGGAGTTCGTGCGAGCGTTAAATATAGAAATTTCAGAAAATCACTCGTGACGCACTGAATTATGCAACTCCGGGGTAACCAAATCGAAGCGTAGCTGGACGTAATACAATTGTGTCTTTAATGTGTACCCCTCGATTGAGCAGAAACTGCGTAAAACCTAGCAGGGTTGATTTCATTGACGCAGAAGATTCACGTCTCGGAAAATTTTCAAGGCCTACCGTGGACGAAAATACCTCAACAGATTCGTATATACGTCACGCACAGATCTGACCTTTCCATTGTACACCCCCCCCCCCCACAAAAAAACCCTCCCCGAGAGTAAGACGAAACCTTTGAACGAAATAACGTATCGTTACCTTCGGACGTTTCTCTAAAATCTTGCCTAGTCGCATTCGATTGCGATTATATTCGGCGGTACCAAAGAATGAATTGCAACGACGATTACGACTTCGTAAAGTGCCGTACAGCGGGCAATAAAACTCGTGACTTACTTTGCTTATTAAATGTACGAATTCAAAGCAATTTCTTCGTCGAGCGAACGATACGGCGTTGCGACTCGAAAAGATAATCGAACAATCGCGTCCCGGCGAAGTCTCGTCGAGCACGGGCCTTACCGACAAAATTTATCGATCGAAGTTAGGAAGCAAAGAAGAAAAAAAAAGGGAAAAAGGATCGCGTCCGACGTGAATAGTTTGCGAAACAAGCCCCGAGAAGAGAAAGCAAGGAAGCCAAGGGCGTCCCTTGGTTTAAAGTGGAAACTTTCCTTTGACAAACGACGAGACGACGCCCCGAGATACCTCCAAAAATACGTCGCGATGTATCTTCATCAGCTTTCACACCGAAACGTTCCCCGCGAAACCACCCCCCGCGATACATTATTAAACGCGGCCTGCCATTTTTCTCTCTTACTCCTGTTCTTCGCGTGAGAGGAAAATCAAGCATCCCAAATACACGCCCATAAATTGCGATTAAAATTAAGGGGCCCTCTCCCTTCCTTTCTCTCCGTTCTACGTGCGGCGAACGCGTAATCAGCCGCGTCAGACGGCACCATAAAGGGGATGTTAAGCACGACGAAAGTTTGCTATTTCCCCCAAATATTTGACGAAGTCCAATGAATGGCCGGCCTCGGCTTTAAATCGTTAAGGCGAGTTCGAGGGTCTGCCTCGCTTGCGAAACACCTCGAACGGAATGGAAGGCAGGGGTGGAAAGGGGGATGCAAGGTCCCGAAAATTCAAGGACCAAAGTTTCCCGGGCCTCGGGACACGGGCGAGATGACAGGGGAAAGGTAAACAGGAAAGGGATCAAGATATCAGGCGAAGGGAACTGGATGGAAGGGTGAGCGTTATCATTCCCGCTGGTGCTCGACCTCTAAATTCCTGAAGAACACGCACGTGGCGCCCTATACGCTCGTGCTTCTTCCTTGCCAGGGACGAATTATTTTCACCATGCCAAAATGGTAGCCGCTCGTGGAGGGTTCGAGAGATTGAAATCTGAAATCTCTGGCGCGTGGAAGGGAAGGAGGGTTCATTAATCACAGCTGGCTGGAACGCGAACGCACGGCACGGCGAGCTAACAGAAATAGGAAGTGCTGGGGGCTGTATAATTGTCCGCTGTAATTGATGTTTCGACCCTTTAGTTGCGATTAATGGAAATGGAGAACCGATTTCCTCGACGGTCCAAATATTTAATAAAAGGAAACGTTGCACGCGACGCTGCTCCCGAAGATCTAGCTGTCTCAAATTTAAATGACAAACAGCAGTGCGGAAAACATATTTCGCGAAACGCGTCGCGAAACATATGGAAAAATGCGACCCATAACATCGCAAGCGAACCAAGGCAACTTATCTAACCCTGCGAAGCGAGCTCGAGACCTTTCCGTTTGCATGAAATTGCGCTATCGAAACGAGAACTAGCCTCCGGAGGGGTTGAGGACAGTAAGATAATCATGCCGTCCTTATTCCGCTTAGCTGGCGGAATTTCTCGTTACGAAGAGAAACGGTGGATGTTCGTTTCACGTTTAATTACCAAATATTCCGAGGGAAGAAAAGTCAGAAGAATTAAAAGTGCTTGGGACCAAGGTCGCCGTGTTACAACATTCCGATTCTGGAAAGCTTCTTGCTCTGAAAGCGAATTTGCCGTTTAACGGAGGGAAGAGGAAACGAGAAAAGTCCGACGCGAATTGGATGCTGAAAAAAGAAACGTGGCTGTGACAGGCCAGAGGCCAAGGCCAAATAAATTCGTCGACAGCGTGGCGGTTGTTCGTTCAGAACCTTTTCCGTCGTCTACTAGCGCGACGTTCATCGCTTGTAGATTTATTCCGAATCGCTTCTAAACGACGGTACATTTTTGCCAAATCTGAAGCGCGAAAATAAAATGTCCACGGCGATACGAAGAAGAGTTCGTGGACATTTAACGAGTTCCATTGTTCGTTAAGTTAAGAACGTTTCAACAAAGATATTATGCCTGTAGAAATATCAAATATTTGTACAATCGTTGTCGGGGCAAAAAAACGGGCATGATGTCATACCGCATGTATCTTTTCGCTGACATTTTGCTAGACGAACGTAATGTAATGAGCGACAAAAAAAGGCAAGAAAAAAACACGGGGTAACGAAAAATTCACGAGAGACGATATAAAAAGTTGAAGGTCCTTTCTTACACCGGTGTCACCTTACACAGATGAAAAGCTTCATAAAAATCGAGCCAGATTACGCGCGGGCAACGAAGATTCCAAGACGTCGCGAGAAACAATCTCGTCCAATTTCTATGAAAATTCCGTTGGTGGGTCCCCGAGCAGTTTCTGCCCGCCGACGGTGCCCGTAATGGTCTGGCACAAAAAAAAAAGGATGCCCTCTGAGAAAAATAATCAGAATGGCAAAGTTCTCGATCTGGAAACGGATTAGCCGGTGGGAATAACTCCGCGACGAATCTCGTTCAACGAAACGCTTCGATGAAAGAAAGTCGTGGCGAAGTTCCCCTCCTTTCTTTTTCGCATAAATAATATACACACATATATTTTATCCCACGATAAAATGGTAACGACGCAAAATACCAATCAGCCGTGTTCATCGAAACGAACCACCACTACATTCGGTGCTCTCGTTTCATAGTATTCTGCGCCCTTCGCGTGCACGTTTCGTTTTCGATTTCCTCGACGGTGATGCGTGATCGTCGGTTATTGATTCCGATTCTCCGCCCTACATCTGCCGAACAGCGAAACGTTCGCGTCGCTTCCGCGAGAACGCGTAACGCGAGTGTGATCGATGTTCTTCGAGCTGCCAGGTAGCAGCTATCCCACGCGTCTTCAATCTGATTCGAATAATCGGCGAAATTGCCGATCCTCGTTGATCGTTGCAGATTATCGCGAATTCGTCGACCGTGAGAAACTCACCACCCACCCTCCACGCGTGTCGCACGAACTAATTAATTTCTGTCGCTCCGCTGCGTCGTGTTGGAAATTCGATGTCCGAGGCGCGGCGTTAACTGCGTTACTAAATAATATCAAGAAAATATACCCCGACAACTTTCGCGGAGAGAAATTCGACCCGGTGTCTCTAAACTCTTAATTAAATGACAGCGAAATTTAAATTGCGATTCTACGATAATTTGTAATTATGCGTAACGTGATTTCCCGGTGTGGAATAACCGGATGAATCGCCGAAGATGCATCCGCGGCAACCGATGGTCTTGCATTGCGTTGCATCATACATTCTGTACCCCATGCAACTTACGCAAGAGTTTATTCGCACAACTTGCACGCCCCGCGAACCAAAGATTCACGTAATTAGAAGCGCCGTCCACGTGTATCTATTACTCAGCGAAAAATTGTGAAGACAAAAAATTGATATAGATTAATAGTCCAAGGCTAGAGAAAAACGACACGTGAATAACAATCGTACGTTATCAGCCGCATGGCGCAAATAGCCGCATTAACGTTAGAGAACGGTGCGTCAGCGCGACCAAGTTCAAGGGTGCAAACTCACGTGTTACCCCTGTCTTGCTAATCGGTTCATCCGAGGAAATTTCCTCGAAAATGAAAATTTCGAGGAAATCAATATCACTGATATCCGACGCGCCTCGCGTTGCACGTCTTGCAGCGTCAAGTTCGTTCAAAATCATTCAGCAAAATTATTCAAGTTCAACGAGGAAACGTGACCTTTCTATTTCCTATCGATATTTCCTATCGTTGCGTTGGAAATTAGCAACGCGCAACGTTTTGCGTCAAATTTGCGAAAAAGGTAAACTTCGATCGCGCGAACCCAGTGTCGGAATTTATAACCGAACAATAAAGCACGAGCCAACTTGGAAAATTCAATTCCATCGATTCTTCGCCCGTGCGCCTGGCCGGAGGTTTTCGACAACGGTTCAGGGAAAACGAGAGATTGTAATCGACGAACCGAACCAATCGACTGCGCGCGAATTATATTATGTTTACACCGCAATAATTGCGTCTAAACGGAGCGTGCATTACTCAGCGATTCGACCTTTTATTAGTCTTTTTTCTTTCCTCTTTTTTTCCCAACTGGAACAGTACGAGCGTGGTCGGTTATCGGAGGCGGGTAAAAAAAAAATCAGGATGAAAAACCGGCGCCTAGATGCGCGTCGCGTTAATCAGCCGCGAGAGCCGGCGATAACGATAAGGGGGCACGAGTTCTCGAATTGGTACCGATGGAAAACGAATCCGTACATTTTTTTCCCTCCCCGATCGAACGAATAGAAATATCGCGAGCAGAAACTTTCCAGACCAAAATGTTTCCCTTCGCAGAAACCAGGCGAAGCTGATTCCGCGTTTGATCGTGGCGCCACGCGTTTCGTGCCCCTCGCTGTTGCGCGTGAGAGCGACGCGAAATTTTTCAAGTTCCGTCGGCAAAGCCGCGAACATTTTCCAGCCAATCGGAAACTCCGAACCCGCTGGTATCGCGATGCCTCGCTTACGACAATTGCGAAGCTACCGCGCCGGTCACATGACGACCGGGCACGTGAATCTTATTGAACAGTAAACTGACGGCTACGTGTGCACGAACGTATTATTCACGTAACGCGGAAATACAAAAGTTCTCGGTATCGTAAGGTCAACCGTTTCTGACGGGAGTCGCGCGACGCGCAACGTAAGCCTGTTCGCATACGGCGAAACACGCCGCCTTGGCAGTGAGAAAATGCATTATGCAAGCTGGCGCGTAGCGAAGAAGAAGCGTGGCTCGATCGGTCTATGATCGCGTGCAATTCCGAATAGGCCGTTTCTCTGGGGCCCAGTTCGGTTCGACGTTGCGCGTGAACGCTTGAAGTTCAACTCGCCAGGCATTCGCGGTGACGGGCCGGTATTTCTGGCTTTTATTCGTAACGGACAGTTAATGGTCGGACGGACAGTTAATGGCCCGACGGACTGTAACGCTTACCACGTTACGACGCACGGCGTGACGATATAAACGTTCTAATAAGTCGCGATGCTTTAGCGTACAGTACAGAGCGAGCGAGATATTCGAATCGTTCCGGATGAATTAATGTACCGGTCAGTTCGTTAAGAAGCGACGCTTATGAGTTTGCTCGAACGAATGGAACAAACTCGTTACCAATTTAACATCTTGTTATCTTAGGATTGTCCCAAACGGTACGATAACTGCGATAGAAGAGCATTCGGTCAAGGGAGGATCAGGCTGCGAAGGACTGAGAGGAGGTGCGATGACTATTTGCGGTAGGAGTAAGGCGGCGTGGCCGACTGCAATGAAAGCGGAGATGCGCCTTCGGAACGCTGGGAAAACGGGGAGGCAATATTTTTATAGGGGAATATTCATGGAATGCTTTATCGCGGAAAGACGACGACACAGTGGCATCGACCGTGCGCTGCGATAAGAAACGGCCGTTGTCTTCTCTCTGCCCGTGAACTTGAGCTCTCCCGGCAACTTGCGATACGAGCACGCATGTACAATAAATGACGGCAAATTGGATGGCAGAAAATTACATTCTCACGCGTTCGCATCGGGCATAACGGTCCCAGGATATCCTGTCATCGAGCCTGACCCCCTTCGATTTCCAGTGGACACGAGCGAAAGTGGGTCGAGGGGATCGCCATGGGCACACCCTGCAGGACGATCGCATGAATGGTGTACTAGCCGTTGATTTTCAACGGATAATGACCTAATGTATATACGTATATACGCGTACACAGAGGAAACTTTCATTCGCGAATGGAACCAGCCCTCCTTTATTGACACAGGTCCGAGTTTGCTCTCCGTTCGAAATAATTGGCTCGTTCACCGTGTCCCGAAGGTTGGGCAAACTTGAATAAATTCTGGGGTGAACCGTGGCTAGCGCTATTTAAAATTTCCGACGCAACGATTTCTGCAGACCCTTCGAGCCACTCCAAAAATATCGATGCCCGATCGGAAAAATCGCCCACCCCTCACTTGACTTCCTCAATTTCTCGGCTATCTGCCCTCTGACCGAGCAAACTCATCCGGCGAACCGGCGTTCAGCACAGTACGCGATAACAAAGGTTATCGGAGCTGTTTATTATTTGGTGCCCGAAGGGGCGAATAAACCTCGACGACGATGCTCGATCAATTTTTTCGAAAGGACGCGACGAACGTCGCGAACGAACGGCCGAGCTTCGCCGATCGAAATTTCCTAACGATACAAACCTCGCGAATCGAGCAACGATACTAACAATTGCGATCGTGCCGGCGCGTCCGCGAGGATTAAGATGCACGTTCAATCTCGGTCACGTGCACGCAGTAAACGGGTAACGGCTAGAACATCGCCGTGCAACTCGGTTCCGTGGCGCGCAGGGAACCACCGGTATGCACGTGAAATGGTGAAGCAAAACGACGCGTCGAAGGACGTCGCTGCTGCGCGTTGTGCATGTGTCGGTCGCGCAAGGTACGGGACGACGATCATTTCTTTTTTTTTTTTTTTTAAACAAATCACCGACACCGGCCGAAGGTCGAGATATTCGTCCTTCGCCGGTTTTCAAGTTCGCCGTTCCCTGTGAACTATACGACCTCGTCGTCCGGAGTCGTCGCGTCGCTACCTTGCCGCAACTTTCACCAACCAATTTTCCGCGGGTTTCGTCCACGCGTCGGCACGTCGAATCGACGAAACTATTCTGCGCCGGAACAGCGGCGAATTTATAAGATATTATACAATTCGTTTTAATTGAGACGGAGGGGCACCAATTTCCACGATTTTCGTGGCCATCGTATCGTGAAATGGGAGAAGGACGACGCGGTATTCAAACGTCAACCGCAGATCTGCGGTTCTCGCTTGGTGTATAAGTGGCGCTCGTCATCGCATGACATAATTGGGGGGACGTTCTCGTTCTCCCAAGGAATTGGTTACAAGACTGTTAGGTAAAAGCTCAGGCGGTGAGGATATTTCGAAGTTTCCATCATTCGTCCTTCCTCCCGTTTAGCAACAAGGGCACGCTCAATGTAGATCGAACGTGCTTTGTTCCCTGTTTCATCGGACGCTCGACAGCTGTGCATTTATTGCAAATTGAATCGAACTATAATTCGATGCGTCGAGGAATGCTTGCGCCGTTCCGTCGGCAACAAAGTGAAAGATAAAGCGGCCTCAGTTCGCAATCTATGATGTTAACCACCTCGCCGCGGGAAAACGATCAAAGTCCGTGACTGACCTTTCTCGGGGTGGCCGGAGGGTGGGAGGGGGGGGCTTTGCGATATCCTGCTGATAGGTGGCAAATAAAAAAGAATTACCAACGGCGCGGCAGGGTGACCCCTCTGCAGTCTTATCGGGACGCGTCGAGGGACAATAATAGCTGAACGCGATAGCTGCAAATGTCGCTGTTAACGTCGGGTACTAATTGAACCTTACACTCCGTGACTTCGACAAGGTCGAGTTTCGGTATCACGCTCGTCGCCTCCTGTTCGCACCGCTGTGCTGTTTGTTCTGCCCGGTGCACGGCAAAATCCCGCGAACAAACGGAGTCTATTTCGACCGAGGGACAGATGGAGGAGCTGTGCTATCTGCGCCTCGGGAATTCAACGTTCTAGACGTGGCAAGCGGAAGCACGGAGAACCAGAACTCGCCGCAGACCCAAATGAATCGCAAAACGGGAAAAAGCTCGGATCGGGCTCATTAATAAAAATTTTTCTGATCGATACGTGGATTGCGTGTCAAAATTGACGCGACAACATACGCCTGCACGGCACTTCCTTCGAATATTAAAACCTCGAGCAATTGGAAGGAGGAAGAGGCGTCGAGCAATAAGGAATCACGGGGCAAGAATTTCCCCATATGCGCCGGAAATTTCCGATAAATCGAGTCCGCGGTTTCATTCGCCGGCTTGTTTTCCTCGACGGGGAGGAACATCCGTGCCGCAGCCTGACCTTCCCCAGGGGGCAACGTCCCGGCGACAAGAGTGAAATAAAAGGCCGATAACAGCGCGGAGTGACCCCCGTGGCCGGTGTCGACAACCACGCCGCGGCCATCGACGACGACGACGACGACGACGACAACAACGGAGGCGACAACGGCGTCGGCAACGACCCGAGCCGTACCTTCGTTCAGAATTCGCCGCCGTCTTACGCGAACGGTTATCAATTTCGCTGGCGCGCGAGATGAACAGTCAAGGACGCGGACCTCGTTTGAATATGAATTGCGCCAATTAGCCTCACCTTTATTCCCGGCCCGTCTGTTTGTTCGCTGATTGGCCAGGATTGCGCGGCACTGTACGCGCACTTTATGCCCCGGCGTTCAATTCCGATCCGAGGTCGGGTCAGATCTTGAAGGGTGACCGAGATCGCTCGAATCACTCGCTCGCTAATAATTGAAGCACCGAGATAAAGCTGTACACCGTGTTTTATTTGCCGGCCGCAATCCCGGCTGGCGAAGCTTCGCCTGTCGCCGGGTCGAGTGGAGTTTGTTGACCCCCGCCGCGATCAATAAGAGCGAATTCAATTGAGACGAACCCGAGCGGGCGGCGACGAGTGATTGATACAATTTACACTTTTGCTTTTGTGCCGTCTTCGAGAGAGAAACTGTATCGGGTACGTAATCTCTGGGTGGTGGTGCCGTCGGTATCGAGAGTCGCGATGCAGAGCCGGATAAACCACGATATGTGTATCTCGTGTATCTTGCGTCTGTGTGAAATCGAAATCGCCGGATAGGTTTTCAGGAAAAAGAAGAGAACGAGAAGGGGAGAATTGTTGCATGTTACTGTTTAGCGGTTGCTCGCCCCGCGGTTCCGTTTTGTTCGCTGTCCTCGTGGCCAATGCGTTATTCCACGGGGAAGGATATTGCACGAGTCACGCCTACGGCGCGGAAAGGGGAACGAGCGCCTCGAATCCGGCAAACATTTAGCCGTTGCGTAATGCAATTGAAGCTTCGACACTTTTCGCTGGCAAACATTAGAGGCGTCGCGTCGAACCAGTCTCTGCGGACGATCTTCCGTGTTTTTCTTACGGGCAACGTACGGTCCCGTTCGCGGATGTTAAATGTAATCCCTGCGGTTATTCTTAAAGCCCGCTTATCGGAAGCGATGTTTGCGCAAACACGCGGCTCGCCTAGGCTCGTCGAAATATCGAGGCCTCCTTCGTCCACGTCCGCCGTTTCCTCGTGTATAATTCCAGAACAATACAACGGATTCCGCGAGTCGCGCGCGAGTGAAAACATCGTATCCTTGAGTTTACTGCACACGAAGGAAGTTGCGGTTTTGCGAACGCGATTGTCGTTCCCATCGCGGATGTATCTTAACGTTGCACGATCGTTGCTGAAATGTGACACAGGACGCAGGACATTGCGGCCATCCACGGCAACGTTCGCTCTCTGTTGGAAGCACAGTCGGTCCGGATGTCACGTGGGTCAACCTTCCCGTCCTCGTTATCACGGCGAATCGTCGCGTCCGAATAAAATGAAGAAACAGAACGAGAGATCCAAGCGGTACACCGCGTTCATTTTCTGCCCGTTTGCTTCGCCTTTTGGAACCGTGGAAAATTACTCTCGAGACGGGGAAGAGCTCGGTGCAATGCGAGAATCCTTGGCAACGTTTTATTACGTATTTTCGACTCGATTGTCGGTCTCAATGCTGCTATCTCGGTGAAGATAACAATTTTTTGTTTGGTACCATCGTTACAGTGATGCGAAAAAAAAATTAATTTGCATCGAGGATAACGCATTTGTATCCTGATGAATTCAGTAATGAATACAATTATGAGGCATTTATTTTTTTGAATATCACATGTCTCGATCCGTCCGTGCTGTTATTACACTCGATTTATTCGAGGGAAAAAGAGACGATAATTAATAAATCGTTTCGCTAAAAACCGCTGTGAACGACGTTTGATCGGTATTCTCAAGTATAATGGCTTTCTTTCATGTTCACATCGACCCTGACAGTTTGTAATGCGACACAGGACGCTGCGGTTGATAGATACCTTCCTTTTGCCAACATTTCCGTCTAGACGAGTCCTTAACACTTCCTTAAAGTCTACAATTTGAACGTCCCAGTAAGTAATTAATCGTTAAAATATCCTTGACACGTTTCCCTTTTTTTCTCTCGGTTACGGACGAATAAGAAAGGAATATGTAACAGATCTGTTACTGGTCTTTGCGAAAATTCAGGTGATCCATCGGGGGAGAAGGAACGAAACTGTTTGGAACGTTCGACATCGAATGGCAAACGCACAGCAATCCATCATCGTTATCCTGTCAATGAAATACACTTCTATGCAAAATTGAAGGATTAGTCAATACTCACCGAAAAGTTGTCGATTTTTCAGCTACCGCAAATTTGTGAAAAAAAAAATCGTACAGCAATCCAGCTGTGCGCACTCTAAAGCGCGAAGCTTGCCCATAGCCAGGCCTGAGATCATTTTCTTTCAAGAATTTTTTTTCAGCATGAATCTAGTGGCAAAGCGTAGGTACTTTTTCCTCCAAATTTGTCCGCACGACCATTGAGTAAATTATCGAGCAACAGAAGTATACCTTAACGTCCTCGCCTCTCGTGTGACACGAAGAAAGCTTCAAAAAGAACGAATACAGCGCTGCAAAAGTAGGGACTTTTGTTTCTTTTCTTAGACAATTTTCGGTGAAAACGTGGCGAATCTTTAATTTTCTCGCGAACCGTATTTTTCGATTACGATAAAGAGAATGCGACGCGAAAAAGGTCAGTCTGATTGTCAGCTGGAAGTCCGTTACTGCAAAGTGCATACAATGCGAAGCACAATTCCAAGATATCGATCATGTCATTCTCTATGCCATGCCGTGTCCTTCGAGATCTGAACAGAGATAAACATTACTGAAATATCCTCGACACAGCTATTTGATCGTTCTCCTATTTTTCTCGCGATCCCGTACGCAATCGCGCACGCAATCGCACGCGATACTTTTCTCGTTGCCTTTGTGAAAGTCCGTTTACGAGGCATAATCGAAGATTGCCGGACGGACTTCACTACCAAGAGCACGTTATTAAGCAGGATGTGCAGCATTGTCCCATTCGAATCAAAAATTAAATACGATCAATTGGTCAGCTGTAAAGTATGACAACAACTGAGCAGACGATGCGGAGGAGGAAGCGAAAGCAGTGCGGCGCGACCAAGGATTAATAATTAGCTCGTTCTGTCATTGAGAAAAACACAATGCTTCAAGGCTGATGAAGGACACCTCTCACGCAGGTGAGAGGATAGCGGTACACATGACACGTCACGGCGACCTCCTGATTCCATCGTCAATTTTTTTTTTTCTCGCGAAACTGGAATCAACGTCGTACGACATTTTAACGCCACCTTCGATTTGCCTCGCGGATATCGAACAAAGAATAGCGCCGTCACAATTCACGACACGATGAATCCATAATCGACACTTATTAGACTGATTAGATAAGTCACTAATTTCATTAACCGAATTACGCCCGTCGTTATCAATTTTTATCTGTCCCCATATTTCCCCCGGAACGATTTCCAGCAACACTACGTAACACGTGTTCATTAGCCTCGTTTAAACAATGCCCCCGTTCGAACAGGTAGTGGAATTCCGGCGATCTGATTTCGTTGAATTACAATTTCACAGCGATGTATCAAAATCTACAACGTTCCCCAAGCATTTCGAAGGCTAACAATGGAGACGCACAAGCCATTCCCGGGAATGCGCATAGAAGCATCTCCGTAATCGAATCCCTTCAATCAACAATTCACCGACGAATCAAACATTCCTTCCAACTACAATCGCGCTACATTTCACCGTTTCAACGGCGAACCACCGCCAGCACAGTCGGCGTACGACCTGACGATATACCTTCCTGTCACGTCAAAGGCGACGACGTTAACCCACCCTTACGAAATCGCACTCGCGTCGGAGATTTCGCGTGAAAGTAAATGTCGACCGGCGAAGTCCCGCCCAAGAATGTACGAACGACACGTTTCCGTGAAAGGGAAACTCGCTCGGTGAAATACTCGTCTCCCCTAATAATCGAGCAATCGCTGATGGAATGCGCGTACATATGCAGCCGTGATTGCACCGCTTCGAATCGGAAGAAGGCCGTTGCATAAAGGCTGCGTTGGCTCATTCACGCGTACAACGGCATAACGGATCCGGTGAGAATATTTATGCGATTCGACAATCGGGATTACGTAACGAAAGGTGTAGAAAACTGGAATAGCGGGAACTGGTCTCGCGTCGGTGCGATAATTGCGCCGGCTTTAATGGGTCGACGCACGCGTCCTTCGGATAAGGACAGCCTTTGGGAGAAACCAGAAACTTATGTGCACGTAAGTACACATGTCGAAGGTGACGGAGAGTGACGGAACCGTTTGACGAGCGACTGCTATTTCGGTTTTTACGGCTAAAAACGATGCTCGTCGCGGTGAACGCTTGGCAGGGTTTAGAGCGTGTGTACCTTTCTGAAGAGGCAACAGGGGGAGGCGAAGGTTTAGCGCTCGATAGAATTGGACATTAATGAGTGTCCGCAAGGATTGCCAAACAATTATCTTTAAAAGTATGTACGTATTGGATAACGTTGCGAGAAATTTCTTTTGCAACGATGTACTGAGAACTATTCAATGGGACGATTCGTTTAGGTAACGTCTTGTACATGCTAATATTGCACACGGACATTTAAATGTCAAACAGGAAGCCGAGAATTGTGGTATGTGTGAAACAATGCGCCCGGTGAAAGAAAACAGCGGAGCATCCGCGGTAGTTTAGAAATTATTCCGAATGATATTAGCCACCTTATTGTGGGTATGTGTGTGTGTGTGCGTTGCGAAGTGCGGCAGCGTGGCACGCGGAAACGTCGGGGGGAGAAAACGTTCGACTATCGGAAAAAAGATCGAGAAGGCAGGTTGTGATGACGACGTGCAGAGATAAGACGTTTCCTTTTGTTCACATAGTTTTTCTACGTAGTATTAACAGTAGCATTAGATTATTCTCGTGTGTATGTATATTAAATTAAGTTTTGTCATTAAATCATAAATAAATATCAATATCCTACATTATTATATTTCTTCAACATTCTAGCATAGTGCAATCACAGACGAGATATAGAAATGGGCGAGACATCTGTTGGACTTTCGTGGCCCAGCGTGATTGACATACCGACACAAACACACGCCCTGATTTGAGCGTCGTCCGCTCACGAACAGTGATCACTCGAAGAAATATTATTTACTGAAGTAGTGTTCGGGACAGGATTCATGCGATTGTGTGAATATGTGTGAATGCTACGGGGGGAATCGGGGAAGCAATTTCCACAAACGAGATATGTGAATTCTTATATCAACAGACGAATCGGCCAATGTCTTTTTTCGGCCCGAATTCCCGGGCCACCAGTTAGCCGATTTGTCTATTGTTAAAGTCGCAGCCTATTCGCCCGACGTTTTTATCATGTATTTAACAATAGTATCGCAAAAGAACAAATGATAGAATTGGTAGATCTATGACGAGAAACATCGATTGCCCAGGTCTCACCACGAGGAGGTTGCTGCGAATGGAGACCCGCGCTCCAACCACCATCTATGTATTTACGAATATCGTTATTTAGAAATTTACGAAGGAAGTATCAAGATAAATGAATTTAACGAAAGCTGAAGATCAAAATTCTATTAAACCTGTATCAATGAAAAAATCAAGATTATAATATAAATTATAATATACATTGTTAAAGTAAGTGAAATGTATTAAAATAAATCATTGGAACGAGAGCCTGAAACAAAGATTCTGTTGCACCTTTTGAAGTGAAAGATAAAGATTATAATGCATATAGTATAAGTAAATAGGGTGTATTAAAATGATTAGTTATGGGGAAAGCTGAAAATAAAAATTCTGTTAGACTTGACTTAAAGTAAAGAAGAAAGATTATAATATTATAATATTAAAAGATTAAGATTATTATTAATAAAGATTATAATATTAAAACACCAGCCTGACTAAAAATTTATCTCAACTTCAATATTGCCTGCCTAATTGAAAAGCTAATTTAATTGAAGAATTGCCTGCCTGCCTGAAAACCTAAAGAGATATAAAGAAGGGGGATAGGTATATCTTATAGTGAATCTTCTTTCACTAAAATCGTGATCCTCGAACCTGAAACACATAAAAGTTTATGAGAATTTAGTGATATTTGTTAGGTATGACAGCCCGATTGTTACTTTGAATCATATGATTTCCTTCGATTTATTTGATCCATACAGCATCCCTTTTGAGCTTCTGATTACTTACGTACTGCAATTTACTTGAGGTAGTATTCGAGTATATTGGCATTTGCTTTAACTTAATAATTCTGTAACACACTTATTTATGAGACTAGTAACTGTGAAAAATAATACGGTAGTACAGAGGGAGCATGTTCGACCAAAATGAAAAAAATATGCCGAACAATAATTATCAATTACAAATAGAAACATTTACTTGGATACTAAGATGAAACAACTCGTTTTTATTATTAATAAAAAGGTGAGAGGCAAAAGAGAATAATATATAGGCAGAGGGGCATTCTACTATTAATTATTGTCCACTTGTTATAAGCTCGATTGAAAACCGTAAGTGGACTATCTCTTACTGCATTAATTGCAAAGTCAATCGCGCATGGTGCTCCGTTATCTGTCATTTAGTGTTTCGTATATATTGAAAAAAATAGTAATTCACTGCACCCATCATTTTTAATTCGTAACACTAATAACGAAGAAGTCATGGTAGTCGCATCCAGGACTACCATCGAGGCAATCACCTTCTGCAGCTTTAATGGGTGCCTTTGGTGACTCAGGAACCTATTTGGGCATTTCATGGTGGTCGCAACGCTACTGGAAAATCGCGATCACTCGTCATCGAAACGCTAAGTCAAAATCTAAGAAAAATATTTACGATGGAAGAATAATCGCGGAACTGAAAATACTAATTAAAACCTGTGTAGTAAAGGGACACGAAAATTATTATCGGAACGCTAAAAGTAAGTACATATCGCAAGTATAATTTTATATAAAAGTTACTCTAATTCAAAGCACGATATACTTAATCGAAACTCTAGTTGCAACCCGCAATTTGATTTTATTCGCAACTCTAATGCAAACCGGTTTCAAACGTACGCAACGCTAATAAAAATCGCGATTTGCCCAATACGATGCTGAGTGCTGGAAACAATAAACCACAGATACAGCATACAAAGCGAGCATAGTGACAAAATATATAGTAAGAAAGAATGGCTCTCCATCCAAAGGATGCAGAGCCACTGGTAGTTGCCCTCTTGAGCGACAGTTTGTCGGGCCTCTTCAGCATTTAGCTTCTTCTTTTCTTCGAGCGCAATGCCCGCTGAAACTTAGTCTAGGCTCGAGACTCTATCCGCAAAAAAAAATAAAATAAAATAAAAATCTAACCCGCGTAGCTAAATGGAACACACGCGGACGAATCACGACCAAATACAATCGTAAAAATTGCGATTACGGAAAATCGTAAAGATTACGATTAAAATTGTAATCGATCTTCGCCTACACGTGCAGCCTCGAGCATAATGTAGCACGTTCGTTTCGGAGCCAAGTCGCGATCACGACCGCGAAGGATTCGAAAAATCGATAGGCAAAGCCAGAGGCGAACGCATTTTCGTTCGCGCCGCAGCTTCACCGTCGACTTTTCAAATCAGATTTCCTGAAACAGGTTGAACACGCGAAATGTTGCCTACCCGATCAGAGACTGTGTCAACCTGCCCGGCCCTACCTACTTATATCTACCAGGCACACCAGAAGGTATACTACCTATCCTACCTAGACCTATATTTAAAAAATGGCAAAGCATTCACACAAACACACCTCATTCCACGTTTCTCAATCAAACACTCGGGTGCAAGAGCCTACACTAGAGAGACGTCCCGGGGCGCCTCCGACACCCGAGCTTGGCATACAATCATTCACACTCTAAGGGTACGTACCAATTCCTAAAATCGGCTGACAAAGGCTAGCGACCATTGCGTAAATGTGCGTAAACGTATATGCTCATTCATTACTTTCGTATAAAACATTGATTGTAAAATATACTGCACATTTTCTTTCAACTAAGTACGTTTGGTTCGTATGGCACTCTATTCGTTGCTACATTTACGTAAATCGTTATGATATTCAATGTGTATTTGTAAATTGTAAAACATATTGCTATTCGTGAAATCGTTTAGTATTGGAATAAATACGTTTATTATTTTTTATGAAATTCCCGAGTCGACGCAATTCCACAGCCTAACCACACACATACACAATGTGGAAAATACGTCGTGCACGGTACGCTAGCAAATGTCAGCCGCCAAACATTGTCATAAATATTAAACCATATGATCTTCGTGCCCATTGCCTTTCACTCACCCAAGTAGCACCTGGGCACGTGAGTGAGTTCCTGACAATGAACACGGAAGGGATTAAACCTGAAAATCCTGTTCTAAAAAGATAATTAGTATACGTACAATTGCAATAGTATATTTTATTTTCAATGTCTTTAAAAGTGACTCGACTTTGTAATTTATGAAACATTAATAAAAACTGAAAAATTACTGATAAATAATTTATTTATTAAGGAAAATGGCTTTCTTTGAAACTGAATTTACTAGAATGAATACTGCAATTAAGAAGTAAATGCAACCAGGTATTTACTTGAGAAATTGATAAGCTATTAAATATGCCTCGGGTGATTCCTTAATCGTAGTACATTGTTCAGGATAGCCACTCCGATTTGAAAATCTACCCGTATACAAAGTGCCTTCTTGTACATAATGTGTAACAAGTTTCACACGAAAAGAACTCGACTATAGCGGATGAAAGTTAATATTAAATGCTATCATTGGCTATGCATATTCAGTGCAAATTTTAATATACGTATCGTTACATTTACTTATTTAAATACATGATTACTATAAATAAATATTACTATAATCATGAAACACTCGCAGTAACGAAGTCGGAGGGTATCCGACTTCTGCACTGCTCAACAGTGAACAAAAATGTCAATTGATTATAAATGGAACTATAAATTTAATATAATGCAATGTCCTCAATATATATGTTGCCATATATGATATATGAAAAATATATGATTTTTATCAAAATACGAAAAACCGATACGTATAGTGCATATTTGAACAAATATTTATTTGAGAAAGAAATATTTCTATGGTCCTCAATTTTTTTTATATTAAACAACACGGAGTACAAGAAGGTAGATCTAATCTGATATAAGAAATAATACACAAGAAAATATTGGCGGTCACTATGCTCGCAAAACTACTAAAAAATACAACCAGTCACCCGTGCCGCTTCGGACCAATCGTCCTACGGCATGATTGGGGACCGGAGGAACCAAAACACATGCGACTCACCAACTAGTTGACTACAAGAATAGAAGAAGTACTCGTGGAAGACATCAGGAACATCACCGAGGCAGCTCAATGGAACCCAAGCGGCAGGAGGTATGCAAACTATAACTAAAAAAGAAAGCAAAGAAGATTAAAAGCTACTGTTAAATCTACAGAATTCAATTCTTCATAGAAAACTGAGAATTGTTTAAAAGATACATACATTTCGCATTTTATCAGTGTCGCCTAAAGCATCCCCTTCAGTGATGCACTGACTGTATTTCCGATAGTGAATGTAAAAAAAAAAAAATAAAAATAAAAGACTATGTACGCGACCGCAAAATATATCATCGAACAAATTAAGATGCTACTTTCGCGATTGAAATAACTGAAAAGGAACACCGGTGCTCTGATAACAGTATTAATATTTAGTACGTGAAAAACACTGACTTTACAATCGCGTGTAGCTAAAGTTTGAACGAAAAATTTAACCAGAGCCACTTGCTCTGTAAAAGCTAGAAAACTGCGAAGCAAATATTGAGTCTACCGACCGCATTGCGCGCGGTCAAAAAATTTTCTGAAAGAAGACATGTTGATTGTACCGAGTATTTGTTATCAGTGACATTTGTGAACCATAAATATGTACAAAAAATATGTAAAGATTCATTAAAAATATGCAAATATGCATTAAAAATGTGCAAATGTGCATTAAAAATATGTAACTATTCATTCAAAATATGCAAATATGCATTAAAAATGTGCAAATGTGCATTAAAAATATGCAAGTATGCATTAAAAATGTGCAAATGTGCATTAAGAATATGTAAATATTCATTAAAAATATGCAAATATGCATTAATAATATACAAATATGCACGAAAAATATTAAAAAATTCATTAAAAATATGCAAATATGCAAGGCAAATATACAAGATTAACAATACAAAAACAAATGCAATCTAGGTTATTGCATATATTTTTAAATATAAAACATAAAAACATGTGCATTATGCAAAAAGTGTAAAATAAAAAATCCTATTCCAATTGCAATTACTTAATTGTAATTGGTATAGAAAATCTAATTGTTTTTATAAATATTTAAATTGTGGTTCTTTCATCTTAATATCAGTCAAACATCAAATAAACCAATTAGAAAATATAATGAAAATGCTCACGTACACAGGCCTTGAGTGCATTGAATTATTTTGCATTATTATAGCTACTAGGTTACCCTATTCCATATAACCATCTCTCTCCATACTCCTGTAACAAAGAATAACAAGTAAATTAAACAAGTGCACAAAAGTAATGATAATTGTAATATACTAAAGCAATAATACAGCTCGAATTCTGTAGAAAATGTGAAAATTCGATTTGCAAATGTATTAAATGTATTGTTAACAAAAGATTTAATATGGAAGCAATATTATGTGAAGTGGTAATTACGGTAATACAGAGCAAATAATTGTGGTGTAGCTATTATAAACGCACCTCACTGAAATATCTTCCACGTGGTTTGTGAGCACGGTGTCAAATAGTAGGGTTAGTTCGGCTATGTTCGACATCCGACTGAAGCCAAACACCACTTTTGTTTACGGTCGCCAGCGTTCCCTAGAAATATTTCAACGCACACGTTACTTGATAAGTGTCTTTTTTTATTTGGCGATAAATTGTCGAAATTTTCCAGGAAAAACAAGCTTCCTAACCACAGGCAGAAACAGTAAACAAACAGTCGCAAATAACTGCTTGTATTATGTTATTGCTTATCTACAACGCGACTCTACATTATACAAGTCTCATCCGTGGTATGAATTATGATTTAATACAGATATATTTCTAGAATTCTACTTATTTGAACAAGAAATTTGAAGAACGCTTACCTGTCAGCGAGAAGTTGATTTAACCACATGGCACGGAGGCAGTTCGGTTCTGCGCATTCCCGCCTGTCAGCGACACGTTCGAACACGTTCCGCCAATCCAGATTCGAAGCAAGCGAAGGGAACGCCGTGGAACAGAATCGAACTGAAATTAGGGATAAATGCATTAAGAATCATCAATATTATAATAATATTGCTAGAAACTGCAGAATATGCTGCAAGATAATGGAATTCTGAGCTCAGATATATATACGCATACGTAAAAGATACGTATATGCATACGTATATGCATACTCGAGTCGATTTGAAATGCACGCCACGCGGTGTGATTCCGTTCCCCGCACAATATTTTCTTCATTTCTTTCAAAATATTCATTAATATTAACACAGAAACTACAGAAAACTTGGAAGACAGGGAAATGAAAGCAATGCGTATATCATTTACTGTTTGCGAAAATGTATTAGACTATGCGACATACCTTAATTCGGCGTACACTCTGAGCACGTCTATTCATTACGAGAACTGTTGCGCGAAAGAGGCAGATTTTTTTAACAGATTGCGCTAATTGGCTGGTAACTGGGAGGGGGTGGGGGTATTGTTCTTTCTTTAAGGCGGGTGTTTTTTGAATATCGCGTCGAACTGCATATTTTCTGTTACAAGTATTACAGAATGGATATTAGTCGAATAGAGCACGGAGCTAATGGGTTAACATATTTTTAATTAACATTAATCTTTTGATAACCTTTGTCGCCTTTCATTGCGACAAAGAACGCATACGTAAAGAACTCCAAAGAATTCTTGTAAAATCATTTATTTTTCGGATCGTTTTCTATAATCTGTTGCTAACGTAGCGAGTGACACGAAAATGGTAAAATGGGACCGCGGGTCCCAGAAATGCTAGCCGAAAAAATACATTGGATGTCTTGTCTATTCCTGTATCTCGTCTGTTGTGTAATGGTGCAATTACTGCCATACACCTACCGCTGCACACCTTTGAAGAACTCCATTGGACCGTAAACACTCTGCCCATTGAATTAATTTATTTGACCGACCGTGTAAATGAATATTTATCCGTGCACCGTTAATAGAGCGTAATTGAAATGATTCGGGGTTCGCCCTACACCCTGCATTTTCATACGGTTTCGCTCATCCTTACCACACCTGTTTATCTACCTGCAGCAATCACCTTAATAGCGAATATCGCTCTGATCCATGACCGTTGCTCGAACCCAACGCAACGCGTGGCATTGCGAGCGACAAAAGGCCCCGTAGGACCTTCGGCCTATACAAACGAACAGATGTCCTCTGACAATGCAAATTGTCTTCGTCCTAGTTAGCGGAGCAACTCGTTGGGAACACCGCTAATTCCCTCATTAGACGACGTCATTTCTAATTCGCATCGCCCGGATACATCGAGTCGCAGAGGTCGCACAGGGTGGAAATGTTAATACAAATTGGAATACACTAGACCCAATGTGTGCCAGTCGTTCTCAATGTCTTTCAATTTATATTATAATGCTGTCGCCAGAGAATTTTTCTTCGAATTGCAACTGAACAATATATAATCCCCGCCCCGTTCAAGTATCAATCCGATTTACTATCGCACGGACCCCATTCACGGTTCGAATATCGAAAGAATTTCTCGCGTCGAAACATACCGGGTGGTAGAACTTTCCTCGAAACGAATGTTTAGCGTATAGCCATCGTTTGCTGGGCGGAACAGGCCGGGTGTACTCCACGGAGGGACGATGACGTGTGGTCACTCGGCCCTGACTTTATTTATGTTTCCCCATAGCGTTAAAGGCGGTTACACACGTGCTACGAAGGCCTCGCTCGCAACTCCTTTGTCTACGCATTTCGTTCAACGGCTCCGTAGCTCGCAGCCTTCGCAGCCTTGTCGCCATTACACATCCGGATAGCATTGGTACTCCGTTTCGTACGAATACGCGCATCCGGGCATTCCGATGCGCTTTGTTCGTTCAACTCGCCCCTTAAACGCGTCTTCGCGCGGTGCATATTCCCCCTCGGCGATCGGGCGATCAATCGGGCCCGATCGGGACTCGTTTTATAGGGACTTCGTGCCGCGAATTTCATTCCATTCGAGTACAATCCTAGCTTCGCGTTTTGAACCTCGACAGAGGCGCGACTTCTGCCGCTGAACGAACGAACAAGACGCGCAATCCTCCGATCCGATTAAGAGGTAACGCCCGCGGACCGATGCCGCAGGTACACCCGTCTGGCCCCGTTGTCGAGCAAATTGTGGCGTCTGAGGACGAGTCGAACGCACACGCATAATACGTTCCATTGAGCGTAATCGACTAGGAAACGGTTCGGCGTGCCTTGAAAACCGACCTTGACTCGCGTAGGAAAGACTTGCTTAACGCGCGGATGATCTCACACGCGTGTGCCTCGCGCAAATATGCCGCGAACATTCACAGAAACGTGTTTCAAGCGCGGAACCACGTGAATACAGATTTCCCTAGCCACCGTGCATAGGTGCAGGGACTCGTTGGAACGGAGTGGCCGGAACGTTGTACGCGTTATCGCCCGGGAATAATACGTTCCACCCCTACGAAAGCAATTCTCTAACGCGAACCGAACGATACGAGCTGCGTTATCGAAAGGAACTGTAACGCCCGGTTACGCGACGGTGCACCGCGAACGCGACGAACGTGAATTCTGTGACGTCGCACTCGGCGAACGTCGCGCGCCCGACGATACAAGCAGCGAAAGATAAGCAAAGTCCAAATATGACTGTGACTCGATTGTATCGGGCCGCGCATTGTTCAAACGAATTCCCTAATCAACTGCTTCCTCTATGACTCTCCTGCTTTCCCCTTGCGACAGAGGGAACCTTCGACCTCCGTGACAATGGAATGTCGCTTGCGATCCTTGACGTCACGGTATCTTTGCGTTCGTCATCCTGCTGAAAATACCAGCTTACGCGGCGCCCTCCTGTCCCCCTGCCAGCGGAATATCTGTACTGTTGCCTGTTCGACTCGCGCCACGAACACGGAATACGAGATCCAGCTATGCAAAATCGATTCGACAGGGGAAATGTTCGATTTTCCTTCCCGCGACGCTCACGACGGATAGGTAAATCGACGACGAAACTGTTCCACCGCGTCGGCGACGAGCCTCCCCGATTCTCTAAACGCGGAGGGAACAAATGCTCGAGTCCTAAATCAAAAACAGAAAGCGCGCCGCGACAAAAGCCGATTCGAAGTAACGGGGGCGAAGCTTTCTCCGTTCTCTATCGTTCGGTGGAGGGATTCGCTGGGACTGATTTATCTACGTCCTTTCGCGAAAGGTAACAATAATTCCTGGGTACGCTGATTGCCGCGTTACAGCGTGCGGTGAAAAGCTTTGTCGTGCCGTTTCACCTACGCGAAACGATCGCACCAGATGAAAGGAGACGGCGAAGGAGACGAAGACGAAGAAGGAAGTAGACCAGCACGTTCACTTTCTCGTTTTCATGGAGCAAACTGTGTCGCCTGGAAACCGGGTCGTCGAGAATATCACAGAGAAAGTGAGAGTACGATCGACGAACCTTCAGCGATCGTGATGCAGCTGCTTGCTACTTCGATGATCTCGTCGATCGCGATCTACCGGTCCGACTCGAGGACCATCGGCCAGGGGGCAGCACCGCTTGAACGAGCTTAATCGGATGGAAATCATGCAACGATGAAGCATTACGAATGGTACAACTTTAAACGGTGTCATTTGAAAGCGTGTAAATTAATGTTCAATTGTATGCAAGTAAAGTAAAGGTAAACGAGAAAACGAGTTAAGCCGAGAAACCTAACGCCAGAACGTGCATAATAAACCGTTTCCAAAACTAATTTCTCAACACGGTGAAAGAAATTCGTAACAGGCAATTAAGACGTTTGAAAGGGAAATAAAGCCAGTCCAATAAATCATATAAGCTAAACCCGCTGTAACCGTGGGCGTATAGAAAGATATTTTCATAATCGCCAAACCTTTCGGGATAATACATTGGAGCGCCACCCCGATGTCAATAATCGCGATGCCAATTTCCAAAGCAAACAGACGAAACGATTTCGAAACGCCTACCGATCCGAAAGTTTCACATTCACCGGAACATCGGCCGCGAAAGCGAGCGATCGGGCAATCGGCGACGAATTTCAATACCGTATCGTTCCATAAGCTTTCCCGTACACGTGCGCGCAGGTACATAATACAGGTACGCGAACGCGGACGGGACTTTCGACTGAACCGGTCGCGTCCTGCGCAAATCCATCCTGCCCGAATAAAGAAACGAGCTGCCCCGGCTTCTGTCGCGTAACACATGACCTATTCACCCACTTCGAGATTAGCTTGTTCTCCATTGTTCGGGGAGGGACAATAAGCCCGGAGGAATTCTTCACGAACGTCTCCCGCGACATTCTACTTTCGACGTGACAAGAACAAGGCTCGGGGGGGGGACCGTTTTCACCGGGTGACGAGGCGAGGGTATGCATCAAATCGTATTCGCGTGCGAGGAACGCTCGCCCGTTAAACCGTTCGCAGGACGGTACAAGCAGAAAGTGAAATGAACTTGGTCGTGCAAGGTGACCGTTTTACCAAAGGTGAAACGTTCCACTCGTGGAAACCGGATGGGCGGTGTCCCAGCTTCGATGAAATTGAAGAGAACGTTAAAGAAAGAGTGGACCAGATGAGCGACGTGAAAAGATCGTTGCCCGTAACATCTCTGTGGAAAATCGTTACCGTCGTAGGGGATAGGTTTGTTCGATAAATGGTAGATAGGGCAGGATAGACGACGGGTAGCGGGTAACGTATATCCAGCTATAAATACGTTTCGTGCGAAACGTAGAAGCTGTCCGACCTTTGACCTCGAAAGGCAGACGGCCTAAAAGCAGATCGGTACGGAGGCCGTGCTAGTAGACAGTTCGGTGGCATATATTTCGGGGTCGTGACCCACTTAACGGTCCAAAACTGTGCTACCGCGTCCCTATTCGATCCCTTTCGAAGGCCGTCGGTATAATACATCGCGATACCGATCGGAATAATACATCTTTGATACGCGTGCCACATTCGTAGCGTCTTGCCGTCGTCGGTTTTGCATAATGCGGCCTTTGTGTATCCTCAGGAGCGCCGACCTCCTGAACACTCGGTCTAGTTGTTTTCCATCACAATTCGGCCAAGTGACCCCGATCGCATTTTCTTTTTTTCTTTTTTCTTTTCTTTTTTGTGCGATCCAGAATCCGGCGATGGTGGTCCAATTACGCTTACCGGAGCGGACAAGCATGGACAGTTCATAAGAATGAACTTATTATGAATGAAAGTTCATAATAAGAATAAGAATGTTCATCGCGTTAATTCTACGTCCAACTACGAATGTCCATGATCGACCATGAACGGGAACCAATAAGTAACAGTGATATATAGCCCGGCAAATTGTTTAACTCGGGCCCTAAAAAGTACTGTACACCGAAGGCTGTGACAAGAACAAGTAAAAGGACCTTGTGGCCCTTTGCGACTCTCGAGTTCCAGGCACGCGCAGTATCGCGCGGCCATGGTATGCAACCAAGGAGGCCATTAGAACGATATTTAAGAAGAGAAACATCTGTCGTTGCGACGCCGAGTCGGGAAAGGAATTTAACATTCGGACGGTCCCGGCTGGTTGTAAAAACGTTAGCCCTTCACAATGGAAGGCAGCGGAGGTTGTATCGATCGAAACGAAATCACTGTGTCTTCGTTAACTGGGCAAAAAGAACACGGGGATGTTTTTCGCATCGGCAAGGTCGAACGTGGCCATCGCGTGCCTCCTTGTGCCTGTCGTTTACGGCTTTATGCATTTATGATTATTGACACGGGGCCTCGATTGCCGGCCATAATTGCGAGTGTCCGGTAGTGGCAAGGACCATATTCGATTTTACAATCGGTCCTCGAGTCAACGGGCCCGGACAACCCTGAATGGCACACCAGCAGCCGTGCAAGGTATCACTTTCCACGCACGCCCCCTTGCCGGCTTGCATGTTCGACTGGAAGCGAGCAAAGTAGCGGAACGATTTTGCGAACGAGGAGTGCATTCGTTGCAGCACATTTAGGATCAGCTCCATTTCAGAAAAGGAAACGTCCGACAGCGTGAATTTATTGATTACGTTGCATTAACGCTAGCGGATTAATGACAGTAAAGGGGTGGCCACGTTTAACCCGCGATCGGAGAAACATTGCTTGCGATCCGTAACCGAAGCGAACGCGAAGGCTTCCGGCGGCCAATAAGACGATGGACAGGAAATTTAATAAAGTCCGGAGGATTTCGAAAGCACGCAAAAGCTACCTGACACCGTCCTCCGCTAGAAGCGGGCACGCCGCGTCAGAGTTCAAACAGCTGGGTGGACAAAGGAAAGTTCCTTGCCGCGGCTGTTTCGTGTGCCCAACCGTTTAACAGTTGTTACACGCAACGTCTTCAAACATCCCGCGACGGCGGGTGTTCCTCGCGACATCGTACACCAATCGTTCCAAATGCGGTTCATCCGTGCGGAAGGGAAGTGTCGATCGTTCGGGCCGAATCCTTTCATCGCGTCCCGAACGATACCGCGTGGTCGCCGAGCGACGATGAAAGGAAAATGTAGAGGGAGCGTGCTTTGTCTCCCGGCCGACCCACAAACCCGATTTTTTTCCTTCCTGTCGTTTTTATACTTCTACCTCTTCTTCCGTCGGTCTGCGATCGTACGTGAGCGCACCGGTCGTTCCGCGGAGGCCTCGTCAGTGAAAGTTACCACGCCGCCGCGGTGGGGGAGAAAGTGAAAGCCGTTTCCGGGATAAGCGGCGACGGCCGTCGTTGAAATTATATCGAGGAGGCGGACTGATATTAACGGCTACCCAATCGCACGCGGTTCCTGTACTAACTGTGCAGCTATTTTCAACGCGCGATAACGCCACCGTCGGGGCACCATAGTGTTGCAGTTTAACGGTGTCATTACGTTCACGTGAAGCACGATTACGTAAGCTGGCGTTCACGTGCGAGCACCGCGAGGAATTATTTTCCAGGAGGCGGGAGGCGGACTGGTATCGATAGTTACCCCATTGCGCGAGGTTCACTTGCATCCAAGCGGATATTATGTACCTGTCCACCCCCGGTTGGTACGGATTGCCAACCGTGGCCCGTGTGTTGATTACATCGGAAACGTTTCAACTGTGTCCTAGCGAATCGTCGTGTGCCTACACTCATTCGGAGACCCTATTTCAGAGACAATCTGTCCGCATCGCGGTAGAATAAATCGTCTTCCGGCAGCCGACGAAGCAATTACGTTTAATAATGTGCATACGTAACTTGCGCGAGGGGAAAGAGGTAGACGAAAGGGCGGACGGATATTTAGCGACTGTTCCTGCGTATTGTTCAAGATCACCCGCGATCGAAGATACTGCTATCTGTTTCCAAGACCCTGCGTCTTTTTTTTCTTCATCTCGCCGATGAAGAAAATCACACTTCTCGACGTAATTTCGAGGAGCCACCGGTTCCTCGCCGCTGCGACCAATGGACGTGTTAATAAAGCGATTCTTACATAATCACGGAATGTAGCAACTTTCCAAAAGCACCGATTACATTAAGTGAACCATTCCAGCCTATCAGGGTCATCGAGCTCTCTCGCGCAACGGTTTGCATACGATATTTCCCAATCTCGACAATACAAACGCGACAAGGAGGATGTGCCCCTTGCGAAATGCAACGCCCCAGACCACCCCGTACAGAAGTAGAAAAACGGAAGGCGTTCGCCTTTGTCCTTTCCTTATCATTTCCTCGGCCCGGCTTTCACGGAACTCGAACACAAGGAACGACTCGCTGTCGAAAAGGGAAAGGTGGCACGAAATGTGGGACACGGCCAATGGCCCGTTGACCTCCTGACACACATTTTTCGGGCCGACTCAACGAAAGTGAAAAGAATCGCTCCGTTTACGGCCGGTCGGCGAATTTATGGCTGCGGGTATACCTGGCGCACTGTATTTCATCCAATTACGCGGCGCGCTTCACCGGCGAGCATAAAACGGTCAATTTTCTGCGGGCGGCGAACACTGCGAAATACGATTATTGCACGTGAAGCTCGTGGACCCTTCGTGCGTCGTTCATCCTGCTTGCCGGGTCTGCGAATACGTTTACCTCGCCGGCGTGCAAATTGGATAGCATCTTTTTTGAACCGTACCGAATCTTTCAACCAGAGGAAATTGGCGCGGGGAAAGGTACGTGATCGAAATCCACGACCGAAAAGTACGAGCAAATGTACGTATATATTGCACCAGCTGTGTGCCTGTGTGCGCGCCCGCGCGTGAGCGTATTTGTAGCTACGATTGTAAAATTTGACTGTGTTCCAAGATATTTCCCTCAATGCCACGCCGTTAATTTAAAGGGTACACAGATTGTTACGCTTGTACAAAAAGGGAACAAGGTTTTCGGTAACTGTTATGCCATTCGACGGCAACCCTTCGGCCGAACAATACGCGAAAGAGTTGTTGCCATCGTAAATATACGTCGATACAGTTATGTCAATGAGACAATAAATTGCCCGACGGCAGAATAGGAACGGTCACGATATTCTGGGCCGCTCTCACGGGGCAGAGCGTTCCCCAGGGGCAGGAAGTCGGTGGACGAATCCGTTCGCAGCGTGCGTCGATCCGAAATTTAGGTAAGAAACCACAGAGGTCTGTCCGGGTGGGTCCGTGCGGTGAAAACTCGGTTTCGGGCAGTCGCCCTTGGTGCCTTATGACTTTCGTCAACATCTCTAGAAAGTCTCGCTTTCTCTGCGATGAAGATGATCCTTGACGAATCATCAAGATTACCTTGGCCGACCCTAGCCTCAGCCAAGGATGTTCGAATAGTTTCAGGCAACGCCTATAAAGCCAGCTGAAGGTGAATGAAAGGGGGGGAATGAAAAAAAAAACGAAAGGAAGTAAGGAAATGTCGTTCAGCTAACCTTCAGACACAATTGCTTCATTCGAATGTCGATGCAGAAACGAGGAAGCGTATACGCGTACCCCTTCGAGGATGTTTTCGTAAAACACGGTCGAATCTGCCTTTCCTAACGGACGGCAACACGTAATTTCGCGACGGTCGTGCGAAACGGTAAAACAAACTGGAGGAACGATTTTAGAATTGATGACAGTCCTTGGTAAACAAAGAGCAGCACGGTGTTGGGCTTGAATTACCCTAGCCCTGCTTATCGTCCCGATATCCTTGACTCCGTTTTTAGCTTCAAATCGCGGGCATAGGTGCACTTTAGCCTCTGTTTCACACTCACGCACGCACACACGGACGTGTGCTCACATATTAAAGCCAGTATATCAACCACTTGAGTAAACGAGCACGTAACTTCGTTGTTCTAACAATAACCGCCGCGGCGCGTACACGGAAATCGAACCGAACCTTTTGGTAAACGGAACGACGCGATAAATTCTTCGCATCTTCTTCATTCTCTGCATCGTTCGCGGAGAAATGTCCCGGTAGTTGAACGTATACTTATATGTCATTTCTATAAGTCGAAACATCGAGGATGAAAGTTCTAAAGGGCCACGGTGGATGGTGAATTGCGATAGCTTAAACGACGCATAAACCGGATTCACGAGCACCGATCGAATTTCTCAAAATACGGTTCAACGATAGTCATTCTTAGGAAAAGTTCCATCGGCGTGCTCGATTGTTCCAAACGGCAACTGTTCATTCAGATACCGAACTGTGTATGCATCTCCGTTGCGGGCGTGCACTCACGATTCGACACGGATGCAGAATCTGTTCGTGACGCGGCGGCCACGGTTATTAATATCAACTAAATAACAGGTCGACCTTCGACGATGCGACTCGACGTATTTTAGCGCCAGAACGGGAAACAGCGTCCGAGAAACAACCCACACGGGCAACTCCAGATTTTACGTGCACCATTTAAAACGCGTTCCAAACCCTTCGCCCTGCGGACGATCCCGCGTGTACGTACGTTAATGTGCGCACAGTTTGTCACTGTCGTTATATCAAAGCGACAGCAGTGAAGCGACCGTGCGACACGAGCCCGAAGTCATCGAGCGTTTTACGAGGCATTGTTCGACGGAAGGATCGTGCCGTTTATAAAGCAATCGGCGTTCTGGGCACCCCAGACGCTCGAACATACCTGACGGTTCGGGACCGATGGTTTTTATTCGCAGGTAAATACGAAGGTCGAGCGTTCGACACTTTTTACGATGATTTTACGTCCTGCAAATCTTGCCACCCGGTTTCATACGTGAACAACGAACGGTCGCTTCGTGACGCGTCGATTGATATTCGCAGGACGCTTACGTTGCTGCGTTATCATTTTGGGTCGCGACAAAATGTTGGAGGAAACCGTCGTATTCTTGTAACGAGACGAACGTATTCGAGCATGTTCTTGGCAAATTGCATAACGCGGCGACCTTTCCGAATGATTCAGAGCGTCTAAAGGAAGATGCGAATAATTTCGAAACATTCGGGCGAAATTCGACGCAACAAAGAGGACGGTTCAAGGTTTGCCTTTGGCGTGTTCAAAGAGAGAGAGAGAGGAAAAAATGTATATTTTCGACCCGACGTGCTCCTTTCAGAAAGCAACCCGAAAGAATACCGAGCAACAGAGGTTGCAAATCATACTGGTTATCCTTCGACCCCTGGAAATCCATTACGACATTTCAGGGCCCAAAGTTTGCGAGCATTCAGGGCGTAACGGTCCATGAGGGGCCGTAAATCGGGCACGACTGTAAATACGGGACACGATGTTTTCCCAATTTCAGGTGTAGTCGATTATGGGAGGAAAGATAAGGTCGTAAACGTTTGCCAGTCCGTTCTTCAGTGCTTGACGGGGCATTGAAAAATTGCATGCTATTCAAGCGCTGACGGGTGAGAGCACTCCTTGCAGAATGTCCAGCAATAATAGCCCCATTAGTAACCTCCTCTAAATCTCGACGAACCTTTACGTGAATTTCGAATCGTAACGAGATCATCGTAAAAGAAAGGATCCAAAAAGCGTCAGATTAAAAAATATATCTACAACGATGCTATTAATAAAAAAGAAAAAAATCATTCCCTCTAAGAGACCCCACAGCTCTGTTAACAATAACAACATTACAATTGCAAATGTGGACAAAATATTCGATTCCCAAATCCGAGCAACCTGGAATTGCGAACTTTTTAATCGAAAGATAAAGAAATTCCGTCCCCACAAAAAAGTGCGACAGAACCAACGAATCCACCTCTCCGTTCCTCGGCTATTTCATTTTGTACCGCGTGGCTCGAAGCGAAGGTCGGATCCCGTCTACCATTCAGCAACCGATCTCTTCGTCTTCCTTCGTTTTCCAGTTTTCATCTCTCTGTACCGTTTCCCGTACCGCACTCCGCGCGATGTGCACTTCCCGGGGCATGCTTGGAACAACAATCGAATGCGGAAAAATTCTTGGCGAGGCCGTGGATGTCAAGGACATACCGCGCTCACATTGCTCTCGCACCTGACTTACACGGGTGTTGCAACAGGCCACCGACTGAAGGTTGATTGTTTTAAACTTCTCTTCCCCCGCCCGTAGCCGTCCCTCATTGGCGAAATCGTTTCTTAATGAACGATTGAACGCGTCGTGCAATTACGACGCTCGCAATTACGACATTTTCAGTATACGTACTCGACGAACGCCTCGTGCTGCTCGAGGGCGGAATTTTCGGCGATAATTGGGATAAAATGAGCGGCGACAGGGAAACATTGGTACGAGTTAACAAAGGTGCGTTCGATGCCGGAAAAGTACCAATTATCTGGCATATCTTAGTTTGTATCAACACTGGTATTTGTTAGTTGGAGATTATTCTATTTAACGTTCATTTCTATCGTGCGACTCTGCTATTGGGATTCTTTATTACGCATCCTGACATTGCGTATAAAGGGACTCTACGGACCCCTACACCCCTACTTCTATTGTCAGCTAGCGATTGATTATTGTTCCGTCCGTTTGTTGTCTAATCGGGCAACCCGATAAAACTCGTCCTGATCCCTATACTGCAGAAGGGGAGCAACATTTTGTTCGCCAACGGCCAAAGTTTCACCCGGCAAATCGAGGATCAGACAGTTAATATTACGTCAATGCTACGAAGATGCAAAGGTCAAACTGTATGTACGAAAGAAACGAAGGCCAATGGATAACTTATGCATCCCGAATGTTAATGGAAACCACGCGCAATTACTTATCGGATTTTCACGAGGAGCTTTTTTCTCCCATTGCCACGATCGTGATTTTCCATTGTTGAATCCCCGGTTCTACGTTGGCGCCCTTGACGTGTACCGATATACGGCGTATATGCAAGCTCTCATTGACGTGCAGATTGCGCACACAAGTGCACACAGGTCACGAGGACGTGACGTCTTGCTGGAGTATGAATACACATCGGCCTTTGCGTACGTGGAATAAGAATCGCTCGTAACGCGACGTACAAGCATATCCAAAGCCGAGCTGGCTGGGCGAATCACCTGCAATTAAGCACAATTGAAATTGATCAATTGTTGGATCGACGTTTGCGAAACGCCTTGCGCTTATTTCAATTGAACGTTAGTCGCCCCCAAAGCTTCTAATCGAAAGTACACCTGCCCGTTTCAAGTACATACACAGTACAAATTGTTTGAACGGGAGCTCGGTATAATTCTAGACGGATGAATATTATTAACAACCGCGGCAGAAAAAATGATAAATAATAATTACGGTAATTCTTTAATGCGATGACTACCGGCCTACACATTCGCATGTATCCGCTGCGTTCGAGATTTTCGTGTCGTTTAATGACGACGCATGTCTGAGCAACGTGATAACGCTGCTCATTCAGTTGACGCGAGTACTGTACGCTAGACGTATGCGCGGAAATGCACCGGGCAGGGGAACGCATCAGAAGAAACGTACACGTGCGAATACTCCACGTGTCGGCGAGTATAGTCAGTCCTGCTGGGATTTCGGGTCGATAGCCATGACGTCAGTGGATCGCACGAGCGAGATAAAAGAAGCGGAAACGGAGCAGGCTGATAGAGAGATAACAGGGAAGAGAAAAATAGAGGAGTTGTTTATAGACAGGGGGGCGACAGCGAGGAATAAAGTGGTTAAAGGGAACAGAAAAAGGGAAGATAGAACGTTGGCTGGGAGAAATGAAGGAAGACGGAACCTGAAAGGAGAAGCGAACAGATAGAAGAAGGGAGAGACAGAGAGGAAACTGATGAAGTTCAAGGTTACCCCGCTTCGATGCATGTCTCACGCGAAAAATAGGACAAAAGCAGGGCGAACGTGTTTTTCAGCCCCAAAGGAAAACGTCGACCGGACAGTGGTCGAGCCCAGTCATTTCCACTACGGAAATCCGCGGATGAACGTTGCCTCTCTCGGGAGGACCTGCGATTTCCCGATCATCGAAAACGGCCGCAAGCCGGCCCCAATAATTCCACTGTGCGATGGTCGCCAGAAATCGAATGCACGAATTCTTCGACCGATGCGCGAAAACATTTGGATGGTCCTCAATTGCATTTAACACGGTCGCGGATAAGGCGAGCTGTTAATGTGCATATTTGTCAGTGTTACCATTGCGTGATAGTTGTTCAGTTGTCATGAATCGTAGATAATAAATGGAAATTAGAAATTTGTATTCACGATGTGAATGAGCTGCCAGGTGCCTTTAATTAACATTACGTGTCGATGGCGGCATCGATAATGATACACCTACAGCGACGGCTCGATCGGACAGTAAAATTCGAGGAAGCGATAAACAAGAGTATTTTTTTTCATTTGGCCTGCCTCTTTCAGAGAGTCGCGTGTTCGGTGGGCGTTTCGTAATGAGACGTCCTGGTGACATTATTACGAGGCGATAATCCTCGTGACTAAGCGCAATGACGACGCGAGTATACAGTGTTACGGGGCGACGTTATCCTCCTACACGGACGAACCCTTTAAAGAGTTTCAGGCGACATTGCAAAAACGTGTCGGACGAAGAATCGAAATACGGACGAAATTGTTTAAGAGAAATTCTAATTGCGACGATTTGTACAAAATTCCCGCTGCGATGAGTCTCGAGTGTTACGAAACCGAATCTGTTCTACTTGTGTCCTGTTAATAAACCCGTACTACATGCGCCACGTCGACTGTGTCAATCGGTAATAACACCGTATCATACTGTAAGCGGTTTCGTTAGTTAGCGAGCTAAAATATTGAAATTTTATCCGCGATGCACTCCGGTACTCGATGTTCAAGGTGATCGACATAAAACAGTCTACAGCTACTACGTATTATTGATCTTTCGCAGATATGATGCAACTGCGTGAATCGTAATTAACCGAGGAGATCGGACTTAAATGCCTGGCCAAAGTTAAATCGGCTCGTGATTTCGTTGCTCGCGACGTAATCGCGAAGATAAGTCCGAAAAGCGCGTGATAAATTGATACACGTGCCTGAGACCGGTTCGGGTTCATACGTACGAAAAACAACGCGTGCGGGAAATAAACGGATCTCTGAAACGGAAAACATAGAGGGGCGGGGGGAGGGGCGATATCTGCCAAAAATATCTGAAAAGAAGTCAACGTCGAAATGAGACAAGTCAGGTCAGAGTGAACAGCAAATATTTTATTCGGTCATACGTTGACGAAAACAGTTCAATTTTCCACGGACAGTTAAAAAATTCTGCCGTGATTAAAAACGACGTGGAACGTTCCGGAAACTTATTAAACGTCGCAGGATAACATGGAAGTCGTAGAAGTTGATTCCAGAAAGGGGAATCGGGCTGGATCCTTGTTCCATTGGCCTGGCAAGCTCCTAACTAGTTGTCGAGTTTGTTGTCTCGACTCTCCAATGTCCTCAGACCATAATCGTATTTGGGTTGGCATGCCCGGACGTGGCACGGACGTGGCAACCTTGAACTTGCCACCCCCGGATGGGCCAACTTCAACTTCCAACCCCTTTTCTATCCGAGAAAAGGATGGATACCGATGGTAACGCTTCAGGGAGAGAAGAAAATGACCGGAAATCTACGAACGGCGTAGGGGATTTAATGCTTTTAGCCTGAGCCTAAGCCTTCGTAGGGTCATCCCCTATTTTATGCCTTGGAGTATGCAAAAGCGAATCTCATCTAAATTACTTTTAGAATGATTAAATTGTCGATTGTTTAAACATTTAGTATACTACGTTGTGCATATTAAGTAGCTTTTCCAATTAAGTGTGTTAATTAAAGAGAAAATGGAATCCACCGCGTTGGCGATAAAACAGAAATACGACAATAGCATTGTCACCTGTTGAGAGCAGCTGCATGTTAAATAGTTGGGAGCTGGCTTTGGTTATCGAACGCTGCTATAGCGTCTCCTATTTTGCACGGATAAACGTATGAAAAACATATTTGTTTACAAATTAATTCCCCCCCCCCCCCCCCCCCCGGGACAATAGGCTACCGGAAAGCTACCTTGGAACAAACGGACCTTCAACCTTAAACAGTGACCCGTCCTCGACTCAATTTCCACCAGGCACAACTTGCCGGAACTCATTAATAATCTTAATAAATACTGATCAAGTTGGGGCCTAGTGATTTCATGCAGAAAGAATATTCGTCTACAATTGCCGCGAGACTAATCCGTCACGAGAACCCTACACCTTATACGCTACTTCTTCATATACGTAGTTGCAAAACTGCCTTTCGCGTACAAACGATTTCAGCCATTCATGCTGACGATGCTGAATTAAATATCATATTTCAAACAATGTATTAGTTTCTAATATAAAATTCAACTTCCCAAATATTAGATTTAACCTACTAATTAAATGCTTCTTTAATTTGCAGTGGTAAAACACTTCGCAATAACAATTATAAATGTGTAGTCATTAGAAATATGAGAAACTGAATTAAAGTTGGAGTCAACTCATCTTTCACGATTAACAGGTTAATGGAAAATCATTTAGATATCGAAACAATCGTTGTCCCGACAAATGTCGTACGTTTTTATAACAAAGTAGGTGAATCTGCCTGGGGATCAACCATACCCGGTCCTTGCGGCGAATAAGACAGTCATGGGCGGCCTCGAACGAGTGTCGGCTCCCGGCTACGTATAACGGGTTGCCCGTGACCGGGGAAGGCCTTGGCCATGGATGTACCTCGGGTGTCGTGACGCAGGCGTCACAGAGCGCGCGTTTGTTCCCTGCCATTAAAACAAAAATTTCCAATTAGAATCTTCATTGATCCGAAGCAAAATGTATCAGTTAAACAATGATTAAATGGTAATTAAAAATTCCGTTGTAACTAGCAAAAAAAAATTGTTCTCCATAATACAATCTTCACATATATATATGAAAGATAGAAGAACCTTAAGATAAAAAACGAGAACAATATCCTACGCGACTTATCCACGAGAGAATTACAGAAGTTCCCCGAGTGGTTATTCGAGCAGCAAATACGTTACAAAATACGTTCTGTGGCAAAGGCATAAGTAGGTTACGTCAGAAATGAGATCGTAGTATGTATTCTCCAGACTAATATTACCCAGAGGTGGATGTAAATTCCACTTTGCGAGAAAACTTGTAAAAGCTTGGTACTTTACCGGTTTACATTATAAGATAGACTTATGCCTTTGCTCGGGATAAATCATTGTGTTTGTATTTAAGGAAACTATTTGTTAAAGGATATCAGGAGGTTGCGATTTTTGCACGTTAATTCGAAATCAATAGCTCCCGGTAATCTCAATGGCCGCTTTAAACTCGACATGCTACAGTGTAGGCGATAGAAATGGTTTCAGTGGGGTAGGCGTTAGTAGTACAGTTTACCCTGAAACAATCGTCGGCGACCTTGCATCAATCTCAACCGGCAAGTTGCAACTACCAATAGGACTGATACATCCATGATAAAATATTCAAATTCAAAATTCGTAGCATTCGATCGGAAGCGCGCGATTCGCATGCCAGAAACTGACCCCGACAATTACGTCTACCTATGTACAATATATTTTTTTCTAACCACATCGTTTACAATTCCCCTTCCTATTGGACATTCAGTATTAATTCCACTGAAACACGGTGGCGTTAAACGCAACCCCCATATAACGACGGCGTGAAAATAAATATAAAATCATCCATCGAATTAGTTTAAAGGAGGCACGTATACCCAACAAATCTCAACATCATAAGGCATACGAATTGTACCACTTCTACGATTTGTAAACGCAAAAGCAAATTTTGGGGGCATTCAGTTATCTCCATCGACCATTAATTACTCGCGCACTCTGAAAATTGCATTACGGTTCGTGGCCATCGCTACTTATAACGGTTTGCCCGTGACCAGGGAAGACCTTGGCAATGACTTGCGCGACACGCTGCGACGCATGACAAGCCGGCTGACAGAGCGCATGCGTTGGCTGCGCGCGCATCTCGTTCGATGCAACCAGAGGTCACATATCCCATGCACACCGACAACAGCAACCTTGACCTTATACCTCGGCCCGCTGGCCAACGAGGTCCATCCACTCCTGAACGGTTGAAGGTTACCATCACCGTGACCAGGAAGCCGGGACGAGAAGAGGGAGACAAACCGATTGGCAACGACGGTGGAGAGACAAGAGAGGACGCAGCAAAGTCCAGCCGCTCGAACTCGCTCGAGGACGCGTTAACGATTCTCAATTACCGCGTGTCAACTATTGTCTCGCAATACCTACCCTCTACCCTCACGTATCACCTATCACCTATCTCTTTCCATATGACTACGTCTCATCTCGTATATTCGTCTGCTTCATTCTCGCGGCGCTTACTTTTACTATCAATCAACGTGTCAGCCTTTCAGGACGCATTTTAATCGTTCAGTTCGTAGCTTGCGGTTTTACAGTTCAATGTCCTGAACGAAAGTAACGACAAGGGTTGCATTAAGGGGTGCGTCTCCCTGTACGACTTCCTATTGAAAGTCGTTCCAATTGGATATTTAAGGCTTTCCTCGGTTATCGAACATGACAGAATGTTGCAACTGCGTTTCACACTTTTGTGCAATGAACGGTTATATACAATTTTATGTTACTTATCGTTAATATAGGAATGCGTTAACATCGCTCTCTATAATCTGTTGATAACATTCCGAGTGGCATGAAAATAGTAAAGATATTGTATGATCGATCCTATTCCTATATCTCGTTTGTGGTTAAACTACTGGCAGATTGATACTCAGTGTTTGCCTCTGTGTGACGAAGGAGATGACCTTTCAGTAAGAGGTCTGCAAATTTCTGTTTTTAGAACCCGAGGGAAGTAGACATGCAAGTGGTAGGGTAAAAATAGCTACATTAACCGAAATGACAGGGGTGGTCTATCGACTTTAATGTCTGCAAAATCAATAAAGCATTTTTCCTCCTTTAAGTTAACCGGTAAATAAATAAAACTTTTCATCGGTTGACCTTGTCACGCTCAAATAAAGTTGAATAATTGCTCAATTAAATGACTATTAGAATAAATGGACAATATATATTGAATGTGATTCTTATCAAGTGCGTTCAATTAATTAACTAATGGCGCTACATATAGTCGACAAGAAAGAAGAAAATAAACCGTTCGATAAGGCGTTAAAGGGATTATAAAGCCGAAAGCTTATACCTATCTCGCGTTGCAAACAGTGGAAATGAAATGATTGTCCGCGAACGATTCTCGTGCAGATTAGAAACGGTGGAAAGTCGAGGTCGGCCTTGACGTAAGCGCCAACCGCGTAAAGATACACAGGCACATTGACAGGCTTTCATAAATGATCTTAAGCCAGGAAACTTGACCGACTAACGTGCGTCAATCGTTCATTGTTCTTATTCCTGAAAAAGCGCACTACAAACAAACACGACATTGCTTCCACAGATTTGTGCAACGTTAAACGTTAACCACCCCCCTAATAACGTCTCTCATAAGTAATTAAGTATAAGCGTTTCAATAACTGCGCTACACATTTGTTATACCGTTTGTTTCTCAATTTTGGGCATCCCTGACGCAATGTTGCATCACAATTCGAACTCCAGCTAGGAATCATCCGACCGGTTCAAGATTTTCATGTTCACCAAGTTCAGCTTCCAGATTTAGCGATTTTAGACAAGTACACTGGGGTTGCCTAGACATTTTTTCACGATGTAATGTACATGTGTACATATTGAAATGAAAACAATTCATACACGTAATTATGTATATAAAATAAAAAAACAAGTGAATTTTAATATAAAACTATACACACCGATATGTTCATGTGAAACAAAGTTTGACAATTTTGGGCTTTCAAAATTCATCAGTGTTGGCGCCAGTACAACGTAACATTTATCTACTATAGCAGCGTTGCAATGCCTACAAGTGCTTAGCGCTGAATGTCAGACTTGGCTCGAGCTAAACAAATTGGAACAAGTGGATATTACATCGCCCAAGACCTGCCGGTGTTTCTTGTAATATTAAACAGATTATGACTGTCTAAAATCGTCACCGCAGGCGTAACCGGAGAACAAGCGCAAATCAGTGTATGCAACACGTATTGGAATGCATCTGTAATTCATATTAAACGTAGCTGCGCTTGAACGTAACGTAAATCGATATACGTACACGTGCTTTAATTAAACCCTAGCGTTATTTATTCGAAAGAAAATGAATTATATCCATGTATCGTTGTACGGGCCTAGAAACATATAGACAAGATGTAGAACATTTGTGCCTTGTATAGTCACCTCTTGTACCGAGAAAACTGACCTTCATCGTATTATGAAATCTACGTGTCACCAAGCTCTAGCCTTGACATCGACCGCTACAATGGGTCGCCTCTGCGTACGTAGTAGTTACGTCACCACTGTTATTTCCTGTCAATTAAGATGAATGCTTAGGTAACGAGGAATTTTCGTACTATGGCTGAATCGGTCATTTACGAAGAAGAAAACTGGAAAAAGGATCATATAGTTGAAGGAAAACATTCGCAATGATACATGTACTATATCGTATGTTTCTGTATGAGTATATGAATAAGAACGCACAACGATGTAGCCGGAAGCTGGTGTTACGATCTCTGGCGTGAAGCCAGAAAAAAAAGGAAAATTTGTCGACGCCACTTTCATTGCAACAACGTCAACGTAAAACGATCTTTCTGATAAATGCCATCGGCCTTGTCCTTGACATCGACCGTAGCGTCCCGACGCTACGCAGGCCACGATTGCATCAGAATGTTCGATGTACGGAGTGCAGCCGGGAAGGATGCCGTTGGCGGTGGAAACGAGCAGGGCAGGGAGGGTGATGTTCAAGTCGATCTTGGTGGGAGGTTTCACGTAGGTAAGTAGACAGGTGGCTGTTGAAAGTGATCTATATCGTTTAATGCCGCGCTACATCGCTCTACAAAACGTCGTAGCTACTTTAATTACGAAACAAACATTCATGTATACCTTATGTTTTCCTTCTTGTCCATTCAAGACGATACTTTGTCAGGGAATGATTTTCAAACGATTCAAGTCTCAATGGAATGATAATTGTGCATTTCATGATAAAAGTATCTTAATAGCAGTTTCTTCTTAATTATACAATTAGGAATGAATATTAAGTTAATATTATTAACTAAGTTACCATTCAGAAACAACGATGGTAGGTTTTCACCGTTACAGAATTATCTGTGATATCGAATCAAATCGATACAGTCGAACAATTCGAAAATTTCGATTATCCATCGAAAATCGCGATTATCGAATTCAATTTTAATGTCGATACATTTCAAATATATTTTCATTCTTTTGCATTTCAATTTTACTTTAGTAATCGTATGCAAATGCACGCAGAACTTTCAAAATGTAAGAAAATAGGAAAAACAAATTGCAACCAGTTTGAGAATAATTACGTGTTGCGCGGGATAAAAAAACTGTGTGCGCACAAAAAGATTCGCATAAAATGAATTTGAATGAAAATAATTATTTGCTCAGAACTAGAAATAAATTTCAACATGCTGTATATTTATGTACAAAAATCATTTAATTTCGGACCTTGTGTAATTCATACACATTGATACATATTTATGTACAAAATATGCTATTTACATTCTTCGCAAGAATATTGCAAAATGATATTCACATTGCATCTACTACGATGCAAATTCTGTTTAAACTTACTGGTTATAGTAAAGATTCGGGATAATAAAATAATTTATGATCAACAAATTACATGTAAATGTACTCTATATTTCATGTTAAAGGAATTATTTTGATTTCTTTCCTTTATTAGTTTTAGGCTTTCCTTTGTGAGCTTTAGGTTTTCCTTTGTGAGCTTGGGGCTTAGGCTTCCCTCGAATTGGTTTACCAGCAGCGCGACTCTTCTTCCCGCGACCTTTGGTTTTTTCCTTTGCCTTCGCTGCACGCAAATCTTTCTTCATTCGCGGATCAACCAATTTGTAACGTCCTTTAACGCCAGAAGGTCTTGCTGCTCTTTTCTGTGCCGTATGTTTTTTCGACACTACATAAGTGACTTCCTTCTTTGGCTCTTTACGAGCTTTTTTGTACAACCTATGAAAGAAATATAAAAGATTCATATATGTGCAGAGAAGTCTATTATTTGAAAAGCGATAAGGGAAAAAAAGGTACTTACGCTTGCACTTGCTTAGACTTTTCTCTATCAGTAATATCTGTGTTGTCCATTATGGCTTCTACTTTCTTCTTTGCCTTGTCTAATTTACGCAGTGCTCTGCGTTTTTTCCTTGATTTGGCTTCTAATATCTTTTTAATCGGTCGAACATTCAAATCTTCAACTCGCTTTTTGTAATCGTCTACAAGCTCTTTTGGCACTGGCGCATCTTTCTTCATGTGTTTTCCTTCATCCTCTACAAACCAATCCGGCAACCTTTCATCGTTAAATGCATATCTATTCCAAGCAGTGTCTATTAAATCCCTTCGCGTTTTTTTACTTTGAACTAATAATGATCCTAACGCTAAATCATCTTCTGTTAAACGTTTTCTTTTTTTTGCTTTTGCACCTGTGTATTATGAAACGGATAAACATGACATTCATCATATAGGATATAAATTCATGATTTTTATATACGAATAATAAGCCCACCTGTTACGGCACAATTTTTGTCGTCGTCAATTACATTCTTCTCGGCTTTTTTATTTGGAGCCATCATCTTTTCTACATCATAATCGGAATCTGTATCATCACTTTCATCAACGCCATCATCATCGTCTCCATCCATATGTTCTTCCTTATCTTCTTGCTTTTTAATGTTGCTCGTTTTATTTTCTTTATTATTGCCTATCGATATACTTTCTCCCATTATGCGACCGCCTTTCTTTTTATATTCTTGTACCATTTTATCCAATTCAAAATCTTCATCCTTTTCGTCTTCTAAGTTTTTAAATATGTCTTTTTCAAACCACAACTCTGCTTTGTGAATTCGTTTGGTTTTTTTATCCCTGTGATCTAAATCAGTTAACAAAGGATATTCTAAATCCTCAGCTATGTTTCTTCGTTTCTTTCGAGCATTACTTATGTCTTCATCATCAGACTCATCCAAACCTGAGAAGTGCGTTTGTAAAAATATCATAATATTTTATAAACAAAAAGTATGCGAATAATATCTACCTAAACCCGATTTATTACTGTCTGTATCGTCATCTGATGCATTACTTGAATCCTCTTGTTCGCTGTCGTCAGTTTTATAATATAAACCAGAACTATCTAAATGCCCTTCATCTTTATTATATGCGACTTTTTTCAGTTTTCTCTGCTCTTCATCTGAATCCACATCACTTTCTGCTACTACATTGGGGTCCTGATCCGTTACACTTTCTAACTGTTGATACGTTTTTATTTCTTTTAAACTAAACATATCGTCTCCTTCTAATATAGGCCCCTCATTTCCTTTGTGAATCATTTTTAAATTGAGACGTTCGTTTAATTTCTGTCTTTCTTTATTAGCCTTCCTCTTTTTACGTTTGAGCTCCCTAGCTTCTTCTTCCCTAACTTCTTGGATTTGTTTTGTAATTTGTTCATCCTCTAAATCTTCAAGTTCTTCTTGACTCATTGGAGGTGCTTCTGTCGATACATCTTGCATATCAATTTCTGCTTCTGCCTCTTTTGGTTTTAGAATTTCTTTCATTGTCTTCCACCAATTAATTAAGTTTCGCAAATCCTTTTTCCCTAACACTTTAATGTCTTTGCAACACTCTTTAATCTCCTTGGTGGTCTTTTCATGATTTGCTATTGTTTCATCGTCAAGAACAATTTCAGAAGCATTCTGCAATGCTTCCACAGCACTTTCGTGTGCTATAAAATTCTTGACGGATAAAGTATGATACAAAGTGTAATCATTTTCTGGATAACCCTCTACTTTGGCCTTCTTCTTGTTCTCTGGATGGAACACGTTTAACTTGTTTGTAGGCTCTACCTCTAATTCAGAGAAAACATATTTTGGGTCTAGAAATTTAGGGTCCAACTTATCCGGTGCTATATAATACTGGCAAACAACAAATATTTCAGCAGACTCTGTACGTGATGCTTGTGGTTTAGTTGCGTGTACCTTGAATTAATATACAAATAAGATATACGTACAACAAAATTGATATTTAGCTAGAAAACAAGTTATGTACCTTTTTGAAAAGTTGTTTTAAAACCCAAACTAAGGCATGATAATCTTTAGAACGAAAAACTTTTGTAACAAACCATCCGCCAGCTCGTAAGAACTGTGTTGCCATTTTGAGAGCAGCCAAAGTTAATACAATTTGTTGATAGGCATCATGGAGCCAGTTTTTACCAACATTTGGCGCTCCGTCATTCAATACAACGTCTGCCTTCCAGGTCTTTAATTCACGAGATATTGATACACGACATTTGTCTGTTGTAATGTCTTCTACTAAACTGATACAACCTGGAATAGATTTTATGGGAAACAAGTCTACGCCTATTACTATAGATGACACCGGCATATTCTGACGAGCAACTTGCATCCATCCTCCAGGAGCTGCACATAAATCTATGCATACTCTAGACTTTTGTAAGAATTCGAACTTTCGATTCAGCTGAATTAGTTTGAAAGCAGCACGTGACCTATAACCTATAAAATTTCACCTGTTGTATATTTGTTTACACGGAACAAGTACCGAAAATAAACTTTCAAACTCAAAATCATATTTCGCATATAAATATTGAAGAAACAAATTATATTATCCTAAGGTTTGGTCACTATTTGAAAATTTTTCACAACCTGTATAATACCAAAATACTTACCAGTTTCTTTCGCTAATTGATAAAATTTATCCTTTCTCTGCTTTCCAATTTTTCCCTTTTTACCCATTTTGACTTATAAACAATTATCCGTTAACAAAATCTTATTTGAATTAATCACATTGATTTAACGAAGTTGCACACGTGCTGGTCGCTTCGACACGCGGACTCTTCGAGAAGGGGGGGGGGGTAAAATGCATACTTCAGAAATATTTTTTTTTATTTATTTTGAAAAGTCGTAAAAATACGTTTAGATTCAAAAGAAAATATGATTATTTATCAAAATGATGTGTTTAAAAAGAAAAACAATGTACCAACATCTTATTATGTCATTAATTATGACTTTTTTGTTATATTTATAGTTAGAACTGTGATCTTTATTTTGTATACATTTGGATCAAAGTTAGCTGGAGTTCACAAATTGTTTTACAAAATATTCGGAACAGTACAGAAAGAATGAAACGAGAAATACAACTAATTACTTCCATAACTTCTTGATGGACATATTTTTTTCTGAATCCTTTTGCATAACTTTTGCTACAGCCATTTCAAAATCTTCTTGAGTAACATGCACACGACGTTCTCTGAGAGCATACATACCGGCTTCTGTACATACACCCTGAAAATACGGAGGGAAAGAGGGGAATAAAGTATTTCATTAACGAAAATATTTCGATTTCCAATAATAATCTGTTAAATACCTTGACTTCTGCACCGGATGCACCAGGCATAAGCTCGGCAATTTTTCTTAAGTTTATACCACGAGTTAAGTTCATTTTCCTGGAGTGTATTTTTAAAATATCAAGACGCGCTGTCTCGTTTGGTGGCGGGAATTCAATTTTACGATCTATGCGTCCAGGTCTTAGCAATGCTGGATCTAATATATCAATTCTGTTCGTTGCCATAATAACTTTTATATTTTTCGTTGCTTCAAAACCATCTAGCTGATTCAGTAGCTCCAGCATAGTGCGTTGAACCTGAGCACAATGAAATACATTAATTAAAACCAAACATAATCTAAATAAATTGTAAAACATACTTCGCTATCTCCACCAGAACCAGACTCAATACGAGAGCTTCCAATTGAATCTATTTCATCCATAAATATTATAGATGGAGCGTGTAATCTAGCCATTACGAACAGTTCACGAACCATTCTTGAACCTTCACCGATAAACTTTTGTACAAGTTCAGAACCAGATACACGAATAAAAGTACATTCAGTATGGTGAGCAACTGCTCTTGCTAATAATGTTTTGCCAGTACCTAAAAATAAATTATAAACGATATCTTTGTTAATTAGTTGACACAAAATCCAGATGGTCACAATTTATTTCTTTACCAGGCGGTCCGTATAACAGTACTCCTTTAGGTTGGGCGATTCCAAGAACATCAAATAATTCAGGATGTTTGACTGGTAGTTCAATAACTTCTTTGATTTCTTTAATTTGTTTGTCTAAACCACCAACCATTTCATACGTGGAATCTGGTACTTTCTCCACCATCATAAGCGATACAAGTGGATCAACTTTATTTGGTAAGATTTTATGTAAAGTATAACTTTCATTGCGTAATGCAACTCTTGAATTTGGTGTTACATCTTTAATATCAATATTTTTATCTATATCTACTACAAACTTTCCCTCAGGGTGCACTTTAACCAAGACTTTCTTTTTATCCATAGCCTTAACGACTTCTCCAACGTACGATCCTTGTTCTTGGAGAAGTTGTAATTCTTCGCGCAACATACGAACTAAACATAGAAGCAGTAGATTTATTATCAAATAAACAGAATATAGGTGCGGAAATCAATTAAGAACACAAAGAAGTGTTTCCGATATAATGTATACCTTTAGCATTGAGCTCGTTACGTTGAGCTTGTAACCTCCTTAAATTTTGACTCTTCTCGGCTACAATCAACTGCAATTCTTCGATTTTAGTAATATAGTACGGCTTAAAACCTTCTCCCTTGGCAATCTTCTCATCGATTTCCATCTAGATATTACAAAGAATAGTGGCTATTGTAAAATGATGAATGGTAGTACCGCTATTGATAGGATGTTTCGTTTACCTTATTTGTGAGCGTCATTGTTGCACTCACTGTTTACAACCAATTGCAAATAATGAAGGTTCTTATATTGCCATTTACTTATAAAGAGAAATGCAAAGTAAAGTCTAAAATTTAACAGCTACGCTCAATGTTGCTGTAGGAACTGCTTGTCATTGATACCTACTGTACAGTTACTCGAACATAAAAGTCGATTATTTTCGACAGCACTATCGAAACTGTTTCAGATCGATTCAAGCACTTCCTATATTTGGAATATGAAAGTTTAAATTTTAAATTCTAAATGACACTCTCAGTAGGGTGTTATTAAAAACATGAAATCAAATTACATTTCCAATTATTTATTTAATGGAAAGTATAAAATATAATTGATTAATGTATGTTCATATGTTGCAAACTGTCCTTTATGACTACTGCACATGAATCTTTACATATAATTTCGCAAAATTACATTTCTCATATTACCTGTACATTTTACTTCGTTTATTTTAATAACATTGAATTTATATTAATGTTACTGCCATATATGTGGCCTATGTTTTGAATATGTGTATTTATTCATTGATTCATTTATTCATTGTACTTATTAATTGATTAATAAATAATTAATCAATGTTTTACTCTTTTGCGGCATAGTATTTAATATTTTATAATAATAATATTTATTCTTATTATGTGTTTCTTCAAGATTATCGTCGACCAACGTATTCGCGTCTACAAGAAAGGTTGGCCAGACTGAAAGATAACGACATTTGGACATTTGCTCAAAAAAATTATAGAATAAAATAGGCGGCGACACGGAAAATCAGTTGTGCGATGCTTTTATTATCCAATTTATAATTTTATACAACGTTTAACACAAATGGCGGGTGGTGTTTCACATAGTTAACATAAAATGCATAGTGTATAAAGTGAAACATGAACGTTTAGTACGCCACGTGACTGCATGGGTTTTACAAGTTTCGACTGCATAGGTTAAGGTGAAGACACTCTGGCCGGTTGGCGGGAGTTGAACTTTGAACACAATTTTATATGTTCTTCACATAAAAAATGGAATTTGACTTGTCGAATTTGGCGCCGGCACTTTCGGTGGTTTTATTAATGCTGGTTACCGTCGTAACCGTCTTCCAAAAACTAAAGTAAGCAAATCTTTCATGTTTTTTCTCCCATTGATTATTACGATTATATCGTATTTCATTCACGTGTTAGATTAAGATGGCCTGTGAAAGTAAACTGCTGGTTTTGCAACAATAATACGAAGATTTGGCGACAGCAGCTCACTTGGTGGATGTGTCCACATTGTGAACAATATAATGGATTTTCAAAGGTAAATCAGTGTATACAATTACAATACATTAACCCATATTATTACGTAGTACATAATACACAATACATACATATGAGTCATATTCGAGAATTTTAATATAAGCATCAAGATTTTATAAGATAATGTATTTTGATTATTTCGCCAGGTTGAATTATTCGATTCATTCAGTATTTTTAAAGTTATTGGAATACCTTGACTTTAGGAAGTTGAACCAGTTCATCCATAAAATATATTTTCAAAACTTAATGTTATTTCAAATTTTAGAATGGTGATTACGCATACGATATACCAGAACAACATAAGACATCGTCGAATGAAAGCAAAAGATATTGTTCAATCAATCAAAATACAGCAAGCGGAAGAGTTGCATGCAATAGCCTCTGCGATCAGTGTAACATGAATGAAAGCATAAAATTATCCAAAGTGTCCAATTACATACCTGAGAATGAAAGCAATTATGATTATGAAATAAAAATATTGAAAGAAAGTCTGGAGGAACAGTATCCGCTATGCGCAAATTGTAGATCAACAGTGCATAATGTATTGTGCAAACAGGCTTTGTGGATTACACAATACAAAATGTTGTTCTTCAAACATAAGCCTTTTACTATAATTACCAATGTATGTAAAGGTACCGTCATGAATAATAGGATTTCATAATGTTTTTCTCTACAATTATTTCATCTTTTTCAGAATAAAAAATATTTTGAGCTTACATGCAGAATAATTTCAACAATATTGGGCTCTACAGTGGCATATAACATGGATTTCATATGTTTACCAATTGGGGGATTATTTTTTCAATTTTGTGCGTGTTGGATTAATCCCACAAGAAAACACATTTCTGATATATTACCTATGTTTTTATGGATCTGTATGATTGTATTATTACCATTTAAAGATACAAAGTTGATTAAAGCAGATATGCTGAAAATATGGTTTTCACTTGAATATATAACACAGTATCACATGGTAAGCTAATCAATTAGAATAGAACAGCAAAGCTTCAGGTGATTCATTTCATTTTATTTTGATTTCAGATAATGTTGTTCATCTCAGTTATAGGCGTTTTGAATGTTATACCAAAATCTCCAAGAAGTACAATAGGAAAAAACGTGTTATTCAAAAAGGTGGACCCTTTTCCAAAAAATTCAATGTCGTCTGAGACATTTACAACAATTAACAAGCCCAATTTTAATGTTACAACAACTAGTAAAAACATAAATCAAGTCACAACTAAAAAATCGACGTCCAATATAATGAAGAACTATATGGCTTTTTGCAACGATAATTCAATAAATTCTAAACCTACAATCTTACAAAATTCAGTGTAAGTAAAACAATTTTGCTTCGTATGTGTAATCAATGCAGAAGAAACTAATATTTTTTCTTGCAGCACAAGTCAAGAATCAAAATCATCATCTGCACGTGTTAAAGAGAACGGTGTAATGTTTAATTCTACACCTCCATGCAAAAAGAGCAGTATAGAGAATCGCTTTCTAAGCGACAGTTTGAACTCATTGAGTATATTATCACTGAGCGAAGAGAAACCAAAACCGATCGGAAAAGCACCTACGATATTCGAAACAAAGGTTTACAATACAAAAAGTTCTGAGCTCTTTAAAAAATCTGGGAGAAAGAGTATTTTATCACCGCCGAAATTAAAATCAGTCACGCAAACATCATGGGTTGCTGGTGGTTATTGGCAAGAAGGTATAGACGTACCATCATTATCTCGATCATCCAGCCAAAGTTCCGGTTTCGGTTCTGTGGGTTCAAATTTTGGTCCCTCCAGAGAACCATCTATACACGAGTTCGATCAGTGTTCAGTTATGTCAGATGCAACACAATCTTGTTACAATGTTAGACAAAGTAACAGTCCTGTTGGATCGTTCTATCAACAGAGCGCACAGTTCCCATTGTTGGAACCACGAAATCAATCGATTAGTAACCAAACGATAAAATCTACATCGCCTACTATCTGTACTCCACAGATCCCATTGAAAATCCAGAATAACAAAAGAAAGAATTCACTCTTCATTGACCAGTATTCACATGGACAAAGTATGAATGTAAATAATATTAAAACACCCTCCGAAGTACAGATGTTTCCTAGTCATACCACTATTGTCACAAGTCCCGTCTGGCTACCGGCACTTTTATGCGGTTCACTTGTGCTAAATCTAATAGTGTTGTGCACCACTTTGTTGCGTTAAACAGGATGTTTCATACTTTTCCTGCCATTTTTTCATAACTTACATTTGCCATTTATATGTATTTTAGTTTTCCATTTGTAGATTACGTTTATCACTATTTTACGATTTGTATAGTTACTTCTAACAAATGGTAATCGATGAAATAGAAATTCCAACCTGTTGACAAAACGGGCAATACACTGCCAGTATAACATTTTCTATTATTATCATAAAGTTTATTGCCAGTATCGTACATTTCTTCATTTCCCACAATTGTAAATAAATATTAGTTAAATATTCATTTTTTATATACAATTTTATACGGTGTAAAATTCGAGTAACAATGTTAAGTTAGGAGCGTTATAATGGAAAATAAGATACTGGTTCGATGAAAAATTGATATTCTAAACTGTCAATTTTGTGATACAAGAAAAAGAGGTTCTCCATGTGTGTTCACTAGTAAGAAATGTATGTAACTTAAGAAATTTCAGAATTACGAATTAACAAAATAATGCGAAATTAAGTTTAATTCGTCCTGCTAATAATGTAATTCTGACTCACCTTCATTATAATCTATGTGCATGAAAAAGACTACCTTAAGTCTTGTAATTCATTGCATATTAAACACAGATTATGAATCTTGTTAAGCCAATACCGTTATTACATTACGGTTATTGTACTATTATTTTCAGCGTGATTTTCAAATAAAGAGATAACTTTTTTTTAAAGATGAGTGCCACTTCAAAATGGTTGCGAATTTTTATTTATTTTTTTTGCAACATTGCTATAAAAAATTATATGTGAATTGCATAAGTATACATGATAGCAATATTTTACTCAATTTGCTTGTTCGTTAATCTTGATTGAAATGCAGTGAATAAAACGTGAAAAAAATAAAACTCAAAAATTTGAAATGCGTTTCGAATAATGACAATTGAATATTTTACGATTATTGTACGAATTTTTTTAAAGAAACCGCAGGCGGTAAAAATACACGATTAACAATTTCAAAATAAAAATACAAGAAATTTGAAGAAACAGAATATTACAATAAAAACATCCACAATATTCTTTGCAGTATTTTGTATCTCTGACGATTAATTTCAAGTAAAATAAAAGATAGCTAAGCTTTTTCTAATTGAATTGTATTAGCACATCATATATATATATATAATATATCTGTGTGCTTCCAGATGACCATCATTTTCTTCATTAAATGCACAAGATTAAAACTAAAAATAAGTAAATTACAATTTTGTATGCATTTGAAATAGAGTATTAAGAAGTTAGCTACTAAGAGCTGTGTAATGTGTAATGCACAAAAATCTTGTATATGTGTAAATGATAAAATTCAAGGTGCTTTGTGCACTTATAAGAATATCTGAAACGTTTTTGTTACGACATGATGTTAAAGTAGTCTAAAGAAATAAATATTGTGATATCTTTATTCAATTAATTATATTTCCGCTATACTTCATGACAAATTAATTTACCAATTAATAAATTTCAAATTTCACGTCTTCAGTTTGAATACGTGACATTCAACTTTTAAGTTTCAATGGAAGTAAGCACTTTTCCATGTCTGCCGATCCACGTTCGAAATTTCTGAGATCGGGTATATTAAAATTCACTATTCGTCTGTGGAATCTTGAAAGGGTCAAATTTGCATCTTTTTGTTATAATATTCAACGAAAGTTGTAATTTATTTTAAGCTAACTTACTGAGCATTTCGTTCAATATTTGCTGGTAGCAACTGGCCGATTTCTTCACTATAAGTAGTTGACCATCGACACCTATGTATTCCTTCTTCTGAAAATCTGTATAACTCTTCTTTCAGAGCATCTCTTAATCCAAATTTAGTTAATGAACCAAAACTTTTCAGCAAATCCTGTTCAGGAATCCATTTTTTCTGCCTCCAAATATGAAATATAAATTTAATGAAACATCGGTAAAAAACTTATATTTAATAGTCTCCCATTTTTAATTACATGTACCTTGTATTGTAAGACCTAGTTTTAGGCACCTCTTTTGATAAAATATTGTAACATAAATCGTAACTTGTGGTCATGTTATGATAATATTCTTCTTTATGGGGAACCAGTATTTCTTGAGCTGAACCCTTTTAGTGAAAGCGTATTTAATGATATTACCCTGATAATGCAAATGTATTCCCAACTATATACTCTTATGCACATGCTCGTGTACCTCAAAATTAAGTTTATTATTCCATTTTGAAATTTGATTTGGTTCCCAAGTTTTATTCTCGTGAAATCTGAAATCTATTTCATACAAACTTCTCCAATCATTAGATTGGGGTATATTTATTGCTCGACGTTCGAACCAATTGCCTACTAAAGTTTTCGGTGTGTATTTATCTTCGCTTAATACTGGTGCCCGATCAACTTGAAGCTTTGCGGGAAATAATTTTTTTCGTACGTCTGTTAATGACAATGTACCTTCTGAACATTGGTGTTCGTCCGGAGTCCAATTCAAGGCAATCATCTTTAAAGAATTAACAAAAAATGTTAATAATGCTGCAAACCTATATAAACATTTAATTTACAGCTACTTTAATTCAAACCTACATTATTTTAATCAAACGAAATCGAAGGCTTAGTTAGTGTGGAATGTTCATTAATGAAAGTGGATTAAAATAAATACATTTGTACATGTGATATAAATTATTTTATTATTAAATAAATGTACTATCCAAGAAATATTATTTAGCTCGTATATTATTGAAAAGTTATAATATCCACTTGATATCTTTAATGTCAGTATTTTCGTACTATAATAATCGAGTAGTAATAATAGTAGTAATAATAATAACAATAAGCTTAAGTTTCTTAAAAGTAATTTCAATTAAATGAGAGGTGCATGTTTGCGTGTATCACAATCTATATGTATAGTACCTTGGAGTTACAGTTTTCTCTAAACTCTGCATACAAATCTACCATTTAATGCTAGGAAAATCTGTATAATTTCTGCTTCATTTTATTCTCTGCTTCACATGAGGTAGACCCGAACTCGATTGAGGACTTTAGAGAATGTTATTATAATGTGGAAACAAGTCATGCAATGACAGAAAACTTATTATTTGCACTGCATTGTCATAGTAAACCTACTTCAATAGTTAGAGGCTTCGCTATGCACCATCGACCATCAATAGATATATTTTAAAACACCTGTAACTTTCATACGGTATTGAGTTTAATCAAATAAGCGCACATAGGCGATATACAATAATTTTTCGAATAAAGCATAGCGCAGTGAAGCGCGCGATATAGCTATATGATTTGGTCGCACGTTTTCTGTACAACATTCCTCGGTATGTTTTCAAAACAATGAAACGAATGTCTACATCTGTCAACTTATTTATTTCCTTCACATTCGCATACTTCATACAGTTTACAAAAAAACGGCAGCGGTTATAGATCAACCTCCTCATTAACAGTGAACCTCGTTTTCCTGTGTGAATGTATAAGTTAACTACCTTTTTCTCCATTATAATTTTAAACATGATTGACGTATTACGAAAATAATCATAACTCTGCTTTTCTTTATATATATTTTTTTTGAATGCATATATCGGGGATTTCCAAACAGAAGGATTTTTCCGACAAGCATCTGATTTTCGATATTTTTTTTTTTATACAATAAAGTTCATCGAATGTTCTCAAACTCCATAGCCCGTTTTAATCACAAACAAAAATTGTATAAAGAATTACGAAATATAAAAAAGAAAAAGGAAAAGAAAGTATGAACATGGAAATATGAGCAATCTGAATTCATGTACTCGAATAGCTATCATTGATTTTAAATATATTTTTTAATAATAACGTGCGTTTCTTTTTTCAATAAGTACCTTAGAATTTGTTTATTCACGGTAAAAAATCAATAATGCCTTTACAATACTCTATAAAAATAAACGTTGTTTCGTAAGGAAAAGTGGTTGATACCCGAAACAGGCAATGAAAGAATCAGACCAGCCCGATATTTGACTTCACGATTCATTAACTCAAAAAAACATTAATTGAATCATGATCCAAAATTCAGCAAAAATAATAACACCTTACTTGCACGGTTGAATGAAAAATACATCATTGTATGATAATGTTTTGCAAAGTTTTTAAGGCATTGAAATCGTGATATTAAGTGTATTTTACGATAAATACATTATGCTTGTAGCCTTTCCACGAATAGGATAATTTTCATAGATTGTTTTGTTGATTTGCCGAACTAAGGTAATGGAATACGATTATATTTACATACATTTGACAAGAATATTTCAATAATAATTGCACTCATTATGCACCACGCACTTGTCTTTGCATATTAGCAAACACAATTTCACCCTCGATATCACAAAAGTTAAAAAACGGAAGATGACAAAAATGGTCTGAAATGGAAACATGATTCTTTCGTTGCTGTCCACAACAACGAGAGATAATAATTCATAAAGAAAATGTTAATCTTTTTGCCTATATATTTATAATAAATCTGCGCGTAACAAGATTCCAGTGTATTGTAAACGGGTATTTTGTTGCGCCCAGTTTTTCGAAACCTATGTCCTAAATCAATAATGTTTAGAATTCTCCTGCTCTGGACAAATACAATCAAAGTACGTGTGGCTCGTATGTTTATAAGAGAACCATAGATAAAACAGTTACAAAAAGAGGTATGTAAAAGGTACACATGAAAAGCATTAATTACTGATAAGTGTGATTAAAGAAGAGTTCGCTAAAAAAAAGAATGCATGTGTGTACACCGAGAAAAAGAAAGGGAAGGGAAGAGTAACATATATGTGAGCGAATTTTCGGGGGCCTGCAACAGGTTTTAGGAACTTAAGCAGACCTGTGCAATAGGCTCACGATTAGACGTACGATGTATACATCTAGGTAACTTCCGAGCATAAGCTCAACATGAAGAAACGTAAGCTAACACGTTCATCTAAGACAAAAGACTTCCCTACAGACCAAATTTCTTTGGTCCGAGAACTTTAAATATAGTATAAAAGCCTCTCATATAAACAAACATAAGCAATAATAAATTAATTTAAATTAGATGATTATATAAAGATCGATGCAATGAAAACTGGACTATATTTAATAAAATTAACGTGAACGGAGATAAGGATGAAATTGTTCTGTCGAAAACGTTCTCTCATAAAGCCCTTGGATCTTGGGCCATGATAATTATTTGGAATAGCCACCAGACTTAACGCTCAGTTAAGCGAGCTCTCCAAGGAGGCCCAAAAGAAATATGTTATTACGAATTTGTTAATAGCAATGGAGAGAATTCTTACAATTATAAATACTTATAAGCCACGATCATTCCTACAAGTTTTTTCAAAGCCGCATGTCCAATCGTATTTTATGTCAGCGATACCTACCAAATCTTAAGTAGTATTGTGCCTCGTTTTGGAAATTTCAATGTCGATAGCAGATTAGATAAAGCTACTACAGACAAGTCGTTCAAATTATATTAGAGTCAATTTCTGGGATTAATATTCTATGCTATAATAAATGGAATTCGTTTTGTCCTTTTAAAGATACAGGATACAGTATACAAAATTTGGATAGAAATAAATATTGAAACATTCTTTATAAGAGGCCTTTGCGTGATTATTTGATAGACATTCACCTTTACTCATCGTGCATGATATTAAGTTAAATAATTTATAAAAATTAACTATTTACAAATCGACAGGACATGCAGCACTAATTTTATAAATTAATGCACTTATTTGAATATACCTAAGCACATGCTTGTTTCGAGACAAATAAAAAGAACTGGCGGTGCTCCTTGCGGATATATTACGTCTATTACCCTTACTATGTAATTGCAGTATGTACGGGTACACTAAAAATTAGTCATTATAACTCTACTGTTTTCATCGATGAAAGCGATCTTGCGTTCTTTTTCTGTAAAAGTGAAGGGTTTGGCATTATGCTCACGATCACTGTACGCTGTTACCCATATCTGAATCAAAAACATGAAAAAATAAACAAACATCAAAACTGTGTCAAGTAACAAAAGTATTAATTTGAGAACAGATTTTTTAAATATGTAACACCCGCCACGCACTTGCTTAGAAAAAAAGTGAGAATACAAATTTTCGCAAGGTTTGTTCGTTTTTTAATCATTTTTTACATTCTTCAATAGTTTCACATGAAATTCCATGAATTTATATCGCGTATCAATCCAAAGTAATAGCAGAAATAACCCTAAATATATTAAACAAGCCACTTACTCCAAACTGTAGAATATTCCTGATCGATTCCTTTTGTACAAAATCGAACAAACCCACGATTTCACAATAAGAACGTAGAGGTTTAATTATTCGCATCTAAAAAAAAGTTTTGTGTAAAGCAAATGACTATATTAATAGCTATACGCATACCATTTACTTACCACGATTGCCCGCTCTAATAGCGTTAACGTTGGTTATATGGTGTTGGCCAGCTCTAATTGGTTTAGCGATCTGCGCACTGGGTCCTCGACGTACCATACCCTTCTGTCTAACCGCTTCCTTGATTCTATCGACCTCATATTGATAGCGTTTACGATCTCGCATTGCACCCTCTTTAGCATCCCGCAATGCCGTTTCAAGAGCTTTTACACGTTCCATCGTAGCTCGTAATCTCTTCTCAAGTTTGGGTAATTCGCATCGAAGATCAGCGTTATCCCTCACAAGTTGCTTATGAACCTATTTGAAATTCATTAGTGGAAATTTATGTTAAATTTAACAAATATAAAACATAACAAGGTGTTTATATAATCCCGTACCTTCGTAAGCTGGTCCAAATTATTCTCGAGGAAGGAAATCTTCTGCTTTTGTGTAAGGGATCCACCGTCGTCTTCATTATCTTCCGCGTTCATTGTTTTCTTTATTCTAGTCTGAAGATCTTGAACGAATAATTTACGCAGGTTATGCAATGTTTGCAGTTCTTTGGCTACTGTTTCCTCCAGACCTTTAAGGTCTTTTCGTGCCTATAAAACGAATACAAATCAGTGGTCACAAAAAATGTACCTCCCAATTGAAACATATACTTTTTCTAAACAATCTTGACCATACTTGTTCACGCCGTTCATTAAGTAAAATGAATTCCTGCAGTTTAACAGATTTATTTGCTTCCTCTTGTTTTAGTCGTTCAAAATCGGCTTGCATTTGCTGATGAGCTAATTTGAACTTCTGATTCAAATCTTGAAGCTCATCAATCAATTCCTGCTTTTCAGACAGCTCGTCCCTAAGCGCAGCGACCTATTCGTAACATTTAAGTAATAGTAATAATGGCAATAATAAAATCAACAACCACATCGCATTTTAATATATTTATATTACCTGTCTCTGATGAGCATCTCGCAATTGATCCATTTGTTGTTCTAGCGCTACTCTCATCTTTCTTGCTGCTTCCTTTTCCTCGGCTTTTTCTTTATTCGTGACTGCTTGCACCTGTTCTGCAGCCTTCAATTTGGCACATTCCTCACGTAAAGCATCAATGTCTTCTTCCAAAGCACGTTTACGTGTTTCCGCCACTTTCATTGATTCGGTTAGCGTTTGCATACGAGCTTCATACTGGGAAATTAATAAACGGCATTCGGCAAGATCTCTTTCATATTCAGCAACCTAAAATAAAATTTATGAATGAGCATCGAACTGTATATATCAAACATACATAATTAACTTGAAGAGTACGAAATCGAATGCTCACTTTCTTGTTACAGTCTACTTGGAAACTTTCTAATCCCTGACAACGTTGTACCAAATTCTTCACCTCTGATTTCATTTTGCTAATAAACAACCTTGCCACTGTAAATTCTTCTTCAAGTTTACCATTGTTCTCCATAGGCGCAACCTATAAATTCAAAAGTTTATATCCTGATTTGATGATTTTAATAATTGAGGATTTTACCTTTAGATTTTCATCGCCGCCAATAGCAACACCAATTTCGCCTAGCTCTTTTAGGAAGTTAGCTAACATTTCTGCAATTCTTTTCCTCTGGTGTGCGGACATGTCTCGTAATTGTTGTAATTCTGAAGCAGTGTTGTTCAATGCCGCTCTTTTCTCTGAGAGTTCTTCTGTCAATGTTTCGTGTTCTTTATTCTTCACCTCGACCTGTGGAAATAAAGATATAATATTGTATTATTTGTATGACTTTCGTTACAAACGATATAAGAAAATTATCCGATAGCACGAACGTACTTCTTGCGATTTTTGGTCATAATTAACTGCCAATTCTTCCAATGCCTGCAAAACTTCTTTAACTTCCTCTTTAGCATTTTCATGTTCCTGTGTTATTCTGTTCATCTCCTGCTGAAGTTGTTCGTACTCGCGTCTCGCAGTAGCAATTAATTCTGCTTGCTCGTCTATTTGTTCTTTCAAGTTCTCAACGTATTGCGATTGCTGATTAATCTCTTCATCCTTGTCGTCCAATTGTTGGAAAAGTCGTTCGCGTTCTTCTTCTAGTTTTTGTCTTTCCTCGTTGGACAGGGAACCGGCCATTAAACTGCCACCAGGTGTGGCCGGCATTGGACCATCGTCTAGTTTGCCTGTATAAAATGTTATAGTTTATATAATGTTTATAACAACACAGATATCTGTGTGAATTGGAATGTACGATTACCTTCAATGGACGTATTAATTGGTGTTGTAACATCCGGCACTTCGACCAAATTAACTTGCTCTTCTATCTTAACCGTTTCACCCTGTCGCCAACGCGATAATTCAGCTTCCAGTTTCTCAACTTTTCCTTTCAATCTAGCTGCCTTTTCTTTCTCCCTCTCGTAACGGCGCTTCCATTCTTCGGCTGTTAATTCCTCGTTAACACATACAACATTCTTAATAGTCTTTGCTCGTTTACCTGCAAGCGAAATAAATAAAATAAATAATTTTAAAATTTCGTACCATTTGTTAAAGATGAACGAAGAATTTCGTGTATTACCGAAATCTAGGGTCGATTTTGTTTCCGATTCATTGAAACTAGCTGGCGAACAACAAATAATAATCGTAGTTCTAGCATTACCACCAAGGGATTCTTGTAAAATTCTAGTTAACTTTGAATCACGATAAGGAATGTGAGTTTTATTTCCATCAGCTAAAGCTGAAATTACGTTGCCAAGCGCAGACAGGGATTTATTAATATTTTTTGCCTCATCAAGCACAGTGCCTTCTGCTCCGGTTTTTGAAACCTAGAGCATAATATACGATGAAAATTGTGTACACTATTGGAAAAAGAGAAATGATAAAAAAAAGTAAATTTAGAAATATATGCACCTTCTCCGAACCAGCCAAATCCACAAGATACAATTTTCCGGAAAGCTTCTTTTGATTTTCTAAGTTTTCTTGCTTTACATTTATTAAGAATACCGAATGAGAACGTGAACTGTGCTCATTCATATTAGTCACAGCAATGTGCCTATTCGACTTTCCTTCCTCTATAACTTCAAATACTTCCTCGGGACTAGATACAAAGCGTTCCGTCGCACCTTTCACAAATGGAACTCGATTTTTATCTTCATGCACGCTCAAATTCACCTTGGAAACTGAAAATCAATTACAACTTATTAATCTCCAATTTTACACCATACTAAATTTGTATTAAGTAAAATATAAATTGTGCCCCTTACCATCGAGAAGATCCCGGATTTTATCCATGTAGATTTCAAAATACGATACCTTGATATGGAATTCCAAATTCTCTTCCATACCATAAATATGATTAAATATATCATTAACAATTCTGGGAATGATACCCTGTTTATTTGAATCCCCAATAACACCTTCCATTGTATGCGTTTTTCCTATCGATATACAAACAATACTTTTATTAGATTACATATATTTTATATTACATTTATAGTAGCAAATAACAACTTACCCGAAGATGTTTGTCCATATGCAAAAATAGTGCCGTTATATCCTGCCAACACATCTGTGACAATTGATTTAGCTGCTTCATTGTATACTTTGTCTTGAGTAGCATTTGGTTTAAATACTTTGTCAAAAAGATATACTTTTCCCTAAAACAGGAAACAAGTGCTGAATTAAAAGCTGATACTGAAAAAATATAATATTGCATTGAATTCAGAAAGAGAATTAAATACTGCAGATAGGAATTGATATTAGATAAAAAATATTTTGACGCTGTATTTCGTGAACAATCAATGTACATAATTAGAGCACAATCAATATCATATAAGAAATGGCATATATTGTATACATTTCTAAATCCCTTTCAAAGATGAAATAATGCAGAGAACAGGAATGGGGGCAATTGCACTCAGTAAAGCTTTGTGCCATGAGCGCCCTGAAACAATAGCAGTACCTTTACCTAGCCCTAAGGAGATTAAGAGTGTTCTACTTGAAATTGTCTGTTAATAGGCATAGTATCTATATACGAATACATATATTTTAGGCTATTTAAAATAATGTGCTGTTTGCAAATAACAAAAAATGTTAGTACAAACAAGAACTCCTTCTATACGAAATTGGGAATGTAGCCACAGATTCACTGAAAAATCTGCAAGGTAATTTGTTACTACTACTTGCAGTAGTATATGTATAAATGTAATAAAGCATTAAACACTTTACATATTAGATTTATTGCAACTGCACAATAAGAAATATTTTGCAAAAACTTGGCAACTAGAGAAACCGTAAGATCGTTGAGTTAGATTAAAGTTCGACGAATATGAAATCGTATATTTTTCAAAGCTAAAATTGCATTTATATATCGAATTCCAAATGTACCGCTATAATAATTTTCTGATAGCAAAGATTAAATGCGTTCTTTCGGTAATGATTAATTATCGGGGCGACTTAAAAAAGAAGTTTGTTAATTGTATCTATTTCAAAACGAAAGTTCAAATAGATGTTCAACGCAGAGACAAATCGTTCACTCGAACGGGCGCCGATGGTGGCGGAATGAAATCGATTTCGCCGAAAATAACAAATGTGAATCATCGTGAATCATTGGAGAAATTCTGTAAACGGTGTTAAATGCATAGTATGGGATTTGTGGCTAAAAAACTGGTTAGCGAGACGGTCTTAGAGCAGCTGTCAGCTGTGCACGGTGACATCATACGTATGTAAGCTGAACATGGTTAACAAGCATGATAACTGACGAAGACAATGACGTATGTAAAAATACGTACCCCGATGGAGATGCAATTGTCCTCGCCGCCGGATGGGAATTTCACAATAAACTTAGAGCCAGCCTTTTCCTCGGAGTCGTTCAAAGGTCGAAACCTACAGACTACCCTAATACTGTCCTCCGCGGCAATCTCACGCTCCCTCGGCGTCTCCATTGCCATATTTTGTTAACTCGGATTTGTGACACGAGTACCTTAGTTCTTATGATTAGCCGCACTTAAAAATGATTTCCGATCTCTCGTAGGGTGCATAGGCGACGAGATGATCGCGTGAACCGCATGAAGAACCACTACCGTCTCTCTGTCAGAAACCACAGCCCGTTTCGGAGCCAGTAAAGATGGCTGCCGCTGCTCGATGATTCTGCGGGTGGGCTGATTTGCGTGTGCAAAGGTGAGAAACAACGATTCTACTTATACTAGAATGGAGAAGAAACATGGACGATAGGTATTACACGCGGCGACCTTGTTCTCTAATACATTACTACTCTAGGCTTAAGTCCGGAAGCGGTGTTTTTTTATTATACTTGGTTCTCCAAAAAGCAATCGATGAGTAGTCTAGACAAAGTTTAACGCAATCGCGTCGAACTAAACGTGCGCGCCCGCGCCGTATGGACTCGCCTGTTTGCGCACTCGAAGCAGCATTGTCGGCGGATATCATACGTTGTCAGGGCTGTACCTGCGTGGGTGTTACTTCTTTACATACTTTCTTTCGAATCACGTATTTGGTAATTATGTATAATGTAGAATAACGAAAGTTTTGATCCTTGAAGATAGATGGAAAGTTGTCGACAAGTTTTGCAAATAGTTCAGGATATTTTAAGATTGTATATACATTATGAATTAGATTATTCTTCCAAAAATAATTAGCTGCTAAATTTGTAACATTTTAAGTTATTCATTCGTATAGAAGTTATAACTTACACCTTCCTACACGGCGGAAAAATTTACTAGCAAGACCGGTAATATCTTTGAATAAACAAACTTGGCTTATACGTGTTACATATTTCTCCTTGTACTGTTTTTAATAACATGATGAGGAAAAATTTAGATTTGATTGTTTAAATATTGATACCGTTAGAAATTAATTTCAGATTTCTCTACTAGGTGGCCATTGTTACTCCTTGAAGTAATACATATATCTATGAACAATTGTTGCACATTTCATTTCATTGCACTCATTGGTCCAAACAAAATTCAAATTTTAATATTACAATTTAAGATAGCAATTTGGATTTTCTAATTTTAAATATCGGCATATTCATGCGGAAATTGTTTAATTTATTATTATAGAAACGTAAACGTAACAAAGATCTTATATTTTGAAAAAAATACAACTACGGTCCTGCCTCTTTTTACCTTCTTTATTTTTGGCCTCTTGCATCCTGCCGTGACCTTAATAACCTGACGTTTATTGATTCAAACAGATTATGCACTATGCGTAATACATACACTGCAACGTGTCCTTTAGTTGCTAAATATTTTGAAACCAATAGCTTTTTGAATACTTTGTATTTTCTATAGATAACAAATCGTTTCCCCTTAATAAATCAACCATCAGAGCATAAGAAATACATGGGTACATTGTTCTACTTATTACGTAATTATGCGTATCCGAGAAAAACTATTAAAAACATTATCAACCAGTTCTTTTTCTTGCAATTCTATGAATTATCAATTGGGTTTCACTTAATAGGATATACATATAATTTCTAATTTTAAATTTTCGGAACATATTTTGAGAAAATTGTGTAACATACCCCGAATGAATTGGACTTTTTGGAGGATATAGGGTGCTGAATTTTTATTTCAATTAAAAAAGAAGTTTGTCAAATATAAGTGAAGAACAACAATATTTAATGTAACATAACAAAAGAGGCACATTTTATTTTCTTTAACAATAAAGTAAAGAATGCTCTCACACAGTCATGGTTCATTGTAAATATCGTGTTATCTAAGATTACAATGCCTGTATCTCGTACAATAAATATTAAATATTCTACAGTTTACTATGCTATATGACTAGTTTATAGATAATGTAAAGTGCAACTTATTTCCAACAATCACATAATATTAGTATTTCCATTTAATAAATATTGTTACTATTATTACTACATTGATGTTATTATTGTTATTTATCGACATCGTTACCGCTATCACCTCACAAAATCAAATCATCGCAAAAATGTAATTTTTTACGTAAATATAGTATATTGTAAAGATGATCGTATACTTTTAAAACCATACATTTTTGTAACTGTGCCAATGTTTACATATTTTACATTTCCATTTGAATTCTAATAATAATAAATAATTTTCTTAAGTCACGCTTCACGTGTAATTGTTTATCAGAATTCAGGAATGGTGTAAACAGAGTTGTGTTATCCATATATTTTGCAGGAACCTGTATATTTTTTATATTTCATGCATACTTTTTTTGCAAACATGAGGAACGATTAAACGATTAAAAGATAAAAAGTTGTTCGCTGAAGCAAGATTGAAATTCAAGAGGTAGAGTAAATCTTGAAGTATAGAAGCAGCTAAATGTATACAACCAATTCTTTAAATTATATCTTTTGTTTAACATATTTTTTTTCTATGATTAGTTTCAAAGAATTGGATGCACGAAATTGCAAATAACATTCTATACATTTAGTGCAGTTTTGTAAAGTATCGATATTAATACTATACGCGAAATGAAAATATGAACAATAATTTACTGTTAATATTTACTTTCATTGACTTTGCATTCTTCATATACTATTCGCATTTGCATTGTCTAATTAGTCATTGACTAATTTTTTCGACATTTTACATATACTTGATTAAACATTTGCTTGGCCCGAAGATATATTACATAAAGAGCAGTGGAAAACCGTTTATAAAACTGCTTGATATCTTACCAAAAGATATCTTTAAATATGCGATAAAAATTCTCTGTTTGTCAAATGTTCTTCATACGTTCTTGTATGATATAGTAAATTTATTACAACGGTGTTAAATAAATTTACGTGGAATGTCTAAAAATATTAGAAAAATAGCTGCAAATTTAATATTTAAAAGTACAGACTAGAAATCATTATTATAGCTACGAACTAAGTAGACCACATAATAAATTAGCAATATAGTTGCGCTTTGTCAAATACATTTGTTCCTCAATTTTTATAAAAACCATTTACGAGTATTTTTGTAAAAATTAAAGAAGAGAAGCTTTCATATAAATTACATTAAATAGATTTCCTATTTTTATATCAGTTTCAAATTTGTTTGTTTTTTCACTGTATATAAGATGTTTTCTCAACAATTCCTATTATTATTAATATTTGAACAAAATTAATTGCATGTATTCATATCGAAGTATTTAACTCTCTTACTTTTGTACAAGAAATGTACTGCAAGAATTATTCAGTTTCAATATAAATAGATTACAGCAACATGTATATAATATTTAAAATTTTCAAAATATGCGCAACTGATTTTGTCTTAGATATTTACATTTTGATACAGTTTTGATTGTGGTGATCCTAAAAATCCAATCACAAGTTTCTGAATAGTAAAGGGTACATTACCAATATTCCTTTAAAGTTAAAATGATGCTTCATTGTAGCAATATCAAGTACAATATTATCACCATATCGCCATGTATTTGCTGTAATCGTAGCAAATATATTTTATTCTATTCCAAAAGTATTTGTCTCTTCTACAGCCAATAAAAGCTTCTCGTATAAAATTTCAGGCGTGGGATATGGTGGGAGATCCAAGCGATTAAAGCATGTATGAGCTCTGAAAAAATATTTTGTTTGAAAAACCGTAATGCAATTAATTATTATTAACATTAGCAGAATAAAATGTCACAGAAACTACAATACTAAAATATAGACTTATATACCTGGGTAAACTATTTGGCCTTCCCCATTTTTCAATGCAGAATTTCCGTGGTCCTGTAGACCCACGTAAAGCTGCAAATCCTTCGTATGGAATGCTTGATGTGCCAGTAACAAATTGTAGTAACCTTAATCGTTGTTCATTAGTAAATCGGCTTATACTGCTCCAAAACCATTCCACTACTGGATGAGCATCGTGATAGCCACTTCTATATTCCGTATGTGTTCTCCAATCGTTAAGATCAATCTCAGCTGCCCCGGCTATGACTAACTCCAACTCACGTGCATCAAAAACTGATACTAATCTTGGATCTACGACTTCGTAAAAGCCACGTACTAACAATTCCGTTTGTTCGGCAATACCACGTTCAAGTCTCCAACGTACAACTCTTTCAAGATATTCTTTTTTATTTTTCTCTGTGACCGCAATATTTCTACCTCCTGGTTTCAATTCACGTTCGGTAACTCGACCCAAAAGTTCCTCCGTGACAGAAAATGTCAATTCTAGCGGTTCAATACTTATGTCTCTTTCTTTGATCCACATTAAACTTTGGTGGAATTCTTGATCTAAACTTTCCAAATCACTCAGACTCGCTGGTATTCTCAATAGAGCTTTGTAAAAAGGTCTCGTGAAAAATGCATCAAGCAGATATTGGTGAACCAATGCTAGACCCAATACTCTGCCCGAAAATCTAAACCAATCGTGATAATTGTTTACGAAAGCTGACATCGGCGATACTTGTACAGTATAAGTATCGTTGGCAGAATATTCGAACAATCCATAATAGGGATTGAAAAGTTCGCGCGACAAATGAAAAAAAAATTCACGAGAAGGTCCACCATAGTCTACACCTTCTTCCTCGTCGAACGTAATTGCCAACTTGCTTTTTTGCAAGTCCTTCTTCGAAGCAGCCATGATGCGAGTAAAAGCATCTTCCAAAAAATGCTCTCTTCTGATGTGTAATCTAAAGAGAGCATAGGGAAAATAAGATTGGCGTAAAAACAGATAATACATTGGTACGTTTTTGATATACTATATAAAACCTACTTTAATTTCCCCGGACCTTGACCATATCCTTTACTTTCTAACTTCCTGTAAAATGTTCGCAGTTTAGCTTCAAAATCTCTCCTGTACGGAGCTGGGGCTCTAGCTGAAGCTCTCGTTAAACCAGGCGAAGCATGAGGACTACCTAGTGGAGATCTGCCCACGTTTCCTGGTACATATGACATAATTTCTTGTTCGAAAAGACTGCAAAAATAAATTAAAGAATCGTTCACAATTCATGCCATATTCTATTAAAAAGTAGTCACTTTATACCTCAATAATAGTGCTAGAGGCACATCGTGTCCTAATCGTTGCAAAGCAGTCGTGCCTTCAATTCGTATCGTATTTACTTTCTCGCGAAGTGCAATATTTTGTCCTAAGGCTGAATGTCGTTCTTTTAAAATATCCATTATATTTGGTTGACGCAAAAAGGCAACAACTTTATCATTGTAAGCTACAGGTATATCAGGTGTAGTTGTGATAGCCGATTGTTGCGGTCTGGGCGGTGGTACAGGTGCTTCGTCCAATAGTGCCCGTGGATGTGCTGGTTCGGTAGGCAATCTTGGATCAATGAAAGATGTTGCTTTTCTAGCGTGACATATGAAAAATCTCTGAAAAATATTATAACGTAATTCGATAAGATTTTTTTCCTAGGAGAGAAACTTATTAATAAGTTAACAAATTTACTTTGCCGGTTTTATCAAGCTTTGATTCATAGCCTCTTGGTAATTCCTTATTTGGATCGCCAAAGAAATTGATTAATGCAACCAAATCTCTGTTATGCTCGTATCTCAAAAAAACTGCTATATCTCTTCTGATCTTGTTAATCATATACTTTAAACTGGGATTACGATTATACAATTCCACTGCTTCAGTGTGACTATGTAATACTGTGAAGAAGTCAGGCCTCGTTAAAAATAATACTGGTGGACTCGTACTGAGATCGAATGGTTCCGTTTTATTTCTTTCGGTTAGGTCGTTCACGCGTTTAACACCTTCGGAGTTATTTCCATTTCCATTTGCGGTTTGCGAACTAGATGGTTCGCGATCGATATTGTCAGGCCGGGAAATAGTTCGGCGAACGCTCTGATATCGTCTATCTAACTGCTGCCTTCGAAGATCGCAGCCGGTGTTTCGTGTCGTTAAATTGGGCCTTTGCCAAGTAGTCGTTCGATTAACATGATCTATATAGAACACCCTACCGTGACTGTCAATTCTTGCTTCCCATGCTGCAAAAAGGATATAATTTAACAAACTTCTTATTGAGAAATTAGGGGAGCGTGTCAAAAAAAATTACGGCAGACCTATTATGTTATTGTACCTGGGGGCAAAGGCTCTTCAGATGACGATGGTGCGTTGGATGTTTGGCACATCGGTAATGGACGTAATGGTTTAGGACGATGCGTAGGCGTTGGTGGACATTCTAATTGATTTGCCATTCCCGATGGTGGTCTCTCTAATGGCCTAGGTGCCCTTGGTGAACTTAATAATGCTATGCTTTTTGTAACAGCTCTTCGTGACTAAAATATTACATTAAATACTTAGAATTAAAGATTTGAAAAGGCGGACTGGCGCCCGTGGGTGTGGAGAAGCTATTACATTATAGTAGCAAGGCGAAATAACTGTCAAAAACACGCGAACGGCGAATAGTAGTGGGGAATAAGTGGGAGAGCAGCAATTAATGGCTGGAAAAAAAAATATATAGTTCATATGAGAGGAATTCTATTTCGTATAGGTGATCGATGTTTGCATTTGAAAAATAGGAGCCACCAGTTATGAATTATACGATTATATCTATATCTTTCCCAATTGTTTGCAATACTTAGGAGTATTTAATTAGCTTACCTTCGAATTGGAAGCTTCGTCAACATCTACTATTTCAAATCCAAAACAATCTTCAGGGTGCAAAGGTGCCGAATACTTTTGGGGATGTCTTTTGGGTAATTCTGGTGGGCCAGTTGATAAAGCATTACTTCTGTGTAAAAGTTTGTGCGTTATCCGCGGTGGAAGTGGTGGTGGATTTGGGTACAATGTTTCATATAAACCTTCAGGGAATGAAAAACCTTCTGTACTCCGCCATAACTGATAATATTCCACACCTTCTTTTGTTACAATACCATTTGTATCACACGGCCTCTGAAGTAAAATATAATTTGCAAGTTTTAGTACCAGAATTGTTGTAATTTCAAGTAAATCATTCTTACTACAATACGAATCATAAGCTTGAAGGAGTGTAATATTAATCTATCAGCAATTGAAAATTGAAGTTACTTTGTACATGCATTATTTATCAGGTGCAAAAGAAAATATATTTAAGTATAGTAAACATTCAACCACGTTTAATTAAGGAAAATGTGGAGACATCAAGTATAAGTAATAAGAAATATTGAAAACAAGAATAAAAAGCTGATTCAATTATTGTCATAGGAAAATTTAACACAATTAAAGTAACTGCACCTTTTTGGTCCCAGTATGGCCTAGAACTGCTTGCTGTGATTCTGTATCAGAATTACTTGCATCGCTACTGTTTGATGAGCGAGGTTCTATTTCTATGCCCTGGGCTTCATCTAAATGATCATTTCTTATTGATGGTGGTTCCAAAAGTGCAACAGCATTTTCTTCCAGCTCAGTTTGTTGAGCACTGGCAGTTTCAGATATATTTTCTAAAATTGGCAGTTTAAATGGTTTTCTTGTAATTTCATTACAACACATTAAGTTTGCCAAAGTATTTTGTGCTTTTGGCACGCTTTTAGATATATGCGAGCTACCACCCTCGCTTAATCTATTCAAATTTTCACTTGTATTTTTATTATTATTTTCCATAAAATTTAACGACATATGTGCATTGACGATATCACTGTTGTGTGCTTTGTTTATTGAAGTGCTTTGAAATTGTGACTTTTCATCAGAACTACATGAAGCAATACTTTCTAAAGGTAAATTATAAGCATCTTGTGTAGAATCTTTGTCATTTGTGTTACATACATTATCACGATTATTGTTATGTCTGTCACCACTTCTTTCTTCATATTGAGATTCTGTATTGTTAGACTGCAAGTCTTTACTAAAAAATTGCTTCTTTCTAATCATGTTTCTGGAAGATAAAGGAAGCTGTCCCGAAAGGATGGCTACCTCAGCAATCTCATTTTCGGCACTACCGAAATAACACTTTTTTCTACGTAAATTTTCATGAAACAGCAACAAATTTTTGTCACCCAATCTATTCGAAACATTAATATCATTCTCAATTTCACCGCATACTGGTGCCAATGTTGTAACGGCGGTATTCAATGCTGCAACGGCGGTATTCAATGCTGCATCTTCTTTATTACATTTTAATTCAAAAGATACACTTGGCTGTTCCACTGAGTTCAATGTTTTACTATTATTTGGATTATTGATTACTTCTGTTTCATAAGACTCCTCTGTCTGATGTAAACCATTGTGATTCGATGTACAATTTACATCAGACGGTAAAGTGACATTCAGATTTTGTTCAAGAATATCATTCTTGACATTAGACATAAATAATTTTTTATTATTACTTCGTAGTAGATTGGTTTCCGCATGTTTTACTATAGCTGAAGATACCTCATTTGTTCCGTCAACTGTTAATGTTGTAACAGATTGCTCTTCGGTATCGTCTCCTCCATTATCTTTCTCAGATGTAGTATCTCTAATATTAATTTCAGAGGTCATTTTATTGAAACATAATACCAACCAATTGCGTGTCCCTTATATTGCTATAAATAAGAATAAAATAAAAATATCAATAAAATAAATATTGAATTACTTATCGTTAATGTGAGTAACAGCTGCAATATTCTTATTCTTAAATAACAAATCTTCTACTTCAGCAATGCAGGAAAGTATGTTGAATAATATTGGCACTACACTTGCCACAATTATTGACAAAGGATATTTTACTTTTTTACATTATAATAATTTGAACGTAACTACGTTGACATTAATACTTTTCAATTAAAATTTGTTTTACACTGCAATGAACATAATAAATATTCTAATCTGCTTCAATGCATGCACATACACTATGTACCATCGTGATGGTTGGGCGCATAACGTGTTCTGCATTTCATATTTCTAATTAGTCTCATTTAGAATCGTCGTAAAATAAGAAGTTAAAAATAAGTGTCATAATTTTCTTAGTTATGCGGCACATATTACAATTAATATTTTTGGTACGTTATCTTCAAAGGGAGAGAATTATTGATACTTTAAATTTCGTACACAATAGAAACGTCAAATTGTCCAAAAGTAATATCGTATTGGTGCTTTTTACCTGGATATGTTACATCTTTTTAATTATCTTAAGTAGAACTCTCCGATAAACGACATTTTACGTCACATTTACATATTAATTTACCCTTCTTGCTCATTACACGGATACATCGAACAACGCGTTACTTTGACAGAAAGATATAGCAGACCGTATCTAGTAACTTTTCGCAGTGTCACATATTCTGGTTTTTCATGTGCATTAATTGTAAGTAGTAGTTGCATTTTACTGGATGCTTGCTAAGGGCTTCATCGAAACATTTAAAAAATTGTTTTAATATTTCTAGGGCTTAATATATTTTTTAACGATGTGTGCATTTATTTTACTTTCTCTGCAGTTGAAATTATAATATTTTATTTTAAATATTTGTAAAAAGTGCCCAGTACACTCTATTTTTTTTTGTATAGAATAGAAGGATTTAAAACAGTACATGAGTCCCAAAATAGTTCCATTAGATGATGCTTAAAACTGCACAGAAAATACAATCATTTCATTAGATAAATATTTGTATGCAATATAAACTAGAGATAATTAGTATTAGGTTTCGTCTTATATACCACTAGATGGCACTGCTGCAGACTTTAATGCGACATATTGATAGTTCGGGTTAAACATAACCTTTTTCGTTTGGTGTCTATCAGGGACGGTATGTGATGTCGAAGAAAATCTGAAAATTTAATAAAAATCTTCTATATAACGCAAAATATATGCATGTTAACTTAATGAAAATGAATAAATAATGATTAATTATATTATATTTTTTTTTAATAATTTGGTGTTACAATTATATTAACAGAATAGTAGCCGATAAAATGTGTGGTATTTTATTTGAAGCAATTTGCACCAAATTTTTATTTTTAATTTCAGTACCCTAACATCTTACAAAAATGGCTATCCGACCAGTGTATAGGCCTACAATTGTGAAAAAAAGGACGAAGAAGTTCATTCGTCACCAGAGTGATAGATACAGTAAATTGAAGGTTTGTTACTTATCCTATTCTTTGTTATGTTTCCTATTCATCATTTTTCCCAAATAATGTTCTAAGTATATGAATACATAACGTAATATTGTTAATATAACATTTCAGAGAAACTGGCGTAAACCTAAGGGTATTGACAACAGAGTTCGTAGGCGTTTCAAGGGCCAATATTTGATGCCCAACATTGGTTATGGTAGCAACAAGAAAACCCGTCACATGTTACCAACTGGTTTCAGAAAAGTTTTGGTACATAATGTTAAGGTGAGAAAACTTGATTTCAAACATTTTGTGCTGCCTAATAGTAAACAGATATGTTATCAATGAACATTGGCATACTTTTATATTTAAAATATTAACACTTTCATGCTAATGATTTACAGGAATTAGAAGTTTTAATGATGCAGAACAGGAAATTCTGTGCCGAAATTGCTCATGGCGTGAGCAGCAAAAAACGTAAAACCATTGTTGAGCGTGCACAACAACTTTCAATACGTGTAACCAATGCAAGTGCAAGATTACGTTCTCAAGAAAATGAATAAGCACATACTCTTATTTGGTTTAATAATAAAATATTTAAAGTATTTCTGTTGTGTTCCTGTTTTTTTTTTCTCGTTCTAGTTGATTTTATTGGAAAAACTTGGGTAGGTAATAATTATGACTGGTAAACGCAAATATTGTTCGTTGTGTGGCAGGTATATGGAAATTGGGTAATGGAAATAATTTTTTTAGAACTTTTAAGTACTTTGAATATGTCTTTATCTTTTCTTTGCATAAATACGCACATACATATATTTTACATTATTGATTATAGTATAAACCTTGCAGAACATAAGAATCCTTTGCATTATTTTAAAATGTAGAGGGCACTAAAAAGCTGCCGATAATTTACGTAGTCGGTATGTTAGAACATGTGATACGAAATTCTCTAAGATCTCGTATCTATTCTGGGCCTTGTTCGTAGCACAAGTTCGAAAAAATACCTGCAATTGAATGTTCGGTTCAGCTGGTATAACGTATTTGTGTGTATAGTCAAAGTGTTGCTGCGTAATACAATTAATGAAATGCGTTAATTCGAAGATAGAAGATATTTATATTATAGAATAATATGGATATGAAAAGAATAAAAATTAAGCCAAGAAAGCCAAATCCATTATTTATGTTATGGTTGGAAGAATGGAGAAAAGAGGCCGCATCGAGAAATTCAGATTTACAATATCAATTTGCAAAAGCACTCGCTTCGTTAAAAAAATATCCTTTGCCATTAAAGTCAGGAAGAGATTGTATAATATTGCAACACTTCGGCACGAAATTATGCTCAATGTTAGATAGAAAACTTGAAGATTATAAATCACAAAATGATGGTTGTACTACGAATGACGTATGTTCACTATGTAATTATGATGAACAGCGAGTACTTAAAAGAAAAGTTAAATCGCAACAAACTATTTCGAGCGCGAACTTTACGCATGAAAGGGTAAATACAATTATATCTACTTTTAGTTTTAAATTATTTCAATGTGTGCATGCATTAATGAAATAAACATAATGCGTTGTTTGTTTCAAGACAGAGCTGGCAGTTTTCGATAACTTAAATTTACCATTATGGAATTTAGAAAATTATGCGGTTTTACTATTATTATATAAAGAAACTGGGGATCCATATTTTACAGGTATAGTTTAAGTAATATTATCAACAATAATTTAATCACATATTATTTGGTATTTTCATTTATCAGGGCATGTTACTGAAGCAGATTTATTATATGGGCTACAACAGTTATGTGGTCATCAAAGGTCATCATCAAAGGCCGCTGTTTCAAATGTATTTGATCATGGTTTAATTTCTATGACAGGTTCTCCGATTAGGTAGTAAATTAATGTACGGCATATGAATGTTGTAATGTAATCTTATTACAAACAATATAATTTTTATAGGTATAGTCTGACAGAACTTGGCATAAAGATAGCAATGCAGATATGTGAAATTACAGCCACTGATGTAAAAACAATAAACTCCATGAATGTATTGCATAAAATTCAAGTCTCTATAGAGAAATTGTTCACATGTAACTTGGAGAAGGCAAAAAGTATAAAAAATATTAACTCAGGAAATGCTAAGACACAGGCTACTAATAAATGTTCTAAGGACTCGAAAAACAATGATACTGGCACATCTTTAAGATTTTATAAATCTAAATCTGCAGGATTCATTAGTACTGGCAAACACGAGCAATATCATCAGAGTCCGGCAAAACAGAAGTGCAGGGAAAATAATATAATTGTACAAGACAAGCAAGAAAAATTAAAGAGAGCAAAGACTACAAGTGATTGTCGTCCTAATAAATTAGATAATGAAACCAATTTTATTCATAGTGTGCAAAAAAATATTTATTTAGAATCGAACAAATTTGATGTAATATTACTAGTAGATACACAGGAGATTAGTGGGTATGCATCATTTTATCATGCTTTGCTATTACATTATATTACTTAATGCTCAAATAGATCTATTGCAGTGGCAAAGTAAAGCCTCAACATGATGCTACTATAGTCGAACTAACAGAACTCGGTGTGTTATTTGAAATACGGCATTTAAAAGTTGGAGATTTTGCGTGGATTGCCAGATGTAGGAGAACAAATAATGAATTAATTTTACCATATATTGCAGAAAGAAAGCGCATTGACGATTTATGTGCAAGTATTACTGATGGAAGGTTTCATGAGCAAAAGGTACTACAAGACCAAAACTTTGATTTAGTTATATTTTCATGTTTCTATGTAATTTAAATACAAAATTGTTTAATGTATAGTTCAGGTTGAAACAATGCGGAATATCAAATCTTATGTATATAATTGAAGAATATGAAAAGGGTCAGAGATTAACAATACCACATTCGTCGTTAATGCAAGCTTCAATTAATACTCTGATGCAAGATGGGTTTTCAGTAAAGTATACGAAAAACCATAAAGACTCAATGTTTTACTTGTCATCTTTAACAAGAGTCTTAATTAAGGTTTTCAAAGTGCGTTATATTGCATTAAAAAGTTCAGCTGTTTTGATTGAAATGCTTTAATATCTACACTTCATTGTAAATGATTACTTTCTTCAGGATAAAAATTTACTAAGCTGCGAGAAAGAAGCTATTGCACATACGGATATTTCAAGCAATACTTGCAATGTCATGGTATTTGAAAAATTTAACAAGGCAGCGTCTAAACAAAAGGTATGCACCGAGTTCATTGTATATAGTAAAATAAACCCATATTAATATGAGTCAATTTTTTAGGTGTTCCGAGTAAGTCAAATGTTTGTCCGTCAATTGTTACAATTGAAAGGATTGTCTGTAGAAAAAGCTTTAGCAATTGTCGAGCATTATCCAACGCCGCGGCTACTAATTGAAGCTTTTCAAAATTGCGAGTCTCACAAAGAATTATTGTTAGCGAATATTCAATATGGAGATAAAAAACGTTCCATTGGGCCAGCGATTAGTAAAACAATTTATCAATTATACACGAAGAAAAATTTCAATTGATGAGTTGTAACTTTGCATAAACATATAATATTTTAGTAAATATTATTTAATCTACTAATGTTTAAGAGCCGATATCGCCGTGTAATATACTAAAGTTAATACAAAATCAGTATATAGGCAAACTGAAAATGAAGCTTATTACATTAAGATACAATACAAAATAATAAATTTGTTATTAAATGTTTAAGAAAGATATGTTTAACGCGAAGAATAAAATTGGTAAATGCAATTTAATGTATTTTAATTAATTCCACATGCCTAGAACAATGAATATAACCCTAGTTCTTCCATAATATTTATTTTCATCTACCATATACACATCGATGTATATTTTACTAAATTAATAAATTAATTTTTAACAGATAAAGTTATTTCAATAAAAAATAGATGAAGTTAGTAATTTTCATCTGCCTCGCTGCCATCTATAAAGAAGTGTTCGCAACAACACATGTAACTGCCGTATCCACACTCCAAAGAGGTATAAAATTAAAAATGCTATTTTTCTCATTCTAATGCCATAGTATAATAAATTGACTATTGCCATTCATTATTTGAACTATTTTTACATCCTGTAAATTAATTTCACACACAAAAAAGCATTTTTATTTTTATACCCCTTTTGAGTGTAGATAAGGCAGACGCACGAATAGTTTCAAGCACTTGTGTACAGCTGGCAGCACCGTTTCCCAATACCCCGGGAATTCTTAAAATTCTTACAATTCTTAAAATTCTAGATGTGTTAATATTTCCGCTGTTATAAATAATTTAACATAGCATTTAATAATGAAACTAGTGAATTACTGTTTTATGGGATCCCTCGACAGAAAATGTTGCGCCGTCTAGAAATGAAAATCTTCTGCTGTTACTATAAACTCAAAATATTTAATTGTGTAAACCGAATAAACATTCAGTATTCTTATTAGGTATAGGTACAGGATTTTTATTTGCAGATTCAACTTACAAATTAATTGTACGATATAGAAAACACTTAACAATAAAACAGATTGACTGCCCCTCGCATCCATAAAAACGGTAGAATCGGTTATTTTCACTCAGAAACGTGGAATCATTCCCTCAGTGATAGAAACATCGTTATATATGAAATGCACGTCTTGACAGTCTTAAAATTAAAGGACTTTACTAACCGTTTGCCCATTTGATTAAAAATCTGTAAATTGCGTTACTTTATCATTGCTACGCACCATTCCGAAAGTTTCGATTCTCATTTCCAATAATCCACCTGCAGTTAATATGCACGCCCTGCTGGTTCTTATTTGCATGGTATAAAGGGCTCTTTGAATATTCACTGGCATTTGGTACCAATTGGAGTCATATCTATTTAAAAATTCACAAATTTGGGCTTATCCGCGAGTGTTAATCCTTGATGTGTTAGGAACTTACATTTTTTCGCCTAATCCCATACTTTCATCCAACAACATTTGTCCAGGTAGACTGATGACGTACAAATGAAATTTTTGAGCCACGAGAAAGATGATGGCCCTAATGAGTTCTTCAAGCCTACCCAAGTACATAACTACCTGAAAGATACCAAATGTATTACGTCCTATATTTTCTTTTTGTTTCGTTTTTAATAATTATTTATTGTTATAGCTGTTGTCAAAAAGTGTATTTACTTCGACAGCTGTCAGACTAATAATAAGCATGTTTAAACCCATTTGAATCAAATACAAATTTCGGCAACATCTCTCGAGAGTGGTGTAGAACCTCAAAATTCAATAAATAAACGATATTTAGTTAAATTATCTGCAATCCGATTATTAGTTGAATTTTATTTGAATAATACTAACAGAATGGCGTCATGATGCATCATTACACATTCTTTCATTTCTTCGTTTCGTTCGTTGTTTGTGACAACTTTATTATTTTCAAACAACGTATTATCTGTTGCTCGCTTAACCTGGTATCTAGATGTATTTATAATTGCATTGTATATTTATTTCAAGCAATTAGCTGCCACTAAATATACCGTGCAATTTTGATTCATAATAAAAATGATGTATTAAATCATATATTTTATTCTATTCAATGTATTTACCCACATACTGCAAATAATCCACAAGCGTGATAGATGATAGTAATATACAACGAATCCACTGTGACTATCATAAATACTACGAAAGCTGAGCACGCGGCCATATGCATATATGCAGCATAAAAATGGTCGTACGCGTCTAGGAACACATAATTTACGTTAAATAAATGATGTCGTGGCCGAGATTCGTTTAATGGAACAATAATATCTAGAGTTGGTTTAAGCAATGGGGTGAGCAGAAATATTACAAGGAACATCAGTAGAGTACCTGAAATGAATACCTCTATCTTATCTGTTATACATTGAATTATCAATACAAAAATCAGCAGTCCATCATCCACAGACCAACTCACGTCTATACAAGGTTGCAAGATTTCCTCCTTGTTCCGATAATTTATCTAGCATACAAAATTCCTGTTTTGGTTCCAATAGGTACCATCCCCTTGTTACTGAATCAAATAGTCTTTTGAACTACAAGAGGAGGGATCGTTATTCCGGTGTGATTCCACGTTGATTTTGTTAAAATTGAAATATGTTGCTCACGAAATTATGAAGCAGCCAAGTAATTATCGTTTTGCTCATGCTTGAACTTTGAAAAAAATTACGGACCAAAATATTGGCAATTTTGTACTTTGTTTTAAAACACCCGTACTGAGAAACTATTAATTTTGTTTAAAATTTCAATTACGAAGAATGGCCATTTCCTAAAACATTATTTTCTTATGATAATCATCATAGAAAATATTTGTTGTGCTATGGAATTTATTTTCGGGGCCATAACAATGACTTTTTACACACTATAAGACTGTATATGTAGAAATAGAATAATATAAGCCCGACAGCGTTCTAATTACTTCGGTCTATTATAATTTGCTACAACCAATATTATAAAAAAAATCTTTGAAACAAGCAAAATTAAGTCCTAATGTTCGTATAATTTTACATGAACTAGAGCATATTTCAACTTGAACCATACACTGAACATCGAGGTACAAAAATGTCCGATTTGTATTGCATACGTACGCGCATTTTATTAGATCGAATGTTTACTACTTTCAGAACACCGAAGAATCCCGTAATTATCAGTGGCAAATCCTCAATGATTCCATCCAAATCCCCGTCGCGTATGGTATCATGAAGTTGCACCAACTAGCGACAGTGCAAACATAATATCAGATTATTTTCTTTCTTGCTTACAGTTGTGGAAATAAAAGATACTTTCCCTTTCTTCTCTTTTTATTCTTCTACTATGATCCACAAAATAAAAGACAATAGAATGCTATATAACGTGCTCTTCTTACCGTTGGACCGAATATGGTTATGCTACTGATAAGTATCCCGGTTACTATGGCGTTACTGATATAACTATTTTGGTACGGATTAATCCCAAGGCATGTCAGATATTTAGCAAGCAATTTATAATGCTGAATATCGAATGCGTTATGTGTGTCCAAGTCATTTTTCTGTAACACTGAGAACAAGTGCTTAGTACATCTAAATGTTTGCAATTTGCCACGGAAACAGACTAGCCGATTTTTATGTTAATAGTTGTAAACGAATACACTGGGAATAAATAAAAAAACGAAATATTCAATTTTCGCAGAGAATTAAGAGGAGTTACTGAAAAAAAATGTTACGATAACACGAAATATAACTACGCGTTCACGTCTAGTAGTACTTTTCTTACTATTCTTTGTTTTAGATCGGATATGACAACGTTTCAACTAGCCGAGCCAATATGGTACTGGGACGTTCCAAAGGAAATTGAAGTAGAGGAACTATCAATTTTCTTCTTATAGCATCGGGAAATCGGTGACATTAAATCAATTTAACAACCGTTACCATCCCCATGATGGTTGATAAGCTTGTATGCATACGTATAACTTCGGCTATCAAATCTAATTGCGAAACATTCGCCGTAGACCGAAAACGTTTTGTTAACGACATAGTGGATAAGAAAATAACAGTTTAGCCGTACCTGACACTTCCAGGGACTGCGGTAAAAATTGAAAGCTTCTGAATAGTATTATGTATTCAGAGAACCAATTTGCAGTATGAAGTCCGTGTGATTGACAGGTAGAATATGCAATATTCCCAATGATGAACTATTGAAGGCCTTCGAATAATTTAAGAGCCGCAATATCTTTGTACCCACGACTGTGTTCTTGGATCGAGGTTCCACTTTCCTATAGTCAACAAGTTTCTGGATCGTAGATCTGCATGAAGTAGTCGGCGTTCAGACGTTTTCGTAGTAGAAATATCACAGATATTTATCAAGTACTCTCAGTTCGTGGTTATCTGTGAACTAAAATGTTTGTAAAACGTATGTGGTTACTTTTAAACATTCTTTGGAATTATGTCGCTAATAAGTGATAAATAAAAGAAGACAGGTTTTATCTGTCAGAGATTCCAATGGTAATTCGAATGGAAGTAGCAATTTCGATGGTAACAATGAAAGTGTTAATTAAGATGTAAAGATCATTTTTCTGTGAAGAACTATTGATACATTTTGTTGTTGAAGATCCGAAACCTCGGATAGAAGAACTAAATAATGCAACGCCTGGCTGAAATGGAACGACAAAGTTGCAGAAAGAAATATATCTACGGGATACTGCTATTAATAAATTTCTCATTTTGTAAAAGTTGTGACAAAGTCCCATTTAAATATTAGTATCATGCGAAAGCTTAATCTCTTTAAGTGTCCTTAAGTTCAATTTTTTTTTTTCAGTTAAAAATCATAAATACTGTATGATGGAAAAATGAGTCTTCGTGAAATTTCCTATAAATGCCAAGAAGTGTAATAAAAGAGTAGAAGGTGAACACGTAATTTACGTATATGCTATCACTCGGTCGCCTAAACTCTTAAGTCTATACAGTCTTTATGTACCTTACTCTTCTCCGTAATAAAGTGCAGCTGGTTTATGTCGTTAGATAATGTTTGTTCTATTTCTAGTTTCAATGAAAACAAGCATTCACACTTCAAAGCCATTTTATATTGTTGTCCCACTCTAACATATCACTGTAATTATTCATAATTCACGATATACGTATATTTAATTGCATCTCACACAGAGCAAAGAATTAGTGCATATATGCACTTTATTTTTTAGGGATAATGAGCAGTAAAATATTCATAAAAAGTTTCACTTTAGAAGTGTAACAATTTTATTTTGCAATGTATCGCCGCGACAATCAAAGATGCTTTTTTAATCTACAAATCAAGTATGTCTCATTAACATTTAACAGTAACAGCATATGACACTAAATCTAGTCCACTGTACGTTGCATTTTACAAAATCCATAGAATTAAGTATTTTTAAGTAGGAACGAAAAAGTCATTCCCTCAGCGACAAGAACATCGTCATATACGAAATGCACGTTTTGACAATCTTGAAATTGATTAATGTTTAGTTATTATAAATTACTAGTGATATTGATATTATGGAACTGCATATTTTGTTCTCCATTAGTACGTACAATTCCGAAACTTTCAATCTTCATTTCGTATAATCCACCTGCTGTTAATATACACGGTCTGTTGCATCTAATTTGCATGATATATAGAACCTTCTGAACATTCACTGGCATTTCATACCACTGCGAGTTATAACTATGGAAAAATTCACAAATTTCAAATTATTTCGAGAAATCTGACTTTTTTAAATGTATTAGCAACTTACATTTTATCGCCTAGTTCTATGCTTTGATCCAGCAACACCTGTCCAGGCAGACTGATGACGTACAAATGAAATTTTTGAGCCGCAAGGAAGACGACGGTTCTGAGGAGTAAATCAGGTCTGTTCAGGTATATAACTACCTGGAAGATAATAAATGTATTACGTCCTATATTTGTTGTTTTTGTTTTGTTTTGAATTATTATTTATCAAAGAGTGTATTTACTTCGACAGCTGTCAGACTAATGATAAGCATATTCAGACCCATTTGGATCAAATACAAATTTCGGCAACAAGTTTCGAGGGTATTGTAAAACCTAAAAATTCAAAAATTAAATGATATTTGATTATTTTTCCCGTAATTGATTATTATTATGATTATATGTACTTGATACAGACAGAATTGCTTCGTAGTGCATCATCACGCATGCTTTGAATTCTTCGCATCCACCGTTGCCTACGGTACCCCCATTACGTTTTAACGAATTAATTTCTGTCGCTTGCTGAACCTGATATCTGTACGCATTCAAAATACCAGAGTAGCTTAATAGAAATTGCAAAGAGAATTATAACTGTTATTCCGATCAATATATTTACCCACATACTGCAAACAATCCACAAGCATGATGAATAATAATAATGTACAACGAATCTACGGTGGTTATTATAAACACTAAATAGAACGAGAAAACAGACATATGCATATACACAGGATAAAAATGCTCGAACGCGTCCAGGATCAAGTAATTAACTTTAAATATATGTTGTCGTGGTCGAGTTTCGTTTAGCGGCACTATGAAGTCCATAATCGGACTTATCAGCGGGAGGGTCAAAAATATTAGTAGAACTACTAATAATGCACCTGAAATAATTTCTCTTTACGGCTTCGTCGTATATTGACGTAATATTGCGAAAATATAGTTATTCAGAATAGCTTCTACAATAACTTACGCCTGTAAATAGTTGCAAGTCTACCTCCCTTTTCCGTAAATTTTTCTAGCATGCATAATTCGCCCTTTGCTTCCAACTGTTTCCACCCCCTTGCCACTGACTCAAATAACTTTTTGAACTACAATGGAAGAGAACGTTATGATCTTCAGTGTATAATGAGTAATGAGTTTCATTCGTGTATAGTACATACACGGCTTCTGTTAGATCGAATGTTTAATACTTTAATGACACTGATAGATTCTGCAATTATCATTGGCAATCCTTCGATGAATTCATCAATATTCCTGTCACGTATGGCATCAAAAAGTTGTATAAACTGTCGAATCATTCGTACCGAACGTGCAACAATATTATCCGATCATTTGCTTTGTTGCTCACAGTTCACAAAATGCGAGATATTTATTTATTTTGTTATTTCTATATATCTTCCTACTATCAATAAACAAATAAAAACACTAACGATACGGTAAAACGTGATATTACCGTTGGACCGATGATGCTGATTAATCCGAACATTATCAGGATGATCATAATATTACTGACATGATTATTTTGGTATGGATTTATACCAAGGAACGCCAGACATTTAGCTAGCAATTTATAATGGCCATTATCGGGTATGGTAGGTAACTGGTTGGCATTTTTCTGAAACACTGAGCATCTGAATTTGAGAGATAATCTTTTTGTCGTAAAAATAATATAATACGGCTGTACTCTAATCACAGTAAAGGTATACACTAAATCAGAACTGTAAATGAAATCGAATGAACCCATCAAAATGATATGGGAAGTTAATATAAGTAACGCAAATTCCATCGACGCGTTTAATTGTATCTGTATTTGTAATCATTTTTCTCTTACTACTGTTGCTTTTAGATTTGTAGGGACGACTGTAGTCTCAGCTACTGAAACTAATTTAAAGGTACACATTTGCAAGAAAACTGTTTCGTCGGAAGTATGAAAGTTCCTCTATATATAATCGTAGATATAACATCGAAGCAATTCAGTGAATGCCGTCATCCGTGATGTCCGATAAAAAGCATGCAATTTTTGCTGTACGGTATATTGCGAATAAATTGATCACTTGACAGGTCTGCATTATGGTATTATGTAGATATGTGGCGTCCTGGCAGTCGCGCTGGGGATAAGACAATAACAGCTTAGTGTTTGACGAGGTCTTCAGCGTTTCTGCTAGAAATATTTAATGAAATGATCCTAGTGTAACTACAGTGTGATAGTCAGGCAGCAGATGGAAAATTCTCAAACGATTGGACCTTCGAACCCCCTATCCGTTTGAAAAGGAGAAATTGTTCTGTACGCGTGACTGCCAGTCCCTTCTGCTGAAATCACATTTTACCGACATAACTTTTTCGATCCTTATACATATACATATAATACAAGATATGTGGAAATATCTCAGATTTTTCCGAACCATAGACATGGCAAACGTTCGTCAAATGTTGTCAGTTACTGGTGATGCTGTTATCTGTGAACTAAAGTGTTGCAAATCGAGTGATAATAATTAGTATATTAATAGTGTAAAATACTTACCTTGTGCTTCATAGTTCGGAATGTTAAGTTTTATTTATCTTAAAACACTGAAGCTCTAATCAAGCAATGTCAAAAATCATTTCTCCAGTTCTCATAGAATAATTATGCATTTATTGAAGTAGTTATTCATAATCTACGTACAACCTGAATCGAATTTGCCAGAAAATGTATTCGAAGATAATAACAGGCCGCCGGTCATCGCACTGTAGAAAGTTGGGATAATCCAATATTCGCAACCAAAGGAGAAGGATCATTCTCTGAATGACAAAAACATCGTCATATATGAAATGCATGTCTTAACAGTCTGGAAGTGATGGAAATCGAGTTAGGACCAGTTACTATATTATTATAAATCAGCTTTCGCACGAGGTTTCTATTGTTACATACCATTCCAAAACTTTCGATATTCATATTGTATAATCCACCTGCAGTTAATATGCAAGGTCTGCTGCTTCTCATCTGCATGATATTTAACAGTCGTTGAATATTCGCAGGCATTAGATACCATTTCGAGTCGTATCTAATTTAAAATTCACAAATTTAGGCGTTCCTGCGAATCTTAGGTTGCTATGTATTAAGAACATACATTTTATCACTGAAATCTATGCTTTGATCCAGCAACATTTGTCCTGGCAGGCTGATAATGAACAAATGAAATTTTTGAGCCACGAAGAAGATGATAGCTCGGATGAGTTCTTCAGGTCTGTCCAGGTAGATAATTACCTTCACGAGGAAGAGAAGTGTTACATTTTACTGTTGCATGGGAATAATTATTTTTGCTAACACCTATTGTGAATAAATGTGTATTTACTTCAACAGCTGTCAGACTAATGTTAAGCATACTCAAACCCATTTGAGTCAAGTAGAAATTTCGACAACATTTCTCCAGAGTATCGTGAAACCTGAAAATACAATAAATAAACGATATTTGGTAAAATTAGCTGGATGTAATTATTGTTTCGCTTTCATTTGTTTGATAATGACAGAAGGGCTTCATGGTGCATTATCACGCATTGTCTGAAATCTTCGTATCCACCGTTCTGTGTACTAGCTGCATTTGTTTCTAATAAATTATTTTCCGTTGCTTGCTGCACCTGGGATCTGTATACATATATATACAATGACACATTGTACTTATATCAAGCACATAAGTGTTAATATATAAACTATGCAGTATGTAGAATAATAGTACATTTATATTAAATTACAATGGTCCATTCATGTAATATATTTACCCACACGCTGCAAACAATCCACAAGCGTGATAAATGACAGTAATATACAATGAATCCACGGTAATTATTATTAATACGACCAAAGCTGCGCAAACAGACAAATGCATATAAGCAGCATAAAAATGTTCATACTCGTCTAGGACCGCGTAATGAACTTTAACTATGTGGTAACGTGATCGAGTTTCGTTTAGTGGCACAAGAATATCTAGAATGGGATTAAGGAGTGGGATGAACACAAATATTTGAAGGAACATTAAAAGCGTACCTGAAAGAAATATCTCTCTGTTATCTATTATATATTGAAATATCATTATATAAATCAGCAGACCATGAAACTACAATCTATGTAACGACTTACGCCTGTATAAGGCTGAAAGTTTACTTCCCTGTATAGTCATCTTTTCTATCATGTAGACTTCCTTTCTAGCTTCCAGTTGCTTCCACCCCTCTGCCACAAATTCAAATAATTTATTGAACTACAACAGAAGAAATCCTTATGATCGTCAACATGTTATGAGTTTCTTTGGACAATAAGATTGTACGTACACGGTTTCTGTTAGATCGAATATTTAATATTTTAGTGACACTGACTGCTTCGGTACCTATCACTACCAATGCTTCCATGATTTCATCCATATCCCTGTCACGTATGGCACCAAAAAGTTGTATAAACTGCCGAAGCATGCGTACCGATCGGGCAACAATATTATCTGATCATTTGTTTTGTTGCTTACAGTTTACAAAATGTGAGATATTTTTAATTTTTAAATTTTTATGTATTTTCCTACTGTCACTATATAAATATACAACTACTAAAGATACGGTAAAACGTGATATTACCGTTGGAGCGATGACGGTGATTAATACGAACATTATCAGGATTACCATAATATTACTGACATGATTATTTTGGTATGGATTTAGCCCAAGGAATGTTAGATATTTAGCAAGCACTTTATAATGGCCACTATCGAGTACATTAGATAACTGGTTGCCATTTTTCTGAAACACTGAGCATCTGAATTTGAGAGATAATCCTTTTGTCATAAAAATAATATAATAGGATAGTACGTTAATCACACTGAAAGGATACACTAGATCAGAATTGTAAATGAAATCGAATGAATCCATCAAAATGACATGGGAAGTTACTATAAGTAACGCAAAATCCATCGACACGTTTAACAGTATTTGTAATGGTAATCATTTTTCTCTTACTACTTTTGTTTTAAGATTTGTAAGGGCAGCTGTAGTTTCAGCTAGTGACAACAATGTAGAGCTACACATTTGCAAGAAAAGTGTTTCGTCCCAAGTATGAAAGTTCCTTTATATATAAAGGTAGAAATAATATCGTAATAACTCAGTGAATGCCGTCATCTGTAAAGTTTGATAAAAGTACGCGCAATTTTTGCTGTAGAGTATGTGGCGATTCAATTGATCTCTTGACAGGTGGTGCATTATGGTATTATGTAGATTTGTGGCGTTGTAGCAGTCGCGCTGGGTATAAGACAATGATAGCTTAGTACTGGACGAGGACTTCAGCATTCGTGCTGGAAATAAGAAATGCCCGGTGTCTGAAAATATTCAGTGAAAAAATTGTAGTGTAACTACAGTGTGATAGACAGGTAGCAGATGGAAAGTTCTCAAACGATTGGTTCTTCGTACCCTCTCCCTGTTTCAAAAGAAGAAATTCTTTTGTGCGCGTGACTGCCAGTCCCTTCCACTGAAATCACATTTTACCGACATTATAATTCTTCCAACAGATATTTACATATAATACGAACAATGTAGAAGTATCTCAGATTTTTTCGAACCATTGACATGGCAATCGTTCGCCGCATGTTGTCAGTTACTGGTGTTGCTGTTATGTGTGAACAATAGTGTTGCAAACCGAATGTTAAAAATTTATATATTAGTAGTGTAAAATACTTACCCTGTGCTTTATAGTTCGAAAATGTTACGTCTTATTTGTCTTAAAACACTGAAGCTCTAATGAAACACTTTCAAAAATCAATTCTCCAGTCCTCGTAGAATAATTATGCACTAATTGAAACAGTTATTCATAATCTACGTACAACCTAAATCGAATTTGTCAGGAAATGTTTTCTCTAAGAAACAAGAATTTTATTTCAGGTAAGTCTTAACCATTTATTACATATTACTATTCAAAGATAATATTTGTTCGCCGATCGTTGCACTTCAGAAAGTTGGAAAAAACCAATATTCTCAAGCAGAGGAGGAGGATCATTCCCTGAATGACAAAAACATTGTCATATATGACATGCACGTCTTAACAGTCTGGAAGTGATGGAAATCGAGTTAGGACCAGTTACTATATTATTATAAATTAGCTTTCGCACGAGGTGTCTATTATTACATACCATTCCAAAACTTTCGATATTTATATTGTATAATCCACCTGCAGTTAATATGCACGGTCTGCTGCTTCTCATCTGCATGATATTTAAAAGTCGTTGAATATTCGCTGGCATTCGATACCATTTCGAGTCGTATCTATGTTAAAATTCACAAATTTAGGCGCTCCTGCGAATCTTAGGTCTTTATGTATTAACAACATACATTTTATCACTGAAATCTATGCTTTGATCGAGCAACATTTGTCCAGGCAGGCTTTCAACGTACAGATGAAATTTTTGAGCTACGAGGAAGACGACGGCTCGGATGAGTTCTTCAGGTCTGTCCAGGTAGATAACTACCTTGAAGATGAAAAGATGTATTACATTTTACTGTCGCATGTGGATGATTATATTTGTCGATACCTATTGTGAATAAATGTGTATTTACTTCAACGGCTGTCAGACTAATGTTAAGCATACTCAGACCCATTTGAGTCAAGTAGAAATTTCGACAACATTTCTCCAGTGTATGGTAAAACCTGAAAATACAATAAATAAACGATATTTGATCAAATTAGCTGCATGTGATTATTGTTTCGCTTTCATTTGTTTGATAATGACAGAAGGGCTTCATGGTGCATTATCACGCATTGTCTGAAATCTTCGTATCCTCCGTCCTCTATACTAGCTGCATTTGTTTCTAATAAATTATTTTCCGTTGCTTGCTGCACTTGGTATCTGTATGTATATACAATGACAAATTGTACTTATGTCAAGCACATAAGGGTTAATATATAAGTAATGCAGTATGTAGAATAATAGTAAATTTATATTAAATCACAATCGGGCATTCCTTTAATATATTTACCCACATGCTGCAAACAATCCGCTGGCGTGATAAATGACAGTAATATACAATGAATCCACGGTAATTATTATTAATACGACCAAAGCTGCGCAAACAGACAAATGCGTATACGCAGCATAAAAATATTCATACTCGTCTAGGACCACGTAATGAACTTTAATTATGTGGTATCGTGATCGAGTTTCGTTTAGTGGCACAAGAATATCTAGAATTGGATTAAGGAGTGGGATGAACACAAATATTTGAAGGAACATTAGAAGCGTACCTGAAAGAAATATCTCTCTGTTATCTATTATATATTGAAATATCATTATAAAAATCAGCAGTCCGTGTAACTACAATCTATGTAACGACTTACGCCTGTATAAGGCTGAAAGTTTACTTCCCTGTACAGTCATCTTTTCTATCATGTACAATTCCTTTCTAGCTTCCAGTTGCTTCCACCCCTTTGCCACAAGTTCAAATAATTTATTGAACTACAACAGAAGAAATCCTTATGATCTTCAACAGGTTATGAGATTCTTTCGACAATAAGATTGTACGTACACGGTTTCTGTTAGATCGAATGTTTAATACTTTAATAACAGTGACAGCTTCTGTTATTATTATTGGCAATCCTTCGATGATTTCATCCATATCCCTGTCACGTATGGCACCAAAAAGTTGTATAAACTGCCGAATCATGCGTACCGATCATGCAACAATATTATCTGATCATTTATTTTGTTGCTTACAGTTTACAAAATACGAGATGTTTTTTTTTATTTTTGTATTTCTATGTATTTCCCTACTGTCACTACATAAATAAACAACTACTAAAGATACGGTAAAACGTGATATTACCGTTGGACCGATGACGGTGATTAATACGAACATTATCAGGATTATCATAATATTACTGACATGATAATTTTGGTATGGATTTAGCCCAAGGAATGTTAGATATGTAGCAAGCACTTTGTAATGGCCACTATCGAGTACGTTAGATAACTGGTTGCCATTTTTCTGAAACACTGAGCATCTGAATTTGAGAGATAATCTTTTTGTCTTAAAAATAATATAATATGGCTGCACGCTAATGACTGTAAAGGAATGCAATAGTTATGAATTGTAAATGAAATCGAATGAATCCATCAAAATGACATGGGAAGTTACTATAAGTAACGCAAAATCCATCGACACGTTTAACAGTATTTGTAATGGTAATCATTTTTCTCTTACTACTTTTGTTTTAAGATTTGTAAGGGCAGCTGTAGTTTCAGCTAGTGACAGCAATGTAAAGCTACACATTTGCAAGAAAACTGTTTTGTCCGAAGTATGAAAGTTCTTCTATATATAACCGTAGAAATAATATCGCAATAACTCAGTGAATGCCGTCATCTGTGAAGATTGATAAAAGTACGCGCAATTTTTGCTGTAGAGTATGTGGCGATTCAATTGATCTCTTGACAGGTGGTGCATTATGGTATTATGTAGATTTGTGGCGTTGTAGCAGTCGCGCTGGGTATAAGACAATGATAGCTTAGTACTGGACGAGGACTTCAGCATTCGTGCTGGAAATAAGAAATGCCCGGTGTCTGAAAATATTCAGTGAAAAAATTGTAGTGTAACTACAGTGTGATAGACAGGTAGCAGATGGAAAGTTCTCAAACGATTGGCTCTTCGAACCCTCTCGCTGTTTCAAAAGAAGAAATTCTTTTGTGCGCGTGACTGCCAATCCCTTCCACTGAAATCACATTTTGCCGACATTATAATTTTTCCAACAGATATATACATATAATACGAACAATGTAGAAGTATCTCAGATTTTTCGAACCATAGACATGGCAATCGTTCGCCGAATGTTGTCAGTTACTGGTGATGCTGTTATCTGTGAAATAAAGTGTTGCAAATTGCGTGTTAATAATTAGTGTATTAATAGTGTAATATACTTAGCTTGTGCTTTATAGTTCGCAAATGTTACGTTTTATTTGTCTTAAAACACTGAAGCTCTAATGAAACAATGTCAAAAATCAATTTTCCAGTCCTCGTAGAATAATTATGCACTAATTGAAACAGTTATTCATAATCTACGTACAACCTAAATCGAATTTGTCAGGAAATGTTTTCTCTAAGAAACAAGAATTTTATTTCAGGTAAGTCTTAACCATTTATTACATATTACTATTCAAAGATAATATTTGTTCGCCGATCATCGCACTTCATAAAGTTGGAAAAAACCAGTATTCTCAAGCAGAGGAGAAGGATCATTCCCTGAATGACAAAAACATCGTCATATATGATATGCACGTTTTCACAGTCTGGAAGTGATGGAAATCGAGTTAGAACCAGTTACTATATTATTATAAATTAGCTTTCGCATGAGGTTTCTATTGTTACATACCATTCCAAAACTTTCGATATTCATATTGTATAATCCACCTGCAGTTAATATGCACGGTCTGCTGCTTCTCATCTGCATGATATTTAACAGTCGTTGAATATTCGCTGGCATTAGATACCATTTCGAGTCGTATCTAATTTAAAATTCACAAATTAAGGCGCTCCTCCGAATCTTAGGTTGCTATGTATTAAGAACATACATTTTCTCACTGAAATCTATGCTTTGATCCAGCAACATTTGTCCTGGCAGGCTGATAATGAACAAATGAAATTTTTGAGCCACGAAGAAGATGATGGCTCGGATGAGTTCATCAGGTCTGTCCAGGTAGATAATTACCTTCACAAGGACGAGAAGTATTACATTTTACTGTTGCATGTGCATAATTATATTTGTCGATACCTATTGTGAATAAATGTGTATTTACTTCAACGGCTGTCAGGCTAATGTTAAGCATACTCAGACCCATTTGAGTCAAGTAGAAATTTCGACAACATTTCTCCAGAGTATGGTGAAACCTGAAAATACAATAAATAAACGATATTTGATCAAATTAGCTGCATGTGATTATTGTTTCGCTTTCATTTGTTTGATAATGACAGAAGGGCTTCATGGTGCATTATCACGCATTGTCTGAAATCTTCGTATCCTCCGTTCTCTATACTAGCTGCATTTGTTTCTAATAAATTATTTTCCGTTGCTTGCTGCACCTGGTATCTGTATGTATATACAATGACAAATTGTACTTATATCAAGAACATAAGGGTTAATATATAAACAATGCAGTATGTAGAATAATAGAAATTTATATTAAATTGCAATGGAGCATTCATTTCATATATTTACCCACATGCTGCAAACAATCCGCAGGCGTGATAAATGACAGTAATATACAATGAATCCACGGTAACTATTATTAATACGATCAAAGCTGCGCAAACAGACAAATGCGTATACGCAGCATAAAAATATTCATACTCGTCTAGGACCACGTAATTAACTTTAAGTACGTGGTGGCGTGATCGAGTTTCGTTTAGTGGAACAAGAATATCTAGAATTGGATTTAGGAGTGGGATGAACACAAATATTTGAAGGAACATTAAAAGCGTACCTGAAAGAAATATCTCTCTGTTATCTATTATATATTGAAATATCATTATACAAATCAGCAGTCCATGTAACTACAATCTATGTAACGACTTACGCCTGTATAAGGCTGAAAGTTTACTTCCCTGTACAGTCATCTTTTCTATCATGTACAATTCCTTTCTAGCTTCCAGTTGCTTCCACCCCTTTGCCACAAGTTCAAATAATTTATTGAACTACAACAGAAGAAATCCTTATGATCTTCAACAGGTTATGAGGTTCTTTCGACAATAAAATTGTACGTACACGGTTTCTGTTAGATCGAATGTTTAATAATTTAATAACAGTGACTGCTTCGGTACCTATCACTACCAATGCTTCCATGACTTCATCCATATCCCTGTCACGTATGGCACCAAAAAGTTGTATAAACTGCCGAATCATGCGTACCGATCGGGCAACAATATTATCTGATCATTTGTTTTGTTGCTTACAGTTTACAAAATGCGAGATATTTTTAATTTTTATGTATTTTCCTACTGTCACTACATAAATAAACAACTACTAAAGATACGGTAAAACGTGATATTACCGTTGGACCGATGACGGTGATTAATACGAACATTATCAGGATTACCATAATATTACTGACATGCTTATTTTGGTATGGATTTAGCCCAATGAATGTTAGATATTTAGCAAGCACTTTATAATGGCCACTATCGAGTACATTAGATAACTGGTTGCCATTTTTCTGAAACACTGAGCATCTGAATTTGAGAGATAATCTTTTTGTCGTAAAAATAATATAATAGGATAGTACGTTAATCACACTGAAAGGATACACTAGATCAGAATTGTAAATGAAATCGAATGAATCCATCAAAATGACATGGGAAGTTACTATAAGTAACGCAAAATCCATCGACACGTTTAACAGTATTTGTAATGGTAATCATTTTTCTCTTACTACTTTTGTTTTAAGATTTGTAAGGGCAGCTGTAGTTTCAGCTAGTGACAGCAATGTAGAGCTACACATTTGCAAGAAAAGTGTTTCGTCCCAAGTATGAAAGGTCCTTTATATATAACCGTAGAAATAATATCGCAATAAATCAGTGAATGCCGTCATCTGTGAAGATTGATAAAAGTACGCGCAATTTTTGCTGTAGAGTATGTGGCGATTCAATTGATCTCTTGACAGGTGGTGCATTATGGTATTATGTAGATTTGTGGCGTTGTAGCAGTCGCGCTGGGTATAAGACAATGATAGCTTAGTACTGGACGAGGACTTCAGCATTCGTGCTGGAAATAAGAAATGCCCGGTGTCTGAAAATATTCAGTGAAAAAATTGTAGTGTAACTACAGTGTGATAGACAGGTAGCAGATGGAAAGTTCTCAAACGATTGGCTCTTCGTACCCTCTCCCTGTTTCAAAAGAAGAAATTCTTTTGTGCGCGTGACTGCCAGTCCCTTCCACTGAAATCACATTTTGCCGACATTATAATTTTTCCAACATGTTAGCGACAGCGTATTTTTAAACAATGGAATAGGATCGGGTGGCGAAGTACTAGGCACCCTGTGGATTATTTATGATGGGGACGCAGTCCTGCACGTGGTCGAAGAATGTTTTAGAGATGTCCGAGGATTGACATTGCCATTGCACGTCTTGGAAGTAAATGAATGGAAACAAACATCCTGTCGGCAGGCGATGGCTGGCGACCACCTTGGGTCTTCTAGCTATCAAGTGCCGGGGGATGGTTTATTATAGACAAGAGATAGAGACTTTGAGTACGGCAAGTGACCTGACGTCACATTGCTAAAGAATTTGGATTCTGCTCTTGTAGGATCTGGCCACGGAGTGGGGAAGGCAATGCCTTTTGGTAAGAGGACTGTGACGAACCCCATGGCACTTACCCCAGAACCTCCATCGCATAAGCATTCGTTTAGTAAACCTGACAATCTTATAGAAATAATTATATTATTTCTAACATCAGAAGTGGGATAAAAGACCGCGTAGCCAAACGGATATTAGTGATTGTAGTATCTTTTGGATCTATAGCGCCCGTTACAATGGACGGTGGGTAAAGTGTAAACGCGGAGCCGAGTTTGGAAAATTTGTTCCGTCGGTTCTTAGAAACGGTCGCGAATAATTCAGCCGCTCCTTCGGCACCCGCGACGGATAATTCTTTTGTGGAAGCAGTGCCGGAGTTTAGTGGTACGGATATCGGTGAGGATGCTCATAAGTGGTGTGATTTAGTGGAATCAATAACCGAGAAACTTTCTGCTACACAACGATTAAGTCTGGCTACTCATGCCGTGACGGGATCGGCCAAAAGATGGTACAGAGACTGGGAAGGTAACCCACGTACCTGGGCAAAATTCCGGGCAGACTTATGTTCTGTGTTTGTGTCCGAAGATCGGTTATGTGAGCGTTTATCTCGTGCGGTATCGTACAATAGTGATTCGGCGGGATCGTACACTGAGTATGCGCGTAATAAATTAAAATATTACGGTCAAACTCAGATAGCCTTCAAAGCTCACGAGTTAATTAGTTTTTTGATTGGGCACGTTCAGGACCCAAGTGTTCGACAATCGCTTAGAAATGCTCGGTTTACGTCTACCGCTGATTTGCTGAGTGGGATGGCTCATTTTGTGAAAGAGCCGAACAAAGAAAAGGGTGATCCTTTTCGGCGGAATGAATCGCGGGAACGTGGTGGACATTTCCGGGATTACAATAGACGTTCAATTATGCGCCCGGGAACTTCGCAAGTGCATTCTGGTTCTCGCAAGCGATGTTTCGAATGCAATGAAACAGGACATATGGAAAGGGAGTGTCCAAAGAAGAGGAAAGAAACGAGGGACGCACCTCGAGAGGAAGTGAAGACCAGTGACATCATCACGTGCACTTTCTGTTTAAAGAGAGGACATACGGAGTCCCAATGTTGGGGAAAACAAAGGACCTTGCGGGAGGACCAATTCCGAAAAAGATCGAGGACGGATCACAAGAAGCTGGAAGCCAATGCCCTACGGGTTAAGGCATTGGGTCTTACACCCCTTTTATTCGGTGACTTGATGGTGCACTGCCTATTAGACTCCGGTGCGGAATGTTCCATGGTGCGAGAGAAAATTGCCAAACAGGCGAATTGCAAAATCGAACCATATTTTACTAAGGTTTATGGATTGGGCGGCGGACTCGTGACGATAATCGGCCGCACGATAACAACCATACAGGCGGAAAATGCGGCAGCTGAAATTCAGTTCTTAGTGGTGCCTGATTCGGAGATGACCTATGATCTTATTCTGGGAGAGGATATCCTGGATTACGAGGAATTATGTGTCAAGAAGGTGGAGGGGGAGAAAAAGCTGCTACACTTCCCGTTACGACATCAGGAGGACACTAAGGCAACGGGATCAAAGTGCAACGCTATCAGCACGTTGCCGCCGAACATGAGTCAATTGCTGGAAGGTTTGTTGGGAAAGTATCAACAGATGATTGCAGATGGGTATAATCTGGGACCTGTAAGTACTGGCACACTAAAGATTCTTTTAAAAGAAGGGAAAATAGTGAGATATCAGCCTTACCGTTTGTCATTCGCGCAGCGTGCGGAGGCGCGACAGATTATTGCTGATTTAATAGCCGCTGGTATAGTAAGAGAAAGCAATTCACCATTTGCGAGTCCCATTATTTTAATACCTAAGGTGGGGGGTGGTACTCGAATGTGTGTGGATTATCGGGGATTAAATAAAATCACAGTTAGAGATAGTTATCCCTTGCCTTTGATTGAGGATCAATTAGACCGATTAGGGAAAGGGAATTTTTTTACCACGTTGGACATGGCGTCTGGATTCCATCAGATTCCAATTGACCACGAGTCAATAGAGAAGACGGCTTTTGTGACACCCGATGGTCAGTACGAATATCTTCGTATGCCTTTTGGATTGACCAACGGACCCTCCACTTTCCAGCGTTGTATGCATGCAGCGTTGGGAAATCTTCGATTCTCCCTAGCCGTGGTGTACATAGACGATGTAATTATTCCGTCTAAGACTATAGAAGAGGGGCTAGAATATTTGGATCAGGTGTTAAGCGCATTAGATAAGGCTGGTTTCTCGATCAACGTGGAGAAATGCAAATTTTTTCAAACCACTATCGACTATCTAGGGCGTGAAGTATCTGCCGACGGCATACGACCAGGAAAAAGGAAGATCAACGCCTTAGTCGAGTCTCCGGTTCCTACAAATGTTAAGCAAGTCAGACAGTTTATGGGCCTTGCGAGCTATTTCCGAAAATTCGTGCCGGAATTCGCAGTTCGTACGGCGTGTATTACAAGACTTACAAAAAATAATGTTCCATGGCAATGGGGACGAGAACAGGATGAATCTCATAAATATGTAATTGATCATTTGGTGTCGGAACCACTGTTAGTTATTTTTGATCCCAGCAAAGACACGGAATTGCACACAGACGCAAGCTCAGTCGGTTACGGAGGCATACGGTTCCAGAGAGTAAATGGAGATTTGCGCGTAGTATCATATTTTAGTCGCCGAACTACGGACGAGGAATCCAGATATCACTCTTACGAGCTAGAAACGCTTGCAGTTGTAAATGCTGTAAAATATTTTCGGGTATATCTCTTAGGCATTCATTTTAAAATCATCACGGATTGCAATGCTTTAAAAGCTACAAAAGATAAAAAACATATTTTACCACGTATAGCTAGATGGTGGGTTTATCTGCAGGATTTTCAATTCGACATAGAATACCGTAAAGGGAAGCAAATTGAGCATGTAGATTTTTTGAGTAGAAACCCGCCTAAGGGAAGGCGTGTAAATGCAGCTCGTTTAAACAAACAACTAATATCTACCGATTCATGGATTAAAGTGGCCCAAAGGCACGAAGAAGAGGTTCAGGCTCTAATTCAACGGATAGAAAAGGGAGACACGGTATGCAGTGACTTTTGTATAATTGATAGTATTCTATGCCGTAAAATATTAAGCGATAAGGGAAATAGCATTACGCGTTTTTACATACCGAAGGGGTATCGGATTTCCTCGTTGCGGCTTTACCATGATGAGAACAGTCATGTAGGATACGAAAAAACGTACGAATATATAGCCCGGAAATTCTGGTTTCCTCGGATGCGCTATTTCGTGCAAAAATATGTAAGGGATTGTCTCACCTGCATAGTATCTAAACGTCATGCAGGGCCGCAGCAAGGATTACTGCATCCAATTTATAAAAAACCGGTTCCATTTGATACGATACACTGTGATTGTGTTGGTCCTTTTACACAGACGAAGGAGGGGTATCAACATATTTTATTAATAGTAGATGCATTCACTAAATATTTACAATTAGTCGCTCTAAAATCGTTAAGTGGGGCGGAGATGTTGCAAGTGTTTAAACAACGACTAACCCTATTGTTGTATTAGATAGGGGGACAAATTTTACATTTAAACCATTACAGCAGTGGTTGAAAAAGCAGAATGTAGAACTACAACACATCGCTACAGGTGCACCGCGCGCGAATGGACAGGTCGAACGGTATGTCGCGAAGGTTACAAATTTGTTAACGGCAGAGGTTTCAAATGCATCAGAATGGTCGAACAAACTAGGTAAAATTCAAGAATCCTTAAACACAACAAAACAGTCATCAACTGGATTTGCGCCAACCTATTTGTTATTTGGGAATAATCAGAACGCAGGAAATGCCTTACATATTGAGGCTGAATTACCGGAGTTAGATGAAAAAATAGATGTAGTGCAAGACCGAAAAATTGCTGCCGAGAGATTGAAAAAAAATGCGGAAAATCAAAAAGAAAATTTTAATAAAAAGCGTAGGAATAACATTGAGTATAAGTTGAACGATACTGTTTTCATTAAACCTGCTACAACGCGGGGAGCAAAATTAGATACAAAATACGTGGGACCATTTGTAATTATAGAAAGCATGCCGAACGATAGGTATAAAATTCTGGGCGAATCGGGGAGGCCACAGGAGGCACCAAAGGATAGACTAAGGTTATGGAAGGGAGAATGGTCGGGAGAAGGCGATCTAGACCTTAGCGATAATGAGAATGGGAATGATGATGAATCGTGTTAGCATTATGTAGAATAAGTTCAAAATATGTAGCGAATTTGAAATAAAACTTGTAAGAAAGGAATAAAAGGGATCATCTGTAAGCAGTTTATATTATTGTTTTGTGTTTGGCGGTATCGTTAACAAGACATATGGGCGGTGTGCTGGTCTGTTCTCGCGGTGACGCTTGAGACACTGTGATTTGAGTGGCAATGGTCGGCAAAGAAGTAACGTATGAAAAGCGACAATTGGTGTGTACGAAATAAAGAACGTTATGGGTTCGAAGCAAAGATTATCATGGGTGACATAAGGCCACGGACTTGATAACATATTCGAAGGACGACGTTTGAAAGGTACACAAATTGCATTAATTAAAGGAAGTTACGATTCCGATGTGAACACTGTTAAGTGTTGTGTTTGGCTGAATGATCAGATTGCGTATAAAGTACGCAAGAAATGGTTATTGGAGCAATCTGAATGGCTCTTGAAAGTGACAAAATTGTTTGTTGATTTGAGCGTGTTACGCTGTTCAGAAGTATTAAATGATACGGTCTGATATTGGTGGCTACTAGCTGTTTGTATGAGTGCTTGTGCATTTGGTTGAGATACTTTGGTATCGTATGCTGTAATATACTGGCTGAATCAGGAATGGTCGAGTGGTATGATATTGGGTAGAATTGCTGTGTGAAAGGTCGCTTCTCGAGAGCGCGAAGCAGGTCAGTCTGGCCGTGTTAGCGACAGCGTATTTTTAAACAATGGAATAGGATCGGGTGGCGAAGTACTAGGCACCCTGTGGATTATTTATGATGGGGACGCAGTCCTGCACGTGGTCGAAGAATGTTTTAGAAATGTCCGAGGATTGACATTGCCATTGCACGTCTTGGAAGTAAATGAATGGAAACAAACATCCTGTCGGCAGGCGATGGCTGGCGACCACCTTGGGTCTTCTAGCTATCAAGTGCCGAGGGATGGTTTATTATAGACAAGAGATAGAGACTTTGAGTACGGCAAGTGACCTGACGTCACATTGCTAAAGAATAGGGATTCTGCTCTTGGAGGATCTGGCCACGGAGTGGGGAAGGCAATGCCTTTTGGTAAGAGGACTGTGACGAACCCCATGGCACTTACCCCAGAACCTCCATCGCATTAGCATTCGTTTAGTAAACCTGACAATCTTATAGAAATAATTATATTATTTCTAACAAACAGATATATACAAATAATACGAACAATGTAGAAGTATCTCAGATTTTTCGAACCATAGACATTGCAATCGTTCGCCGAATGTTGTCAGTTACTGGTGTTGCTGTTATATGTGAACGGAAGTGTTGCAAACAGGATGTTAAAAAGTTATATAGTAGTAGTGTAAAATACTTACCATGTGCTTCATATTTCGAAAATGTCACGTTTGTTTTATTTTTCTTAAATCACTGAAGCTCTAATGAAACACTTTCAAAAATCAATTCTCCAGTTCTCGTAGTATAATTAGTTATTCATAATCTACGTCCAACCTGAATTGAATTTGTCGGAAAATGTGCTCTCTAAGAAAGAAGAATTTTAATTCCAGAAAGGTCTTAACCATTTATTACATATTAGTATTCAAAGGTAATAATTGTTCGCCCATCATCGTACTTCATACATTTGGAATAATCAAATATTCTCAACCAGAGGAGAAGGATCATTCCCTGAATGACAAAAACATCGTCAAATATGAAATGCACTTCTTAACAGTCTGGAAGTGATGGAAATCTAGTTAGTACCAGTTACTCTATTATTAAAAATCTGTTTTCGGACGAGCTTTCTATTATTACATACTATTCCAAAACTTTCGATATTCATATTGTATAATCCACCTGCAGTTAATATGCACGGTCTGCTGCTTCTCACCTGCATGATATTTAGAAGTCTTTGAGTATTCACTGGCATTAGATACCATTTCGAGTCGTATCTATTTCAAAATTCACAAATTTAGGCACGCCTGCGAGTCTTAGGTCGTTATGTATTAAGAATTTACATTTTATCACCGAAATCTATGCTTCCATCGAGCAACACTTGTCCAGGCAGGCTTATAACGTACAGATGAAATTTTTGACCCACCAGGAAGACGACGGCACGGATGAGTTCTTCAGGTCTGTCCAGGTAAATAACTACCTGGAAGATAAAACGATGTATTACATTTTACTGTTGGATGTGGAAAATTATTTTGTGCATTTATATTGTGAAAAAAGTGTATTGACCTCAGCAGCTGTCAGACTAATGATAAGCATATTCAGACCCATTTGAATCAAGTATAAAGTTCGGCAACATCTCTCGAGAGTAACGTAAAATCTGAAAATACAATAAATAAACGATATTCGATTAAATTATCCGCATGTGCTTGTTCTTTCAATTGTATTTGGTACTGACAGAATGGCTTCGTGGTGCATTATCACGCATTGTCTAAAATCTTCGTTTCCACATTTCTCTGTACTAGCTGCATTTGTTTCTAATGAATTATTTTCCGTTGCTTGCTGCACCTGGTATCTATATGTATATACAATGACAAATTGTACTTGTATCAACCACATTATTATTAATATATAAACTATGCAGTATGTACAATAATAGTAAATTTATATTAAATTACAATGGGGCATTCATTTAATATATTTACCCACATGCTGCAAACAATCCGCAGGCATGATAAATGACAGTAATATACAATGAATCCACGGTTGTTATTATGAATACCATCAAAGCTGCGCAAGCAGACAAATGCATATACGCAGCATAAAAATGTTCATACTGGTCTAGAAGCACGTAATTAACTTTAAGTATGTGGTGGCGTGATCGAGTTTCGTTTAGTGGCACAAGAATATCTAAAATTGGATTAAGCAGTGGGAGGGACACAAATATTAGAAGGAACATTAAAAGCGCACCTGAAAGAAATACCTCTCTGTTATTATTATATATTGAAATATCATTATAAAAATCAACAGTAAATGTAATTACAATCTATGTAACGACTCACGCCTGTATAAGGTTGAAAGTTTACTTCCCTGTACAGTCATTTTTTCTATCATGTATAATTCCTTTTTTGCTTCCAGTTGCTTCCACCCTTTTGCCACAAACTCAAATAATTTTTTAAACTACAACAGGGGAAATCCTTATGATCTTCAACATGTTAAGAGCTTCTTTCGATAATAAAATTGTACGTACACGGTTTCTGTTAGATCGAATGTTTAGTACTTTAATAACACTGACAGCTTCTGTTATTATTATTGGCATTCCTTCGATGATTTCATCCAAATCCCTGTCACGTATGGCACCAAAAAGTTGTATAAACTGTAGAATGATGCGTACCAATCGTGCAACAATATTATCCGTTCATTTGCTTTGTTGCTTACAGTTTCCAAAATGCAAGAAATGTTTTTATTTTACAATTTCTAATTATTTTCTTACTATCATTAAACGAATATAAAACACTAAAGATACGGCAAAACGTGATATTACCGTTGGACCGATGACGCTGATTAATCCGAACATTATCAGGAATACCATAATATTACTGACATGATTATTTTGGTATGGATTTATTCCAAGGAACGTTAGATATTTAGCAAGCACTTTATAATGGCCACTATCGAGTACGTTAGATAACTGGTTGTCATTTTTCTGAAACACTGAGCATCTGAATTTGAGAGATAATCTTTTTGTCTTAAAAATAATATAATACGGCTGTACGCTAATCACTGTAAAGGAATACAATAGTTAAGAATTGTAAATGAAATCGAATGAACCCATCAAAATGACATGGGAAGTTACTATAAGTAACGCAAATTCCATCGACGCGTTTAATTGTATTTGTATTTGTAATCATTTTTCTCTTACTACTTTTCCTTTAAAATTTGTAGGGACAGCTGTAGTTTCAGCTAGTGAAAGCAATGTAGAGATACACATTTGCAAGAAAACTGTTTTGTCCGAAGTATGAAAGTTCTTCTATATATAACCGTAGGAATAATATGGAAGTAATTCAGTGAATGCCGTCATCTGGGATGATCGATAAAAAAAACCCGCTATTTTTGCCGTAAAGTTCGTGTTATTCAGATTTCTGGCGTTGTCAGCCGCGCTGGGGATAAGACAATAACGGCTTAGTAATGGATGAGTACTTCAGCGTTTCTGCTGGGAATAAGAAATGCACGGTTGTCTGGAAATATTTAATGATACAATTCTGCTGTAACTACAATTTGATTGTCAGACGGCAGATGGAAAAATCTCAGGCAATTGAACCTTCAAACCCTCTATATGTTTGAAAAGAAGAAATTCTTTTGTGCGCGTGACTGCCAGTTGATTCCCCTAAAAGCACATTTTCCCGACATTATAACTTTTCCGGCCCATATATAGATATAATACAAACAATGTGGAAGTATCTCAGACGTTTTCGAACCATAGACATGGCCACGTTCGCGACATGTCAGTTACTTGTGTTGAAGTTATCTGTGAAGTAAAATGTTGCAAAACGTGTGTTAGCAAATTAATATATTAGTAGTGTAAAATACTTACCTTGTGCTTCATAGTTCGAAAATCTCACGTTTTATTTGTTTTAAAGTACTGAAGCTCTAATGAAACACTATTAAAAATCAATTCTCCAGTCCTCGTTGAATAATTATGCATTTATTGAAGTAGTTATTCATAATCTACGTACAACCTAAATCGAATTTGTCAGGAAATGTTTTCTCTAAGAAACAAGAATTTTATTTTCAGATAAGTCTTAAATATTTATTACATATTACTATTCAAAGATAATATTTGTTCGCCGATCATCGCACTTCATAAAGTTGGAATAATCCAATATTCTCAAGCAGAGGAGAAGGATCATTCCCTGAATGACAAAAACATCGTCATATATGATATGCACGTTTTCACAGTCTGGAAGTGATGGAAATCTAGTTAGTACCAGTTACTCTATTATTAAAAATCTGTTTTCGGACGAGCTTTCTATTATTACATACTATTCCAAAACTTTCGATATTCATATTGTATAATCCACCTGCAGTTAATATGCACGGTCTGCTGCTTCTCATTTGCATGATATTTAGAAGCCTTTGAATATTCACTGGCATTCGATACCATTTCGATTCGTATCTATTTTAAAATTCACAAATTTAGGCGCTCCTGCGAATCGTAGGTCTTTATGTATTAACAACATACATTTTATCACTGAAATCTATGCTTTGATCGAGCAACATTTGTCCAGGCAGGCTTAAAACGTACAGATGAAATTCTTGAGCCACGAGGAAGATGACGGATCGGATGAGTTCTTCAGGTCTGTCCAGGTAGATAACTACCTTGAAGATGAAACGATCTATTACATTTTACTGTTGCATGTGGATAATTATATTTGTCGATACCTATTGTGAAGAAAAGTGTATTTACTTGAACAGATGTCAGACTAATGATAAGCATATTCAGACCCATTTGAATCATGTACAAATTTCGGCAACATTTCTCCAGAGTATCGTAAAACCTGAAAATACAATAAATAAACGATATTTGGTAAAATTAACTCCATGCGTTTACTGTTTCAATTTTACTTGATTTATACTGACAGAAGGGCCTCATGATGCATTAGCACGCATTGTCTGAAATCTTCGTATCCGCCGTTCTCTGTACTAGCTGCATTTGTTTCTAATAAATTATTTTCCGTTGCTTGCTGCACCTGGTATCTATATGTATATACAATGACAAATTGTACTTGTATCAACCACATTATTATTAATATATAAACTATGCAGTATGTAGAATAATAGTAAATTTATATTAAATTACAATGGTCCATTCATTTAATATATTTACCCACATGCTGCAAACAATCCACAAGCGTGATAAATGACTGTAATATACAATGAATCCACGGTAACTATTATTAATACGATCAAAGCTGCGCAAGCAGACAAATGCATATACGCAGCATAAAAATATTCATACTCGTCTAGGACCACGTAATTAACTTTAACTATGTGGTAACGTGATCGAGTTTCGTTTAGTGGCACAAGAATATCTAGAATGGGATTAAGGAGTGGGATGAACACAAATATTTGAAGGAACATTAAAAGCGTACCTGAAAGAAATATCTCTCTGTTATCTATTATATATTGAAATATCATTATAAAAATCAGCAGACCATGAAACTACAATCTATGTAACGACTTACGCCTGTATAAGGCTGCAAGTTCACTTCCCTGTATAGTCATCTTTTCTATCATGTACAATTCCTTTCTAGCTTCTAGTTGCTTCCACCCCTTTGCCACAAGTTCAAATAATTTATTGAACTACAACAGAAGAAATCCTTATCATCTTCAACATGTTAAGAGCTTCTTTCGATAATAAAATTGTACGTACACGGTTTCTGTTAGATCGAATATTTAATATTTTAGTGACACTGACTGCTTCGGTACCTATCACTACCAATGCTTCCATGATTTCATCCATATCCCTGTCACGTATGGCACCAAAAAGTTGTATAAACTGCCGAAGCATGCGTACCGATCGGGCAACAATATTATCTGATCATTTGTTTTGTTGCTTACAGTTCACAAAATGTGAGATATTTTTAATTTTTAAATTTTCATGTATTTTCCTACTGTCACTACATAAATATACAACTACTAAAGATACGGTAAAACGTGATATTACCGATGGACCGATGCCGCTGATTAATACGAACATTATCAGGATTACCATAATATTACTGACATGATTATTTTGGTATGGATTTAGCCCAAGAATTGTTAGATATTTAGCAAGCACTTTATAACGGCCACTATCGAGTACATTAGATAACTGGTTGCCATTTTTCTGAAACACTGAGGTATCTGAATTTGATAGATAATCTTTTTGTCGTAAAAGTAATATAATACGACTGTACGCTAATCACTGTAAATGAATACACTAGATCAGAACTGTAAATGAAAACTTATGAACCCCACATAATGACATGGGAAGTTACTACAAGTAACGCAAAATCCATCGACGCGTTTAATTGTATTTGTATTTGTAATCATTTTTCCCTTACTACTTTTGTTTTAAGGTTTGTGAGGGCAGCTGTAGTTTCAGCTAGTGAAAGCAGTGTAAAGCTACACATTTGCGAGAAAACTGTTTCGTCCGATGTATGAAAGTTCCTCTATATATAACCGTGGGAATAGTATGAATGTAATTCAGTGAATGTCAGTATCTGTGAAGATTCAATTGATCTCTTGACAGGTGGTGCATTATGGTATAATGCATATTTGTGGCGTCCTGGCAGTCGCGCTGGGGATAAGATTATAACAGCTTAGTGTTTGACGAGGTCTTCAGCGTTTCTGCTAGAAATATTTAATGAAATAATCCTAGTGTAACTACAGTGTGATAGTCAGGCAGCAGATGGAAAATTCTCAATCGATTGGACCTTCGAACCCCCTATCCGTTTGAAAAGGAGAAATTGTTCTGTACGCGTGACTACCAGTCCCTTCCACTGAAATCACATTTTGCCGACATTATAATTCTTCCAACACATATATCCATATAATACAAACAATATAGAAGTATTTCAGATTTTTTCGAACCATTGACATTGTTGCGTAGCAGTTCGAGATCGAGTGTGTCCAGACTCGTTACGACCACGCTTAGTATTATTTGTTATGTGTTAGAGGTGTGAAGAATTTCAAGTATGCCAAGTAGTTGTAAGTTACTATATACACCTTGAAATATATACGTTTATTTTGAATATTACACTGATTATAATATGCTGTTCGAAGTCTACGTGTTTCTTGTATTAATGTGCAAAGTTTAGATTTGTAGTGTTATGATTGAGTTCTTAAGTTACTTCTCCTCGCGATCTTATTTTTGTTCTCCTGCCTTCTTGAATGTTGCTAAAAATGTAACCTCGGTTTTTTGGTATTAGCAAGCTATTGGTGGATGAATTAGTGGACGTGGGAGGAAAGGGTATTAATGGTTGATTGTGATTGGTTTTGGAAATGACTTGAGAGCTGGTGGGGACGTTAAGGGAAAGGAGTGGGACTGGGGTGAGTTCTTTTCTTACTGTACCGAGGTCCGGGTTTTTCCTATTTTACGCTGACTTTTTATGCACCGTTAGAAAATAGCCTGGTCGCGCCACACGTGCATGCCGGCTGGCGCGCGGTCTACCTGCATGGGTCGCGATACCTGGTTATGGAAAAATTGGTGCTGAGCAAGACCCTTACGAATGGTCGCGAGTCAACAGACATGGCTATCGTTCGCCGCATGTTGTCAGTTACTTCTGTTGCTGTTATGTGCGAACGAAAGTGTTGCAAACCGAATGTTAAAAATTAATATATTAGTAGTGTAAAATACTTACCTTGTGCTTTATAGTTCGAAAATGTTACGTTTTATTTGTCTTATAACACTGAAGCTCTAATGAAACACTTTCAAAAATCAATTCTCCAGTTCTCGTAGAATAATTATGCATTTATTGAAACAGTTATTCATAATCTACGTACAACCTAAATCGAATTTGTCAGGAAATGTTTTCTCTAAGAAACAAGAATTTTATTTTCAGATAAGTCTTAAATATTTATTACATATTACTATTCAAAGATAATATTTGTTCGCCGATCATCGCACTTCAGAAAGTTGGAAAAAACCAATATTCTCAAGCAGAGGAGAAGGATCATTCCCTGAATGACAAAAACATCGTCATATATGATATGCACGTTTTCACAGTCTGGAAGTGATGGAAATCTAGTTATTAGCAGTTACTCTATTACTAAAAATCTGTTTCGCACGAGCTTTCTATTATTACATACCGTTCCAAAACTTTCGATCTTCATTTCGTATAATCCACCTGCAGTTAATATGCACGGTCTGCTGCTTCTCATTTGCATGATATTTAGAAGCCTTTGAATATTCACTGGCATTCGATACCATTTCGATTCGTATCTATTTTAAAATTCCAAATTTAGGCTGCCCCTGCGAATCTTAGGTTGTTATGTATTAAGAACTTACATTTTACCACCGAAGTCTATGCTCTGATCGAGCAACACTTGTCCAGGCAGGCTGATAACGTACAAATGAAATTTCTGAGCCACGAGGAAGACGACGGCTCTGATGAGTTCTTCAGGTCTATCCAAGTACATAACTACCTGAAAGATACCAAATGTATTACGTCCAATATTTTCTTTTTGTTTCGTTTTTAATAATTATTTATTGTTATAGCTGTTGTCAAAAAGTGTATTTACTTCGACAGCTGTCAGACTAATGATAAGCATATTTAGCCCCATTTGGATCAAGTATAAATTTCGGCAACAACTCTCGAGGGTATCGTAAAACCTTAAAGTGTAATGGATGAATCATATTTAGACAAATTTTTTTCATCTCGTTCGTATTTGAACTCAATCTAATTTATACCGACAGAACAGCTTCGTAGTGCATCTTCACGCATCTTTTGAATTCTTCGTATCTAGCGTTCTCTATAATAGCTGCAGATTTGTCGAATGAATTTCTTTCTGTTGCCTGCTTAACCTGGAATCTATGTGTATTTAGAATTGCAAATTATATTTATTTCAAGAGAATATGTTCTAGTAAACGACGAATGCGGTTTAAAGCATAATAGAAATTCTATTTTTTATTCTGAATAATATATTTACCCACATACTGCAAATAATCCACAGGCGTGATGGATGATAGTAATATACAATGAGTCTACTGCGATTATCGTAAACACGACAAATGCTGCGGAAGCAGACTGGTGCATATACGCAAGAAAGAAATGCTCGTTCTGGTTTATAATCACATAATTAACATTAAATATGTGGTGTCGTGTTCGAGATTCGTTTAATGGCACAATAATATCTAGAGTTGGATTAAGTAATGGAGTGGCAAGAAAAATTACAAGGAATACTAATAGGGTACCTGAAACGAATACTTCGGTCTTATCCCTTCCGATTTTCTCCGTAATCTACGCAAATACTTACGCCTGTACAAAGCTGCTAGTTTACCTCCTTGTTCAGTAAATTTCTCGAGCATGCACAAATCATTTGTTGCTTCCAGTACTTTCCACCCGTTTGCCACGGATTCAAATAAACTTCTGAACTACAACAGGTCAGATCGTTGCAGTCTCCCGTGTATAATGCGCTTCGTTGCAATATTAATATTCATATACGTACGCGTGTTTTGTTAGATCGAATGTTTACTACTTTCATAATACCGACAAATCCTGTAATTATCAGAGGCAAATCCTCGATAATAGCGTCCAAATCCCTGCCATTTATCGCATCATGAAGTTGTATCGACTATCGTGCGTACCGATCATGTAAAAACATTATTTGATTATTTACTTCGCTGTTTGTAGTTCGCCAGACGCAAGATACCACTTTCTTTCTAGTCTGTCTATTCTCCCAGTACGATTGATCAAATAAAAGATTGCAAAAATACTATAAAACGTGTTTTACTTACCGTCGGACCAAAAATGGTTATACTACTGATCAGTATCGCGCCTACTATAGCATTGCTGATGTAATTATTTTGGTACGGATTAATTCCAAGGCATGTCAGATATTGAGCAAGCAATTTATAATGTTCAATATCGAATGCGTTGTAAGATTTCGTGTCATTTTCCTGAAACACTGAGCACCTGCACTTAATTCAGAATCATATATTTTCCACAGAAACAACGTAACACACTTTTTATGCTGATAATTATTATATATTATAATTCACTGTACAACGGATACAAATTTTCAGATGATTATGAGGAGTAATTAAGAAAAATCAGACAGAAACTCGAGTTATAACCACGTGTTCAGGTTTAATCGTATTTCATTTACTACTCTTACTTTTAGATTGGAGATGACGGCGCCTCAATTAGTGAAACCTATATGGTACTAGAAGTTTGGAAGGAAATGGTTCTAGTGAAACTATCTAGCTTCTCCTTTATAGTATCGAAGAATCAATGACATTCAGTCAATTCGACAACCGCCACCATCCCCGTGATGGACGATAAGTGTGCAACTATACATGTAACTGCGCCTATCAAGTATTACTACCAATCAATTGATCAGTGGACAGGTATCCATTATACCTTCGGTATAGACCGGTGAGGTTCTAACAACTATTCAGTAGATAAGAAAATAATAGGTCAGTTAAAAAAGTAAATGTAAAAAACTGCCAAAAGTAAGGAACTAAATGAATAGTATTCAATATTTAGTGGACCAATGTGCAGTGCGTTCGCCAGACGGAAAATTGCACACTGCCAACAATGTACCATTGAGCCTCCTTGAATAATTTAAAGGCATGATATGACATCTGTCGGAGTTTCGGAAGCGACAGAAAAAGAAAGTGAGTACGAAGATTGCGTCTCGCCCTAGGCTTGCTAGCGGACTCGTCAGTAAGGCATGGGATAGTAGGAAATGGTCCGGAGAGCCGGATCGTCGTGCTCGTCCCCCAGCGATACACAGCGAACTAACTTCTTTCATTCGAATTACATTCGGTGGACTTCCGCGAATCATAGGTGAAGAGAATTCTTTCCAGACAGTAATGTTCATGTGAATGTTGCCAGTTTCGTGTCACTTGTGAACATGAATGTTCGTACAGTGTACAGAGTGTATCGAGAGTATATTCAGATTTTGAACAATTTGATAAAGATTGATAAAAATCGTACTGTTAAAGAGTATCATCTAAACGGCAATTGTCATAGTAAAAATAGTATAGTGATAATAACAATAGACAATTATTTCTTTTCTAGTTTCCCTCGAAGTGAGGATCTGCACTCCCAAACAACTATAAGCAATAGCGAGAAACTTTGAAACATGTTGGAAGCGCGGACAGAATATCGGTGAGATTGAATGAGCAAAAGTTTCATTTATGTACAGTAGGTTTATAATTTGTAGCACATTTTATGTACTATTATTATACAATATACTTTAATCAGTGGAAAAACAGATAAAAAACATTTCACTTCGCTCTTACAGCAATTTTACTTAGAAGTATGCCCAATTACATATCATTTGCTAGATAAAAACAACATTTAACAACGAATCTTATTCCCTGATCCTCACGCATCAGAGTGTAATGGAGATATTTATGTACTTTCGAGTAGAATAGTAGAATCATTCCATCAGTGACAAGAACATCGTGATATACGACATACACGTTTTGACAGTCTTAAAATCAAGAAATTCTGGTTACTATCGATTGCTGGTATTATTGAATCCCACCAATTGCTTGAGTTCTCCATTAATACGTACCATTCCGAAACTTTCGATTTTCATTTCGTATAATCCACCTGCTGTTAATATACAGGGCTTACTGCATCTCATTTGCATCGTATAAAGAACTCTTTGAATATCCACTGGCATTTGATACCACTTCGACGAATATCTACTTAAAAATTCATAAAGTTACGTTTATTCTGAAAATTTTCATTCTGCGTGTAGCTATCAGAAATGTACATTTTATCGCTAAGTTCTATACTTTGATCTAGTAAAACTTGTCCAGGCAGACTGATGACGTATAAATGAAAATATTGAGCTACGAGAAACACGGTAACTCTTATGAGATCTTCGGGTCTGTTCAGGTACATGACAACCTGCAATGTAAATGAATTAATATATTTTACGTGTCCTTTTTATTGGAATAATTATTTATACGAATAGCGTCTGTGAGTTAATATATTTACTTCAACAGCTGTCAGTGTAATAACAAGTATATTTAATCCCATTTCAATCAAGTATAAATTCCGGCAACATCTATCGAGGGTCTTGTGAAACCTCAATACGCAATGAACAAAAGATATTTGGTTAACTTCTTTAATACTAAATATTACTGTATTTCTGATTAATTGATACCGACAAAACAGCGTTGTAATGCATCATCACACATTGTTGGAACTTTTCGGATATTCCGTTGCGCATGTTGGACCCATCTTTTTCTACAGGAATATTTTCTGTTGCTTGTTGAACCTGATAGCTGCACATATTCTCAATAAAAACTTATATGTATACAATTATATATTTCAAATATGTAAATGTTAAACGATACCCTGTACAGAACAAGGTACAGTAATAATTGTAGAAACAATTATACGTTCTATATCAGTTGTCATATTTACCCACATACTGCAAACAACCCGCTAGCATGATGAATGATAATAATGTACAATGAATCGACGGTGGTTATCATAAATACGATAAGGGCCGTGAATATGGACAAATGCACGTAGACGGAATAAAAATAATCCTGCTCGTCTATTAACACGTAATTAACTTTAAACATGTGATGTCGTGCTCGAGATTCATTTAACGGCACAATAATATCCAGAGTTGGATTGATCAATGGGGTGAGCAGAAATATTACCAGGAATGATAGTAAGGTACCTGAAATGTATAACCCTATTGTATCTATTGTGAATGTAATTATTATTATAAGACCTGCCCATAATTTACGCAACCACTTACGCCTGTACAAGGCTGCCAGTTGAGCTCCCTGGCTAGTAAATTTTTCGAGCACGAATAAACCCTTTTCCGATTCTAATCCCTTCCATCCCTTAGCTACAGAATCCAATAAGTTTCGGAACTGCAACACGTGAAATCGTTATGACATAGAGTGAAAAACGTGTTTCGAGGTAATATTAATATATACCTACGCGTGTTTGATTCAGTTGTATGTTTAAAAGTTTCATAATGCCAACAACTCCTGTAATTAACAATGGCAAATCCTCGATAATTCCGTCCAAATCGTACTCCCGTAAAGAATAAAAAAGTTGTATGATCTGCCGAGGAGGAATTATACTTGATCATTTGCTTTGTCGCTCACAGTTCTTGAAATACGTAATATTTTTCATTTCTCTAGATCTATCATTCTACTGTGTTTGATACAGTAAAAGATAATATAAAAGTGGTGTATCGTGTTTCCATTACCACTGGCCCGAATATACTTAAATTGCTGCCCAATATCGCCATCAAAATAGCGTTATTCACTTTATTACTCTGATATGAATTTATTCCAAGAAACGTTAGGTATTTGGAAAGCATTTTGTAATGTTGAATTTCGAGTGCACAATATGTTTGCTTCTCCTCGTTCTGCAACACTGAATACTTTCACTTAAAAGAATGTACAATCGTGAAATAAAAACTGAATACATAAACAGAAAATACTGCGGTGATCGGTAGTAGGAAAATCATGCAATAATTAGTAAATTATATCTATGTCTTTACAATTTAAATTACTTTCACTCACTTTTCTTTTATTATTCTTTGTTTCGAATTTCAACCCGCGATGTCTCTGTCGGACGATCGAATTGCACCGCCAGACTTGTGTAAGAGAACTGTTCTATCGAACATATGGAAAGTGTTCTGAGTATCATCGCAGGAGCAGTGACATTTAATCAATCTATTGGACATTGTCATATTCGCCAGTGGATAAAATTATAAGCATGCAATTTTTCATGCAAACATTATTACGGATCAATTCAACGTGCGACAGGTACCCATTGTGGATTCAATTTGAACATGTCACGTTGTATTAGATATGCAGTAGATAAGAAAATAACGCTTCTCGCATTTCTGAGGCCTCCAATACACAAATTGCAAAGAGATTATTGTGTGATAGTCAGGTGGCAGAGAAATGCCCCAGTACGTATTCCTACCAACTGTTAACCGTTGCCCTGCAATTACATTTTCCCGGCATCGAAACTTTTTCCGATCCATAAATACAAATAATAGTGAAGGTCTCTCGGTCCTATAGATATCGCAAACGTTTGACGCATGTTGTTAGTTAAGTGTTTCCTGTGAACCGAAATATTACTACTTTCTTGTATCGCTGAGAAATTGATTCATTGGGAATAATTTGCTCGATTAGGTATTGTAATTTTGTGTATTGTAAGTCTGAAATAGACATTTCTGTATTGCATTAGAATATATGGTGCTTACGCAAATAATTAAAATATCATTTATGTCGTCCACTTACTATGTTAAACCGACAAATTCACGTTCCATTACGTTTAAAAATAATAATTCAAAAAATGAGCTGCCCTATTCCCGTGGTATTTCAAAAACTTATTAACACACCGTACCAAAGGCAGATGCGGGCGTTAATAAATTTACGAAAATATGTTTCATTAAACAGGCGCGATTATTTTATTTGCAGATACAATCGTCGTTTACATTATTTTTCCACGACAATTAATCGGCTTCTCTTTCCGCGAAATAATCAATTACGTATTATCGACAACATTCAAGAGGACGTTTTCCTTCCCTGTTGGCCGTATTTCATAATGTCGCCGGAACGGATTATTTTCGAGAATAGCGGTGTCCTGTAATTATCCCAACAGCGACAGAAACATGGTCATATACGATAGGCACGCCTTAACGGTCTTGAAATTAAGAAAGTTCCGTTACCATCAATCGCTCGTATCATTAACATTCAAAATAATGAATTAGCTCCCCAGTAATACGTACTATCCCGAAACTTTCGATCTTCATTTCGTACAATCCACCTGCTGATAGTATGCACGGTTTATTGCACCTGATTTGCATTGTATAAAGAAGCCTTTGATGATTCAGTGGTACTTGATACCAGTTCGATGCGTATCTATTACGAAGTGCGTAAATTCAATTATCCGCCCGCGATTCTAATTCTACCTGTATATGAGAAACTTACATTTTATCGCCTAACTGCAAGCTTTGATCCAACAAGACTTGTCCAGGTAAGCTAATGATGTATAAATGAAAATTTTGAGCTATTAAGAACAAGGCCAGCCTGACGAATTCTTCAGGCTTGTTAAAATAAACGACTGCCTGTAAAGCACAAATATCAGCATATTTCATTGTTTCGATTAGAGCGAATTTTTTATTCGGATATCTATCGTTAAAGATATATTTACTTCAACAGCTGTCAAGCTGATGGTAAGCATGTTTAGCCCGATTTCCATCAAGTACAAGTTCCGGCAACATTTGTCGAGAATCTTGTGAAACCTTAAAGCGTAACAAATAATCTATAATTAGTTACATTGTCAACTATCGTTGATGAATTAATTATCAATCCAAACGATACCGACAAAATGGCTTCGTAATGCATCACCACGCACTGTTTGAACTCCTCGTGTCCACCATTATCTTTGCCACCTTTATTATTCTCCAATAAATTGTTCTCGGTTGCCTGCTGCACTTGATACCTGCACACATTCACAATTGGCGAAGCAAATTTGTTTAATTCCGGCGGCAATTTGATGCAAAAGTTTGGCCGTTTAGTGCGTGGTAATTTTATTGTTGGAAAAATAATTCTATTTCACCTAAATATATTTACCCACATACAGCGAACAATCCACAGGCATGATGAATGATAGTAATATACAATGAATCTGCAGTAATTATTGTGAACACGACAAAGGTCGAGGAGGCAGATAAATGCACATACACAGCATAAAAATGCTCGAACACGTCTAGGATCAAGTAATCAACTTTAAACACGTGTTGCCGTGGTCGTGTCTCGTTTAATGGCACAATCATATCCCTGATCGGATTAAACAACGGGATGAACAGAAATATTACCAGAAATGTTAATAAAGTACCTGAAATTATCACTCTCCGATTTATGTATATCGTACGGCGTACAATTGTTGCGTGAAATAGTTTTTCCAAAATGCACGATTATAGAAACTTACGTCTGTACAGTGCTACTAGCACGCGTCCCTGTTCGGTGAACTTTTGTAGCATGCATAATTCAGTTTTCGATTCCAATAATCTCCACTCCCTTGCCATGTACTCAAATAATATTCTGAACTGTATACAGGTGATATCGTTATCATCTTCAACGTATAATATATAAACTCCGTATGCAGTTTATTTGTAAAATATACGTACGCGTGTTTTGTTGGATCGTATGCTTAATATTTTTAGAATGCTGATACTTCCGGTAATTACCAGCGGTAAATCTTCGACAAAACCGGCCAAACTCCTGTCGCGTATCACGTCAAAGAGGTGCATCGTCTATTAAATTTAAAATCCCGATCGTGTAACAATATTAACTGATTATTTATTTCGCGGTTTGAATCTTTAACGAATCGCGAAATAATATTTCGACTCTGCTAGTTGCATCCGTGCGCTATTAGTGGTAAATGAATGAATTCTACAAAAGTGTCGCAATTGAGTCGTCTTACCACTGGAAAGATGAAGGTAACGCTGACGAGCAGTATCGTCATTACTATAATGTTACTGGTTTGTTTATCTTGATTCGGGCTTAACCCATAGTATCCCAGATGTTTTAGCAGCATCTTGTAATGACCAACATCGATTACATTGTACATTTGCTTGTTACTTCTCTGAAACACTAAATTATTTGTATTTTAAGCGACAGTCTGAAATTCGCGATTGCAACCGAGTGGCGGAGCTTTATCTGCTGGTCATTGTAGAATAGTATGCCGAAGCAAACGAGGAAATAATGATTTACCAAAAAAAAAATTAAATCTACGCGTTCACATTTAGGTCTATTTGTATTCATTTTTATCTTACTATTGTTTGCTTCGAATTTGAAACGAGAATGATTCAGCGAACGGAGTCAATGCAGCAGTAGAGGCGTCTATGGAAAATGGTCTATAGAAAGTATCTGTCCCTTGCAAGATGTGGGCTGACATATTCAACGATCGATAAATGTAGAAGTATCTGTGTAGTTTCGACCATCGGATATTATGGCGAATTGGATTACGGGACAGCTATTCATTGCTCTATAATAATAGTAGAGCGATTTTCTATCAGCTACGTGGTGCATAAGAAAATAATGGCTCAGTCTGTCCTGTGGTTCGAACAGCTGTGCTGCAAGTTGGATGCACGTTAATATCTCGAAATATTCAGAGCATGAAATATCAGTGTGACTGAGATGTATATTTTGAACCGACTGGCCATTGACATCTATTAAATTTTTGATAAGGAAGTATGTTATCGTGCGTATCTCCGTTCGCCACTCATGGGTTTTCTCGTTGCCCCGCTCTGGACGAAGAAAATCATATTTCGCAAACGGGTGCCGCTATAAGAATTTGTATCTAAATGAAAATTTGGCTTACGATGTCTGAACATATTTGTGCATGGGAAATGTTATTTATTGTTTTCCGTAAGTTTGGTAAGCTGTGCTTAATAAATTTATTTGCACGTTCACACAATTATTTACACCGTTTTATATCAATATAGTCTACGTTGGATATTTTCTTCCATCTCAGGTACAAAATATGACAGTTACTACTAAATATTTGCAGCAGGTAATGGAGGATCAGTCCCTTAACGACATCAACATGGTAAAGTACGACATGCACATTTTGAATGTCTTGAAATTAAAATAACTATTAAAAGTATTTTGTTTGATACGTTTAACTATAATAATTATAATACAGTGTTACATACGTTTGCGAAATTTTCCATATTCATTTCGTACAAACCACCTGCTGTTAATGCACACGGCTTTTCACTCCTTATTTGCATTGTATGAATCATTTTTTGAACTTTCACTGGTATCTTGTACCATTGGGAGCTGTATCTGTTACAATGTCAGAAAAATCGGGCGTTACAATTGTTTCGGTTATTTGTATGTTGCGTGAATGCGAAGAACACGTACATGTTATCCCGCAACTCGAAACAATGATCTAGGAGCACCTGTCCAGGTAAACTGATGACGAATAAATGAAATTGCTCCCCTCCTAGGAATGCAGCGGTTCTGATCGCTTCTTCCGGTCTGTTTAAATTTAAGACAGTCTGCAAAATTAAGCTGTTAATTGCATTAAATATTTTCCAGGGCTTGTTGTCGTGTCCTTTGGTTTGCCTTACTTGTACAGCTGTTACACTGATGCCCATCATATTCAAACCGACTTGTATCAAGTAACTATCTCGACTGCTCTCATTTAGAATGTTGTAGAATCTTAAAACGGGTAAGAAAAAGAGAAAGAAATTAATCTAGATTAATATTTAGTATACAATCGGTTATATTTCGTTAGTATTTGATCGGTACGAACTGGATTGCTTTATGATGCATTATCAAGCAACATTTAAAGTGTTCATGTGCGTTATTCCGTGAATTCTCATTAATTAGCGAGTCCCAATTTTCTGTCGCCTTTTTCACCTGGTGGCTGTATTAATAGAAAGCAGTAGAAGAAACAGATATAACGCTCGGTTAGCACAAATGCGAAGGATAAATGTAGAAACAAAAATCATGGTGCTTTTATTAGTGTTATTATATTTACCCGCACACGGCAAACAATCCACAGTTATGGTGAATAATGAGGATGTATAACGAATCAACCGTAATTATAATCAGTACAACAACGCTTGCCGACCAAGCCAAGTGCAGGTAAACGTAAAAAAAATATTTTTCCGCGTCAAAAATTAGGTAATTAACTCTAATTGCTTGCTGACGCGGTCGAGTTTCGTTTAGGGGGAGAACAATGTCCATCATAGGGATTAATAATGGACCCATGATGAAAATTAGAAAAAAAGTCAATAAAGTGTCTGAAAAGCATACAATTGATCAGTCGCGTATAAGCATTAATTAAAACATGTTTCCTCCAACAAAACGTTCTAAAAATTAGAGATAGATAATCATGACACAATCAAATATTTACGTCTGTATAACTGTGCAACTTTACTTCCTTTCGCAGTAATATCTTCCAGCAAATACAATTCATTATTCAACTTCAGATGTTCCCATTCTTTTGTTACAAAATCAAATAATCTTTTAAACTATAATACAATATGTATCCATGACTATTGAGCAAAGACGATTTTCCTGTATAATAATGAATACACATACATTCTCCCTGTTGAGATACACGTTCAATATTTTCACGACACTGGTGGCACTTGCGATTAAATGCGGCATGCACTCGATTACTGCGTCTATATCTTCTCCACGCAATGACACATATATATCGAATAACTATTGCGGCACAGGTCCCCATTGTTCAACAACATTACCTGATTATTTACTTTGTTACATCGAATACAATCGATTCAGTTTCCTGATGTTACGTGGCGCATTTCTTTCGCATTATTGAACTATACGTAAGCGAGGATTTACAGTTTTCTATATTACATTTAATAGGTTTCACTTACCGTTGGAACGACAACGCTCATCGCACTCAACACCATTAAAATAACAATTATCTTCCCGATCCTGTTTCCTTGATACGGATCCTGACCCAAAAATAACAAATATTTCCTGAGCATATTATAATAGGGGATGTCGAACACATTGCGACACTGTATTCTATTTTTCTGAAAAACTGAACGTCTAAACTTTAGGAAACAGTTATGTGCTTTTAAATCGTTTTCAATATCACAATAATATCATTAATACAACATATCGTTAGTTTATATAAATTCAAAAAAATGTTTCAATCATGATACACCACGATTCTCTTTCTCTTACTGTCCATATTTCCAGGCCTCTGGAATAACGACATTTGGAGTCATGTAACATATGTATGTGGCAGCAATCGTTTCAAACAAAACTGTCCGGCTGAATATATGAAAATTGAACTTTATAGTTTCATTGAAAAAAATGGAATTACATTTATCTAGTAGAATATAGGTATCGTTGACGTTCAATGACAGTTCTAATATGTTACTTTGCCCATGAAATATCAATGACCAATTGTTTGATCGCCTCGACAGGTATGTATTACAAAGTGATTTTCCGTGCATGTGTGCATAAGGGAACAACTTTGCGGTAGATAAAAGAGGGTGGCGTGATATTTCTCGTGGATCATACATTGCAATGGCAATGAAAAATTCATGGCTATTTTGAAATATTAAATTTAATAGCTGCAACGTTACATTCACTAGAATATACGGCGATACGCAGACCGTCTTCAAACAATTTATCGTCACGGGCCCTTGAATTTTTGATGTTGTACAAATGTCACTTATCTCAGACGAGGTAAAGTAGCATGTTCCTGAAAGAGAAGAATTCCATTTATACATAGATTTTCTTGTAGCTAACATCGTGTTTCTTTTCCTTTGTGAAACTTTTCTTTCAATTTGTGATGTTACATCGCGGAACAAATATATAGACATTTATGTGAGACAGTGAAGTATCTTACAGCGAAATACTTTGTCCTAGAACCTTGATCATTAGAGCATTCGTTGTAACAGGATTGTCCACATCGATGATCAGAGGATATCTGTTAAAGTTAATAGTAGAAGCTACCACTTCTAACAGGTGAGAACATTAGTCCAGTTAGTGCAGTTCATTTGTTGAAAACAAATAAAAAATAAAAATTGTTATTACGACCAAATGATTTAAGTTACAGCAACGGGGTATTTTTTATTGTGTAGTTGATACTCTGCCTTTTTATTTGACCACCTATTTATTAAGAAACAACAACCAGTGGCCGAAATAACAATTTTTTAATATTTTGTCGGTAACGATATGTCGATAACCGGGTGTGTGGCGCCATCTCGCGTCTGCGGTCTTTTTCGCGGTTTTCCACACCGCCAAAACCGAATTCCTGGATTACATCGTTAAATTAAGCAATTGTGTTTTTCTCGGCTACCAGTGCATATTTTTTGACCGGACTGGTCTTAAAATAAAGCTACGAACCATAGCTACCTCCTTCAACAGTTTAAACAATATAGCGTTTGTGGTTTAAAAGTTATAAACAATTAAAGAATCGGAAAAAATGCACTCCGGGTCACTCCACTTATCTCGACTTCTGGAGGAGCTAGATTAATGATCGTCTGCTCAAAATGAAGGTAAAGGATGCCGCTACACGACAATAATCGATTTATAAATGTTGCATTTGTAGTTCAATTTTTATAAACAATTTAACAATTTGTTTCAGAATTGCACCGACACTATACACGAGGGCCGATCTAATGGAGGCTGATATTGTTCCTTGAGCCAAGACCTTTAAACAACCACCAATGGCCGGGATAACAATTTCTAAATATTTTGTCGGTAACGATATGTCGATAACCGGACATGTGGCGCCATCTCGCGTTTGCGGCCTTTTTCGCGGTTTTCCACACCGCCAAAACCGAATTCCAGGATTACATCGTTAAATTAAGCAATTGTGTTTTTCTCGGCTTCCAGTGCATATTTTTTGACCGGACTGGTCTTAAAATAAAGCTACGAACCATAGCTACCTCCTTCAACAGTTTAAACAATATAGCGTTTGTGGTTTAAAAGTTATAAACAATTAAAGAATCGGAAAAAATGCACTCCGGGTCACTCCACTTATCTCGACTTCTGGAGGAGCTAGATTAATGATCCTGTGCTCAAAATGAAAGTGAAGGATGCCGCTACCTGACAATATATGATTCATATATGTTGCATATGCTGTTAATTGTGTATAAACAACTTAATAGCTCGTTCGAGTATTACACCGAAACTATACACTAAGCCCCTTTCCAAAAGTAAAGCTTCTTTCTTCAAGAAAGAAAAAAGAATAACCCTTGCCACATAGTTTAGTTATAGTAAATTGGTTTCTAAGAATAGTTTGTCACTATTAGCGCATAAGTTTCATTTAGAACAATTATGTAATTAACTGTTATGTACACCTAATATATATTTGAATAAATCTTAAATGAAAAGAATTCTACCCCCTCTTTATTTTAACACCTTAACTATCCTTCACAAGACCTAATTCCAATTCCTTAAACAAGTACTGTCGTGCATGAACTTTAATTGCACAGTTCACAAGCGGAGAACTTGTAAAAATAGGCCTCCACATTACTAAACATGTTGCAACCAGGTATGCCTAAAGCGCCACACCAAAATTCAAGCAGGTTGTAAAGAAATGCCCAGCGAAAATGTAATATGCTTGCAAATGACACCTCGGGAAGATACAATAAAGTTGTATCCAGCGCCTCTGGAAAATATTAGATAGTTGCAAGTAATGCCTAAAGAATGCAACCAAGTTGCAAACAACGCCTCGCGAAAATGCAACAAAGTTGCAAACAACGCCTCGCGAAAATGCAACCAAGTCGCAAACAACGTCTCACGGAAATGCAACATTGTTGAAAAAATTGCTTCAATGTAGCGCCAGAAATTTTGCAACAATGTTGCAAATTGTGTTTCGCGAAAACGCAACAAAGTTGAAAAGAATTCTCGAAAAAAATTGTGACAATATTGCGCTAAAAATTTGTAACAAAGTTGCAAAAATTCTCGAAAAAATTTGCAACGATGTTGCGTATTGGCGAGGCGTTGTTTGCAACTTTGGTCATTTTTCGGGCGGCGTTATTCGCAACTTTGTTGCATTTATACGAGGCGTTATTTGCAACTTTGTTGCATTTTTATGCGGAGTTGCTTGCAGCTTTGTTGCGTTTTCGCGAAATGTCATTTGCAACCGTATTACATTTTCGCTAGGCATTTCTTTGCAACCTGGTTGAATTTTGGTGTGGCGCTTTATGTATACCTGGTTGCAACATGTTTAGTAATGTGCAGGTCTATTACAAGTTCTCCGCTTGTGAACTGTGCAATTAAAGTTCATGCACGGCAGCACTTGTTTAAGGAATTGGAATTAGGTCTTGTCAAGGATAGTTAAGGTGTTAAAATAAAGAGGGGGGTAGAATTCTTTTCATTTAAGATTTATTCAAATATATATTAGGTGTACATAACAGTTAATTACATAATTGTTCTAAATTAAACTTATGCGCTAATCGTGGCAAACTATTTTTTAAGGATTGGTAAGTTGCAAGAGTGAAAAGAGCAATGGAATTCTTTTCATTTAAAATTTATTTTATCTAATCAATGAAGATAGAAGATACAAAATCATGCAATTCAAATTTAGAACCCAACACTTACGAGTTAATCTTTATAATCTATTTACATTACATTGTACAAGTAAATCTTGTATCAATTCTAAGTTAACATCTATGTAATATAAATAATACTAAAAACATAAAGTTTGTATTTCCCCTGATTGCGCCAGCCGAAGGAACACTGGGCACTGCTTCGCGACCGTTACCGGTCGCCACAGTGGCGTAAATAGTATCACAATCTATAAGTAAGTGCGCAAAAGTACTTGGATCCCTGCTTTGTGAACAATCAAAACTATTTTATCTGTAATTATGGCATTGACATGAGTGGCTTTATGCACTTGTTTATAGATGGCGGTACTATATACATAGTTTTGAGTGTTGATATGGTAGGAATACGCTTAGTTTGCAGCACTTGTTGATAGATGGCCATACGATAGACGCCAGTTGTGGCCACTCGCTTGCGCGCCATTGGCGGTGGATTCGCGGATTTGTCTCATTGGGATTCCCGCCAGGATAAATCGTATTTCCACCGTACTTGACACCTTGGTAGTGCTCTGGCCCAATGAAATCGGAGAGACGTACTACGCTCTCCCAATGATTGGCTGGACGCTCTCGGCCAATCAAGAGTTGCGCGATCGGCAAGGAAGGAAAAAGGAAGCTTCCTGTTTTTGAAATCGTCCTTTGGGAAACTACCCTTGCGAAAGTGTACTTTTGACTAGAACTAAGAATTGTTATTTTGTTATACGTTGGTTTTTTCACTGTAGATATTGTGTTAATTATTAATCAAGTCTATTCGATTTTTCACGTTTTTAATATTTATATGTGTGGGAATTTGTGTTGTACGAATACACTGTATGATTTAATGGTGCTATACGACAGCTTTTTGGTCCAGCATTGAACGTGTCAAAATTACAAGACTAATTACTTATAAGTTATATCTTCGTATACTTTCAAAGATTTGCACTGCAAAAACATGTTAGATACAAAAATGTATTCATACAAAAGATATTTAACTGAAGCAATTCTAGCCTTGTTATGTGTATTTGTTTTTTGCGAATATTTGCTATATTACCTTGTGCTTATACAGGTAAATTATATTTATCGTAAATATAGAATAGCTAAATTTAGAAACGATAAAAATTCATTTCTTCTAATGTAACAGTGTACATGGCCAAGTTTGGATCCACTTAAAGCTGATGTTACAGTTACTCGCTCAAATATTGACGAAACTCCTGTGCATGCGATGTTTATAGCTGATACCCATTTATTAGGATCTAAAAATGGACATTGGTTAGATAAATTGAAAAGGTTCAGCTATATTCTTTACTAATGCAAAAATGGATTTAGTATTAATTTCTGCTTTTTGAAATGAATCTTTTGTATTATATAGAGAATGGCAAATGTATAAAGCGTTTCAAACTATGATTGCACTTCATAAACCGGACATAATTTTTGTACTAGGTTTGCAATCACTCTATTATATATAATATGTATATTTATTATAGTATCAATAATAATAATAATATGTTGTAATTATAAAATTATAGGTGATTTATTTGATGAGGGAAAATGGAGTAGTTCTGCAGAATTCGACCAATATATACAAAGATTCCACTCCATATTTTCAGTACCAAAAAATACTCACCTTTATGTTGTTGCTGGAAATCATGACATAGGATTTCATTATGGTACTTTAGAGTATTATAAATTTTTACCACTAGTCTTTCTAAGGCCAGTAATATATGGTTTATTCATTTAGCAATAACGCCATATTTAAATCGACGCTTTGTAAATGGCATGAAGTCACCAAATGTTAAAAGAATTGGTATCAAAGGAAATCACTTTGTTTTAATTAATAGTATGGCACTGGAAGGTGATGGATGTTTTTTATGCCGTCCTACAGAAATTGCATTAAATAAAATTGCTGGTAAGATTTTTGTTCTTAAACAATTAAACGTTCTGTGAAAATTAATACACGTAAGAGAATAAGTAAAAATATTTTTCAGCACATTTAAAATGCGCGAAAGATGTGAGAAATGATTGTAACAAAGATAATCCAATTGCAATATATAGCAGGCCAATTGTTTTACAGGTGAATAAAAACGATTTTACAAACTGAAAACGAAGACTAGCATAACTCATCACATTAATTGTAATTATAGCATTATCCAATGTACCGTGAATCCGATGAAATTTGTAATGAACTCGATCAAGCTCCGGATGATATAAAGGATATTAAATTTAGGGAACGTTGGGAATGTCTCTCCAAGGAAGCATCTGAACAAGTACATCAAATATTTCGACGAAAATTGTTATAATTAAAATTATAGGTCTCCATAAAAAATCAATTTACAGCTTTTAGATATATTGAATCCAAGACTGATTATTAATGGTCATACTCATCACGGCTGTAGAAGAATACATAGAAATGATATATTAGAATTTACAATACCGTCGTTTAGTTGGCGTAATAAAGACAATCCTTCACTCTTGCTTGTAAGTTTGAATCTTAAAATAATGATTTGAATTTAATTTTGCAGCCTTATTATCATATATATACTTAACGTAATACTGAATATTTCAGGGTGTATTTACTCCTAATAATTATTCTGTATCAAAGTGTTATATGCCTGTAGAATCTACAGAGCTAAAAATTTACATTGTCAGCATAGTGGCCATTTTTGTATATTTCATCATCAGATGTAAGTTAAGACAAAACCGATATTATCTTTTAAAGTTTCACTGAAAACCTATTTTCTTTCACCAACATTCACGCAAATGAGTGCAGAAAAAATAAGGGTTTACAATGATAAAAGAAACTACAACACGAAAATGTAAAATTCAGAGTATTGGTTTGAAGTTGTGTGTGTGTATGTATGTACATATATGTTGTTTTTAAAAGTTTTGTAGTATATTATTTACATTCTTCATGGTATAAAATGTTTACATATAATCTATCATAACTATCTCTAATCAGATCAATAGAACCCATGAATATCATCAAATTTTGATAATCTTTTTTACTACGTACTTCTGTGCCCCTTTTGTCATTTTTATTTAAATAAGTGTTCTACTGACAAAAAAATGTGTATAAATATGTATAAAAGGCTACCGGGATATTAAAATCACAAATACAGTCACTGCATGGATAAAGCTTGTGTATGCATCTTATACATCTACTCAGTAATATTAGAGATGCCGTGAAATACTATACATACAGGTTTAATAAATATAATATTTGGATCATTAAAAATGTAGCCCTTTGTAGCTGGATAAAAAAATGTGTACTTAACTGATAACCATTTTCTGTAAGATGATATAAATGAATGTGATGTACACCCTAGCTAATCGAAATACAAGAGAAGTATGTAATTTTATACTGTTAATGTTACATTATACGCATTCAATGCATATATGTACTGTAAAATTTTAGGGACACAATTTGCAAAATTGTAATTTCATTGTAACAAAGGAAACAATACTAATTGTGAACTCATTTGATCAATTACGATTCATCGCATCGACTATAATTAATATTACATTTACCAATATTTTTAAACATTTCTTTATATGATACCATGGACAGTAATATTAATATAGTCTATGCATTTTTTTTTTATATTATCTACATCTATTACTGAGTATGAGTAGTATTTTGCTTATTGAATCATTGTAAGTACTTTGATAATAACGAAGTATTTATTTAAGAATTAATTGTCAGCAAAGAACAAAAATCATATATCAGTAATTGAAATAAACACAGTGAAATACCTGTTTCACTAAATTCCTATTATTTAGCCATCATTCGCGATTAAATAGTTTTGTTGTAAATAAAACATGTTATAGTACTTGCGAATAACACTTGGTGAATGTACTACTCATTTTAGATTCCAATCAAATTATATGCCTCTATCGAAAGTGAAAAGAAACTCTTGTACTATTTTGGTTTGATATATTTAATTTAAAAGTAATTAAATAATCATTGATAACATTGAAAAAGTATTACCCCCTTTTTTATCATTGACGTCGTCAATGATTATTTTGACTAGTCTATTTTTACAGCAGCATATATTTTTCGGATAAACGCATAAGCCGCGAAGAAACCGATTGTACCTGTTAATAACCAAAATGTCAATACCATTAGTCCGGTGTAGCCGAAGTATAAAAGTGTTGGAATTAATTCTGTTATTTCTAATTTCGTCATAAAATAGAAGATCGAATAGGCTAGAACATATACAGCTGATCCTCCGCTAACAACAAAACTTCTCCACCACCATCTGTAGTCCTAATAATAGAAAAAATGTACCATGAGTACAAATGCTATACAAGTATAATTGGTAATAGTATTTATTATACTTACTTCTCCGCATAACTGGAAATATACCATAACTATAGATATTTGAGAACAAGAAGTGACAAGTATACAGAAAACAAGGAACAGAAATCCGAAAAGGTAATAAAACTGATTTTCCCATAATGCCGTTAAAATAAAAAATAATTCTATGAAAACGGCGCCGAAAGGGAGAATGCCAGCCATTAGTGTGCTGCAACAATATGAACGCACATATTTTGATTTTATATTAAGAAAAGGTTTATAGCCGAAATTATAGTAACAATATAAACTTACCATAACATTGGATTCATGTACCATAACTGATCAGGAACTTGCCTAGGAATTTGATTCGTTCTAACAGGATGTGTAAAAGGCTGTTTACGATATCCGAAGAAATATCCAAAGTATACAAGGGGAAGAGATATACCAAACCATAAACATAACAACGCCAACATTGTCGTAAATGGTACCGCACCAGAGCTGTGTTTACCCCATATAAAGAAATTTAAAAAGAAACAGGTGGTAAATACTACTCCAGGGTAAAGCGTTGCTGTCTGTAATAAACAGAATAATAATATAATACACTTCATCCCAAGATCGACCCTCTGGTATCTAATATATTATATATTCCTTACCAATAATGCTGTCCTCCTCCATTTTCGACCCCGCATAGTTTTATATAAACGTGCAGAAAAATATCCGGCAATTAAACCAGATGACACGTACAAAAATATTGCGCATGTTCCAAGTGCACCTCTACTAGCAGGGGAAAGCATTCCCAACATAGCGAAAACTGAAGGGACACGACGAATTAGTATTACATTATTAATAATTATTGCAATGATTTTTCCCATAATGAAGTCGAATCTTACATATCGTTATTAAAGTCATAAAAAATATTTGAATTCCACTGCCTATTACAGCAGCAAACAATCGAGGATGCGGTGGTGGTCGAAATACGTCCCCATGCACTAATTTCCAGCCTGTTTCTTCAATTGTTTCATCTAGGCCTGCCAAACAGTCACTTTCACCGGCATTATAGCGTGCGATATCCCTTCTTAGAGTTCGAACCATGATCATTGTTAGAATCCCTGCATAATTTTATCAAAAACTGTTGTTCGTATGATTTGAAACGATTAGAGTGTGTAAATCAATATGGTGCGATAGATTGAGTATATATATATATATATTCATATATATATGCATATTTACCAGAAAGGAAAAGTACTACAATAAGGGAATTGACGATTGAAAACCAGTGAATTTCAACATCGCTCATTCCCAGATATATGTCCCATCTGCTTGCCCAACTTACTTCTGACTCTCGCCATTCCACAGAATAGAAGAAAAGAAGCTTGGTTCCTTTAGCATTGACAAATTGAAGATTTGCATGCGTAGGTAATATACACATAGTTCCATCAAACTTCAGTTGACTTACATCAACTGATCGGGCTTCTACTTCAAACCCAACAACTCTAAATTCATTGCTACAAAGAGTGAAAAAAGTAATTATGAATTTAATGCAAGCTTCTATATGCAGAGGGGTCAGAAGCCAATCAGTGTAAGTCCAACTTTCTCTAAACATGAGTTTCGTAGTTTAAAAGCCTCTTCATTGTTGAAACTTTCAGTTGACAAATCAATTAGTCACTATTTTCATACGTAAGCAATACAACGATACTGACATTGTTATTTCTTTCCAAGTAATCTGTAAAGCCTTAATTTATCTCAGTTTCAATGCTAATGGACTTACACTGATTGGCTTCTGAACCCTCCATGTATATAATAACATAACTGATACTAACTCTCCATATTTATGGTAACTTAATTTTAATTTAAGGTAGTTATTAATATAATATTGATCGTTGATAATACCACCCAAACGGTATCCATGATATACAATCACATTATTTGTATCTTTATGAATTTTTTTGGTTGCTGCTGGTAAATTGTCAATTAACCTAGGAGCAAATAAAGCTTAATATAAATTGTGCGTTTAAAGCAAATTACATTTCGATATGTGCTTACAGATGCACAGTATAATCATGTTGAATGCGTTCTATGACACGCTGTGAATCTTCTTCGTTCCATGTCATAAGATTCGATGGCCCGTGGCATAATAATTTACAAGATAAATCATTTTTCATTAATACCTCATATGGTGTATTTACAATCCTATACAGAAGAAAAAATAAATCAAACCAAAGCAACTACGCTGATCAATGGAAAATTGACAAATTCTTACCTATCACCACGCAATACTTCGCCTAAGTTTTCTGATTTGTAAACAAGTGTACCATTTTTTGGTATACAAAAAGGAATTGAATAATATTCATATGGTAATTGGGTATGAGTACTGGTCATTTTAACTGCTTTAACATCAATTTTTTGTCCCTTTTTAAACTCCACAGGAGCAACACCAGGAACATAGAAGCCATTTGTTTCAATTAATAAAGATATTATAACAAGTATAGCACTACTTCTTTTTAGTTTTTCCTGTCAACAGAAAATAATATTGAAATGATTAGCATATATCGAATTGACTAATATCTTTAGTAACTCTATTACGTATATAATAAAGCAAATATTGAACCGAAAATAAATTATTTGTAAATATTAAATAGTTGTATAATGCATTCAATTAAACGCAATATAAATTACGTATTAGCAGTAAACTGAAAACATAATAACACTGGTGTTTAATTTTTTTATCGTAATTATGTCATAAACATGTCATTAAATTTCTTCTGACAGAACTAATAGAATTCTACTGTGGGAATACACTCATTACAAAGTTATAACATATTATGCCGGAACAGTACCGCCACGATAATTTAAGAAACATTTTCAATTTCTATTATTTAATCTTAGTATTTGGTAAACATGGAAGACGAGTAACAAACACTTACCATTTTATTCTATTATATTTTACACAAAGGCGCGCCACGCCGTACCCCTTACTTTATTCTCGAATGCTATTCGCAGAGTTCCCACTCGATTGACGTCAAAAATGAAATTTACTTCAACACGAAGTTGTATCGAAACATTTGTCGGTAAGGGCACGACACTACAATTTTTTTATAAAATTCCCTAGTCGATTTATTCCTAGCTGCGTATGCACTTTGAGCGATTACACTTTATCCTTCGTTAAATGTTTATTAGTAAAACTAATTAAAAATACGACAAATTTCACAATTCTTGTATCAAAGTTACAGTAAATGCAAAAATAAATGCTTTCTATATGCAATAATTTATCTTGAGCCACATAAATGTAATACCATTTATTTCAAAATGTTTTTTCGTTTGAAAAAATAATTCAACTTTATTTACACTATACTCATAATAGATTTAATTGTATGGAATTGTCATGTGAAATTCATCGTATTATACTAGAAAAAAAACATACGAAAAGTATATATTCATCATTATATTTGATCTTGAACTTCCCGCAATTTTTTATCCTTGTAAATGGAGAGGAAGTGAGGCTTTTACAAATGTAAAATATTACTTACTTCTCAATTTAACTCGCGTAATTTGTATACCATAAATTCGTAATATTTAAAAATGGCTACTTTTATGTTTATATAAGTGAATTATTGATACCAAATTGAAGCATTGGCACTGCATAATAGTTGGTGTCTTGATCAAGCTTTTCCGAGCGAAAAAATATACCCCCGAAAAGGAAAATATCGTCCCACGTGGGGACTCGTTTAATTACAAGTTACGTTATTTAGATATGCATCTGTTCGGTTAATTTTTGTTTCAGAACAATGGTACAGGTGAGTGGAAACTTTTAAACATATTACATTGTTAAATTTCCGCGCAGTTTCCCTAAATCAATGCATTTTTCTATCAGGTCTATTGGAAATTTTTGATTGTTTTTTTTTCCGTTGTCATCCATTAGTAAATAGGAAAGATGGCAGCAGATTATTGCACTTTTTTCCCGTACACCCACAGGTCCGACATTTTTCTTAGAATTAAGCCTTTTCATAAATTTCTTGCCAGAATTTATAGAAAAACACTGGTTACACTTCGGTTTTATGAACAGAATTGTGCTGGTATTTCATTTTTTTTTAAATGAAATGTGATTAGCATTGAGATAAATAAAATACGGAATCATGTTAGACTTGTGCCAGATACGGGTATAAGCGGCAGAAAGTCTTTTAGTGATATTAAGTGATATATAAGTCAACGTGTTATAAACAAAATCAACGTTTTATGAATTAATGTTTTATTGATAACTGCGTATTTATAAATATTCGCCTTTTCTTAAATGAAATATGATAATAATGAGGGTATACATTTTTCTTGTTAGATAATAATATATGTTTAAAATTTCGATTCGTACTACTGTATGTTTTTAAAAATAAAATCTGTTTTGCAGGCAATCGATGAAATGGAACAAAGGGATCTCCCACAGGCATTCCGTCTGCTTGGTGAGATGAATGCCAATATCCTACAAGTCAATCAGCTTGTAGACAACATGTTAGTTCGTGTTAAAAATGGTGAAATTTCTACAGACAAGGGGCTTAGTTTCTTAGAAATGAAATATCATATGTTACTTTCATATCTGATTAATTTGACTTATGTAGTTTTGAGAAAATGTTCAGGAGAACGTATAGAAGGAGATCCATCAATTGATCGCTTAATAGAAATCAGAACTGTCCTCGAAAAAATCCGACCAATAGACCACAAACTCAAATATCAAATAGATAAGCTTGTTAAGACTGCTGTAACTGGTACTATTAACAGCGATGATCCAGCTAATTTTAAAGCAAATCCAGATGCATTTGATAGTAATGACGAAGAATCCGATAGCGATCAAGATGGCAAAGTAGATGGTTTCAAATCAAGTCAGACAAGAAAGTCTAATATTTATGTACCACCAAAACTTGCTGCGGTACATTATGGTCAGTATCTTCGAATTTATATTATGACAGAATTTTTTTAAATAGCATAATGAAATGTTTAATTATTATTATAATCTATATTGCAGATGGGGATGAGACAATGGCAGAAAGAATGCGAAAAGCAGGAGAAAGAGCTCGCAGGCGTGCAATATCGGGCGCCGTTTTAAGAGAATTAAAGGAAGAATATCTAGATGCGCCTATTGAAGATACACATGGATTGGGAGAGAAGCAGGCTAGTCTCGGCCGCGAAAATAAACGGAAGCTAGAATATGAGGAGAATTATATGACACGTTTACCTGTTACTAAACAAGAAAAGCACAGACGTCGCCAAATGACAACTCTTGGTACACTTGGAGAAGAAATTACATCTTTTGGAGAATCATCTTCTGTATCTGCTAAAAAGAGGAAAACTCAAAAAAAGGGCAAAGCTAAAAGAAGTAAATTATTTCGATTAATCGCTTATTTTGTCATTTTAATTACTTTCATTATTATAACTTGAATTATTTTTAAGGTTTCAAGAAAAAGCGGCATCATTAAATCAACTTTATAAAAATTTGGAAAGCTGAATTTCGTACAGCATTAATAATTAAGGTAAAACGCAAATTTACTTCAATTCTTCTTGACAAATGCAGATGCCATTAATACTCGTTAATAAGTTAAGCTAAATAACTCATAAACAACTAGTAATAAAAGACAACTGTCGACGATGAAATAAAATAGCACGATGGTAATTTATTACTACATAAGACATACTAATGGTCGTGTAATTGCTAATTATAGTTAATAATGATTTTAATCTTTAATTGTTGTCTGAAATCAATTTTTATCTTTGGGGTTGAAATATTCCATTAGTCACAAGAAATAATATTCCGCAGATAATAAATACACGGAGAATAATGTCAAGGTACATACGAGCTTAAATTATAAAAAATAAACTACGTGTAATCGTGACAGAATTAAGCAAAGAATGGATTTCGACTCCAAGATTTAAAAATTGTAAGTTAAAACGTACAAGTTGAAAGCAGAAAATTCTCTGCTTTATTTTGAGATATTCTCCGGCTATAGATGAGAACACCAGTAACATAGCAGGAGGGATGATATTGAATTAATTGTTACAAATGCGTAAAAATCACAAGACATTCAATACAGGAATTAGAAAATTGAAGTTTAATAACGGAAAATGTACATTACAAATTGCTAACATTCTGCAATCTTCTAAAAGAATAATGTTCATCGTGCGATATCGCGTGTCTTAGGATTTTCTCGCTATTTTAGAGTAGTGTAGTAAATAGTTTTACTATTATATGTATGTTTCGTTTGTGTTTTTCCCCTGGTAAACTGTTGAGGCTATTATATCTCGATGTGAGTCATATTTTTACGTTAAGTTTAATTTTTTACAATGTTTTATACATTGTATTTGTTGTTTTAACTTCAGATTGATTTGGTTAAATTGTTAAACTTATATTAAAAGTAATATAAGGATAACACGAATGTGTCAAAATTCAAAATTGATATTGTCAATTTCTTGATTGCTATTTAAATTTACTGTGTTTTGTTTCTTATAGGAGGGGGTATGTGTGATATTGAAATGAAAACTAATAAAGGAAGACTAAGGGCGAAAATCACTTCTGCAATAGAATAAAGTGTTCATACAATCAAATTTCAGGGAGTATCCGTCTCTTGTGCTTCAATGGGTTACATTTTTTATGTATTAAATGTACTTTTGGGTGGTATTTTTTTAAACCCAAAAGCAATGTTTCCTTTTAATGTAAAGGAAGAATCATGTTAAACGCATTTAATACAAGATCATGTATGGATATTGATTTATATCCAGTACACGTTCCTGCAGAAGTGATACGCATTACCTTCAAAAATACTAATTCGCTATATGCTAACCAAGGGCTCAACCATCCATAGATGTTATATTTTTTACAAAAGTGTTCATAGATTGAGCCGACTTGGTAATGCATGGTATTACATGTGCCCTCTCTTTTTCAATCTGTGAAGATGATTAAAATGTGATAAATTATTCATGAAATAATAGTTAAAGAAACTAACGGAATAGCACAATTGCTGGGCATTATTTACAAGTGCTAGCAAGCCTAATGTCAGCAGCCTTGTCGTATTTGGTGATTGAAGTTGGAATACTGAATAGCGGGAAGATTTTGATTAATAGTTGCAAGGTATTTTTACCTTAAGATATCTCATGCACGTGTAATGTTAGGCATGCGCAAAAATAATTAACGCAAAATTAAAAGTAGGTTTCAAAATTTGCCCGACATTTAGTTTTCTTATACTTTATACATAGATGATAATTTTTCAAGCACACTTACAACTGAACAACTGTAAGTCCAAAATATTGACTTGTATGAGAGCACGTGTGTGTGCGTTGTGTATAATTACATATGCATCTATATATAGTATATATTCCTTATTTCTGCGTTCTAAGATCTTTATACATCCTGTTCTTTGCAACAAAAAGAAGAGATCCAACCTGGAATATTTACAGACTCGTAGTTGTATCTGTTTATTAAACGTAACGTTACCCAACATATTCTACATATTTTGGACTTATAGTGAAAAAGTGTACGCGTGTGAGAAATATTCATATGAGACACATATCCGCACACAGCATATAACAGCAAAGTAATAGGATTACATTGAATACACTACCTCAAATCAATAGAAATATGGATTTACAATAATAGAACTGCATCAGTTACGTTTACATTGTTGTGTGATGTTCATTTATGTGATTACTGATACTGTGTAATGTTATTGCGAAATGTAACGGAACGTATGCCTTATGGAAGGAAATATCTAGGATTTGTTACCTTTTACCTGCTTAGGAAGGTACAAATTTTTTTAGCAATGTACAAAGTATTAAGCACAAGATATGTAAACGTTACTGTGGGCAGAAAGTTTTAGTAGAGTCCTTCAAATCCAACAACGCTGCCGAATACTAAAACCAAAAGGTGAAACAAGATATCTTTGCAGCTGAAAACAAAATAAGAATGATTTATTGACTACATTAATAGTCTGAAGAATGTACTGTTTCATTTATTGATAAATTTTTGGATAATTTATGTATTAAGACAATTCAATGTGTGTGAGAGCAGGAGCGCGCGAGAGTGAGAAAGAGAATTACCTCTATATTATAAATGGTTATCATGAATGAATTATTATTACGATTATTATTATTATTATTATTGTAATTATTATTATATTATCATTATCATCATCATGGTCATCATCATCATCATCATGTAGAATGCTTCTTACTGACTGAATAAAATGTTTTCAATGTCAACAAATTTATTAATTAAAAACCTTCATCCTTATTCTTTGAAATCATATTCAAATGTCCGCAAAGCCGCGCCCAACTAGATTCTTTTGCTAGTGAATTTTAAATGCCCCGTTGGTATCATCGTTTGAAATTTAAGGCACTTGGGAGACAGCTTCGTAACGTATGTCAACGACATATCTTACCGATTTCTTTCAGACGGTCTGCCTGTCGTTGATCTGTGGCACGGCCGACGTAGTGGTAAGTTACTTTTCAATAATTGAAATGAAAATGTAGGACAAGCAATTACCTCTTAAGTGGCGACAATTTGTTTCAAACTAAATGTCAACTGTTTTATCGCCACGATGTATCTATCCCTTAGCTTTTCAGTATGTACTTTCAATCTTTCATCAATGTTTGCAACGTCAACTCCTAAACTAAAAAGAATTAAATTCCTTGCGATTTATACCTGTGAAATTTGTTTTGCGTCATTTGTTTTCAACATTGTACAAATTGAATAATCCAATACATTTCCTCTCTTTCTTCCTATATAACACTTCTCACTCTTTCCCTCCACTCGTGTCCCCCCTCTTGTGACCATTCGTGTTTTCTCCTTTCTTTTGCTTACTATCTCTCTTTGTTCATTGTACATTTTCCTTCTTCATCCAACGATCCTTACAAGATGTCGAAAGTGCCAGGGGCGCTCACTATGGGTACCGTATAAATTATTTTTATCACTACGTAGGACTACAGTAAAATAACCTGCTATTGTAAAGACTCATTTTCGCACCAACTCCTGATAATAACGCTACGAAATATTGTTCAAGTCCATGTTAGTATATTTGATATACTTTTTCAATGCACTGTAGGTTATTACATTTCCTTTATGAAGCATTCTCTTTTCTGTAGTTATTTTTAAATCACCCGCGGCGCAGAACTGTACACCAAGAGTTCGGATGAATACTCTCTTCCAAATGATCCAGTCATTTTTATAACGTAAAAGTGTTACTTTTCAATCAGAAAAAATTGTTTTATTTGCTCATTAACATTATGTTCAATGACCATTCTGTGTTTCACTTTTTTTACGGGATTTAATAATTCCTTACGTCTGCTAAAATGTTGGAAAATTTTGATTATTTTTTAATATTAATGTCGAAAGGATATGATGTGATCAAACAGTGTAAATAATACCTTTATGCATATTGATAGTACAATATTATTATTATCTGTCTACTACACTAGTTAGAAACATGTATTGCAAACTTTTAGTAGTACCAGGGGAAAAATCAACTAGAAAGACATTTTCTAAATTTTTATTTAAAACATATGCTTCCTAATTACGTGAAAATAAATTCGTTTCAAATAAGCGGTACATCACTTATATTCGATAGTTAAACAAAATTTTATTGCCATTACTAAATATTTTTGTCAATTTGATTAAATGAATTTTGTATTTGTTTAAGATCGTAAACAATGGCCGCAACGCAATTAAATCGAGCCCGAACCATCAAGAAAGTCGAAAAACCGCGGCCGCTTAAACTCAATCAACGCCACTCGACCGTCGATGGGCGGATTACGACTGGTAATAATAATTAAATGTGTAATATTTTTTTTAGTGTTACATATTTTATTTTAATTTAAATATAAATAAATTTTATGAACTCTGCTAAATTTTATCCTACTCTTTGTTACTTTAGAGTATTGGTAATAAATTATGTATATTAAGATCATTGTTCTATTCTTCATTTTCGACTTATTAAAGTGAAATATTACATTCGACAGTGGAGGACATAGTGTCCTTAATCGACAATGTTGCAATGCAACTCACTAATGGCTTCCATGACCGAACGCTACAGATAAATGTGATTACAATGTGTAATCATTTGAAACTTTATGCACATCAGTTAGAAGCTATATATAAAGGTACAACTTACAAACTACTAATTTAAAAATGTAAGCAATCTATTCGAATAAACTTATTAAAAAACTAATTTTTTCCATATTTATTAATGTCGCAGATCAGCTGGACAGAGCTTTTGTGGCGATCAGAAATGGAAGTCAAGACGAAAAATTAGATTTGACGACCAGGGTTCACCTGCTGGAACTCATAGAATTAAGAGCCAAGCAATGGCGTCACACAGATTCTATGGATGTTTACTATACCCAAAAATTATCCCATTTGGACAATGTAAGTCAAGTTATGGTTTATCTTTGCAATATAAATTGAACAACATATAGAAAAATCTGAATGATATTAACAGGTAGAAGTTATTCCCGACACCCCTACAAATACAATGACATCTCCTATGGCAGCAATGACTTCACCCACCGCTGCGCCCATCTTAGGACCTGGAGAGGTTATAAAAAACAGTGGAAAATTTGTTAAACCAACTCGTATTCCTGGAAAAAACTACTGCAAAGATGAAGTTGTTATACGTAACAGTGATTCTGGTAAAGGTAAGGAGAAGTTTGGAGTATTTAACTTAAACTAGTAAATATCTGTGCTACAAGAAGACTATATGTGATATGTAAAAATTTCGCAGTGTAATGTAGAATTTATGGCGTACCTGGTTTAATTCTGAATGGATTATTTTTAATTATAAGTTATCATGGCATTTTATTTTTAGTTATATTTTTCGATATATCATATTTTTTATATACTTTTTTTCACATCTATTGTAAGTAGTAAGTATTATGTTTCTACTTCTAAATCATTTGCATAAAAATATAGTGATGGGAATAAAAGGGCGGCGGGTTCACATGATCGAAGAGCTCAGCCAGACAATCATCTCCTTCCAGCGAGGTAAACAAATAATTTGCAGGCTTAATAGCATCATGATCATGCATTACAAAAGATAACTAATTATATACTTTTTAATATCTTGACATATCCTAATATGTTCTCATTACATTAGCCCATTTCATAAAGTAACTAAAAATAAACATTTTATATTCTAATAATTGGAAATTTCGTTGAGTATTTTACTGCATGCAGTAAAGTTAAGTATATATATACTGCTTTTATAAAATGACAGAAGAAATATGAATCCGAATAAAGAATGAAGCTTATCTATATTATTGCAATAAAACGTAGACCAATGAAATAGGATTCTTTTTTTCTTTCTTTTACGATATAGTACAACGTGAAATAATACATATTATCATTATAGATGACGAAATTTTGATAATAGATATGGTGCTTATTTATATTCACAAGTGAAACTTATGCTGGAACTTACATTTTTATTTGCATGAACCGTCTACTTTATATATGTTATTATATTAGAGTCACTGGATAATGAAATCATAAATATTCTGTGCTGTGTGACTTGCCTAAACGATTTTTGATGTTCAAATAATTTATTTTTACTTGTGTGTATATTGTTTGTAGCTTTCACATGTAAGCAAAAGGGCTGAATAGCATTTGATGCAGTTGCAAAAGTTATCCTTCTCAACCTCTATCCATTTAATATGACATTATTTTTTGCTTATAATTGCTTACAGTTTTAAACATCTGAGGACTGTATCATCCTTTTTTTTACAGGACAATGTTTATACAATATTTATTAAATTTCCTACTGTTTTAATCTATAAATAATTTCTCCTGGAGTGTTTGAATAGTGCCTATTTTGTAATACGTACTTATTAATATACAATTCTGCATTGACCAATTGCACATTAACCATAATGTAAATGAATATTTATAAAATAATATCTAATTGATAACAAAGGTTCCCCGTTATATAAATACGATATATTACAACTAATATCACTTTTTTCACAGTAAACCCTGGAGCCAAAGAACGACTTGTCCAAATCACGGGTACTTCCGAGGACAAGATACAGTAAGTTTAATTTGAAATATTCGTATATAATACATCGAGTTTTAGTTGATTAACTTTCTTTTTAAATTGTTATTATATTAGTTACGCGAAGGATTTGATAAAAGATACGATTCAACGAAATGCATCGCCGGTGAGATTAGAGCAAAGTGGAGGAGAAAAAGGAGCCATGGGTGGATCTAGTTCCTCGTTAAATAGTAGTGCATCAGATGAAAGTAATCGATTACAGCATCATCAACAGAATTCGCGTTTACGAAGTTCACTCCTCCACAGCTTCTCCACCAACGACGCCAGTATAGGCGAATATAAATATACGGTTACGATTGGTAACCAATCTCTGAAGGTTACAGGATGTAATCTTGATCTTGTTAGGGTAATGGCTTTAGTGTTTTACAAATGGTAAACTCTATATGATCATTGAAAATATTGTTAATATAATTATTATCTGTAATTAGACCGCAAAGCTAGTCCTAGATGAATACTTTTCGGGAGATTTCGAAAATTTTGCAAGTGGTATAGAATACTTCAATTTCGAGGATGAATCTGTTTATTCAGTGTCGTCTTCCAGTACACCAAAAACGGCATTAATACCAACCAACTCAAATGATATAAGCCGCGAACTAAGTGTGGATTGCACTACAACTTTAGAAACTGAAGAGTGTTATAAACCTCGTATAATTTCTGAGCAAAATTTACCAACTCAAGAAGGTAATTGCTCCAAATGTTTGTAAAAAATGGTGGTATACCAACAGTAAGGTTTAATATAACTATATTTAGTTTCAGAAGTTAGAGAACTTACATACGAGTTTTTGTTGCTGTGTGCAACAGGCCCGTATGCTAAGCGTCCTCCCGCAGATTGGGCTCGCATTCAAAAGGAATGTCCCAACATTGTTAGAAAGGTACATCAATGTGATACCAATGCTAATCACTTGATGTACAACAGTGTTACCTATTAATCTTCTCCGCAAAATGACACTAGATTAACGCCTTGAAATTAATTTAACTGTGTTTGGAAGTTACATTTCACCCATGAGCTGGAATGTGCTGACGCTATTTTGATTGTTACGTTTTCATTCATTTCCATTTTTAAAATACTCGTTTTCTGAAATTAATTCCTATGTTATTATTGTAAAGGATAATAACATGTTAACACCAAACAAAAGAAACATTCCTTTCCAATAGTGGAAAACAACGTCGATTCAAAGTATAATAACGTTTTGAATGAATAATCCATACTACTTATTTTGAGTAGGTAGATCGAATTTTAATATATTATTTTTCAATTTCATTCCACATATGGAGTTAAAAAATCAATATTTTCATTCGTATATTTATGAAAATAATATACATTAACAGATTCCTACATAAGCTGTATGTACCAAAACTGAAACATCAGTGTTCTTATTATAAATTATGTGATATTTAGTAGTTTTGACCAAAAAATTCATTTTGTCAGTATTATGTAGAAAATTCGATGCACGTAAGACTTATTCTGTTGTGTAATTCAATTATTTCTTATTTCAGATAATATAACTAGCCTCGAGTCTTTACTAATACGCAAATCATACTAATATATGTATTAATATTTATTAATAGATTTTACTGTTTTTATGCAATTTTATTTTGTTGTGTGATTTAGAGTTTAACGTAACACAGTATCTTTATATAGAGTAAGAAAGATTGTTTTTTATTTTATGTTGTTAAAATGTGATCTCTATATTTTCGTTCTTTTTTAGAGATTAATAATATAGTTAATAATATAAATTAGAAACCAAAGGCGACAACGCATCGTGTTGCGGTATATTGTACGATCTTACTCATAAGTATTCGTACTTCAAAAATATTATAATTTGTTTTGCTAGTTAAAAACTGGCTATTAAATGAGTTTGACAAAAGAATGATTGTAATTCGTATTATTTGAGAAAGTCTTGGAATGATACAACAGATTACATTCTGATGTACATTAAAACCGTTTACGTAGTGGATATTATTGTACAACACTTATGAAATTTCAAAGCTAATAAAACATTTTTACTTTGTCTTAAATCTTCAAAACTTATGCAGTGCATACATTACAATGAAGGTGGTGCAAACACTTTTTTACTCGAAAATTAAGAGACGTCTGTGTCATTGCACATACGAAGGCATGCATTTTACACAAATCATGTAACACTCGCTTTCCAAATTTCAAGCATGTTGCTTATAACAACGTATCAAGGTAAAGTAAAGTAAAGCTATTATGCTTATTACTTAAGAGTATAATATTATTAATCACTATGTAGTTAATCGTTAATTTTATTTAATAGGAACCGATTCGCTGGTTCGAACCGGAAACATATAAAGCTAAGGTAGCAGCAGCGGGTCTTGTTACAGTATTGCCGATTGGAGAAGGAGAAACAGATCCAGAATGAAACGTAAATGTTTAATAACTGTAACCTTCATGGAATTGTATGTATTAATCTACATCGATCTTTATCTCGATGAGTTGTGATAAATATTTAAACACAGATGCAATATAATCGTGTTCGTAAGTGAACAGACTCACGAAATTATCTGTGAGTGAAACATGTATTGCTCAACTCAGTGACAGCAATACAAAGTAACTAGTATGAATATCGCGATAAACTCAATATTTATGAACTTCATGCGTGTTAAAAATCATAATTATTTTCACAACATAATTGTCTTATTAAGCATTTGTGCTTTTATTTCAGTACAATAATACGTGATTTCCGGCAAATTTATATAATTTTACTTGGTCGATTACGCAGTGCAGAAAGTGAATACTTAACATTATTATGTATAGCCCGTCTAAAGATGTAGTGCAGTTGTAAGTTCAACGATAGCTGTTGCGGCATTCAAGCCGCATACGAGTTGCAACTGTATGGTTCCAAGTAATAAAATGGAAGAGACTTAACTAATTGACAACTAACTGAGTAGTTATGGGCATTTTTGTATCCAATTAGTAATTATTATTTTTAATTATTATAGTAAATTAATAGAATTCTTAATTATATTGTAATGGAAAAATTGAGTCTTAAGCGACATCGTACGGCACTGTATATAATAGTCTAGCTTTTTAATTTTTATTATCGAAGTACTAGACACGTTTATTTGTTGCTTACCTAATTCTATAACCACGTTATACTTGTGGGACGGGCTATACATTAATGACAGTTTTGTTTTGTAGTATACATGAAACAACATTATTGTCTTTATGTCTGTCATAACTTTTATTACTACAACTATTAGAATCGAAAGAATTCAATTGAATACTTATGAAAGACAATAAATGATTTTTATATTGTTAGTACTATAGATAAAATTGCAGTTAAAAATTTAACTTGTACAGTCTGAAAAGATTATAATATGTTTCAAAATGTATGCAGAGCAAAACAATAGCATTTCTGGTGATAACATTCAACGAAAAGTAGGTTTGGGTTAGATGTAAAATTAGAAGAAAGGAAATATGGATTAATTAAAATCATTTCACTAATCAATTAATATTAATTGGGACTATTATTAAAGTTGAATTCAACTATTGACGCATATTTACATGTAACAAAATAGTGATTTAGCATAGTCTAGTCTATGTTTTTAAAGTAGGAAATACCATTCAGGTAATCATTTTGCTGTGACATAACAACCAAAAAGAAAGATGTCTATCTTGTAATCTTAAATGAAGATTTTATATTTTATATACTAAAAACAATCATACTATGTAGCATATACTATTAATTGTATGGAAAGAAAAACCGAAATTTAATTGCCCCTTAGCTGATTTGTATGTAATCATATACATTAGATTTCAATGTTACATAAAAAGATGTTCATACTATTAGTAAAATCTTGTGTTTATTTTTTATTACTTCTCTGCCAATTAATTGAAGTTTATAATATTTATTTGAACTTCCGTATTTATCGTAAGCGTTATTTGAATGTTTAAATCGGGCTGTTTGTTAGAACTAAATCGTATTGTACGCATATGGGGCGTTATATTTGTATGTTTTTACCTCTTTAATATTTATTGCAAATTTACAATATTATTTGAGTTAAATTATTAATAATTTATTACTACCATCACTAACTACAGTAATATAATAGATTATATTATTGTACTTTACTCTTTAATAATAAAGTAATTAAAATAAAAGTATCATTTAGTTCCATTTATTTTGACCATAAAATAGAATAGAACATATGTATATGAAATCGTTTAGATTCTAATACTTTTACAATGGTGTTATATAAATGAATGAACTAGTGTTTCGGCACTGTAATACTTTTATTATTCCAGTATCGTATAGAAATGATAATGTCCGAAATATACATACACCTTCAGTTTGTGTTGACTTCATTGTACTAGATATCGATTGCATTTTTATTTTTCATTTCTTGTAAAAGTTAAAAATGTTATATAATTTAATATAATGTGCATAAAACATTTGCATCAGAGGCCTACTTACTGATTGTATTTCATTACAATGTCATACTAGTTACTTACTAATGTCTATATTGCAAATGATTCTAATAAAGTAAATTAAGAAAAATGTGGCTTACATATGCACGTATGTACCTTAAATTCAGTCCACTTCATGATCGCATATGTTTTATTTAGTCTAAAATACAGTACCAGTTTCATCTCAGAAAAATACCCATACTCATTGCTGCTAAAACAAAAAAGAAGTATAAAAATGTTTTATACATTCTAAGAGTTTACTACTTTGAACAGTAAATTGCCTCATGTAAATAATTCATTCAGAAGATGTTGAACCTATAAAGGCATGGTAAAATTTAAATAGGCATCAGAAACTAGTTCTGTAGAATAACAGACCATTAAACTATACGATTCATCGCACAATAATTGGCAGTTTTATGAGAATAGTGGTCTTCAATATTATTTTAATGGTTTCTTAAAACTCTCATTAGTATGCTTTTATAGTTTTAAATAAAATTAACTAACATATGCTCAATAATGGTTTAAAACAATAAATGTACAGAGCCACCATTCTGATTACATATTTGTATAGTTTTATCATTGCAGCTTTCTTAAATATATATTTGTGTATAAGTAATAAGTAGGATGTAAAAGATCGCGTACATTTATATGCATACAACACAGAATTGTCGGAATATCTTAACAGGTGCGAGTAATTAATACCAAATCTGATAAGATAAAGAAATAATTATAAGAGAAGCATTTATTCTGATATTCACAAATTAGTGTATTTGAAACTAATATAAACTTTGCTGTTGAAAAGAATTACTCGCGTCTGTTGCATATACCGAGGTAAATAGGTATATAGTTTGATCTACTCTAAATACGATTTACTTATAACATATTAAAATCAGATATTTTAAACTCTCGAGAAGTAATCTGTAATTTGAGTCCCATTTAGTTACATAAATAGAGATATCCTTTAAATAAAAAGAATATCGTTTGACAAACAATTGACAGATATACAATATATGTAGCAAAGAATTTTGAAAAATATTGGAACTAATTTGAGTATTCTGCTATTAGCTATAGGTTTATATCTACTAGAGTAGCAACAATCGATTATAACTGAGATGTTCAGATAGTACACAGTCACGATTGCATGAGTGCAGTAACTAATTTCTAATGTATTAAAATTGATAGGTTTCTTTTACAGTAGCCTGTAGCACGGTGATCACAAGGTGTTTAAGTGTATAAATATTTAAAAAATGATAAGGATACACTGTGTTCACATTTATTATAGTCTAAACATTGTTTTATAAAACATAAATCGCTAAAAGCGATCATCTACTTTTTAAATACATCGCTACACCTTAATTATCATTTTTTTTCTTTTTCTGAGACAATATGCTTCAATCAGAGGTTGCTAACCACAATTTCGATTTAATAAATTTTATAGTAAAAAAATTCACTTAGAGCACAAAGACTCTAATATTTCAGAATGTCATAATGCATAATACAAATAACGTTCCATTGATGATACTATACATTTATAAGAAAAGTCAAATTAAAGGAATATAAAATTAGCTGCTCATTTGCAGGCGCGATTTATAGATTTAATACACATATACGTTTTTTAGCTGGCTGGCAAAGTTTTTATGTGTAATCCTATTTACAATGCAACAGCCAATGCTCATTGTACATCTCCAAATTTAGAGGTCATCAAAATCTTGCTCTATTGAATTAACTGTAAGCTACATATCCTCTAAATTTAGACCACACGCACAAATCTTGTTCCTACAATTCACAAATATTATAAATTTCTACCTAAAGAATTTAAACTTGTTTTTGTTGTGAAATTGTTCAATTTTCATTTCTAGTATTTATAAGATCAATTGCATGTCTATATGCAAATACGATCGCAAAAATTTTTACGCATTGATTGCTAAGCGATCGATTGAAGACTACAAGTATGTATCAATTACACACTGAATATAAAATCTTTACCGAAATTCAATGCAGTATTCTATATAAAATATCCCCGCACTCTCACGTTTATTTCTTGCAAATATAGAAAATTATACCATTACTTTTCTCCCAATTACTTTAACGGAAAATTCACTAAATACAATTAGTGGGAGTTATTTTTTTTTTTTTGTAATAATCTTCCATGGGGTTAAAATACATAGTCGGCTCCTGCCATGTCTATTGCCCATCTAAATTTGTCCCTTTGAGTTTTGTTATAAATCTTCTCAATGGGGACATTATTCTTCTTACACCTACATAATTTGGAAAAATAATTTAAATATTTTTTTGCAAATATTAATGGATCATTAAAAATAGAATTTAAGTTACCAGGCGACAGAAATTCTGGGATCAAGATAATTCAGTTTGGATGTACTCAATGCGATCTCCTTATTTTCTTCCTTATCTGTTGCTTGAACTTCCAGTTTTGTCAATTGATCCTTTAATCTATCTAAACTTTGTTTCTTCTTTTCATATACACTGCAACAGTAATCATGCCATAGAATATTTATCATTAATTAATGTGTTAAGCAAGTTATATTATAATATGATGTTATATTAAATGATAACAATAATCGGGTACATATAGAAACATACACTTTTTCTTTGACAGATCCATGTTTCGCATCATGTTTGGCATCTTTTACAGCTAGTTCTGCATCGCTTATAGCTTGTTTCTTTGCTTCTATTTTTGTCTTCAGATTTTCCATAGATTTTGCATGCGTTTTGGGAACTGAACGTTGATGATTGCACAAAATAGCGACTGCTCGATTAGCCCTATTGTACGCTAAAATCTTTTCTGCTTCACTGTCATCTGGATTTGTTAGCTTTTCTAACTGTTGTTGTAATGTCCACGAAGCGTTATACGTTCTGAATACTTTGGCAGTCAGACCTTCCATTAATTCATTCAAATGTTTATTCATAACAGTTGTATTGAGACGATCAAAAAGATCATCACTAGGCGATTTATTTTCCATAAAAAGTTGTAGATTTTTAAATACCCTTTTCTCTACTGGCACTTCATTGTAATATCTTATAGAATCTTTACCTACGAACATAATAAAACAACATGAATGCCCGCCATCTCTGTTCAAACTGTATTATTTATCTAATGCAATAAAAGAACAAAATAATTAACATACCTAAGAAATCAAATGCAACTACATACTCCTTTCCATCCTTTTGCTCGTGCAACGAGATATGTTCTACTCGCAAAGAGCAACAACCTACAGTGTCTGCTTGATCCTCATCCTTTTCATTACCAGCTCTGAGAGCTAATTTATCTATAAAGTACAATGCAACTGCTCTCTGTCTTATACGCATTTCCTTACTTTTCCAATCTTCCCTATATTCTGCACGAATTTTATCTATCGATTGCGCTAATTTCCTCGCAGTTTCATACTTTTGCCAATCTTTTTCACCCTTAAGTTTACTAGATGGATTCAGCATAACATACTTTACTTGCCCTTGAATGTTTTCTGTCCAGGACGCAAGCCAAGTAACATTAGGATCGTGCCGAATTTCTTTCCATTTGTGGCCCGGTGGTGGCTTTGGTATATTGGAGTCTTTGGAACAATTGATGAGAATATCTTCAGGCATGACTCTCTTTTTCAGTTTACCCATTTTAGGGTGTTCACCACGACCTCTGAATAGACCAGGCGGTTCAATTTTAAAATTACCTATTTTTTCTTTATGCCCATCAATGGTACAAAAGCCGTACTCTTTTTGTATTTCCTCGTTTGTTTCTTTTATCTTTTGTTTCTCTTCTTTAGTCATTGCTTTTCTCTCTTCGCTTTTTTGAAGAAAGTATGTATGCATTTCCTTAAAATTGCACTTAGATAAATCAACTATCTTAGCCCTCTCCGATTCAGACATTACTTCCCTCCAATCGTGGAAAAAGTTACTATTAAATGCAGGCTTTGTAGTGTAATCATGATCCAACATACGTGCATAGAAAGTTGCAACTTCCTCTGCCTCCTGACTTAATTTCATTTCCCTTCCATTATAATAAAATTTTATATCAGGAGGAAGTGGCTCGTACGCAGGTGCGAATACTGGCCCTTTATGTTCTAAAAATGTCCATTTCGTTCCATCACTTTTCTTCTCTTCTTCCCACCTAAAATAACGACACGATTTAAATGTTTCCTTCATATACTTTACTCTATTATTTGATGTACTATTTTTATCCAAGAGTTGTACGCATAAAGCCATGCTAAATAATAACCTAACCTTAAAATGGATAGGCGATTTAGCACTTTAGATTTCGTCTGATATATATGACTGCAGTTGAAAAATACATTCTTTAAAAATACTATTTGGACATTTCTAATAACCCTGATCATATCTAAGTTAATAAATACATATATTTATGTCATTATTTATTATGTTAAAGACAAAAAATATTGCTTTCGTAACGTAAGGTTACGTGACATAACCCTATCAGTATGTGCGTGACCTTTTTTGCGCGGGATTTTCAAAACATAAGAAAACTTTTACCATTTCCAAACTTCTTGTTCCTCTTCTTGCTTCCTTTTTCTTGGACTTGAATTTTCTCCTTTAGATCCCCTTGCACCTTTCTTCTTTGGTTTCTATAAAAAAGCATTTTTAATTGTAGTTGTTTTGTAAATTAATTGATTGTTTTGAGCAGTGTACATATAAATATAGGAGTGAATTACTTGTTCAATTTCTTCGTCATCCTCGTCATCTTTATGTTTACGTTTCTTTTTCTTCATTTTTGTATCATTCTTTTTGGACTTTTTGCGCGCTAATAGTGGAACATCCTCGTCTTCTTCATCCTCTTCTAGAGGTCTTTTAAAACTTGCGTTTCCTTTAGATCTTGCACTCTACATGATTTTTGTTGAACGTGAAATAAAAACTTTTGGAAACCGTGAAAATTTAATAGAAACTTTAGATACCAATGGCATATCTTCGTCCGATTCCTCTTCAGTTTTAATAGTTGTATTATGGAGATCTGAAAGTCTTGTGTCATTTCCATCCGTTGAATCCATACTACCTTCTTCGTTGACTGGTTCCTCTTCATCCTCATCTTCTTTAATATACAATGGTTGTTCTCCACCACTGTCGTCATCATACTCCGGGTCAATTTGTGACACAGGTTCCTAGCAATATCATTTGTTATTTGAAATTTGTTAAGTTCATGTCATAAACGTTTGTGTATATTTTACTGTTACCTCTTTTACTTCATGCTTCAAGGTTTGACAAACAACGAACTTAAAGTCTTCATTTCCTATATGATTAGTAGGTTTTTCATCCATTACCTCCTCTTTTACCTTGACCTCTTCCTTCTCCTTGTCCCTCCTATCTCTATCTTCCTTATGTTTCCCTACAAATTCGATAACATGAAAATAAAGTTTATAATTATTATATCCCTAGAAAATTAATATCATACCATAACTCTTACATTTGTCTTTGTCATGACGCTGACGGTCCTTGTCTTTATCATGTCGATGTCTATCTTTGCTTGATAAGCTATGTTTATCCTTGTCCTTTTCAGATGAGCGATGCTTTTCTTTTTCATTTGCATGAGATGTGGAATGTCTCTCCTTGTCCTTTTCGGAAGAATGCTTCTTCTCTTTTTCTTTGTCTTTAGAAACACTTTTATCCTTATCCTTGTCGCGAGAATTTGAACTTACACTATGCTTGTATTTGTCCTTATCTTTGCTTTTATCTTTGTCTTTCTCTTTGCTTTCTTTATCCTTAGAACTATTATGATGCCTGTAGTAATTTTTTGTTAAGAGAAAACTGCACTAACCAAATGTAAAACAATATTAAATATTGTTAATACCTGTCTTTATCCTTGGAGCTAGAACTAGAGCTTGATTTGTGATGATGTTCTTTATCCTTGCTTTTATCTTTGCTTGAGGAACTGCTACTCTTATGTTCTTTATCCTTGCTTGAAGAAGAGCTACTTTTTCTGTCCTTATCTTTGTCTTTGTTACTATGGCTACCATCGTGTTTATCTTTTTCTTTGACAGAGCCAGAACCATGTTTATGCCTATCCTTTTCCCTGTGGTCGCTTCTGTGATTTCTATCCTTCTCTTTGCTTCTCTCTTTGTCTTTATGATCTGATTTATGTGATCGTTCCTTGTCTTTATCCCTATGTTCAGACTTATGTTCCCTTCTTTTATCAAATCCATTTGATAACCCATTTATATGTGTATCTAAAGATATTAAAATACACAATATTTTAATGGCACATTAATTCGTTTGTGTAAAATAAAAAAAAGCATACTGCATGTTAAAGTATAAATACATCCGTATATAGAATGAATGAAAGAGTGAAAAATAATGTAATTACGTTTGTGAATTAAATTTAATAGAACTATATTCGCAACAAATTTATTTTTATATTAAATGGAAATAAATTTTATTAACACAATCTACTAGAAATCCTATTAATTTTCGGAAAATCGAATTTCTAAGTATTTACTTAATATTTATTGAAAGGGAAAAAGTGAAAATTATTTATTCCTGTAATATAGAACACGAACAAGTGCCAATTCAAAAGAGAAAACTAAATTTGAATTCGGGGAAAAATCGTAATATAGTTCAAACGCTTCGTCCGGGGCGAAACACGTGTCAGACCGGTCGAGTTGTTGGCAGCCCCTAACTCTTTGGTCGTCGCATAGGTAGAACTTAACGTTTGCTACTGCAAAGTTTCGATTTCAGCTATGTATGTAAGCACACGTATGTTAAACTCCATGAATGAACTGCTTACCGCTATGATTTCCAATCATATTGCTATTCTCCTTGATTTTTTTTTCCTAAAACAATGAATTTCATTAAAAAAAAAAAGGTTTCTTAAATATGAACGCTCCATTGTATATAACTATCTACACTTCTATTGGACTTAACGTCTGGCGGAGCGAAACAAGCCAGGTAGGACTTAGCCGCAGACGCCATTTTGGGACTTAGAAAAATTTCGCGTCTGTGGCTATGTCGTACGTACAAGAGAAAAGCCTCAATACAAGGCAAAATATCAAAAAACTGTGCACGTAAGTGAACGCAATTATACCAATAAATACTAAATATTCACTTACTGAGTCCGAATTCAACTGCGTTGTTGGCTGCTCAAGCTCCATTTTTCATACAAACGCGACTGATAGACTCTGGCGACGCGAGGGCTAACAGAAGCGAGAGAAGTAAAGAGGACTGAGGGCACACACACCATCCAGCCTTTGCTCGACTATACACTCCGCGCGAGACTGCAGCCGAGCCTACGCGTAGATCATATAGGAAACCAGTCGAAGTATCAAAAATATCTGACTACGCATGCGCTTCTTAGCTCCGCCTCTTCGATCCCCAAATATAACCCTCTGCCCCTCAGTTAGTACTGTAATATTCGGTCATATTCCTTTCCAATGATTTTGGTTATGAGACTGATGCTTACGATTTTACAAACAAAAAGCATAAAAACATTTGCGAATTCGTGAAATGGTATTTTTTTATCGATCGAAATCCCTTTAATTTAGAAAATAATTATTCAATTTTTGGTCTCCTACCGCCACAAACTTCAATAAGTGAAGATGTTCGCAACGTAAAATCGAATATCGAGACATTACATGTACTTACATAGAAGCCATTTCATGTTAAGATCCACAGGATTAATGCCATTTCTTACCGACATGTTGCATGCCTTAATAATAAATCAACGCAAGCGCAAAATTCGTATTCGCTCTTCGTTTTGAAGGAAACCATTTCTCAAGTGTATATCTTGAAATTTTGCGAGGCGAATGAAATACTCATATGCTACTTCACCATATTTGGTATTAATAAAATTCTCAACTTAAGAATAGTAACCGATTGTTTAATAAAAATTAATGCAATTTTATGTCTTATGAAACGTTCCGCGTTTTTGTTTAATAAGCGAAGCTTTACTGACTAAGAAAAAAAACAGATTTTGGAAATATAAAGTAAATAACGTATTAAATACATTATACAGTTTTACAAAACAGCTTATGGTCCTTTTCTTGGAGGAAGCTGAAAATAAAATACTACTACTACTAATACAGCTTATGGGCATTGTACCATTTGACATAAAACATATATATAAGAATGAAACAAGTCTAAGAAAATATATTGTAAATATATGATTCTCACGTCATGATGTATTGTTAAACTAAAATTTAAAAAAATGTTTAGAATTCATTGTAGAATTAAATACTATGTTTACATAATTGTCTATTTTTCCTATTACAGACTAGTTTATAGATTACAATATCAATGGGTGTCGATTTTTTTCAAATTTAGGTTTAACGGGTAAAATTTGCGCTATATACGATGCTTACATTTTATAATTTAATATTTTCTGCTTTTCCATCTATATCCTATAAAGGTTTCCTTTTCTGGAAGACAAACACGGCATACAATGCTAAAAAGAAAACATTAGTAAACGTTATTATAATAGCATTGATGAAAGCTCATAAGTAGAGTTGGCTTTATACTAACATGTAACTTCCCATTCTGGTTGCGATAACGTGCCTATCTGTCGGCGATTTGACGAATTCTCCATATATTCTTTGGCATGTTGATAATCTTGGTCAGGTTTACCAGTGAGAGATTCTTCCTGACAAGGGGGATAAGTTTCTAAACCCTGTATTCTCTGAAGCATTGCTGTACTACGATCCTTCATACGTTCGCAAAAAGTCTCAAATCTACAATTGAATAAAATAAAAAGGTTTATTTTATGGATTAAGTTTACTAAAGGATAAAGTGCTTGCTCTCAAGATAATGATAACTATTAAGTTCTGCTCACCTTTCGAACAATATTAGTTCTAAACCAAATTTTAAAGCTAGTTTAGAAAATACAGGCAAATAGACAAGAAACTCTGGACAATTAACGACACCTTCTAGTTGAAAGTTATATTTAGCTCCAAAAATGGGTGGATTAGTTTTGTCACACCAAAATTCAATGTTATAAATTTCGTTCCCAAAACTGTTACCATCGCATTGTTGCCACCTAGAACTGGTTGGAAGATAAATTCGTTTTGTATAGTTAACTAAAAAAGTAAATGCAAGAATCTTGAAATGTATAGCATTGTGAACATCAACTTACACTAAATCATACGCATCTGGAATAGTTCCAATAAAGTAACCACCCGGCTTTAGACATTCGCTTGCATTTTTCAACATGCACTCTGCTTGCGGCAATGATTCAAAACAATAATGGAATGCAAATTGGCAGCTGACGATGTCGAGCAATATACTGGGATCCTTGAACTTTTGTCTTATGCGAACCTGAAATTCTCTTTTATAATGAATTCCATATGGACAATTTTAGTATCATACATTCTATTTTTTCTATATTAAATTTCAAGACACTAATTTGAATACCTTTGTACAATCTGCCGTTATAAATTCAATAGTAAAAGGTTCTTTATAACTTCTCTTCGATATATCTTTGTATCGATCTCGACATTGCTGTACAGATATTTCAGCCAAATCCGTGCAAATCAAGTGCGTTATATTCGCATTTCTCCATTTCAATAGATCTCCTCCTTTACCGCAACACATATCTAATACATTTATAGGATATCCATGTGCCTTATGTTTTATTTTACTAATATATTCATCTGAAAATAATTAGTTGATAATATGATTAATTAGGTATTAAACCATATACATAAATAAAGTTGAAAAATAAACAGAAAATTGTTTACTTTGTAATAATTAATCTTACGTATAAGTTCACTTTTAACCCAGTTGTTAAAATTCCTCATATACAAAATTCGACTTTTGTTTCTAATACGAACTTCTCCATCTATCAACGAATTATAATGTTTTGCAACTAATATTGCATTGTCAGTGCATTCTTCTGTATTTGCCGATTGTTTTGTCTCTTCATTATCAACCACTGATTCAGATAGAGAATGCTTACGCTGTAATGTATAGGGCACATTCAAGGTAAACATTAGAAAGGGTCATTTAAGAAAATAATACAACATTTAAGAAATATATAATATAATGTTTGTACATACTTTTTTTGCAGTATTAGATATTTCGGGATTCTCGGAATATTCCGCAGGCCCAGATCGTTTCCTTACATTATGCTTTTCTTTGGTCTCATTCATTACATCAGAACAAGGTACAGACATATTAATATTACAGAACAATTGTCTTGGAATATTAAATTCTGTTCTATATTTTGTCTAAATAAATATTGTTCCACTCTATTACATATTGTATCGTATACTTTGATAAATTAATATAGACAGTTTTCTATCATTGAACAAAAACAAACAATTATTGAGGAAACGTATACAATTGATACTTGCGTAGCGTCCACGATTCTTTATTGCATTATTTCCAATGCTGAGGGGGACTGTATTATCAATGCTGGCAACGTGATTCGTATTTCATAAAAATACCCTGCATTTTGTAAAGGTTAGCTGAGTGCTTATTTTATCAATTTATATGTGTATTTAATATTTTAAATGTAGAATTTATTTATAATAAACATATAAATAATACATACGAATTCTCTATATGAAGAGTTCAGTTTTTATAATTTGGTGACAATGCTGATTTAAGAAATATTTAGAACTGATATATTCAATTACCAAAGTATGTTTTTTACTCAACAATATTTACTAAATATATCTTCATTGTTGCCGTATAATAATATTTTCAATTCTATTCTATCATAAACATATTTGGTATTTACAATGGGTTCACTTTATTGTGGTATGCAGCAGTACTAATTGTTGCTATGAGAAAAGGATTCAAATTAGTAGAGCTGCGTATATATATATATATATATATTTATATACATATAAATTTATTTACATCTGAATAAAATTGTATTGATACATTATATACTACAGTGGTACCAAGTATTTACTGTTCCATATGCATTTTTACCATATACATATTTCGAATCGAAAAGCTGGTTGATTTGAATGAAACATACGCTTGTAATACTTTAAGCATGTGTCGAGCACTTCAACATTGCAAACATACTTTATTTCAGACAAAAAGAAATATATATGTGCACATATTACATGGGCATAGCTTTGTTTTCTGAGGTTGGTAGGTAGAAACCGAAATTTCTTTCACTTTTGTATTACACGTTCTCATCTATTATCTGATCTACAAGATATGTTATGCATATGATATCCTTATCTAACAGCTTATCTAAAATTCAATAAGAAGGCAAGATTAATAGTATTTTGCTTTGTTGTCAGTAAAAAATCATGATCCCTTATTTTTTTATAGGTACATATACAGACTACAGTTTATGAACAATTTATTTAAACTATTATTCACCTTGTTTATCGTACTCCGCTGCCAGAGTAACTTTTGCATGCATCCAAGATCATGGATACATTTCCTACGCCAAGGTACGAAACAAAGATTGAAACTTTTGACACATGCATGATCGACGCTGCAAATCAACAGAGAGAAATATCTCAGACAGTAAGCGGACAAGCAGCTTCTCAAACAGTTGAAGTAGATAATCAAGAGAATCATGATACCTCGAGCTTGCATCAACCACAACAAGAGATACAACAACAACAACAAAATCAGCAAGATCCACCTAATCAATTCTCGCAAATACAATCGAATACTCAACAAAGTATGACCCTTACTCCAATACGATTACCGGCCATACTCGACGGAGAATTTTTTACAGTAATTAGAATAGAGGACAGTAATGTAACAGTCAGATGTTTACAATGTCAAAAACATTTGAATGGCAATTTGAAATCCACAGGGAATTTTTTAAGTCATATTAAAGTAAGGTTTATTTATTTACTTTTAAAACATTTAAATTTTCATGAAACAATTTCTTCTCTATTTATTAATCTAAGCATTCTGTAGAGAGTACATCCCTTTATGGTTGATAAAATAAAATGTAAATCGAATCAGAGGAAACCCGCAATGATATATATCGATTTATCGGCTGATAAATGTCCAGAAATAGTAAGGACCAAAAGAGGATATAGAAAATATTATAAAACTGTAAGTGTACCATAATGGCTTCTAAATATATATAGTAAAAAGTAAAGAAGTAATTAAAGATTAAAGAGTTACATGTGTATAGGAGGAATGGCAACCAGGAAATGAAGAAGCTTGTGATCAATCCAATGAATGGACAGAAAACCCATTAATTCGTAGACGTAAGTTAGAAGAAGCTGAATGTTCTGATCTCTTAAAAGTATCGCATAATAATTCATTTGTAATGGAAGATGAATTTGATGCGATTGGGCGAAATGTTGCAGCAAAACTAAGAAATATGAGACTAGACCAAAGAATCATTGCGGAAAAATTGTTAAATGATATTTTATTTGAGGCACAATTAGGGAATCTCCATAGAGATTCTAATATACATGTGTGAGAAAGACAGTTAATAGATTAAGGAATGTGTGTACGTAAATGCTGTGAATATAAATGAATGGATGTATAAGGAAGCATATATTTTTATCAAATCAAATTCAACAATATTCCTTTATTAAAATTAATTTATTGTGCCACTTTAATAGAAATACTAATACCAAAATGATTTTTTTAACCAATCAGATATAAGAGTATGTGATCCATTCTACATATTTTTTAGTTTATATATCGTGAATATTCTGAAACTAAAATCAATTAAACAAAAACTCCATATAAGAGTTTATTGAAATTTCTACTAAAAAGATAAATACTTACATTAAATATGCAAAGGCAACAAAGATAAAATCACAGAATAGAAGATATACATATTTTAATACTTTTTAAGTATTCACGTAAGTATCTAAAATTGTTCTGTATATACATACATAGTTCTGTAAATATTATTATACAGGTATAAAATGCGTAGATACATTGTAGTAGCTGTCAAGTCTAGTAACTATTTGTAAAGGATTTTTAGACGGATCGTTTTTCTATAAATACATCTTAAATATAGCTACCTGTAATATTTGTAATGTATGATAAAATACATTTCCAATGTATTGTAGAATGATCAATATCAGTCCTTAGTTTCTCATTTTACCTTTAAAGATTATAACTATATATTTTAATTGTATTATTTACTCTATTGTTTTGTGAATTAATAATTTTCTAATATATCTATTTTGTATGTAAACCAACTGGTATAAATACGAAAGAAAATCATGCTAATACAGAAGTTAAAGCATTTATAAAATCACATTTCAATTAACGTTTTACCACGGAACAATTTTATACGTTTGTCAGCTTGTATATATTCTACGCTTCTTTGGTTTAAGTAATGCACAATAAATCATTGTCGATAAAATACAGAGCGTCATACTTCCAAAAATTACGTAAAACACGTAAGTATAGCAGAACCCATCCCAATCTGCATAGAAGTACCAAGCTAATGTTAGAAATGTATTTTGTAGTAATACAAAAATATAATACGGTAACACCCACTTATCTGCATATTTGAATTTGATTCTGTACTCAATTAAGCAAATTACATATATTAATCCCAGCCACAAATTAAGAAAAAATGTAATAATGTCATAATACTTTGCGTAATAAAAAAGGTAAATTAACATTACTCCGTAATGTATACTGAGCACAATAGATAAGTAAAATGGATAAAATTCATAAAATACAGTAATAACAAGTATGCGGGCCAAAGTGAAAAAGAACCACCATAGAAAACTTAAAAATTTCCCTACAGGATCATCTTCTTCTAAACCTTTTGTAGAATATCTTCGTTGTGGAACTTTTAAGCTTTCTATACTAGCTTTCTTTTTATTTGCTTCTGCAACAAGAACTGACTTAGTAAATGCTTTATCACTTTCTGCTTTTTCTATAACTGTACAAATAGAATCAGGTCTTGGTGGAGCTGGTACATCAGGTACGGGCAAAGGTGTAACTGTAGTAATTCCTCGTAAAGGAGTTGGAGGTGGTGTAATGTGCATATTTTTGGGCGGTAAAGGAGGTGTTACAGATACTTGACGGTCTAAACATAAGTGAGCATCACATTGCTCCTTATTTTCTTTTCGATCTTTCACGCATCCTGTTTGTCCTACAGAACTTTGTGCACCATTATTTCCATGTGTAGCATTTTCTCCTGGTACATCAGATAGTCTTAACGGAGCCTTTTCTTCGAGATCATAAGCTTCCTAATAGAATAGTTAAATTGTTTCTGTTTTTAAGTGACTTACATTAATACATCATGAGTAAGTGTTTAATTTCTATGTTGAAATACCTGAACACAATACTTTTTTAACCACATCGCCCAGGGCAACTTCCTGCCATTAATGCGTTGACTTTCAAATCTTTGAAAAGAGGTAGTTTGAATAGCAAGTATCACAACAGACATAAGAATGGAAAGTACCTTTACAACAACTGCAAAAATAATTGTAGCAGTATTAAATTTTTAGTACAGTAAGCACTATATATCAAGTAATATAATAAATTGTGTACCGGATTGATGAGTCTGATGAAATAAAGATTCATGAAAAAGTAAATGCGTTTGAAAAATAGCTTGAGGAGCTGCTTGAAACCATGCTTGCAAAAAAAAATATAATTCTATAGCAGCTGGAGCAGCAGCAATATTTAAAGTCTTTGTTCTCTCTTTCCCATTTAAAATAATAGCCTCAATGCACAGTACTATAAGAGTCGCATACCTAAAAAGGAATTGTAAATTGTATTAATGAGAATCATTACATTATTATCAGTTTTGGATAGTAAATGGTAGTACCTATAAAGAGAAAAAAAAACAAAGCCCATCAGCTGACAAAGTTGACGGAAAAACCAATAAATGACACCCTTTGTTAGTTTATCGTCATCTGTCATCCACCAATCCGGTCTTGAAACGGTCAATACAAAGTACACAATTGCTGGTGCATACATAAAACCAATAGTACAACATCCCCATATCGAATTACTTTCTTTAAAATGTTGTATAGCGACCACTAAGTCGGCGGAAAAATTAATAATATATACAGCACAGGTGATCAACGTTGGAATTAAAAAAACTAAATAAATTTGTTCGGTAGGTTTCAACGGGACTTGCAAGAAACGAGAAGACTTTTTTTCACAAATTGTATCTAAAGTGCTTGCCATATTTTAAGATCAGATAACAAATCTGTCTATCTTTTCATTTTTCTTCTCCTTCATAGATCTTCGTCATCTGTAGAGATACGCCGCTCCAAATACTTAAGTATTCTTGCGAATAGCTAAAATAAAGATTTTTGTGACATAGCAATTCATAAACAAATTGAGGATAGTTTAAAGTTTTGTAATTTGTTCTATTTATCTTACAATAAGATATACAGGAATATTTATATGAATTGTGAATACTGTTTATAACTTTTTCAACATATGGACGTCAATTACAAGTTTTACGGTTATAAAAACAGTTTAATTGTTTAATTAAGAATATATACATTACCTAAACAGTGTTGAAAAATAATTGCACTTTCATTCAACAGGAGAGACAATAATCTTTGCTTAATTAAATAAATCTTTTACCTAGGACCATATGTGCTATTTTGTATTATTATAAGGATTCAATTTTATCTTATAAATTATAAATTACGATGTTTTAAGCGATGATCGTACAGTATGATGAAAAATAGTACCATTTATTCTAATTGCGATCTGTTTTTACACGATGCTTAAAACTAGGTCTACTAACACACAAAATAGTTTCAAGTGTAAATGCGTATATATTGAAATTATTAGTCAGTGTATACAGTGAAACTGATAATTCGATAAGATTTCATTTTGCTGGCACGCGATAAAGTGTCTTCAAATAAGTATGGACGTTCAGTGAAGGATTACTTTAGAAAGCGTAATCGTTCTGTGGAAACAGAGTGGGGGAAATCTTTTCTTCAGGCGGGAAATATCATTCATACACGTGTTTTACAAATTATTCTACGGTAATTGTGTGTGTCAGCAGTTTTATCTAAATTTTATTTCATTAACAAGGTTTTATAAAAATTCCTTAACACTGTAATGTAAATAAAATTCTCTTATTTTTCACAATTGTAATATGCCATTAATCGCAAAATAATAAATATTTACATAACATTTATAATTATAATTCTTTATGTAACTTGGTATACTGTTCATCATTTTCAATAGGTTCTAAATTAGACAGAAATGTATTATATTGTTCCATAATGTCTTCATTAGTACTCAAACTTTTCTCATCATAATCTGGGCCGACTGACCATAATGTTTCCAAATCGTATAATAACCTGGCAGGGCGCAGAAAAATGTGTAATGCAATATTACCTACCAATAAGAGGGAATAAATATTAATTCAATTAATTCCAAAATTACAACATTTTTAAATATCAAAGAAGAAATACCTAAATCTAAAGCTATCCAATCCTTTGAATTTACTCCTTCAATTTTTGGTACTGGATCTGTTTTATACTTCTTTAATTTGTACACTTTACGGACAAAAGTAGCGAGTGCTTTCATATGCTTATTCGATTTACTTGTGACCACCACTATGAAATCAACGTACGATAATTGTGAGGGCACTGAAGCTACAAAAATATCCTTAGCATTATCCTTCCGTAATAATAATACAAGATCCTCTATATCAAATACACCACTTTTTCCACCTGATTAGAACATAAATTCAAATACATATATATAATATAAACTGCTACAATCTCAATTACTTTTATACGTATTACGTATTGGGTCAATAATGCCCAGTAGTTTACTCACGCTCCGTATTTATTCCTTCGTACGGATCCGGATATTCTTCCTCAATTTTTAAGTCTTCCAAGTTAATTGTTTCTTGTCTTTCGCTAACGTCGAAAATAATTTCTGCGTCTCGATCTGCGAAGACTTTATGAGTTGCCCCGAACGAACCGGTTAGGTTAAGCGATTGGGATTCATCATTTTTATCATGTTTGGAGCGTTTTTGACTATTTGTTGAAAATTTTTTAACTTGATTTAGTTGAGAATATGTTACTAGATAATATGTACAAGGTTTGAAATAGTCATGAAACAACTTCCTCGTTTGTAATAAGTTCATCAATGGAAGGCTCCGCATGTTGCTGTACGTATAAACCAAGGTTATGTTTATGCGTCGATAACGAATGGCACACGATTGTAGCTACTCGCGTATCGACACGTGTATCTGTAATAATACATCGTACAAGTTACACGAACGCATTAATAATTCTCCGAAGTCGATAGAGTAATGTTTAATATAATCTATAATATACTGTTAACATAAATAGAAGGGTTAAGGATAAATGATTATGGTCATTTAAATGGTTGTTTTATTAAATTGTACAAGAGACAAGTACGTTAATAAAAGAAGTATCTGTCTAAGAAATGATCACCGTAGTAGTTTCAATAACTTGCTTCAGATTCATTCGAATGATGTTCGTACAGCTGAAAGAAAAGAGATTTGGTCTAGTTAGTTAATGTTTAACAAGGTTAGGTATACACAAGTACTTATAGTTAAATTTATTTACATTATTTTAGTATGTGCAAATAGTTCATGAGACATATTCATTGAATATGCTAGATCATTATTTGCACAAGCTTCTAATCCTTACGAATCGTACAGAAATTAACACTTACACAGGTTATAGGTTTGGAATTTACTTGGACCTCGCACGCATCTTCCTCCTTTTACGTTTTAGCCTGCGCATTCTCTTTTTTCGCCACTGAAAATTGATAACTCTTGTTTAATCTTTATTCAATTTAGCATTACTTTGTCGCAAACTATACGCGATCTTCAACTACAAATACTATACGCAAAAAAATTGGAATAAATGCTACAAATAATGTAAATAATAATGTAAATAACAAAGCAAAACCCGCAAAATAGTAAAAACAGAGTTTTGTATGACAGTAATATTGTAGTACGCGTGTCAAGGAATCGTGAAATGCGAGTTACAACAACGTATAATTTCCATGTATAAAAACTGTATAACAATAAAATTGTCACGGAAAATATTTAAATTAATCGAAACTATTAATGTTGTTTTACCTTCGCTCTCATTTTTGGGCTAAGAGATTTCTAGATTATCCTAGAATCTCTCGATTGTTGCGGAGCTCAAACCTCCACCTTCCTTCGCGTTGTAATACCAATATGGAAGAGAAGCGCAGCTCTATTCTGTATCCGGAAGCACCATACGCCTTAGTTTCTGTATTTTACTCTAGGTGGCCGAGAAATTGCACACAGGCCGAAAAATGACATACATGTATACGTATGTGTACACAGAATAAATTAAATAATTTATAACAGGCGTAACAAATAATTTACATGATGTTTAACGAAGTAATGAAACATAACTGACCATACTCGTGCAGAATTTTGTTTTCGCGTTATTAGCAATTAATGTTTCATATTTTTCAAACATGTTTTGTTTTCACACGTTGAGATATATACATGCGCCATCTATCCCGACGAAGTTTCGTTTTCCCGCGTTTAAAGGGTCTTCCCGCGAAAAGTGTTTAGTTTCTACTTGTTGCGCCAAACGTCTAAACTAATTCGTAAAGGGAATAATAAATAAATTAATTTTAAAAATTCAGTTAATAATTTATGGTTATCGAAACCTTATTAACAGCCGTACAGTGTTATTCACGTCTTCGACGAATGACTAATCGTTCCTCTTCATAGGCAAAGGTAATAGGTTAATGAGCGACAAGAAAAACATCGTACAAAGTTCATGTTCTATTCTTAAGAGAGGAAAGACTTTTCTAAATGAAAATTTTGTTTAAGAATAATAATAACAGTGCTTTAAACTTATAATAAAAATGGCGAGTATTCAGACGACTATACCATTCAATGTACGAAAAAAGTGTTCCTTTTACGGAACTAAACAGAACGTAACGAAAGTAGATTATACGAATGCAACTGTCAGAGATACTAGTTATAAATACACGCCTACTGTAAAGAAAGTTATTACTTTGAGTAGTAGCGAATCAGATTCGGACTCTGATATCGAAAACGTGATCACAGAAAATAATGTTAAAGTTTGTGGTAATGCTACAACTATTCGCACTCCACGATGTACTCGAAAATCAAGCGAATTTATTGGTATGTAAACGAATCTTATAGTATTGTTTTCTAGGAATGTGGTTTATGGTATTGCAATACGTTTAAGTACATTTTCTTTTAGGAGAGAATGGTAGCACACCTCCAAAACAAATGAGGATAACAAAAGCAGCTGTAGTAACGTCACCATCTACACCCTCTACTCTTTTTGATAAGTTGAGTTTAATGACATCCCCTGAGAGAGAAGACAAGCTGCATCCAAAAAAATTATTTGGATCGGATAAATATCGGAATGCTCGTAAAGCTTTACATAACTCTGCACCGGACAGTTTACCTGGTAGAGAAAGCGAATTACACAAGCTAGAAGAATTTATGGAAGAACATTTAAAGAACGAAACATCCGGTTCCTTGTATGTGTCAGGACCACCCGGTACAGGGAAAACAGCGTGCCTTTCGAAATTTATGGCAAAAACTGTATTTAAGACAAAGTTTAAAGTAGTTTATATTAATTGCACAACAATGAAATCTGCCGCTACTATTTATGCAAAGATTATTCAGGAGTTGGATTTACCTGCATCGAGGTCAGGAAAAAATGGAAAAGCAGTTATTGAAAAATATTTAGCCTCGAAACACAAAATGTTGCTATTTATTTTAGACGAAATGGACCAGTTGGAAAGTAAAAGGCAATCAGTTTTATATTCTGTTTTTGAGTGGCCTTCAATACAAAACTCCAAGCTGATTTTAATTGGCATTGCCAATGCTTTGGATTTGACAGACAGGATATTGCCTAGATTGCAGGCTAATTGCAAATTAAAACCAAGGCTGATGCATTTTTCACCATATACAAAGCAACAAATATGCAATATAATATCGGAAAGATTAAACGAGGCAAATGTAGCTGATTTATTCACTGGAACTGCAATACAAATGCTAGCTGGGAAAGTTGCTGCTGTTTCTGGTGACATTAGAAAAGCATTGGATATCAGCAGGAGGGTAATAGAGCTCTCTGAATCCCAGAAATTAGCACAAATTTTACAACCAACTAATGGCAATGGTATGCGTTTTTGTAACTATATACTACACGGAGCATGATTTAGTGGAAAGGAAATAAATTGTTATATTTTACAAAGCTTCTATTTTATTACAGATAAAAATAGAAGTAGTCCGAAAAAACAACAACCTGTAGTAGAAAAGCAAGTAGATTTAAAGGAAGTTATGACAGTTTTGAATGGCGTTTATGGTGGTTCTCGAAATATTAAAAATGAAGAAAGTACATTTCCTTTACAACAGAAATTGTTACTATGTTCTCACTTACTTATTCTAAATAAAGGTCGAAATAAAGATGTAACAGTGGGAAGAGTAAGTTGATGATAATATAACTTTTTACACAATTGTACTTAATATTGAGGAGTTTAATTTGGTTAATTGCAATTTTTTTTCAGTTGCATGAAGTATACAAAAAGGTCTGTAAGAAACGGAATATTCATGCTGTTGATTCTTCCGAGTTTTACAGTTTATGCTCGTTGATAGAAACTAGGGGTATATTAAAATTAACAACTAAAAAGGAGCCTAGATTGTCAAAAATAAATTTGGAGTGGGATCAGGAAGAATTGGATGCGACTCTGCAAGATAGAAACATGATGGCGGATATTATTAATGACATAGCATGCCTATAAATATGGCTTAGTTAAGTTCTCATTATCTATTACATTTTTCACTCGGCTTTTCTTAATTGTTAAAAAAGCATGTTGTTTTCCTGAAAATTGACTGGCAGTTTGGAACTCTATAAATTGCAGCATATTTTATATTGTTTTCTTTGGTTTGCATTGGACTGAAATTACTATTTATTTATCTTGTATTACAAAATTACGTTGCATTTTTTAAATTTTTATACAAAAGTAACATAATTGTTTTATATTGTACTCTGTAAACGTCTTCTTATACTTCTTAAACGTTTACCTTTTAATAAAAGCGATATGTTTTTAATTGTCATTATTATTTTTTTTCCTTGTAAGTAATACGTAAAAAAGCACATATCTATGTAATTATAGAACCTGTACAATGACTAGTTTCAAATTAAAGCTAGAGCTCTTTTAGCATGGTTGATACAAGTAAATAAACAATTTCTTAGGCTTTTCCCTTTCAATTTAATATTTGAAAAAATGGCCACTACAAGTCGAGATAATTTCAGTGACCCGGAGTGCATTTCCGCTGATTCTTTAATTGTTAATAACGTTTAAACCACAAACTCCATATATTTGCCACCAGTTGGAAAGTAAAGCTTAAGACCCCGGTTTTATTTTGAAACAAGTCCGGGTAACGAATACCCACTGGAAACCGTAAAAAGACGAAAATGTTTAAATTAACGACGCAATCCAGAAAGTTGGTTTTGAAGTTGCTCGAGGTGCGGCGAACGCGAGATGGCGCCACGTGTTTTTTAATAATAAAATTAAGAATTACATATTTTGGATCTTGGTAGTTGTTTTTTAATCTGCGAGATGTCAAATGAAGGAGAAAAGATAAGCTATTAACTTGTAATTGTGTCGTTACAAAGAAACACATTGCATGATTGGTCATATCTTGCTTTGGCTTAGTATTCAATTTGTGTTATAACTGCCATCTGGAGGCAAATGTCAAATTACGCGAAAGTGCTTTTCATTACGGTGTTCCGTTTAAGGTTTTAAACGCTTGAAATTTTGCGATTATGTCGTCGGTACTTGTGCCGGATATTCCTGCGCCAGGGTTTTCTTTTGATCTCTGTCAAAGGTAACGTTATATTCCAATGTTATCTTATAAAAAAAATTTTATCTCTCAGCTTGGAATCGCTAATGTTAAAAATGGTATTTCATGTTAACATAACCTGTGTTAATCTAATATTGCTGTGTCACTTTACAGTAACATCTACTCCTTTCAACAATATATATTTATAAAGTTACGTGGTATAAACAAACATTGATAGATTGTTCATAAATACATGTGCATTTTAGAAATAATTTTTTGGTGAAGAAAGGATTTCAAGCACCCAAAGCCGTAAAAACAGGAACTACCATTGCTGGAATTGTTTATAAAGATGGAGTTGTCCTTGGCGGTGATACCAGATCAACAGAGGATACCATAGTCGCCGATAAAAATTGCAGCAAAATTCATTACCTTGCGCAAAATGTATAGTAAGTTCATTTAATTTTTGTAATCATATAGCCTTGTGAAAACAGTATTTTGAAATACGTATCACGAATTAATTGTACTATACATATGTATAATTTAAAACAAATCGATTAATTTCTTTTAAGCTGTTGCGGCGCAGGAACTGCAGCCGACACTGAAATGACAACTCAGATGATATCCAGTCAATTGGAGTTACATCGTTTAAATACTGGCCGTATGGTGCCAGTTTGCACTGCAAATGCTATGTTAAAACAGTTGTTGTTCCGTTATCAAGGTAACATCGGAGCTGCTTTGATATTAGGAGGTGTTGATTTAGATGGGCCACACTTATATTGCATTTATCCACATGGGTCTTCGGATAAGCATATGTATACCAGTATGGGCACAGGTTCATTGGCTGCAATGGCTGTATTTGAAAGTAGATGGAAAGCTGATATGACAGTAAGAATAATTTTTCTGTTCATCTATCCAACTTTCTTTTGTCATGAGAACATTACATAAATACTTTATTGACCTTTCTCTAGGAGGAGGAGGCCAAAGAATTAGTAGCGGATGCTATTCGTGCTGGTGTTTTCAACGATTTGGCTTCTGGTTCCAATGTAGATTTATGCGTTATACGTAAAGGTTCTGTTGATTATTTACGCCCTTATGACGTTGCTAATGTTAAAGGAGAACGTAACATATCTTACCGATATAAACGTGGTACTACAGCAGTAATTAACAAAACAGTACATCCAATAATCATCGAGGGGGAAACGGTTCGTAGAATTGAAGCAGAACCAATGGATACATCGTCATAAAATGTGTGTTAAGGAACTTTAAATTTCTGCTTGAACATATATTGATTTTTAAGAAATAAAACTTTTGAATAAATTGAACTGATGAAGCTTTACGTTTCTTCAATTGCTGAATTAATCACGACACATTGAAATAGAAAATATTTTTATTTCTCGATTAGGTACATTTCAATGACTATGATACAGAGATTATTAAAGAACAAAGACTTAAAAAAGTCCTGCTGTCTGTTTTAGTCTTTGTCTTTTCCAAGCAGGCATTTTTACAAACTCGTCAGGTTCCATTTTAAAAATTGCAATAAAATTGTCAAATGTAAGATGCATTTCTTTTCGGACAACATCAATACCAGACGGGAGATTTTCCGGATCACCTTTGAGAACAGAAAGAGGATATTTCACATAATTGTCAAAGTCGCTTGATGATTTAGATAAAGTTTGTATTTTCGGCAATGATTCCTTATCTTGCAAGAGCATGCAAAATGTTTCAAACGATTTATATTCTCTTAACAAATTGTAGTTCCAATTATCGAAAAGTCCAATAAATGTGGAGGGTTCCATTCCTAAAAAAAATTAAGATAAATCTTTAAAATAGTTAACTGAAAAAGTTATTACACTATGTAGTCTCGCTAAAATTTATTTCAAAAGTTCAACGAAAGATCGGTACATTATAGTTTCATGAAATAATTATCAATTTATAATACCTTGTTTAATTACAGAAATCGTTGTATTTCTATCTCGGCTAGCTGGATGAGTATAGAGAAATATCATTCCATCATGTACACACTCCTTCAAAGATTTAGCAGTAGAAGACTTTCCAATCCAGATCCATATTAAATTTCCAGCATCTAATAACCAAATAGCTTCTGGAATAAGACTGCTTTGACTGAATCCAAGAACTTCCTCGCCGACAAATATTTCATTTTCCGTCAAACATTGGTACAAGTGTTTCCCAATATCTTCTCCATCATGAACCGTTTCTGTGCCATAAGTGCCCTTACCTAAAAATATTCAAATTAAGTTAAACAGTTAAGCTCAAGAACATGGTAGCAGAAGGTCTAAATCTAACGATTAATATCTTTTATTTCAGTAAAAGGATTGTATACCTCCGAGTTCTATCCAGAAATCGTCATCTTCATTATTTTCAGTCATCAAGGGTGCATTTCTAGGCGCAAGTCGTCTAGAAACTTGTCTGGTATCTCCTGTACTTTTACCACCGCACCATACTACGGGTAGATTAGAAAACAAAATGAAAACTCCGCTGGAATCAAGACTGCCAGATCTCAAAGGTCGTTCAACTGCTTTTGATGTATATGGAGTAGATCCAAAAACTCTGACGAGATATTTATCCGGAGCTGTAGTGCAAACTATTCATTAACAGAGACACAATGAAAACAAACCAAGAAGAAAGGAATAATACATTTATTTCCCTACTCACGGGAATCTCGATGTCTTCCAGCTAGTATCCTTAGTTTTCCATCGTAAATTTGCAACAAGTGTGGCGGTTCTCTACCTTGATATGCTTTTACTAACTGGGCGCAGGTGTCCTCCGATAAACGACAAGCTGTTTCTAAAGCAGCTTCTCGATCCGCATTTATTGAATGAACACCTTCCCAGCAATAAATCTGAAATACCCTCGATATCTCATATTCAACACATACAGAGTATCATCGACAATATTACTAAACGTTTCATTTAAACGTACGATTGTTCTGCTTCTGCGCCCTTGCCCGTACTTATAGCACATTACGTAACAAGCCTCCGCATAGTATATCCCCTTATCTTCGATTTGAATCATTCCTTCCTTATGAGTAACTCTCCAAAGGGTTCGTTCGCCAGATCCATCGTCCGCCAGTTGGCATTCTGCAGCCATTTTCGGCCTTTCATTCATGTAGTCGGGTTCGAAATTAGGCGGTAACGTTAGAGGACTTGTCTTCGCTGGTCCCCAACCTCTGACGATCACCTTCAGTTCTGTTGGTTCAGAATTTTCGAGCGCCCTTTCGACCGACACACCATTGCTATAATTCTTCTTCTTTACGAAACCACGTGCATTGCGGATCGCCTCCAATTTTTCTCGAGCGTTTACATCGCGTCCAACCCATGCCCAGACACCTGCCTCGCCACGGTCAATAAGGTAAACGGATTCGGACGTGAGATCCAATCGAAGTATCGGCCCGGATTTTAATTCAGCAACTTTGTATTTACCAGACTGTTCGCTACATCTGTATAATTTAACTGGGCATGGCGCATTGATCCGATGAGGACGATCTGGTTTCACGATTCTCGCGGAGGGATCTAAAATACTGGCGAGCAATTTTCTATCATCATCGGGCAGCGTTTGCTCGTAACCATCGTCAATAATGATAACACGATCGTTATTCTCCTTCCTCGTCTCTAGGATGCTGACTGCGTGACGTTTATGCAACGGATCCGCGGTGGATCCTAGCCAGAGGAACACCGTAGCCCTGATGAGAAAGGGTTGCGGTGTAATTAAGGAATCGTTTGACAGTTAAAAATTTATACAGACTGCGCGTGAATGTATTTATACGAAGAAAACGTGTTCTCCATATTTCCACGTACTTCGACGTAACGTCCAGAAGAATAACATCCCGGGAGCTGAAACAGTCCCAATCAACTTTTTCGAGTTCCGTTAGAATCGGTACTGCCACGCCAGTTACTCGGTGCAGCCTGCACGGCGGTGTCTCAAAGTAGAAATTTTCGATAACCAGACCCTGCCGGAAGTAAGACAGAAATCTGGCAGTTTCACGGCCTTGTGCTTCCCTCGATAAAATTGTCGCGGACACTAGCGAGTCCAATTCGGCGGCACGAAGAGCGGCTGCGCCAGATATCGTTGATTCGCATGCGGATCCGATCCAAAAATGAATCGCACGAACTGCTGCATTGGGCTTGAGTTCTTTGATCTATTTCAATGGTTGAAAATCGATGTATTTAATTCTATTTGCTTGGGCGAATTTGTTTTCTTGTAGGGCGGCGGACTAGGGCGAAAGGGATGGAACAACTTACCGGTATCCCAGGGTGTGGTAGCGGGCCGTCTTTCACCGACACCGCGTAGATAATGTATGCCAGCTCGGAGAGGAAATATCCCATATTACTTCCTGTGACAGCAGCGACTCGTAAACCCTGTTGCGCAGACATTAAAAGGCAATTTTCATATTTCACACTTTCACTCCTTATGCTCCTTATTCTCTTGCAAAGTCGCGTGACCGAACGATAAAACTTTCCGACGAGAGATCCTCTATCGTGGATTCTCTTTTGTTAAACTGTACCTCGATTTTCCAAATGCGAAACGTTGTGCTGTTCTTTGGAACATTCTTGAAGACATCACCGTTAGAGTCATCGGAACGGCAGCTCCTGTCGTCCTGTGGCACGTCAAGAAAGTTTCTTTTCAACAAGCAGTTGTACGTTTCAAATGAATTAAACGTGAATAAATGTGACAGAGATGTTATGCGTCGCTTCTGAATAAATCTATAAATTGTGCTTGAACTCGCGCGGATATAAGCTCTATAATATCACGGGTTTTACAACAAGAAACGAAAGTAGAGACCGATTAACGAGACGGCAAATTCGTTCGATTCGTCACACCGTATTGCGGCCTCTTTTTTCTTCCAATTTTCGAAAGATAGTTCCATTAAATTAAAATCATTTGTTACGCCGCGGTAACACTCGCGTCTCGCATTCTTCTCACACTTTCTCTCACAAAATCGTGACTTCTATTGTATCGTCAATTACATACCGGCTCCTCGATCTTTCCCAATAGTTCTGACATTTGCCCGCTATCGGTTCCTTGATTTTCGATCACGATTTTACTACCCGCGCGTCGATCGTCGATCCCCCGATCGCTTATCGATTACCTCTGTCTTTTCGATCAGCCGAACATCTGTCTGATCGTTACTGATCGAAGTTAGAATCGCGGGCCGAGCGTGCGCGCATGAGTTTCGCAACGGAGAAACGCGATCTGTGCTCGCAATGAACGGTCGCCGTCAGAAAACTAGGGTATGAGAACTCAAGAGAGCGAGGTCCTCGGGAGGACTTAATCGCGGGTGATCCGCAATCGCACGTACGTATGTACGTGCACGCAACGATACAATGCTGCTTTGTGTTCGCGTTTACAACCACCAGCACAGAAAGGAATGTAGTTTACGAAATAATCATCAGCATTATCAGAAATTAATTGCCGTGTTCCTTCACGGCAGGTGATGCTTCTAGTGGGGCAGGATGCGAGTGGGAATAAGTGTTACAGGGGAACGAACATGCGTATTGTCTTCGTATTTATAAAAACAGCCGCGATTTAAGTATAAGGGACGTTCGTTCCTTAGTTTCGATTAATTCGTCCAAACGACAGGGATCATCCTTGAATCGCCCAGGTATACCAGTTAAACTGATATACAAAATTCATGTACAGTCATACACCGTGACTACCTGAAGTCCTTTCGTTCCTACTTTTTCCTCGCGTGACTGTTTAGTTCCGACTCGAGCGACTTTTTTTTTACCACCGACAAATGATTTGCTAATTGCTCCACGCTATCTGTCAGTCCTTGTAGTTGCGCGTTGTCCTGCCTTGCTTGTAAGGTACAAATGGATTTCAACACCGATGACGTAACATACTGTTACCTTCGGCCATCAGCCGTTAATGCGCGAGACCTGTGCATCGGTGTTGCAAAGTGCAGCGCATGCACGTACTTGCGCGCACTTGCACCGGTGCGCTATTGTCTTTGCGGATGCATCTCCGCGTTCATTCATGCCCACGCCCGGGTTGTCACGGCACACGCACGTTTCTGACCTGTACGTGTGCACACGTGTTGTCCGTGCTTCGGCCGCGACGATCATTTGCGGCAGGAAGCGGTGACTGCACTTGCAGAACGCCCACCGACTCGTGTACATTGATCTTCCGTGGACAGTTTCGCGGGGAAGCGAAAATTTACATTCTATTGTACATAATGCGTGCACCGCGTTATTTTTTTCTTTTTTCGAAAATGTAAAACTCTCCGTCCTTTGCTCGTTCCTGCTACGAGGGTAAACGCGACGCGCTTAATTGCGTTACAGGCAGTTGCTTACGGAGTTATGAAACGTTGTTTCCTGCCGCGGTGTTGAAATAATTTGTAATACCTTGGACGGTGAACGAAGAATATTTGACAATAAAACGAAAGTATCCAAGTGCGTACTTTCATATGAACGACTTACAATCAGGAACACTTATGTCGTCATACAAAGACGGAAATTATAAGGTACTCTAGCCTATATTAAAGTAATACAGGATCGATGCAATTAATATTTTTCTGACCGGCAATCCTTCTTCCTGCTATTCAAACGAAAAAAGAAAAAAAAAAGACGAACCGTTTTTATTTTATTTACATCGTCCCAATTTTTCTCGTTACCTTTGTTTTCACTCTGTTACGGTACTCTGCGGACTCACCCGTTTAGAGAAATCCATCGCTCTTCTTTCCCCGTTTCACCGTCACGTCATTTAAAGAAACATACACGAACGATTCCGCGGCGATATGCGCGAAAGAGCAGGAGAGAAGACGTTTGCCTCGAGGTAGCACCGTCTAACTGTACGTGAACACAACTGATACCATGCGTTCCTCGCTAAAAAAGAAACCGTACCGGTGCGGACTCGTCCGGAAGTCGGCCCGGAACCCCGGTCGGCCACCCGTGACCAACGAGTACTTGGTGAATACACGTTTGAGCGATGCGGGCATAGCTTTTATGGTATACGTATCCCGCTCGGACGCACCTGCTCTGTACCTTTCTAACGTCACTCTACGCCACGAAGATCCCCTATCCGATCTCTATCTTTTTTTTTTTTTTTTTTCGTTTTTACCCCTTGGTCTTCTTCGCTTGAGTAACGGAGACGACGCAACGATCGCGATTACGCTCTCTTGCCGCTTCACGAAGGATTAAGAGCGTGGCCGAGGAACATAAACGCAACGTTCTTTATGTGTACGGCATGTAATCGTTCATTATTACACGGTGCTTTAGAAGAGAATTTTACGTTTTCAGGCTGGTGCTCTAGTTGGGCGAACGAGCCGCAGTTCAATATATGATTTTGATATATTTATTATAACGGGGAGGTGAGCACTGTTGATTAAAATTCATCGCCACCTAATGTATTATACATTAGCGGAGGCGCCTGAACAGCCGCATGAAAGTTGCTCATTTATTATAATGGTTGTCGAAGAGCGTTGTTTCTCCTTGCGCGAACAGAAATGGAATTGGTATCTGTCATACGATTTTAAAGCGAACGAGGAACCTTTCGATTTTATTTTACATGGCGCAGGGAGAAGCTGATGGACTGGAGAAATGACGAGTCCGACCATTCCAGCGGTTTGTGGCTGTTCCTTGTCCGTCGCGGATATATCAATTAAAATCGATCGATATTAAATCGTGCCTTTATTCTTTTTCCGACTAGTCGAAAATTTCACATGGGACGACAAGAATTTTTTATCTAAGACTATGAGCGACATATGTCTGTCTGGGGCACTGGGGTGCAATGTTTGCTCTCAGGGAGTACAGGTTTACGTAGTTTGTTCAATGCCTTAAACATTTGTTTTTTTATTCGTTCCATGTAAATAGTTGTATGTTAGTCGAATAAAGGAATTCTGGCAATAGGTGAATTTCGGCAATTGCAAAGAATCACGAAGCTTCACGTCGGCCCTCGAACGTTTGGAATTGGAAGCGGAAGTTGAATGCAGAAATGACACGATACCGCTTCGTCGAACAAGCGACGCGCAAACTGAATCATTTGATGACACTGATCAGGAATTGCTCGGTCTGAATACTACAGATATATTGCCTTGCAGAAAAACTATCCAACATTCAGATATTTTGAATTTTCAAGTATGACTTGCAGATTCCTCGACGTTTAAGATCGGAAAACGTGCTATTAATGCATTCGAGTATTTCAGGGTGTCACGCATTCGCCGGAGGATATTGCTCGTTACTGGAAGAAAGATTCACGAATGTGGCTTTGGAAATCCGTGAGACTGACGCGCAGGAAGGACAAATTTAAATCATCTAACATGTGTACAGTGAACAAAGAAAAAGAGGAAGAGCAATAATTTGAGTACTATATCTATATATATAATTTCAGATGTAAACTTCTTTGAGATTAGACTGCTATATTTACCGTATCATAATACTCTAAATTAATATTTCATTTTTTGATACCTAAATGTTTACACCGTATAAGTCTACTAATAATATACGGTAGTTTTTTTAACACACAATCTCTTTTTCAACTTCATTAGTAATCACGCGCGTATAAAAAAAGACAACAGTTCCAGTGTCTTATTCGTATCGGCATAATAAACAGGTAAAATAATTATACATTTTTCGACGCTGTGAAAAGCAGTAGTGTTCTTGGCCAAAATTATGTACAAAAAATCATGCGTGTTGAATACATGTACGTATTAAACGAATTTTATTCGTTTTAACCACAAGTTTCTATAGAATCCAACATTTGCCCGTTTTCGAGGGTTTCGCCCATTTCAAAACGAACGAAATCCAAGACTTCTATTTGCTCACTTTGCAGTAATTGCTGCACACACAAGTTGGGATCGAGCAAGAACTCTTGATACAACATAACAGGCTCATCGTCTACATTTTCATTTGGCTCGTCAACTTTTGGGTCGCCAACCTTGGCTGGGTTCATACCTGTTATTGAAACATTGTTTATTTATTATTATTTTTATTGCGAAAGCCCGTTTTCGAGAACCAAAACAGGAAGGACGGCATACCAATTTATAAATAAGTCTAATTACCAATAACATGTTGACAAAGTTGCATTCCTAAAACTTCCTTCTTTTTGTCAGATTTCAGGGCAATCAGTGCCCCATACCGTCCAAAGGATGACGGTACTGGATTTAAAGGCGCAGGATGGGTGCAACCATATAAATGAACATCTGGTTGCACGCTCATACAAAGGGCTCGTCTGATATTAATGTTTTCCCCCACGGTGCCAATAGTTAAGGCTGTGTGATCGCTTAAACTTTTGCCATCACTGCTGTGCAATTCATTTATAGAGTCTGTATACAATATAGTTTTGTTGACCAAAGCGTTCTGTTCAATTGTCATTCCATGCTTCAACACGGTTGTGAGTATTATTTCTGCTAGGTCGTGGAATCTTTTATTTCTTGCGACAAAGTCTGTCTCGCAATTGATCTCAACCAGTGCTCCATGATTATTATTGGTGACCACCGCTATCAACCCTTGGGAAGTTAACCTTGATTGCAATTTTATTGCCTGACTCCATCCCTGAGATTGGGCCTGTTCCTTTAGCCATTGTTCTGCCTAAAAAAAACATAGATTAATAAATGCAGCGATGCTCATATAAAAATCACAGTTTAATTCATGCCATACTTTGTCCATGTCATTCTCATGTAGATCTAAGGCTTTTTTACAATTTACAAATGTATAACCAGTCTTCTTGCGCAATTTGCTCAATAATGTCTTTTTTGATGCGTAACAATATACATAATTCGTATGTATCGAACGAAAAAACTGACGCGGAATCATCTGAAACATGTCATTTATGTTATGCTATATAGAAACAGAGGAGATTGAAAGTATTCAACACCATCGAAACATAACCTAAACAATGAATGAACTCTATTAAAATCTGTATCCCTTTTAAGTACAGCAATCTGATAATTGCATTGTATTAACATAACATTCTGGCTGGAAGAATTTAAGAATCCTGTGGAAATCAATCAATTTCGTTGCTTAGAAACGTTGCAGTCAATTGCGGTCGTGAGTGTTACTCTATGCGTGATTGAATGGTACAGAATATTGAAAAGATTCATTTATCACGTTGATTTTTAAAATATAATAGACCAGCGTTTGCATTAGTTATATGCAACTGTGCTATATCGACTGTAATATCGTTTAGAATATACTTACTGCGTATACGGTTTAAAAACGACGATGTAACTCAACCATTAAAGAGTTAGTACGAAAGTGGCGCCTTCTGCGGCGATACAAATTTCGATCGCAAGGTAGTACGAAATATCTAAGGTTCTGTGTTATGTTTCATCGTCCAATTTTTAATTTGCCATTGTTCGTAGCTCGCGTATGTAAAATTAAACCTACTAGCTAACGTGTTACGCGTGTTATACAAATCTTTTCAATTTAAATAATGTGATGAAACATGCCCGTACAGGCCAGCATTAACGTGTTAATCATATTCACATTTTTCCATTACCTTCGACAAATAAATTAATAATCGCACTTCGCTGCTATCTATGAATTTTATTTCATGTATGAAACACTTCAAATGCTCCAAAGGTATCTAATACAGGTGATTTAAATATGGAATGCGACTGCAAGGAAATGACATCATGCGAGGGCATCACGCGTCAGGCCGTTCAAATAGATCGCGGTAAAAGGATATCAAAAGTGGTTGATAAGAAAATCGAGCCACTGTTTTCTTTGCCAGACGAATTATTGGATTGCGCCAGATGCAAAAGGGCGCAATCGAAACGGAAACAACGAAAATTCATGGAGACGTATACAGGAAAACGATTGAAAGTAGAACATTTTCGTAGGTGAGCAAAGTACTTGATTCCGTAAAAAATATTGTTCAAAGGAGGTAATTAAACCATTGAATATTCCTCGTTGACAGATATATGATTAGTTTAATTGTCAAGACCGAATTGCCTGGTGGGGAAATAAATTTGGACAATGACGAAGACGTGAATCGATATTACAATTATATTTACAACGGGGTGAACACTCTTCATGTGGTGCAAATACAAGATGATGTTTTGCAGAAGATATTAAGCTTGGTACCGAATTCTTTGAAAGGTCGTTTCAGCATTTATACGGACGAATTACTAATGGAGATCAATGAAAGCTACACGAGTAATATAAAAAAAGCGGTGTTGCAGTATGCGCTCGACAGTTCTACGGAGAGGCATTTACCTCAGGTTGAACGGAAAATTCGATTCGGTTTCTTAATGTTTTATTGAGAATCATAATATATTTATTTAAAAGAAATGCTCCTTACATTACCAGGACGGCGCTACTGAAAAATTGTTACAGATAAAAAATCTTCTGCCCAATTTATCCACGCAGATTCGAATAAGTCGCGAAGGTCTGCGAAAAAGTTTGTACCTGATAAATCCGTGTATGAGTATGACCTTGGAGCACTGGGTTCGCGGCTTCCGGTAACAAGTTACTTACATAATCCGCAATAAATTTCTCTTGAAATAAAAATCCCGGCTTTTCCAGCAATTTTCAAATGATAAACTGCAAAGCATTACTCAAAGAATCGAACAGATGGGACTTGATAAAGTTCGATCAAACTGTTCATAGGCGAATTACCAAGGGGAGGAGCGCTTTGAAAAATTGTTGGTACAGTGGCATACAGGACATATTTCTTGTGGTAAAGCCTTAAGTGTATGCTACTTTATGCTGCCTTTTAGTTCAATTCAATGTCATATCAATCATTCTTTCGCAGAATAATAGAAAACAGTTAGTTCCGAGTCCGCTGCAGCGATTACGGTTTAAAGGATTTTATGCGTGCATTGCCAAAATAATGGAGTCGCAGCTACTGTCTATGTGCAAATCCAGTTTGAGAGATTTTATGGACACAATCATTCGCGGGCAGGTGAATTACTTAAAGTGCAATATCGTACAAACGGTATAGTCATTATTCGTCGTTTTCAGCCGCATAATTGCGAGTTTAACGTGGATATAGTTGTCAGCTCCGACCAACTTACTTTCGATCCATCCTTCGAAAGATTCAAGGATGTGCTCTGTGGCCTCTTAGACGACATATGCCGTGCCGTTAGATATTTCAATACCCTAGAAACTCAGCTCTACTTGGATTGGTCTAGTCCGGAAGCATTCTTAGAAGTACAGAACTGGCATTCCCGTATCTAAAGTAGAAAAATGTTTTCAAGTAGCGTAATTAAAATGTTTGTTAACGCAGCCACGGATACAGAGCGACAGTATAGAGGAACTTAAACAAGAAATCATTGATTTAATTGATCGAGAAAGAGTCGTTCCCGAGCGCATTCTAAACGAACTGCAAATGTAATCCGCGACACATTATTTTCTATTAAACACAACAATTATCGATACTATCGGACATGTTCGTTACAGATACGAGCAGTTTTATAACAATGAAGAATACAACACGATAGAGATGTTCGTAAAGGACGACAGTAAAACATTAGAGGAATACAACGATACGATAAATCACTATCACACGTTTTCACTGAACATACCCGTTCGAATCGAGAGAACAGCGTTCACAGGTTTGTTCAGGGTGTCTCGTAAAAGTTTCATCGATACAATGGTCGACAACGTTTCCCGTGTAAAATATCTTCTCATTGATACTCTCGTCGACAAGTATCAGAACACGGCACAACAGTGAGCGCTAACTCTCGTTGCTTTAACTCAGCGTGCATGAATTTATTCGCCGTTACATGATTGATAACGGCAGACGTGGTTCAGAGTTGCAGATGAATACCAGGCTATATCTGATCGTGCCCTCAGCAAGCCGGCGAACACGGCCGAACTGATGGAGCTTAAAAGCTTCATTAAAGTTACCTTAGACGTCACTTTGAAGAAACTAGAACAGGACCTTCGCCAAATGATCGATCATATTTTGCTGCTGTCCGACTATCATTTCCTTACGGACATCGAGATAAATAACAATAACGTGGCGTTCCAGTGGTATCACAGGATACCAGAAATCCTGGACGAAAACGAGGCGATGATTGCGAATAAGACATTGGAGTTCCAGGAAGCATTAAGAGGTGCTGGCCGATTTAAGGTGGAACGAGGACAATTTGATTTAGGCCGGGATGATTAAAATTTCCATTTGTTCTTGCTTAACAGCCAGGTATGTCAAGTTCCACGAGGAACTCGAGTCATATGCCAAACAGATAGAGGAGATTCAATATTGGGGGGATATCGAGGAGGTGCACAAGTACCAGAGGAGAACGCAGCATCTGGAGAATCGACTGATTGCTGCTATGGAGAAAATCGATAAGTTCAACGAGGAGGAAGCTGCGTTTGGCTGGGACATTACGCAATATCCACGGCGTAAACAGATTGCGGATCAACTGAAGCCGTTCAAGCAACTTTTCGACGCGATCTGCGACTTTTTGACTAAATACGACAAGTGGATGAACTCGATGGTCGGTACTTATCATCCGGAGGATATTGATAACGATGCAAGACACGCGTTCAGGTCGGTATACTTTGTGCGTCACAATCTTTTCCACGAGCGAGATAATAGAATTCTTTATTTCACCATAAATCGTACGATTATAAATAGAACACGTTCAATGAACGAGCACAGAACGAAAACGAAAGCACCTTTTTCTGGCGGTTAGGAATAATTAATAATAATAATTGTTTGCCCGAGTAGAACGATTTACAAACTGGAGAAAGCCTTTCAAGAGCCCGATCTGAAGCAGCTGGCAAGCAGCGTTCGGGAGAAAATCGAGATTTTCGAGGCACGCATGCCGATCATTAACACCCTGGGTAATCCTGGATTAAAGACTCGTCACTGGGAGCAAATTTCGGCGATCATAGGCGTCCCGATAAAGGTCGACGTCGATTTAACTTTGGCCAAGATCCTGGACATGGGTTTGGACGCGCACGTTCAAAGTTTCGAAAGTATCTCGGACAACGCGTCGAAGGAAAGCACATTGGAGAGGGCTATGGATAAAATGGAGAAGGACTGGACCGATCTGGTGTTCACGGTGAACCCGTTCAAAGAAACCGGGACCTACGTAATCGCCGGTGTCGACGATATACAACTCCTTTTGGACGACCATATCGTCAGAACAATCACCATTAAGAATTCGCCGAATATAAAACCGTTCGAGGCGAGAATACTGTACGCTAAACGATACAAATGAGAAACGACGACTTATAAATATTACATACGCAGAGTCGAACGATTTTCTTACATATATTTGAATGCTCTATAATTTTATGATTCGTCGTTCCTTAACATACAACGCTCGGCATCGTTCGAATCATCAGCATTTTAACTAAACTGCCGCACGTACAGGAGATGGGATTATAAAATGCATCTGCTGCAAGATATTTTGGATCAATGGCTGCGTGTCCAGGCGATTTGGATGTATCTGGAGCCGATCTTCACGTCGCCAGACATACAGCAACAAATGCCAGACGAGGGCAGAAAATTTTCCGCCGTGGACAAAACTTGGCGCGACATCATGAAAACTGTTCAGGCAGATCCCCGTGTGCTCTCCGCCGTCGAAATCGATAAAATGTTGGAGAAGTTGAAAAAAAGTTTCGGTTTGCTGGAGGATATTCAGAAGGGTCTGAACGACTATCTGGAGAAGAAACGGCTCTTCTTCCCGAGATTCTTCTTTCTATCCAACGACGAGCTGCTCGAGATTCTCTCTGAAACTAAAGATCCGACTCGGTAATCCCATCTAACAACAGTTGAACTTGAAACGATTGACACAAATGTTGAGCTACAGCTTTCCAGAAATGACAGGTGGCTATTTTTCAGCGTGCAACCACATTTGAAAAAATGTTTCGAGGGAATACACAGGCTGCATTTCAACGAGGAGCTGGAGGTGCTCGCGATGATGTCATCAGAGGGCGAGGAAGTTACACTGATAGACATAATATCAACCGCCTCTGCCAGGGGGCAGGTAGAGAAATGGCTCATCGAATTGGAGAAGATTATGCGCCAGAGTGTACGACAGCAGGTGAAAATGGCGATAGACTCGTATCGTGCGAAACCGCGGAATGCGTGGGTGCTCGAGTGGCCCGGTCAGACGGTTCTCTGCGTTGGAAAAATGTATTGGACCGTACGCATAGAGGAATCGATGTTGGGCGGTCTGCATGGCCTGAGAAATTACTCGGAGCAGTGTCAAGCGGAGCTGACCGCGATTATATTACTGATCAGGGGAAAGTTGTCCAAACAGAACCGTATCACTCTAGGTAATTATCGATTTTCCATTTCTCTGTACCTGCGCGAATCATTTATTGCAGAATTATTCATTCGCGGTTACAGAAGCTCTTGTTACCCTGGATGTCCATGGAAAGGACGTCCTCATACATATTTGCGAAGAGGGGGTGACCAAGAACACCGATTTCAGATGGCTGTGCCATTTGCGTTATTACTGGCTGGTCTAGATCAATTTTTCAATACACCAGTATAACCATTAATTACACGATCATTCATAGCGGTATTCTTCCAGGAGGAGAACATGATGGCCTACATGGTGAACTCGAGGCAGAAGTACGGTTACGAGTATCTCGGTAACTCTTCGAGGCTGGTCATCACTCCTTTAACAGATCGATGTTATCGAACACTCTTCGGCGCTTTGAGCCTGAACTTGGGCGGCGCGCCAGAAGGTCCGGCCGGAACCGGCAAAACGGAAACGACGAAGGACCTGGCGAAAGCGGTGGCGAAACAGTGCGTGGTCTTCAATTGTTCCGAGGGCTTGGACTACATTGCCCTGGGGAAATTCTTCAAGGGATTAGCGTCCTGCGGCGCGTGGTCCTGCTTCGACGAGTTCAATCGGATCGATCTGGAGGTGTTGTCTGTGGTAGCGCAACAGATCCTAACGATCCAGCGTGCCATCAACAGCGGCGTCGAGAAAATATTGTTCGAGGGGACCGAGATCCTTCTGGACCCAACCTGCGCCGTTTTCATTACCATGAATCCAGGTTACGCGGGCAGATCTGAATTGCCGGACAATCTGAAAGCGTTGTTCCGCCCCGTGGCCATGATGGTGCCGGATTACGCCCTGATCGCCGAGAACACCCTCTACTCTTACGGTTTCTACAACGGCAGACCGTTGGCCGTGAAGATCGTCACCGCTTACAAACTCTGCTCGGAACAGTTGAGCAGCCAGAGCCATTACGACTACGGCATGAGGGCCGTGAAGTCCGTCCTGGTCGCCGCCGGCAATCTGAAGCTCAGGTACCCGGACGAGGTCGAAGACATTTTAATGCTGAGGAGCATACTTGACGTGAACCTGCCCAAGTTCTTGCTTCACGATCTACCGCTATTCGAGGGTATCGCGTCGGACCTGTTCCCAGGCGTCGTTCTACCAGCCCCGGATTACACTCACCTGAACGCGTGCACGATGGATGCATGCGCCAATGCGAACGTTCAGTGCACCGAGCTCTTTCTGGAGAAGATACAACAGATATACGAGATGATGATCGTCAGGCACGGTTTCATGATCGTCGGCCTGCCGTTCAGCGGCAAAACCACGGCCTACAGGATGCTGGCCGATTGTCTGGCGTTGCTGGAGGAACGCGGGCTGATGGACGAACACCGTGTGGAGATAACGGTTATCAATCCGAAGGCGATCACCATGGGACAATTATATGGCCAGTTCGACCCGGCGTCGCACGAATGGAGCGACGGTGTTCTGGCTGTCAGTTACAGAGCTTTCGCGTCGTCTACCAATCTGAACAGGAAGTGGCTGATCTTCGACGGGCCGGTTGACGCCCTCTGGATCGAGAACATGAATACTGTTCTGGACGATAACAAGAAATTGTGCCTGACCTCTGGCGAAATCATTCAACTGGCGCCCACCACTAATCTGATTTTCGAGCCGATGGACCTGGAGGTGAGGAGCGGCGAGGGCAGGGTCGTACGGAAGACGATGGAACGTTTATTAATGGGAAAAATTGTTCGAACCGCGAACAACAGGTTGCGTCGCCGGCGACAGTGTCCAGATGCGGAATGATCTACATGGAACCAGTCAGCTTGGGTTGGACACCACTTTTGGTCTCCTGGTTGAATACATTGCCAACGAACTTCACCGATCATCTTAAGAATCATTTAGGCGATATGTACAAGAGGTTCTGCCCTGTACTGTTGCACTTACTTCGGCAAGATGTCAACGTTCGTATCGTGTTCTTCGTCGATCGATTTCAATAACAAATTAATCGGCATTGTTCCGCAGGAAATTATTACGATGCAAGAAGCCAATTTAGTCAGATCCGTGATGAACTTGTTCGACTGTTTCACCGCCGATTACTCGGACGAGAAGTACGTTCAACTCTTATCGGATCTAGATATCAGGGCGCAGGTGGAGGTAAACTTTCCTACCGTTCTAACGAGCGCCCCGTATCAAACGTGGATCTCGCGAGGTGTCGTCGACGTTTCAGGGTTGTTTCTTCTTCTCCTGTATTTGGGCGATGGGCGGCACATTGGCAGTGGACTCCCGTGAACAGTTCAACGAAGTTTTCAGGGCGCTAACCGACCGAGAGTTTCCAGCCAATGTCAGGGAACGTTACAACATTTCGGAGGAGACCACGGACCCGGCGAAACCGTACGTGGTGAGCTTGCCATTGACTGGCCTGGTGTTCGACTACAAGTTCATTAAAGAGGGCCGAGGAAAGTGGAGGCCGTGGATGGACGATCTGGTGGACGTTCCGCCAATACCGAAGGATATGCCGGTGAACCAGATAATCGTACCGACGATCGAAACAGTTCGTTACTTTCATTTATTCAAGCTGCTGATTTGCCATCACAAGCCGGTCCTGTTGGTCGGCCCGACCGGTACCGGAAAATCCGTGTACATCATGGAGTTTCTGCTGAAGAGAAACGATCCAGACACGTTCAAGCCCCTGTTCGTGACGTTCTCGGCGCAGACATCGGCGAATCAGACCCAAGAGATCATCATGAACAAATTGGACAGACGGAAGAAAGGATTGTACGGCGCCCCGCCTGGAAAGTATTGGGTGATTTTCGTCGACGACCTGTCCATGCCGCAGAAAGAAGAATACGGTGCACAGCCGCCCATCGAATTACTGAGACAATGGCTCGATCATCGTACTTGGTACGACACCAAGGAGGTGGCCCCCATAGAGCTGGTCGACGTTCAGCTGGTCTGCGCGATGGGACCGCCGTCGAGCGGACTGGACGTCACGCCGCGATTCAAAAGGCACTTCTTCACCCTCGGCATCTCGGAGTTCTCCGACGACGTTCTCACTGCGATCTTCACGGTCATCGTCTCGTGGCATTTCAGCAGCAAAGAGTTCCCGGACTTCTTTCAGACCTGCGTCGAGTATATCGTGAGCGGCACGCTGGACATTTACAAGCGGACCAGGGAGCACCTTCTGCCGACACCGGCCAAGTGCCATTACCTGTTCAACTTGCGAGACTTTTCGAGGGTGATACAGGGCGTGCTGCTGTCCACGCCCGACACTGTCAACGAACCTGTACGTATCGAGCAGCCGCGGCCAGCACGTTTTCCCCTCAATTGTAACGCGGCCGAGTTATGTATGATATATTTGTTACCGACAAAGTCATGCTGGTCGCGGTAACGTCCGTTGAAGCTGGGAATACGCGGTTGCAATAGAATTGCTTCCCGTTTTTAATCAACAGTTTAGAACTTGCGCGATGTTCAAGGAACGATCTGATGCTTCAAGGTGGCGATAAAACGTCTGTGGGTGCACGAAGTGCTGCGCGTCTACGGCGATCGGTTGGTGGACGATCCGGATATGAAATGGCTCGTCGAGCAGACACGAAGAACGATAACGGATTACATGGAGGACGATCTGGATCGAATGTTTCAATACTTATTGTCGGACAAAAAGAGCGTGGTACGTCTCTGTTAAAGTTTCAGAATTATTCGTATATTACATGCCCCTTTTTCCGCAATCGTCGTTAGGTGACACACGTGGATCTTCGCAAGCTGATCTACTGCGACTTCCAGGATCCGTTGGCCGACAAAAAGTTGTACGTAGAAGCGCAAGATTTAGATTACCTTGCGATCGTCGCGGAGGAGTATCTGGCTGAATACAATTCGATGTCGAGGACGCCGATGAATCTCGTCCTCTTCAGGTTTTAATATCGTTTGTCGCCCGTCCGTGTCTTATTAAGCACGATAATTGTTTCGTTGAAATTTTTTTTCCCGATCCAGATTCGCCGTGGAACATTTGTCGAAGATATGTCGCGTTCTGATGCAACCCCGAAGTCACGCGTTGCTGATCGGCGTCGGCGGTTCCGGTCGTCAATCGTTAACGAAACTGGCCGCCCACATCGCCAACTACGAATTGTTCCAAGTGGAAATGTCCCAGCAGTACGGGTTGTACGACTGGCACGAGGACGTGAAGAACATCCTGCGGAAGAGCGCGGCCAGCGACCTGCACACGGTCTTCCTGTTCTTGGACACACAGATCAAGGAGGAAATATTCCTGGAGGATATCAGCAACCTATTGAACTCCGGCGAAGTTCCAAACATATTCGCCAGCGACGAAATGACCGATATTTGCGAGAAGATGCGCGTGATTGATCGCCAAAGGGACAGATCGGTGCAAACCGACGGCAGTCCGGTGGCGCTGTTCAATTTCTTTGTGCAAACCGTCCGCGAACATCTGCACGTTGTAGTGACGATGTCGCCGATCGGCGAAAACTTCCGCGTCCGAATACGCAAATTCCCCGCCCTGATAAATTGTTGCACGATAGATTGGCTGCAACCTTGGCCGGAGGACGCTCTGCTCGCCGTCGCGACTAAATTCCTCCACGAAATCGATCTGACGGCGAAGGAGCGATCCGCCTGCATCGAGATGTGCCAATTCTTTCACACGTCCACGCAGGAGTTGTCGCAGGAGTTTCTGAGGAAGACCAAGAGGCACAACTACGTCACGCCCACCTCGTACCTGGGCCTCATCAGCACGTTCAAGGATCTGTTGGCGAAAAAGAGGCAGGAGGCTGTCGACGGGAAACGAAGGTACGAGGCCGGCTTGGAAAAGTTGGACAGTACTCATAGGCAAGTGGAGAGGATGCAAGAGATTTTGGTAGCGTTGCAACCGAAGCTCCTCGTCGCCGCTAAGGACGTGGAGGCCATGTTTCTTGACGTTCAAAGGGAGAGCGACGAGGTGGCCGCCATGGAGCAAGTGGTGAAGATAGACGAGGAGGCTGCTATGGTAAGGTGTTGGCGGTTTAAAGATCGCAGTCACTCGATTTTATTCGGGGGAATTTCGCTCGCGGAAGGGCCACTCGAGTTTGCTCCGCGTTTCCTAATTACTGTCGCAGAGACGCGGTTTATTTTTTTGGTCGGTTAATGTCAATGGGATTTTAAGATGGAGGGGCTGCCGACTTAAGCGCACGCTAAGAGTGGCAGACGAATAGCAGCGACGACGAAATTTTACAGTACATGTACAACGTTTGGATATTTAGGTAGTCGCCCATGAAGCTGACGCTATACGAGCGGAGTGCGACGCCGATCTGCAGGAAGTGATGCCTATTCTAAACGCAGCCAATGCCGCCCTGAACACTCTGACTCCTCAAGACATCCAAATTGTGCGATCCATGAAACGACCGCCAGCCGGTGTACGGCTGGTGATGGAGGCAGTTTGCATTCTGAAGGTACGCCTCGTACTATAATATCATAGCAGCGTAGGGGAACGATCAGGAATGACGGCAATGTTGTCCCGGTAGGACGTGAAACCGGAGAAGGTGAAAACGCCTGACGGAGTTACCGATGACTACTGGAAAGCGTCCCTCCGCATGCTGAGCGACATGAAGTTTCTCGAATCTCTGTTGACATTCGACAAGGACAACATTCCCGAGCGAATCATGGCGAACATCAGCACCAACATTTTAACGAACCCGTACTTCGATCCAGAAATTATTCGAAAGGTTTCGACGGCGTGCGAGGGCCTCTGCAGGTGGGTGTTCGCCCTGGTGGAGTACGACAAGGTGGCCAAGGTCGTGGCGCCTAAGAAACAAGCCCTTGCACAGGCCGAGGCCGTCTACGACCAAGCCATGTTTCAATTGAACCTGAAGAGGAAGCAGCTGGAAGAGGTGCAGGGAAAGTTGCAGAAGCTCGAGGAATTGTTGAATGAGCGCAGAGCGGAGTACCAGGCGATGACGGACGAGGTGAACGAATGCGAGGCGAAATTAAAACGAGCCGAGGAATTGATTGGCGGCTTGGGTGGAGAGTACACCAGATGGTCCGATACGGCGAAGTCACTGGGAGAGCTTTACTATACGCTGACAGGCGACATTCTTATCGGTTCTGGTATCGTGGCCTATTTGGGAGTGTTCACAACGCAGTACAGACAGCGACAGATCGACAACTGGGTCCATATATGCTCCGAACTGGAAGTGGTGTGCACGAAGGACTATCAGCTGACACTGGTCCTCGGCGATCCTGTGCTGATTCGATCGTGGAACATCTTCGGTCTGCCCAGCGATTTGTTCTCCATAGATAACGGAATAATCGTGACGAATTCCCGACGGTGGCCGCTGATGATCGATCCTCAGGGGCAGGCCAACAAGTGGATCAAAAATATGGAGAAGGAGAATAATATCAATGTGATCAGGTTCGCGCACACCGATTACATGAGGGTATTGGAGAATGCCATTCAGTTCGGGCAGCCTGTATTGCTGGAAAACGTTGGCGAGGGGCTCGACGCTGCGTTGGAACCGCTACTAATGAAACAGACCTTTAGATCCGGAGGCACGTTGTGCATCAAGGTCGGAGACTCTACCATCGAGTACTCCGCAAATTTTCGGTCTGTACTTTAATGATTTCCGTATTACATATTTCGTTATAGGTTTTATATAGCCCCTAGGGGCTCGAACACTGTATCGACCAAGCGTTTACGGACCTCCGTTTTTAGATTCTATATTACAACGAAGCTACGCAATCCGCACTATTTGCCAGAAGTAGCGGTTAAGGTGACGTTATTGAATTTCATGATCACACCCGTGGGCCTCGAAGACCAGCTTCTTGGCATAGTCGTAGCTAAGGAGAGACCGGATTTGGAGGCCGAGAAAAACCAATTGATCGTCCAAGGTGCCGCCAATAAAAAGTACGTGGCCCTTCCGTTACACTTCTTCAGCGTTTATCGACTTCGTCGCTATTGCTTCGTCGCAGGAAGCTGAAGGAAATCGAAGATCAAATTCTGGAAGTTTTGTCCACCGCCGAGGGGAATATCCTAGAGGACGAGACGGCGATCAGCGTTCTTAGCTCGTCGAAACATCTTTCTAACGAGATTGTCGCGAAACAGGCGGTCGCCGAGGATACAGAAAAATCTATCGACGTTGCAAGATTGGAGTACACGCCCATTGCTGTTTACAGCGCCGTTTTATTTTTCACCACTGGTACACTTACGCATTTCCTATTCGCGCAGGCAGAAAGGCAGAGAAAAGTGAATTCCATTCACTCGTATGTTTTTCGCAGCCGTTCTTGCAAACATCGACCCGATGTATCAGTACTCCCTGGTCTGGTTCGTGAATCTCTTCAGGAATACAATCGACAACACGGAACGCGTGGAAGACATTCAGCAACGATTGAAGGACCTCACGAAGCACTTCACGTATTCCCTCTACGTGAACATATGTCGGTCGTTGTTCGAGAAGGACAAGCTCTTGTTCTCGCTGCTGCTTTCAGTGAACTTGCTGAACCAGCGGGGACTAATTTCGATGCCCCAATGGATGTTTCTGCTGACCGGCGGCGTTGGCCTTGACAATCCTTTAGCGAACCCCACGCAGTGGCTGCCCCCGAAATCCTGGGACGAGTTGTGCCGTTTGAACGATATTGCAGGCTTCAAGGTACACGCCGGTGCAAAGTTTAGAATTTACTATCAGAATGAAACGCTTATCGGACCGACGATTTAGGGAATTAATACATCATTCGCGGAAAACCTGAGCGCATGGAAAGTTGTCTTCGATCATATGGAGCCTCACACTTTGACCTTCCCCGAGCCTTTTAGCGAGATCTCTTTCTTCGAGAGAATGCTCGTGCTACGGTGTCTTCGCCCGGACAAAGTTATGCCGGCAGCTCAACAATTTGTACAAGGTAAAACACTTTCTCGCGGGCGCGACGTTTTTCGTCCAGCTACACGTTCGAAGTAATGCTAAGGCACGTTTATGGAAAATCAGCAGTTTACGGTGTTGTACAAAGCTACAGTTCATAGGACTTCCAAAACGCCAGTGGCATTTTTTAAAATAGTAAGCGTATTTGCGATAATGAGAAAAGTAGGGGCGACGAACAATGGTTGCACGTGTGCAACGATACGTAGAAAAGAACGGTGCAATATAATATTATGATACAGTCGGTTTTCACGGCGAGACGAACGATTTTCCATTGGTTTCCGGTAGAACAACTGGGACATCAGTATATCGAGCCGCCGCCCTTCGACCTGATATCGTCGTTCGCGGACTCATATTCCTGCGTCCCCCTCATATTCGTGCTGACGCCTGGCGCCGATCCTATGGCGATTCTACTGAAATTTGCCGACGATCAGGGTTTCGGCACGAACCGACTGTTCTCCCTGTCTTTGGGTCAAGGGCAAGGCGTTATCGCCGCCCAGCTTATCGACGACGGCGTGAAAAATGGCACCTGGGTGGTCCTGCAGAATTGTCACCTTGCCAAGAGCTTCATGCCACAATTGGAAAAGGTATCGAGGCGCGACCAGTCGCAACGGTCCACGGAACGATACTGCTGCACGGCGGGCAATGCGAATTTCAAAGGGAGACGCTTCCACAACTGTTTCAGATCTGCGAAAGTTTTACGCCGGAATCCGTGCACCCTGATTTTCGTTTGTGGCTAACGAGCTATCCGGTAGAGCATTTTCCAGTCAGCGTCCTCCAGAACGGTGTCAAAATGACGAACGAGCCACCGAAAGGATTGAGGGCGAATTTAATCAGGTCGTTTTTGCAGGTGATCACACGGCCGCTCAGTGTCGCTCAGGTAGCGCGCATCGTGAAACGTTAATACGCGTCACCTTTTACATTTAACAGGACCCTATATGCGACGACGATTTCTTCGAAACGTCCAAGCAGCGGGCGACTTTCAAGATGCTGCTGTTTTCTCTGTGCTTCTTCCACGCGATTGTTCAGGAGCGCAGAAAATTCGGACCGATCGGTTGGAACAATCAGTACGAGTTTAACGAGACCGATCTGCGAATCAGCGCGTTGCAGCTGAAAATTTTCTTGGATCAGTACGACGACGTGCAATTCACCGCTTTGAAGTATTTGACAGGTGCTGCAGTTCTGTCTCTGAAATTTCAACCGCAGATCCCACCCTTTTCTTTGGACGAGCCTATTAATATATCTCTCCGGCGGATAATCAATTCCAATCGGCAATTGTCTCACAGGTGAGTGCAATTACGGCGGTCGAGTGACAGACGAGTGGGACAGGAGAACGCTGAACACAATCCTTGAGAAGTTCTATCGAGAGGAGGTCATCGGGGAAAAGAAATACCTGTTCGATCCTAGTGGCATATATTACGTGCCAACAGTCAGCGATCACGGTGAATTTCTCGAGTACGTGAAATCTTTCCCGCTGGCAACCGCGCCCAGTGTGTTCGGAATGAATGAGAACGCCGATATCATTAAAGATCAGCAAGAAACTATGTTAATGCTGTCGTCTATATTGGCAACGCAGGTAAGAATACGACCAGGCAACATTTAATAATAATACAACGACTGCGTTATTGTTCGCTTTGTTTCATCGCGTAGACCGTCCAGGACATCAAAGTAAGTGTATTTGAAAGAAACATTATTAGAGAACATGTATAACAGCTTGTGTCATTAATAATCGTTTATTTCGTGCCCGCGTCATCAGGTGAAGCGATACAAGGAAAAGGTAACTGAACCATTTCGATGCGAGCTTGTGAATCAGTCTGTTTGCTTTATGTATAACATTTCGCTTAACCGAACTCTCGTCTTTTCGTCCCTACTTTGCGATCGATATCGCGTAACAAAACTATCGTTCGCCCCCCGCTGAGCAGAATCACGTCGGCCTGTATCGCGGTTCGGTCGTTATCATTATCTTCGTTCATTAATTTCGAGACAATTAAGGCTGGGTACGCGGTCGCCACGGCTCGCGTCGTGTTTCACAAATATAATAGGATTCCTTAAATGTATTCTGCGCGGTGAATCGTGCGGACGGCTAACGAGGCCCTGTGTTTCTCTGTCCTCCAATTAGGACACCGGAGAAACGGAAACAGACGTAGGAAAATCACCCGACGAGATCGTCTACGGGGTGGCGTCTGATATTCTGTCAAAGTTGCCCGACGACTTCGACCTGGTGGCCGCCCTCGCGAAATACCCAACGCTGTACAATCAAAGCATGAACACGGTTCTCGTCCAGGAAATGGGAAGATTCAACAAGCTACTGCAAACGATCAGGGACAGCCTTATAAATGTTCAGAAGGCGATCAAAGGTAAACGGTTAAGCTTGCGACGGCCGGCCGGTGTCTATCGATTTTTCACGGCTCCGCGAACTTAATCTAAGGTCTGGTAATCATGAACACGTACCTCGAGGAGGTCTACGTATCGACAATTACTGGAAAGATATCGACGAATTGGATGAGGAACTCTTATCCGTCGTTGAAGCCGCTCGGCAATTACATTCAGGACTTCCTGCGAAGGCTCGCCTTCCTTCAGGTATCTATGCTCGTATTTTCTTTCCGTGGAATTTGTCGCGAAAAATGTATCCTGCATTGGACAACGAACCGTTTCGCTATTTAATCGCTTGCCGATGCTATAGAACGTTCGATTAAATCTATCGAAAGCTACGCGCCAGCAAAAACGTTTCACCCTCTCCGTTTTGCAGCAATGGTACGACGAAGGACCTCCAACGACATTCTGGATCTCTGGCTTCTACTTCACCCAGGCGTTCCTCACAGGCGCGCGTCAAAATTACGCGAGGAAGCACTCGATACCCATAGACCTGTTAATCTACGATTTCGTCCCGTTGGATCAAACCGTTTTCTCTAAACCGCCCGACGACGGTATCTACGTTTACGGATTGTTCCTCGACGGAGCTCGTTTCAACTTGACGACAATGAAGCTGGACGAGTCGTTGCCCAAAATTTTATACGACATCGTACCCTACGTAAGCGTTCCTCTGAACCATTTCAGGGAATCAATTGCTGCGCGAACAAGTCTGACACCGAAAGCTTGTCCGCTCAATCAATTCCTCGATTCGCGTTCCTCGCCGTTTAAACTCGAATCCCTTCAACGATCTGTCCCGTTCCAGATTTGGATGATACCGATGAAACGGGACGACGTGCCAGAAAGGCACACGTACACCTGTCCCGTATACAAAACCACCGAGAGAAAAGGCGTCCTGTCGACCACCGGCCACTCGACGAACTTCGTAATCGCCATATGGCTCCCGACGGAACATCCACCGCAGCACTGGATTCTGCGAGGCGTAGCTATGCTGTGTCAATTGTCCGAATAGACCGATTGTACCGCGGCCAAATATAAGCATGCCATCTATTTACGCTCGTCTATCGTTTGCGCTTGCCGCCAATCGGCGCAAATTGAATCCAACGAGCCGCCCGGACGAAAGTTACCAGCCTTAATTCAATCTTTAAATAGAACGTCGCGGAGGCTGTTCCCTCGCTCATCGTCGCTGCCCGTGCCGCGACGAGACCGGATCGAATCGAAGCCGAAACTCATCCCCGACCCGTCATCCCGTCGATCATCCGACCGGAACAATCGACCCTCCGAATTTCGTCGCGATACCGGCGGACACCCGGCTTGCAATTATTCCGAGATCCGCCGTCGATGCGCAAATCGTACATCCCAGCGGGGTCGACGTTAAGCAACGTCCGCACGTAGCCGAGTCGCTACAACAGGTGGCGATGCATCCGGGTCACAGGCTCGGCGATACACCTCCGATCAATCGAGCGTTCAACGTCTTTGTAAAAGTCTTCAAACGAGCCTCACTAAAAGAGAGCCACCGCCGTAACCGACCCCAGGAGGAGCTACGTACGATCGCAAAAAGAGGAGCGGAGGAAAGAAAAGCGAAGAAATCGAACCGGTGAGAAAAGAGGAGAAAGGGGACGAAGACGCGAGGCTACAGAGCACAGCTGCGCGCGTGTACGTGCACGCGGCTCCGTTGGTGTCGCGGAGACCGATTTCCGATACACCCGGCTCGTTCGACAAACGGAGAGCGCGGCCGCCGCAAAATCGAGATTCCTATGCAAACGGTTATCGTAAATATTGCAAGCGGGTATCAAGAGCTCGCCCAGCCAGGTGCAGGAGAGATTTCGAAGGCGGCGTACGTCCGCGGTAGATAGCAGGCCAGGCGACGTGGTGCAGCCGGATAGGCGGGTATGGGGGATTAGGGGGTGGCAGCGAAAAAGAGAAGACCGCACGCACAGGCACGGGGCAAGGGAACAGGGAGATAGGAATAGGGAAAGAGCGGACGAGATGAGAAACAGTAGGATGAGGTATAACGGGATAGAGAAGAGAGAGAGAGAGAGAGAGAGAGAGAGAGAGGTGAGCACGGGGTATTCAGTGGCAACGGGAGGCAGGTTGGTTCGGGGGGTGGTGGCCGGTGGGTGGCTTCAGGGGTTGGTGGCGGCACCCTGTCTACCCAGACTGAGATCGCCGGAGGCTCGTTGCCTAGCGACCGCGTATTGATCTCTCCCCGTATCTCGGCTTTTCCCCTTTCCCACGTGATTCTCTCCTCTCCCTCTGGTTCTCTCCCGCTCACCACCCACCCTCTTTCGCTTAACCCTCCTCACGGCCCCCTTCATCGCGCTCCCGTCTTCGTTCTTTCCCTCCCTCTCTCCCTCGGCCCCTTTACCCATTCCATTTTTGTCCTCCCTATATCCAGCGGTCTCCATCTCCATTTCCATCCAGGTTCCACCTTTCTTTTTCCACGGTTTCTTCTTCGCCTTCGTTATATAGGTTCCTTCTGTTTGCGCGTTTCGAGTGCTTTCAGCCTGGACCGAGGGGCAGGCGGGTGGCGAAGGGGGGTGGGGGGTGGAGGGTCGACGGAACCGGAACTGGTCGACGGCCGGGGTGACGGGATTAGGATCGAATGATTGCTTCGGGAAAATCCGCGAACCGGGTGGAACGAACTGTCGTGGCAACAATATCTGGGGACGGGAAATTAACATTGGGTCTTACGTCTTCGAGTTTGTCGCCTTTTTCTGTCGTCCGTTGCTCGAACAGTAAGTCCGGCGAACGGTAAAATCAGCCCTCGAGTCGGAGTGTACCTGTGCATTACGGAGGTCGCGTCTGGTTGCACGATTTCGCGTGCTGGTTTCGACGGTGTACGCGTTACTCGTTGGTCCGGACGTGGCAGTGAAATAGGAGGCGGAACACGGCCGGTGGAAGGACGATTGGGCCGATGATTCGCGTAATTCGCGGTGCCGCGAGAGGACGCGGTCGAAGAAAGTTGAAGGACCCGCGGTGGAGTTCGTAAACACCGGCTCCTAGTTGCGCTACCCCGGCGACCCCCTCCTCTCGCGGAGATTAGATTCAGAACGTGCCGGGGTACGGGGGTGGAGGACGGCGAATATTCATTTATCTCGATACCGGCGACCTCGATGTATCGTCGAACGGGAGAGGCTCGAATCGATGCAATTGAAGTCTGTGTAAGCCGCAATTGCACGGTCCTCGATGTATCGTTTTTCGATGTTGACGCCTTTGTCGGCCGTGCCCGGGGCACGTTGATGGCGTCAAAGAGTTTTCCGTTCGGCCATTTATTTCGGGAAATAGTGACCTTGGGTGTGTAATATCGACGTTAACGGGTACGTGTTAAACGCTGCTTAAGAATAACTGCAAGCATATTCGTATCTGCGCGTACTTTTCTCGCCGCGTCTTACGTTTTCGTTCGCTCCGTCGCCGGCATCAAAATTTTGATCCACTAATTGCTTTCTTGTCGCGGGCAAACTTTTTTCATCAGTCCGATTCCAATTTCAGCGCCGAGAAGAATTAATTCGCCAACGAACCGGCTCGACCAAAGAAGGGGTTGGGAGGGGGCTGGGGGACACGGCAGCCGTTAAATCGCGCTCCACGATTGCATAAAATCAACTAATTTGCAATCAGCGTGTATCGGCGCGCGGCATTCTCGTCGAGGAACGCGTCGGACGAATGAAATTTATTCGCCGATCGAAGTCAGGGCCCGCGAGGGTGAAACCGCGCGACCCCTTGCCGTCTCTTGTTTCGTTGCATCTCCACCTCGCCCCCTTTCGAGCCTCTTCCTATTGGTAAAGTGACCTTCATCTGAATTTCTTTGTGTCGCACACGCCTGAAGGGACGAGGCGAGCGAACTTCAGAGGCCGGCCGGGGACGGTGTGACGAAAATGGCATACCTTTTACTTTTACCCTCGGCGAGCCTACGCCGTGTTTGAGGGTAGGGGGCGGGGAGGCGCACGTCGTTTGTTGGAGATGCATGGATTATATTACGAGGGGGGGGGGGTTTTGCTTTTCCGCTCGACTGGTCAACGATGCTCGTAGTTTCTACGAGAGGGGTAACGACCGGGCAAATTAAGCCGAGGAAAATTTTGATTGAATGTTGCACGCTGACGGGCTCCGTCGAAAACTTTGGATGTATCCGACAGGAATGATCGTTTCGATCAGATTCATCGTCTCACGACGTGACGCTAACTCGTGAATATCGTTGCGTCAATGATCGATTGCCCCGGATCGGTTTTTCTCAACGAATATAACGCACGATGTATATTCCGAATTGTCGTCTTGTTTTTTTTCTCTGTGGCCGAACGAAGAAAGAGAAAACATAGTTGGACGAGAAACAAGGACGAGAGTTAACGAGCGCACGCCCGGATCATCCTTTATCGCGCGACAAATCCGTCCACCATTTAAACCGATCTGTCCGATGTGGAAAACGCGAGGGGGAAAAGTCGAAGGGCGGTCGGGGTCAGGGGAGGCCTGGCAAAAGTGGACGACGATGATTCTATTTAGCAGCCGGGGTATGGACGGCGGTGCGATTATCATTTACGGGAGAAGGTTTTCCCTCGTATCGATGCGTTTGTTAGTCGCTGAAAAGAAACGTGATGCGCTGGTTGCGTATGCTCGTTTATTCGAACCACATTACATCATGCAAATTGAACATAATTCCATTGTACGGGCGTGTTGTAAATAAATCGGTCGCACACATCGCTCGTTACACCGCGGCGCTGTCCTCGATACGTAATTACAATTTGCTGTTCGAATCGAAGACGTTCCTCGCGACGAGAGTGATTGAATTGAACCGCCGGCTTCGCTAACTCTACGTCCACGTACACTTACTCATCCGGGGGGGTAGTTTTCGGTTGCTCGCAGTGACGTTGCGGCGAGTTATATATTATTAATAGTCGCTGATATCGGCTGGGAGCAAAGATAGATACGTCGATAACGAGCGAAAAATGTCCCTTCGACCAGTCGATGCTTGCGAAAAGAATACGCCCGTTCTCTAACGATCCACACGGTCGGAACAATAGGGAGAAAGAAGGAAAATACTAATTCTCGTGTCGAAAAAAACAATTCTCTACGCCAATCAAACGTTCTACGCCTCTAAAACTCCAAGCTCCAAGCCAGTGCCATCTATCCTACTACCCTCGTTACCAAATCGTGTTCCTTTCCATTGTCGGGGGAACTCCATCTCGCTAATACGCCTCTACACGGCGACGTAGCATCGAATGCACGTTCTCAGACGTCCATTATCCGTAGGAGATTCCGGATGGAAAGCTGGAAAAAGAAGAGGCTGCTCGCAGAGGGTTAGCGAAGGGGGTTGGGTGGGGCGATGGGGTGGCGAGGAGACGTGAAAACGAAAAGGGACAGTGGTTGAGCATCGGGCTTGAATAATGGAGGAAGCCGCGTGGAGTGTTGGACGGTCTGTAGAAGGAACGTTACCGAGAACGGGGTAGAAACGAGGTAGACACGGGGCAGAGAAATCGAGCCCGACGTTGGCAGAAGGTGGAAGCAGCATCACCGGCTGGTATTGGTAACGTGGCATCGTCGCTGGAGCCGCGGCGGTCCAGGGGGGATGCTGCGAGAAGGGATGGGTTGCCAGGCAACGTACGTCCACCCTTAAACATCCGACCACCCTCTGCCACCCTCTGGCTGCCTCCCCTTCTCCTCGCGCAGCCCGTATTTGCCCGTTCCGCGGATGAGGGACTCGGTCGATACAAGCTGCCGTTTTCGTCGTACGCTCGGGAATTCCCCAATTTCCATTACGGGGGTGCTGACTTTAAGCCCACTCCCGCCGCCCACGCGCGTGTGGGCCACGCTGGGACACTTAGAACGATTGCTATACCCTGCTGCGTATCCGTTGCTCGTTGATATTGCGGCCACTATCGTCGTCGTTTCGTTCGAAGGACCGAGTTTATCCTCGGGGTAACGAAGGGGGCGAGGGACGCGGTGTGCGGGCCGCAGGGATCGGGTCGCCCTCGCGGCACGGTGTCCTTGGAGGGTGGAAAATGCGTGTGCAGGTTTGGGATGATACGTGGACGACGGGAATAAATTAAACGGGTGGGAGTGCGGGTAATTCTCGTAGGGGGGTGGCAGGGTAGGAGGGTCGTCGACAGCTGGCCATGCGAAAAGTCAACGGGCGTCTCGCGGTAATCCTTTGCACACGAAAGAGAGAAAGTTCAAGGTTCCTTACCTGAGGTGGCTAAGCGGTCGATTCGAACGGGGAGGCAGAGCGAGAGACAGATAGACAGAGAATCGTGTTGGAGAAATGATTCAGAGACGCAGGTAATATAGACGGGGATTGACGATTACTTGTTTTTATTGGTTTAAAAGAATGTATATGTACACAGTTGAGGAGGAATTGGTACCGTACATGATGTTACTTTACAAACCAGTCAAGACCTTACTTCGTAACAGTTTGGAGGGCTACGCAAGGCAGATTGGCGATGCTCTACAATTCTAGCGGTGGGTAAATATAAGAATGATACACGAAGGTGTATTAATCTACCGAGGTCATTCCGAACTATGGCTACGATTACTGTTCTACTTTCGTTGCGACGTCAAAACCGAACAGAAAAGGAAAATCGAATGAAACGGAAAACGACGGGGCGTTAAAACGCGTCGTTGAACTCGAGCGAAACTACGGTCGCAGACGTGAAATTTCAACTCGCTTACTGACCTGTTTGTGTGGCAAATAATGATCGGAATAAAATCGTCGGCGGATCCATTGGGCGTCCGGAAATGTTCGTTCGATACTGTCGCAGGAGGTAACGTTGAATTCGGTCCGCTCTTGGCATTCACCGCGTGCCTTATGAATTTTGAAAAGTTGGCACATGGAAGCCCGCAGTGAACGCAAGGAGCACAGACTCACGCATCAATTCATCTTCCAGCTCTTCACCAGTATTTCTCATCCTCGTCCGATATTCTTCCACGTAATCCACCAAGCGGCCGAGTACAACTCCTCTGAAATGTTCACTGTACGCCTCGGTAACCAAGTATTCCATTTACAGCAACGAGATGCTGTCACAATTATAGTCGACGATGCGGTGCGATAAAGTGCGGCAGATCCCAGAAATAAAAAAAGAAGCAATTAAATGTAAACGTGCTGCGTTCTAGCGATTGTACAACGTCCCGGCACCACGTACGATCAACGACGAATCGCCTAAATCACCGTAGCGTTAAACCGAAGCAACGAATCGAATGAACGAGCACGCCTGGATCGCGAACAGTGTTGCGGCGTGTCGCGTTCGAATATCGGCCGCGCGTCAGGTTCGATTGAACGTTCGAGAATGAATCGAGAGCACACGGGGATGGGGGAAAAAAAGCGCAAGGAGAGCGCACGTCGCGGTTGCACATCGCAAAGCGAACTGAGCCTGATGAGCGTCGAAACTATACTATGGAACGGATACCACTAGTCCTATGGACCCACGATCATGGACGGACGTGGGGGGGTTGTTGGACGTAGAGGTAGAGGGGTGGGGAGGGGTCTGTGTGGGGTTCGTCAGTCCCACCATAACTTATTGCTTATTTCGTGGAGGGTGTACGACCCCGTGATATCCAGAGCCGGGTAGCAGCTGACATTGGGGTTCCATTGTCCGTAGATATTCGCATAGTCAAGAAAGCCACCCCATCCCATATTTTTCCGTGGCGCGGCGAGGGACATATGGGACGCCCTGACTAATATCGACGCCGATCTTGATGGATGCTCGCCACGGAGGAAACGCGGGGAGGAACAGGAGCGTGTCTTACGTTAAGCCCCGATTCGTTACGGTCGTCGGAACTCGATCGAAGGTTTCACGGTTTCTGGACCAACGATCCGCTCTGGCCGAACGTGGGTCGCGTGCCAGAGGACGGCCGTCAGCGCGTGAAAAAGATCACCGGGCGGTTCGATTTTCGTTAACCCTCCGGCACGCAACATTCTCATTCACGGACAGTTGAAGGAACTGTGCCGCAAGCGTAACTTTTCCGCACGACAAACACGCTCGACCGTCCACAGTTTCCGAACTAACGGACGAGCCAACTTTCCCGACACCGTCCGAGCAAAATTTGTTCCGCGACAACAACAGAATCCGTTTACCTTTGCGAAGTAACTCTGCTCGACGTTGTATCCGCGTATTTCTAACGAAAGAGTATCAGGTTCGCCCGGGTACGAATTACAAAGTAAAGCATACGAGGACGAGAAAAGTAAAGACACCCTGGTCACAACGGTCGCAACTTGACGTGCCACTCGGGGGACCACAATTTTCGACGACGAGGAGGTGACCGACCGAGCGAAATCTCTCCGTAGCCGAGTGCCGCAGAGAAGGTCGGAAAGGTCCGGAGACCGAAACCCCGACGAGCATCCCGGGAAGGGTATTGCTCGTTTTAAAGGGCGCGTGCCACGGTGTCGTGGGGGGGGGGGGTGCGTGTGTACGCGGCGGGGTCCAGCGCGTGCTCGAAAGCTACAATCGCCCTAAAGGCCAATTCACATTAGTCGAGCGAGGAAGAAACGGGGGTTTCCGTCGTACAATGAGGCATTCCCTCGAAGGGCTGGTACCTCGTCTGCCAGAACTGTGGGTCAGGGTTACCAGGAGGGGGTTTCATCCATCGATTTAAACCCTCCTCGTGCTACACCTACCCCTTGTATCCCCTTCTCGCGCTCGACGATCTCCTGTCACCCCCCTCCCTCCCCCCTCCCCCCCAACGAACCGATCACAGCCTGTTAACCCTCGCAGGAGACACCCTTGGAGACGAGGAATTTAATACGCAGTTGTTTAAATGCAGGATGACGTTGGCATCTGCAACGGGCCGTCAAAAGTGTCATTAATTTTCCGGGAAAATCGCTCGCCACGAGAAAAGGGGGACGCGGAACGGCGAGAGCAGGGGACGACGAATTCATGGAAACGAATCGATCTGGAAACGATCTCGCGGAGATGACCGGGCCGGTACAGATAGAAATGTATCGAGCGCGATGGAAATTTTATGGGCGAAACGTTTCACGAGGTTTTCGCGCGTTGCCCCCGTCGAAGATGAGAAGCGTACCGTTTTGGAGCGTTGGCTCGTGCGGAGCACGAGGAACAGGGGTGTGTAATCGGGCGTGGCGATACGAGACCAATTCTACGACTGACAAAGTGCCAAGAACGTGGAATAGCGTTCACGAGGAATTCGCCGTTGATCCCGAAAACTTTGAGGGACGACGAAAATTTTGATTGAAATTCTTCGATTCCTGCGTTACTCTGGATTTTCCTGGCACGGTTACGCGTTGCCTGTTCCCCCTACGATGGACTCTCAAACACCCAGGCGACCGAATTAGAGACTTTCTACACAAACGTCGAGCACACTTCTATTATTCTGATTAAAGTAACAAATCCACTAGAAACACTCTGACACGATTCAAATGAAACGAATGCTACAAGCAAGTCCAATAAAAAGGCAATCCACTAAAAAACAGCAAATAATATTAAGCGAGAAGAAAGACAGCTGTTCTTACCATGCATCGACGTCGAGCTTCGTACAGTTACGTTCACTGGCGGACGCCGTGGAAGACTTCGAGGTAGGCACCTCGGCAGGATCACTGAATGACTTTACTCCAGCTCCGGCCCGGCTATCCTTGTGACGTAACCGAGCACGTGCACTCCGCTAGCTGGCTTCTCAGGTGGGGTCGAGAACGTCACGGATACCAATTCTACCCTGAAGGCACGCCCTCTTCATCGATCCTGGTGAACCCTCCTCCATTCATGAGAACCCTGGTACCGGGTCGACGAACCGCATGGTTCTACCTGGTATCTGGAACGAATGAACAGTTTTCATGAGTGAAACAGAGAGGCAGCTGTAGTAAGACGGAGGGGATAAGAGGGGCGTAAGATGAGATAGCATTTGCGACAAGGGGTGAGAGGTGTCCCGGGACGTCGAGCAGCTGTGTGGTCGTAGGTCAGCAACAGCTTTCCATTGTTGCCGACAAATTCCTTCTTACCTCCGACACGTTGGGGGAATTCGATTATTGAATGGTACGGGGAAAGGTGGCGCGACTTGCCGTCTGCTCTGGGTATTTAAACCCGCGGCCACGTGAAAGTATTTCGAACGGGGAACGACCACGAGGTATTTACGAGATATGGTCGAAATGAATTTTCCATAGTACTACTGGGAGGTTGTTCCATATTTAAGTACCCTCGGGAATACGGTATGAAATTTTAGGGTCGAATCGGCCAGCTGATCGCCTACCACCCTGGATGCTAATGATCGTACCTTTTGCGACTAGTTTGATACGGGTGGTTGTTTGCCAGCGAAGTTTGCGTTGCCGTTTAAAGAGAGCCCTGGTAAGTAAGCGAGGGTGAGTTCGGACGAAAGCGTGGATCTACGGATCCGTGGATTCGCAAGAATTGTCGGACAGTGAACGAAGTGCGTGTCGGTGTCGCCGATCGGTCGCGAAAGATTCTTCTCGATGCAGGTTTGGGCGACTTCCGGCGCGACCGGAGACAGAGTTCGAGTAAGGCGACTGAAAGTCAGTTTCGTGACAGAAAATTACGAAAATGGTAATTAGGCAGCTAGCGGCGACGTGCCGGCAACGGCTTATTCATACTTCGTAGCCATGGCGATCCTGCACTACTGATAAAACAACAGTACACACCATAATGTACTTACGCGGAATAGGGGAACACCTTGTCTACCGGGTGTCATAGAAATCGAGATGCCCGTACTATTTACAAGGCACCGAAGAACTTGTCGGTGGCATCTTATTGATTTCCAGAACAGATTTGTAACGCGTATGGCTACGGTCGTCGAGCCGATCGGATACGGCGATTGAGTTATTCGACTACTGCACGGCTACGGTAGTTCCATTTAATTGGAATCGACGAATTTACACGACTGCTTCGAAATGATGTATCGGCCTCCGAGGAAACGTCGGGGATGCAGAAACATATGGCGGTTCTCTGTAGCACGGATGTGTTTTTTTTACCTATCGAACTTTTCGGTCGACCATATGTCATTAGAGCGGCAGTGCCGAACGGTGTCATTAACGAGAGGTGACCTTCCATTTTCTTTTTATCACAAAGTCTGCCAGACGAATGGCTTAAGGAGAAACAGGAACGAAGCTGCACAGTTTATATCGGAACACTAAAGAACGAGGAGTATATAAATAGCCGCCTATAATTGACCCGGGTAAATAATTGGAAGGGGGACTGTCGTATCGGAGCGAAAGGTATCATCGGCGACCCTGAGGCTACGTATGAGGCGCGTTTTCATTTTCACGTAACCTTGAACTACATCGAACATGGGGTAAAGAAGGGCGAACAGGAAAATTATTTATCGACAATAACTTCCACGGTAACCCCCAACGGTCTCGAAAAGAAACTCGCCTCTCGAACTTTTCCAACCGAGGGCACGTCGATTAAAGCCGCGCGACAGCGAAAGGGTAATTCATCAACCGCCCCGTCAAAGACTGACCTTGATATCGTCGCGAGAAAAATTCCAGAGATACGTTACCTGTCAGTGGGGTCCGTTCTTCCGGTTCATCCGTCGTTAGAACTTTGCTCCAACCTCCCCCGGGGTCCTCTTCCACCCCGGACCGTCGTTTCAGAGAACCCCTTCTATCTCCCGCAGCCGGTCCAGCAGCGGAATTTCTGGTGCGAAAATCCTCCTGAATCCGTCGTCGTCGATCCATTAACGGGGTCGATGGCGGCAAAGATAGCGGTCCCCGCTGTGGCCATAGGTCGACGCCGCCGTGGTCAACTACGACGAAACGGGACGGGTCAACGAAGAAGAAGAAGCAGACGCGGCAGAAGAAGAAGAAGGGGGCGCAGCAGGATGCGCCGTTTTGTGTCGGGACGGTGTTGTTGGTTTGATGGTCGCGGGACCACTGCGCCCTCTCCGTCTTCGCCCACCTAGCCCTGCCCCTCGATATCAACCCCCAATCCCCCTGGTAGTGCCCCAGGGATCAACTGTTCTCCCTCCCACCAAGCCGCCTCTCGTTTTAGCCCTCTCTGAATCCCCCACCAGCCCTCCGGTGGTAGCCACGGTTTCCACCCTAGAACGTGGATGCCGGCTCTGGAGCCTACCCCCTTTCGGAGTCAGCCCCCTCCAGGAACATTCTCTGGGCTCGTCACGAACAGGCTGCTGTGTCGTTCCTGCCGAAAACCGTCGGCCAGCCGTCCAGGATGTGGTATAGCGCGTTCGCGTCGACCCTTTTCCACCCCGGTCGCGCGTTTTCCGCGCTCAGACCAGGCTTCGCGATCCTCGTGATCACACTGATGGCGGTGCCGTTTCTCTGCCGCCGGTGTGCTCGCGTTTACCCGCCTGCCGCCGCTCTGCCCAGGACCACGCCGCTCCAGGAGAGGTGGCCGTCGATGCTGGTGGTGGTTGGCCGATGGCGCGAGCGCGGTTTAATACCAGTCGCGCAAGCGTCACCCAGAAAATCGAGCCCCGTACCTTTCTTCCCTACGCCTCTCCTCCACCCTCGCGTATATTCTCATCGTTCTTCAGCCCCGTCGCACGGCTCCATCGTGCTCCTCGTTTCCGATGCGTTCGTCTCTGTCCGCGGGATGCACCGTCGTCGTACGCTCCTGTTGCCTGTCTCCGTTCAAGGGCGTACAACCTCCTCTACCGCGGGCAACCTTCAGAGGAAGTCGGATCGCGCTGGCTATCTCTTTCGCGTGCCTGCTCCTCGCTCGTTCGCGTTCCTCCCCTCGTTCCTTCCTTCCTTCCTGCCTTCCTTCCTAATTCTTTTTCCCTCTTTGAACAGCCATCAAGCACGCCTCCGTATACCGCCGCCTTTCCTCCCGGCACCGTGCCCCCCTAATGCGTTTCTGTTCCTTCGTTTCCGCGGAGGAGCGTCCCTCTCGCTTCGTCACCCGATTCTGCCCGTCCATTCTTCCTTCATCCATAGTCACCCAGAAACGGCCGATCCGCCCGCTGGATGTTTTCCTCGGATCCCTCGCGGACTTGGCATTCCAGCCGTGCGAATGGGGGTGGCAGGGGGGCGGCTGAATTTCGGGCGCAAGGTCTCGCGACATCTCCTCGCGACGACTTCTACGTGGCGTCTCCCAGGACCTTAGGACTCGTCCCTCGGGACGGCACCAGTGCGACGGTGTGCGTCGCGGGGACGCGCGAACGCGGACCGAAATGAAATGTTTATTTCGTCGAAACGCCTCGTGGCACGCTGGACACCGTTCGAATGGACGCAATGGTTCGATTTAAATTTGCACGCGATCCTTTGTGCCTTACCCCTTGGCAGAGTTTATCGAGCAGGCCGGCGATCTGCGAGCGCCCGCTTGGGAAAAGGAAACGCGACCGAAGTAGCATCTTTTTTCCCAGCGAAAGATTCGGTGCAATTAAGGTTTCGCGCGCCGCGGCAAGATTCGTCCATGTTTTTGTTCGACGGCGACAAGAGTCGCATCTTGTCGTCGCTCGCGACGCAAAGTATCGGGGGGATGGGGATGAAAAAAGCCTTTTCACCGGATTATTCCTCCGCGGTGCTGCGGGCGAAAAAAATTAACTTTGATCCCCCTCCCTCCTTTTCTCCCTTTTATTCGCGGAAGAGCGGAACGACTCGTTTACGTCGTGCCATTTCCGTTTCTTGCTCTCAGCTAGGCGCTCGGCGCGAGCGTATTGTTAGCGAGTTTGCCGAGTCCTTACCAGTTTCCCGTCTGAAATTTCAGCGGACAGCGCGAGGAAAGCAGGAAACGAAGGAAAATTAAAATCTATTACTCCGGCCTGTTGCGAGCAACGGCACGGGGCCGAGAGAGGCCCTCGTTTCCTCAGGACGAATCTTTCGTCGCGGCTTGGCGGCGCGTTAGCAATTAAAAACGTTGAGCGACGTTCGACGAGGGAGAAAGAAGGGTTTGCAGAAGTTGGTCAGAGTTTATCCGTCCGCTGCATATTTAACGGCACCGTCCGTTCGGCTGCCGCTTCGCCGGAACATTCTAGTATCAATCGAAGCTCGCACAGAGACAGTCGCGTGGCTCCTTTGACGTAACGAAGGAACTAATGAGAGCCGACAGGACAAGAAAATCTAAGTTTTATCCCCGTCGATTCATTTCGTCTCGCTTCCCCGTGCGCGTCGTATCCTTGATTACCCCAGTCCTCCGCTCTCCTAATAATCATCTCCACTCCGCTCCTTCACGGCCGCCTCCGCGCTCTTTCGAGTTCGAAAGTTCTTTCTCTGCCCGGGACGAAGTTGTCGTGAAAGGAAAGAGCGCGTCTGAGAGACTCGGGCCTCCTCTCCTATTCATTCGATCGTTTCTACCGCGAAGGCACGCGAATTATACAGCTTCGAAACGTTTCGAAGCTTTGTCTCGTAGGGAACAAGTTCGGAGGGCTGGTCGGGGACGTGTCTTTTTTCTTGCTGGCTCGAAAACAGGACCGCGGAAATTGGGAAATTGATCGGGAATCAGCAGAGGCCGATCGTTCGCGAGACGGCAATTCGAATTGAACGTTGTTGGAGAATTCACGGTGCATCCGATTCTGAATGGTACGCGCGTTTCGTTGACCGATTCTATCGCGATGAGAGCAAAAGCAGGTAGCTGAATGGGATTAAATATTTGCCGGGTTCACCATTGGAATCCGCGACGTTACAAGAACGCGTTGGAAATCTATCGAAAGTTTTACACGACCGATCTGGATGATAAGATTTCTAATTTAATAAATAATAGTTCTAATCGATGATAATATTGCAGTTGATTAATCGGCGGTACATGGGAAATTGCGTTTCGCACCGACACACGCACAGAAATACGCGGCATTGTTACCTGTGCATCGATGAGGCGCGTCGCGATTTGCGGACATATTAGTCCAGCACTACAGTGCCCAACTAACACGTAATTAACATGGCCGGTGTGCAGACCTGACGACGTACAACTGTGTCGACACGCGTGCACGCAGGATCGCAGCTAGTACGTAAATTCTGTAGCGTGTAATGCTTCGTCGCAGTAACCTTCTCTTGCCAGAAAGACGACGATATCCTTGAACACCGATTTCAGACACATTGAACGACCGTAACATTGGGAGGATCGCTTTAATATTTCGTAATTAATAATGGCGTGGAACACGTGAAATTAATTTCAAGTGGATATTGATCGAACGTCGCTGCCATCGATTATTCTTAGCAGCACCATTTAATCTGATGATCGATCGAGGCGGAAACGATTACATTTCTCTCGTTCCCTTTAAAAGTTTCCCCATTTCCATTGATCGTTCAACGTTACATAAAATGCTTCGCACATCTTTCCCTTGTTACGCGTCCATCGACGGTATGCCGGTCTCGATTGAAGCCGGCACGCCTGATTTGACCGTGTGCGCATTTGTAAGTAGTATTAGACACTTGTTGGTCAGCCACCGGTCTGGTTACCGCGGACCGTTCGCGAAATATTCATGGGCTACGCGGTGGCGTATAAAACTCTGGACCATTGAATTACGTTATTAATGCGGCCTGCCGATAAGCAACTGAACGATACGGCGCGCAGAGTACAAGCGAATTATAAAATGCGACATTAACGCAGCTTCGTTTCCCCGGCACGGTTGAATCCGTACATTCGAAGACACCGTCCAAGCCGCGCGTCGGTCAAAAATATGCCCGCCGGTATTATCGAGAGATGTGCAACAAAAAGATAGATGCGCGTCGAAAATAAAAAAAAGCGTGGCATATTCATGAGCCGATCGAGAAACATGCGGCGACCATGTCAACTCCATTTAACTGGAAAGGGAACGTCGCAGGGGTGGCGAGGCAATTTTCTAATAAACGAACAGGAATCGGTTTCGAAAAATACACCGGCCACTGGATGCGTGTAAATGACACGGCGGCTGGACGTGAATCGAACGCAAATGCGCGAGCGTCAGTGTAATAAATAACTCACTTCACCTTCCGCGAAACGAAATGAATCACGATCGCGAGGATTATTTCGATGTCGCGTGGCCGCCGTTGCGGATTCGAGAAAATCGGACCGTGGATGGAAGGACCGCAGGGACTATAAAACCGGAGGGCACCGGTGAAGCGTAACCGTCTAATAGCCACCTGCTGTTAGTAGATCGGAGAATCCATGTGACACCTACGTGGAGGGAACGAGATTTGTGTACATCGAGGATCGGAGAAGCGTTTCTGTAATACGAAGGTGGGAAACTGCAATTCAGTGTTTACTTGCGATCGGACGAAGATCGATAGTCATGAAGCAAACGTCATCCATGACCCAAACAGAAGCTCTTGGAAGTTGGATATTCGTCGCAATGTAGCGGGCTTGCGGTTTGAAATTTAGTGCTACGGTATTAATGGAAAGCTCGTTCACTTGGATATATTGGTTTTAAACTGAAATAAAAAGAAACAGGAAAGGAAGATTTTTGTCTTTCCATCGTTGCACTGATATTTGCAACAATATTCGCAGCAGTAATTATCAAGTAATTATCTTTCTTGTGCTATATTCGTATGTGCAATATTTATAGGCAGTCTGTTGAACGTCGACCTCACCTTTAATGACGTCGTGTCACGAGAACATTTTGGTAAACGTTATCTTGCCGTTAACCATAGAAATTTTAAAGGAATATAGGATTGTATGTGCTTTAGGAGCCTGTCTTTATTAATATTTAAAGCATTGTCCAGACGTTAATACGTCTTCGCATACGTTCAATAATATTGGCAGAACTAAAAATATTCCGAAATATCGATGAATGTTGCAACGTTTCAGGTACACTCTCGGACTGGTTGCGCGTATTGAAATATGCCCGCGATCGGACCTTTAAATGAACCCGACTGTATCGTACATCTGTTAAATGATCTTTTCATCGACCACAATGATGGTTCGATTCCGTTCATGGCGGTGTTTTTCGTCGGGAACGTTGACTCGTGAACCGAAGCGCGATCGGGAAAACAAATTTTCATCGAAGATCCCCAGGAAAATGGAGATTGGTCATAGAGCCAGTCTCTCCGTGACCGCTGGCTCCGTTCCAGCCAGCCTCCACCTATCATCAAAGGGATTATTTTTTATGTTTGAATTAAATTGCCCGAGGCAACGAGCGTTATCGACGTTGGCAAAAGTGATGATTGCCGTTCTAAAAAGGGAATTGGCCGACGTTTCGACCAATTCCCAACTTTGATGGCTTTTACCGACGTGTTTTGTTTCTACTCTACATTTCTTTTTCATCCGTTCCCTCCTGTTTTGTATTTCTTTCCATTTTTTTTTTTGTTCTTTTCCTCTTGTTTCATTTTTCGTCGCTGTCCTCCCCCCTCGCCGAACAACCCCTTTTTTGTTCCCCGTTTCAATCGCCCTCCTCTATGGATCTCGAGTACTCTCCGGATAATACAATGTTAAAATTACCGTTTGACGAAACGGCCATTTTACCGGCTAATATCAGGTGCCGGGATTCATTATTAAATGGGATCGCGTATTTCATGCATGCGCGGGCGAATAAAATTTCATTCGTGTCCCGATGATATATGAATTGAATCCGCTTTATTCGGATCCACGGTTCCCGTAATTTTCATGGAATTGGAAAACACTGGCGTGTTCAAAGCGGCCGGTCGTTTGCGCCACAAGAATAGCTAGTTGTACGTATATTCTGTTAAATCTGTCTGCCTTTCGAGGAGAAAATAATTCGCGTAGAATAGATGCGAGAGAGGAGGGTTGGGGGATGGGGGGGGGCGGGGTACGAGACTAAATTACCCCACCGAGCAAAAGAAGGGAACGATCTCGTTGCAAGCGTCGCGCTCATTTAAATTGTCCCCGTAATTCGCTGGTCCCGGTTCACCGTGTCGCGTTTAATCGTAAAAATCGTCGATAGCCGGCGTTTCACGGTTGCGCCACGCAGCGAGCCGGCCAGCGTTGCAAAAACAAAAACACGTGCCGGTCTTCTGTGTGCGTACGCAATCTCTTAACCGGATCTTTTGGGCGGGTGAATGAAGCTGAAGGCTGTTGATAGTAGGTACACACCGTGGGTCGATAGAATTCGGGCCACGGCCTCCTTGCGAGAACAGCAGGGCTAGTTTCTCGTTCGGGAGCAAGGGGAATCCCTCGAGCACGCGGGGTGGAAGAGGACGTGCACGGCGGGACAGAGAGACAGGGTGAAGGGGTTGAAGCGCAACGAAGAGCAACGGGGGGGGGAGGAGGCGGGGGGCGTTTGGGGTGGGAAGAGGACGGAGCATTTGTTCCCGGTTCTGGCGCTGAGTGAAAGGACACGGGAAACCAACGAGGAAGCTGGCACTCTGCGGGAGGAAGGAGAACGAGGTAGAAAAATGAAAAGAGCGAAAGATGGTCCCGGGTTCGTGGAACGTAGAGAGGGAGAGAGTGAGCGAGAGGACGGCAGATGGGGTAGATGATAGCAAGGGGATAGGAAAACGGGGGAAGAAAAACGAGGGGGCGAGGAGGGGCGCGAAAGCTACGGAAGAGTACTACGGAACGTCGAATGGAAAAGAGATCACGGAGAGAAAGAAACAACGGAGGAGGAAAAAAAAGGGGTGCACGCGGTAACGGCGGTGGGCGTGTGGTGGTGCTGGTAGAAAACAGCGTAACGGAGGGTGGAAGAAAGAGGAAGAGGGCATTGGTATTTCGAGGGACGGACGGGGGAAGAACGAGGAAGGCGCTATGGAGAAGGAAGATGGACGAAGGACCGAGAGCGGCGTTCTACGACTGGAGCTGGCAAGTTGAGGATGACGGTGAGGGGATGAAAGAGAGAGAGAGAGGACAGGGGTGAGGCAGCACGAGCCAGTAAATAGGGGGATTGGTTAGGGAGAGAGAGAGAGAGGCACGATCTGCCGAACGGAAGAAAGAGAGCGGGATGCTGGGGTCGCTAGGCAACCCCCATGAGCCGCTCGGGGTGCACCCTCGGTACACCCTTATTGCCTTTCCAATTTTGGTGGTTCCCATGCACCTACTACAATCCCCCACCCCCCCACCCTGTGTGTTTCGTGGACAACCGATACCGACTGTCAAGGCTGCATTTGGGACCGGTCGTTTTCAAGGAGAATCGATAAAATTGTGCCTAGGAAAATCTAGCTCCACCCCCTCCTCCAAGTGGCAAGCTCGCCATGGTTTACGGAGGCTATGGAAGCGCTATTTGATCCGTACCCAAAATGTTTTTGCGACAACTACACGCGTAACCCCGTATCGCGGACACATTCATCATGGATTACATATGTTGCGTCCTTCGTCAACTGAATGAGCAATATTTTTTTTGAATATGTCCAGGATTTATATAAGGAAGTAGAAAGAAAAGATTGGCGAAACCCGTCGTTTCCTCTGTAGCGGCGATGCTTCTCGGTCACGGTGCATCGCGAGGGCCGCCGATCCCGCAGCGAAGGGAGCAAGGAGAGCGAAAGGAGAGAAGATCATGGAACTGGGTGGAACGCAGCGGGGAGAGGAGAGGTTACGCGCAGTCGGCTCCGTTCCGAGGGTGAAAATCCGTCGGGACTGCTGGCGTCACACCGTCTAGCTCAATCGTGTACGGGCACCGACCTCCTGATTGGTCACGGGGAGAGATAAAATTTTGGGATCAGCTGTAGCCCGCCGGAGGCCAGCAACCCCCGTCGACGACGGAGGCAGAAATGGCTCGCGTATCGTTGCGGTCTGTGTGGTAAAGAAAAACACTCGAGGAAATGACGTTTCGCGGTGTTTCCTTTCCTCCCTGGACGCACGTAAACGTAACAAACCGATGTCCCTGGCCCCCGATTAGTTCCTCCCCCGTCTGGTAAACTGCTCCCGTTTCGATTTTTCCTTCTCCCCCTTCCCTCGTTCCCCGTGGAAACTGAACGCGTGCATAGCTCAGCATCGACGGTCGGATGTTTGAGCATCGTTCGCGCGATTGACAATGCGTATCGCCCTTGTCGCACGCCGTTGTCATTCATTTACTTGCAAACATTCATATCGTGGGCAATTTTACGAAATCGTCAGCTTGTGCAAGAATCAGCCGAGAGATTGATCCTTCGGTATTTACCGATGTATCCAGTTGGCAATGCGTTAAACATTGCTGACCGATTAACGTTCGCGAAATGAAACATTGCCGAGATATTTCACGAAAGCTATTCAACGGAGGCAGAGCTAGGCCAAAGGACCGCGCGAATGCTATTTTCTCGAGGGGCGATGGAAAAAAAAGTTCCACGACGAAGAAGAAGGCGGTACGCCGGCATATTTATTGCATGTTTCGTTGTCGAATCCCCCGGGACCGCGGTACAAGAGGCGGGCGAAAAAATAGAAGCGGGAGAGAGACGAGCCGGGCTCGTGCTCCATATAAATTGCGTGCTTAACCGCAGATTCGATTAACGGCGCGATAAGCAGCGTTGAAACGGCGGCGAACGATGCAACGCGATTTTTAATGAAATCGCGGGGAAGAGGAACGCGTTCATTGGCGGCCCGAAGTGTCCGTTCGCGCGGAGGAGCTGATTTTCCGCTCGTTCGATCTTCGCCGCGGCGTAGATTGTCTTTTAATGGTGGCGCCCTCGACAGGGGGGGGGGGGGATGGAATCCACCGATGCACCAACAAATGCCGAGGTATCTTCTTGCAAATGTTCATTTTTCCTTTCGCTTGCCCGGCGTTCGCCGATTTAATTCGCCGCGCGAAAACAATCGCGAATCCTTCGCACGTTCGACCCCGCCGCTACGGTTTCCTTTTTACGCGCGGCGCTGCGACGCTCGTCGTCCACGAGGGTGACAGCCTCCTTTCGCCGGGAGTCGTATTTAATTAGACGACCGGAATCGCGGTGGAACAAAAAGACAAGAGAAGAAATAAGAGGCCAACACCGATACGATACGGCGGACCGCGAGGGAAGAGCGGAGAGAAGCGTCTCAGCTGGTCGCAAGATGAAGAGGAAGACGAATCATCGGCGACGTGCGTGTACAAAAGCGGAGGAAAAGAGGAAGCGAACGGGAGGCTTGTACAGGGAGGAAGGGGCTGGAGGGCGGAGGGGTGGGTCGGAGCCCTTTGCCCCTTTCGCGCCCATCCATCGATCGATAATGCGATCCGGCGAAGGGTGCACCGAACGAATCGCAGAAATAAGGGCTCGCTTTTCCCTTCCTCCCTTCCCTCGTTCTATCTCTCTTACTGTGTTCCCGGTCGTTCGTTACTACTCTCGGTGCCGCGTTCATCTTTGAGACCCCACCCTCACCTGCGCCGCGAAAGGTAGACGAAAGGTGTGCACCGGGGCTAAAGTCAGCAACCAGCAAGGTTACTCACTTTCCCTGTGCGTACTACCGTGCTACCCCGGCTGCGTGAGTAAGTATCCGGCTGCACGGGCCTCGTCTATGTGTACGAGGTCCGCGCAGGGCCGCCCCTGTGCGTATACAACCTCATCGACGTACCATTACGCGGTCCAGGGGGTCGTGGATGTTGGCGGGGTAGAGTGTAAAGAGGCGCACATGGGCGAAACCGTGCAGGGAAGATAGGCCGATGTCGTTGGTGTTGGTGATGGTATCGGAGGTGGTGGTGGCGGCGGCGGCGGCGGCGGCGGTGGTGGTGGTGGTGGTGGTGGGTAAAGCGTACTATAGCGGTGGCGATATCCATAGAGGGGTTGCAGATCGATGGAGCAGTGACGTCGCGGGGAGCGGGAAGCTGCGTCTCCATGGTGACCGCCAACGGACTCGGTAGCTCTCTGTGTACGGTCCGACCAGCGGGTTTGAAATTTTATTAAATTTCATTTGTGTCGTTCCTCCGGCTCCTCTGTTTCCGTTGCACTCGCGTGCCGATCCTTGTCCAGGCGTTGATCTCGTCCTCGTCGGGCTCGAGCGGTCGTCGCGATCCTCTCGCTCCCTCGCTACGGTTTTCTTTTTCTCTTCGACACTTCTGGCCGTTTTTCCAAGGAGGGAGAGGACGGTTTCGGCTCCCGTTGAAAAAACGGTCGAAAAAAAAAAATGGAGCGACGCGGGGGATGATCGTCGAGAGGACGGGGACAGCGTTAGGACTAACGTTAGGAGTTGCAAGATTTTTTCGCGTCGCGGACCGGAGCAGCAGCGGAAGCTGGCGGGTTTGTATCGAGAATCGTTACAATGTCAAACGAAGTCTCGATATCGCGAGCGGGGATTAAAGTCGACGACGATTATTTCTGCCCGCCGTTGTCAACGATTCTCCGTCGCACATTTCCCTCCGCCCCCGTGCCCAGCTGCTCGTCCACTTGGTCGTCCGGAACACCTTTCAGCCACGAGTCGCGCGGCGATACAAGGGATTCCGATTAGCCTTTGATCCTTCGACGATGGTCGCCATTATTTTTCCCGATGACACGTTGCTCCGGGCGAGACAGGCAGCGGTACGCCTCTGCGGACGTAAGGAAAGGGCGCGCGGGGGGGTCGGGGTGGAAAAGCGTCAGTTAATCTTCCTCCTCTTCGTTAATCTTCGAGCCGAGCGAGAGAAGTTCTTTTTTGGCACCCGGAGCGAGTCCTCTTTCACCCCCTTATCCCGTTGAATTTACGAGCGAAATGATGGAGAGGGTGTCTCCTTGTGTTTTCCATGGCGAACTCACGGAGAACTTCTGCCCGATTACCGGCCTGCCTGCAAGTTTATCCTATTTCTACCCTCTATCCGGTGCGCGATGGGGTGGAGGTCGTTGATCATAATCAAGCACGAGTTTCCACGGGTGCTCCTTTTAATCGGCCACTGAATTTCGTGCGCTGCCTCCAGTTACGGTTCCCTCGTCGGTCGAGAGAAATTTTTCGATGGGAAACGCGCGTCGATCGGCTTGCTACGCGAGAAACGCTAATTAATGTACGCTCGTGTAGCCCGGTACGACGAGGTTTGCTGCCTCGATTTTACGCGCAACCATCTCGTGGGAACGAGGGGCTGCGCGTCCACGAACGCATTAACAGTTTCGAATCATCAGTTCGGCTGCTCGACGTTCCTGATGATCTTTCCACCCGCTATGGAGAACCTTCCTCTCTACTTTATCCGGTTTCATTTATCGTTCTTGCACCGAATCGTACGCATTTGTATCGTCGGGGCTGCCCTTGTGATACAGGGGGCGAATTAAATTAAGATACAGCGTTGCTGATGAAATTGTGTAAGGAAGGAAGTGAAGTTCGAGCTGCTTTCAGCTGGCTGTCTGAGCTCGTCATTTCTCGGTTTCCTCTTGTATTCTTTCAGGGTGACGTCGCTTTAATACAGTTCGACGTACCCTGTACCCGACTCCGCTCTGCGGAAGGAGCTGATGTATAATGCGCAAGATGTATAATATAGATTATACGTGCAATAAAACGAGAGAAAGCGAATCGTCGAGTGTCCGCCGCGCGTGATGCACGACCTCAGTACTGGCTCTATATAAAATTCTTACGATCGCGGTCCGATTGAATTTGTTGATCCCTTCGCGTTCTCAACCCTTCCGTTGTCGCGTCGTCAGCGAAGGGGCGCACCACTAAGAACGAAACGGGACATCCGTGGCGGTGGTTTGCAATTTATACGATTCGACGTTTACGAGTACGCGCCGCCCCCGAAACGGGGAACGATTACGCGGGCTGTTAAAACTAATTTGAATAATCAACGAGCCGCGAGCGCTCTTGGGGAGTGCTGTAATTGTTCGGCACCTATGTTCGTGTGTTTTTCAGAGGACAATTAAAGCCCATCGGAGACGCGGCACGACGACGAATCGTCGATGGAACCGTCCGAGAACCGCGACGACGACGATCGCGTTCCCTCGTCGCCGGGCAACTTTGCTCCAGTGAACGGGAAATTTGCCGTTTTACATTGATCGTTCGAATGTGGAACTGTGCCGTCGTCGTGGAATTTCTGACGGGGCTCCTGCCACGAACGAAGGCATCCCGAAATCGTGGTCAGGAATTTCGTTTCGATTATGGGGCGAGCAATTTAGGCCCGTCCGTGCCCACGGTGATACACTGTCCCCGACGGAAATATATTCGCGGGGTTCGCGGGGTGCGATCGGAAAAATTGTCGACGGTTGTCGCGGGGCGGACGGTCGTTCGAAGTCGACGGTGTCTGTCGAAATTCGGCTCGGTCTTGCCGATGGCACGACATCGACCCGCCCTGTGCCAGCTGCGGGAGAGGAACGCTGCGACCCCGGTGTCGCGGTTCTGTCGCAAATACTCCATAACCTTTGACGGAATATTCGTAAAACGGGTTCGCTTGCGGCGCACGGGGAAAGGGAGCCCGAAAGGGGCACGAAATCTGTGAGTCTTTCGCGCGAAACGATTCCACCGTGACAAAGAGGAATTCCTCCCCGTGTTCCTACCGTTTCCACCCTGTCGTTAAATCCCTGATTAACCGCGTCTAGCTGCGTGCCGGCCACGCGATTGTTTTCCACGATGACCCACCGAAAACGGCGCGATAATTTTTGCGATCACTGCACCGGAGAGCCTTCGCCGGACGGAGGCGGCTCGGCCGTAGAACGACAGACGGAGAAGGGCGAGCTGCGAGCCCCGAAAGGGAGAAGCGCGTACATTCAGCAAATCGGGGAGAAGGAGAGACGGAAAGAAGCGTGGCCGGGGCTGGTTGGATGAAGAGCAACGAGACGGCGAAACAAAGAGGAAAAGAGCCGGAGGGTAATCGAGAAACGAAGGGAAAGAGAGGGAGAGAAGAACGGTCGTCCAGAGGGAGACGGTCGAGGGAGCAGCGACGATGAGCGAACGGAGAGAACGGGATGGAAGCAGGGCTAAGGGGTGGGATGGGTTGGTTGGTTGCCGGTGGGGGCGGGAAGGGCGGTTGTCGAGGGGGTGTGTTTGGTCCGGGAACTCACGGTGATGCTGTATTGATCCGAGTGCACGAGCAGAGCTAAAGTAAGCCGAGGTTGGCAGAGCGTTGCCTTGGTAACCTCCTCCCTCATCCCTCAGGACTTTCCATCGGTCGGACCAACCAACCCCTCGCACCGAAAACCATCCCCCGAACGAACCGTTTCTGCGCTTCTCTCTTCCTCGCACCCTCGTCGCCCACCCTTGCCCACCCTGCGCTTTCTTCCTCTCCTTCGCCTCCCTTTTTCCGTCCTGTCCTCACCAGCCCGATCTATAGGTGTTAAACGAACGCCCGGTTCTCCCTTCATGTCCTCGTATACGTTGGATCTCGCTGCTCGTGGACGGAGGCTTGGACGTTTTACGTGGGCGTACGCGAAAGATCCCTTTTCCAGTCGCGCGCACGTAGAATCGCTCCTTCCGGGGTCTTCGGCACGTACTTTTTCTTTTGCCGCCCCCCGCCCCCCCCCACCGACCAACCGGCCCGACGCCCCCGCGAAAATAATCTCATCTATCCGCCGGTTCTGGGTATTCCCGGTTTGTGTTGCTCGGACGTGGAATGCTTGCGTTGCTCGTTGGCTGTTGTTGTTACCACGTAATAGGGTGCAAGGTGGTCGAATGGGAAGGGGCGGGGTGGGGGTGGGGGGTAGGTTGGGAGCGAGCGGGGATGGGATGGTATAATTGCAGGAATTGTTACGCAAGTTTCAGGATCAGATGATGTTGATACCGACGGGCCGGATGGGTTCGGAGGAAATCGTCGGTGGAAATTCGTATCCCGTCGCATTAGCGGACGCAGGTTCGGCAGACTTGTTCGTTAAAACGTGATTCGGCGAAGCCGCGGCACCGGACGGGTTATGAATTTTTATCTCGCTCGTTGGAAGTTCGGTCGAATTGTCGCGATAAGGTCCCGTCAGCCGCACTCGGACCGGCCGAAATTCGAGGGGGTCTTTCATCGAACGAGTCGTTTACGACGGAGGGTGCTCGACCCAGAAAGATTCTGTATTCGTTTTACCGCGGAACAGAAGACTCGCCTCTCACGAATTATCGAGCGGAGTCGTTTATAATTAAACGTCCGTCCGGCTCGCGTTGCTTTCCCGTCGAACTTCGTTGGGATTTGAACGGGTTGCGCGAGAAATCGTAATTTAATTGCGTGCACACGGCGTTGCGTAAGAGCAGACGACGCCGGTACTGAATTTGGGGAATTTAAAGAACGGTGAGATCCGCTCGAGGAGGGGAAGTTCGATGAGGGTGCGACTCCCGCGAGCTCCTTAAACAATTACGGCCTGCTATATGTATGTATTACAGCCCTCATTTCTGTGCCAAAGATTCGGCCACCTCGAGAACTTCGCGGGGGTTGAGGGACTGAAACGTTATGCCGGATTGCGTACAGTAAACACTTCGGCTGGAAGTAAAACTAACCGCTACCTCGGGCTACTATTTTAGGCGCAAGGGATGGATACACCCTGTGATTCAGGCACGAAGGACATCCCCCCCGTTCGCGATGTTCTGAACTTTTCAACGGAATAATATTTTCGGGGGAATTTAATATTAATTGATGCGCGGCGTCGGAGGATTTTCTCGCGAAAGAAATTATGTCGCATTTGCGTCCGCGAAAAATATCGTGCGCGTGTATTTTTCTTTGATAGGGAAAGGGTAAGCGGACTATGCGAACCCTTATTTGTAACCACCGAGAGAACGACAGATACCGGCATTAAAATTTCTTTAGTGGGTCAGAAACTTTCAGCATGATCAATTGTACAATTCCGGGGGTATCTTCGGAATTGTGTAAATCTCATTTGCACAAAATGCTTCCCGGTTTCATGGATCTACTTTACATACGATCCCGAGCCAAGTGTGACGTTGCTGGATTCCCACGACACTCTGAAATTCTGCTTGCGTTCGCGTAACAAATTTCCTTCCCTCCTGACACAGACAACCGTGGTAGTAGATACATTGTTTTTATTACGCTCGCACAATATTCCGCCGCGCGTACGTTTAATTCAGTTTTTTCCCAAACGCGCCGCTCCCGTGGAATATCTGCCGAAAAGGCGAGCATTAAATTAAACGGAGACCTCTTTGTTCGCAAGTACCGCAGTTCTTCAACTCCGCTTCTCGATCTCATACATGCACCGATAAGTAAACGTATTAACGCACCAAAAGCGAAAAAAAGCGAATAAATATCACGAAATCTCGAACTAGTTCGTCGAATATTTTTAAACGGGCCGATCGGTTTCCCGATTGCGAACGGAGAATAAAGCGCAGCAACATTTCAATGCGAAATGTTTATCCGACGAGAATGTTCCTTCCCGAAGCTATTTTCCCCGATCTGTCACGTTTCGTCGGACATTAATTAAAAGTAAAATACACGGAACAAAGATGAATGAAAACATTTATGCGTCGGCGAAAAATTTCCATTGTCCGGGGCAAAGGCCGGGTCGAACGCCGACGATACAGAATTTTCGTCGAACGTGTTCGTTGCGAATGACAACCCCCTGTGCCGTGCACACGACAGATGCAACGAACAATATGGCTCGACGTGCGCGCGTAGTCGGTTTTGATTTCGGCGTTATTATGCCCACGGTCAGGTATAACGCAGGGAGTACGTGTCAGCCGTCGATCCGTCGTTATTTCGTGCTCCACACCAAGGGACCCCGTTCGCAAAATTGATCTGCAACGTTACATACCGAGGCCGTGCCTCGAGATACACTCCAACCTGTATTTCCGCTATTCACCCCTGCCATTTATACAAATTTCTGCACCCCTTTTTGCCGACGCTTATCGTTATTCATTTTTCTGTGTTTCCTTTTTATGTATACCTACGCGTATCGATTCGCATATTTCCGAATTTCGCTCCGCTCCGGACATATTCCAGATGAAACGCGTTGAAAAATTTGCGACTGTATCTTGCCGCAGGCTGAATTTCGTTCAACGTCTGACGAATATTCTACGAGCAAGCGAAACGACGCGCGAGTAACAAACCCACGCACGAACGCTGTGTATCGTGTTTGAGGAGGAAATTTTATGCCCTCTCCCTGGTCGAGGATCTGAAATTCCAAATATGAAATCGGGGCGACATTCGAGCAGCCGTTGACGTTACGAAAACGGGCCACCCTCGAAGGAGAGGAAGCCTCGGTGTCGCGAGAGATCGAAAAACTCCGCTGCACCCTTCGAAGGGTGCGCTCCTTGCTTTCCCTGGGCATCGACCTATCCAGATGGTAAACCACGGACGCTTCATCCCCTTGAACTTGGCCAGACGTTCGCCAGAGTTCGCCAGCCGGTGGTCCAGTCCAGCATCCCTCGTACGGCGGTCGCACATCCTGCCGGTGAAAACTCGAACTGCATTTGGGGTTGAAAACCGTGCACTCTGCGCAGGGCATCTACGAACAATAGACGCGTGCGTGACTCGTGTGTGTAAAGGTGTCCCGTACGTGGGCGATAATTTCATTAACTGCAAATGTGTCCGGACGAGTGATGAAAAAAGGAACGCCAATCAAGGAGAGCGAGGCACGCGTCGGACGTTTAAATAATCGAGACGCGGGGGGGTTAATGATCGATCGTTGATTCGCGAGGAGGAGGCAGGAACAGCTGTGACTGAGAAAAATGTCGCGTAACATGGCTGTGATTGGCGTCGTTTGAGTAGTAAACAGTGACTTATTTACAAGAGTTGTCGAACTAGTGATAAGGGGACCAGGGCGGGCAAGCACGGCTTGGTATTCCTGAGTTCCACATTTCGTCGATCGTATCGATTCCGGCGAACGAAGGATTCGTCGAGCCGAAGGGATGGATAGTTTGGAGCGCAAGAAATTTGGCTGACTCTCGCTGGGTTCGGGGGATCCTGCGCCGTGCATGACCGGCGGCGGAAAGAAATTTGTCGGTAAGTGTTGCGGTCGCTATTGATTATATTATACTCGTCGATTATGCCGTTCGCCCGATACGGCCGCGTTATTCACGCGTGAACGATGATAACCGAACGGCCGACGTTTTAATGTTTGCGAAAAGGTCGTCTCTGTTGAAGGCGAAGGGAGAGTGCTATAGCTGTACCGGAGGAAATTGCGCGGAAACGCATATAAAACGTGTGCGAGAACTGTTCGAGAGATGAGGTCGTACGATGGCGAGAGCAGTTCCACCGAGGACGACGATAGAAGAGAGGGCCTCCCCGAGGCGCATCTTCAGCAAGGATCCTGGCAACGATCGGCATCGCATCCCACATGGGCTTGGGAGCATCGTAGCGCAGTGTGTATCAATAATAATAATAATAATGATGATGATGATAATAATAATAATAATAACAATAGTAATAATAATGCTCTTTAAATAAACTGTTTGGCGTTACTTAAAAACGATTCATTCTCATCGCTGTTGCAGCACCCACTGCCACCGCAGTCCACGGCATCCCTCGAGTCAATGTATTCTGTGCCAGGGGCGTCCCATGCCAGCGTGTCCGCTCCCCCGGCTGGCTACTCCTCCGAGCATCCTCAGAGTGCACCTGGCAGGAGAACTCCTTTGGGCGCTGTTGGCTTAGGCGGTTTCTATTTTCAACAGCAGCCCCAGCCGCACACATCGTCGAGTGCTCTGTCCGATGAGAACAGACCGGGCCAGGAGAGGTACATACTTATGGGCTTCACAATAATCGTCAAGTTTAATTAACTGCTCCGTGATAATTTTGTATGCCTTTAGGCCGGGAGCGTCGCGGCTGAATTGCCAGCCGAAGTCGAAAAGCACACGGCAAGGGAAGAGCATGCGACTGAATATTAATGCCAGGGAACGCAGAAGGATGCACGATTTAAATGACGCGCTCGACGAGCTGCGTTCTGTGATTCCTTATGCCCACAGTCCGTCCGTGAGAAAATTATCCAAGATTGCGACACTTCTGTTGGCGAAGAATTACATTCTCATGCAAGGTGAACGCGCGAGTCTATTAGCAATTAAAGGGTATTCATGAAATTACGCTCGGTTAAATTACACGCCCTGATGCAGGAAACGCTTTGGAGGAACTGAGAAGAGTGATAGCGGTTTTGCAGTCGCCTCACGCTCACACCACCGCCCTGCCACCCACACCTGTTTCCTACGATTTGCTGCACGGCTTCCCAGGCAAATTGTTCCAAGGTGTGCAGGACATGCCGGGGCTTCCTACGTCAGATCCTCAGAGTGTCACGGCAGGTGGACCGCCGACTGATGGCACCGTCGCCAGCGGAGAGTCGAATTGAAGAATCGAGCCTTCTTTCCACGACTAAGTATACAAAGGTTCACTGAAGAATCAAACGTTTCCGGTCAGGCATATTTAAGCACTTTCTTACTGTAGAGGGAAACGATAGTTAGTATAACTTTTAGCGAGGATAATGATCTCGACGCCATGATAATACTCGATAACAAGCAACACGATTAATCTTCCGGGACGGAATATGATAATTCACTTTAACGTTAAGATGATAGGCTCGGGAATAGTTAGTATGTAAGTTTGCGAATGTAAGGCTACTTGTTGATACACACTGAAAGTATTAGCGGATAAATATTATTCGAAGGCGACGTACACTGTTACGAGTTCGATAAACACTAAGTCAATACTAGTACTTACGGTTAAATGCTCCTAAGACGAAAGTTTATGAAAGTACTAACGATTAATGATTAAAAATTACTTCTAACGATTTACAATTAACAGCAAGAGCAATAAGCGACAGCACATTTCTGTCTCTGGTGAACGGAACTTTCCGGCTTTTTCATGGGGAAGAGTGAGTATGCGGTGCGGGTTTTTTTTTTTTAATTTATTTTTTAACAGCAAGTGTAAACTGCCAGAGAAAGAAATGTTGCGAGGAGGAGGAATAAAATTTCCAAATCCTGTCCCAGCAACGCGATAGTCAATATAGCATGTGATACATGTCGAGATATTATATATATATATATAATATATTCTAGTCATACACGCGTACAGATCTTAAATATTCATATACATATTATATATATAGATATATATATATATTTAATAATTCGAATTGAGCCATCGATTGTATAACTTATTTATATACATAATGCGTTTATTAAGAGTTTACTACGATGTGCTAAAAATATATCCATTTTTTCCGTGAGGCTGAACGAAGAGCGAGGTGCATCAAATTAGCAATGCTCCTTTAATTTATTAAAAATCTCCTTCGTGGAAACTTTGCCCTTCGACCAGCCCAGACGAATGCACTGTAAAAATTTAACGACGCCGTTAAACTGGCAAGCAATAATAATTATTATTATATTATATGTATGGAATTCGTAATGACGGTGGTCGTTAAATAACAATAAACGGTCTGCACATATTGCGGTAACGACGGAAACAGACAAAGATGTTTGTTGTAGAGTGTAGATATTACTGTTTAGTGCTCGAATAAAATCTATTTAAGAAAGTTACGGAATTATCGGGCGCCCTGGAAGAAAATCCCCAATAGTATCTTGCCGACTTAGCAATATCGAGTTAGATGAGAAATGAACGAGATGAACGACAATTGTTCTTTCAGGGCGTCCGCACTATGCAATTTTAATCGGGAGTGTATAGAAACTGTTCGACATACAAATGAGTCTTTTTTTCTAAACGATCAATGAATAATTAAATTAATGAATAATTACGCGATATATTCGATTACTCTGCGAAAATTAATTCGAAACTCGCGTTCAATGCCAAGCCAGCTTTTAATAACGTAGTTTTAGATGACGGTATTAAAAATCGCGTGATACGTATAATAAAAATTTGCCAACATTTGTAGTATCGAATATGTGGCGTTCTCTTATTGTCGGTATAATTTGCAGGGGAATCGAAAGGAACAATTATAATCGCAAAACGGTGGGCCGTTTCTTCTTAAGCTCTGCGTAACAATTATTACGTGCATCGCGAAAAATAGATAACTATAATCCGAATCAACGCTACCGAGTCCGATAGGTGGCGCCATCCCGGCGACCGCGCGACGAACTAGCGCTTCGAGTTTGTTCCGGCGTTATTTTAATATCCAGACGCAGCACCGTTATAAAATGTATCTTGTTAATTCTCAATTGCATAGAAAATGAATGCCACGCATTACAGCGAATATCATTAAGAACGAGACGAATTGTTTCGTAAATTGTAAGACGAATTCGGATGAAAGTTTGAAAGGTTTGTCAGGTGGCGCCATCATGGCCGCCAGTTTGCGGAGCACTCACTCGATCGTCTTCCGTCCTTCTGGGAGGACCTTAAAGTTTAAACCGTATGTGCCTGATTCGACGGGGTTTATTGTGTGCGTGCCTCGTCGGTGGCTTCAAGATGGCCTGCAGGCTGCTGCTGCTGCTGCGCGCCATAGTGTGATCATTTGATTCACGGTGCTTGTGCCCTTGTAAACGTTTCGTGAATAAGTTCGTCAGTGTCAGGACGACGACGTGACTCGACTGGCTGGAAACTCGGGGCAACCTGGAAATGTGACGATCGACTGAAAACCGGTAAGTCATCGTGTACGCGACCTTATTTTCCACTTTGCGGTGGCTGAATCGCCGGTTTAAGTTTTCTCTGGAAGCTCGGTGACGTAGTCATTTCACAAAGAGAGATCGTCGCGGTCGTGAGAACGAGCAGGAAAGAGACAGAGGCAATAGGCTGTGACAGCAGATATATCAGACGGCGACAGACTATTGTTCCCTGTCGTATTTTTAAAATAGTGCGGATCAATTCGGAGTAAATTCTGGCGCACACGATTGTTTCGAAGAACATTTCCTTTTCAAGACCATTCTCGTTGATAGGTTATGAGGTCATAGTCGTCGACAGTTTGCGCAATTTCTTTGTCCCCGTCGCTTGAACATCGTTTTCGTATTACTCCATAAAATAGAACGAAACAGTGCTCCGTTAAAGTTAATCGAAATATCGATGGAATCATCGCTATAGGGTATTCGTGGAAACGGAACATCATAACTGGCATGCTACTCCGTTGCATTTCCGTACGATACGTACGGTACGTATCTTTTGTAGTACAATATTTTCCGTTGTGAGTGGGAGAACTAACCTTACCTCTCGATTGGGCGAAAGACGCACGACGGGGTCGCTATTGGTAGTCCTTTCTACATACCTGGCACGCAAAAGTTTTACCTGCATTCTCGGACAGGTCGAGCTTCGAGATTTTCGTCGAGCATTATTATATATCTATACATTCTTTCTTGTGTCATTATTTTGCTTCTCGAGGATGCGTTTTGGGTGTTTAAAAAATGTCTCGCGAAGGGCGTGCGCTCCAAAAACGGCTGTTGCCAAAAATATCAATGGTCGAACCGCGCGTCGAAAGGACAATTCGTGATACGTCCATTGGATAGAACGTAGACGACATTTACAGATATCATCGAGCGGGTCTTCATCTTAATCCGTTTCGTATCGAACGAAATTTCACCGCGGTAGATCGGGGACACAGAAATATTTTGTTTGCATAAGCGACCAACGCCGCGTCTCGTAATCACTTGCGAACAGACCACTGGCCAGCATGTGCCTATTTGCCGTTGACGTCAATTAAGGCTGAAATACCTTGAAACAGTTCGATTCATTGCCTCGCGATGTTCTTCGTCGGAGGATCAACTGCATCGACGATATCGACACGCGTTCACGAATAATAGCGCAGAAATGGCATCACGCCGATCGCCAAGGCAAATCACAACAAACCCTTCGCGACGTTCACCGCATGCGTTCTCCTCCTGCTTGCCACGATCATGCGCTACTTTTTATGCCTTTAGTTAATTAAGACGAGCATTATTCGTACGCCTTTGGCCAATGGCGTAAATGATGTCACTAATGTTGTTTGCAATTGCTAAGAAACGAACTTAACTTAACTAAGCCGGTCGAAATTTAAGGGTGCTCCTCTCAGTTGATCGTCTTCAATTATTTTGAGGGAAAGCCCTGGAATCCTTTTAAAAGGATGAGAACGGCATTTAAGCCGCGCCGTAGAATTTCCATTGAAATTTCGAAACTTCGTTGTCACGAGGAGATGCGTACTCAGGCTCGTCAACGGAAAAGTATTTCCATCCTTATCTGTTCGGGTCGACCCAGAGTACAAAAGAAATCACCAGTGACGCACTTCCGGCGAGCCTGTCCCAGGTGCAGAGCGTGTACGCGTACGTACGTCGACAATCGGCACGCGTGACGTAGGAAAATGAACGATAACAGCCACCCTACGTACGACACGCGTTACAGGGATGCGAATTTTCGGATAAGCATCGCGAACGGGATTTAAACGTACCGTGCAACAAGTAGCTATGTGGCGTGCATTAATTTTTACGAGTGCGCAGATTTGCCACAGTTGATGCTTGCGCGCGCCAGCGCGAACATTTTTTTTTTCGCGTAATAAAATTCGTTCCCTCCAACGAAGGGTTAAAGTTGATCAAGGCTGGTGCATAAATACCGTGTGGATCCTATTTCTATTTCAAGGGCGAGATAAATGTACGCTTATGCGACAATACCGCGTTTGCCTTGGCATTTCGACTACTGGCCTATTCGAGTTCCAACGAATTACCTTCCATATGAATTTTCCAAGTACTCCGGGTAGGTTCAGCGTGTACAGTTTAACGAGATCTTCGTAGAAATGTACGGGTCTTTGATTGTTCTCGATTTGCATGGCAAAGAATAAACGAGCAATAGAATATCGATCGTAGCCACGCATATTTCGATTGCTGAAAAGCGTATCTTGTCGGTAATGTAACGATCGTTACGAGCAAAAGTTTGAACAAAATTTCAAGAGAAACTGCGCGTCATTGCGATTCTCTTTCACGTAGGTACTTGTTACACGTTTGCAGGCATTATTCGACGCTCTCGTATCCGTAAGAGAGTCGTACTTTCTTTCACGACGATTACCCGATGCACCAAAAATGTCGTTGGGTCAAGGATTACCGTACGATCGAATTGTCGTAGCTGATTTCTTTTTCACACGAAGGACGATAAATGCAAGGCCCGGTGTACATGGCCGCGGTTTATAGAGCCACGTCTAAGTGTCCCTCGGCTTTCTGCTTATTGCGTGCGGGCCGTAACGTTGTCGGCTTATCAACTGCGAAACCGAAAGTGATGTCTGCCGAGTGGCGTGTCGTTTCGTTATCGATATCGCGGCGACAGCCAGTCCTCTCTGAAAACATTTAAATCGAGTTCATGGTACGTCGATAAGTTTCGAAGGTGGGCAATCTTTTACTCCGGAAGGGCCACGGTACGACGCCACGTAACGAACGGTGCCCGATTAACCGTTCGACGATCCGAATACTGCTGAATTATATTCTCGTGCAGGGAATCAATTGTCGGATGAAAAGTTGCATATTTCATGGTACGATAATCCTTGATCCGTTGGAATTTGCTCGTCCCTCGTTGCACACGGTCGATCAGTCGCGATCTTAGTTCGTTCGACGACACTTGTCGCGTTCCAGTTCGCCGCTGTGCCAATACGAGTACTCGATTACTGTTAATGCAAGTACGCCTGAAAATCCAGCTCGGAGGGGTGTTCAAATTGAATACGACGGAAACCGTATTAGAAAGTTCATCGCGGACGCGGTGGAACTGTAATCGTTCCAGGGACTCGGAACACTCTAAATAGTATGCCGTTCTTGCAATTTCACGCCGACCGTCGAAACGCGGTTCGACGCGTTCCGACGTTACTTTTTCCTTCCCGATGAAGAAGTTATATTTGTTAGTACCACGACCGCGGGTAATAAATTCAGGGCCGTGCCGCGCGTAATCTAATTCCGTGCGGAAGGTTGTTTAAAAATTGAATTCCTGCCGCGCGTTTTACCGAATAACACGGAGCTTCTGCACCGATCCAGCATATTTCACCGGAGAAAGGACGCGCGAGCCAGCGTAAACGCGAGGGCAAGCCCGAAACTCGTCGCTTTTGCAACATCGTTTCGCGTTGTTCCCCCCCCCCCCCCCCCCCGTTTCTCCCGATACCTTTCGATTTATTATTTTTCATTAACGAACAACCGGAGAACCGGCGGACGGTCGAGTGGATCGAGTGAAAAATGGTGAAACGCGACAAAGAGAGAGAGAGAGAGAGAGAGAGAGAGAGAGAGATGCCGCCAGGGCATACAATGGCGCATCGACCCGCCAAAACTCGCGCTGGTGCGCAGAAACATTATGTCTGGCCTCTTGCTTTCCTCGTTTTACGGTTACATTATCGGCCTGATACATCTTTCGACGAGAATGATAACCTCGAGATAAATCGTCTTTTTTCAACGAACGGAATAACGCTCGGCGCGAGCGCGATTGAAAAGAATCGAGTCACAATTTTGGACAACCACGAACGGACGCGGTGGCTCGTCCGCAGCAGCAGCATTTTTTTTGCAAATTGATAGAGACTTTTGACACTTGTCCTACGTTTCGAATGAACATTTATTGTCCTGGAGCGGGGGTGGTGGGCGGAAATGTGTTCCGGCAATATTGACCGCAACGATAGGGACAGATCGTTGGCCTAACTTTCGTTATTACGTTGAATTAGTTACTGCTGGGAATAGGAGAAAGTTGCCGGTGTATTGCCACTTTCGGACCGCCTATTTAGAAGGCACTAACTACTGGCCGGTGTGCAGAACCCTGTACGCCATTACGAGCAGTTCCGCGGCGACGGTACGCAGAGACGTACGGTTTGCAGTTTTATATTTTCCGCTATCATTGCTGACCACCTTCGTGACGCATACGGCTCTATTGGGGAATCGATAGTGCGAATAGCACAGCCGCGAGTAACACAGATACGACAAACGAATGAATGCTAGGTATTATTCATTAATTAAACACCAGATCCTGTTACCCTTAACCCGAGCCTTGTGCAAAGATTAGTCTTTCGCTGATCGTTCCTAACGCCGCTGCTCTGTGTCCAAATCGCTGCTCAAAACGTTGAATCAAGGAACATCGAAATTGAGCAGCGCAATTGCAGGAGCACGACCTGGCCGCGTGCTCCGCCCTTTTGACCCGTTAGTATTTCAAGCCGCGAGACGGCGCAACCTCGTCTAGAAATCGCTCTGGGTATCCTGGAGAACTTTCCGTTCCAGTTCGTTCCCGTGTACCGGGTAGAACTGAGAAGTATGGTCCAGGATGGATGAAGATCAGGTGCCCTGGTCGCCCTGGCAACCGGCATTGATCCCTCCCTCTTGTTTTACCGTCCTTTTCGTCTCTCCTCCACCATGCATTATTGGTCCCTCTCTGGCACTTCTCTCTCGTCCTCTCTCCCTGTCTGGTGTCGGACACACAAACACGGATGCGCACACAGATTCGTGAACGGCAGGGCGCAGAAGGGAAAATTCTTTTTTCTCGTACGGTCCTGTTTATTGTGCAGCTCGCGCGTCTACTTTTTCATCGAATCTTCCTCCATCCCCGTTCGGCGAACCTTTCGTCCTCGATCTTCGCCAGTTGTTAGGGTTGCAACGCGGTCCGCGACGACGTGGATGCGTCGCGGGGAAAGTGTGCGAACGATCGGTAAAGAGGACGCACTGTTTAATAAAAACGGCGGTCGCCGTGAGACGCACAGCGATATCGAGAGAAAGAGAGGCGAAAGTGGAATGCGATCTCTTAGCGGAGCGTTGCCAGGCAAACCGCCGATATTGTTCCCGTTGTTGCGGCCGCGGTGTAAATATTTCGCTTTGGCTCTCGCCAGCCACGAGACTCCGCACTCTCTTCTTCGTCGTTCTCTCAGTTGACGTAGGTGGCCGAAAGTTATGGGGGTACATCGGGCTGGTTGTCCAGGGGATCGTCCGAAACAGCCCGAAGGATTTCTTCTCGGAGGAACTCTGCCAATCACGGTTCGTCCCACGACGATATGAATATCGAACGATCGGTATTACCCTCCAATTGAAATTTTCTAATCAATTCCGCTTCATTGATTGTTCCATTTCGTATGTCTCGACGTTTCTCCCAATCCAAATGGTCACATCGAAGACTCAACTGGTCTTTCCCCAGGTGTCTGTCACGCGTAATCACGCGTCTTTACAATTGACCTCGGCATGTTTCGAGGCACAAGTTGTCTGAGCAATTCAAACGCTCCTCGCGCAGCTCTCCCACGTGGCAGATTTTTCGTTGAACGGTCCCCTTCCATTTCCAGTCGAAAGTTATTCGTTTCACCTGGCCGTTGTTGCTTCTTTCCTTCAGCAACGTGTCCCCGGTCTTCTCGTTAACGCCAAGCGGTTTTCGGAAGAGGAGGACGAGTTTGTTTGCCGCCGTTTGCTCGTCCCTCCGGGGTGTAAACGGACGCCGACCAGAACCGACCCCGCGGTCAGAGGTTAACCTCCCCGCGGTTGAGACAGATTGGGATAGGTTATGGTCAGGGACCGTTGGATTACCATGAGCATAAGAGAGAGCTCTCGACGACACGAGTCCTCTGGATCCATTCATCCCCGTTTCCAAGAAGGACCGACAGGTCGAGGCGTGGATTTGCAAAACGTCAGCCTGGCCGGTTTTATCGCAAGACGGTCTTTAATCGTTGCACTTGCCTCCAGATGGTTCAAGGTTGGCTCGTAAAGCGTGTACTTTGTTTCTCAACGACCTCTCGACGAACGCAGTGGCGCCCCAAGATCGATCTGTTCCCTTCGTTTTTAATCGATCGTTCGATTTCTCGAAATTTGACCGACACTTCTGCGCGGCCGTACGGAAAACTTTGAGTAGCTCCTTCGTGCGTGCCCATCCAGGGTTGCTTATTCGCGCGGAAGATCATGCTTTAATTGGATAACTTGCCAGACAATTATCGGCGATTTCAGACTCGGGCTACGTGGCTCATTTATTCAGCACACCATTACGTGCAAACAGTTGGAACGAACAGCGACGGTCATTAGCGAATTCCGCGAACGAGGTCCTATCGTTTATTCTTCAAATCGAGCGGATTGAACGGAGCTCGTGGGTACCCTTTTTCGTTCTTCGTCTGGTTCCGCGTGGAAACTGGGAAAAAATGGGGGAAAAAGTGAGGTACTATGCGGAGATCAACCGCGATCCACGGTTAAAAGTTTGGAATTAGGAGTGGTCAGTTTCACGGGAAATCGAGAGGGCCCACCCAACCCTCCCCCGTTCGTTTGACGTTCGACGCGTGGCGACGTCTACCACTGGGTCGCCAGCGACGCGCCGCGTCGGGACGCCCGTCGAGCCTTCGTTTCCGCGGTTCACCTTGTCTTTTTTGGCACTCCTCCACTGGACGCGGGTCACCGGTTTCTTCTTCTTCCGACGTAAACATCGCGAGCGAAGAAACAAGTAAAAGAGAACGCGATAAAATTGTTCCAGCGTCGAACTTTTATCTATCTGTTTTTGTTTTTCAACGATTCGGCGTGGCGCAACGTTAAACAGACCTCTCGCCTCTCAAACGGTAGAACGAAGTAGAATGATCGCGATTGGTAAGACGCTGTAGACTTGACGTAGCAGCACGGATTGACTTCATCGACAGAGCGGGTGGTGATACAGTTTATGCAGCGAAAACGCATCACTATATTTAGACTGTCGCAAGCGCACCTCGTCGAGAAAACTCAGAGTGGGCAAATATCGTTTAAGCACGTTTACCGCGATGCAAACGTTGAACGCCCATCGCTGGCGTCGGCCACGCGAGTGCGAATAAAAGGAGGAGTATACCGGAAATGATAAAAATGAGTCCCAACGTCCCCGTTTCCTGTTACCACGCTTTACGCGCACTGGTAACTGGCAGCGGGGCGAAGAATTGAAAAAGCTAGCAATAAGTTTTCACGGTGTCCTAGACCGACTTAGTTTCGCCTGGCGCATCAGTGGAAGGTACGGAATCGTCTCTGTTTTTCCACCCTTCGTTTCGCGACGCCCATCGCGCGGCGCAATGCTCGTACGCGTACCCAGTCTATATGGAAATCCGTTATCGTGTTTCACTTCATGAATTCGAATGTTACGAGGGGCCATGAATTTAACGCGGTGGACACTTACCAACGTAGAAACTCGTCTCCTGTTTTATGTCGCTCCTTACAGTCCCGTTTATTTCGACTCTTGTTTCTGTTTACGAGCGGCACGATTATGTTTCGTTTCGCCGGTGCACGCGCTGGACCATTCTACTTGCAACTTTTTTCTGACACCGGCTTGGTTTCCGCGTACGCGCCGATTGGTTGATAGGCCCGGCTATTTCGCTTAACGAATACAATAATAATAATAACAATACGAACTGCGATTGACGCAAGATCGGTGTTCCAAAAAATTTGTTTTCTTTGCTTGGACAGACCGTAGATCGCTGGGCGATGATCACCATTGCAAGTACTAAGTGATTCGTCAATTTTCGTAACCATTCTGTCGAAAGAGCCTCGTTTCGCAACAAACCTAAGCGATTCCCCATCATCCAGTTACACCAGTCCCAAAGCCGACTGCGCGAAATAACGCGTCTCTTAATAAATTGTACATTACACGCGGCACTCGTGCACGATTTAGAAATCGGCGAACCAGCCGCATCTAATTAACCGAGTACGCGTAACCGCGTCTGACAGTGCTGAAGATACCTGAAGCCTGTTTAACGGGAACACGCGTCGCACGTTCGTCCGGCCGATTCTTTTCCGCTCCTTCCCGATGCCGCTGAATTTCATTTACCGTTCCGAAGGTGGATGCACAGCGTTTCAGGCATGCCCGCTCGGAACCGTCCTCCATTTCGTCCCCGTTGCCTCTAAAATTCATACGGTTTCGACACCGTTCCATCTAACAATGGCCGTTGCGAAACTCCCGCAATGCTCGGCCGGCCAGTCGGGCCGAGCGATCTCGGGATGATTTTGCAACAGGCCGCCGCTCGTGCGTTCGTTCCACTTGCGAACTGCCCCGCCGTTTGCCTAGGATACTTTCACGCCCGACAAAAAGCCCCATAACCGTTCATCGTCCGACCGCCTACCGATGATATCTGTTCCCCGTCGTGGAAAAACGCCGCGCAACGTATCTGATCGGATTCAATATCTCGCAGACGAAGGAAAAACTAGTCTCTTTTTTTTTATCGCCGCGGACTCCTTGCCGTCGCCGCTAATTGAACGTCGTTAATCGCCCTTACGCCGCGTAGCCGCCCTCGATCGACTCGAACGATTCGGAGTTCTGTTGTTCCCGTTTCTTTTTCTTTTCGCGGATCGCGCGGAGCACGCGGGAAAGCGGTCGCAAAGGGAGCGGGGAGGAAAGAAAAAAAAGAGGGGACACGGGAATGCCGACGGGATTAGAGTTTGCAGGAGGCGCGCGAAGGACGAGGTATCGCAGGTTCTTTCATAAAGAGCTAACCCGAGTCGTCGAAAGTGGGTCAGACCCACGTTCTCTCCTTTGATCTTCGAAGCTGTTCGAGCACGTCCGTTTTTTTTTTCTTCTTCTCCTTATTCTTTATTTCGCTGCGTTTTCTCGTCCGGATCGGGTCGCGATTTCGTCGATCGACAGCGACGCCGTCGACGACCGGGCGAAACCCCGACCCCGGGCCGCAGGTGAAGTTTAATTAGATTTTCCCCTTTTTCGCGAACGATTTTCGTCGACGATCGAATCGCGACGGCGGTTCTCCGCGGCGGAAAAGTTACGGTCAGATCCACTTGTGGCGTTTTTATTTCGCGGAAATTACTTTCTCAACTCTATCTGCAGTAAATTCGGCGCCGTTGCGGATACACCGCGGAACTTTCCGAAAGAAAGCACGCTTTCCACCGACCGGGGCGAAACGACGCACACCTCTCGACGTGTACGCGGACTTGTCCCGACGTTAATTCGTGCCACAGCGATATTGATGCAACGATTTGCCATCGGTAACTCAACAGATTATTTCCACTTCTTAGCTTCGTTTCGATTGTTGGGCGCATCGGCCAGCACCGAACAGAAGCAATACGTTGTCCCTTCTAATCGAATTATCGAAACCTCCGGATCGGTTCATATCTCTATTCCTCTTATCATTCGTTCTCGATACGATCAACCGGAATTCGTTTCACAATTACTCCACCCCGAAACACCAATCGAACTTACCGATCTTCCCCCAAAACGAGGGTTCAATTTATTAACACGCTGAACCGTGTCCCGTCTCACCTAAAAATCGTCGACAACGTGCAGCACGGCGAACAATAGGAACCGACTAACCGCGTCGGTTCTTCCGGTTTGTTTTGGCAGCGGAACCGACGGGTTTTTGCCCCTTGTAAACCGCGTCAGCGCGCGTGCCCGCGAGGTTGACGTCATCCCTGCGAAACGCGACGGGGCTGCCGTCGACGAGGGTAACGAGCAGCAAGGGAACGTACTGCGCGTACGCGCGTCGCGACAATTGCACACGCGCTCACGTTACTATGCACGCCTGCAACGTGTGCAACGTGAGCTGACGAGCCGCGACGGAATGTTCACCGCTCGTCATCCGGCTGTTTCGTCGCTGGCTCTACGTCTGCGTGACGTCAGGCACCGACGCTATTCTGGTCCATGGTCCTGCACGTATCTCGCGATCGATCGTTGTACACCGGGCCGATCGATCGCGGATGCGTTTCGGTGTGCCCTGGGAGAACGTCGGCATTTCTGCGTCGTCCCGTGGCGACTCGAGAAACTGGAACGGCCTGTACGTAAGACCGTTGCGAAAAGATGCGATGGGAAAGGTAGCTCGTTGCACGAATTGCACGTCGTCGACCGAACGATTGCTCCTTTGTTTGCCAGAAATTCGAGTCGGCGTCTTCGCGTTCGGACACAGCGACGGACACGAGCTAATCGCGCGTTACACGTACGTTTCAGTTCGTTCGCCGTGCAGCGTTCCCGATTGAATCACTTGCGAAAAATAAACCGATGGTGTCATCGTTGATGCGACCGAATAGAGGATCTCGCACGCTCGCTGCGCGACATCCAGATGTTTCATGGCGCAACGAGCGCCCGTCCGGGTGGAATATTACAATGTGTATGCGAGGAACGATAACAGTGCTTGCCCGGAGGGGCCGGCTTTATTTTACGATATTCGCTTTGTTTCGAAAGGATGCTCGCGGTGCTTTGCGAGTTTTATGCGGACGAGCTCCGCGAACGAAGAGAGTCAAAAAAGAAACATTGCGTTGACGGGGACACGTCTCTGGTATGAAGGAACTGATTATGAGTAGCAAGTGAAATTGCCATGGATTACCGGTGGCGGTCCAGTTCGAACGGTAATTTAATTAAGAAAGAAGGAGCTCGCGTGTCTGAAACGGAGGCGAAGTTTCTATTGAATGAGGCAAGCTTCGCGTCTCCTCCCTTTCCTCGGCTGTTTTGTTCGATTTTATGTAAGTCTGGCGGATATCGGAAATCTTGCGAGTGGCTTCAACCCCGAAGAAGACCCTCGAGGGACGATCATCACGGGTAAAACAGCGACGAACAAGTGAACGTGGAAGATAGTTATTTTTGTGTACAAGGAGGTATCGTTATACCTGCCTTCCGACGAGAGCGCAGTGTTTTTCTGATAAACACCACTTGTTATCATTTCGCCAGCCTTTTCGTACCACGGCTGATCAATAAAAGATAGCGCGATAAGGAGAATTTGTTTTTCGATCGAAGAATTGCCTCTTGGTAATTAAAAAAATATTCTTCCCGAAAAGTTACGAGGGTATGCGAAGGCAAACGGAGAACCGAGATTCTACTCCGAACTTAACCTGTTCTACTTTCATTCGAATATTTGTTGCAAATCAAATATTTAAGGAAGGTACGTGCGCTGAAAGGTCGCGCGAGGTAGCCATACATTATTACTGATAAATCAGTGGAAGGATCAGTGGAAAGCTAGGAGGACGTCTCTGCGATCGAGGAGGCAAAAACACTTGCCTGATCTCTTCGATACGATTCCGTTGAACGTTCATTTCCTGGGTAGGCTCTCTTTCGCAGAATTTGGCTCTCCTTTCTCTCACTTTTATACAACGACGAACAAAAATTAAAACCTTGCTTTCGTAATATCTTCGAGATATTCCTTCGATGTCCGTGCAATTGACATTTCACACTCGAGGCAAACAAAAATTTCGCAACCGTTCTTAAAAGTAGCTCCGATCGTTCGTATTTGGTACTGTTTGAAGACGCTCGATCTTCGAGTACAGGCGCGAGCGGAGATCAAATTATTTACACAGACGTTGTCGAATTTCAGGAGACGAATGTTTACGATGCGACGTCTAGCGCAATGCTCGAGTGACACGAACCTCTTTGCAAACGATTAAACGTCCACTTTGTGTCAAACAAGTAAGAGGCAATTACACGCGTAGAAACCATAGGAAGCTGTTTCCCCTGGCTACGTATTTCCAAGCGACGCCGACTAGTCCAGCAAGTGCAACAAAACGATCGTCGGTCGTAACAGGTAGAATAACGCCACCTCCGTAAACAGGTTGTGCATAAAGTACGCGGACGGTTTTTGTTCGTCGTCTTCCGGTCACTCTAATCATCTCTTCTCACCCTGGGGCCCACTTGCACGCCCACGACGAACGGTGTCCATGCCACCTACACTCGACACCCACACGCGGGGGCAAGTTGCATGCAGAGGGTGGTGCGTCGATCGGTGGATGATTCGATCACCTTGTAACATCGTACTTCGATACACGCATCAGCGGTTTTTGGTCGAGACTTTTTGGAACTGGGCCGGGAAAACGCCCTGTCCGCTCGTTTGGTTCATTGTTTTTGGTGAAGGTATGGTTGGGGGGATTGTCAGGTGATTGAAACAGGTTTCCCGTAACGATGCCTTGGATTATAATTGGTGCATTGTGGTCAATATATCGAGGCTGCATGCGGCGAAAGAATTTCTTTTCATTCGTGCGTCAGTACCCGATACGTTTGTCGCTGTTTGAATGAAGGGGAATATATAATCAATAGATCCTTCTCTATTTTCCATCACGTAATTGACAGACACAGATATTAAAGGAAGTCGCTAAATTCGCCTACGGTTATAGGAATATCTATTTCTATGCTGATACAATGCTATGGGAACAATCAGTCCGCTCTAGTCGATCGTTTCCCAAAGAGCGTCTCGTCGTTGCATTCTTGCCCGTCAAGAAGGCGCGCCCTCGGTCCCACGACGCAGCGCCTTCAAGGGTCTGTTTTACGACTCCCAAATGTTTAAATGTCGTGGCGACATTTTCCGGATGAATATGCGAGGCGCTCCAAAGCCTCGGGTTTTCTTACACAGTTAAGACTAGTACAATAGAAACCGATGTTTTCCTTTGATATCGTACTTTCGAGAACCCCTAGCTTGAGCAGTCCGTACGAATGAACAATTCAAGATGACATAAATTGCGGGCAATCGATATTGCTCGTCGCGGAGTTAATTTTCTTGACTCGCCCGATCGTTCCTGGCGGATTTCTGGCAACACGTGCCGTACCTGTAAATTGCACCGCAGTTAAATGCGAATGCGTGTACTGCATGCCACACACGGTGCTAGGAGAAACCCATAGTCTCGTCCATTGAACCGTATACAATGAGCGACGGCTATGGCTGCTGTACTGGTTAACACAGTGTGAGCTTCGTATTTATGCTCGCGTTAACGTACCATATAATCCTCGGCGAGCGTTGCTTCACGGGAAAATATGAACTTGAGAATGTAATTAGGGAACTTGAGTCGTAACTGAGCCGCCGACCCGTTATCTGCGCAAGATTGTCGGGTCCTTATCGCACGGTGTATTAAGCGTTCGTAAACGGCGATATTTTTCTTCATTGTTTCGCCTAGAAAAGGTGCCAAGGTATTTCCGTCTCTTATTGGAACCTCGTTCTCTTATGGCTGCGTTTTACTCCATGCCAGATAAGGAGCCTCTTGCGCCGATTATCGACGTTCCAAGTTGTTCCGCGACCGAACACTTTTTCTCCCCGTGGATTTTTCCCGTTTTCTGACCACGATAAAATGACGAGCTACCCACGCGCAGCCTGTGCCCTCTGTAGCGGAATGCGTACGTCGATTGTGTACCACGGCACACGTAATGATACTCGATGCCCGTTATCTTCACACACCTCGTCCCCTATCCCCATCCCTCCTCCTACGCGTTCGATTTGCAGCACCGTCGTGCACATGGCGTACCTGCCGTTTAACTGGAAGCGGTGGATTATCTCGCGGGGAGATTAAAGTTGTCCAAACAAAATGCAAGGCGATTTTGTCGATTCATATTATATCTCGTCGGCGAGCCTGCGAGCCTGCGAGCAGAGCTGAAGAGAAGTCTAGACGAGCGGCGCCCGCGTCGCGACGCAGGGGAAAGAGGCGTCGTTCGTTCGCATCCACCTGTCCCCACCTGTGATGCTCCCGTAGATTCTTTGACGACTCACGGTGAATAAAATTATGCTGGCCATGTTTACGGGGCGTCCCATTGGGCCACGATACACCTCAATCGTTCTCTTTGTCGCGCGATTCGAGCGATCCTCGACTGTTTCGGCAAATAGTTCGCCGCGGGCGGAATTACCTGCGAGAAGAGGTGGCCACCTTCGACTACGGCCAATTAAACCCGCGTCCCTTCCGCGAGACTTCTTTCTACCCCCGTTCGACGCTCTCCATATCTTGTCGCCCGTTAGAGTCCACGGTATACGCATCATCATCCAATCATTACGTTGGCATTTCTTCTTATTCTTTCCCTTGCGTACGCAGTTTGCCTGTGCCAGATTCAATCGATCGCTCGAAATTTCCTTTTCTTCGCGCGAACGAGTGTTGCACGTCCGCTGGCCTCTGGACTCTTTCGGGCCCACCGTTCGACCTCTTTCCCCTTTTTAAAACATTAATTACAGTTTGACACCTCTCTCGCCGATGCACCTGTTCCCCTTCGCCCCAAGCAACTATCGCGTTACGTTTTTTGGAAATTCTTTAATCTGTCTGACCCCTCCCTGTGCATAGGCATTCTGTGACCGCAGCCATCGGTCGGACAATCGTACTACGTACTACGAATTGAATAATTGCATAATAATAATAATAATAATAATAATTGAATAAATAATAAGAAATTGGTGATCCTCGTACGGAGTATTCGAATATAGCGCGATTATGCAGTGTCGTAACATTGGCACGGACGGGTTTGCAATTGCGCCCGTTCGCTTCTTTCCTCAATATTCGCTTCCGCCGATCGTTCGGTACGGAAACACGATGATGATCCATTGACCGAAGTAACACGCATACTTGAACGCGGCCGCGCACGTTGGCAAAAGTTCGTTTGAACAAATCGTCCCAGAAACCCATTCGCTCCAAACATTGACAGAGGTCTACTATCGTTCGGTACTCGTTTCGCGAATTCGTCAACGCCACGAGGCCATGTTTCATAAGTGTCGCGCCACCGGAACACCCGCGTGTCCCGGATCAAACCCTCGGAACCGGCGAGAGTTCACGGTCCTCGTCACCGCGCGACAGCGTCGACGAATTAATCACGATCATTAAGAAAGAAAATTTCGTTCGGCATCCAGAAATCGCGTCTCCGTTTGTAGCCGTGCGAGCGTTTCGTCGTTGCAGTTGCGGCGTTTGTTACGTTTGCAGTGGTACGAGCGTTGACTGTACGAGAGAAAATACGTGGACGATGGGTTGCTGGAAGGGATTGGGGGAGTAGGAGAGGGCAAGAGATATATATATATATATACATAGAGAGAGAAAGAGAGAGAGAGAGGAGAGTCTATGGTATGTATGCACGTGGACTGCTATAGTGCTACACTGCGGTGGGATCGATTCGGCCGGAGGTGGAACCCCCCACCCCCATTTACAAGCCTCAATATACACCCCCGCAGCTCATCCTCCATCCCTTTCTCACCCTCGCGAAATATCCATAGGTGCGCTCGTCTCTACGCCCACACCCTCTTTCTCTTCTTCCACCCTTGTCCTTTAGCATCCTCATGGTTGTGTTGCTCCTTGTCAGATTTTTTTGTCCCCCACCCCCTCCCGCCCTTTGTCCTTTTCTCTTCCCCCTGTTACTCGTGATTCTACTCGCAAGGAGACGCATATGTATGTATACGTAATTATCCCGCACAACTCTCGGCGATGGCTCGAGCGCGGGTGTGTGTTTAACGAACCGCGACGATCATTCGTGGTATTGGTTGAAACGTTTGAGAACGGTTTGGAAAGAAATGCACGCTACTGTTAAGCAATTTTCATAGGGAACTATCGTGGAGTATAGAATAATGATACCGGGGTGCACGGCGTACGCTGCGATTTCCATGGGATGATTCTTGGGTGCGAGTGCGTTACTGTTTCTTAGGTGCGCCGCGATCGATACGCTTCGCCAACGAAAATCGTGACAAAAAAGTTCGGGCAGAGAGAACAGCGAGCGGTCGATGCTTTCACGCACTCGCCGCTAGTATCGCTCGGAGGCGCTTGTTCAATCATGGGTGCACGGAATTAGTGTTTGCAAGCGACGAGTCGCGAACGTGATCGTCAATGCCCATTTCTTCTCTTCATATGCTCGTTACGCGATCTTTGGTTCTCCCACAATTTTATTCCAATTATTACAGATTATTATAGATTATAGAAATTATGCCAGTCGATTAAAGCCGGCAATTTTAATTCGTCGAAGACGCGCGTTAGTTCCTCGTGCAAGTACGCGAATCCCTCGTACGAAACATCAGCGAACTACAGTTTGGCCGGCAAGGCGAGAGCGTGGCGTGTATCCGTACACGGCGAATCAGAGTTCCACTACAGTGGGTTATTAAACAAGACCCGTAATGAACGGCCGGTCGTGTTACCCGCGGTTACCCTGAAATTCTCGACATCGTCGTCGAACGCTTCGCGCAAGTAATTGGCGGAATTGGCTTCGAACGGGGTGTCGATGGAATCGAACGCAGAAATCGGGAAGTCGATCGCGGATTTAGTTACGACCCGGGCCGGCCTAATCGCGGCTGATCACCGCGATTTGTCCGTAACGATTAATTTTCGTCCGTGGACACGGGCCTGGTGTGTTCGACTTTCGAACGCGTGCGATATGTCTCTAATAAAGATGAAATAGACCACGAACTATTCACGTATCCTCGAAACCGTTCGCTCTTGAACATGTGTTCGCCGCGGTCCCCTCTGAACTTCAGTAATATTACCCAACCGATTACGGTATGCCTCAGTGCGCGGGTGCATAATGTATAAACAAAGCCACAGTGTGCATTATTGAAAAGAGCAGAAAAACAAGCCGAAAAAACTGATTGAAAATCGTTCGACATCGTTAACTTGTTCCCCAGCGGCGATCCATGAAAATCCGCGCGATACGACCTGTGAATGGTGTCTCGTAGCGATTCCAGGCTCTCAGTATTAATAGTCCGAAACAGTGTTTACAACGACCAACGCCGCGCAGCTCTTCCCCCGGTTGTATAGGAGCGGGGGGCAGGATGGGTGGTGCATTCCACGGCTTCCAGGGAGGCCACCGAGCGCAGGAGGCTGCATTACATTCCGCTCCTCCGCTCTTATTATGCCGAAGCTACCTATACCTGTCTCGTGCTCACGGTGTGCCGGTGAAACGTGCACGGTGTTTTCGCGGCACGGCGTGTTCACCGCCGATGCAGCCCGGTCAACCCCTTTCCCCGCGCACGTCGAACCATATTCGATCGTGCAATAGTTACATAGTTCCTTGGAAGCGCGTTCGTACTCGCGCACGAGCACCGTGCTCTCCACGGGGCTCGCGCGGCGGGCGTACAATGGACGGGCTGTTTTCGAAACGCGCACGACTGCACACGTCGGTTGCATACGCGTTCGAATGCACAGGGACGCGTTTCCCTTTCGACGCGGGCGTCGCGAGCGAAACGAGTCCACGGCTGGTGCCGGGGCAGGTGACGGATTTGCACGCGTACAGTTGCACGCAAGATGTTCTCCGCGAGCTCAGTAGTGCAACACGATAAATAGGTGGACGCGGACGTTCGATGCGCGTGTGCGCGCACATACGCGGGATCGATCGACGAGAGATCAGTCGGGCTCTGGTGAGAATCGCGTTCCATGAACTTGATTAATGAACGCGAGGACGATAATGCTTGCCCGGTCGAACGGTCGTAACGTGGCATCGAGACATCGACGCTCGATCCCGCGGAACTGTGTTTTCGCATCCCCGGCCACGGTCTTGCCCTCCGTTCTTATCGCCGAGTTGCTCCGGATTCGCTGTGCGTGCGTATACGCACGTGTACGTACGCACCGCGAGTACAGTTGCGCGTGCTACGGTGGAACCGTGCTGCGTTCTCTGTAGCGGTGCGCCATGGTAGCCAGCGCGGAGGGGATATGAGAAAGCGGTGCCAGTGAAGCTGGGCAGAAACGGAGATAGAGCAGGAGATGCGATTGAAGAGAGAACGATCGACGCGGTGAGAAAAGGAGGCAGGGTTATAGTCAGAGAGAGAGAGAGGGAGTGAGAGAGGGGATGCAAGGTGGAATCCAGAGATGAGCGTGGGCGTGAGAGAGAGAGAGGGCGAAGTTAGGATGAAGCGGTTGAAAGCTTGAACGAGACAGAGATATAGAGGCAGCGAGTTTGTGTGAGTAGCAAGCAGACGAGAGGGTGAGAGAGAGAGAGAGAAGAGGGCAGACAGGGGGAGTAAAGAGTCAGAGGAGAGGAGAAATACTACTGATGAGAATGGGGTAGTGAGGGAGAGAGGAAGAAGAGAGAGAGAGAGAGAGAGAGACAGCCGGGCACCGGTATAAAGGGGGTGCATTCGTGTAGGTTGTGTTCAAAGCTGTACGCGAGTGTAGGTGAAAGAACGATACGGGGGCGGCGGTGGAAAGGTAGGACGCAGGAGGATGGGAAAGAGAAAATAAGGGAGGGAGGGGGAGAGAGAGAAAGAGAGACCGTTACGAACCTTTCCCAGAAAGCAGAAAGCACGACGGAGCAATATCGCAGCGTCTGCCGGTGTTGTAAAACTGCTTTGATCTCCCGTCTCCCTTGCACCCTACCGTCGCTCCTTTCTTCCAACCCCTCCCCCCTAGTTTCGGCCGCGAGCTTAGAAAAGCCTGCGGAACCCGGGGCCAAGCAGCGTTTCGGTTCTTTTCGATGAAAATTCGCATCGAGGCCCGATCGGGGGCTGTCTTCTTTTTGAATGCCTTCGCTTGCGGAAATCCGCGGGCGTTCGGATGTCGGCAATTATCCGGGGAAACTGGGGCTCCGTATTAATATTGCGAACGGGGGGAAACGGGATTGATCGAGGCGCACGCGAGCGTCCAGAGGGAGCGGACGTTTCATTTGAAACGTAGCCGAGGGAACAACGCGCTGCGACAACGGGGTGTTCCTTCAATTTTTTCCGTGGGCTGGTTCGTTCGAGGTGTCGCGGGTGTCGCTGGCGACGAGCGCGGAGGTAATCTGCACGCGGGAAAGATCGTTTCGTAAAATTGAACCACGGGAACAAATGTAACGCACCGCGGATAAAAGTTCCGTGTAGAAAGCGGTGCAATTACCGCCTCGATACCTGCGCGCTCGTGGACCGTTGCGTCTGCGTCGCCCCGCGTTCACCTGTCCGTCGCGTGCACGCACGGATCGGTGTAAACACGAACGGGGTGGGACGTGCGAAATTTCACGATGTGGCTCAAGAACGCGACCTTGATACTCGGCGCGAAACCACGGGAGCGCGAACGTTTGGAATAAAAGAAATCGAACACGAGCCGGCTACGCGCGGCCGTTGTTCGATTATGCGCTCGCGTAAGAAATCGTTCGGTCGGGGACACGTTTAGCGACGTCGAAACGTTCAGCGGCTCGCCGCGCCGCGTGAAATCTCAATGAGGCTTAATCGGTGCCACGGAGGAACGCGTTGTATACTTCGCGGCGGAATTGGAATCGCGTAGAATCGAACCGGTGCATCTTCGGGGTGTTGTTCGACGTTAATAACGCTTCGCGAAAATGCCGACGAACTTCGATGGAATTCGCGAACGAAAAAATGTCGGACGCGTCCGCGGCGACCGGAGTTTTTTTCCCTGCAGATTGACGCGGGGTCGAAAGATTCGCGCCGGTGCCATCGGCGGAGCGGGTGGGTCGCGAACGGCTCCTTTTTTCACCGGACTCCCCCGACCGTTTTGGTATTTTGTCGCGGCTCGAACGTGCCATTACTTTCTTCGGGGGGGAAAAAAAAGGAGGAGGACAAACGAAGAAAGGGACCGGCGAAGAAAAGAAGGGGGTAACGGGTGAAAGACTGAAAGGGGGACGTGCACGGGGTTGTCGCTGCACGCCTTCTACTTTCGCAGCGTAGCGACAATTACGGCAGTCGTGCAGCCCCGCGCAAGCGCCACGCTCTCTCGTTCGTTGAACCGTTCGTGAGAGAGACCCGTGTGTGAGTGCGACAAAGAGGAGGAAAAATACAAATGCGACGTAAGGGTAGGAGAGGAGAGAAGTAACGAGAGCGGAGGGCAGAAGGAGAAGAGGGATCGGGACGGAGAGAGTTCGAGGTGCATAGACAATACCCGCGCCAATTCTAAGAGCAGCGTCACCCATGCAGGCACTTTCCACTTTTAAAATGCATTACGCCGACGTATTAAAACCGGGGGGAATCGTGCTGCACGCGTGAGTTTTCCGAGAGCCGAATAAATTGTCCGGCCGGATGGATATTCGTAGAACTGGGTCTAGATAGGAGGGGACTTTCGGTTTCCACGTTGGTTCTCCTCGTTGGAACCGTTCTTCGGGTGGGATAGCGCGACTTGGTTTTTTCGTTTCACCTCTCCTTCGATCATCGAACGCATCGAGCGTACGCGAATGTACTAGGAAAGTCGAATTGAAGGGTAATGATAAGAGTGATACAGTCACTCGGCGTATACTCGCTTATGTAACGACAGAAACCTGTTTGGTACACCGCGGACATATCGACTGTACCAGTGGCTTTCATGGCTGCTGTACCTTTCGTTAAACTCGCCGGATTTTCGTGCCTCCTCTAGACCACCGGAGGAAATCGTTCAAATGTAACTTGCTTCCCAGGACGGAGGCTAGCATTGCACCGAGATATTTCTGGGAGGCTGGTCAATGGCGTCGATCGATAGCGCGCGGCGATTCTCCGCAGCTACCCTCGCGGTTCTGTGCATTTCCCGTTTATAAGCGAAGACACTTGAATCGCAGATGGAGAGAGGCTCGGTGGTTCAGAATTCTTCGGCCGCGCTCGCCGCTGCCGCCGCTCACAATGAGCAAGTGTAACGAGGTTAATTTGAATAACTGGTCGGCTTGGCCGTTGAATCATAACGTGTGCGACGTATCTAATTCCTTTCCGACCGTTTCGTCGATTTCGTAATGAATCCTCGCGTACGACGAATGCGACGTACTTCTGTGTCTCATTTCTAACGCGCGCGGTTGCAGCCAAAGGCGGCGAAGTTTTCCCTACACACCCGGGTGCCCCAATTAAAGAAACTAAAAAAAGGCACTGGACACTCAATCCAGGAAGGTTAATAATACCGTCGTTAATTTTAATTGCTTAGGCGCGAGCCGCGTCGCGCGACCCGATCGGTCGCGTGCTAGAGCGCGGCGGAAAATAGAATTGCATTAGAAAGGCCACGGAATTTCTGCCCGATGTAATCAATGATCGTCGGCTAGCAAAAAAAACCTTGTCCTTCCATCCCTCCACCGATACGCCAGGATTCCCTCCCGTCGATCGCAGCGAGCGCCGACGGGCGTTCGAGGGTCCGCGCGTGTAGTTTTGGAAATGCTGCGGGATAATGGTCGAAAACAGGGAAAATCGATCGGCCGACGAAGTCGAATCCGGTTCGATCGGTCGTTGAGAACCACGGCGCTTCGTGCCATCGTACACCGTATTACACATTCACGAGCACGCACACACCCGCGTACAAAGTACGCGTGTACCCTTCACTGGTACGCGGCGGAGGGAACCGAGGCAAGCCGAAGGTGACCGAGGAACGCCGCCGAGCGGTATCGTCATCGACGCGGCGCGCCGCGACGCCGAGGCACCTCCGCTCACTCTGCTCCGAGCTGTCGAACGCGACGCCCGCGCCTCCGCTTCGCTTCTTCCTACTCTGCGAGTACATATATTCTGCACGCTTCGAGGCATATATTTCCCTCGCTTTCTCGCATCGGCTATCATCGTCGTAATCGTCGCCGAACGAGAGAGGAGGCCGGAATCTCGTCTCTCGTCATCTCTGGGATATTCAGAGCCTGTTCGTGAACGTCCAACCAGTATCGCATCGACTAGAAACGATCCTCCTCTTCGTTTCGTTCTCGCGCGTTCGCTTTCGGACGTCTCAACGAGAGGGGGGCTGCTTCTCTGCTTTTGCCCGTGCGACGCTCTGTTCCGAGCCACGCCGAGACGCCTCTCGTTAGAAGGTTGCTCGATCGTTGTTAGACATCTCCTTTGGTGCCGTTGTTGATTTTCGAGGGGAGTCGCTGAACGGAGTTCGGCGATTTTCTCCATTTCCCATTTGGACGGAGGTCCCTGGTTCCACTGTCGGGAATCGTTCGTCCCCGAGGATCTATCTTTCGATCTTCCGTCGAGCGTTCTCGAGTCTATCCGTTTTCGGGAGGCACGACGATAAAGCTGGGACCGTTTCCCTGGAAGGTAGACCGAACTCGTTCTCGTGGCCCGAGGCAGACAGACATTGTCGGATGCCGTGTGCGGACTCGGGGTCGGCACGGTCGTCCTCTATGGAGGGCGGCGATCGCTTCACGACCGAACTCACGGACGGACGGGTTAGGGAACAGAATGAAGGGAGCTGGAGCTGCGAGACGACTTAAGGAAGGCTTTGCCGAGATAAGAGGTTGTCGACGTCGAGGCCTGTGTTCGGTTTTGCGGGAGGACAAAGTGGTGCGGATGGTAGTGGAGGGGGCGGAGGATAGCGCGGATCAAAGGTAAAAAAGGCAAGGGGAACGCGAAGGAATCAAAAAAAGAAAAAGAGGCAGGAAAAACAAAAGAATAAGGAAAAATATAAGAAACAGAAAAGCGATATTACGAAAGGAGGAACGGAAGACGGGAACCCTTTTACACCTGGCTGGTCGTCGAGGTTCTCTGGGGCATATAAGGGGTACAGGGTGCGCAAGGTAACCGAAGGCAGACAGAAACCTCTCCCCCCTGTCCCGCTCCACCCCTCCCTTCCTGCCAGCTTTGAATCAATAATCTCCGGCCAGGATTATATGCGGACCCTTTTATATTCGGTGGCGGTGATAAGACAGATAATGTGGACAGATTAAACCGCAGCCGCTGGATCGTTGTACGCGTCTGTATCCGAAAGCATTTTTCAAATTCCACCGGGACGAAATATGGAGAACTTTTATATTACACGTGTATATATATATATATATGCCTGATTTATTTCCACCTCGTCTGGCATTCCGCTGTGTCTTTCCCCGTTTACCGGTGCGCGGTATCGGCGCGCGGATTATTGATCCCTCCATCCTCTTTCACCGTCCCTTTGCTTACGATATTTCGAGGAAAAGAGGCAACGCGGAGAATATGCTTACCCCGAAACCGGGATCGAAACGGGGGATACCGTTCCGTTTAAACGGAGGTTTAATTCTCTCGCGATGAATGACGGTAAGGTTCGGCAATGCCTGGTAGATTCATTAGATTCTTCCCAATTAATTGTCGGATTAATAAACGCAACGTCGAACCGTGACATCGGTTCGAACCGCGCACGACGACCGATTAACCCGTGGGATATCTAATGTATCGCTGTTTTTCTTGTTCGCCACAGATTGAAAACTCCAGATGGAATCGGCTTCGGCCCAGGATTGTCTAGTTGAGGCCCAAGGGGATTCCACCCCGGCAGAATCGACGCTGGGGACGGTTGCTGCGTCGTCAACGGAGCACGACAAGGACGCCGGTTCTCCGACCGCTCCGAAAGAAATGCACGATGTTACCCGTCAGTCCGTCGACAGTCAGGGGTTCGCCGGTCTAGAATCGTGCGAGGAGGCATCGGTCGCCTCCCTGGAGGCCCCGAGCGACTCTTCGCCGGAAGAAGATCGGCTGGACCCCATTCCCGACATGGGTCTGATGTTGGTAAAGGATAGGAAGCAGGGCGAGGACGGCGTGGACGGCGATCTCGGCGTGGACGGCGAACTCGGCGTGGACGGCGAACTCTGCGAGGACGGGGAAACGAAAGCGAAAACGGAGGAACCCGCGGACGAGCCAGATACATCGGACGGAACGTCGACGGTTGAGTGCGTCGACAAACCGACGGATGATAATAAAGTGGTCGCCGGTTGTGAATTCGTTGCCTCGTCGCCGATCGGCAGGAAGAGGCCGGCCAGCGATTTTCTGTCGATCAGCGCGGAGATCAAGAGGATCGGCGTCGAGGTAACGGAGAACGAAGCGAGTCAAGTGAGGAGCGACGTGAGGAGGATCTCTCCGGTGTTGGTGAGCCTTCGGGAACGAACACTTGGGGAGATATCGCTCTCCTCGGACTCGTACCTGTTCGAAGATGAGCCTGGCAGTCGATGCGTCTCGAGGAACAGCCGTATCTTGGACGATACGTCGACGAGTGCGTGTAGATTGCCGACGAACGCCAGCCTTGACCGTTCCGTTCCGATGAATCACGATCCCGAAACGATAGTTTGCCCCGAGCCGGAGCACGGGGTCAGCGATGCGACGGCGTCGAAGGATGGCGAGTGCACCGACAGCGGCGCGGAGAAGACGATTGCGGAGTCCGGGGAAAAGGTGGAATTTACAAATCCGTTCATCGACGAGGATTCTTGTTGCTCGCTGCCGCGCGAGAGTCCGGAGAGGGACCTGAGCAAGTGCGAAGAGCCGAAGCAGTGCGAGGAGCCTGTCGAGTCGTGTCCGTGCAACGATACAGTGCCCGTGAACGACGCGTCCACGGCTCCCAACGACGCCAAGACGTTCGACCAGGTGGGCAGCGGTTCGTTTCCCCATTTGATGATCACGTTGGAGCGAATCGATCTGTCGGGCAGCCTGACGCCCGAACGGAAAGACAAGAAGCGCGCGATCAACGGCGGCAAGAAGAAGCAGAAGAGCGTTACTGCTAGCGACGCTGGTGCTACTAGCGACGATGGAGATGCGACGAGCGAGTCGCACAGCGGCACGCCGAAGGTGTCGTGTTTCGTCCAGAGGTGCGCCGACGAGAACGACGACACAGAGGAGATCGAGGCGGAGGGCCAAACGGAGGTGGTGCAGGTGGAGCCGTTTGTAATGTCCAGGCCGGTATCGCCTATTCCAAAATCGCAATCTCCATCCGGTAAGAATATCAAAGAATGCAAGGTGCTCTTAGAGAGGATCACGTTGCAAAATGCGGCAAGAACGACGATTATGCAGAGATCGGGGAACGAGGAAACGGCGCCCAGGGCGGTCATAGAGAAGCTTGGGGAGCACGAGGAGGTGATTTTCTCGTTGCCATTGCCGGCCATGGAGAATGTCGAGCCGTCGAATAATTCGAATTCGACGGAAACGACGCTGAGTTCGCCGGACGAGATTTTGGAACCGTCCGCGGACGCCCCAGAGGCTGTCGATACGGAAACGGAAACCGAGACTGGCTCTGACAGCTCCGAAATATCGACCATGGCGAACGTACGGCTTCGTGGATGCGACGAGGACGCCGTTTCCGACCAAATATCTTGTCAGGAGAACGAGTCCATGTGTTGCGTCGACATTAATCCGGAGATCATATCCAGGTTGGAGCCGGAAAGGCCGGAAGCTTTCACGGAAGATTCAGCGGAGAGTTTGGCGCTTGCTAGCGGTGCCCGGGATGAAGTCCGATCGGATGGGAGCGATTCTGGCCTGGGTGGCGAAATCCCTGGCGAAACTGGACCGGCACCCGTTCCTGAAAGTGATTCGGAGACTTCCTTCTTGGATAGGATACCGGATGATATACTTTCCGACAAAGAAAAAGGTATTCGAAGTCTTTCAGTTATTTTCGAACTTCTTTTCGCAACACGGTTCGCAAATGTTCGAGTATGTGACTTTATAGTTACACACGCAAATAGATGCGACTGAAGCAAAAACATCTTCAGCGTGAATAAAATGCGTTAACGTCTGTTATATATCATACCATTCACTTACAGCTGTGAATCAATTGGATACCTTCGTTCCGACCGTGGGTGTACCCGGTACGCCGCAGGCGCCGCTGACGAATTTCCCGAGCCCCCCGAAAAGCAATCTAAAACGAAGATTGACGGACTGTATGGAGGATGGTCCGAGTCTAAAAAGAAGCAACACAGAGGAACCTATGAAAAAGAAACGCAATATCCAATTCGACGCGGTCACTGTCTATTACTTTCCTAGGGCACAGGGTTTCACTTGTGTGCCCTCTCAGGTAATTGTTATTGCTTTTCAGAATTACCATTTGCTTCACCGATAAGTGTATTCAGTTACCGTTTGCTGCAATGTGTCCCTCGATATAGCACTATTAATAGTGTATATGTAGTACCTACAAGCATGGTGTGCCAAATCGATTTATGCTTCATAGGGAGGCAGCACTCTTGGCATGAGCGCGACGCATACTCACGCTGAACGATTCTCGTTATCGGAACACGCTGCCGAACAGAGGCGAATTCACCGTGCCAGACTAGCGCAATTGCGCACAGAGCGTGCTGCAAATTGCGTATCAGAGGCAGCCTCTAGCTCCGAGGATCCTAGCGACGATACGGACGAGGAGCAAAGCGATAACGAGGACCTAGACATCGATAGTTATTACTTCCTGCAGCCAGTGCCTACGTGGCAGAGACGAGCCTTACTTAGAGCGGCAGGTGTACGTAGAATAGATGCTGTCGAGAAGGACGAATGCCGCGACATCAGAGCCAGCAGAGAACACTGCGGTTGCGGGTGTAAAGGTTACTGCGATCCAGAGAGTTGTCCCTGTAGTCGAGCTAACGTAAAGTGCCAGGTTAGTACATCTGAAGTACTATAAGGTGAAGTAAAATGCGAGCATGCGTGAGAGGAATAAACGAATGACACGTGGCTGGTTTATGTTAATAGGTTGATCGAGCGGGCTTCCCTTGTGGATGTACTCGGGACGGTTGTGCGAATAGTTCAGGTAGAATCGAGTTCAACCCAGTACGAGTACGAACGCATTTCATTCACACTCTAATGCGATTGGAGTTAGAGAAAAAGCAACGCGAAGAGGAGGAGGGCGCGGATCACGATGGTGCCGACAATCAGAATTGTAGAAGTCCGTTGAGGGAAATCAATTTGGGAACCGTGATGGAGAACAGAAATGGAGAATCGTGTCTGAACGGCGGGGGTTTCACGACGTTGCATTACGAGAATCACGACAGGGACGGCGGGACGAACTGTCAGCCGGAGGTACCCGGTACAAGAGAGGACAGTCTGGATCTTTATGCGATCAGAGACGACTGTTATCCCAGCGAAGAAACTGTCGATGGTACGCAGGGACCTCAGAGGAAACTTCATCCTGAGTTTAGTCAAGCTTTTCAAACATTCTCAGGCCAAACGATTGCCGGAATAAACTTTCAGCCGCGTACTTATCAGGATTATCAGCCTTACGCTAACCTTCCTTCTACATCTAGGGTGCAATTTCAGCCGCAATTCCAAACGGTGCCAGGAAATCCAGGGTTCTCACACTACGCGCCTTACGGACAAGACACTGGATCAATTCAGGGGAACTGCCAAGTCCATCCAGGACAACACTCTTCCAATTACGAATCTAGCTTCGCCCAAGACGAGACCACTGGATCACAGTACACGAATTTAAATTCGGTGCAACCGATGAACACTGTAGTACAACAGATGGGTAAACTAGAACCGTTTTCAGAACTTTTATCCGGTAGATATTCGTATTACGGTGAAATGGAACCCCAAGCTCACGATACTTATCACGCAAACGGAACCAAGGTCGAGGTGGACAAACCTCAAGGTAATGAACAACAATCGGAGGGTACGGAAGAGTGCGACGAGAACTTCGGGGAAATCATTAAAAAGTCAATGGTCGAGACTGTATCCGCTTAGGTCGAACTGTAGATACAAAGAATTGTCTATATGCGAGTCCGTCAAAACTTTTTTGACCCATAGTGATTTATAAAGAGAATTAGAGGGCCATTTTCGACGCGCTTCAAGTTTCGTCGAAAACCTCGCGAACAATGAACGACAACAACAAAAATTCATGAACGAGGGATGGATTCCGAATGAGAAGGTGCTGGAACCCTGACCAGTTGTTCTCTCGCGCGTTAGATAAATCTGAGTAAATTGTTTATGTGGTTCTCGAACAGAACGATGATTCTTCTCGAGAATCAAACGCGATTAACTACGATGAGTCCCGTGGATGTCGTTAGAGAAATTATGCGGCTACGTGTGCGTCCTCCCGGGATGAACGCTTGAGACATTGTTCTTGTTCCTTTATAATAAAGTGGCCGATTGAGTAATCGGCTGAATGGATAAGACGATGCTCTCAAGATACGTGAAGAGAATCCGAGGCCGCCATTCCGGTGAAGGATTTTCAGGGAAAGGTCTTCGTCGAAAATCTTCATGAATAGTCTCCTTGAAACGGCAAGGATTCTGTAACGGAGTTACAGAAGAAATTCAACGAGGTTGTGACCAAAAAAAGAAAAAAAAAACATATGGGATCAGCTTAGATTGCAGTTTATAATATTTAACTTTAATACTTTAATCGTAGGACCGCGGGCTACACGCGTTAAAAGAGAAGAAAATGAATGAAACACGTTTCGAATTTATGCGACAGCGGCGATGGCGAAAAAACTTGTATTTATTGCGACAACGAGGCTGAAAATTGTTCGGTTCGTTGATCGCGAGGGAAGAAAGGCACACGAATGTAAACACAAACACATTTATATACGACCACGAAATGTGACCGATTGTGATACTTGTGCATATGAATATGCAATTTGCCAGGATCGTAGTTTAAGGATATAAATTATGGGACTTTTTTATGCCAGTTAGTAGAAGATCGAGTTTCAATGGTTTTTCAATCAACAGCCGATGGTAAATGAGAATAGGGAATAGATCTTCCTCGTGTTTTCAGAAGACACGGAATGCACACGCGTTTCCAATGTTAGAAAAATTGGCTGGTTGGCACACCAAACGCACGCTGTCTACAGAACACATAATCTTAAGCCCTCGTATAATTTTCTTTTTCATTCTTCTACATGGCACCTTGAAATTGCAAACCCTTTTTAACTACCACGCACATTTTATAAATAAACAACCATACGCGGAAAGAGGGAATATAAGTTTTTGACTATTATATCCTTACGCCTGAACGATCAACGGCTCAATTTAGTTCTTCAATCGCAATTTCAAGGTAAGCAATTAAAGTGACAAAGATTTAAAAAAAAAAGGTACCCGCGCGAAGGTATTTCATTTTTGAAAAATCGTTCTATAATCAAAGTCTAAAGGTAGAATAATGCCTTGTTCGGACATTCTTTTGCACGCCCATTGTTCTTCACCTTGTGGATTTTCAGACACAGACCTCTTTAGCATCCCGGGACGTTGATCGCTATACCCACGATTAATTAAAATATTATACATAAGGAAACAATGATAATGACGATAGTATTAAATTTATACATACTTACTGGACGTGTCAGCTCCCGAGCACTTTTGACGATCTTCTATTTCCGTGTTTTACACTGTGTTTATCGTCGCTGATTGGTGCCTAAAATCGTTACGTTTGTCGTCAGTGTACAATGATAACGAAATTATGTTTTCGAAAATAGAAGAAACGAAAGAGGCGTATGTTTAAGGCGTCGATACTTTGCGAGGGATGTGACACCTCCGTATGACATAAATATACATATAAACTACACGTATGTAAGTAACTTTTAGAGTATTTGAGTAAAAAAAAGGCATACATAGTTGATAGCGTTTTATTAAATGTTGTGAAAAAGTCTCTTGTCTGTCGTGTAATGTGTTGTCTCATTATGTGTGCATCTTTTTCTCATTTTATTATTTCGTCCCTATACAATTATAGTACCTGCCTTTCAGATCCTTCATTTGTCACATCGTCATTATGTCGAATGTAGATTACAAAAAAATTCGGCCCTTGTAAATCCTTTTTGTGTATTGTACCGTGATTCGTTCTATAGGATCCCGTCGTCTTAATTACTTTAGTTACATTTGTATCTACATCTCTCCGGTTGGAAGTAACATTGCGCAAAAATATTCTTCCCGTATTTATTATACTACACTTGCTTTTATTCGTTATGAAATTAATATGCAATCATCGGGCATTAACATTTCTGAGTGTTCTCACAAATGAGCCAGTAAACAACGTAGTTCACTAACAGTAAAAGTTTGTGTAAATCCATATCGGCACCCCACGCATGGTGGCAATTCGAATATCCCGCTGAATTTTTATTCAAATTCTCGGCCCCCTAAGCCCAGATGCGCGCGCATCTCGAGCAACAACATGGCGTCCGTAGCGGGAATACTGTGCGCGTAGCGGTGCCGTTTCTTCGTGATATTTCCCGAGCCCTAAATGATATCCAATTTTCTCTTTCGAGCGTGTAAATGGCCTTCGAATCGCGCGAAACGATAATACAGGTGACGCACTATACATCGTACCAGTTCGCATAAAATTGTATCGGTTCTACCTGGCTTTCGTATGCCTCGTGGAGTGGGGATGGCGTGATGGAAGGGAAAGCATTAGCAAGTTGTTGAGTTGAGTGCCGCTGGAAGTTAGCGCCTGTCCGTGAGCCTGTGCAGAGGTTAGTTTACATGGTGCGGTGAAGTTTATCACCGGACTCTGCTTTTCGCCCTAATCGGTCGGTGAAACGGGAGAGAACCATCGGGCTTAATACGAGTGGCGTGCAAGTGATTGATCCGTGATCCTGGAGCAATTCAAAAGTTCACGACGCTTTCGTGAGAATGGCTAATGCGGCGGCGTGCTAGTGTCGTTCGTTGACGTTTCGTGTGTCAGTGTCCTCTTTCTCTCTCTCTCATTCTCCGTTTCCCTCTCTTTCCGGTGCTTGCCCTTTCGTAACGCCATCCTTTTTTTTCATCCCCGGCCCTTCTATACACGTTACAAATATATCGCTACAGAGCCGCGTTGCTGCAATGCCAGATGACAGGTGCGAGGCGCTGCCGCTGTTGTTTGTTAACGGGTCCTTCGAATGTCCTGCGGATTTAGGATACGCCGCAGAATGACGAGCGTAAGATTGTTCTACCGGAAGGGCGGCGAAGTGGACCGAAGACGAAGACCACGACGACGATCCCGAATTCCCTCGCGCTAGCGTTGGGCTATGAGCGCTGACAATGGGGACGACTCCTTGGTAATTATCATACCTTTCTCTTTTTTATTGCTCTCTCTTGCCTCGCCTCTCTGTCTGTTCCGCGTCTGCTGTACCGCGGACGAACGAAACATGCAGGTTGACAGAGCACGGACTCCGCCGTGCGGAAATACTTGTAGATTTGAAAACTCTCTCTTCGTTCCTCTTTCTCTATTGTATAAGGCGGTTTCGAGGGAAATATGTATTTCCCGCTGGCGGGAATGCTCGCGGGGAAGTAGTACGGACACGTACTGTAACGTTTCGCTTTAGTCCGCACAGTGAAGCGGGTCGATCTCGCGGCGAAAATATTCGTATTGCGAAACGTTCGACAGCGGGGACGCGGCGTATTATCGTAATGTTTTATGTAATCGGCGAACTAGGAAGCGCCGCGTTTAAACAAACGGATGTGGAAATTCATACCGCAGCGACGTCCGAGTGAATCAATTTCGATTCACCTTGTGTGGAGCGTGACCGGGCTCCGACCTTTTGACAATCGTGTAGAACGTTGACTAATCGACCTTATAAGCATCATTCTAAGCACGAGCGCGGTGTTTCAATTCGGTCCTAGTAACGCGGCGACGAATCTACCGCGTCTTTAACAGCGATTCGTTTAACTTGTTCTGCCTGTTTAATCGAAAACCGCAGCCCCCCCTTCGTCCCAGAGATTCGTCGTTACGCGTAGTTTGTATAAAAATACGAAGGACACTCCTGACACCGTGAAACGCGTTGTCACGGGTCACCTATTTGTTCCATCTGTTCTCATTTTTTTTTCTTTTCAACCGCTAATAACATTTGTGCCAACACGCGTTCGTTCCTCCATTACCCTATCTAAGGGGACAGAGTCCCGTCTGTGTATAATGAATGTAATTTTTTGCGGCGACTGATATTTCTTGCGGGATTGCCGAAGTTGTGAAACTCGTCTTTACGTTTCGTAAGTTCGCCACCGGTTAGCCACAGGACAAAATGAAACGAGAGTAGAATACACGATTATTTTCATTGCCCTAGAGGCTGTCTAAGTGAGAAAAAACACGTCCGCAAGAGTTACAGAGGCATACGTGTCGTTATTATTTTTCTTCCTTATGATAACTCGTGGCGGAGAGTTTTGCCAGAGATCCTGAGCTTTGCCGACCTTTGTACTTGTACTCGTGGAGGTAAACGTAACGCAGAGGACAGGTTGTAGTCGGATGGAGCACGTTCAATAACTCAAAGAGCAAATGAAACTTGCGCACGCGAAGGCACGCTCGCTATCGAGTGATGCTTCTCTGTTTAAATTGGATACTAATCGGTCCTTCCGCATCGTTCTCGTGTTTTACGCATTCTAAAGGCCCGCAGGATAGCAGCATAGCGATAGAAAATAGTAAATAAACGTAATAATACATAGTATACATTCAATTAAAAAAAGAAAGATTATTCAAACATTTGACGGAGAAAAAGATACATGAATCGCCTAAATAAATAGAAAATACTGCAGGCTGCTCGAGAATTTTATGGAGTTCGTATTCAAAGAATCGAGTAAGAAGGGACGTCTGGAAAATGCGAGAAATGTAATGCTAAAAAGGAGCAAGCGGAGTTTAGGTATTTCACTTTAGCCGATCGAAGGCGAGCAGTTTCAAAGTTCCGGAGCTCCCTTCGCTTCCTTTTGTCCCCGCGTTTCTCGTTACTCAACGAAAACGCGTTGTCTGGAAACCTTTCCCCTCGTCGGAAACACCTCGATCGGGTAGACGGTCCGCTCGGTAGCATCGAATTCGTAGGCGATCTCTACGATCGCATTGCCGGCCTCCTATGGGAATGGCAGGGCCGTATTAATGCTTATGAGAATGCAAAGTAATACGTGTCAAGTCTAACGAGGCGCGTCGCGGAATGCAGGAGGCGAGAAAGAAGTGCCGGGCTTCACGAACGCGGACGTAGGAGCGTGTAGAACATTTTCGATACACGGTGTCCGAATGGTAAAAGAAACAGGGGCTACCCTGGTAACGTGAAAAGTAAATTCGCCCGCGATTAAAACAGAAAAACAGACGAATGAATCGAGAGCTTAAGAAAATTGCACACACTTCTCGGGTCCCAGTGGAATTAACGAACTTCGTTTCTCTTCGCTCCACTGCGCCGGCAAGAGGTATTACCCTGTATAATATAAAAGCAACAGGCGGACTGTTATTTCCAGTGTTTGGTGTTCTTTTTTTTTCTGCGCGAGCAATCGATGCAAGGAAAAAATGTAGGAGAAAGTTAGACTAGTTTTTACACATACGCAATACGGCGGTCCCAGTCGGCCAGTAAGTTAGCCTTTCGCGATGGAAGACACAGTTTCGACTCGATTTCCGAACGCCCCGTATGAAGTCTGATTTCTGTCTCGGGTCACGCTTTCATCGAAAAGGAAAGGGAACATGCTCGTCGTTAGGTCGAACGTGACGATCCCGTGGCGATATGTAAATCCGAATATTCGTCGAACGTACCACGTGCTGGTGATCGAAGATAGAAAAACATATACGTATACGTACACGGGACATTCTATGTCGTTTGCTTGAAGTTGCTCCATTGTTTGCGGTGAGATAACGGGGGACACTCCTTCGGGAAGCGCATACTTTCGGGTCAGATGTTCAGGGTAGGAAGGAACGAACTTATAGGGATCTTAGCGCGCAAGAAACTCGAACGATAAATCTGTCGATCTCTCGCTTGCTCGATAGACACAAGCTGTGCCAATGCCACGGGTACTGTTACTTCTAGTTATCCGACCCAAGGTGAAGAGAAAATCTACCTTCCACTCCTACGGTGGAACTGGCTAGATGAGTTTCAATTTTCTCCTATCGAATCTCCTGACAATGCTCACGAAGATTAACCTACGGAAGGAAAGACTCGAAAGGATCACAGAAAATATTAACCATTTAACGATCCGTTATTTTCTTTGACCATTACACGTCACGCTGATAACATCCGCCAGGTATCAGCGCAATTTTCGCACATTTCGAACAACGCAAGAGATTCCGCGAAAATTCCACGGAACGCTTTGAGTTTCGTTCGCAGTGCGCAGTCACGAAAATCAGTTGCGTCAAATTAAAACCCTTCGCCGTTTCACCCGCGGCTCGTAATTAATCACAGAATTCGTTCAGTGGGTCGTACTTCTCGTAAGATTTTTCCCGTCGAGGTATTCGGGGCGAGATGGACTCTCGGGGTTTGGTATCGATTTCAGGACTAAAAAGAAGGAAGGAAAAGAAATGCGTGACCGCGTGCGCCGTCTCGTGGACCACGTTGTATACTTTCACGTTTCCATTCGGCCGACCCAGACGAGGAGCAGGGAGATTCGCGGGGAACGAACACGGAGAACGAGAGAAACGAAAGCGACAGACGCAGACGGTACGATTCCTCTCGTTTCTTACTGAATTCTGAATGGACATCCGCCTTTCTCACGATCGAATCCCTCTCTCGTGAGAAGAGATCGATTCGTGCGAAACGCGTGCTGCAGAACTGGAGCATCGCGATGCACGCGTCTCTTCTTTTCCATCGTACGCGTGCACACACATCCCTATCGCCCGCGGCAAACGTCAATATTGAAACGAACGTCGCGAGTGTTTGTCCACTCTGATTCTGTCGGACAGGAATTGCCACGTAATGTCGTAGAAAGGCTTTCGTTTGCGAAGCGAAAACGATATCTGAGAGTCGTACACGAGTATATGGTGGGAAAGAGGCGTTTTTTAAAACAATTTTGTTGGCACTGTTCGATAATAGCATCTGTGCAACTGGCGAGGCGGCTCGATTTAGTGGCGTGAGCTGTTGGAAATCTGTTCGAAGGGAGAAAGAATAAAGAAAACGTAATGGATAGTAGAATTCAGGAGAATAATGGGGCTCCGTGTGCGACTTCCTCTTTAATTAATCACGTTTATTCTTCGTCCCGTATATTATATGGACGCGGCAGGTTATTAGAAATTACATTATTCCTGTTGCCTCATACAAGTATGTAATTGTGTGAGAAGTGGACGAGGTACAGTGTATCTGTTGTTACAGAATTCGTTAGAACATTTGTTTGAAAATTTTTTGAAGGAAACTGGAATAGACATCGATGATTCCATTCCAACCTGCAGCGTGTAAGTTGGTAAGCATGGTTTTTATGAGATTGCACGTGCAAACGATAACGATACTTGTAATTGCGTGGCTGCGTGCCTCGCGAAGAATTTAGCCCGAACTTGGTTTGAGATATTAGATCCACTTGGAGCGTTTAACGCGATTTTCTGTCACGACGAAGGCCACTTATATTCTCTGTGACGGGACGAAGGTTACAATATTGCAATCGTGCACGGGGCTCCGTGTAATTCAGTCGCAGAATGATCGTCCACGGTGAGACAACTTCGTATTCTTCTCCCCCTTTCGAATATGTAATTACACGGATGGAATTATGGATGCGTGAACGAATATAGACTGTTTAGGAATGAAATCGCACCGGAGAAAATACGTCAATCGTACGAACAAGGAATAATTAAAATGATTCCTTGCAATACCTTTTAGAGAACTCTTGTCGCGGTTTCGAGACAGTAGATCCATATACATAAGCGAGTGGATAAACCGCAAAAGGAGGACAGTTGAAACGGGGAAAAGAAATAAGGGGAGTAGAAATAATGACGTCTGGGCTTGCAGTTAAGAGACAGTCATGCATGCTCCGATCGTGCAAGTGTCTCACGGCCGAGCAGTTTCTTATTGGCGTTGTGAAATTACTATCGGGCTGCGAAAGTCAAACGTTTGTATCTACATACAAACGACTGGGATTAGATTGTGGTCATTAAATCGTCGCTACTTTATGGAAATCCATGTGCCCCGTCTCATGGACGAATATTAGTTATTACTTAAATACGAAAATATAGAAACTGCTCGGTCTGACAATTGCCACGCAATATTACAAACGAACGCAAATGACTTTCTCTTCGGTTTCCTGTTTGCAACATTGCTTACCTCCATGTCCAAGCGTTATTATAAAATATTTCCTTACTTCAATTGAGAAATCGCGCGATCCAATTCTGCCGCGATGAGCACGCGACTGTAACAACCGCCCCTGCGCCCTTTAATTTGTAATTTAACAATGTACTTAACGAATCTAAGGGCGTCCGTGTGCTTATACGCACGTTTCCTCGGCTTCTTTAAGGCTTCTTTACACGCTTGTATCGGTATTTCTGATTTGAAAAGGAAACGAGGCTTCGTGACATCGTTTCCCAGCAAAACAGTTATAATCAATTTCTCGTTCGGTGACACCAATTTTTCCGATCGTTAACGTAAAACCGAAGTTTACCGCCGGAGAATTGACCAACTGGATCCGTTCAACTATTTCGACAGATTCGACCTCGATCGCAATATCGTTTACGCGACGATCTTAACACCCAGACTCGCCGAACGATCAGTTTCTTAATTCCTCCATCGTAATGACAATTATGTTCGATCTTCTAACCGATTGGAAGACCACCGTCGAATCTATCGGTTTCTGTGCGTCGTGAAAACACGATTCGTGGGTCGCGCGTGGGTTATGCACTCCGTGACTCAACTACACCTACGTGGCTCTGAAATCACTTAGCAAAACTCAAGGTTTCGGTGTCGTGCAATTCGGGCAAGCGATTTTCACGCATTCCTCGAACGAAATCGACGGTGATTATAAAGGGAATATGAGAGAGAGAATACTATAAAAGAGAAGGGGGCGGGGAGGAAATATAGGGTGAACTGATTAGGCAAAGGGCAAATTAATTTATGTCGGGATAAGAACGATTTGAACGGGACAGCGGTGCCCTGCTATTAATTAAATTCTCGATTGATTAATGTACGAAGAAAAAGGACCCGTTTGCTCTAATGACTGGAAACCGCAGCAGTTGGTTACCTCTGCTGGGCAAACACGTGTCTCATATCGTTCATTCTCGCGTGAAAGTGGAGAAAAGCTTTCGCGAACGACGACACATATGGCAACGATCTATGCACAGTCGTCCTGGAATCCTAGAAATTTTTATTTTGTAAAATGAATCTTTTATTTCGCTCGAAATTCTGCTTCATTCTCGACTCGTTTGAAAATGCAATTTGTAGAAATTATTTTAGTGGATCGTTTCATTGTTTCTGCACAAATGTTTGATTGTATAAAGTACGTTTGCCAATGGAAATTCAATTTATTTAATTGAATTTTGACCATTCAATGGGCGTAGTGGTTTCACGTGACCGTTCATTCGATCGCATTTAAACAAAACAAAACTGTTCCCCGTTATTCAGTGTTCGTCATTAATATTGTAATTCCATGGTGCAACTCTTTGATTAAATCGTCGCTCTCGGCAGCTGGCGTACCCCTTCCACCCTATTGCTATTCGATACGCGTATCGTGTTCCATTTGATCGCTGGGTCAAACGTACCACTATGTATAAAGATCTCAGCTGCAGCAACCCTTTCTGAAAATGAGCGTTCTCACCTGACCGTGTGTCTTGAGGCCCGGTGTGCCGTTCTATGTAATAAAGTTCCGGTGGAGGCTATTTAATCAGCGCATCTTTTAAGGAGACATCAATGCGCACGTATATACTCAAGAAAATAAATTACAGGGATTGTTATCGTTAACACTTGCATTCGCAATGTTACGCGAGATGTAAAATTTGATATCTGTAAAGCAAACGGCTTCACTAAATCGTCGAGCCACGGGTGGATAATAATTACTGTCGTCAATGTGTCGGTCCGAAAGTCAGTGGCTATGAATAACTAGGCCATTGCTCCAAAACGCTCGAACCTTCTTGATTCACTCTAAAGAATTTAATGACCTTTTGGCTGGAAATAGAGGATACGCTTGCCTGGCCCAGTTTGTTACGGCGAATCCGTTTCTTGTTCGTTACGTATGCTTTGTTGGTCAATCAAGGTAAGGTGTAACGATGCGGCGACGAGTGTAAGATTGTATCAAGAGTTGTAGCGCTGCGGGGAATCGAATCAGTGGAATTTAGGGACAGTTTCTTTCGTGTTTTTCCTCAAATATCGCCCGGCAGACAAACGCGGACGTTGAAACTTACGTTTCAGTGAACAACGATCGTCTACGATCCCATTTCCTGCTCGTTACATATTCAGGCCTTCGAATTATAAGGCATTTCAGGAAAAGCTACGTTTCATCGTCCCGTGTATTCTTTATCACGAGACTCGATAACATTTCCTGCTCCTGGTTTCCATTGCTTTCTGGTACAACCTGTGTCCGGCAATTAGTGCCCCGTCAGCATTTCGAGCAGTTTCGTAGAACTCGATACACAGAGCTATGAATGTTTTAAGTATCCCCTAACAGCTACGAACGACCGAGATCTCAATTCAATCCATCTGTCGATACGATTGAAGATGTTCCAATAGGACGAAGAAAAAAGTAGTATTGAGGAAACCTTCGACTCGTTTCCGCCTGAGAGCAAACGGGCGGCGTTTTTCACTGATCCCAGGGATGAGGAGCTCCGTATCGATTTTACGTCCTGGTCCGTACTTTGGTGTGCAGACTGACACGAGTGGTCCGCTGGAGTACACGTACAGGCTAACAAGGTTTACTGTTCGGTGAATTGCACACGGACAGGATGGAGGAACAGGACGAGACGGGACGAGACGAGACGAGACAAGACGAGACGAAATGAAACGAAACGAATCGTGCCGGTGAGCGAAATCCACCTAGTCACGTATACGTATACATACGTGAACGCGACGAGCGAGCAAATTCACCGCGAAATCCGCGAAAACCGGAATTTCACGTTTCGAATGCTCTTACTCTTCCGCGAACCGGCGAACAATATGTATAGGTATGCATTTTGAAAGTATCCGCTTACGAAAGAGAAAGCATAAACAAATTTTGTCACGGGTGTGTTACGATTATTATGGGAGAAGTCGAGACAGTATTTGTATCCTATTTGCATGGAAATGTTGAAAATGATAGGTTGCCTGAGAAAATCGTTATTTCTCGAAGTCTTTGGAATTCCGGTACGAGGAATTTTTATTATTCATCTGTCTAAATAGATAAGTCCAAGTAAATGCAAGCGAATACAGAGGTACCTAGATGTGCGTGTGTGTGTGTGTGCGCGCGAATGTACGTGCTTCGAGAAGAAAACACGTGAATTTTTTCGAATATCAACCGCGATTAATTCCATCATAAATCTCCACTTTCACGAAAAGAAATTCCGACTGGTGCTATAATAAATATAATTCAAATTTAGATTCTACATATATTAGGGAAATGGATTTTTATTCCAACACGACTTACAATAATCGGCGATTGCAATCAGACCATTAAATGAAACGAAAAAAATTATTTCGAAGATTTCCAATCTCACCCCAATTTCACGCGTTTGCTTTATCCTCATTCGCATTTCCACCAGTAATAAATCAATTCGACTGGTGTTTGGAGCGTGTGTCGGTTAAGTAGCATCAGATAGCCGCACGATGTCGTAGCCACCTGGTTACGTCATGTACACGACGTCACGGTTGCGTTTATCCACGTCGTGCTAGCCGATTCCAGTAGTATGCGGAGTTAACTGATAACGAGTGAAATATTTGCATAGTCGGTCACCGGCGGCTGCAATTGTTTATCGATCCATGTGCTCGTCTGCACGTTCAAGTTCGTACCACGTCGCGACCCTCGCAGGACTCCGACATTGTCTGGGGTGGCTTTCAGACGCCTTTGTGCCTCCCGAAGGTCTGCTTGAATTGGGAGAAACGATCGATTCTTGAGAATTTCGCACTCTAGTATGGATTACGCGAGGCAGTCTGCTCAAGGGGCGTGCATGAATCTCCATGGAGAAATAAATAAAAAATAAAAATGGGAGACCGCGAGGGTGCTGTACAGGAGGGTAAAAGTACATTTGGATCGATGAGAAATCAATTCTCCCTCGTATTACTGTATTTCGTCAGTTTCGAGAAAAATTTTCTGGAACAATAATTCTGCCGGGTACATCTTCCCCAACCTTTATCACCTTTGTCTCATAATTTGGATTGAACTAGGGAATATTTTCAATTTGCTTAAAGCTCGCAGTATCGATGCTAATTTTCGATTTGGACACTTGGATTTTTCTGTTAAATAAATTGCGACAAGGAAGTGCTGATCCGCCGTGCACAATCGTGTATGTAATAATATATCCGCGTTAAAAAAAACTTATGTCGAGATTGTTTCTTAAAGAGGGGTATCCCGTTCCGATCTACCCCTGCGTGGTTCTATGTCAACCTCGCGTACACGGTGTAGGGTGAATTTGCTGACTCAGGATGCTTTATGTAGGGAATGAAATTATGCCCATCTCTCTCCATGGGGACCATTGTAGGAGCAGCGAGGAGCAAACATCTCGACGTTGAAGTAGCTGCTTTGCTTGAGCAGAGGGAGCTTTGCCAAAGTAGAGGCGTCGCCGACATCGTTCGAGTTGTATTTTTTTTAACTCGATATTCCGTATTATTTTGTTGTTCGTATTATTTCACGATTTTCGTACAAGAACACTTTGTTCTTCTTGACCATTGACCTCGAAATGGATTATCACATTTGTTTCTACGAGCATTAAATCGGTTAATAAATAATGCTCGCGATGAGAAAACTGTGAATCGAATTACCGCGCCGTGGTAATGAAAACCGATACAGATAATTAAAGGAAAAAGAGGCGTCTCTTCTACTTCGTAGCAATTTTAGGGCAAGCAGTTTATGTCAATTCCACTAAAGTATCGTACTGTGATATATAACGAAGATACTAGATTCGATTCGATAGAGCATAGTTCACCGATCTGTGTGTCACCGGACACTTGACGATTGCAATTTGCCAAGGAAATCCTCATTTAATCCACGCATTTACCTCGTATCCCGATAACGTCCCGATTACACGAAATCGTGGGAGACAGTGTTGGGTTTCCAGTATTTGTCTAGAAAGCGTGACCGAAACGAAATCTAGCAATTCCAGGGGGACCGTGATCGTTCACGTAGAGACACGCGTAAATTCTCGTGTGCTCTCATCTAACAATTCGGATCGTTATGGTATTATCGTACAAATAACTAACAGAAATTTGTAAATTAACCGAATAGGTTAATTTAACTTTAAACCGCTGGAAATAATCGAGTCAGCTTTTCTATCCATAAACGTTTTCTCTATCTCGGTAGGATTTGCATGCAATATATGGAGCATGGACTATCTTTATGGTGGGAAGGTTTCAGGGGACTCATGGTGGCCGATCGGCATTAAAACTAGATACACAGATGCTAATATATTCTTCGTCTCCGGTATTTGGTTTATTTTACACGGAGCCGGAGTCTGCCACTGCTTTACACTTCATACATCGGTATCTTCAGCGATGTAAAATTGTGCGAACTTCCATAAATTTGACGCACGATATTATTTTCGTTGCGTACGATCCTACGTCATTCGATCGAATTTCAGCTATGACGTGGGGCAAATTGTTTATCGATCATTTCTGCGCAGGCTACTATATTAGCCGTTCTACGCGGCGCGTTAGTTGCGTTCTGTGAATGGGCGTATATGTTTCTATGAAAGTACGGGATAATCCGATTGTTGTAAAACGACGAGCAACAACGATTGTTTAAATCGCGTGCGCGTTTCTGGAGAGATCGGATTTATCGATCGCGTGCCGCTGGTTCATCCGATGGTAATGTAATGCACTGACTTTATCCATAGCGTGTGATAGGCAGCAGTGCCGTAACTAGTCGTAGAAAAGGTGGGATTCCTAGAAGTTCTGTTCCACGACGCGTACAAGTGAATTACGCGAATGGTTCCAGCGTTGCGAAATTTGATAACGTCAACGAGAATCGACGAGATTCCTCATAATACAATTATCTGTACGCTGTTCTCCTGAAATATTCGACAATCAGGACAAATTTTTCAACAGCGCTTAAACATGTTTCCAATTCCCGACCCATCCTCTCGGTTTCAAGAATCCACGTCCTCGTTTCGAAGTTTCATTACCCGATTTCAAAGAAAACTACGAAAATTCATCGCAGTTCGATTACACGGTCACCGTGTACCGCTCTCTAAAACTTCCCTCTACCAAACGAAAATTCCTCGTACGACCAATTACGATTATCGGCTCGGAATATGTCGAAAAAGTTTCGCAAAAAAGGTCACCGCACTCGAGTACAACTCTTCCCCGTTTCCAGTTCAAGAACCTTCGCGAGCTCCAAGAAGTCCACTCACGTATTCCACCCCCTGGCCGCCGTTTCTCCCAACAACCACCCGAACCGTACCTCCGCGCCAAATTCTCCCGTCTTCAACGCGACCCCCACTCCGTTTCCCTACACCCTGTACCGACGCAGCTCATCTTCGACGGTTTCCGTATAGTCGTCAGGCACGAGCCGTGATGATTTACGTCAGTGGCCAGCCCACGGTGATAATGGGCGCACGAGCGGTTGACGTAACAGTAGTGTGGTCAGTTCGATTGCATTCAGCCGGTTTGCGCCGAATTGCATGTCCGCCGTAGAGTCAGTCGTTGTCGGGACGGCGAGGCGCGCGGTTCTGTGATAGACCGTGTAGCCAGTGTGCGCCGGTGGCGTGGCTTTTACTTCACCGGTTTGTGTTCGATCGACGACCACCTGCGCTGGATCCTGGCTGGCCACAGAAAGGGGGAGCGAGATAGAGGGAAATAGCACGGCGCGATCTGTTCGCGCGTGTTTGTGTCTGTGCGCCACGGTGGAGAAAGGTACGTGGGCAGGTGTTGAGGTTCGAAGTGTGCTGGGATTTAGTCGTGTTTCTTTGGGGTTCCTGGAGCTACTTCGGTCGCTTCGTTCTTTGTTCGGCCGTGCGGTTTCGTTGTCAAAGAAAAGGCAGTGGTAAGTGACGAATGGAATGTCGGGAGTATTCGGTCGTAGCTGCGAGTCGCGCGGGGGTTGAGTTGATTATGATCGGTAGGTCTTTCGTGAATTCTCGAGAGAGATAAAGCGACCAGCGTGGCCGCGAGGAGGATTCGAGCTGCTCCGTTCTGAAAGGCGAGGGTCAATTTCTGGGTTCAGGCTGGGGTTAAGGATCAGGTGATAAATGGAACGATAGGTTCGCCTGGTTGGGTTCGCGAGTAGCGTTGCGTCCGGGCGATCTCGCGGAGATAGGGTACTTCTGTGATTATTCGTTTCGTTGGGAAGTTTGCAGTGGTTCCGGGGTAAAATGGGATACATTTCTCTCTTGACGGTGACGTTCGTTAGCCTTGATATAGGTTTCCTTGAATAGCACGGTAAAAGAACGTGGTACAACGTAAATAACTATAATCGCTTTCGCAATACGTTCGTGTACAAAGGGGTACAGTACTGGCGCAAATTCGGTCACCGTATTACATTCGAAGGTTCGTCGTAGTTCGCCAATCTTATGCCCCCCGATGAGTTTCACGAATGGAATAATACTCCGTGTATTAATACGTAAGCGCACAACTTCAATGATAGTCTGTATGCGTGTATCCCTTGTCACGACATCGTTGATCATGAAAGTCGTCCGATCAAATTGTCAATGGACATGCTACCAGATGGAAATATCGTATTGGTGAAGCGTGTTAAGATCGAAGTCGAATGGATAGCTCCTGTGACGTTCACGTGTACCAAGAACATTTGTTTTCGAAATGTCGCACTGGTACCACTTTTTCAGTGTATACACGATTCGTACGAGCCGGCACCTCTATCTGGAAGAGTCGGGTTAATTATCATCGGGCCAAACAGTCGCGCGACGCGCGGTCACGCGTGCGTTATCGAGCACTTTCGTCTGTTCTGGGAACAACTTGGAAAATCGAGCGTTTGTCACACATTGCGCATGCTCTGCACCTACCTCGACGACTGCACGTGAATGATCGTGCACCTATGCATCACCGGCTTATGACTAATCCCTGTGTTACGTGCCACGTTCATATAATCCGTTCATTCCATGTTGTTTTAATTGCTGTTGCGATTGTGTTAGAAAACATCGACGGGAGCGTGTAACGCACGAAAATAGACGATCACGCCGTCGAGACGAGGATGAACCGTTCGCGTATTCCGCTTTCTAGCATCGTCGTCTTAGATTTTACTTCAGATTCGATTTTTCCCGTTGCGCGGATTGTAACGGGGTAGCAGGTGTCTTGCGGGTTATAAATTGCGAATTTCATCCGACACGGTTATCACTGGCTTCTTGCGAAACCATTAATACTTTGAGTATCCGGACTAATATTCAGAGGTTCCTTGCTTCGGTATTATTAAGCTCATCTGCGAGAGCACGATTAAATTGCGGATACAAATTCGAGACACTCCGTTAATTCGCCTGTCGCTCGTAATATCAAACATTCCCCCCCCCCCCCCCCCAAAGCGTGCGAACAAATCCCAGTGCCTCCGTTTACTTAACACGCGCCGTATACACTTGCTGTAACAGAAACAAAAGCCAGACCCGCGAAAATACCACCTTGTTCGAGATTGACTTTCAAGATTGGTTCCCATTCAACGTGCTCCTCCAACGTTATTTTAACCACGTTCACCTTTGTCGCGCTCTTGGCGAAAGAGGGCTGAACGCAGTCCCCGGTATCCTCTCAAGATACCACAGAGCGTATCGCGTAAAGTGAACCGAGATAGCACCTTTTTCGCGGGCGACTCCCGCAGGATACGATTGAATGAGCCGCGAGTATCGCGGCGCGAACACGCGTGCTCGGTTACACGTGCAGCATTCTAGCGTGTCGAGCAACGTAGAAACGGAGTAATTTGGTCGATCGTTTGGCACGAATTCCTGAACGGCCGTTTACGAGCCGGGATTAAAAGTGCTGCCACTATCGCGCGGGCCACGATCCAAACTTGCGCGAGGGATAATCGTCGAGAGCCTCGATTCGTTCGAGCGAAGTCTTCTGCCTTTTTCGCGTTTCTCTTCACCCCCCCCCCCCTTGCTCTTGCCTATCTCGTGTATCTTTTGCTTTTTCGTGCATCTCTTCTTCCATCCTTCGACGGGAAAGAAACAGTGACAGGCCAAGGTTGGCGTATTTTCGAAACCGGATCGAGTATGCAAATGTAACCGTGACATCCACATGGGGATTCCGCTTCTCCCTTTTCTTCCGTTTTATCTACCGTGACCGGAGCGCTATCTCGTCGCGGTTATATATTTAATTGTAGCGTAGATCGCGGCTTGTATTCGCGTATGGAAATTGATAAGAGTGCGGCGGTGGGGAAGAGGAGGGGGAGGGGGACTCTTTGATTCATTGTTTTGTCGTCTTCAATAGTGAATGGAGGAACGTCCGACGAATAGAAAATTGCCGTCGTACAATTTTCCTTTAGGGCGAACCGATCTATTGTCGAAATAACAATGGGCGCTTTGCGCACGAACAGTGCACTTTATAATATTTCCCTTTCAATTCGTTTCTGACTCATTTTCCTTGGCCGGCCGCGCGTTCAGTTCGTAGCTTGCTCGGCTGGTTCCACACCCCGTTATGTATTTTCGCGTGCTTTATTCTTCAAACAGTTTCTAAACGACCCTCGACGGGCTAGAGGAATTATACGCGGTTGTAAATCAGTCGCGTGTTTCACCGCCGCCTTCTGTCCATTCGTATAAATAGCGAGAGGGGCCAACCGGACGCTTTTCTTTTTCGCTGATACGCGTTCCTCGAGACAACGGCTGACGTCGCCACCCTCGAAGTGATTCGGAGAATCGTAATTCATATACGTACTCCCCTCTTGAACGGGCGATTCGAACAGGCATTACTCTCCCCTCATCCCCCGAGCAATACGTACGTACCGCGATGGCCAGAAAATCGTTTCGTATTATCGCACAGCGCACAGAGGGGCACTTATCCACGCTGGAGATGCCTCGAATTTCCCGGATACTATTTATACGAGACATCCGAGTTTCCGTACAGTGTAGTTGTGCTTGGAATTCGGGCGACGAGATTTCTCTGCTTCCTGTGCGACTCGGTTCTCGACTCGGACGCAAAATCAGTTTTGGAGAAAAGTTTCCTACGCACCTATTCAACGCCGCAGAGTTTCGAATAGGGGCGTAGAGCGTCGGCGCACCCGATTTCCATTGAAAATAATCAATGCAACGATGTTATTACGTACGATTGGAAATACATATTTCGAGCAGATGCGTGTTGGTTGTTTTGCGAATGCCGATCAGCCTTCCGAGCCTGTTAACGTTCATGACGCGCGATAGACAAAGTTGCGTACAAACAGTTCTGTTAATGCTTACGTCCTGCGGCGAATAACGCGACTTATTAACACCGTGACCTCTTATTACGTATTTATCGAGTGAGGCTGGTCACGAGTCTCGTCGTAGGGTGCTCTCTTTGTAGAACGAAGTTTATCTCCGCTACAATATCCTTATCGTAATATACGTATGATTCTTTGGAGTCGATCGTCAATGAGTAGCTTCTCTCATTGAAAGTGCCAGAAAGGATTTCATTCCACTATAAATCTCGGAACTAGAAAATGAGTTACATCTTCCGGATCTTTCAAAATTAGAATACTTACAGTTTTAGACGGGTTTAGATATAACATTGCAAGTGCATTCCTTTCGCCGAAGCGATGTACATTTTCACTACGACCTATTGAAAAACGCGTTGCACGTGCTGCGCGAAGTTGCGTGAAATTCGATGTTTTTGATGGATTCGAGAGGTATGCATTAAATTGCCCGTTGAATAAGAAAATAACGTCACAGCCGAGTCACTCGAGCCGCCAAATGATTCATGCCCGCACGAAACGTGCTGCAGCTTAAAACACACTTCCTGCCACGGACTGATCCACTGGCTCTCTTTATTGACAATAGCTAGATTGCATAATGCACTTGCAGTACCTGCGTGTTGCGCTCAGTCGACGCTCAAGCTTCAAGATAACATCGTTTACGATTTCGTGTATCTTCCAATCGGTGGCACGACCCGGGCTGATTCGAAAAAACGTGTACATTTTTTGGACGCAACTTCTGCTCCGAGTGAACGAAGTTTTCGCGACCGACGTTCTGATTGATTTCCGAGTCGCGAATCGCTCCAGTATCTCGGGAGTTGCGGCGTCGTTAATTTCGTTCAGAATGCCGGCCCCGAAAAATGACGAAGTGGAAAGGGTTGAGATCGCGGCAGACGGCGACGCGTTTTTCCCGTCGTGGCAAGCGGCGACGGGGCGTTCGTTTTATCGAAACGAGGCGTCGACGGGCATCGACACTTTTATCGTGCCACGAGGATTTCGTTGAATCGTTTCCACGTTTCGGGGACCGCTCTATCGATCGTGTTCTGGATTCACCGTCCCGCTGATCCGCCGTGGTCCCTACGATCACACGTAGCTACGATGTTATCTCTGTTCGTGATTTTCCTCTCCTAACGTCTTTAAGCGTATATTTTTTTTTGCAAAGCATCAGTCGTTAACTAGGGGAAAAAATCAGCCGGCTAATTAGAGGCATTTATTCGTTGAATTCGAAGGAAAGGATTATTCTCGCGATACTTCGCGAAAGTTTCTCTCGCATTTCATGCTGGATTTGTTTTGGACTTATTTTCGTACCGCCGATTAAATATTTGCCCCGATGCTTGGAGCAACGAAGCAGACCTGTTTCAGTGCCCTCTGCTCTCATTCCGTTTGATTAATTTTCTTGCGATTTCGAAGTCGTGATATATTTGCTTTCCGAATCCGGGGAAAGTAAGGTTGTCCCTTCGATAGCCATTTTCTCCTATCTGACTCCGTCGCTCCTAGTTATTATATTATCATTAGCGTTATGATATCGCATTACCGTTGCGTGACGAATGGCGCGTGGGAAATCGTACGCGCACCGAATGAAACGACCGTCGTGCACCGTAGATTAGTTTGTTAAATTAAGAAAAATCGTTCGCAGCCTTTTTTCGCGCACGGGAGAACTGGTTTCCACTCGGAATTCGTTCGGGCGAATTTGCGCGCACACTTTTATGGCCTTTCAAATTGCGAGATATCGCAATTTTTTTAGAAGTACACGTAAATATATTCATAAATATGAGGCGCAATATTTGTCGGGAGTAAATAGCGAGAGGGGTGGAAACTCGATAGCTTCTGCGGGTGTTGTTTGCTCGTTTATAGGTTAACGCGGTATTTAAAATCTGAAAAGTCACGGCGTCGGCGGGTGTTGAGGAAGTACGTGCAATTTTCAAGTTTCAGACTCTAATGATCGGAAGTGCAGTTCCGCCCACACGGTAGCAACATCCTCCTTAACGAAAATTCTTTCCGTCGTTTTGCTCCTTTGCTCGACCTTTCAACATCGCGCAGCCAGCTATCGGAGATTGGCGGCGATAGTGCGCTTCTGCCCGACGCTATATTTTCCTCGCAAACGAATCGACATGCGTGGGCAATCTAATTGTTGATTTACCGGGGAACACTTTGCCTCTGCGAGCATGGGCAGTACATTGGAAACCTTTTTAATTTCAGGGATTTTATTCCCTTCTTATTTCGAGCAAAAAGAATGGCCCAAACATGTACTCCATATTCTCCACGATTTTACTGTTATATTATTTATTTATACGATATCGAGGGATTCGTTGATGACAATTATTAGAAGAACGGAGCAGCCCGAATAAGTCGACGCAACGTCGAAAGTAGATTCACAGTCGGGATAAAACTATGTTTAGTCTTCGTTGGTGTTGGCAAGTTGCACTTTTAATATCTCGATTCGATTGCGATACTGGGGCAGCAAAGCGATAATATTGTGTATGTACGTTCTTCGTCGCGTCGTTGACGCAGTCGCTGATGGGAATTGAAACGTTCAGCTGGCTCGATTCGACGATAATCCAGTTGCTCTTCGCAAATATCGCTGCGACCCCGTCCCGACTCGAATCACGATTGCATATCGATCAGTTTTCTATCGGCAGCACGACTGAACGAACCGCAAAAGGCCCTGCGAGCTGTGTTCGATCGAGAATTCACGGGGGACACGGTGTTACCGTCTTTTCCATTATTATTTCGCCGTCGTGTTATCGTTTCCGTGCGTCGAAAGAGAATTCGGCAGAAAAAGGCGAACGAAAATTCGAACGGAAAAACGGAGCGGTGCGATACGAAGGATACGAAAATATTAAACGGGAAAAGCGATCGATCTATTCTCGATTTCATTTTTAACACTCGAACAGTATAGCTTTCCTTTAAACTCGACGATCTCAAAAATCCGTTACGCGAACATTGTCTCGATTAATTGAATAGCGTACGCGTTAACCGCTTAGTCAGTCTACGAAAGAAAAGTGCGACTTGCGACACGTCCGAGAAACATTTCGATCGCTCATATTCCCAAACCGACCCCGAACACTCGTGCTCAATCCCCGAACGAGGGTAGCTCGGTCTAGACTGGTCGTCAGATGAATCACAAGACGAATTGCACAGGCAGAATCGAAGTGACGGAAGAAGGGGAAGTTCCGCGGACATTCACACGTGGATGCTGTGGCCCGTGTTGGGGGATGACGGGCTGAGCCCAACGTCGCCCCCGGCGTCGGCCAGCGTCAAGGGGGTGAACAAACTGGCGCCTCTTCTGCTCTGCGCCCCCTGCAAGCCCAGCAGCCACAGGAAGAACCAGAATTCCACGCAGTGGTACGTGCAGCAGGTAAACAGACTGGCAACAGATTCATCATTCGTTTGTAACCCCGTTGGACCCTCTTTTTTTGTTTTTTTTTTTTCTTTTGTTTTGTATCCCCCTACATTTTAATTTCTCTCCTCCTCTGTCCGTTTCTTCGTCGTTGTTTCTTTTGCATTCTTGCTCTTACGGTTTCTTTCCTTTCGCTGTGTATCGTGTGTTCGTGCTTTGTGGTAGTTTCCTTTCAGTTGTACGTACACGTACGTGTATACGTCAAGCGGGGACTCGTTTCGATGGGGTTCGACACGCTGGTTCGACATTTCGGGCACGCCGTAAAATCGTTGTTATCACGCGGAACGATGTTTCCGGAACGCCGCCGGATTTTCTTGCGGGAAATACGTGCCGCGTGGAACAGTTTCACGTTGTGGAAATTGTGACGTCGTGTTTGGAGAGATTTGTTTGCCGTCGAACGAAAGAAAACGCGATAGCAGGGGAATAGCAGACGGGGTAAATATTGTCGAGTTACTGGAACAGATGTAACAGTTATCGATCGTGTGCGCCTCGCGGACGTAATCGGTTTCAACAAAATAGATTATCCTCCTCTGTTTATTTTCACTTATTACGATTGAACAAGATTTTACCGATCTAGAATGGCAGTTTTGCGCAAAGGTTGCTTTGCGATTTCCAGAGAGATATATTAGATAGCGGCTGAACGAAATTTTCGTGTTTCATGAGGGGCGATTCGTTTCGCACGCGTCGAGCTAATCGATTTGATTCAACGGAACCCCGCGTCGTACCGATCGACCAGAAGTATCGAGTACATACATGCTCACGCGTCGAATCCCGCGGCTGGAAACCTGATTCTACTTGGTTGGCAAGTGTCGAAACTTCGGAGCCTGTTCGTTTTATTTGGTAACCCGATTGTTCAGGTGTTGAGTAAGGTTAGCCGGTCTCGATCTTGTGCGACAAATTGCGCGAATGTTTGCTCGTGCTGTTTAAGGACTTGTTCAGCTCAAATTCCAGTCCAATTCTACCAAACAAATCTAATGAACTCGCAATGTTCGATCAATTTATTCGAATTCGGTCGCTCGTGTTTTCTTCACTCTGTTTTCACTGTCGCGCGGAAAGATTTCTATTTTTAGTCCCGAACACGATATAATCCACAGTTTCTGATTGACAATACGTAATCTTTAATGTTATTGCCACGAGATTACGCTGGGCTGACAAGCTATCGGTGCAAATTTGCCGACGCGCGTACGATTTATTCGGTATTTGTGCTGTTCGTAATTCTGTCGTGTTTCTGTTAGGCTGCATGTCTAAATGTTTACTGTAATCGTGGCTACGTGCATTTTGCGCGTGGCGACACGCGGAACGTGTCGATTGTTGTTCTGCAAATATCGCAGATACTTTGTTTCCCGTTCGGTTAAGATTTGACGCGAGCCAAGGAAATTTCCGACTCTCACGATGTTTTTCCTCGGCCGTTTCCAACGATTCAATTTTTCTGCAGATAATAAGTTGCATTCGCTTGACAAGATCTCGGCCCGCTGGAAATTATTATAATTCAATCCATCTTGTACTCTTGGCCGACACTATTAATTTTACGTACATACGTTCCAACAATTTACGCAGTGCAAGAAACGGAAAACCATAGATAGTCGAAGCTTTGTTGATAGTTGAAGCAACAGTGAAAGCGCGATCCGGAGATGGCGAACTATCATTAAAAATTACACGAAGAAATCCATTGTAGTGTCTATTCGGTTACAAATGCCGGATAACTTCTACCAATTTCATTTTCAATTCACCGAAAGTAGAATCTCCGAGTATTTTAAACGTTCAACTATAATCTGCGAATATTTTTCTCCCCCGCCGTTCTCTTTATCGTCCTCGTTATCACACCTTCTCCCCCGGCGTATCAGTGGCACGTTATTTCTATTCCGTTCGGTGCATCGGACGCGCATTGTACTTGTACTTGTTCCGTACCAAAATAAATTCGCGCAAATACTTTTACTTTGCACACCGTGCACAAGTATGCGAGCAATAATTAAAGCACAGCGAAAATCGAGAATAGTGGCGCAGTGGTAAAAAAAAAAAAATCGCGTGACTCAGTTTTATCACTCGCTCGAATACTTGCCGATCGTCGCACGCACGTGGAAGTATTTAATTGGGTAATCAGGGTCAGAGTGTCATCGTCAGAACTGTATCGTTGTCATTAATGGCCATAGGGACAGCGCGCAAATAAAAACTGAAATACGACTACATTGACCCAATTAATGATGAATACAATCGAGACTTCCTTTCAACTAAATATCTTATTAAGGTGGGGGACATTGAAATCACTTTTTATTCCACTTGGCATTGTTCGGCTCGCCCCATTCACGTCACATTTTCCACGTATTAGACAGTTCTGTGTCGCTCGCACGGTTCTTCACCGACTCAATAAGAAATAGTTATTTCTACTGTCCGTTTGTCCGTCGAATCGTTCTGGCGACAATAAATATGTACTTGCTACGCGTACTCCGTTCGCCGATTAAGGACTCTCTCGTTTCACCTCGCATCGAATAAGTTTCGTTGCGATTCTCCGTGCCTCCGTAATCGTGGAACAGGAAAAATACGCGTGCACGCGTATCTTGGGCTTGCTTCTTTCTTATCTCTGGGTGACTCATAGATAAATGGAAACCGACGATTCCAGTACAGAACGATTAGGCGAGAGAATTATGTCACAATGAAGTGGCCAGGTGATTACCGGGGCTTTTAATGATACAACGGTGTTGTTGTTTTAATTAACATCGAACGTTGCAATTCTCCGCCCTATCGTTGGAATTGAGTTACGTGAGCGGCGTAAACGCGATCGCGTAGCAGCTTAAGGTGCTTTGACACTTGGTTCACCGGTACGTGAGTCATCGTGGCTTCTGCCGAGCAGTTCGTTTAATCGCTTATCTGGAATCGTACCTCGCGCACCGACTTACGGAGCCGTGTAATTATGCATCGCCCGACCGGATACCGGCAGCAGTCTTCTGCCCAACAGAATTCCTTTCGGAAGGCGAGGAAATTTCTTTGTTTATAAGGCAAGTGTTCCCGCGGCGCGTGTAACACTTTCCGCCTGTTTGCAAAACGATCCGATTTCAATGAAATTCTGACTGGATGTCGTGATGCGCCGCGAAACGGCAATGTATAATCATTTTCGTTGGCTGACACGCGATGATACGTGCCTGCCTCTTTGTCCTCGAGAAAACGCCAGCGATTCAATTGTACGAATTGTTCGCTTAAAAATTTCGTCCTCCATCGATCTTCCTCGAAACGTATATTTCTGCTCCGTTTTAAATTATTTGCACGCCTCGATTCCTTCATTTGCATTATCAACGATTTTCGCGAACAAAAGAGCAACATTGTAGGCTTTCAACCAATGCTAGTACAATCGACGAGTTAATATCCAACGTCTGAAACAACTTACGAAACGACACATACGTACCAATAGACGATTTCGTCACTGGACGACTCGATTGCCTTGATTATCTCAATCCGTTCCCTAAATCCGTTCTGTTACATTCGTCCTCGAATTTCACGATGAAAGAATCAGTCGCGGCTCGAAAGGTCGACGCCGATCCCTCTTCGAAGGAGTTTCGACGGTGTTAACGCGTTCTGGGCGCATTGTGCCTTCCATTGAGGTGTTCGTAAACCTGAGTGGCTTTTGCTGCGGTCATCAACAAAAGCTTTATCAGAGCTTGTTCCTTGAACTTCCGGCGTGTCTTGGTACCCACGCGACGTTTTCTCACTCTCCCTCTATCGTCCCCCCTTATTTCGCGGCCTCTCCTTTATTTTAGTGGGCCCTCCTTTATTTACCGGTCCCTCTGAATCCGATTGCATTACTAATTCTGATTACGCGCTGCGGCGCGTTGAATCACTCGTTCGTAATGACAAGCGTATTCTCGCGCCCATGAATGGAAATGAGGCAGAACATTGTTAAATTACGATCAGCAGAATAATATTCAGGTTGCGTAGAATTTTACGACGTATCTCGCTCTCTTGCGCACGACGTGCAGGGAAAAAGGTGTTCAAGGTGTACGCGCACCGTAAGGAGTAAAAAATTAATTCATACCGCGTGCGATTGATCACCGCGCCACGAAGCCAACAGTAACGATTAAGTACAGCCGCGTTGATTAATCAGTTTTTAATCATTTCCTGCAAACCTCAATTACCGTAACCGAACTCGTAGAATGCTGATTTTTACCGCGTTGTTATCGTTGTTGTTAGCGTTGTTATAAAGATCAGATTCAACTGCTCAACAACCTTTGCACATCGACGACGAAGCGTTCGAAGTCCGGCTGACCAACGTTCCGCTTGAACGTCCCACGAGACAATCGTAAGAAGCGAAAGAAGTCCAAATAGTCTCCGCGACGGATCACACGTATGGTCACAGGGGCACTGTCCTTTCCGTCCATTCACGACCCGATCACCCACCAATTAAGACAAGGTGACGAACAGCTCCTTCGTCTCGCCCGCTCTCGAAACGGAGGAACTTTCTGAATGGTCGACCATCGTCGCAGTCTTGAATGAAGCTCTCGAGCTGCTCATCTTCCCCCTTGATCGTCTCGAATTTCGTTTCGGATGCTCGAAACATGTGTAACCTAATACGATGCCGACTTTACGATCCGTTTCGACCGCGAAAGCTACCGTGGCGTACATGTACGCGTCGGCCAATCTCGTTCTTAAAACAAAGGATTCATGAATGAACGTCGTATCCGTCAAATTTCTTTGCCCATGTTGGACATGCGTGTTTCAACGATTCGACGATTTTACGAACGCAATCTCTCACTGGGTATCGACTCCGAACTTTCAGCCGCGCGGAACCCGAGTCGGGATTGTATTTCCTGTGGATCGTGTTGCGTTCGCAGTGAGGTGTTTACTATGGGGCGATGTCAATAAATAATCGTTTCTTCGCAATTCCACAGATTGCAAAAGAATAGTTTTGCATCGCGTCGATTTTCATCACCAATCGTTTTTTCTTTGTTATTTTTGTGTCTTTGTTGAACAGTCCACGGTAATTTTTGGCCGAACGATCTGACGCAGGATTTCTCGAACGATTATTTTATCGACAAACCGTCATCCGAGGTACGCTCGAAATTGAATCGCGTCCCTCTAAATCTTTTTGAACCGTTCCTCGACGCTTCTCGAATAAATCGCCTCGCGTTTTTCATTAATCGGAACTCGTAGAATCACGCCGCGAAACAATTCTTCTCCATAACACTGGATTCTCGAAATTTGCCAATAATTCTGAATATTCTCCCCCCGATCGCTTGCCGATAATCACCCTGCCCCGTAATAATTTTCCAGCAAACACTATTTTATAGGAACGTGGTATTCCTGTCTCGCAATAATCGGGCACCTCGAATACGAATCGTCGTGGGGCAACTTTGTCCGCAGTTTTCGCGGAATCTAATTCGAGAGATCGATGGCAGACGGTCACCACTGTGCACGGTGACCCTGTCTGGCTCGGAACGGGAATATTCTACTCGATTCTCGAATCGCGACTTCAACGTCGACGCTTACGCGACCTAGGAACAAGCAATGTGCAATAATCGCGATAGTCGGATGGATTTCTACGCGGATCGATCGCACACCCCTTCTTTCCCCGTGGTAATCCGTTTTCAAGCTTTTTATAGGTCGTCGCGGAATAATAGAGGGGATAGCAGTATGTACACACGTTGCTTTTCATACGGCCTTAACACTGAAGGTTTACTTTGTCCACGCGCACACGGTTAAACGGCATTCTTCTCGATGGAAAGTTTTGCGAAAGTCGAGGAGGTGGCGTCGAAGGGGTGGCGTCGAAGGGATGCACCCGAGAGAATTCGGCGCGTTGTCGGGAAGAACTATACTTGGCGTCTCGGTCATGTTTCTATATCGCTTTTCACCTCGTCAGAATTGTCGTGGCGATTAAAGACCTTTACTCAGAGCAAAAGAGAAGGGACTCTCCGGGTTACTAAATCGACTCGTTTTCTCCACAGTCGCAGTACTTTATTTGTCGCGTCGAGCTCAATGGCGTGGCAATTAAAATATAAATTCGCAATACCGCCCGGAACCGTACGAGAATCGCGGTTAGATCCTCGACGAGCGGTTCTGCAACGAAACGACGATGGCGGATGTGTTAAATGACCCAAGGTTCCATAACTCTCGAGCCATAAAGTAGCAAACGTACGCTTCGCCGCGGCGATCCAATCGCGTTGGTCGCCGAAACCGCTCGAACGTTCGTATTCGACACCGCGAGATTTCTGTTCCCGAGGAGTTCTCCGTGGAACAATGGAGAGTTGACGTGTTCCAAGGAGGCGTCTCCAAGGACGAAGAGGTATAAGAACCTTAAGTCACGCTCGGGTTCTCCCTGTAGGCCTCTAATTGCCGTTTCGTTCCGGAGTGTACACCGGTCTTTTTTTTCCAGCGGGGTTCATCGCCGGCTAGACTCCGCAACAGTACTAGTCATCAGCGAGAAACGCAGCCAGTATTCAACGGAATCCTGGCCGCAAGCACCAGTTCCCTTTTTTGCCGGCATTCGTGCTGGTATCAGAAACGGTGTTGCATTTTATTATCTAACTGGGGCCAGCCGGTCTCTTGAGAAACGTTCTTGCTACTTACTTGGTGTTTTTCTTGCGCCGACGAAACGAGGAATGTGGCACCCAGAGAGAGAGAGAGAGAGAGAGAGAGAGATAGAGATAGAGAGAGTTACGAAATTGAGCAGCGTGATTTCTTTACTCTAGGGGGAAATTAATTTGCTTTAATATATACTTCAGAAGGTAACCGTTGCGTCAGTAACTAAAATCGTCACGATGCTCTCTTGCGCTTCAATTCGCATTGCGCCTGCGATTCCGATAAGTTTGAACTGTTACCCAAACTCATAATCTTTCCTCGCGATATTTGTCTGCCTCTTCGAACACCTAGCACGGGAATTAATGCAGTCCAGTATTCGTTTCATTTCTCTCCTTTCGAGCGTCGAAATATTTCGTTACAATGTAAGCCTCGCACCTGTTACTTTATAAACTACGCGCCTCTTCCTCCGACCTTTCGTACAGAACGGTCGCATTTTCCACCGGGGCATTATCAATCAATAAGAAGCATCATTGCGATGCTACGTCCATTTCCCAGGCGCCAGACGCTTTCCCTTCCCATTCTCATCGATCGAATTGTTCTGCATTCTGTTGTGCAAACGTCGGAGCGTATCGCTGGAGTTAATAAATGTTGCATATCAGAGACAGAAGCGGCGTAATGGCAATGACACGGTTTGTTCCTTCTTGCGTCGATTCTGCGGCGACTCCGGGAGGTACAAAATAAAAAACAAGAAGAGGAAGAAAAGGGACAGACGAACAGGATAGGCAAGGGTGGGACGAGATCAATGGAACGAGATCTCGCCACGGGTTCACGGTGCACATATTCCTCTCCGGAGATATTACGATTCTCTTGTTGCCTCGCAGGTAAGTTATCTGGCAGAGGGACCGGATAACTTTGGTGACGTTTTTAGCGTTGCAAATAAAGCAGCGAACAGCTCCGGGCGTGTTCAAGCGAGGATACTATTTTTAGCGGGGGCCTGCATCCTTTGTAGATCCTCCAATTTATTCCCTCGGGGAACTTTTTGACCAACCGATCGCCAATCCGTTCTGGGTTCTTTGATCTTCGCGAGGCTGCACTCGCCAAGTTCTCGAACGTCCACTTGTCCTCTTACTTTGTCAGCCGACGCAATTAATCGGGCGTCGATAAAAGGCATACCTGGTTCCTCTCGCTCTCTGCGCTTGGATGCCAGCTCGAATTTTTCGCAACTTCCGCGTTATACGTATCCGCGGGGCTGTGAAAACCTCGAGTTTCCGTTAGCGGGACGTGAAAAACAAAGTTTGACCGAGAAAGTTGGCGAAGTTCCGATGCACCGAGGGGTCAGATAGTTCGATCGCGGCGGAAAGTTCGAATGCCTCGGAACTTCTGACACCGCGAGCTGCACCCGTCAGATTTATGGACACGGCAGCGGGAAAAACTAACGGATACGTCAATAGCGATTCTACCCGGTTCTGGGTGTATTCTGTTCTGGATCTCTCGAAATTTATTTGCAACAAGGAATAAATTCAACGCGAATACCAACGCAATAATTGATATGGCTACGTTCAAAATTTAAATAACACGTAACTCCGGCGTTCTCGAAGCTTTTCTAAATAATCCTGGGCATACGCGACGAATGCCACGACGGAAAATTTATAAGTACAAATTCTATGAACACGCACGATCGTAACAGGACCATGAAACACTAATGTTTCCTTTCATCCACGATACACGTATATATTACCGTCGTCTCTGTACACGCCAGCACGTGTAGCCCGAAAATCAGTCGGCAAGTCGTGTGCAGATACGAGTCGCAATTAGAGTAGCATAAACAGCAATTAGGAATACGAAATCGTGCGGTCGAATCGTACCGCGGAGCGCGAGGAAAATAGTACCGCGATACAGATCTCCCTAGCCCGCTATCGTTCCGCGTTTATCACTCTGCCGTGATATTACGGTGGTTGCCGGAAGTGAACCGCGTAGACATAGCGCTGGCGTGGTTGTTTGTCCAGGAATCTATTCGAGTTTGCACCGAGTCGCCGTTACAGTCTGCCATCCGTTCGTTTCTTTTTCGCGTCCCTTTTTCGTTCCGTCTGCGTCGCGGAGAGGAAACAAGGGTTCCCGGCCGGCATTTCTAGACAGCACGACGGTTAAAAACGAACGAAACGCGGCGGAGCCAGGCGGAATTATCGTCCAGTGTTTGGAAAGTTCCGATACGAACGCTGGAAGTAGTCGAAGAAGCGTGTCCCGGGGTGAAATAAATCGTCTGGGTGCGGTTGTTTAATGAACGTTTTCGGAATTTTGCGCACCGCGCAGTGAACGTTAATCTTGGCACAGCGCTTTGTTGGATCCTGGCACTCTCGGTTGATTAATTTAACGCAGGCCTTTAAAGGGGGCACGATTTTCGTAGCCCGGTTACGATTTCGATGATGTTTGCTCGAACGTTTGCATGAAACGAAGCTTGTAATTGTCCGCGCTGCAATCGAATCGCACTGCAATGCTGCTAGGGTAATAGAAGTTCTTGAAATCTCGTGGATCGACTCAGACACGCGCGACAATTTTACCCAGAAATCTGAATCGTGTACGCATACTTCGTTCGGTGCGTCGATTCGAGTTAATTGGTCGAAGCAGCTGGCAAACAGGAACACCTGGCGAGCGAGAGATCCAAAGTCGAAACCAGATCCATCGACCATTTCATTATCTCCAAACTGCATCGAGTTTCTTTTAACTCTCTGCCAGCGTAGTTGTAATATCTTAATTCCATTCCGGACCGTATCCTCGTCTCGCTTTGGAACTTTCGTTTTTACTTCGTCGCAAAGGGTTTTCTATTAATACACCCCGCGGTTGAAACGGCCTCGTAAATCTCTGTCGGGGAACAAAAAAACAGAAGAATCGGTAAACGGTTACAAAATTATACAGGCGATTAACCCTCGTACGTTGGCGCAAACGAAGCCACGACGGGGAAGAGATTGTTGAATCGCGAGAATAAAGCCTCTCGTCCGGTTAATCGCGATTCGAGCCGTGAAATGGGCGGTCGAGGTCAATTTCGAACCGGGAGTCAATTATTTCTATAAATCTGCCGACTGCAACGGCGTCCATTGATTAGCTTGTCCCCATCGGAGAGATGGGTTGCGCGTGACAGGGGGTAGCCCGTAAAATTAGCAGTGTAAATCATCCCCCGGCGCGGCGCTTTTTATCGTTTGCTTTCTTATGCGAACGTCGTCGCCGCCCATCGTTCCCATCGACGGACGTCTGCCTTTTTCTTGCTGTAACTTTTCCATTTGCTTTTACAGCCCACGTGGCGTTTATGGGGCGAGGAAAGGGCCGATGGTGTTATATACACGGTGTACCTGAAGAAGGTTCGATATCACAGGCCGACCAGGAGCCTCTCTGCATCGGTAAGGATCACCTTTACTTACTGCACTTTCTTCTTTTATGGAGCATAATATTACATTTTTGAGCTCTCGAGTTCTACAGATTCAACGTTCGCGACGTTTTGGTTTATCAAATTTCTTAGATCCTGGATTTATGAATTTTTCAGTTCAGAAATGTAGCTCTCAAGTTTTTCTTTAATGAGATCTAGCATCACTCTCGAATTTTTCTTCAGTCCTCGAATTCTCACGCCCTTCAGTTCGCGATTTTCCAAGTTCTCGGGTAGGCTGAATTTTGCAATTTGTTTCAATAAAACTGCGATGTTTCCTTCGACCAGGACTCCGACGACGAGATCTCGCATCTAGAATGGGAGACGGTGAGGGTGCGTTTCCTAAAGGCTGGTACCGTCCAACGGCTGGTAGAGAGTCTGGCAAACGACGACGGGGAACTCGAGTCGACGTACATCAACGTCTTCTTGGCGACGTATCGCGCGTTCACGACGCCCCGGGAAGTCCTGGAGCTATTGTTGACCAGGTACGACGCCCTCGACGAGGGATCCGGCGCCCTGGCAGGTGAACAGCACCGAAAGACTCTGGTGCAGGCACTTCATGTCTGGCTGGACGCGTACCCCGGTGATTGGAAGTCGCCACCGAATCATCCTTTGCTCGGCAGACTCTTGGACTTCACGCACCGAAGACTTCCTGGCTCTGAGCTCGAGCTGAAGGCGAGGCATCGATTGCACAGGTTTCAGCGCGAGGATCAATTGGGTAAGGGAAACTTTCGACAGTACTCGTGTCGCTTAGAAAATGTCTTAATCGACTTGCTACTAAATTGTTGCGACTCCATGAGGTTCAAATACGATTACCCGGCGAAGCGATTTGAGGCTGATATCGAAATGGAAATGGGTACGACGCGTAGTCGAGTCGACAAGTGTTACGCAGATGGCAAGACGCGTGGAAAGGGTTGCTCGGTTAGGGAACTTTTTCGTACACAGCTCCATCGCCTTTCACGCGTCACTCGACGTTCGTCGAAATTTTAGAACCTTCGAACCTCTGAGACAAAATTCAGAACTGGTAGCATGGTTGTTACCAAAGTATCAACACTGTCTCCGCGTAAACGAACGTATAGCGCCGCGACGCATTTTCTTCGTAATTGTAACATTACGCATCGGACGGATGTTTACAATGACCGTGTCTCGATTCACTGTATCAGTAGATATTCTCGGCAACTTGTAACGACCGGTTTGACTGACTCATCGTTCAGAATACGCACGTTTTCTTTCACGCTTTGGAATATAATATGTTTCAGATTCCTGCATGGTGTACGACAATGGTCGGTTACCGCGTGGTTCCCCGGATCACATCGTGGATCACTGGACGAACTACAGTTTCCCCGAGGTTCCGCACCGCCATCTCGCCGAGCAATTAACCCGCATGGACGCCGAGGTGTTCAAGAAGCTCGTGGCCCATCAGTGCCTCGGTGCTGTTTGGTCTAGGAGGGATCGTTCTAGGAGCCACGACGCGGCCACTGTATTGGCAACGGTGAACCAGTTCAATGCTGTCTCCCTTCGCGTTATATCCACGGTACTGATGGACCCAACGCTGAAGTCCCAGGAACGGGCGAGGATCCTCGAGACGTGGATCGACATTGCTCAAGAGCTACGGGTGTTGAAGAACTTCAGTAGCCTGAAGGCCATCGTGTCCGGCCTTCAGAGTAATCCGGTGTACAGGTTAGAGAAGTGTTGGCAGTGCATGCCCAGGGAGAAGCACGAGTTGTTCAGGGAGCTGGAGAGGATCTTCTCGGAGGAGAACAACGCGTGGACGCAGCGGGAGCTTTTGATCAAGGAGGGCACGGCGAAGTTCGCGGACACCGCCGGCAGAAGCGATAGGCATTTGCAGAAGCTGTTCCAGAAGCAGAACACGCACGCGGGCGTAAGTGGAACTTAACAGTAATAACTGTTTGAACTGTTCAGGAAATTTCAGGATGTCCAAGGTCGTAATTTAACCATTGTCCTCTCTTTTTAGAATATCAGCTACGGAACGATACCGTATCTGGGAACGTTCCTGACGGATCTCACCATGATTGACACCGCGATACCGGACACGATCGCCGAGGGCCTGATCAACTTCGATAAAAGACGGAAGGAGTTCGAGGTACTAGCCAGGATAAGGCTGCTCCAAGGTGCCGCGAACGCCTACAATTTCAGCACCGATCCGTTGTTCGATCGTTGGTTCCATTCCGTGGTGGTGCTCGACGATCGGGAAGCGTACAAGCTGAGCTGCCAGATCGAGCCGCCGCCACCTGGAAACACTCTGAGCAATCGTGGCAAGAAGAAGCAGGTCAGCATGCTCTTCCTGATCTCGTTAATACGATACCGTCCTCGATCACTCGTTTCCCGCGAGAAGCTTCAGCCCAGACTTGTCTTGCAGAGTCATCAGGGTCATCGTAAAAACGACTCGATAGCCTCTACGTCGAGTTCGAGCAGCTCCCAGTTTTATTGCGACCTGGATTCTCTGCCAAGCTCGCCGCACAACTCTCTCGATCGGCGCACCTCGCCATCCCAGTTGTCTAGCTCTTCCTCCAGCTCGTCTTTACCATCCTTGGATGTGTCCCTGAGTTCTGGAGGGGGGAACGGCGCCGTCGCGAGCCAACACAACCGACTAGCACCGCCGACTGCCATCACGGCCAACGGGAACAGCACGAATCTCGTTGGCCTGTCGAGCCCGAGTCACTCGCACAAGAGCTCGCCAGATTTTTATATTATCAAAGTGACCATGGAGAGCGACAACGTTGAGACTGACGGTGTGGTGCTGTACAAGTCGATCATGCTCTCGAACAACGAGAGGACGCCGCAAGTGATACGCAACGCGATGCTGAAGCTGGGAATAGAGGGCAGCCCGGATCAGTACACCCTCGCCCAGGTTCTGCCCGATCGCGAGATGGTCTTGCCGAACTCGGCGAACGTTTACTACGCCGTGAACACCGCGCACAATCTCAATTTCATTCTACGACCTAGAAGGGAGCCCAACGAGAGCGCCACGGATAGCCCCAAGAGCAAGACGAGCCACAAGCGGTAGTGTTGAACGTTCCGGAGACAATTAGGTTGACAAATTGCATTTTCAACAGGACGTTGTTGTCGACGATAATCACGTGGAATATTCCGGAACGACGTCGTGCCCCGGGACGTTGATAGCGCAACGAAGAACTGTTTGGCCGACAGCTACAAAAGGAATCTCATTATAGATATTCTGATGGTGCGTTCATCATCTTTTCTTTTACATTTTTTACCCATGACAGTACCGACGTTCGTGTTTTGTATCGCGAGGTTTTCTCTTCTCTTTTTTTTCTTTTTTAAAGCGATAATAGCGAACGATGCATTTGAAACGCGTCGCACCGTTAACGGGACGCCGTACAATTGTACCTTCATCTTGTCTAATATTTCGTTTTTTTTTTGTTTTTTTTCTTACTCACCCATCGCACACAGTCGTGCTAGCACGACGCTACCCCCGTGCCTGTACACGATACCCGAGTATGGCAATTAATGTTACTCGCGCGATTCGCGGTCTAATGTAGCGTATTAAGTTCATATTGGCGCGAGTCGAGTTAGGTCTTTTATCGGCGCACACACGTGAAACGAACAAAGACGAAATAGGTAGACGGGATAGGCGCGCGAGTTTAACGCGTTCGTGTGCAGCCCACGTGTAATTTATAAAGAAATCCTTGCGGATCCCAAGAGATTACGACGATGAAAATTGTGACGAGGCGTGTAAAGCGTATCCCGCGTGTGGATCATTGTGATTTTGTACATAACTTTAGTTTCGTAGTGTGGCTTCGAACGCGATCGATCGGCCACGTGAATCACGCGGACCCAATGAAACAATTGTCAATTACCTTTCTCTGCTAATCGTAAACGAAAAAGAACAGAGCGAAGAAACAAAACAGAATGAAAAGAAAGGAAAGATAGAGGTCGGGAATAAGAAGAAATTGTTCAAACAACCATTCGTCCATTCCATTTGTGATCCATTTTTTTCTAGCCTTGCATCCGCGACACTGATGCGAGGAGCAGAGAAACTTTCTTCTGTGATATTGGAATCTCTCATTTCGGCTTTGGACTAATTCGATATAGAAAAAAAAAACAAAGATTGAAAGAAAAACCGAAATCGAGCACACGCATACTTGCGAATAATTGTCGAATACTCGTTCCGATATCGAAGCTAGAGCACACGTTTGAACGCGTGTTCGAACGTGTACGTTGATATATTTTTACAAGGACCTGCATGCGTTAACGTAAATAGAAACAAGGCATAAGCACGGACACAATGATTGCAGGATCCAAGCTGGGTCGATGCAGCTCGCGAATTAGCATCGACTTGCTTGGATATCCCCAATGAATCGTTTAGTTTAGGCAATTTTGTACTTACCTCTTATCGACCCTGATTTCCCTGGAACGTCTCTAACTAGCTGTAACTGTTTCGTGTACGTGTTAATTCTTGATTGAAATTCCGCGCAAAGTGTGTGTAATGCGAGTCGATAAAAGTGAGAATAGATGGCCTAAAATTTTACCGAACCTCTTTTACTCGTGCGACTAACAGAGCCAGTGTTTCTCTTAACATGGTGCAAGTTCGATTTTGGAAGAAATACACCGCCGCTCTAATCTCAATGTACAAATGAACGCAACCGTCCGAGAAGCGATGGTGAAGTAATTAAAAGGGGTGCGTGTATCATGAAAATATGAACTTACACCATACGAAGAGAGAACTGTTCAATTTTCTTAACACAATCCACAACTGCGTCCCACGTTCTCGATCACGTTTCCAAAATTTCCCCCCCGAACGATTAACCCTCTCCTATAACACGATTCTTTTCACCCTATATACCTTATCCACTACTAAACCATCCGTATCACTCTAATCTCTTTTTGTTACCCGTCGAAGGTACCAGAAATCCCGCATCAATCCCTGTGTCATCGTCGTTTATCGAGTCACGCATCGAGAACAAACCTTTCCATCAAACATCTATCTCGAACAGAAAACGGGAGGATGATCAGATCGTTGCCGTGCATAGGCCGTTGGAAAACCAAGTCGCGTGGCCTTTGCTGATGACTTCCGGTATGCCAGCATATCCGGCACGCGAACCTGTTGATCCCTTTCCACGAGTGTGCAAGTAGCCTGTCAGTGCAGCAGAACCATGCAGGTAGGTCCGCTCCTTGTTCACGTTCAGTAAAAGGAAACGGTCTGGGGAGGGGGTGGGGGATGGGGGGGCTTGCGTGGGGTGAAACTAATGTTAACAGTTTGGACAAACGGCCTGCAATCGTTCAGGCAAGGGAGCAAGGGCGACCCAACAGCTCCCTTCCCCCTTTTTCACTGGGACGATCGATGCGATAAGGGCGAGCTTTCTCGCCCTGTCAGCCACGCGTGCTTGATAACGCGCCTCGGGTCCGACAAACTGGCTCAAGGTCAGGCTTACGTCAGAAACGCGGAACCCGATGAATTCGGACGTGCATGCTGATAGAGGCTTGATTGATCCTGTGTATCGGTTTCTTGCAACGTGTTCCGCGCGTTCGTTAATGTGATTACGGGCGAACCACTCGGAACATTGCGGGTCAATTGCGTTCTGACGGGGTATGTGGGCAGGTCTGATTGATTTTCAGTCCGGATTCACCTTGAACCCAATGGGAAATATATGTTGATGCGATTTTAATTGGCCATGAATTTTACGCAGATCGATCGGTACAGTGGTGTATTAATTAATTTTCTCTATTGGTTCATTCACGAGGGGGGGGGGGTAGCTTCGTCAACGGATTTAACGGATTTGTCCGTAGATTGATTCGTTTATTATTTTTGTCGATGCTGCTTCTCGTTTGGAATAATGTCGTTAGTTTCGTTTGGGAAGCTTTCCTCATTTGTCGTTGGCAGAAGTCGATCGCTGATCTGGCTACAATTGACATTGAACAGTTCGCTGTCAGCGTGCATTTGTTCGTCGAGAACGCGGTCGCTGTTGTTTACCTATTTACTTTCTTTGGTGTTCGTCTCGCGTCGGTCACCCACGTCACAGTTTCAATTTAGAGAGCTAACGCTCGCATCGCGTGTCTGGCCGCGATCGGCAGTATCTACTGCGCCGTTGAATTAACAGCGAGAACAATCAATTCCCTCCTCCATACAATTCATATCAATATTTGTCAGCATCCAGTCTATTTCCACTCCCTCTATACTTCTAATGCTGCTCAACCCCCGTTCAAACTTCACCCCTCCATCCCCCGGTGGCGACCTAAATTAAGAACCCTCTCGGTATTACAAATATTTAAACCAACTCGTTACCTCCAAATTAATCTCCCCGTGGCCAACGGCAATTTGATTCCACCCAATGTACCTTTTATCCGACATAGAAAGAACATCCGCAATTTACAATCGCCCCGATAATTTACGAAACACCCGGACGATCCCGATCTCACGATCCACCGTCACCGTCGAAAATCAAATTTCCCCCCCGCAGGCAATACCTTCGCGTGCCAAGGTTGCCTCGCGATTCCATTTCGGATTTGTGGCGGGTAAAAAAGCTCGCGACACCCTCTCCACAGGGGCTCGTTCGTGCGAGCTTGCGCCCTGCCGCCTGCCGCCATTCTCCAACGATCCTCCAGACGGCGGTGCTGCTTCGCGATGTGCCGTCCACCCCCGCGCCCCTCGAGGCCACCCCTAGCCACCGATTGAACCGGTGAACCGGAGTCGAAGCAACCCCCAGCTAAGCCCTCGGTCGAGAGGCAGTCGTGAGCTTGGTGCCGAGCTGGGGCGATGCTCGTCGCTCGCGTGTGCTTCGCGTTTGCACCGAGTGCTCGCCATTCCGTGTCGTTACACGCGTCGTTTGTCCCGCATCGACATCGTCGCGGTCGATCGTCGTCGTTGCCGCCCTCGACCTCGCGATCGTCGTCGTCGTCGTCGTCGTCGTGGTTCTCACGGTTCACGTCGTCGCTGCCCCGCTCGAAGCTGCTGCCGCAACGAGGCCCGTCGGTGCAACGACCGTGCGACCCGCGGGCAGCTGCACGTGAGCACGGCCTTGGATCCAACGCGAGATGAGAAGAAACGTGAGTCTCGTGAGTCGACCTCGCGTACGTCCTCTCGGATACGAGATTCAAGGGCAGAAAGCTTCTGACGGCGGGGTCAATCTCGAGCGGTGGCGCGAGATGGCAGAGGTTCCCGTGAGAGACACCGTTCGGAGCGTCTTGGTCTCCTCGGGCCGGATGCTTCTGGCTGTACTCTGCGATCGCTGCCCGCCCTCGGCTTCCGTCGGATCCGTCTGACTTCCGTTCAGCGTTTACCGTTTGAGTTCCGTTGATTCGGGATGAAGGACTATAGAAGTTGAGTCGAAGAAGTGGCTTATTTTTGTTGCCTCGATAAATGTGTCTCGGTAGATTGTACGGTGGCACGCTGTCGCCCGTTGTTGCGTGTGGCTTGGATTGAATCGAATGACTTGCCGTATCGTACGGGGTGGAAGTTGGGTTTCGTACAGCTTGGATACGGTCTGGAGAGTTTTCTACGTTTCGTTGATGGTTTGGGGTTGATTTTGTTCCTTTGTCTTTGGATCGGAATAAGCGGTTAAGTTCAGGGCGGGACAATACTTTCAGAAGCCCCTTTTTAATTTGCCAATTAACGAGGGGAAGCCACCAAACCTTGCGGTCTGCTTTCGATAAAATAATGCAGGCTGATAGATAATTAAATACCGAGTATTATAGCTTTCAAACACAAACACTTGACGATATACAAATTTCTAATTGAAATGGCTAATGGAAGAATCTTCCCTGTGACGTTAAATGCTTGCCAGCCCGTGACAACAAATCCCGTCATATTTCACCCCGAAATCGATAAGCACTTCTCTGTTTCCCAAATATTTATAACTCGAACACCGCCGCGATCTTTCGCGGTGACAGACTGCGTCGCGCGTAAATCTACAAGTGTTTTGACAAAAGAATCGCGGTTACAATTTTCACGTGCAATCGTAGATAAGAAGAGGAGAGAAGAGAGCAGCAAGAGAAACGAGCTGCGTTTATCGCGCTATTTCTTCCCTGAAAAAAAAAACCACAGAGTTTCCACTCGGCTGAGCACTTAATTCCCTAATATCGGCGCGAGCCTGTTTCAACCCCCAGAAAACCACCCTCTGCCTGATGGTTCCTCCGCCACGTACCGCCGCTATTTTCAGCGGATCTTCGCGTCTCGCTATCTCTGTTTCCCTGGCATCGCTCTTTATCTTCGTCTAGGCCACTTCCGCTTGGCCACGAGTTACTCGTGGCCCAAAGTCAAGTGGCCAGCACCCCTTTTTACCCCCCTTTTTTTCACGTTTCACGTGTTCATCACGTACCGCCCCTGTAACCTCCACTTGTATCCCGCTTACATTTTTATTCTCCTCTCCAACCCATCCTCCCCTAGTCCCCTTCGCCCCTGTTCCTTTTGCGATCGTGCTTCGAGCGTAATTTCGGTTTCAGTTTTATCCCCGTCCTTGTGCCTGCTGGCACATCGAGCTGTTCGATATTTGCATTATTTTTTGGTTCGCCTTGAACTGTTCCGTACCGTCCAACGTCGTATAGGATTTCAGTTCTCCGCTTTTTCTGCGCAACCGTCTGCGGGGCGCGTTTTCGCCGAACAGAACGAATCAATTAAACGTGACTCGAGTTCAATGGAAACGGAGGCATTCGAGGGGTTTTCTTTCTCGAAATTGCGTATGCACGTGTCTCGCCAGCAACGCCGTTCCGTTTGGACTTCAGCAATAATCGATTTCTCGGCCAGTCAATTTCGTTTTATCGAAATTGGGGAACGTTCGGAAATAGTGCCGATGTACGGTATGTTTTGAACTTCATTGAACCGTTCTTTGATGCCGTCCTCGCAGTCGCAACAACTTTTCCACCGCGAGCCGCCAAATGTGCCTCGAATATCGTACATTTCCCGCTGCACTTTGTTCCCATCAATTTCCCATTGTCTCATCCGTATCTCTTTCATCACTGTCCCGCATCGTTCTTCCTTTCACCGCCGCCACCACCCTGCCGTCCCTCCCCGGCGTTTCCAGCACGTACAGGAAATATTCCTTGTCTTTTATTATTAGCCATCGTCGCCTCTGTTGATGCCATCACCGCCCCTTCACGCCCCCGTTTCGCACCGCCCGTCCTGACCAGATACTCGCATCTCGCGCAACGTTCCTCTTTCTGCGCTAGAAAGATCGATCTGTCGCGCGATGTCGGCCACGCACACAGCCGGGTCGAACGATCGCGATTTTCATAAAAGCGTTCGACGGCCACTTTTCAGAGCGAGCCCCGGGGCCCCGGGGATGCATCGTTGATTAAGGTCGACTGCCGAATTCGTCGCGATTGACAGATCTGTCAATGAGCGTTTTTCATTTCGCGGTTGTATATTCCCCCGCGATTATCCGACTGTCCTCGGATATCCTCGGGATATCAGATTGCCTGTCGATTCGAAGGCCCCGAGGCCTGCGAGCGCAGAGATATTACTGGAACGCCTGCGTCTGATCGGAAACGGGAGAGTTAATCGAAGTTTCTCTGCAATGGTCAGCGATAAGGTTGCAGTATGTTTTTCGGGATGGAACTGAAGGAGACAGTCCCCGTAGGCATCTTCTGTTCTCTTCTTCGCAGAAATCCATTGTGAACTGTTGGGCGAGCAGAAAAACGTTAGAGGCAATTGCGAGGAATCTCTGTTTTCCCGATAACAACGACGCAACGTTTTTCGATGTTTTTAATAAAAATGCAATTCTCGAGAGGTCTGCAAACCGCGTTAACGATAGCGATAAAAAAGAAATATATAGTTAGGGAAGTCGAGTTACTGAGGAATCTGAGGAAACGCAGCGGCTGCTAATCGTACGAAACTCGATTGATAAGTTCTTCAATCAGGCCGCCATTGTCGTTCCACGGGCGCACTAAAGTGGCACGATAAATTAATTTCCCCGTAGTTTTATTGTCGTAATCGCGGCGACCACTCCATTCCAATAAAATCTTTTAACCTTTCACTCGGCTCTTTAGTTCCGCTTAGGAAACAACGAACCGATTTTCTTGAGCTTGAATTATCTCGCGCGACTCGGCGCAACAAATCCGTCGGTATTGTTTACGACGGGCGACCCGAATAATTTCTTCGTTCATCAGCTGGAGTCGATTACGAGTTATTCATTCCTTGTACGGTGAACACTTGAATAGGACGATTCCGCGGGTATTTCAATTGCAAATTAACCTCCGGTCGGAAAACAGGATTTTCGAAGTTTGTTTGGTCCGACGGTACGAACTCCCAACTCTGTCCACCTTGATTCCTCGTGGACGTGGACCGATAAAAATTACTCGAAATTGCTTTGGGCATCGATCGCTCCTGATTACGTATTCATGACGCGCTGTCTCACCGGTAGCTATCTCGCCAGACGTTTTACGACGTCACCTAATCCGCGGAGCGATATACGTCCAAGCTTCCAAGTTTTATTTCGTTGTGTGTGAAAATCGTGGAAAATATAAGATACGTTCGTATGGGAAATAAATGTTTTGTTGATTTGATCGACATTTTTGTTATTGCGATAGATCGCGCATATTATGTGCAAAAGAATGTGGCGTTAGGATATATTTTTTTAAATAAATTATTAGGAGATTGCGGGGTAGTATTATCAGTTACTTTTTAATAAATATAATGTTAACCTCTATTTTTGCCGTGAAAAAATATTAGATTGTTTAATATTCTGCGACGTTCTCCCCGATGAATTTGAAGTCTGTTATTACTTTTATATCCTCGGTACCCTTTGAACGTCGCTGGTAAATTATGGGGCGCCGCGATTATTATTGACCAGCGTTCAGAAACGAAGAAGAATTCTATTGCCGTTTTCTTCCTCATCGATGGGCGAAGTCACCAGTGATATTGGTGTTCATTTTTCATCACAAATTGAGTTCCTTTCAATGTTATCGCGACACAGCGTGTCCCGTTCGATCGAAGTCGATTTCCCGTTTCCTCCATTGCGATCACGTCCTGGGATTATTCCGCGAAGAAGGTTCCTTTCTTCGACAAATCGAGGCGAACCAACTCGGTTAAAATTTCTACAGAACGTCGTGCAACCTTGCACCAACGTCGCACGATGCAGGACGAGGTTCTTTTATTAGAGAAAGAAAAAAGAAAACGGGCACGTAAAGAGTTGATTGGCCGGATCTGCTTACGAGCATCCGACATTTCGGTCATTTTTATCTCTGTTAGAATCGAACAATCGCGTTGGATGAATGATGAAACACGAATGGATGGAATCGGTGGTATCGATCTCGAAATCCTGGCTTGAAACTTTTCGCCTGGTCCCGAACTATCAAAGACATCTTCCCTCGTGAGCGTGTATACGTCCACGGGAAAACTTTTCTTGCTCGAAGATTATTATTTCAATGCTATCACGCGCAGTGGTTCGGGTACTTCGTTCTTTTCTCCTAGAACGACGAGGGTTAATTCGAAGAGATTGTTTGGCCGGGGAAGTTACTGGTTTCCACGTTATCCGTCGAAAGACTTCTGAAAAATCTCCTTCGGTTTGCGGCAGCTTCAGTTGAAATTTTTAACCGGCAAAGTGAACCAGAATAATGCGAGGGATTAATCGGTGAATATGGATAAAGCAGGTCGCGATTCGGCTTCGAAATATGCGAACGTAATCGAAGCGTCGTATTATTGCCAATAAACGTGTGGATTAGTCGGCGGCACTAATGGGTTAAATTCGTTGAAAGTTTTGGACGAATGAAATGAACAATTCGATTAAATTAACAGTATTTACCGATGGAGTGAAGCATTGTGCAGCACTAAAGTATAATTACGCCGTCGCGAACAGGTCGTTCCGATAAAATTTGTTAGCATTAACCAATACAATATTTGTTAAAATATCCCGGCCACGGGATCCGCATCAACGATACAATTTCGGTGGCCATTAATCGTTTTGAACTGCACGAAATTATTATTTTGTGTGTCCACAAAATGAATTGTCGCGAAAAATTAACTGGAAATTGCAGAAAAATTGATTGTTTATAATACTTCGAGTTGCCATTTCATTATAATTATTCACCATCTCCGATTATCCATTTGGACGAAAGTAAACCACACCGTGGACAAAAATGTATGCGATATGACTTGTATGACTAATACCGGAACAGGCACGAATTAAAAGGCCAGCTGATTCGAAACGTTATCGCTTACGAAATCTTTCTTCGAAGTAAATTGGGTTAGAGGTGTTTGCATGCTCGCGTAACCGTGTGTGCACAATATTTCAAGGCTTAATTGGTGTCACGGTAGGCAGGTAGCCTGCACCGCTGAATCGTTCTGTTTTCTTTCGCCGAGGACGAGGGTGCTTTCGGTTACTCTGTTCTTTTCTTTTCAGATCCTATACGCTTGTAGTTCGCGAACTCGTGTCCCCGTACTGATTCGATCACGCGCGTACCTGACTTGACGGACCAATTACGCAGGCTAATATTCGTACACACAGTTAATCACTTAACTGATTTCTTCGTTGCGGCCAATACCGTCGATTAAATTTTTCTTTCCTTTCGCTGGAAGCAGAAAATTTCTAGATGTCCTCGATTACTTTCCTGTTCGGTTACTCAAGCTCTGGTGTGAAAATTAAATCGTTTCGAAATTATTTTATCGGGCCACCGCCGAATAATAATAATTCCTTGGAACTTGTAACGCACAGACTCGAACATTTAAATTGGATATAACAAAATCTTTCCTGACAGATGATCGCAAGATTATTTAATTTTATTTCCGTTGTATTAAAAAATGCTTAGGTCGTCGACAGCAATATTGCATTAATGAATTATCCAATTATCGGCCATCTGGAGTTGGCCTAACAACGAGCCAGGTGGTACAAAAAGTAGGCGTCACTGATTTTTGGATGACGTGGCGTTCAACGCACGAAGGATGGCCGATCGGTGTCACGGTGCACGGGTTTCTAGTTCGCCAGCTAAGGCAAATTGTATTTCTCCTTTCTCCCGGCGTAAACAGCACTCAGGCAACCGCGTAATTATTCCACGGTTAGAGATTCGTTGAAAAACGACAGTCAAATTTCTACGGCTACACAGACTTCGAAAGGGAACAGATCCGCTTTACACCTTCCCGAGAAAAAAACTTTCACGACGTTTCTTCGAATGTTCGCGTAAAATTCTCAAATTATATATACCGCCGGTTAATGGACGCTATTATTCCCTTTTTCCCCCAACGATCGAAATAGTCGAGAAGGGGACGACAACACGGGCGACGATTGAGCCATTCGACGTTGATTCCCCGTGAATTGGACTAATTGACAGCCCGGGGGACCGGGTTCTTCGATATCCAGCGAAAGATTTTCGTTCGAGGCGAACGTCGGTGTGTTTTCTTTTCTTAATTGGAAACGGCGGTCCCGTCTGTTTGATTAGACTTTCCGATCACACGGATCTTCGAACCTCGTTTCATTCCATTCATCGAGGGCCTCGCGGATGCTAACCCTCGAATCCTTTAATTTCTTTCAATCGCATCGAAGAGCGAATAACGAAATGGGGAGAAACGATCATTTCAGTAAAAGCGCGAACTCGCGGCACCAAGGATTCCCGAATATTCGGCCTCGAAATGCTCCCCGCGACAAAAGGGGAATCATCCCCGAAAACCAGGTAGTTTTCTCCGCGCCACCGAACAGGAACAACACCCAGGTCCTTTGTGACATTCATTTTAATTTTCACTTCAGCGAGCCCCTTTCAAACCCCGCTTCGACAATAGGTCCCACACCCCGGACATATTCCACGCCGTCCAGCCTTAATCTTTCCCAGCGTTCCCCCGATTGTTCTTGCGCTACAAAGATTTCGCGTTCGTCTCCGCTATTTAATAGGGTCTCCCTTTTAATCAGCGCTGGGACGCGATGCGCCGGGCCCCGACGCTGAAACGGAGTCCACGCGTTTCAGCCTCGCTGTCGCCTGGCCCCGTGACCTTTTATCCGTCGCCCCTTATCCCGGAGGGTAGACGGTCTTTTTTCTTCTTCGAAGAACTCGTCAGCAACATCGGTGAAAAGTTGCTGGCTAATAAGCGGCACGGGTAGCCGAGCCTCTGGCGTTGAATCGGCTCGTTTCCTTCGCCGAGGCAGAAGACTAGGCTTGCCTCTCCTTTCTCCTCTCGTAACACTTTCCAGCCCTCGACCTCGTGGCCGAGGATCGATCCCTGTGACGTGGTGCGTGAGCACGCCTTCCGCGGGGAAGAAAAAAAAAAACACGTAGTGGGGGCGAACACGTTAATAACTAATAGCAATGCTCGTCCGTGGCGGCGTGTGCATATATTCCTCGCGTGCTGTATAGGTCGGGCCAAACGTTCGGGTCGAAACGATAACCCATTTGCATTCGTGAAACTGCCCGCGAAGGCCGTTCGCCACGTTGAACGATCGCACGGTGATTTATGGTCGTAGCCAGTGGCTGCGACGCTCTTGAAATTGCTGGACGACACTTGAAAAGCGTTTAGGGCTCTTAGCCGGATCGTTAGGGGGTGGCCCTCCATTTCTCTCCCCCATTTTTTTTTTTTTTATTTCCGTTGGAGATTGATTTTTTGAAGGAGCTGTGATTCGCCGATGGTTCCGTCGGTTACAAAAATGACGAAGTCTGGAGGGGGTAGCTTTTTGTAGCTCTCCTTTTTTCGCGTCACTCGTATTTGAATTGGAAATTCGACGGAGCGAAGTGTCGTATATTTTAACAATAAAATGAGATTTGGCTTTGGAGCGGAAATTTCGTTCCAAAGTAACGCGTAAAATTATCGCCCCGATAATACGTTCTATCGTGGAAGTTTCCTTTCGCCCCACCTTTTCGGACGACAGGTAGGGGCGCCTCTTTTCATCCGCGCGCGGAAACTTGAACGCGTTCGTGGCGATGGCTGCGCGCGGCCGTACGTTGCTCGACGGTCCGACTCGCGATGCAGAGAACAGTCTCGTTTCTGTTGCACGCGTGAGTAATAAACTGATACGTCGAGTTGGCGAGCCAGCCTCGACGAAAGTATTGTTCCTCACGCGCGGCTCTCACGCCGCACTCGACCGCGAGCACTACCGAGCGCACGCGTGTCCGCGAATTTTCTTGAACGAGGCCCCGTTCGAAAGCTGTGCCGCTTTTGTTCCCCTTTCGCCATTGTGCCTCCTCCCCATTTGGTATCGACGGGCCGCGTCACTTCGACCGGGCACAATAAACAATCTATTCGCGCAAAGAAATACGCTACACAGCCCGTTTGCGTATTCTTGGCGGATCGTTCGCGCCCCGTTCCAATGCACTTTCACGAGCCGCCACTTGTCCACGGTTGGATGGACTGGAAATTAACCTGAATATTTATTCGCAATCTCTTAACCCAAATCTCTGATAAAACTCGATGTTTGAACTAAATGTGTCGATCCTTGGCCAAAGGAGATCGCGAGTACACGAAAGGTCGACGGAAGTCGGCTGGAAAACGGGAGAGGCGTTGCGTATTTTTATATCACGGCTTCTTTCGGCTCGCGTGTTTTATCCGCGTGGGGAGAACTGGCGCGATCAAGGGGTTGCCTTATGCTGCGAGCCAACCCCCGGCGCGTTTCGTTGCGAGTTTATCGTGCCGGTGTTCTTCCTGAGATCGTGGGCCGCGCGTGAACGATCGCGGGGTCGACGCGATCGTTGCAATTTCCTTGCGAGCTTTCGCACTCGACGCAAATTGATCGCAGGCCTTTTTTTCGATTCTATTCTCGTTGATGTACGGAGCGCACGATAACTGGGCGACTGTCTTTGTATATCCTCGGAAGCGTTTTTGTTCGAAACGCTACTGCGCTGTGGCAGCAATAATAATAATAATAATAACATTTCGATATTATGTCGGAATTGCAGAATACGTAAATCGAGCATTAATAATTGGCCATTGTTTAAGACGGAATTAAGCGTTGTCGCATTGCAAGCCTAACCCATATTCGACGCGAAACGTAAATGTAGAACGTCGTATAAGAATCCTTCAAAAATATAACCGTATGCGTGTGCTGGAAAAATTTGTACGAAGCGAAGCCGTGTAGAAGAAAAACAACGGAACGAAGTCACAGTCGGGAATGGAACCAGAATCGAAAAGAGGGCGAACGCGAGGGTGCAAAATTAACCCTATCTGGCATCAACGTTCATGCAACAGGCTGTCCCCCGTCCCCTTACCTCCCAAGATCTCGAAAATCGCGAATTGTTTACCGGCGAAGGAAGTCGTGTGTGCAACGATAAAGGAACAATTTTTCTCAAGGTTCTTATAACAATGTCGTTCACCATAATTTACGATAACGCGGGGCAATTTTCCTCGATGCCTATCGTTGTTTAATCTCGTGCTAAGTGGCCCATTGTGTACTCTATCGGTCTCCCGAGATAACACGTTCTCCTTTACATAACGTTCCGCGTTTCTGATGGCGCAGAACAAATTTCTCCCGTTCGCTTTCTTCTTTACGCCAGTTCGACCGTGCTTCCCCCGTTTTGTGACCTCACTCGACGATAGCGAGTGTTTCAACCCCGACGTCGATGGAACAGACGGCCCAGGTAGTTCGGAACTGTCCCATTGATCCGCACACACGCCAGCCCACGCCGATTACACGCGAAACCGTCACGCTAACCGGCACGGGAAATTGGATTCGATCCTTCCATTCCGTTTAAAGCTCGGCCGCTGTCTGGGGACGGTCGATCCGATAGGACGTTTTCTTTATTTCTTCTGTTTCTTCGGTTTTTTCGTTTCGACGCGAATCAAGGTAGGCACGACTGTCTTGCTCTCTGGATTTTGAAAGTCCCTTTTGCACGATGTTGGGGAACGGGAGATGCTGTAATAGACGTTGCTGTCTTCCTTCGTATTTCTCCTTCTCTACTTTCCTTTCTTCTTGCTTTCCACGGACATGCACGGGTGTTGTGGTCGAACCGAATTTGTACCTACTCAAATGGTAAGGGGGACGAAATTTGTGTTTTATTGTAATCAGCCGTAGGTTGAATATATAGATGTGGACGATACCGAGTTAATTTTAACTCGGAGAATATTCGTAATTCCGAGTCGACACGACGGAAGTACTTATCACTACAATCTGCCCCGCCTATCGATAGAGAGAGGCAATAAAGCTTTTCATCTACCTCGTGGGGCGAGGCGAGTCATTTATTGTTCAACGAAGGACAGAATTATTCGCGCAATTAAAACCGAGGGCAATTAGCCTATATTCATCAGCGATACATCTCTCCAAGCATCGAGCTAAGCATTAAGACGACAAAGAAACGTTTCTCATCCCGGTATTTTCCTCCCGTCTCTCCAAATTAACGACGATATTTTCCTTCCTCGCTCTCGTTCTCGACTTCTCGTTCCAACGAAAACGTCGCCGCTTCTAGAAACAACGAAACCGACACTCCCGTTCGATGCGAGTACCTAATGTCGCCGCTTGAAAAATGCCCCGAATTAAGGCAACACTCCAAAGAGCCCTCGAGCCACCCCCGTGCCGGTTACCAGAGTCGCACGCGACGACGAACTCTTTCTCGCACCCGTGACGGTTCCGCGAATTGCGCTTTCCTCGACGCGTTCGGCGCACGTGGCGTGCACACGTTTTCAGCGCGTGCAACGTTTGCCCGACGCCACGCAATGCTGTGGCGATTCCGTGGTCACGGCAGCGCGGATTCTTAATGCGCGCGTGCACGAATCGAGGCGGCTCGTACGGCAAAAGACGGGGAACAGAAACGCGAAGCCGGCGAAGTAAAACGAAAAGCGTGGGGCGGCGGTGGCGGCAGAAAGGGACGAAGAAGAATAGACTGGGAAACTTCGGCGTGAAATTTTTTACTCGAATATTTCCCGTCCCTTCCGAGACCAGCTCGAGGTTCATTCGGCGGGCGGCCGGAAAATTTCACGAGCTGCGCAGGGAGAATTAATTTCACGGGCTAAACGAGCTTCACTCGGTCGGCGAGTTGCTTTTCAGCGCGATGAAAAATACGACGAACGATTTTGTACGAGGGACCTTTTTACGTTCATTTTCGCCGTTTTAAAGCGAGCCCCGGTTGCTTCGCGTATTCCGATCGTTTCTCGCTGGCCCGACCGGAATCGTCGCGATAAGCTAATCGACGCGATTCCAGTTTTCGTTATGATTTTCCGGTTGGTCGTGCTGCTCGGCAGAGCGAGTCGAAAAATTCAATCGATACCATTTGTATCGACATGTAGGTCGTTGATGGAAGAAACGGAATGAACACGCTGCCTTCTTTTTGTATAAGAATGATATTATCTGTCGCAAGATAGAGCTTGCGTTTTGCTTGAAAACACGAAGCGAGGGGTCCGTAAGTTGATATGCGACTTTCGTTAGCTCGTTTCTGCGTTAATGGCGGTTCCCCGGCGATGATAGTGGTCGAGAGCCGTTAACTGTCCCGGGGAGAAGGTAACAGCTGCGCCGATTAATCTTGGTTAAGTGGTAATTTTGCGAATTGTGTTCGTCGACTTGGCGACAATACGATTTGTGCAACGATGCTGCCCGTTCGCAATGGAATCGCGCAACCCCGTTACAGATTATTTCCCCGGCGTTATCTCGACGGCGATTTCCGGGTCGCAACGTTCGCAGGGAAACGTCTGCTTTTATTAATTAATTGCTGCGTTAAGTTGTAATTATTTATCGTTATCGTTCACGGTGGTTCGCAGCTCCGTCATTATCATCGCCACGAGATTCCAGAGGCCCGGCTGATTTTTATCCCGCCTGGAATTAATTCCGCTCGTAATCTCTTATGGATCTTTTTTCCTTCGCTTTGAAATGTTCGCCGGTCGGGGAACGGTTTTGTTGCAACGAAGGTTGTGGAAATTTATACTCCGCTCGTAATATTTCTACTTTCGCGTTTACTTTTCCGCGGCCGTTCGTGCGCTTGTTAATAACGGCGACGTTGGCTTCAAGTTTTCACAATAAATTCGCGCATCGTATTAATATTGTTATCACCCGATTTATCACGCAAACGGAGGGGCGGTCGCAATTTCTCCTTACCTCGATCGCGCTGAACACGCATTCGACACTTTCGAACTTGTTCTGCGAACAATATCGAATTTCGAACCCCTTCGAATTTAATAAATTTCCCAATTATCGTTTTATCGCCGTCGCCGCAAATTGAATTCTGTTACGAAACTTTCCGTCAGAGGCTCAGGTGTGTCTCATTATATTGCACTGTAATATTTACGTTAAGAACGGCTCGTTTGAGGGCAAGTGTGTACATAAAGTATCGTGGATAGCAAGAAGGAGGGTTAGTATTCGCGAAGTCGTGGCGGCGATCGGGTTCGATAAGACGTCCCTCGGTGTATTTATAGGGAGTCGTGTGCACTGGCTGCACGGGTCGAGCAATGTGCACACAATCCGCAGGAATCGCGGAGGTGAGCGTGCGGTTGCACGCTCTGGCAGGAACACGGCAGCCGAGCCGTGAAAATGGAGCTTTCAATCACGTTTGGTCATGTGGGTTTAGCTGTTTCCTCCTATGCATACACTTGTTACTTTAATTGCCTCGTAGCTCGGCGATATTATTCATGTCCCCCTTAGACGACAATACTTTTCCCGTTTTTTTTTAACCCTTTCTTCTGGCGAGTGAAATCAACACCTCCTTAAATTCGTCCCCTTTCGAGCTAGGCTGTCGAGAAATAATTCAACCGTGGAAGGCTCGCGGTCATAGACGAATCTCGCGACGCTGTCCCTACTGAACTCAATTACAGGCAATTTATTTGCGCATCGAAGACTCTTTGCACACGACACCTCGCGAAGGAACTGGAACACCGGACTGGCAGAAATCCGTGAAACTCCATCGGTGCATGGAAGGGTTAAATATTCATCGCGCTCCGTGTCGAACGTAAATATTTCCCTTGGAAATTCCTTCGGTGACCCGTTTCGACACGCCCAATCGGATACTCCGTCGGAAGCGGGGTGCATCGATGGGGAAAGGTTGCGTGCGGTGACGCGTGCAACGCGAGAATTCGCCAAAGCCGGAAACGCGCCGGGGTGCGCGCGAAATTTACGCTCGTTGGAAGCGGCAACAGCTTCCTGCTAGAAAACGCGGCTTCGTTTCGAAAAGCCACTTGGAAAACGTGGCCAACCGGTCGCTTCTAACCATCTCCGTAGCGTAATCCGCTCCGAGAGAGCGCGTCTTCCTGAATCAACGTCTTCGGAAGGCCGCACCGGAAGCGTGGTAGGACGAGCGTGCACCGGCCGTGGACGATGTCGACCCAGATACATCGGTTTCCGACTGTAATGCTACGTTGAACGGGAAGTGCGTCGCTCGACGTTGCGGTGAATAACGTACGTCGATAAAGGGGTGCGCTCTTCGAGGGGAGCTTTGCGAATGTTTTGGGAGGAAGAATCAACGGAAGCGTGGTTCGGTCAGGTTCGTTTGATCCGGCGGAGATGATCGATTCGGCATATTCGACGATTGCTTTACGATCAGCGGGGTGATTCATCATCCGCTGTCGGACGTTCCTCGTTTCGAATTTTGGAAGACGGTCTGCGTGGTTCGATGCCGAGGAAATCATTTCTAGAGAAATCCGGCAATGGAAAGGTTACAGGGTGACTTCGCTAATAATAGCAGAGTAACGTTACGAAGTTACCAGGTATTTTCAAAAATGCTCATTCAATTTTCTTCGTCGCGAAACCATTAAGGACAGCTCGCCTTCTTACGCGAGGCGGCCTAAGAAATCTGCTCCTCCCCCGTATGCAGATCTATGCAGATCACAGATATCTTACGCGTGATCCACGCTTACCGCTCCTCTGCTTGCCGTTCACCAAAAACGATACACCACCGCCCACGCAGCCTCCTGCAATACGTTGGCCGAAATTCCACGCTCGTAAGCTAGTAATTTCTAGGCCCTTCCTTCCAACGTCGTCGCCACCTTCGTGCCTCCCACGCGTGTGCACAAGTCGGCCTCCATAATCAGCATACAAAGTGTCTCCCCAGAGGGAACGCGTTTCCATCCGCGCCTCGCGACAGCATCCATTTCAGTCCGGTCGAGCAGGAAGAGCAGCGGCGTCCTCCGCGTGGTTTGGCTCTCGTTCAATATTTACAAACGGCAGCTTTATTCGTCTCGGCGGCGCACGGGACACCTGAGCCACGTACGTTTCCACGTACGGTTGCTGCACGTCGGCGCACCTGAGCGCACCAAGAGGTCAGGCAGTACCCCTTTCCGCGGTTCGACCGGCTGAAATATTGCCACTGCAGTCGCCGCAGCGGTGTGTTGTTCGAAGGGCCGTGTCGTATCGGCGATAGCCAGGAAAACTCACGTATATCGCGCCAGGGGGATGTTTGACCATCGCTCGGATAGTTTCCACGTTTTACGACCCTCTTTGCACGCTTTACTGCGTGCCCTTACGTCTGACCTCTTTCCCTTTTTCTCATTTCTCACGGCCGCCGGTGTGTGCCCTCTTCCTCCTCCGCCGCCGCTTCTGCGCCGCCTCGCTGCTATTCTCCCTTTTACGCGATCCGGCTTATGGATTCCCGTTGATCGTTCGTTGGCTGGCGGAGGAGCCAGCTTCTTTATCGGGCCTCGCCGGGGGCGATTTTTATCGCGTTCGGGGGGGGATATCGTAATTTTCGCGAGAACCTCGTGCGCCTCGTTTCATTGGTGGCGCAGGTGGCATCGCGGCGATCGTCGATGGAAACGGGGGCTGTGTTTAATTATAAATCGATGGGGAAGAGGGTGCGGGATCGCGTCGCCGGTGATTGTTTCTCGAACAGCCGGGCATGGTTCTGAATGTAATGGGCCCGTGTGGTAATTTGATCGTCGGTGGGCGCGGATCTGGGACAGGTGTGGCCTGCTGGAAATATCTAGCCGGCCACTTGTAGGAATGTCTTCTTTTATTTTTAGACAGACGTTCGAAAAGGAAGCTTCGGGTGGTAAATTAAAATACAAGCGCTTAATCTCCACGGGGTATAAATTAATTCTAATTTCTATTAATATTAGGACAATATTTACGTGGACATTCGTATAGATTTTGCGACGAGTCTGTTGCAAAAATATTACAACAGAAACAAGCACCAACTTGTATACACGTGAATAATGAAAGAAAGAATATTGAGGCACGATGAACACCTTGGTTACGAAAGGCTACGATAAGCACGACGGAGGAAGTAAAATTCGAAATAAGTGAAACGCGACGAAACGAAAGGACTTGCGCACCTGTTCCCATTGCAATGAGACGTACGTATTGTTACGTTAAGGGGGGAGAAGTCGCGAGAAGCTCATTCATTAAACAGGCTCGTTAATAAAAACAGAGGTCCATGATCGTTGGCGACGCATTCGCTGTGAAAGGAGGAATATATTTAGAACGTTCGATAGGATCGCCATGCCGACAGGCTAATCGTTAATTGAAGCGCAAAAATTCGACGACGCTCCGCCCGATCGTTATCGATGCGAGAGCCGATCGTTCCGCGACGGCTCGTTTCGTAATAGACAGACGCGATTGGTGGCGTGTCGCGTAATCCGGTAAGATAATTTGCATCAAGCTCACCACGAAAGATTTCACTTTCCTTCCGTGGCTCGTTGGAACGACACGCTCTCGTTCGCCAGTTAATATAAAAATTCATCGGGAATTTCTCTGCCAGCGCGATTATAATTACCGCGTCGAGCACCTTCGTGGCAGACGCGAATCGTACCGAGCTAAGAAATCGAAATTCCCTTCGAATTATACTCGCCCGGTTCAGCGTGTCAGAGTCACGATCGATTCCTGCTGCGATTAATATCGCGGATACGTTCCCGGTCCCCCGGGTTTGCGAGTCAATTGCGAAATGCGTTGTACCCGCGTTACGAATCGCAACTTTCGCCCGACGAATTAATCCGTGCGCGAGTGATTGATGGTCGACGTTGAAAAACGAATCGGCCGCCCCCTAAATATGTCGTGAAACCTCGTCGAATCGATATCCGATCGGTGCGTGTACGCCCAGTCGTTATAAATATAAACATCACCTTAGATCGATTAATTTGTTCGAACAATTCCATCGTCCGTTACGATTCGCCTCGACGATCCATCGCGGGGCGGCGCTAAAAAAAGAAAAGACAGAGAAGGAATTGAAAATAGAGAAGAAACGGTATCCCACGGGGGCAGGAGCACGGCGGAAATCAAAGCGCGTCCTTTCCCCGCGAAATCCCCTTATCCTTTTAACACGATTAAATCGAGATGGGCGATTATCCAGAAACAATCGCGCCGGTTGCCCGTTGCGATCTTAGCGGGGCACTATAGCCAGCAATAGTAACGGCGTTAGAACCGCTCGGAGTAACGAGTATCGTTGGGAAGGGAGCTACTGAATGAAGCCGGTTTCAGGGGGTGTTCCTGCAGTATTGATCGCCCCACCCTCGTACCACGGGACACATAGCATCCCTCCTTTCCTTGTCCTCACCCTCCTCTACCGCTACCCACACCACCGTCCACCTCTAACATCATCTTTGTCTCCCTTCGGCTCGTCCTCCTTCCGCTTTGTGTATCTTCCGACTGCCTCCCCGTATCATTATCCCTCCCATTCCAATCTATTCGATATACATTATCTCTTTCCTTATCAACGTTTCATCGTCCTCGCCAACCCTCCTCGTACTGCCTTCTATCCACCTACGCCCGCCCGTTATATCACGCTCCGTATTATCGTTTTCTACCTCGTTCATCCCCCTCCCCTCCCACGCCGTCCTTCGGCTACCGGCTACCCTTTCGCAGCACCCTTCTGCCCTCCCGTTCGCCTCTCTCCGTCGTCGTCTGCCCGTCTTTACACCTACAACCCCCAGGTAAGTCCAGGGGCAATCTTCGACGCGACCAACCCCCGCCAGCAAACAAGTCTCCCCTCGCTCAGTGTCAAGGTTGGGTCAAGCTGACTCGTGGACGAGGCAGAGGCGGTTTGATTGCTGTCTCGGCATGAATAACCGACCGCCCACGCGTATTTGGGGAATTGCTCGGTTTCCTGGGGATTATAGATGTAGGGGGTAGGGGACGGATCGGAATGGCTGTGGCCGGTTAGGTCGCACACAGATGTACCTTGCGTAAGCGCTGGCCATTTTAACGCTACCGGTCGGGCAACGCTGCGGTCGGCAGGCCTGTGTTCGGTAATTGTCGGTTTTCATTGAAACTGACCGATCCTCGGGGACTGTAAAGTAATACGAGTATCAGTGTCGGAGATTAAAAATTGCCGGGGGGGGGGGAGGTTGGGTGGGGCGGGCGAGATGCGAACGTCGATACATTTGTACCCGGTTGCGCCGGGGAGATAACAGGAGGGTTTTTTGACAGCGATGAATCGTGCAGAATTTGGCCGAGGTTTTATTCGATATTTATCGATACACGGTGCGATTCGAAGGAGCGACGAGATTTCTGTGAAACAATAATTCTTCGTCAATTAATCACCGCATGAATGGAATTGACTTCCTTCATTATTTATTGAAAAGTTTAATGCTCGACGCAATATTCGTTGCGCGTATTAACGAACGTACCGTGTCGTTAAATTATTCAACTCTTCCACCCCTCGATTAATCTCGATCTACCAAATATTCCTTCGCGAACTTCGCGATACCTCGCTCCACTAAACGAATCGCCGAATTTCGACCGTCGCGACGCCTCGCAACTATTCCCCGCTCCCTTTCCAGAGGACGCGTTTAATAACGCCCCGAAGCAATATAGTCGCAGCGCCGTTTCAGCAGAATCGACGCCGCGACGATAACTAGCCAAGTTTTCCGTGGCCCATTTTCTCCATGGGCGAACTCGCGAGAACTCGCGTAACTCGCGCTCGTCACGCGGCGGGCGGCGGGACTAAAGAAAATCGTCGCCCCTCGAGGCTGATTCCCTCCAAGGGAACGGTGGCTACGCGGGTCTCTCCAGGGTCTCGCCAGGAGAGACCACGCACGGGATGGCTGTTTAACGCGAGATCGATCGATTCCCGTCGTGGCCGGTATGAATTAAACACCGCGACACGTCGATTCGCGCACGCCAGCGTTCGATCGATCCGCGACGAAGCACCGGCTTTGCATAGGCATGCATTTACCGCGAACCGGATGACTCCGAAATTTCTTCCGCCGGTAACAGGAGGCTTCCTAACGCTATTAGAACCTTAGCCGCACGCCGCGCCGGTAATGCCGCGGTTGTTCTAGAAAATCGGCTGCTCGCGGGCCGTCGAAGTGAGAAGCTTCGACGGACGGATTAATATTCCGCGCGGAACTCGCCGGGTTGTTGGCCGATTTCGCCGTTCCGACGAACGAAGACGTTCGCGAGCCCGTGGTTACCCGGTGCACCCGATATTTTCTTGCCTGTGTCTCGCGTTTATACGCTCGCGGTTCGAAACGGGGGAAGGGCTGGAAAAATTGAGTATTCGTTAGGGAAAATACGGAGTATTTCGTCTATTTCCGGATGGAGCGTCGACGCGTCGCGTCTGGTTTATCGCATTTCTGACTGCCGAGGGACGCGACAACAGCGGAACGCGTTCGAAACTAATTTTGCGGCATCCTGGGTAGGTAAACGCGATTCGCGACAAGAGGAGGAGGAAAAAGCAACGTACGTCGAAGAAATCCGCGAGAAATTGGAGCAGCGCCGTCGCGGAAAATCGTTCAGCGTTGAGTTGTAATACGAAATTGGGACGGCGTTTAATTACAACATTTTTATCGCCGTTTTATCGGAATAATGTTTCTGCGTTTTGAATATTTCAGCTCGATTTAATTTCGATACACGGACCCTCGCGGGGTAGCGCTGTGTCGTTTCATTAAGTAATTGTGAATGTCTTGGTGTGCGCGTATATGTTCGCCTGCTATATTTGACGTAGACATTATAGTTATACTCTTGTGTGTTATAAGTAGGCTATCTGGGGCGAACGTATAATTAAAAGCATTTCATACATCATTACACGTTGCTGAAATTATGAGATGTTATAATTAAACGGGCTAAAAAAAATATCCCTTCTACTTTGCTACATCGTATAGAAATAATTTGGTCGTGTCTGAAAATTTCTGAAATGGAAATACGCACTTCTTGCAGAAAATATTAATACAATATTCCGATGAGCAGTACACGCCGTGTCCCGACGTTTCCCATAACGTATTTCGTCGTAAAATATGAAACCCAATAAAAACACCGGAGCGTCTTATGAAACGTAAAGCAACATCCCGTTTAAAATATTCAAATGGAAATCATTTAATAGATTATTATAAAATATCAGTGTCCCATTAGAAGCCTAAGTTAAACGTGCCCCCTAACAGATTACTGCAACGATTCGAGTCATGTATTTCGCCGAACGTCATTTCGAAATTCGATATTCCCCGTGATGTATTCCATCATAAAATACGATACGTAATAGAAATATGGTAATACGTCGTATAAGACGGGAACGCAAATAAAACGAAACGGGCGACTGTCGGCCGTGCCATTTTTATATCATGTTCCCATTTTAGCTGTCACAAACCACATTTCGACGCGTAAATACGCACACGCCGCTCCATTTATTCCGATATTGTTTAATACAAATTCACGGTTTATTGCGAAGGAAATTGTCCCGCCTTGATGGAAACAGCGTTCGATCGAGTACTCGCACAACGATTCGCGAGTGTATTACGAAATAAATAAGTATATAGCGAGGCAACGAAGGCGACCAATAATATTTCAACTCGAAGCGGCGTTCTGGAAAGGTTGCCAAGAGGGAGAGAATCGCTCGCCAAGGTGGAAATTCAGCGGGGACCTGTAAATCGCCACTGTCGAGTGGGTGGCTTTGCATGAGGCACAACGCCACGAACAGATGGGGGGGGGGGGGAAACTTTCAAATATCTTCCGGCGATAATGGCTGGTTTCCTGTCGGGATTATGACATCGACACGCGACAAGAAAATCGCTACCCGTTGTCGGGCATCACGTGCAGATTTTATCGTCACGATCAGCCACGACAGTGGAATTTCGCTTGCGTGGAATCTTGTTGCATCGTCAGACGCACGCTTGCTACGTACGTTCATATTGATCCGCGTGAAATAATCGCCCGTATTACGTACAAGTGTGTTGCACGTCGATCGCAATTGCATTAACGGGGTTTTAGATCATCGGTTTAGGCTGTAATTGTCGTTCGAGAGTTATTTAGATCCACCTTGATTTTCATTTTCATCAATCGCTCCACGCGAGAAGAAGGTAGGCGATATATGTAACATTGACGCTAACATTATGTACAGAATGATGACGACGGATTGGTCCGTTTTTAACTGTTTCATTGAAGCTGTCTGGTAAAAAATGGTTGAATTTTGGCGAAGGAACTATAAGAGATCGCTACAGCTCGACACTCTCTGGCACAGGGGATGAATATTGGAGTTGCCCTACGGATCTCTTGAGATCCACGCTGCTCGATTAACTATATGAGAATTCTAGATCGATGCCGTTGCCATCTGTAAAATTCAGGTCGCGACTCGCAGTGGGCTCGCTCCAAGTTAGAGCACTTTGATTATCAGCAATTCCAGCCTAACGCGACGGCTCTAATTGTATTTTCACGATCTCGATAATTGCTTACTTCGATGCGATCCGGGCTTAAGCGAATCGAGACGTCCGTCTTATGCATGCCTCAGAAAATCCTGCGGCGTGACATCAAGGGAAGGATAATTGAACATACCGCAGAGCATCGAAAGGGTTGGCTTCAAAGTTCAAAGGAAATCTAATTTACCCGTCGGCTTACTAACGCGTACTAATGGGTAACAGTGATCTGTGCAAGTTTAAAAATCGTTAGAAAAAGTAATCATTAACTAGGTACGCACAGACGATTAAACGATTAAAGAAATATCGAATTCTGATAAATAAATTTTATCCTCGCTTTAACGATACGCATCATGCATCCACGCATATTTGATTATACGCATATATAATACTGTGAAGAATATTTCTTCCATAATTTTTAATCGTTAGTTCTGTCAGTTCTACGGTACTTATTTGATCCTTCCTCTGTGCAGGTCTGACAAAACGGATACCAAAGGCATGGCCAGCAGCACGGAGGACTACGGGTCGGAATTGCAGGAGCTGCAGTGGGGCGGTGGTAGCGGATCGCACTTCCTCCGCAGCGGCTCGCACTTCCTCAGAAGTGGTACCGGTGGCTGTTACGAAGCGGAGGATTTAGAGCCCACCAGCAGGCACCATGGCCAGCACAGGGGATATTACAGCCCTCCAGGCACGAGTTACACTATCGTCGAGAGGCCACCGAGCGCCCCTCATCACCATTCCTCGCATACCACCCCGTACAGGCATAGAGGGCACGCCACCGGAGGCTCTGGTGCCATTTCGCCGGAACAGGTGATCAGGTAGGATTCTTCGCTCATCTCAAATCTCCTCTATCTCTCGCACGGGCTTTGTATACAGAGCGTAGAATATTTACCAGAACCGCGAGGAACGTACGATATTTTTTCGCCCCTATAACTTGTATAATGAGATACACGTATTCGTCTTTTTTTTTTTATAGAAGAGAGAATATTTCTCACGCGAGGAATATTACTTCTGTTTAAGTACGCTGAACAATAGAGCATTAAGGAATTTTATTATTGGGTCAGAATTAGTTTACAGGAGAATCGTATAATAATAATGCAATAGCACATCCTGCAAACGTTACGCGTTCTTAACACTTCGAGGATGAACGTAGATTATGAAAATATCCCACGGGAGTAACCCTGCGAATTTCGACCCAGGCTATTCGGGAGTGGAGTCACGGAGCGTCGAAAGGGCGACAGGAGGACGCCAGCGTCGTCGCCGGCGAGCGTCGCGGCGGTCAGAACGGCGCCGTCGTCGACGTCCCAGCAGCAACAGCAGACCCAGCAATCGCAACAATCCCAGCCGAATCCCACAAATCCTCCCACGTCGCCCAGCTCTCAGCCATTGACACTGCAGGAGCTCACCGTAAGGACAATCACCATGACGAGAGATCCGCCGGACTCTCACCATGGCTTCGGGATCTGCGTGAAGGGTGGCAAGGACGCAGGTGAGATCCGAAGTACCTTCGGGCTACCCCCATCGCCGTACTTCGCGCCTCAAGATCGAGGTATCTTCCGATAACTGTGATTTTCATTGCCATACGCTTCTCGCTACTCATCCGCCGTGATGCTTGAAGATTCGTCAATTGTGATCGATGGAATGCGAAACAGGGTATACGATTTTCTTGTCCGGGTTCTGTTGAGGTCGGCAGGGTCTAATAATTTTCAGTTAGATTTAGAGGAAGTGTTTCGAATTCTTGATTTTTCAATCAATTAATTTGTTCTCGTTGTTTTTCTTTGGTATTTGGAGTAAAAATGGTGGGCTATTGTATCGTTATTAAATTTCATTCGAGATCGTTCGTTCGGGAACGTAATTGTTGTATTTGGTTTAGATATCCTTCTTGCGACAAAGTATTAATTACAGGTCGATAAAGTAAATCGATATTTGCCGGTGATATATTAGTATATGGGCGAAGGAATAAAGAGTTTGCTTGTTTGTACATGTAATATCATTTAGCAGGAGTTTTTACTTTACAGTTTATTACAGTAGAAATATTCGTGAAAGTATTGGAAAGTTTTAGTTCAACTCTGGAATGAAGTTTCTCAGACGTAGATTTGTATTTAGACGACTACTGACAATCGCAATTGATGTCTTTGCATCACGGCGTTCGCTACGATCTTCTCCTCGTACTTCTATGCAGGTTCATCCATCTTTCATTGGCAATTGTCCCCTCGCCGTCACCCTGTGCTTCCTGTGCTTCAGCACAGCTGTCACGAATCCGTCATTTCCACTGTTTTCGTTCTCGTGACGATCGTATCGCCACGGAAACAGAATAGCTCGCTCTTTTTTCAGCCTCTCGACATCTAGCCGAGAGAACGTACATCCTGTAAAACGAATCTGGAATTTTTATTAACCTCAACTTTCGTCGAATACTTGCCAATTTCCTTCTTCTTTATTTTTCTTCTAAATTTTTTTTTAACAATTGATAATCTTCGTTCGAAGACGTTCGACTAATGAATAAATAAATTGAGGGTTTGCCTATTCCGCTTCATCATATTTGAACGATCATTAAAATACCTTCGGACGGTCGTGTTCAATTTTAATTTGGCCCGAGGTCGATGGTTGCGAGAATGAAAACCGGAAGGCAAGAGAAGGTGAGGGAGAAAATTATTACTATTACATTCGAATCGAATGTCGCCCACGATTTTCTCCCCTCTTGTCGTTGTTTTCGAAAAGAATTCGCCATTTTTGTTGTTGGCCGATGAACAGCACCGATGATGGATGGGCAAAATAATGAACATCCCCCGCGCCTCCTCTATTTTCATTGAACGTTAATCGGTCTACGCTGAAGTTCTCTGGAAAATCTGGGGACATTAGACGAATATACGACGGAACACGAACATTCATGGCGATGATGATACGTAAAGCATCTCTTTGAAACAAGAAATAACTCGAATAGTTATGTACAGTATAATTGCGGCGACACTTCTTCCCCATCTACATTAACAAATAATACATTAAATGATGCATCGAAAAGAATCGACAAAATCTCGCTGCTCTGCGACTTTTCAATAGTATTTAGATCTCGTTGGAATCTTTTGCACGATACTGCAACCGAGTCCAAAGGTGCGAACGTGTTCCCATTGGGTGTACTTGAAACAGGAGCACTATTCGATGGTGTAATTAGCGATACCGGCTAATTGACCAACGATACGACGGTGTGCGTTTAATGACGCGCCTCTAATTGCCGGCAGCCGTCGCGTATTTTTCTTCCGCGCGCCGGTGAAACGGATTAACCGGATGTGTAATTGCACGCGGTGTATCCGCCGGTGTAATCAGTTCGGGGAATCGTATCGTTTGTTCCCTCTGGCAGGGAGCACGCGAGAATTGTAAAGGGACGGGAAGGGACCCCGGTCGTGTTTTACCTCTGTTATAAGCCGACGTATTAAAACACACGAGCGTGCCCGCGCGTTTTTAAATAGTTTAGAAGCGAGTCTCGGTGAGCCGATATTCATGAAATATTAATTACGCGGGGGTGAATTTACGGCGATTTGACGGTGGATGGGCGAGTGAAAAGTTTGGTTTTTCGCCGTTTTTCTTTTTTACAGGTTTTTTTTTTATCGCCAAGGGGGTAGTTTAACGAAGCCGGGTAAATTCCAGGAGAATTTATTACGAATGTAACGGGTCGCTCGTTTTATCGGGCAAATAATCGGACAGAGGGGGAAATGGAATGGGATAGTTTATAAATATTTGAACAGTCTGTTACTAACGTAACAGAGGGGATGTATCGAGAATGTATCGCAAAAGCCGAGGAAGAAAATTCAATAATTGCCGCGTCGTCCACTTCGTTCCATTATTTTCGAAAGGGGCAAGATGTTCTCATTACTTGTAGCGCGATTTTACAGATAGGGTGAATTTTTCCGCTCTGTTGCCATTATCTGTTATCACATTTGCAATGCGACCGGGTAATATCTCCCCGCGCGCATGTAAAATACACAAAGGAAGAACTGTCGACGTTCGAAGGCGGCGGGGGAAAAATAAATACACGATCGAAGAACGAAACAGGAATTCGAAGTGCAAACGAGGGAAGGTGTATTGCGTGATTTTCCAGAGAAGTTCCCGCGTACGCCGAAGATAAATAGAAATGTCCCCGTCCGGGATCCACGTTCCACGGATGCCAGAAGCAACTCTGATATCGTGCAACGTCGTCCGGCTCCGGTTTCACCGTTTCGAGACTCGTAAACTTCACGCTTGATCATGGCGTAGAGCGCACGCATCGTGAGCGATCGTTTCATGCTCGATCCGTGAAACCTACAGCTTGAAACCGTGGAAACGAGCCGCGAGAGATTACCAATCTCCGGGGATCCCGCGGGGACAATGCAGCTGTTGGAAACGACGTCCAGGTTGTCTCCCATCAGAATCTTCGAAAGTTTTGTTCAATTAATTGCTTGGTGAATCGATCGCTATTTCAACGGAGGCGGAGAATCTTAATCGAACAGTATTCGCATGACGGTTCGATGTTTTTGTGGAGAAAAGAGTTTTGGCATTCAGAGAATTTCTTTGCGATATTTTATCCACATTGTTGTACTGCATTCAATGGGTTCTATGTGTTCGAAAGAGTTCCCAGATTCTTTTTGTTCCCTCTACTTTGACCACGAACATGGTGTCACATAAATTGAAAGGTGCGTCGCAGAGCCATTTTCGACACGAAAAATATTGGATTTTTCTACACCACTTGTGAATAGGTGTAAAAATGAAAAAATAGAAAGGTAGACGCGGTAGAATGATTAATTGTTAATTTTCGAAGAAATAAGTGAAACCTTGGCGTCGCTTCGGGCTGGCCGAAATCGAAATAAGTCAACTGGCGGTGTGTCTTTCTTGTTTTCTGTTTCGCTGTACCAGAAGCGCAGTCAGGTAACTCATCAACCATACAAACCGAAAGGCAGAGAGAATGTAAGGAAAACGAAGCAAAAAAAAAAGAAAGTGAAAGAGAAGAGGGAGGGAGAGAGAAAGAATTATTAGCATATACGAAACGAAAAGCACTGGAAGATTGAGAGAACGGCTGTAAACTACAATGCTTAATAATTCTACTATCCTGTCGTTTAAATCACTTCAGCTCCCATACATTTTTTTCGCACGTTCGCGAAACAATCCGCACGATCTTCACGCTGGTATTAAAGATGCCAATTTAATCAAGAAAGTACAACGATATATTAATAACTTCGACGCGTGTATTAACGTCGACGAGGTAACGAGGTAACGAGGTAACAGGCTCGACGAATATTTCAATCCTGCTCGTTTTCGCGGACGTCGTTAATGCGAAACGAAAAAAATACGGTGAAGAACAAAAAAAAAAGGTCAGACAAATTAAGAAGCATCGGCGTAAATAACGTTAAGCGTGATTGAAGTACGAACTTCTGCTTTTATCCAGCGATCCAAGCTTTTTTGCCGACGATCCTCGCGATTTATATCCCCGTCGGTGCCCGATCGTTAATCGATATGATTTATACCACAGGTGTGGTAGCGTTGCCCGATTGGTAACACACGAGGCTCGCAGGTACGATGGTGATTCGTTGCGGTTCGTGGTCGCCTATCGAGACGACAGGTTCGCTTAATCGAGCCTGGAACTCTCAAGCGCGGTTTGTAAATCGTTTTTCAATCGTCGTTCCGAACGTCTTTAACCCCCCGGCCTTATCAATCAAACGAAGGAGCACTTACGTTTCAAGTTATGATTTCGAACCGGCTCCTTGGCAGAGAGCGAATGGGTAAACGGAACACCGATATTATTTTCCTATGCTGTTCCGCGTCCAGCGCGGAGGAAATATGTCCGCCGCTTAAACGTACGAATGCTCGCGATTTTCTGGCCACCTGAACATAAGAGTGACGCGCAATTTTACGGTGAAACATATTATCCTATTCCACGGAGTTCTTTCCGCGACCTGCATACATTTCGAAACGTTGATACGACTACGGAAACGAAGGATACGGAACGCTCGAGGATCCCCTTGGAAAGTACGATCTTTGTATTAATATTGTCCCCTTTTAGAATACTGTTCACGGTGTTCGCAACGTCTCTAAAAATATTATTCCCGCGTGGATAAACCTGTATTCCGACGCGTCGGGGAATTTCAACGCGAGAATGAATTAATCATTTCCTCACCTTTGCGATATTCGTGGTATCTCGTTTCGAAAAAGGCAGGCGGCTCTCAGCCGAAAATTGTTTGATCGATTAAACTTGTTTGTTGGTTCCGTCTCGATAGGACCACGTTAGAAATTTCTAATACGAGCGTGATGTCGTTTTTGGCGATTTACTGAATTCCCTCCACCTCTTCGATCTCCGCTTCTTACCTTGACGTCCAATCGGCGATTCCAAACGCGATTAATAATATCGATCCATCGCATGGTTATTCATAGATTCGAATTATAATTCGAATATCAATTCGAATACAATCGACGGATCGCAAGGCACTATAATAAGCCCGGATTCTTGTATCGTTCGAAATTCCTAGCCGTTCCAATCTCCCGATGGTTTTCGACTGTTCACACACTCGCATTCTCACCCACATAGACACCCGCAATATACACATTGGGTAACGATCGATGTCGCATGAAAGTGTTATGCGCAGATCGGCCGGGCTTGAAACTGACAGGGTTACCAGAAACGCGAGAGAAAGGAAGCCAATGATAAAATAGGGAGAGAGAGAGAGAGAGAGAGAGAGAGAGAGAGAGAGAGAAAGAGAGCGAGAGAGGGAGAGGCAGAGAAGGATTTTCATTTAATAAAAGATACATTTTTTCTCTATAAAATTCTTTGCTTGTCGTTTTGGAGCGCCTCTGTAATACCGTCAATATAACGGTACAGATTAAGGTTGGTACATAGGGGATGAATTCTCTAGACGATTAGGAACGTCGTTTCGGGGTATGTGGAAAGTGGATGGAGTAGATAATTTAAATTCGCTTACGCCAACATTTCGTCCCCTTCAAGACGATTAGCGTACCCGATGAATTTGACTGAGTTCACTTGGAATATCGTTTACTTCCCTCGGAGGTCCTTAAGAAAAATTTCAATTCACCACCGAAGTTGACCCAGTGCTCGAGCATCGTCGCGTAATCGTAGAACGAAGAAGTATATCTTCGTTATCCGCGGACAATCGCAAGCATTTCGGTCGGGCACAGGAACGTTCGATAATAAATCACCACTATCTTCCAACTAATTTCACTAATTTCTCAAGCCTTCAATATTTTTTATCCGCCGCGTCGTCCGATCGTTTCGCTGGTTACTTTGCTGCTCCGTCGAGTCGAAATACCCCAGTGGAAGATTTTCCACAAAATCGAGCATCGGCCGCCAGTCTGTCCAAGTTCTTCCGGCGAGCTGGCCTCTCGACGATAAATTCGGTCGGCCGGGTCGCGCACGAACGAACTCACCGCGGTCGTTTAAAAGCGGGAACAGGTGGGCCAGCTGACCTCGCGACCGATGCCCGCCAGAGATCCGAATGCATCTTCGATTGTCGTCCTCGTTTCGAACCGTTTCGAACCGTTTCGTCCGACGATCTCTCCGTAGCTGGCGCACGTGCTCGCCCGTTCAGTCTTATCGAGAGTTCTTTCGGAGTGCACACGCGTTATAAGTACAGATTAGCCTCGAAACGTCTGAGTTCCCCTCGATTCACGGCCGACCAGGCCAAGTCGAAAGGACTCTCGATCTCGAGAGACGACGGAGGGTCGAAGCGAGAAACGGTTTCAGCCTTCAGAATTCACGATGCACGTGCGGTTCCCGCGATTTGATTATCTTTAAACGGAAATATTTCCTCATGAAAAATGTCTGGAACGTTTATTTCAATCGTGGGCAGTTTTAACGAAGCATTTCTTTTATTGTGCTCTGTATATCGGACGATACTTATTGTCATTTTCTTAAGCGTCGCGCTAGTTTTTCTTTAGCGAAATTGATCATTGCGGACGATCTAGAGAGGTTTATGTCTTAAAAGAATATGTGTATATTAAGGGCAACGTTGAAAATACGATGATTATAGTCGGACGAAAATAATTATCGGTTTAAATCGCGGGATGCAGTTAAATGGTGTAACGAGGTTCTTCTTTCCGCGACCTGCTTTTCGTCGTCGAAACGCGTTTCCGGTTGTCTCGTTTTAAAGCGAGCTTACACAATTTTCGTGCAAGCATACCCGGTTAATTTAAGACAACACATCCGGACGGGAAAATTTAGAACATCAAAATGTTGCGCACTGTTCCGTCTTGTTCCTTGCTTTCCCAGACAAGATCTTAAGAAACTTGTGTTTATCACGGCGAGAAGTAACGAAAAAAAAAAATCTAGGGGTTCGCTCGTCTCGCCGGGTCCTTTTTGCCACGGCGAAATTCCAGAGATTCGCGGTGGAATGTTCATAAAGGCAGGTCCTTTCTCTCGCTGCTCCGTTCGTCCGACGATTTATCGTCAGGATCCCGCAATTATGGCAACCGAGAATTCCTCTAGGCTTAGCACGCCGGCATTTCATTGCATGACAGTGTATGATGCATATGTGGATAGTTTATGAATTTGTAGAAGAAAGCGTACAACACGAACACCATTGCGCGCACACGTTCACACGCGTCTCCATCGCGCGTTACACGCGCACACGTGATTTGCATTACACCCTGCCGGGCAGGGAGCAAGTACGCGATACGCGAAAGTGTTAAATGAAGCCCGTTTAAGGCGGCCGGTGTATCGGGTCATCCAAGGGGGGGGGGGGCGAGTTAATTGACAAATAAAAGGACATCACAAATGAGAGGTTGAATCCATAAGCAGCGGGGTGCTGGATGAAACTTAAGGGGTAACAAAATTGTAGACACACTGAATAGATAATTCGTTATTATTCCGCGGCGTTCGGTAACGTTCAATCGCAATAATGTGAAATGAAAATATCGGGGAACAATTGCGATCGGAATACTTCGATAGCCGAGCAACTTATTATCGTCGACACCGATGACGCTACGTCATTGACGTCCCCAAAACCGAGACGTAGAGAAAGTGTCCTGGCAGAAATCTGTTCTCAACTAGGCTCGAGGCATCCCGTAGTTTTATTAAGCCGTGATGGCGACATCGGTACGGCAGGGGCAACGCGAGTCTCGCGTAACGAGCTCATTGTTCCTCTTATCTCTTTTATCAGCCGGATTAATCCTTGCTCCCTCGGGCCAGGCCTGTTGCCGTAGAATAAGATCAATTACCATCGGGATAAAGGCCCGTGGTTTCCGATAGACGTCCCTCGGTCTATCGTATTCGACGTCCATCTTGTCCGATCGCCAACTTTCTGCCCTTTTTCCCCGCTTTATTTATTTCCATTTTTCGCCTTTCAATTTCTCTGCTCGCGCGAACAGCTACTTCTTATCGGTTATATCTGGTCCCCTTGAATGATGCGACCGTCCTCTGCGCCGCGCCAGGGACACACATCTGGGGAATTAAGCACTCATGGTGCTCGCGCTTTGCAAGTATAATTCCGCGTCCCCTTTCGAGTCGTATTTAGAATATTTTATTCCGTTTTCTTGCGTCGGGGCGGGGCGAAACGGGCGCGGAGATCACAGGATACGAAATTTAATTTCCTTTCGATAATTAACTTATGTTTAATCCTCTTTTCATTTACGCACCGTCTTCTTTGTGTCCGTTTGATATGAATGACCGGGGTACGTCACGTCACGTTGAATTACATAACGGATCATAAAAGGAATTTACCAGGCGTTTCGCGATTTTAGATAACGATTAATGAGCTAATTAACACGGCCCTGCGGTGGCATTCAATTAAAATGATATAAAAGATAGCGTAAACGCTTGGCTCAGCTTGATCGCTATTAAGCTGGGACTAATTTGTGTAATGTATAATGCATCGAAGCTTACGTGGCGTAGAACCTCATCAACTATGGTGCCGTTACTTAGAATTTTTGCCTAATTAGTTCGGGCTAACGAGGACGTGCCGCGTTCCTCTAATTCCATCGTACTCCTTCGAGCACGCGAAGGAAAATTTTCCTCGAAACGAATTTGAAGCGGTTTACGTCGCGTCCGATTGTCGTCGTTTTATTATGATATATTTGCTGCAACATCGAGACGGAAAGTGGGACAAAAATTAATTGCTCGAGGGAATCGAATCCAATTCGTGTTTAACGATAACTCGGTGGTCGTCGTAAAATTCAGATGCTCGCAGCATGAACGGGTGCGTTGGTTCCAAGCGAAACGATATCCCCGTTTTCTGGCCACGATTTCGTTCTTTTTTCGCGAAGAAACTGGTCGCGCGGCGAAAAAGAGAAGGTTCGTTTGAACGAGCAATCTGTCGCGCGAGCAACGAAACGTTCGAACGAGCTGGACGATCGGACATTTCGCTCCTGTCGCCCTCCTGTTTTATGGAAAAACATCGGGATACAATTCTCTGGATTATTCCAAGCGTGTCTCGGATCCAAAATTAATTGAGCACAGTATGTATACTATTTGACATCCCCTCGAACCCCCCTCCCAGCACAAGCTCGAAAAATATCGCGACAACAATATTCACCAGTTCAACCCACGAGCATCGCGTCACAACTACCTTTCTTTTCTGCGGAAATAATTTCGCCCGGACATATTCGAGACAGGAGCTGGCGTTTATTACATAACTACATCGTGGTGCTTCAGTTTTAACGCTTAAAAGGAAGAAAAAGAACATACACACGAGGGAAATAAAATTATTTCACATGAAATTAATCTAGGCGAAGTAGGAACGACAGAAATCCTAAAATAACGCGACTGTCTCCTTTTTCATTTCTTTCCCATTATTTTCGCGGTCGTTGTTAGAGTGTGACTAGGTCACAGGTGATCCTTATCGCGGCTGTTTCCGCAGGAAAATCGTTTGCATGCCACCTCTGTCACGTTTCGCGAGAAACACAAGAGAACACGCACCGGCACAGAATCGTAATCTCTGTTTTCGAGCAGTCTCACTGTTCTGCATCCGCATTTTACTGCTCCTTTCGTTTCCTTTCTTTTCTTTCGTTCTTGCGCCTCTTCTCCACGGTTATATATCTCTATTTTCTTTTATACTCCTTTCTGCAACACATAAACGACCCGATTTCTACCCACGGCGTTTCCACGGTGTAGCAGAGGATGGGGTGATTCGTTGACGGTGTTCACGTGTAAAAATGGGAGCTTCGCGCCGCCACGTTTCGCGGCGGTTCCACCCCCTTGCATTCCAACGGATCAATTTCGCGGACCGCGATTTATGGTGTCTCGAAAGGGGTTTATGATGCAGCCTCGTGTCGATCAGATTATTCTTACGTCTACGGGGGCGGAATATTTTTTTAGATCTTCTATGCATGTTCTCTTTCAGTTTCTATGGGTTGTCTGTGATATGCATCGAGTCGAATCAGAAAGATGTCCTCCTATTTATTACAATCATCTTTGAGCTAATATTTATTTGTTTGTAATATTCAATGTCCCTTTTCCTTCCTTCGTAATGATTTTTGAAACGTGGTCTCATTAATTCGATTGTAGTCAGATTCGCGTCCGCCGAGCGAAGCACCAGATAAATTGTGACCCCGTTCGCGGATAGTTTGTTTCGAATTTCATCGGAAACTCGACGCGCGTGCTCGATTGTGTACGAGAATTAGCGCGATTAATTAATTGTTCTGTTGGATGCACCTTTCGCGCACCGCGAGTACGTAAATATTTTAGTAGGACTTTGATAAAAAAAAAAAAGAAAAAAAAATGAAAACAGCAACGAGGGGTTAATTGCATCTTCTGAAATGAAACGAACGATGGCAGGTTGCGCCTTGATAATTAATCAAAGGATATTGTTTCGCGGTTCGCCAAAGACGTCTAACGTTCTTCGTTAAAACAGCACTTTTAGATCAAATTCGTGCATCTGTTACGCTCCAGAAATTTTCGTAGAATTGCTCGCGTACTGTTTCATCGGGCGCTCCCATTTTTAAACGCCGCCAAATGTGAACTGTGATACCCGCCGTGTCGTAAGTACGCTTCGAGTACGTGCGTGCCGGAAAATTCGCTAGGACGCGCCCTGGGTGGAAGATTTTAGCGATCACTGGTCGCGGACCAGTCGCCCGGCAGCTTGCGGCCTGATGGAACGTCTGCGACTTGTTCTCAGGGGTGGGTGTCTACATTTCAAGAGTGGAGGAGGGTTCGGTGGCCGAACGTGCTGGACTCAGGCCAGGAGACACCATCTTGGAGGTGAACGGCACACCCTTCCGTGCGGTGACCCACGAGGAGGCCCTCAAAGTGAGTTTCTACTTTCATTTTCCGAATCAGATAATTTTACATAACTTGCGGAACGATCGCAACGCTTTGACGCGCATTTTGATCCAAACTTAGGAAGAAAGTCGAGCAATCAAGCCGAGCTAATGGTAATTGAAGTTTGATCAAAATCGCCCGTCCACTATTAGTTTATATTTCCTTTTGAAAATGTTGTCTGGATGATCTGGGTACCGTCAGAATAGTTTGCAGCGTTAATACGCGATCAGCTGATTATATTGCTTAGCGCATTTCAATTATATGCTGATCGTACAATGATATATTTTGGTGGTTGCGATTTGGATTTTGGTACTGGTATTATAAAAGTATCGTTAATGTGATTTTAATATATGATATTGCAAGAAATATTTTTTCAAGCAAAGTTTCTGAAGTATTGTTTCAACGATATCTAAAAATAAATATTCGCATAATGATCATTTACTTGTTCGAATGGAAAATTAATGTTGCGATTGACAGGCGTCACACTCGCGGTTCGATGGTGAAGAATAGTTACATATTCTCGTAAGCAATGATTTTCTGATAACCATCGTGTTTGAACTGACAGTGGCGATGTTGTATCGAAGTCTTGGAACGTTTCCCTAAACACGATCTGCTGGCTTCGTGCCTGATCGTAACGAAAAATCAGTGTTAAATTATCCTGTCCATTGGCGTGCAATCGATCGAATTTACTTCGCGTTCATTTGTGACCTTAAGATTCAGCACATTCATCACGAATACCCATCAAATTTTCAAATAGATTGTTATGTAGCTTGACGTAAACGATTTCCTTCGATAACTATTATCTGACGAACTTTTCTGTTATAAATCACCATTTCTTTTATCTTTAGAAATGTAAATAGTTTCCTTCCAGAAACGAAATAATTTTGAAAAATCCTCCGAAAATAATCTAAAGAAATTAGAAAATTTCGTTTTCACTTCTTGATTTTTTCAATAGGCCAACATCGATTCCTGTCACACGGTGCTCTCCCGTTTTTAGTAAAGTGTTCCTTTTATTTTTGTTCACAATTTGCCATTCGACAAATAAAATTTCAATTTTATGTAGCGCACAAGGATATCTTCCATTGCACAATAACTTCTTAGGTACAATATTGTTTTTCAATTTCCTTCCGCACATCTTTCGTTTTTTTATTGAGAGAAGGAGAATTACGTGAAATCTCGAGCGATATTTAATTCAAGCTGGTGCTGACTCGTCAGGACTACGGGCAATCGAAGTATCATAATAAAACTCTTGACAATGCTATCCTCTTTTACGAACGAGGTTAACCTGCCTCGAATATTACTCTGAAGTATTGCTTAAACAACTTATAGTTCATACTCCGGATAATTCCACGGCACGGAAAAGGATGGAGTCCAATAAAAAATCAATAAAATAGTTTCGCGAATCTATTATCAATACACGTCGTAACTAGAAGCGCAAGGCAAAAGGAGTACCGAGAAACGGAGCTAAATTTTTCCCGGATACATTTCCAATTGCACGGCGCATTAAACTCAACAGAGCAATTGAACGAAGCTCACCCTTTGCGATACATTAGAACCGAAATAGAGTTTTGTACGTGGCCCGGGAGAAAGCAAAACGATATAACACAGCCAATACGTCACCCCATTGAGCAAAAGAAGAAAATTATTCAAGCCCTTCAGCGATGCGAAATCAAGTGAAAATATCTATTGCACTACACACGCAACTGCAAAAGTCTGCCCGCTCGCACGACCCAATTGATTCAACTGAAAGCTCAGCTTGTATCGAATTCAGCTGCATAATAAGCGAAACATAGGTTGTCCCCTTAAAAAAAAAAAAGAAAAAAAGCGGCCAGCAGGTGTGCATGATCGATCAATAGCTTTGTTCGATGGACCGTGAGGTCTTTGTTCGTCGACGAGGCCTGAAATTCCGCGGTGTCGGGTATGAAAAATGAGAGAAAGGGTTGAAAGCGGAGGGGGTTGGACTATCGACTGGCCAGATGGAAAGAAGCGTCGCTCAGAGCCACGCCACGAGTAATCTCTGGTGTAAACGCTTCTGATGGGTATCTCTGGATCCGGTGGCTCGTCATACTCTTATAGTAGCTCGAAAGTTTCTAGACAAAAGCCTGACGACAATGGGCCATCAGGGTATCAGACTGGTACGGTGAAGAGCCACGTAGTTCGGCGAAACCCGTCTCGGAATTTCGAATACACGAACGGTTTCTCTATCGGTGCTGCCTACTTTAGACACAGGCCCGTTCCCTCGGAACAATAAAAGTAATATATTCGACCCTGTTTTCAGGGTTACAGGCATCCCCAGACTCGAGTGTATTGGCTTAAAGGTGCATGGATTATATATTCGGATTGCATTGTCCATCGACCCTTTCACGTTGTCCAAATCTTGACCGAGGGTGGAAGGTATTTTTGTACGTGGACGAGAATGTTGTATTTTCGTTGCGCAAAATATGAGAGCGAACGGCGATCGATTTTCTGGTATTCTTCACGATTCACTGCTGATTACGTTTCCCGATAGCAATTTGTCGCGATATGTATGAGACCGTAAAGAGTGAAAGTGAGATGCACGTAAGAAAGGGAATCGAGGGACGCAAACAATACTGGCGACGCAGAATATTGTGTCCGCGGATTGAAAGATCACTACCTTGATTCGAACCGGTGCCATTTAATCGTTCGTCAAAGTCGCGACGGGCGCGGATTCGAGATAATGCATAAATCGATCCCGCCGACCGCTCTTTGCGATCGATCGCGAGATCGTCCGTTTGCGCGAAATACGCAGAACAAGAGGAGGCGAACGTTCGTTCGGCGGTGATTCCTTCGTTAAAGGAAAATCAGCCTTGGCCCATGGAACTGCGGAAATTGGAGGTGCCACGATTTCTGAACGATCACGATAGGTCAAATGGTTGACCCACTTCGACGATCCATGGATTAAGTTTCCGGTGCGTTCGTACTGCTCGTGGATAACAGCGTCGCCTATCCGTTACTGTAATCGAAACGAAGTTTCGTTGATTCAAGGTCCCCCTGTTCAGCTCCGATTTCCGATTGGCCCGGTCGCGCAGACTCTTTTACCGAAACCTGTGTCGTTAAACGGACAGACGGGCAAAGATTTCACCTCGAATCGATTGTAAACTGAACGACCACCCGTGCATTTAATGCACGGAAATTTGCATAATATTCGACGATTATTTGCATAAAATTGTCTGCCGTGGGACCGACCGGGACTGTTTGCCGTACACGAGCGTTCCGTCCAGAAGAACGACTCCTGGCTCCAGTCGGCCCCTTGTCTGACATCGATCGGTGATAAACGTTTAAACGATGCACCGATTAAATTGCACGACTGTCGTAAAATGTAATGACGGCGGTGGCTTGTTATTTCGTAATGGCTAGAGTAAAACTATCAGACACACCGGGGGGAGATGCGTGAACGGCTCGCGTACAGTTTGTCGGATTTATGATGCGCTTCTCCCCTGAATTCATTAGAGAGACCGTAAATTTAGGGTCGCGAGAGAAACTCCCGAACTGTACTCCGAGTGTAATGGACCTTCTTTCTTCGGTGAATCACTGTGCCGTTAAACGGAGACGACCCGATGCTTTATCGGCCATGGCGGCTGGAAATTTGATCGGCGGACAATCCTCGTGGACGAGAGAGCGTACGAATAATCGCGGCAAGCTTGGCGCTGAGTTTAATACAATGCAGAACGAACTATCGAATTGGTATATTAAAATGAAAGTAATAATAACGTATCGTGGCAAGCCGCGTAGATGTATAATGAAACAACGTGTACATTGTTGTTTAACGTTGCACTAAAGCATTCACTGTTTCATTGTGAAAATTCAGCGAAAGGTATGTACAGAAGATTTCCTAATGAGGTAGTGTAATATTACCTTGAAATGTCGCGAGCAATCTCGTTCTATTGTTCTGCGAACCTTTTCATACTGCCGATGGCGTAAGTAGAATGGGCCGCCAAAGGCCAGACAGTGGTAGCGTTATCGTGTAAACCAGAATTTTAACTACTTAATGCGCAAGCTCTTTGTGTGTCACGTAGGTCTGGAAAAACCAGCGAAAACATGCATGCTAGTGTCGCATATGGTCTTTGGTTCATACGTTTCCTACCAACAAGACGTCTTATCAGGTCTTAAAATAGGCATCGTATTTTATTCTTGGGATAATAGGATTCAGGTCTCAGACCCTGCTTACGGTTTTATTCGACTTAAGAATTATTCAACTGCCCAGAATTACACTACTGTCCTTATGGATATGTCTGACCAGTTATATCTTGTACCACTTAAACAACGTCTGAGCTTCTCTGACTGCACTGCAGTGTAATTTCACACAAGTGTCTGAGTCGTATTAACATAGAACACACCAATAAATCACTCATTCCAAATTGAAACAGATTTCACTTGCAAACCAACGTAAGATAATTTCTTTAATCGCTTAATTTCTCGCTTAATTGAATTTCCCTTAAACTGTTGACGTCCGAATTATTCGTCTATCATATTCGTACAATTCATTCGCGCGCGTATTGCAAAACAGTTGAACGGCGTTTATTAAAAGGTTCGTAAAGATAAAAGTTACTCCCTAAACTTCTCGACGAATCGGAAGGTAATACGCGATTACTTTGAGAAATAATCGACGAACGAGAGGAACCACGAGAGGAAGAGCACAACGAACTGACGCTTGCCGTGCACGCACGCCTGATATCCCTATTAGCCTTCATCCGAAGCCGCGACGCGACGCTCCAATTTTTTTCTTTTTTTTTTCTTCCTCCGGCGTCCCCGGACTCGCCTCCTTTGCGCCGTCTTGGCGCCAAGCGTCCCGACGCCCTCCACAGAATCCCGTCATTTATTTTCTCTCTACATAATGCACGAACCTACCACGGAAGCTGCTTTAGAATCTCGTCGCTGCCGGAATCGCGGTAGGCAAAAGCGTGCTCGTTCCAGCGAGTGCACGTTTATGGGAACTGGTACACGAGCGAGGATAGATCGATCTGAAATTGCTTCCCCTTCCCTCTTTCTCTCTCTCTCCCCCTCTCTCTCTCTCTCTCTCTCTCCCCTTTCCCTCTTTCTGTGTCTATCCCGTTTACAGTTCTTGTCGTGGGAGGGCTGTTTGCCGTCGCTGCCACTGCGTCCTCTCCGCCTTTCTCTATTCCCGGAAAGGGCCGACTCATTTTTGGCCCCGACGTTTCTGTTAGGAATATGTCACTATTTTTAGATTGTGCTACAGACAATCGGAGTTACCCTTCGACAGGTTTTTTTTTCTGTTCAATGTTTCTGTCTGATTTAAGACACTTATTTTCTCGTCGGTCTTACGAAATGGTTTTTTACGGTATTGTTGAGTGTTTCGGTGCAAGAACGTTCATCTTAGAAGGTCGTTAATAATACTGATAATAATAGCAATTTGCTTATGGGCATACAGTAAATTTCACTTTCTGCAGTGAAACAAGAATCTGTTAGTACTTCGTTACTTCTTTGTAGTTTATCTGTCCCTTGTGAACAATGCAGGAATTTCAGTTATTATCGTAACAGCAGTTTTTACCAGAACTTATACGTCTTTTATCGTGCAAGTTTTTAGACTGTATTGATACTTTTGCAACCTGATTAAATCTAACTACTATTACTATTATTTATAAATATACGTTGCTATATTATGATTCATACTTGACGAATATCTAAAATAGAGACAGAGAAGATCAACGAAATTATTGCCGCTGCAATTACTCGGAATCTTAATATATTACAGCATATATATTATAGATGGAGATATATCTTTCATATCTGTAAGGAAGACGAAGATAACCGGAAACTACTTTCATTTCGAACTACCCGAAAAGGTCCAACAAACATGAATTTTCTCTCGGGGGAGTGCGCGAATAGGCAGCCATAAATTCGCCCTTCTTTATCCCCGTTTCAGGAAATGCTTGACCCAGAAAAGTCGTACGAGAATCCACGAAAGTGATCGAACCCTTATCCGTTGCCGAGTTAAAGGCCGATTGTCATGGAAATGCACACGACTATTCGATTTCATTGTTTGAGAACGCTAACGACTTAATCCACGAATGCTAACGAAGGACCGATTATACGATTAACGAGTCGCGATTCCTCGATGTTTTAACGTTCAACGTGAACCGTGAAAAATATGTTCTTATCGACAAAGAAAAACTCGTGCAGCTCATCGTGCATGGAATTAGAACATTAAATCGCGAGACCGAATTCAGAACTGCGGTACTACGTGTCCTTATTCCATCGATATCGAAATTGTTCAACGAGCGGTCCAAAATGTTAATAATATTTAAGGAACAGTTTAGTTTCAATTATGTTTCAATTAGTGTCAGTGTTAAAAACATGGGTTACCCACGGAATTGTTACGTGTTTTTATATTGCTCAACGTTTTACATGTGCGATTGGTGTAGCGTAATAGAATATTTCAGTGTGGCAAATTGAGTGAATCCACGAGATCCACGTGCTTCAGCCACGCGATAAAGTGACACTTTCCGGATCCATTGGCGCGACTAACTCAATTCCATCAGAACGACGACTTAGGGGCATCCGGGTGTAGACCATTGAAATGTGAAAAAGCTAGCTCTATCGCGACCATTAAACTACTCTCCTTGAATAAAGGAACGTTCATCGGAATGGTACTCCAATGACGCGAGGATTTTACTGCTTTCGGATGTAGCACGTGATGCTTAACCGTTCCAAATTTCATTTACAACTAACATTTTATATTGTGCTGCTATATTATAGCGCTGCTAAACGTTAGACACCTGTCGATTCGAAACACCTGCGGGAACAACAAAAATGGTCATTATCCTTTACTTGGACAACTATGTAGAACCTAGCAAAGCTTTCCAACAGGTGAGAGCAAACGCGAGTAAAATACAACCAGGATGCACCGGTCGAAGCATAAAAAAAAATGACAAGCATGCTCTCACTTCCCACCAGGGCACAGACAAAAATCGATTTCCAGCTGGTGCGCGCCCGGCAGAAATCTCCAAACATGTTTACTCCCCTAAAATCCATCGTCGACGCCACTCGAGATCGTTTATCTCGAGTCAGTTGGCCGAGAAATATCACCGAGAAACACGAAATCCACCGGACCGATAGCTGGCTCCGTAACAGCTGAAACGACTTCCGTTCCGCCAGAAGAACCTCGGGGCTCGTCCTCGCGACGCGGCGACGGTAAATACGTACACGCGAGAATTCGCTAAAAGGAGGATCGTGTGTGACGTCACGACCGGAATTAGACCCAGCCGGGACACGATAAGGAGTCGCGGTCTAGTCGTATGGTCGCCCTTCGACCTCATGAATTATTTATTTAATTGGCCCGCGGCCGAAAGACGAACAACGACCGTGAAATTGCGCGGCGATATCTGGCCATAAAGCTTCGCGGAGGCTTCTGAATGGCCTCGTAATTTACGCGCCGCTATGCGGTCCCGTTTCCGGTTGTCCCTTGGCGTGTTCAGCGACAATGAAAGTGAAATAATTAGGGTGTTGTGCAGTTGGGACGTTGTAGGTCGGATGTACCGTGCTTACCGGTATTGTGCTCGTTGAAAAGCGGATCGAAATGAAATTAAGAATAGACGAGTTGTGTTGTGTTTGTTGTGCGAGTTCGCGGTGTGAGTAGAGGCCGGCTATGACGGACGCGTTCCACTGAACTGCTAAAGGGGTAACAGTTTCTCTCGTAATGTCTGCGCAACCGTTACGTTAATTAATATCGGATTGTATTTACATTGGCGTACAAATTGCGGCGAGTTTTTGCGGGGAAGGGTAATTATTTTCGATAATTATTGTTCGGGGACAGTTATCCTCTAATTGATTTCTTCAACCTTGCTTCGATTGTTCGACGATTCCGCGAATATTCCGAATTTATTAGGAAGTAACGCGCGTCACAGGTGAATTAAAATGTACAGTTCAACGATCGTGTAGATAATTCGGTCTCTCGAAGGTTGTCTGACCGGCGCGGACGCATTCTACTGAACTCTCGCCTTGCTGCAATTTTTGTGCCGTTGTTGCCATGTGGATCGGTCGTTAGGGATTGCATTTGGTAATCCTCGAGTTTCCAGTAGCTAAATGGTAAATGAAGGCAGGGGATACAGGAAACGAATCATGTCAGGAGGTCGTCATTATAATTGACGATCGACCGACTCCGATATAGTTGGGAAATTACGGGCTACAACCCTTTCGTGTAGGGGCTCGTTTTCTTCGGTAACGATAGCTTTTCTCCTATATTTATTATCACGAAGTCTTCACCGAGCTCATTAAGTTTTTCCAAACGCTCCCCTTCGTTGTTGTAGCCGAGAAACAGGAATCGTATTGATTCTTTCGAAGAGCAAAGTCAGCCTTTCTTATTCTCGCTGCAATTATTCAACGAGCGTAGTATGCCAGCCGTTATTGAGTATTATAATTAGCTAAAGAGCTGCTTGCTCGCAGACTTTCATTCGAAAAAAATTGACCTTTCGAAATGGAAACGATGGTTTTAATAGAACCATTGACTACAAGCGTACAATTAGAAGTGGACTTCCATTGGGATTGTTAAGGATAAGGATCGGCATGATCTTTTTATCGCCCATGCACACGCGAAACGCGATTTCCGTTTTGTATTAGCAATAGCAAAGAGGCGACCATTACGCTACTTTGCGTGGAAATGGCTACGCTAACGACACTGTCCACCTGCGAATTAAAAACGACCATTCCCTGTAAAATGAATCCCTGTTCCCCCTGTAAACAAATACCATTGCTAAGTTAATCGTGAAAACAGAAGTGCGACTTCTCTTAACGATAAATTACAGCTGAAAATTTCCCTCTAAACTCTAATACATGCAAGGTATTTATAATCTTAACTCTATTTTCCACTGTAATATTTTTAGAAGTTATTCTTACTACCAATTTGATCGTCCCAAGATTAATGACAAATATTACAAAGCGAGAATTCAGCGTGCAACGAATTCTTTGTGTTCCGTTCGAAACGAAATATTCAGATTTGCTGTTAGCTGTCGGAGAAACGAGCGATCATCGTTCTTCTGACGCGTCGGATCGCCCCTTACTTCCGGCAACTTGGACACAGTAATTTATGCGGCCACATCGGAGAATTTCCACGCATTCGTGAAGGATCCTTCGCGATCTGAGAAGGCGGAAGATCGGTGACGCCAGCACATGCCTAGCATAGACACGACCAAATTGCATCTCCACGGTGTCCTGGGCCAGAAACATAGAATTCTAAGGACGCGAGCCGGGCTGGGTCAAGGATAGGCAGGATGTGACGTCACCGACCGCCAGGAGATCGATATCCTAGCCAGCGAGTGGCGTCATCGCGAAACTCACTGTCTGGTCCTTGTTGATCTTACACGTGTTAATTTCCTTCGAACGTGATCTTCAACACCGTGAATATTTTTCTCGAATATTTTCCATTCGCTCTGTTTCAATGCAGGAAAACCTGTTCTCCCTTAGCCGGTTGAATTTTTCTTCGAAGCATTTCGCAACGGACGTCCGTTGCTGGATCTTCTGTTTCTTAATCGATATTCTTATCGGGCATAATTATTAAGGCACGACGATGCGACGGAACATTCGGCAAAATAAACAGAAACTCGAAGTGCTGTGCAAGCATATTACCGGGATCGGTGCAAGGCTTGCTGGTGGTTTCTGTGTTTGGTATGACGGAGTATATTAGAGCGGTAATATTTTCATTAGAATTATTCCGGTGCGGGAGATTCGATTAATTATTGCAATCATATTGGAATAACACGCGCGCTAGCTCGAGCGAGTAATATTAGAATCAAAATTGAGAGGGCTCGGAGTATTTGTTCAGGTGAAAGTAGTTCTCGTTGAGATCCCAGTGGCGACAGATTTCGAAAATCCACGATGTGTAAATCTTGCTCAGGATTTCCGGTCTCGAGTCTGATTTAATTCGCGCCATACTCATAGTAAAACCGTCAAGACACGAATTCGCTGGAACCTGCTCATCGTACTTCCAAATTCCAGGCTTACATTTACCCGTTCCCCTTTGACTTTAATTCCATCACGTTTTTCACGGAACCCAGCTGATCCCTCATGAATTCGCATTGCATAACCTTTTCTATCTTCCCGGCCACATTTCATAATTTATTCACGCAGCAGTATAATTTTATCATTCCACCACGTCCCTTGCAATCTCCAATTAAGTCAATCAAATATTAAACTAATATCTTTCTATTTTTCACTCAGGTCCAACTAATAATAATAATAACGATAATCATAATTTCTCCAACTTAATATTTCTCTATTTTCCCTTCCCCCTTCCACGTTCGTGTGCTCTCCATTCCACGTACGAAAATCGATGTTTTTTGCGATACCCGTTTCCCCAGTGAAACGTTTGTCCCGAGCGTCATCGAGAACACTCGAGTTTGTTGTTACACAACGCTCAGCTGACGCGGTCTTTTGAAAATTCTGCAAGGGATCGCGCCGACGTTGTCCAGGCTTTCATCCTCCCAGGGAGAACGGCATAGAAATCGTTTGTTCCTCGTTGACCCGACACGCTACGATTGTACCCTCTTTCGCTTGCCAAGGTTGCCCCGGAGGAAACCCTCCGCGGACAATGATTTCTTTCAGTTCGCCGAGGCCCGACACGTATAAGCGATCCATTCTGAGGTAGTCAGCGCGGAATCCTCGGCTGCTGATATGTGTCTGTCGCTTCTTTTGCATAAGAGCGCCGTCAGGATGCTTGGATGATGCTCAAAGGACGGGCCAAGTCATCCGGCGCCTTCTATTCAGCCGATACAGTCGCAGCAAACCTCGTTTAAATAACGCGCCTGCCAAACAGGAAACTTGCGCTCGCGTTCCACAAATAGTGGCCACGCGACACGGTCACTCTAATTTATGGCGGTTTGGGTTCGAATGCCTTTATTGGATTGGATAAATCTAGTTTACCGGGGGCAATGAATAAGGGGCGCAATGTAGTCGACAAGAACGGGGTACAATTGCTGCCGATGGCATTACATTAAATCTAGGAGCTATTCAATTAACGCCCTCCAATCTGCTGCTAATTAGACGCCGCCTCCAGGCACTCGTAAACTTTTTATATCTACCAGCTAGCCGGAGTTTAGTAATTAATACCCGATCCGCGATATCGAGGGGAATTAATTCCTGAAAAATGTCGAATCAATCACTCAACTGCTGAATTCCTGACCGACCTTCCATAAGACGTTTTTTTTTCCAACGTGCTATAAGTATCGAACATTTTACTATTTCACGCAAACATGTTTTAGTAAAATTGATATTTCGCGTAAATCGTATTTCGCCCGATAATAAATGTAGGAGTTACACGATTGAACATTTCTGAATAATATTCTTCGTTTCTCCGTGCAGATGCTGAAGTCTTGTCGAACCTTAAGTATGACGGTGCGTGGACCAGCGTTGGATCCTCGTTGCAGAGGCGGTCATCCTGTATGGTCGACTTCCGGTCGCCAGCAGTCCTGCAGCTGGATCGACCGTCAGGGTCGTCCAACTTCACCGCCGCCGAATTATCCACCACGAGACTCGAGGTACGGTCCAAGAACGAGAAAGGTCGAACTCTGTATCGAGCCCGGCCAATCACTCGGGTTGATGATAAGGGGTGGCCTTGAATACGGCCTTGGAATTTATGTCACCGGTGTCGATAAGGACAGCGTGGCAGATCGTGCTGGTCTTTTGGTAAGAGTCTCCTCCATTTTATTACTACGTTCGGGGCTGTGGATTTGCCGTGGTTTTATAGGGTTTGATTCGTCGGAATTATTCCGGCAGAATAATTTGAGAATGATCGAAACGATATTTGTGTCTCTTAATTTGACGCGCGGCGAGATTGAATAATTTAACGCAATTCCGTTCCAAAGCTCTCTTTAATACATCGTAACTGACAGAATTTTAATCGTATCATTATTAATGCACATAATAACATACATTTTAATCGCAACATCAATTGACATTGTTGCGATTCGACGTACGTAGGATCGACGTAGTCGGGTGTTCACGAATAAAGAAGGGTGCCAATTAGCTGGTTATTGGTTACGTGATATTCAATGCCAGGATGAATTAATTAAGTGGCCGTATTAAAACTGCGTAAAACACTCCGACGACAGATGCGGATGGACATTGGCAGTAACTTATTTCCAGTATATTGTGTGATTCGCGGATCGTCGCAAACATTGTGCCATAAAAAATATGTGGTCGCTGCTTCTACGCAATTGGTTCCTGAATAATGTCTCGATTTTGGAATATTGCTAGGTGGGCGATCAAATAATCGAGGTGAACGCGCAAAATTTCGAGGAGGCGACCCACGACGAGGCGGTCGAAATCCTGAAGACCAACAAAAGGATGACTCTCCTGATCCGTGATGTAGGAAAAGTGCCACACTCTTGCACCACCAGTCAGCCCATCGTTATGCAAACCTCTAGGTATCCCGAACACGATCCACTACTTTTGGAGAGCCCTGGAAATCATCGACCGCCGAGTCCAACGTAAGAAATACTTATATTTTGTCCGATCAACATTCTATCAATAAAAGAGTTCGCTACACAGAATGTTCTGAATTGAATATACGAAAATAATCATCGTCAAAATACTCTGCGCCAGCCAATATTGCTAATAGAATGACCGGTAATGGTCCTTGTAAAAATAAAAGATTGGTAAATTAAGGGCTCTCAACTGTGAGAAATTGAAACGTGTAATATTTGCGTGGCGCCTGATCGTGAAATTTATCGTTTCGATTAGAATCGCGAGCGATTGGCGACACAGGGGCGGCATGCACACAGTTTCCGCCGCGACCGCTGCGATGGTGGAGGAGAAAGCAAGGGTGGTCCTCGCCAGGAGCGAAAGGGCCGCGCTTTCTCAACTTCTGGCCGATTATAGAACGCGTCGAATGACAATCGAGGATCTGGTAGTCAGTCTGGGCGATCTATTGAACACGCACGAGAAATTGACTCTGTTAACGGAGCTCAGGGAACTCGTGGACAGCAAAGACAGGGCCGCCTTCGACGATTTGGTTTACAGGCCAAGGGTAGCCATGGCGGCTAGGGTACGACTTTGATGATAATAATAAGAATAATAAGAATAATAATGATAATAATAACAGAAATATTAATGACATTAATTTTACGCTGCTCACAATTGCAATTTTATTCAGTAAGACAGGTGGAAATTGTTAGCTTGAAAATATTATTAGAAAAAACCTTTTCCTCTTAATATTAACATGAAATTATGTTCTTTTGAATATCCCCTTACCTTTGAATTACGATCGTTCGAGCTTTCACAAAGCTTTGAAGAATGGAAAATTACCATTTCCTTTTCCGTTCGATTTTCAGAGAAAAGGAGACCGTGCCCACTCGGACCTAATAGTAACGCCATCGCTGCACGATCTGCCGGTAAGTGAAAAAGAGACTCGCCCCACCGTACAATACATATAAAATCACGAATAATTCTCACACACACGACGACGACTCACTCGATAAAACTCACACGATTATTCTCCATTATTATCTCTGTCTGTCTGCCTTTCGGGATATGTATAGAAACTATCTATCTCTATCTTTCTCACTCTCTGTTCTGCGTTTTCCACTGTACCTGTTAGATCTGGTGACTGTTTTCTCTCGTTATATCCTGTCTCTGCCGCCGAGTTTCGCCAGCGACCTACCCCTGGGAGACGCCCCTTTCCGAATACCGTTGCCACGATATTCGAAAAGGATCTCGTGTCGGGTCTGCCGCGGCGAAAGAACAATATCCGTAATGCTCGCCCCCTCACTGAATGTATCCAATTAGATCGCAACAAAAAAAAAAAAAAGAAAGAGTTAAGCGTAATAGCCAGCAGACGGAACGAGAATCATTCATATAATGTAAAATCGTCGATCGTTTTGAATACCGAAATGCAAGCGTAAAACCACGAACGAATGAGACGAGGAAAGGAGGTGGGTTATTGGGGGAAAAAATGGGGGTAAACGATAGCTCATTGTCGATTGGAGAGGTGCGAGATGATAACGGAGAGGTGAAGAGGGCTATATGACAAAAGGGGAAGAGGCGAAGATATATCTGGTGAACGTCCAAGGAAATCATCGAGTTACCAGACACGTCTTCTGTCTATTTCTATTTATCGACGGGACGTCGATTCGGCAAGGATGAACTTTTTTGCGTTCGCTTAATTGCTCACGGCTATCGCGGGTGACCTGTGAAGCATGACTCGGGAATCTCCCTGCATCCATTTATTCCACTATCATTATTACTTTCGTTTCCGTTTCTGGTTAGAGGCGTCTTCTTTCGCTTCATATTCCTTCTACGTTTTCTTCTATTTCTACTTCAATACTATACGACTCACTCTCTCTCTCTCTCTATCTCTTTCTCTCTGTCTGTCTGTCTGTGTTTTCTTTATTATTTCGCTTAGTGTTAGTGCGCTTTCTTGGCAGACAGTGCCGCCTTGTTTCCGGTTTGCGCTCGTCGACGTTTCGCGTCTCTTTGGACATTGCAGTCGAGTTTGTTTGTCTAGCGCTTCAGTGCCATGCCAGTGCGCGAATATTCGAAGCCAGCGTGGAGCGTTCCATTTTGCGAAACGGGGATGGGAAAATTTATCTGGGAAACGTGGAAAGTGCGTTACAATATCTGGTCGATGGCTTCGAGTATTCACGGTCTCCGATAGTTTTGGATGCGTTAGGTATCTAGACATGCCTGCAAGTATTAGATCCGCGTTGAATGCCCGTCGATAGATGCGAATTGTTTGCCTCTCTTCTGATTTTATTTCCTAACTTTTCACGCTAACCACATCGGAGGGGACAGTACATAATGCGACATTTACGAACGAGTTCGCCTGAGCTTTGCGCTGGAATTCTGTTTCGTTCTGTCGGTCGAGCGCGTGATAAGATAATTGGCATCCTGATAAGTATGGAACTTCCTGAATTACGCGCAGTGCATACGATTCTGTACGTTTATTATCAATATCCGTCACGCGGAATATTTGTCACATATTTAGTTACACTACTCCAATCGTTGATATCGCAATTATTTTCGCGACTCGTGGGAATAAAATCCCAAGTTTATTACGCGGTATACACTTTACAAAAAAAAAAAAAGAAAGAAAACATAAAATGATACGAAGAGTTATCGCACTATGATCACCTAAATCTCTGATCACTCAAATGAAACTACCAGTTGCTCTTGTTGAACACATCCGAACATTCCCTGTATTTATCCGGCCAGGTACATTGCACTATTATCGGGCTCGATATATTGCGGCAGATCACGCACTCGATCGCAAGATGCTAAGTGTAGTTCGTTGAAGATCGGCCTAATCGCATCTCGTGCGTCACGATTGGGGACTGTAGTGTTCCCTGAAAGTTTCACCGTGCTCCCGTGTTTTACCATGCCTCGCCGTTTCCGCGCACGGGATCGGTCGTGCGCGAAGGATAATAAAATTCCGGAAGATCCTGTCGGCCTTGTCCAAAGCTCGGGCCAGCTCGACGACGGCCGGTTTCGTAGCCAACGAGTTTGAACACGAGCACGTCTTGGACGATGGAATTTCTGTTTCAACGAAAGCTTCATCCTGAACGTTCATTCGCTTTCACCTTCGACCATCGTATTCTAGTCCCATAGCTTGCCACAGCGTTGCCTCTTGTGTTATTATTCGAACGTTACGAACCATCGCTGAAAGTTCCATGGAAAAAGAGATTCCGCACAGATCCAGGAGCATCTCAAATTTATCACCGAATCGAGAAACTGTTTAGGCGTTAGGCGAAGTTCGATTGACCCGTGATTAGCGGGACGCTCGAAGGATGATCCTAACCGGTGGCTCTTCAATCGAGAGAGAAAAAACGAACGAAATGTCTGATCTAAAGGACCGGAACAATCGCGAGGTTTAAAGCATACGCGTACGAGGAACCGCGATGAATGTAATTGGTACCGGAAGGAACCGAGAAAATGTTGTCTCGAATTTGGCAAATTGTACGATCGGCGCATTGCATTAATCAGCCAGCGATATTCCGCGAGGGGTTAATTGACACCGTGGGCTCGATTCCATCGCGAGCAATCGACAAATCGATAGGACTATGGTTGATTAATGACAGGGCCAGTTAGCTTGCGGTTTCGTGGTTCACGGGCAGGTTGAACGCGAGTCTCGACATCTTTCAATAGAAGATAGCCACCGGAAGTTATCGTATTTCAAGCGGCATCTGCACGGTGACAAACGTTCGCCACGTACCGCGACGTTGATCGATGATGTATCGCCGGTAAATTGGCGTATCGACTGGCGCTTCTGGTGGCTAATTAATTGGCGACATCGATAGTCCGAGGGGAGCGACGAATTGGCACGAATCGCCCGATCGATTAAGGCTGGCTTAAGGGAAAAGAAACGTCCGCGACACCGATACACGGGGCGGTAGCTTTCTATTATTTCCAGTTGCTTCTCCTGTATAAATTAATTTTGTCACCGTCGACACTGGCGGGTGCTCGAATTGTATCGTCGTGAACGACACTCCGCTTTTCCGTGGTCTTCCTAAATCTTTGAGCAGCAATTATGAAATTAGATGGAGAAGTGTTTAGGTTAGTGTGCGAGGATGATACTTTAAAAGGGGATTGGGTTAAGGAAAGAGAAATGCAAAGTGCTCGTTGGCCAACGAAACCGGACAGAAAGTGGCCATGGAATGGCGAACGGCGTGACGGGATCTGATCATTTCTCGCAGAGGGGTGTGCCAAACGCTTGTTGCCGTCCGGGACGACTGGTGGACGTCGAGGGAGATCCTCTAGGAGTAACAGGACCTCTCCTGCAGCGGGATAACCAGGAATATAGATCGCCCAGCGAGGACAGCGGTCTCGGGGCCGACATGCCCAGGACCAGGTCGAGATGCTTCCAATTCGAAGGAGTGTCTAGTCTCCTTCGCAACACCCTTTCTCTCCCCATGGTTTTCTTGAATATATTAACCTTGACGAATTTATCACCGCTCCACATTCGAGCAATTGAACGGGACGCTTGTACGTGCAAATAATTTTCGCTACTTTCTCGCAATGTTGCGGAAGCAAGAGCGCAACGAAATTGACTGTGTCGAATTGCGAGCTTTCGCGGAATTAATTCCGGTTCAAGAAAGCCCGACCCGTGCGCTCAGATTCGTCGCACCTGGCGGACGGCGAATTTGTAGTTCCGCCTGGCGCAGATACGTTCGGTGTCTCGATCGAGAATGGGAGGATAATCGATTCGAGCCGTTTCGTTGGACGCGTGTTGCGACCAGTTGGACCGATTTCTCTAATGCGTGTCCGCGATCGCCTCCAATCGCGCAGCGATTCGCGGCGATTTTTCAAGCCACTCGAACTCTACTGGAGTATAACTCCCATCGTTCTTTTCGATGCCGCCTGTGGATCCTTATTTCACCCCTCTGCAGGAGTTAACACCTTAACTCCTCTAAACACAGTTTTACGCGAACACGTTTTATGCCCCGTCGGTGTTAAAAAAGCAGGGAGAGTTAGCCGACCCCTAATAATTCATCCAACAAGAAACAAATGTTATCTTCTTCTTAACTCGTTAATTCTTCGAGAATTTAACGCTCGTTCCCCTCGCAAGTCAGACAATCTCTAGAAAAATCCACGGCGGATTTTCATCGTCCCCTTAAACGATCCTTTATTTGAAAGCAAACAAAAGTTCATTCCGCTTCGCCGGCGATTCATCAATGTTTCAACGCCGAATACTTTAACACAGCGGACAAACGAGAAACCAATAAGCTAATTGATTACCCTGTCACGATTTCCTCAAGGAGAACCCCGACCCCCGGGATAGGGACGGAAAAAAGAACGATCCAAAGGCACGTGACTTCGAGTAAGCAGGGATAGCTGTAATGGCGTTTCTATGTCGGATATACGAGGTACATCGATATTTCATTTCCTGGCAGACCCGATCTGGCTTTAGTGTCTGTCCCGCGTGCAACCGCCACCCTCTTCGACGCCACCTGACTGGTAGCAGGTATGCACACGGATAAGCAGATACACGCGGCGAAGATAGGGGAGGCGAATGGCGGACTGTATGCGTGAAGCGTCCCTGTGTACCAACGTGGGCGGAGATCGATTTGCGTGGATCCGTACAGGGTGTAACGGCGGTCGGTTCTGTGAATCGTTCGATTAATCCGTGGGACAGTCGGACAGGAGTTTTATGATCGATCGGGGAATACAGTGTAAACGGAGATCGATAGAATGGGGCATTGTTTTCGTTGCGAAATCGAAATTTGTCTCTTTCTTATTATATTTTTAATTGGGCCGTTGATTACTTTCAACTCTGGATGTATCAAATATTCGTATTTAAGTACTTAAACGAAGTTCGGTTATGTTCGATTTAATCGACGAGTCAGGCTATCTGTCGATATGGAAAATACGGGAACAGGTTTTCCTCAGGAATTGTGCACGAACGAATGCGCTGTTTGTTTCACATTAGACGCTGCTCCGAATCTAATTCCAAGTAGAGCGAGACTTAATTCCACGATTGAAGAGGCGAGTGGTTTAACCTTGTGCAAACTTCAGTTAGCTCGATGCCGTTTTTCCTCGCCCATTTGACGAAACGGTCGGTTTGATTAATTGGAAGCACACCCAGTACGTTGTTTCGTGCAACCAGAGTGACGGACAGGCTCGGTACGTTCCGTGTGTACATATACGTGTCGCCCCGCGGAATTGAGCGTGAGTAAATTCCGTCGAATCGATATCGCTCGCCGGCACGAGGAAAATGTAAAGTGTTCGTGACCGGGAGAATCGAAAACACGGGGAAACGAGATTTGCATATTTCGCCGAGCGATATTGGTTCTCGCTGGTGTCCAATTATTACACGTGGAATCGAACGATGAACTGTGTCGTTTCTGCGGAAGGGATTCCGGAGTTATCGCCCGCGCCCGATCCTCCTCTATCCTTCCGATTCGTCGTTTGCTTAGATTAGATTTCAATGAAATCGCGTTTGTATATGATTGATCGCGGTGCAACGGGCAACGAAATTTCGCAATTGATTTTTTAACTGAAATTTCGTTCCGCGTAATTCAATGCCTTTTTTGTTACAACGAAACACTCTCAATTTGTCCATTATCATAATTATCGAGACACCTTGCGTCGCTCAAGTGCCCGCAAGGAGAGTCCGCGAGCAAACATTAATTTGCGTTCAGCTCTATTTCTGTCCCGTTCGAATTCAATGGTGCCACGACACATCCAGCCACCATCGCACGCTCGCCCCTTCACGCGTTGCGCTCGTCATTCCCTCGTGAAAATTCGTTAACAGGCCGAAATCGCGATGCACCGCGACGCGTTTTCAGCGCGATTCTGAAAATCCATCCACCGCGGTACGATGAAGGAGCTCATGCGGCAAAGCATGCCTATAGGAAGTGCGCGGCGCGGCCCTTGAAAATTTCGTTCTATGGTCGGTTGAAGTTCCAACACTAGGTCGTAACCCGGGTAACAGAATGAAACAAATGAGCGTCGAGAGAGAAAGAGCTAACAGTGCCGCAATAGCTACGCGAACGGAACGTTCGGTGCGAAAAAAAAACAACGGAAGAAGTGTCAGTGTACGGCGACGGTGGCAAACGTGCGATATTCGTTCTCGTCGCTTCATCTCGTCTCGAGAGACGAATCGACGCCGTGGACCCGTGCCGAAAAAAGCACGGAGGACCGTCGCGTCCACCTGTCCGAGTGATCCGATCGGGTCGTCGATGTTCAATTGCGCATGAATACCGCGAATTAATTCGGCCTGTTCGCGTCGAAAGCGTTCTCGACTCGGTCGTTTTCGTCGGCAATCGATGATCGAGCGGACGTCGCTGAAATTCGTATCGCCTCGATCGTCGAACGTTTGACGTCGCCGAGACTCGCTGTCAGCGCGGCATCGATCGCCCCGATGGCACCTGCGACTCTTTGCAGTCCGTCGAAGGACAAGCCGGCGAACGGAAATAGATTTGGCACGCGACATCCGCGGGGGTGCAGGTTCGTTAGCGTTCGACGATTACGCCGCTCATTAAATAATCGATACGAAACATATGAATAGCCGCATTGCTGTCCCCGCTCGACACTCGCTCCGTATGTGCTCCATTCCCCTGTCCAACTTCGCCAGGTGAGAATAGAACTTTCTATTTCGGTACGTATCGGAACGGTCCCGTGGCACGATATCCAGAAGTTTCGCCGGCTTCCAACCGATTGTAAATCTCCGACGGAACTGGCCGCGGTCGGTGGCGCGGACTTTTCGATATCCCGCGATGTACGCGCACCGTCTCGGGCCATCCGAAGGAACCGAAACACAATACCGCGTCTGGCGGTATTCAGGTCATCCGTCCCGCGCGGCTTTCACGTTCGAGAAATCGGTCTATTTCGGTAATCGGTAATCGATGAGCGGCTTACAATATTCAGTCGACACGTGTCCAACGGACGGCCAGCACGAAGCGCACGGTTAAGGAAAAAAAAAAAGAAAAAAAAAAATGGACGCAAAGGGCCGGGGGAAGATTCACGTAGGAAAGAAGGTCGAACGGACACTCCGTGTCGTGGCCCGCCGTTTCACGGGGGAATGCAAAACGTTCGCACGAACCGTAGATCTAGACAGAAAGGGAGAATTGGGTGAAGGGACTGTGACGGTCTCTCCATAGGGTGGGTGGTCTCAAATCGCAATTTTGGCCATTGCAGAGTGGGCTGCAGGAGGGCACAGCAACACCAAGTGACGACCTCCGATCTCGCCCTCTCCAACGACGACGAGTGCGACAACCAGGTACATACTGAATATCGTTCGAGAGAAACGACGCGCGATGCTCGGCCCCCCCCCTTAGACGAACCGTTAACAACCCGCAGGGAATGTTTCCTCGCCGTGTACAGGAACCGCGATGAAAGGGATGTTTGTCGATTTCTTTTTCCAGGACTACGAGGACGAGCTGGAGAACGGTCGTGGACGCAGGCACAGCTCCCCCGGTGGATCCCGCGGCAACACCAGAGATTACGGCCATCATCATCTTCATCCGGACAATTTGGTGAGTCGATATTTTACTGCGCCCGTTGGGACTCTGTGAATGTGCGTACGCGATAGTTCCTTTGTTTCGACGCGGTACATCTGCCGTTCTAATCCGGTGTTGTCGAAGTGTCGCGGGTGTTCATTCGTAGGTGTGTAATGACAATCGCTACGAACGGTGATAGAACCGGGACGTACGAACCGATGAGTTTCGAGGTAGTTGCACGCGATCGGCCCCGCGGTACTTATTCTGTGCGATTCGTGTGCGAGAACCGCGCGGGGCGTGAAGAATGCGTCCGGAAAGTTGTACAATTAGTACTTAGTGTCTGGCGTCGGATGCGGCCGTTAATCACGCTTAATGGGGTAACTGGGGGGTACAGAAGGGGGTAATAAAAGTCGCACGATTGCGTAAGGCGAATCGTGGGAACGCGAGGATATCGGACGCGAAGTAGGTTAATGGATACATTGTCGAAATAATGGAGGCTGCGGCGATAACGTCGCAGCCGATGATTAGAAAGCCGGGTAATCGAGGAGAGATACGCGATTGAAAATAAGAGGCGCTGCACCCTGAGTCGTGAGTTTTCCTCTGTTTCGAGTATTTGCTAATTATATTTCGGTCCGCCGTTGGCGATTCCCCGTTCTATGGGATTAGGAAATATTCTTCTCGGTATCGAGTAAGAGGCTCGCGATTATGACCGGGTCTGTATTACGTTGGGAACGTCGCACGCCAATGCCTGACGATATTTTCCGCCCGATGATGTTAGAAAATTAAATAAAACGAGAACGCGGAGTGCACGCGCAACGCGTACGAGAACAGAGCGAACGGATAATCGAGATAACAGAGAAACTTCTCTGCGAGTATTTTAAGCCGATGGTTAGCAGTTTTGTTCAAAGCAAATGAAAGAATAATAGTGAAATTCGAGAGGAAAATAAAAGACTGAAGTATCCCGTGCAGTTCTAGGACGTTACAATTTTATCTACGTATATTTCATGCCCGGACGATTCTATTAAGCGCCCCTTGAACCGATTATTTCTTGGAACATTCTCAGATACTTATCTCCGAACGTTAAATTCTATTACCAGCTCGATCCATCATTGTCTTTCACCGTTTCTGCCCCGGCTGTTCTTCGATTGTTTCTCGCTTTGTTGCGCCCGTGGTAAACCCCTTCCTCGTCTTCGACTCCCACCCGGTGAATCTTTTTGTCACGCTAAGCTACAGCTCCTGTGAACCAGACACGATTGACAGGAGTCAATGAACCGTTGCATTTAAATGAACGGGAACCCGTTAACTCGATTGTCGCCGCGCAAGAATCGACCGGTTAAGGAGCTGCTGCGAGGTAACGAGCCGCCCTAATTAGTCACCAGGTCGCGACCACGTTGAAACGCAAGTGGCGTTCCCCGATTAGAAGTGTTCAGTTCCGTTGTCGTCGTATTACGACCAACCAGAAGGTCCCTGTTGCGCAGGCAAAATTCACCGTTTCATTGTTTCCACGACAAACGAACTTGTTAAACGTGGGACTTGCTGAACACGCCGCAGGTAATCGATCGTTCGTTGAGGAACGGCGCGTGGAAGGCATTCGGTCGAAATGGCGTGCCGTCTTAGCGCGACTAACGTAATTGCGGCTCGCTTTGCAATACCTGCGACGATTGCGGCGCGTTATCCTTTTATCCTTTTATCGATAAGCGCCGTCGTGACGTCGGCGGTTTTTGCCCGCTGCCAATCCGACATTCCGCGGGACGAAACGATAAATCCGCGGACGGGATAGAGTCCGTTCCGCGTATCGACCAGTCCAGCATGCTCGTAAACGATCTCAGCTGCTAGGTGAATTAAATTGAACTCACTATTCGCTCCCGACCCGAGACTGTATCAACTCGGTGGAATCCATCCTGGAATGCTTTTAACGACACACTAAACCGATGCGTAATGACGGACTGGATTTACCTTTCAGAGGGAGCATAAAGATTATAATCTTCCCGGCCTCGTCCTTTTAATAAACGTATTTCTTTTATTGGCATCGTCGTTTCGACGAGTTACTGGCTCGCTCGAGGATCCGAATTGTCCGCCTGGGACTGTTTCTGGCTACTATACTTTTGGGTCAGCGATGTGTACGCGATAATAATATTCAAGAAACGTGAAATAGTGAATAGCTCGAACGAGAAACTCGTGCAGTCTATCGAGTCTGAAAGGGGGGGCAGGATTCCGGTGCTCGACGATGATCCAGCGCGATCGAGAGTATCGTCTCAGGGGTCCATCTGGGAAGAGGTCGATTTATGGACGCTGATCACGCCAGGCCGACCGATGCTCATCGTACCGCGTATATCACTCGTGCACGGTGTATCCGCACGAGGAGATCACGGGGCCGGCTGAAGGAGGTGTTCCAAGTCTGAATTAATTACCCAGTCCCGATCGATCATGGTGTACAGATAGCGTTTCACGGCCTATCCAGCCGCGAAATGTCTCTATTTCGCGGTGGTTAACATTGATGGACCTTTGCTGGCCTTGGAATGAAAGATCGTCGACCACGGGCGAGTAGACATCTTGGCATCCTTGAGGAGGAGCCTCAAACAGAGAAAACTGCTCCCTGTTCTTTTATTTTTTTGTAATTTTTTTTTCTTGTGATGGAAAAACGCTCGAAGATCGTTTTTCGAATGGTCGTCGAATTTTTGTTTGGACAGTTTCGTTTGTACGAGGGTCCGTTTCCGAGGATCTGTTATTTAGCTACGATTGTGCGGGTAAAATAATTGACACGGTCGTGTGTAGTATTAACGGGAAGATATTTATTTGCCAGGCTCGTTTTAACGTAATTAACAGCGCAGTTCAGGTGGGTAAATTGCAGAAAGTTTGTAAGAAGGAAGCTCGTGTTTTAATTCAGGATTTCGTCGGATACTGTGGTCTGTCAATAAACTGTACATAATCTCATCGAAGATAGCTTCAAAAGGAACGATTTCGGTTCGCTATAACAATATCGACTCTTACATACACATTTCCTCGCAGAACGGGGAACGGAAGAACGCTGGTTATTCGACTCGAATTCAAAATTAGCAAGATTCATTGAGGCATCGTTACTCTAAACGTAAAAGCCTTTACCTTCATCCGAAGACCTTGCCGTCGTATAAATAAAACTGTACAATTATTACTCGCCAAGCTTCGCGGGTCTGTTAACTTCATTGAAGTCGCTATTTAAACCGAAAATCTTGTCCTTCCCAATAAGAATTATCTGCCGCGCCTCTAAAACGTCTGAATCATTCGAAATGAAATTCGTCGTGTTTCGTAAAGTAATAGAATAAATAAATAAACGCGAACAACCAGCGTTCCACCGCCTCCTACCCGTGTTCACTCATCAGCTTCAATTTTTGTCCCAACACGCCAATCGCTCTATTTTTCTCTTTCGCGACTCTCTTCGAACACAGTTCATCGTCACTCGCTCTAAACCGGGTACGTTCGCCCGGGAGCGTTCATCCATGAGGTTTAAACTCTATTGCCTTCTGTCGCGAATCAACAGTTGAAAAGAGCGAGGAATCCACGAAACGATTCGTTCTGTCGAAACCGCGGATGAACGATCGACGACGTCGCGTGCGTCGAACGCCAGAACAACGATCCTCGAACTCGGTGCGTCTGCTCGATGAGTTTACGATGGTCCCTTATCGATGACCAGCTGGTCAAAGCTTGTCTTGAAGCGCCTGTCGAAGCTCCTCCGTCGCCTTCGCCACGTCTTGAGCCTGTCGCAAAAGCACTTCCGGTCTCACGTGCTGCGCCGTTGAATTCGACCGTCTGACAGAGTTTCCGCTGCCGAATTTCGGCCGTGGAATTCTGACACGTTGCACTTCGCTCAGCCAGGATTCCATGGTTGCTTCTTTTACCGTGTCTGGGCCCGCTGGAATCAACCTGAGGAATTAATTATTCTTTCAATATCTCGTTCGACTCGTTTCGTTATCGTGTTTGACGACGGCAGTGACTCGACGCTAGCTGTACGCCAAGAAACTTAATTATTTCATGCGGCTATTCTTGAATGGAAAGGAAATGTTCATAATTCTCGTCGAGAAGTTTCATTGCGCGTAATGTCCACGAGAATTAAACGAAACGATCTTCGCAACTAATGTCGTTATCACCGGGTAAATTTCAATCGGGACTTCCTGATCGTTTACGTGAAAACGTCTCGCGACGCGTCTGCCTCGATGGCGTATGACAGCGATAAAAAAGCAAACGGGAACGCCGTGGTCATTGCCAGTCGAGGGCAATGGGTCATGTAAGCTACGTGACAAAGAAGAGAAGAATGTCACTGGGCCACGACGCGACGGCTGGTCATACTTGCGGCCTGATCTGAATCGTAATCAGGCTCGGAAACGTCGAACGTCTTATGACACTCTACATTAGTAAACAGCTCTGCGGATTTTTGTTGGTCGACCTGAATCCGCAGTTTCCCAACAATTTTTCCGCCTGAGTTCCCCTTGAGAAAATGGCGACGAGGTCTCCGGAGAAAAGTTTAATTAAGACGACAAGAAGAAGACGCAGACGAATTCGTTTCTCTTCCACGTCGTGGGACGCGTGTCGATTTTCATCAATTTCGATCACGCGGAGTAGCGTTGCGTCGCTGTTCGAGTATCTCTGCCACCGACTGTAAATACGAAAAGGCCCAATGGTCGCCTTCCTCGACGCGGAACGCATAGTTCCGTCGACCTCCTCTGGGACTCGCCACCGACGATGGGGTCCCCTCAACGAAATTTAATTTATTTAAGCCCGAAAGGGGGAGGACCACACGCAATTAACCGTTGGCCAAGATTGAAGCTCCGTGGAACGGGCGAGTCGCGTTCGAGTTCGCGGAACGGGTCGATCCACCCGGATTTTACGATCTTGTTTACGTCCGGTGTCTCGAGGACCTGCGGCCGCAGCGTAGGAACGCGAATTATGTGTCGATAGTGCCGGGGCACGGGGCACGGAAAGCTCTAGATTTCTGGAACCTTTCACGGAAATGACGTGCCTGACGTAATATTCTCGAGGAACCGGCGATCGTTCGATCGTAAAAGTGGAGGACAACGGAACGACGAATGGCGTAACGTTGAACCGGCGATATAAAGTGCAGGCGTTGTTGACGTTAACCGTTCTTGCTCGTGGGTGTCCGGAATTCGATAAAATATTGAACGACATTGCTCGATCGTGGGCACATGTGCCGATAATAAAAGAAGGTTGAAATGCTGCATCGCAAAATGGTCAGATTAATTAATTGGCCATATCTCTTCGCGTTGCAATTTTTATGCAACGAAGAGAAAGTATTCTTGTTGTTGTTATTATCACTGTTGTACAACGACGCGACGGAGTCAATTATAAATTGAATTGTCCGGCAATTAGTCACGGTTTAAATTAGCTGAATTCGATGTTTGACTGTGATCGGCATACGTGTCCGGGGGCCACGTCTGTGCGCGAACGACTTGCTCTACTTGACAATGAACGAACTGAAATGCTGAATGGGGCTTACGGTGCACGCAATTTGACAATTCAAGTTTCGACTCGAATTTCACGGTGGCGGTCTCGTTGAACGGTGAAAGGAACGTTTCGATGGACGATAGGAAACGATCAAACCGGTTAAAAATATGGATTCCCACACTCGCTGCTCGGATACCGTATAGAATAAACAGTTAGACGTTGTCGAGGGGGCAACCTTGCTGAACCGGCCAGAAACGTTACCGAGGTGGCTGCAGCTTTTCGATAATCGAATATTGCAACCCAAGTTCTCCTTCCGTTACTTGAATTCTTTTTTCTTTTCTTGAACATTTGAGAAATTTTATGAAATCAACGCTGAATTTTGTATAATACAATCGGCCGCGTCCGGGCGGCAGTAAAAAAATTTCGACTTCTCGTCCTGTTCCACGACGAGCTTGAAAATCGTCCGGGTATACGCGCAATAAAGGAAATTCCTCGACGAATGTTCGAAATACCGTAGGCCGTCCGTGTACATTTACGATACACCAAGCAGTTACACATCATTACGAACACTTTCTATACAGGCCGCTTTTTGTATCCTTTATCATGCACATTGCGCCGGTTGCACAATAATAAAACATCGACGCTGAAAGTAAAAGTTTCACGAATGCACCGCGGACTTTCTTGTCGCTTTCAAACTCGAACGCGACGCGCGTACGGGCGAACTCCGCGACGCCACTTTTTCTCCCTTCTTTTTTTCTCCGTTTTTGTTTAATCATCGCGTAGAACAAAACGTAGCGAGCCGTTGCACAGTCGAGCCGACGGAGAAACAATCGTGCCAGAAAAACGTTGAATTTCAGACCGTGAAACATTCGAAACGCCGCTGTTGCAACAGCCGTCCGACAACATTCGACTCGGGCGTCGCAGGCTCGACGGGAGTGTGTGAAAACGCGTTGAAACCGTCGAACGCACTCGGGAGAACTCTACGGTTCCCCCGGGGTCCCTCCCCTTTTTTCGTTCCCTCTTTGTTCCTTTCGCTGGTCCATTTTCCGACGGTTCCATTTTCCGACGGTCCCGATCGTGGAGAATGTTCGGAAATTGCAGCGAACCGACGGAAACGGGTTTAATCGCGTTAAAGACGCCGATACGATCTGCGTTATCGCTCCGCTCGCCGGTTGCTGCGTGTTTCGTTATTGTTTTAACGAGCAAGTGCAATCGCGACCTCGCCGATTTCGCAACGATTCGCGGCTCAAGTCGTACGTTTTTGTTGTCCCTGGTTTCCCTAGCGTTTTTTTTTTTCACGTCCGCCTTACCTTGAGCCACGGAATGGTGGGGAAAGAAATGTGGAAAAAAGGATCGACGCTGTCGATCGTCGAACCGCGAACAGGTGTGGTTCGTTGTCGTTATGAAAATTGTCCAACGAAAATCATCCGTCGTGCCTTTCTTACACACTCGGCCCTTTTACTTTCGCTCTTTTTAATCCGTTTGAACTAGCCGGCGCCCGTGAGACGATTGATACGATCGAAAGTATCTTTCTGCACAGTTTCTATCGACGCAAGTCGGCGTACAGTTGGCAATAAGAAAGTTTCCAGTCGCAAGCGTTGAAAAGTAGAAGTGTATCGTTATAATTGGAAAGGATTTCGTAATTCCGTGAATCGTTGTGGGAGGGGCGGACGGTTTTTCGGAAAATAATTTCTCGGCAACAAGTCGCGTATCGTTTCATTGCAGAACGAGTTTAATTTGTGCTCAATTTGACCCGGATCTTTGAACGCCCCCGCTATCTAAATAATCGAGCGGCTATTGATTGAGGAGCAATATCCAGTGCAGCATTGCTCTGTCCGCGTATAAATACAACGATCATTCTGTAAGCTCCGTTAAGAATATAATCCACTTGGGCGCTTCGGCCGATAGCTCGGGCCGTGCAATTAGACGCTTTCGTCTGTGCCGCGACAACAAACAAACGGAACGACGAGAGGAATGAAAAATAACAGGCGAACCAGTCGATGCACGTGCACCTGCATGCGCATAATGCACGCACCTGGTACGATTGCGAGCGACTTAATGATTTCTCCACGGCTACGTCGAGATTTCATCGGGCAAAGACCCGTGGTTTCCTAATCGAGCCACCGCGGATCGGATGGCGATTTTATTTTATTTTATTTTATTTTTTTCATTCGCGACGACAGAAGCCGTCGATTGGCTCGAGGAAAATGACAAGGACGTTCGAAGCAACTGTTTGGATCGGTGAACGTCATTGTGCGGAGAAAACATATATATATATCTACCGCTGGGGAATAATTTTCCATTTGCCGGAAGATGAAAATGAGAAACCGAGAGTACGAATGGCGTTCTATTTTCCGAGGGGACAGAGCTCTTGTTCGTAACTATCAATCGGAAGAAGTCGAAGTAATTCCATCGATAACTTATTCCGTCGCCGAAGGTAATACGAAGTTGAGGTTTTCTATTTTCGTTCAATTCCTGCAGTCATTTAGTATTCCCCGGTGTCGAGCCTCTCCAGTGAGAGATAATCCTACAATTCTCACGAATCTGTCTTCTGCTGGCGCTTTAATATTTCTTCGAGAAAAGGTTTATCGAATATTGTGCTGAGACTATTTTTCTGCCACGGAAGCGGACAGATCAACCGTTCCTAAATCCTTCCGAAAGCAACGAGGCTGGAAATTGAGGAAGATCTCTTCTCCGTCACGGCGTTCCGACAATTGAAACGGACAGCAGAATGAAATCTGCGTCGAAAGCAGGGAACGCGAGCTGCGCAGAAGGGGAGCACAATACGGTTGTATCCATCGGCATAAAGTTACCGATCCACCTTCGTCAGAACGGATTTATTAACCACGCTAATTAAGCATCGCTCGAAAATGTTGACGCGTGTGCGCGTCATCCTATCGATTAGCTGTCGGGACTCACAATCGGAGCCGCTCCATTGATAATGTTCGTCGAACGAGCATCGTTATCTCGCTGAATCGCCGTGTTCAATAGTAAACGACGCGACTCGCCATTTCCAATTTAAAGTCACCATCGCGAAACCGTCGATTCCTTTCGTTCAATTAAAAATCGAAGGTCAACGAGGGAGTTGCGTCCAAGAAAACAGCCAGTCAACGAAGATTGAAATATTTGAGGCCTCGTTGAAAATGATTTCCGAAATGCACCTCTATTCGACGAACGACCAACCTCTCCCCGAAATTCTTCCGAACAATAGTCGACGAGAGCAACGTCTCGAGGAACCTCGAGGCTTCGAGGGGTCTCCCGAATTAAAAATCCCAACGCAGACTCACCTGAATATAGCCGGTCCAATCTCTTCGAGTCGACAACGGATCCTCCCTGTGGCGAATCGGTGCGTCTAATCCCAGCTCCGTCAATTCCAAATGTCGCGAATTGGCCTTCGCGTATCTATCGCGGATCACCCTCCGATTCCAAGGCAGAGAAAAGCAGCACGCGTCTCGACGGCGTCGCCTCGACTGATTCAAGAACCGAGCGTGAAGTGACGGTACACCGGGTCTGGGTTTACGTTTACCTGATCGTCGGTGTGCAACGGGGGACAAAGAGGTGCATACGCTCCGGCGGGGGAAACGGAGACGCACGTATGTTTTCAGAGGTGGGGGACATTGGACAGGTAACAGGTGAGAGAGGGGAAGGTGGAAGAATGGGTTTTACAACGTTGCCAGGTTGTTCGGCTAGCCTCGAATACGGGTTACGTGTGCGACGATGAGTGGAAGCGTCGATCCCGTCGGATGAAGCAGGAGGAGGATGATAACAGCAGCGGCGACGAACAAAGGGGTTGACGAGGCGGTTGACTACCACCCAACGTCTTCGGCGACGCGGGGAACGTCCCCCGTAAACCGTTCGTGCGACGTTCAGAAACCTTTTTGATCTTGTCGCGAACAGAACGGCGCACGGTATCTCTTCGCGTGGTGTTCGTTTGCTAATTGAGGGAGGTATTCCGCTGCGAAGGACTCGCCGTTTCACCTGGCTCCGTCCTAATTAGCGAATCCTTCTTATTACGGGATGCACGGTCTCGATGACCCTCCGCGGATCTCGAGCGGCAATCAAGGGGCCACTGTAGGGGAGACCAATTTTGGCGAATCGTTGTTACAAGACGGGGATAACGCGAGTCGGGTTCTGGGGTACGGTGTTCCCTGTGTTAATTAATCGCATTAGCAGTGCCGCCCCGTTGGGCCTCGTTTGCGAATGAGCCTTCGAGCTGGATTTGTCTGTAATTTGTCCGCCTCTGGTTACGGCTCGAGAATTTAATTTGCGCATCTCGAAATGGACGCGAAACAATATTTAACACGCGGGCCTCAGGTAATTCGATGTATAGTCTACTGGTTTAACGGTGCTTGCCCCGGCGGTCTTTATCCCGATGAATGATTTATTGGTATCGAATAATTTTCAGTAATGATCATCATAAATAAGGCGAAACGTCGAATAGAAGGGCGAAGGATTGTCGACTGGCTCGTGATAAATCGCGATTCTCGTATCTTCTTCGTTTTTTCGGTCGTAAATGTTCTTCGATTCGTTACTTAGTCCTCGACGTGGCATCGTTCCATGAGAATCCTTGCGATTAGTCAATCGAAATTACCAGGAATCGGCTCGCACCGCTCGAACGGTACCTTTTTCGGCGCGGAGGAACAGTCCTGAGAAACTTCGCGGCCGGGTCTTAATCGGATATTCCGTTAATTGATCTGTCTGCTTCCTTTTTTACTTCCCTCGCCAGACGTCCGTTGAAAGTTCATTCGGGTGGTAATTAACCCAAGGATTCAGCGAAGAGGAAAGATGAGTAACACAGATGAAAGTAAAAGAAAAGTAATACAAAAGAAGGAAAGACAAATATTCGATGGTTTTATGCGTAAACTTGAAACGAGAGATTAATGACTGTACACTGTACACAATCTAGTAAAATTATCGTTGGACCACGTCGAAGAAGTTTACGATCTTCGAAACATTCGCGTAATTACCATCGTAATCTGAAAATAATTAACCAAGATATTCGCAACATCTTGTAGCATATCTCGCCTCAGGAGGAACAGAAACAAATGATAGCCAAAACCATAAATGTAGAAAGCGTGCTGGATATACGCGAGTAACAAGAAACCGGCTGTCCGGGGGTTCGCATATTTACGTATACATCTTCTAAATAATACGAAGCAAAGTGTAAAAAGAAACGGGTTACATCAATTACTAAAAAACGAGGGTGCGCCCAGCTGGCTCGACGCTTTTACAGGACCGATATTTATTCGCTACCAAGGAGATCCGCGTAAAAGTGCCGAACAACGGGGGCCGAATGAGAAACGTCGCGCTAATTGATCATTTCATTAATTCCTCGGCCGTTAATTACACGAAGAGACGATTCGCGCGCGTCGAAGCGTCGCCGCGCAGAAAACTAGAGAGAGAGAGAGAGAGAAAGAGAGAGAGAGAGATGAAATCGAATCGGAGAAGAGGATGATCCCCGGCTCGCGTTTATGACTTAAGTGGCGGAGAATTTATTACGCCGGTCGGCTCCGCGATTGTCAGCGATCGCGACGCGAGGAACAGCGCGAGAAAAAGGTATCCGCTCGAAGCCGGTCCCCGTGGCCGAGAAGGAAATTGGAACGAGCTCGTTTCTTGATCGATTCCACGTGCAACCGGCCGCCAGGATTATCTCTTATCTTCGAACCGGTTCGATTCACGGATCATCCTTTTATCTCTCGCGGCTGCGTTTATGCACCGCTGGCCCTTCGATGACTCACTGTGTGTATGCAGAACCGGGATTAATAACGAGCCACCACTCGCGGGTCACCGTCCACGTTCAACTGCAAAGGCGGCGAGGAGAGAAGAGGAAAAGGAGAAAAAAAAAATAAAGCAGCCAGCGGTGGAATTTATTCTAGGTAATCTCTGGCCGAGCAAAACAGCTTAACGACGAATCGGTTTAATTATGGAATCGGTCTCCTTTGTGGCCTGACCGTGCGCACGCTGATGCATCTTGAATTTATTCAAACTTAATGGTCAGGCTCAATGGATCGACCGAATGGATAGGACAGCGGAGGCGATATGGTTGTTTCGGATAAATCATTTCTCATCCCGGTAGGATGTGTGTATTAGAAAGGGGCTTCGGTGAATGATTACGGATTTTAATGTCACGGGCCTTTCTACCAGCCTCTGTGGTGGTCACGCAACTGCGTGGGTGTTATGTAACTAATGTAATTTACGTAATTTCGTTCGCAGCGATATCAATTTGACGGAGGCGCCCGATGTAAAAAAGGAACGCTGTTAGCGTGATAAATATTCATGCGTTCTGGGTGTACCCCGGTGTTACTCATTTCTCCGGCGGACATTCGTTATTTTCGACCGCCGTTTCTTCGCTGCCACTTTGTACTTATTGTGCAAGGAATCGAAAGCAACGCAAAGGCGACACCGCGCGATCCGATGAAATCGTGGAATCGATACCGCATTCTAGGCGAGGTCGATATCGATTCCGAATATCGGCGAATTGCAAAACACTTGTGTCACCTGGACGTATAACATTTCGCGGCGAATTAGAAGACCGCCGTGTAATTCAGACCCGCGGCCACGTTGCCCGCAAAATAAGACAACTTCCACCGTGGAGTTCCACGAAGATATCGTTCCAGTCTGAAAAATCGCGAGGCCAGTTTCGAAGCGACACCCGGCTCGTAATTCAACAACCGCGGTTACCCACTAACCTTAACCGACTGTGCGCGAAACGGCGATAATAATGGCAGGCCGATAATGGGTCAGCGTCGGAGAAAGTTTTCGACGCAGCCGTTCCGTTATATACCAGGAAGACGAAGCGGGCCGAAAAGCGGCTCGAGCCAACCAGACAACGCCCATCGGTCCGCGATTTCGTAATCTGGGTCGATCGTCGGCTCGATCTATCCGAAATCTTTGCCGTCCGGTTCCTCGTTCAATTCAAATTAACTAATACAATCTCATTCCGCTCGAACATTCGTCGATCGAACGTTTCACCCGTCCCGAATCGCGATTCGTTGCATCGGTTTCAAATTAAGAGTCCTTCGCGTCGTCTCGTCTCCACTTTCTCGAAATGGATTCAACGTAGAAACAAAGTGCACGCGACCCAGGGATCGTGCGTGAAATACAAAGTTATCGCAAACTCGCTTCCCCGCTACCAGAGAATACACGAGGATTCACTAAATAACCGTTCCGCCAGGGTACCATCAATTCGTCCGGCAATAATCCAAAGCCGATCAGCGATCGATCAGAATTTTCTATTCTCCGACCAAAACGACGGACAGCTGTTAAATCCATTGTACCATTCACCGGCTTCCGTCGCCTCGTATTATTAGCCACGCTGATTAAGGCTATCTCAACGGTCCCGACAAACGTACGCCTCGAATAGCTTGTACGCGATTCCGGTACGAGGACGAATTACGCTGGTCGCGTCCCGTTAGCCCGGCGATCGTCACGGACTGCCCGTTGTTACTCGCAACGATCCATGAAGGCGCACAACCGATCCTCGTCCCCTCATTTAATAATGATTAATCGCCGGCCAGGGTAATTGCACGCCGGCAACGGCCGACAGAGATTTTCCGCGAAGCAGGGTTTCGCGGTCGCGAGCACGGTTCAACGAGTTTTCTTTGCTTAATTGCGAACACCTGTGCCGATTGCGGCGAACAATCGCGAACGCGCGCCGCCGTCGTGGAACGATACGGAATTTTCGATTCACGACTCGACGCCCCTTTCGAGTTTGCTTGCTGGTGGAAACGATCGGAGGAAACGGGGATCGCGCGGTTCGGTCGGCGTGAACGGAATGACGCGAATCGTATTTCTGAATAGAGAAGTTGGATAAATGTTGTTGCACGCTCGCGGTGGATTAAAATAATTAATGCCCGTGCTGTTTTAATTCTGCGGCCGGTGGAAATTTCTCTTCTCTGAATGGAAACTTGTCGGGGGGGGGTTGAACAGGTCTGCGAGGGGTGCGGGGGCGTCGCTTTTGTGAATGCAGTCCACGAGAGAAGATAAAGGTATCTCCGTTTCGAACGAAGCCTTGCCTTTGTTGTAATTGCGCCCGACTGCGCGTCATCAACGCGAGTCGATATTATAAAACGGAAGGGGTAAACTAGCGTTAAACGTCGACGAATTGCGCAATGTGAGCGAGCCGTATCTACCAAAGAGTGAAGGAGGAAAAGGGGAAAACTCACGAGCCAAGGTGCACCGAAGGAATCACCCTGGCGTGTAAAATCGAAGAGCGAGGGACCGGAGTAGGAATTGGTCCGTCGGCTCGTTTTCAAAAAAAATCTACGAACGAGAAGAAAAATAATGAGCAACCAACACGTTGCGATTTCGTGCGATCGGAACGCGTCTCCGATTGTATCGAGAAATCTCGAGATCGCTCGAGGCCGTGATCGCGTCGATTTCCCTTTGCATCACGGATTATCGCGAACCCGCACGGCGCAGGAGTTTTCTTCGCGAGTAACCCCGATGGGAAAGGCTTGTTCGGATTACGCGATGGAGTCGCGATAATGATGATTGCCACGCGCCTCGCGGTCGTCCAGGGACGACGAGGTATTTCTCGCGCCGTCCTGAAATCGTGCACGCCTGCGCGATCGCGATATAAATCAATCGTCTCCGCGCGAGGCGGATCGACGAAGGATAACGGAATCGCGGAATGGTCGTCGTTGCTCGGAACGAAGTCTAACGAGACGACGCAGCGTGCGCTGAACGTCCACGAACATCGAGGACGAAGAGGTGCTCCCTGCATGGTCGTAACGCACTTTGCGAGCAGTCGTTGGTTAACAATACTGCGGCTGAAAAACGATAGAAGACATTTGCGGCAGGACCATATAGATAGATCGTACGTGTTCGATATTGTCTAGTTGATTCTAGTGTAACCAGCAGTAGATACTTTTTATTATTATTAGAGAGCAGTGCGTGGAATATATCTTAGACTCGTTGTAGAGCCCGGCTGATATTCTATTCTCCATAACGAAGTAGATAAGTGCATACTTGTACCGAGAAAATTCCATTAGACGAAACGACATCGATCTATAATAGTAACAGGTAAGACACGGGGTGGCTCGATACGTTGGGAGACTCGACGGAGTTCTATACTTTCCACGTTAATAAGCACTCGAGAATCGTGTGTCGCGGTATAGAACGCTATCGGCAGATCCCACGATAGTTCAGGATCATCCCGTTCGTTTACTCTGTACTGTAACGTACGATCATCACTTTCGTTCATTAGCTGGGAAGTATAAAGCTACGTACATCACAACCGTCCCTCCGCGTCGGTCCTCCCCAGTCTCCCCTGTTATTAAAAGAATGAAACGTAGAATTATAGACACTCTTACATCGCTATTGCATTCTTTCCCCCAAACTGTACAAGGGGTGCATACCGTACTCTGTATACCTAACGAGCCCCGTAACAGACACAGCTAAACGCCGTATAGCAACCTGGAAAAACCTCCCCTAGGTCCTTACGAAACACAGAACAAACGACTGAAACGGTGGTGTCGGGGTTGATTGAACGATCTGAAATCGGGGCGTACAGTGATTGTAACCCTATAATGTAAACGCTGTACCGGTTGACGGGGCTAACACGAGACTTTCGATGTTTTTCTCCCGGCGTCGCGACGCAGGAGAGCGACGGTGGTTGCGATGGTAGCGACGCTGAGATGATCGGTAATGGGAGACGCTCAGGCAGAACGGAAAGGGATCGCGAAATGCAGGAGGATGAGGACGAAGGAAGGGAGGAAAGAAGCTCAGAGGGTGGAGGTGGTGGAGGTTTCGGTGGTTGGAGGTCCCACTTGCTCGGTGGGCTAACGCAGCGTGTCAAATCCTGGTACTGGGGCGCCAGGCCCCTCGTAAGTTTTATATCAAACGAAAACCACAACACACAAACGTCTACCACGCACCGATACTTATTTCTTTTTTCTCGTTTACGTTAACCCGTCGATCTTCTTTTTCCTCTCTGTTCCTGCGAAGTTAACTCTTTCTTTCTCTTCGTTCTTTTTGTTTCCCCTCCTTCTACTTCTTCTTCTTCTTCTTCTTCTTTCGCGTCATTCGACGTTCAGACGCTTCGAATCGCCCCGAATTACCGTTCGACCGTGGAAATTCTCGAGGAGTTTCCTTGAAGCTTAGACGGACCCGACTGTCTTAGCGAAACACGAAATTTAAAAGCCTCGAGGCGTTAAAATCTCTGTGTCGATGCAAATTCGCGAATCTCCATCCGCGGTGCTTGCGAATCTGGCCTCTGGAATTTCGAGCTTTTAATGCTTCGTTGTTTTTTTTTGAAGGGGCGAGGGGTTTATTGTGACAACTTGGGAGTGGTCAGACATTTCACGGTTCTTTTCGAGATTGTCTTGCACAGAGTCCTGTTCGTTGTGATTCGAAGTACTCTGGGATACTTGAATGCTTTGTAAGCTAGTTGATGAGAGATAATCGAGCGGCCGTCACAATGTTCTGAAAGAGTGAGATGGAGGAAGGTATAATGGGAATAGCTCGTGCATAGAGGAAAGAGTTTTTTAGTACTTTGCAAAAAATTTCTATAAATTTCCTGATGTTTGGAGGAGGTGTGAACTATTCGATCGGGTTACAGATATTATAATCGATGAACCGCATTCAATAGTGTTTCATTTATTTGTCAAATCGGGTGGTAGACTGTTCGAGAAATAAGATACAGTTCATTTAGCCAACGGTAGTCTGATTCCCCTAGATTCACGGCTAGATAAACGAATAGAATAGTGGCAAATCTTAGTTAGTGTAACCGATTAGAATATTTATGCAAAGAAATGATATTAAGTATATTCCCATAGGCACGACAATAGAGAAAGTAGTGACAATAGTTAGATAATTAGCTCTAACAAATATTTTGCGACAGATAGAATAGAAGTTTTCAACAGAGTTGTCGAATAAGGTGGTAAAAAAGTTTCGTATTCTTTTAACGCGCGACCATCCTGAACGAATCAATTTCTTTTCTGCCGTTCAAAATATGCAAACGAAACAATTACCATTGCCGGAAAATCTAATACTTTCTTATTTACAATTGGCGATCCTTATGATAGAACAATTCGGTATGTACGCTTATCTTATAGCCAATGTACGCGATGGGTAATTTCAAAAAAAAATTTTTAAACCGAAAAGACGAACCAATTTCGATTCTTATCTTAATTTCGTTGCCCAATTACGAGCCATCGGAGAAGATCCATCCCCTTTGGCATGAAACATTCCTGATTAGATCTCTGTCACTCTTTTGTCCTATATACATATCTCTATCTATCTGTCTATCTATATCTTAATTCTTCCTCTGTCTCTGTTTCACCACGATCAATTTCCTTTTTTGCTCTTAGAGTTAGCGAATTTAGTCGAAATAGTGATAGGTGTGTACGTGTTTTTTCTTAGATGTCTTGCACATGCTACTTTCGATTTTGTCCTTAACTATATTTCAACGCACGACTATTATAATATTCTCCGTCGTGTATATATAATTATAACAGCACCCTTCGAGCCGTACGCATAATTATATATACATGTCTGAACATATGTCAAAGTGTATTTTACATAGATGTCTTGGCATGCACGATCACTTTACTCACATCGATAAACAAGTATAGTGATAACTCGCGATTCCGTACGGTCGCCGAAGTTCGTAGATACAAATAGGAATCGCGGCGAGAACGTCACGTAGAGAGACAATGTAGACGTCGATCTCATCCCATTCGATTATTATAGAGAACGCCGATAGACATTAGAAACGTGCGTTCGTGTTGCCGCGATCGTAGATAACCGATAGAGCCACGACGGAGTTCGAAAAAGAGGAAGTCGCTGTAAGAAAGTCCCGATCGGTAATGGGGCTCCATCGTTGACGGTAAATCAACGGAGAAAGCGTGCGCGCGTGTTTTCACCAGACAAGGAAAAACCCGCAGGGAAGCAGAAAATCTACGACGAAACGGTGTCCCGATCAGTCCTGTGCGATTAAACGAATAATCATCCACGCGTCGGTCAAACGTGTCTATCGACGTATTCGTTTAATTCTCCTCGTTACAGTGTTACCCTTGCACGACACTCGACAGAGATTTTCGCCCGTTCGATTTTCCGTCGGGAATATTGTCCCGCCGATCGTTTCCTCGCGCGACCGTGCGTATCGGGGGCCCGATTAATTTCTCGTTGCCCGTTAATCGATTGAGTGGGCATCGCCGGGCGTTGGCGAGTCCGAGCGCCGGTTTAAATTCGATTTCACGCGGAATCCGGGCAGGAAGAGAAATTTCACGCGGCGAAGAAACACGATTTGCGCTCGCGTGTCTCCATTGCACGCCCGCGAAACACTTTCACCGTTCGCGATTCACGTTTCTCCGCGCGAGGAGGTGGCCAGCCGCGAAGCTCGCCCCGCGAATTCGCTCGATTTCCATGCCCGTCGACCGTGACCTACGGATCCGGCTAATCGAGACGCTCGTTGTCGATGGAAATTCGACCCCCTCGACGACCGGAAGGAGCCGGAACGAGTAGAAATCTTCATCTGACCGTTGTTCGATCTGACCGCACTTGGGATCGAAGGGAGACGACCGTTCGATCGGGAGGTTCAAGTAACGAATTAGTATTCGCTTCGTGAACTTTCGAGAGAGCTTGACAGGCTGCATATACTTAGTTGGGTGTTCGTCGCGCGGCTAGAGTAGGAGAAGAAAATTCTGCTCGGAGTTCGCCTTAGATATTCAGCCGTAGAAGTTGCGCGAGAGTTTCGTAAATTAGGGAAACTCGGTCAACTTAATTCCAGGAAGACACGAAAGTACATCAGAGCAGGAGCTCGTTGGACGAAGTTCGGATGTGGAATTCAGGTGTCACGATCATTCGGAGCGTACATCATCTGTCTCGTGGTCTTCCGTATCTATTCCCCCCCCCCACACACCCACACCCACCAACCCCCTTTCACACGTCACAAGTGAAATTGAAAGGTTTCACGGTTGTCGGGTGTGAAAGATAAATCGCCGTGCGATTCGTGATTTCGATAAGATTGAAAGTGTACGAGCTAATCGTGAAATAATTACGCGACAAACACCACCACTACCCACCACCACCACTACCACCACCACTGCCACTACCACTACCACCACCACCACCACCACCACCACCACCACTCTGTTCGAGCACCACCAACACCCAAATGCTACCAGCCTATCAGCAAGCATGAAACTTGATTTTTTAATATACTCTTGTGGTACCTATATCGATATACATATATCTATTTTATTTGTATTCACGTTTATACGAGATCTTGTGTACGATTGCATATAGGTAACCGGGAGAGATGTGCACCGTTGTGGAGAAGCGAAACCCGGTAGACAAGTTGGCTGCGGAAAATGTCGAAAATTTTTCGCTATGATTCTTTTTAAATAATACTTTGTCCCCCCGAACTGTCACGACAGCGAAAATATCATTTCGACAGGATTCTTTTTGAAGCAAAGGGCAGTTGTCCATTGATCGTCTGTGGGTTTCGACTTTTATTACTTTGCACGGAACACGGTTTACATTGAGCTAATAGGTCGATTGTACGACGTCGAGAAACATTTGAATGGAAAGAATTTAATGAAACGTACCATGAGCGGGTTTTGTCGCTACTTGTCCTCGAGATAGGATGAATCAATTTCTTACGTAACCAACTTTACAGACTACCAGGACTCCCTTCGACTACAGCGTGCACACGAACTCGTCGGCATCAGCCTCCTTAGCTCTTGTGCGCTGCCATCGTGCGTGTTCGAAGTGGCTTTGACCGGTTGCGTGACAGACGTCGTGTTTCGAAAATTGTTCAATAAAGCGTCGAACAGAACATATCTTCCAGTTTTGTAAAAATGATTTCACCTATCGAAACGTTCCGATTACTCGCGAGGATGATCAAGCGTGAAACGAAGTTCGCCTCTGGAAACCTAAACATATAATTCGAAAATTGTAACGAAGTCCAGCTTCGGATTAATGAAGCGATTAATTCGGTAAACGTTTAACGAACAACGGAGGCTGTCACGGTGCCGCAAAGTCGATCGAAAGTGGGGCAAGAAGTTTACCTTCCTCCGATGAAACGTACCTCTGCCGGTTTCAGGAACTCGCGCACAAATTATCACGGAGCTTCGATATGCAGGAAGCCCAGCTCCTCGAGGAGGGTGGGTCCGGCGCCGCTTCCACCGGAACTGGAGGCGCCGGTGGTCCGCCTCGGAGACATCACAGCGCTCAAAGGTTAGCCAGGAGTGAGATGTCCGAAAGAAGGGAGGAGGACGGTGCCCTGGTTGTGCCCGATCACCAGGGTAACCTGAGGATCACCGTGAAGAAGACCAAGTCGATTTTGGGCATCGCCATCGAGGGCGGTGCCAATACTAAACATCCACTGCCCAGGATCATTAACATACATGTGAGTCAGTTGTTTCTCATTGCGCTCCAGCATTGAAGTAATTTTACGTCGTTGCTATATTTATATTGTATTACGTATACATTAAGTTACGGCATTATTCAATTATAAAATATGTCAAATAGGTGCGATAAGAAATATACGATATTGTGACACGCAAAGAAACATCGCCCTCCTTTTGCCTAAGTTACAATCTACTGAAAAAAAACTGATGCATCAGCTTCAAAACATATTTAGTCGAACGTACCTGTTCGCAGGATAACGGAGCAGCTTACGAGGCTGGCGGTCTCGAGGTCGGTCAGCTGATCCTAGAAGTGGACGGTCACAAAGTGGAAGGTAATTTTGCTTCGTACCCGCAGACTTTCTGTCCTGTCGCCGATCGAAAGGCGCGAATACAACCGCAGTAAATAGAGAACGCAGTAAAAAGAAGGAGGGACGCTTAATGTACCATTCGATTTCTTGCGCAGGTCTCCATCATCAGGAGGTGGCGAGGCTGATCGCCGAATCGTTCGCGAGGCGCGACCGCAGCGAGATCGAGTTCCTGGTTGTCGAGGCGAAGAAGAGCAACCTGGAGCCCAAGCCAACGGCGCTGATCTTCCTGGAAGCGTAGCAGGAATCTCCCACCTCCGAGCCGGAACCACCGTAGCCCAATATGACCAGAGCTCGATCCGTGATACCGTTGGAGCGTCGAGGACGCTGAACGGCAACGAACGGCTGGGGAGCGTTAACGAAACGAACAACAGTAACCAATGAAACAACGAGAAAAGATGGGGGCGAAGTTGCCTTTCGTCTTCGTCGAACGCTCTTCACTCGACGGTCGAGCTCTTAGTCAGGTGCTAATTGAACCTGGACTTGGTGGTGGGAATCTTCAAAGAAGAAACAAGTGGAACGACGAGAAGAGAAAGAAGAAATATCGTCACTGCGGATAGAATGAGGGAATCGAGGGGGCGAGTGTATCGCTTGAATAATTAATCAGACGGATGATAATTTCACGGTCGTCGCGGACGTCCCTCGTTGCTGAATTTTAGCTGACGGAACCGTTGGCGAAACTTTTGCATTGTAGCCTCTCCGGGCGATAATAATTCGACAATGAAAGAAGTGATCCGAGGAATGTAGAATCGTCGAGGCGCAACGAGGAACGGAGGAGTTGAACGACGACGATCCGGCGGATACGAATTACGGGAGTACAAAGGGGTGTGATTGCAGGGACACTTTTCGACGAGAGACACTTGAAGTGTGAGAATAATACGAGGAAAGAGAAAAAAAAAAGAAAGAAACGTCAGGGGGAAGATGGGAAGTTGACTGTGCCAAACTATTAGGGTTCGCTTCGAGTATATTAATTACGATGCTCTCGATATCGTTAAGGGATTCAATCGGACACTCTGTTTAGAGAAGAGTGCGGCGATTCACGAGTTTAGCTGTCACGGGCGGATCCTGAGTGATAGAGTCGTGTTTAAGTCGCACGATGTTGGTGTCACGTGAACGCTCGTCTCGCGGCATACGCGAATCCTTCAGGCAAACGCGGACACGATCGCGGGACAAGGCTGTCACGTGTGAAACTAAGGAACGTGCTCGAGTGCGAGGCACGTCGAGACGACGCGAGACCACGGGGATTCGATGTTGACTAATGCGTTATCTGAAATCCTGGCTGATATCGTCGGGCAGGACTTTCGTCGATCGAGCTTCGCGCGGTTCGTACTGCGGTGAAATGTCGAGGACAATTGATTTCGCGAACAGCGAGCTCATTTGCGAAATCGCTACGGTTTTTTCATCGATGACAATTTTTACCAAACAATTCGAGTCACTTATTTTTCTGCTGCAGGAGTCTTTCATACTTCTCGATCGAGCGATATCATTTCGAATTTGGGGCCCGAAGATATTGCACGAGTGCTTTGAAACGCGAAACGAGAAACGAGATCGATGAAAGTTCTGGTCGGCTCTGGCCCGCGACTAACATAGACTTATTATGGGAATTGTTGAGGCTTAACAAAGTATGTTATATATACATATATATATATATATATTATATGATAATATTATTGACTATCGTAGTGGAATTGCAAACTTGTACCTACCCGAACGGACCTCGAGCGTGCACGAACCTCCGGATGTTCGTGCGCGTCGAAGTACCACCGAGGGATACGAAGAAATAAACGGAAACGAGGAAGATTCTACGAGAATGTGCGAACTAAGAAATATTTTCAGCAAGTTAAATTAACATAGCGATCGCGTAACTTAGCAATGGGCCTGACCGTTCGAATTTCGAGGGATCGCGGACGATCGTGAACCGATGATTGAGAAAGGGCAACCATGGAACATCGTGGCCGTAGAACGGTGAACAGTAGAACGTTCCGCGGGCGTCTCGGGACGAACGAAACGAAGAAAAATATCGCGAAACGCGAGTGCGATCGTTTGATTTTACTTGGACGATCGCGGGTGGAAATTGTTTTCGGGCAGGGACACGACGATTCTTTCTGTTCGAACGAGCGCCACGCTGGGAAAACGTAAGACAAATCGGTGGCCGTATTTTCCATGGAGACGCGGAAGAGATTTTCACTTTCGTCGCGCTGTGAATTTCGCAGAGGGATGGGTAACTTTGTACTCGCGTGTAATCAGCACGACGGTTCCTGGGGAATCTTCTGTTGTTTAAAGTAGATGCGACAAAATTTCTTGAACTCGATCGACGGCAGTGCAGTTTCTTGAATTCAATTCGATGTGCATTCGTTCGCTCTTTTTCGTCCGAAAGCAACGCAGTAGGGACGGACCGCGTACAGCGTACGTGTAATTATTTCGACGGATTCCATTGGACGAGCGTGAGAATTAAATTTCAAACGAGCGTAGAACGTTTAATTTCACTATTTGCGACGTAGGGGGAACATCGTTTTCGGGACTGCCCCGTTAGAGTCGATGAACCATTTTCGCTGACTATTTATAACGTAATTGTTACCGCAATAATTACATTTAAACGAGTAGTAGTTGATAATTATCATTCGCGAGCATAAACGTAGCGGCGTCGTTGTAAGGGTAAATGGTTATCGATACGTCTTGTTTAATATCTCTACCTGTTACAAGTTAAATGTAATTTACAATATTAGTGTATACGTTGAGTGTCGACGAGTCCACGGTGTCGCTCTATCGAGAGTCGATGATCGTCCGCGATCGTGCTCGCTTGAAAAAAATATAAAAATATGAAGAATAAAAAATCTGAAAAAAAAAAAATACCGCGCAAGCTTATGTAGTAATCATCGCGTATGTGTAACGGAACAGCCGAATCGGAAGGCGAGCCGTCGAGGGGAAACGAGAACCGATTGGACGAGAAGACACCGACGATTCAAAGATTACAATCAGCAATTCATTTTCCGTCGGATTTCGCATGTATTGCATTTTATCGTTGCACACGATTCCGTACTGCTTTCAATTCTTCCGTTTCCAGCGGGCATTGCGATTGGGAAACAGTACCGAATACAGTATACGATTTTGTTTAACTCTAAATGAATTAGAAGTCTGGCGATCGAATGTATCGTTGTATTCTATGAATGAACAAATTTCGTTGAGAGTAGCGGACAATCTACCGATTGGCAGAGAACTATTGCATCTATATAGCGCTGTTTTCACAGCGAATCGAAATTTTTTGATCGTCGGTGCGCGAACCACGAGGAAGCGTTTCGAAACGGCGACGTACCTGGTCGCGTGTACAGCGTATTTCGGTAAATGTGCCAAAGTGGATAAAATACACAATGAAGAAGTCAGCAAAGGGGAAAGAAGAGGAAATCGAACAGCAGCCTGCAATTCGAACGCGGGAAGGCGGAAAACTTGTGCATATACTACTAGAAGTTGGAAACTATCGGGAGTCGATGAACGTGGAAAAAGAATGAACTAACGAGAAGGGGAGGAAGGAGAGGAACGTGTTTCTGAGCTGGTGCGCACCCGAGTGGTTTTCTTCGTTGTTGTTTCGTAGCGCAAGTGTGCAATCGCACATCTGTCACGAGCGTGCCGCTGAATTGGGGAACTTCGAAAGACGAACCGAAACAGCAACAAAAGAAATGGGAGAAACGCGAAAAAGACAGAAGACAAGTAAGGAAACGATGGGTGACGAACGCGGCTAACTGCTTTCCGGCTAAAAACAGACAAAACTCAAAAAAATACCTCGTGTGCTAGTGTTTCTTCCTGTTTTTTCCAAGCGAATTTTTCTAACGAAGCATCCATGTTCGCTCGACGTCCCAAAAAATTCAGAACAAAGAATGACAAATAATAATGTGAAAATCATCGAGGGTGGGACGTGTGAACAAAAAGAAACGAAAACGAACAAAAAAAAAACAAATGCGAACGGGATGATATTTTTGTAAAAGCCTTCGGTGTAACGCAATCATTATTCGAAGATCTCAGCTGACATATCCGACAATGCCTTACCGCTTTGAAGAAACGAAAACGAGAGAAGACGCTTTTATGGAAGCGACGTGAATCGATCATGATCGAGGAAAATGTTGAAACTTCCTATTGATCAGCGGGCGTGGAAATAGTACGGTGCGAGAGTTCTGGTATGTAAATATGGCTTTCTCACCTTCGATTATCGAACGATTTCAATACGCGTGCCGGCGAATGATAATCTTTCTGGTCGAAGTATTATGTAAAACAGGGAAGTGGCAAGAACTGGCTTTGTTCGCGTTCGCTTTGAAACGGATAATCGTTCCTATTTTCTAACCCTCCGAGAATCGTTTAATAAAAGTGATCCTAACACACATTGAGCGCCGCTATATTTTAAGAAAGTAATGTACGAGAGACATTCAATGAACGATATTCGACCGAAAAACAATTTATCAGACTTTTCCACCGGTTCTTCGTAAATCGCGATAAAGCTCGGGGAAAGTATTAAAATTTGTAAAACTAACACTTCCCTCCTTGGTTAAACGGGCTTTAAAATAATTAACTGCTACATTTTCCTGCCCTTCGGTCATCGGCCAACTGTATCAAGCCGCGCAGACAAGAAGAAATATTATCGTTCAAACGCTGTCGAACCGTACCAATTGTCTCGAACGTACAGCCTTTGCCATCTTGCACGATGTACGCTTCACGGTCGCTGATCCGCCGATTCTGTCGGGAAAAGGTGAGAAAACAGATCCGACGCTAGCTATTTTTCCACACACAAGTTCTCTTTACTCGCCAACAGACGGAAGTCTCGAACATTTGACGAAGAAAAAGCTGCCGCTCTCGATCGATCGCTTTCCAATTCTCGAAAAAAAAAAAAAAAAAACACGAACCGTAGTCAGAGAGAAACGCGATCCAGCCGTACGGGGGAAGGGCTCATCGCGATTCCCCTTCGATCTGTAACAATCGTCGACGAGGTTTCAGAAGTGCCCGAACACGTGAATCGAATTTTCAAATTTGCTCGACAAAGGATGCCTCTCGGAGGATGAAAGCGTGTCGTGTGATATGGAAAATGCTGGAATCTGATTTCTACGTGAGAATCGGGTTAGACGCGAGACGATTGACCACCTTTCTCCCAAGAAAACTGTTCGCTCTGTGAAAATCCGTTTACGAATTTCATTGTCGACCGTGCGCGGTTATCCCGACGTCGAAATCACGCCGCTGTGTAAAACTCTTTCGCCATTGATGTGACTTATTTATTTGACACTTCGTGTAAGCGTACCGTGTACAATTCAACGTGTTTGGATAAATGCGCGTGTACGATTACTTTCGCCATTCGTTGCGGGAAACGCTGCGTCAATGACTGAAATTAATTCTCGCTGCTGTAAACACGAATTCAGTTCGCCTACGAATTAATCTTCTTTCTTGCGAAATCTTTCCAGAATTCTCACCCCTCGATTAACTTCCCCGGGCTTTAAATTTCGTGGGAATATGTTAACTGAAATATAACGTAACGAATGTTTATTATTTACCACACCACCATTTCGACGACAGCAATATTAATTTCAATCATCCAGACGAGAACAGTATGAATCAACGAACCGGCGGCGAAATAATTATTCGAAAAATCTATTGCGATCGACGGGACTCGAAAAGTTGGAACGACAGAGCAAGAAACGAAGAACCAGTCGCTATAGATCGTAGGTGTTTCGATTAGCAAAAACATTATCCAAGAACAGTACCCGTTCCGTTTACAGTATCTAACATTATCTAAATAATAGAGTCAGCCCCCACGGAAGCTGTGACGCACAGTAGCCCGCTGCAATGGCAACTGTCGTGCGACAGCGAAGAAAGAGCGTAATCTAGCAGAGAGCGATTTATTTTTTCAACAACAAAGAGAGAAACAAAGAGAGGTAGAAAGACACGCGACTCGTACCACGTTATACCTGTTCAGCTTTCGCGCGTTCATCATCCGCAAACTTGCTTTTTCTCAATTGAAATCGATCTTGATAGTGGATCGGATCGGCCAAGTCGATCGTCGTGGAAAGGCACGGAGTTGTTGCGGGGATGAAGCAAGTGACTGCGTTCGAGGAAATGAGACTCCCCTTTCCTCGTGGCCGATCGATCGAAGTTTGCTGATGCTCGATTGTGTTGCAGTTGCTGATAAAAACGTGCGAGACGAACCTTCAGATTGCTTCGTTGAACTGCGAGTTCGATTAACAGGTACGCCAACGAAACTTAAGATTGTCTACGTTGAAATATTTTCATCGCGAGATACGTCATTAAGTACGTTATAGAAATTTCTCTGCAATCAGGTATCGCAATTCTCCATTTGAGGAATTATCTCCAAATTTTGTTTCCGGGAATGTTCGAATATTGCGAAAGAAAGAAAGAACTCGGGCTCACGACACCGCCTTGGTTCCGATGGTCGATCGAAAAATAGAACTCGCGAGGATCCTTTAGCTTTAGACTTCGTACACGCCCTCGCAAACCGTGGAAGACGGAAAAGAGAGACTCAAAGGACAGTGGAATACGATTCGCGAGACGAGGGTTATCAAAGTGTGGCATATAAATGAACCGACTTCCGTCGTCGGTCAGATAATAAAGCGCTAATCGAATTGTAAAGCAGATGTAACTGTGCTCGTAACGTTTCAAGGGACACTCTGTACATAAGAGCGTAACGCTCGTTCATGCCGCATTTCATAGATCATCCTTTTTGCAGCCGATTTCGTACACCTTAGTGACACATACCCGAATACATACATTCCCCCCAGATACGTGAACACAATGAACACAAGATACACGAACGTTCAGATAGATGAGAACGACGTGGCTCGTTTCGTTAATTAACGATTGGTCGGTTAATACTTTCATCGTCGTGGAACGAAGGTAGGAAAGATCGCACGGATGAAATTGTTACACGTGTAACACACATTTACACACGGGCACGTTAGACATGTACAGTGTGAAAAAGAAATTATTATGAATTATGAATCAGAACTATCGAATCCTTTGTTCCAGTAAGTACGGTATGAAAAATTGTATTTTGCGATCAACTTTCTCTCCTTACTGTCAGAGGATGAAACAAAAATACGTGTGTGGCTATTAGCAGAGAAAGATAGGGGGATCATACGTGTAATTTCGAACGAATTATTTGATATTTTGCAGGAGAAGTGTTATGGTTATTAGAATTCTTTTGTATTCTGTGTATACACACACGAACATTCGCGAACACGCGTAGGATAAATGTAAACCGACAAAGAATATTCAAAGTTTCTCCGAGTGCAATGTGCGCGATTGTATTATTTTACCATTGTTAAATCTCAGAGGCTTTAATTGTTTGTTCGATTGTTGCTATTCATTATTGTTACCAAGACCATTATTATCGTCGTTGAACGTTGCGAACGTGTATGTGCTCACAACTATCGATTGTCTATTTATGTATCGTTATCATAATTACAATTGTTGCGTTGTAACTGCGATGGTTATTATTGTTATTATTATTAACACTATTATCATCATCACTGCAATGGTGGCAATTATTATTGCAATTGAATAAAACGTTCACCACGAGAAATGTGAATGTTTATTAACTCTTTGGCTTTACTCCACTTTTGCATTTATTGCTTCGTAAATTTATTCCTTATTGGTTTTAGAAAAATTTATTTTTACTTTTTTAATTTTTGTACCAGAAGATTGTTGAAAATTAATGCATTAATAAAAAAAAAGTGCACAAAGCACTTTCAGTTTTAATGAAAATTAACTAACATCATCAATCATAAGCCACCATCTCCAACAGGTGTAAACATTATTCCGTGTGCAGTTCATTTGTTATAAACAATTAAACAATTGAAATTGCTATTACCGGCAAATGAATGAAGTTACAGTAACACGGGGAATTTTTTACCGTGTAGCTTAATCATATTCCCTTCATTTGACCACCCATTTATTCAGAAACAACCACCAGCAGCCGGGATAACAATTTAAAACTATTTTGTCGGTAATGATATGTCGATAACAGGACATGTGTCGCCATCTCGCGTTTGCGGCCTTTTTCGCAGTTTTCCTCACCGCCAAAACCGAATTCCTGGAATACATCGTTAATTTAAACAACTGCCTTTTTATCAGATTCTAGTGCGTATATTTCGACCAGCCTGATCTTAAATTAAAGCTACGGACCATAGCCATCTCCATTGATAGTTTCAACAATATGGCGTTTGTGGTTTAAATGTTACAAACAATTAAGGAACCGTCAAAAATCCACTTCGGGTCACTGCAATTATCTCGACTTCTGGTGGCTCTACATTGCTGATTGTGGGCTTAAAATGAAGGTAAAGGATGCCGCTAAACGACAATAATAGATTTACAAATGCTGCATGCGTACTTCATTTTTTATAAACAATTGGACAATATGCTTGAGAATTGTACCGAAACTATACACGAGGGCCGATCGAAAGGAACCTGAGATTAGTCCTTGAGCCAAGAACTTTAATTTGAGATTTGATTGATTAAAATCGACCCAGCAGAAGCCGAGATAATTGAATTTGTTTATATAAATTATAAACAAATGCGATTACTGCCACTTCGCGGCGATCTACATCAGTGATCATAGGTCGCAAATTAAAGCTAGCAGTATAAGCTATCTTCTCCAATAGTCTCTTCTTTTAACGGTCTCCGTCAATTCCTTTACTTCTGCTCTCATCAAATTCATTCTTATGAGACTCGTTCCATTCTGTGTTAAATAATCCTCTCTTTCTTTTACGCTTCTGGTTTGGTTTTGGGAAGACCCTTCTTTCTCGTTCCATTAAATATCGCTTAACAATCTTTATCTCTAATGATACATGCACTTACTAATATATTGTTTGTGTGCGCAGGTTTCGCAGGCAAAGAGTAAGGAGCTTGACTGACATTTCTCATTGGGCATAAAGCAAGAAAGAAGAAAGAATAACCCATGCCACATATTTTATATATAGTAAATTGGTTTCTAACAATAGTTTGTAACTATTAGCACATAAGTTTATTTTAGAACAACTGTTGAATTAACTGTTATGTATACCTAGTATATATTTTATTTTATATTCTCTTCATTCAGTAGACCTTGTATAAACTTTAATATTATTGTTACTACAAGGGCTTTGCACATCCACAAGTTACACAATTGTTTTAATTTAAACACGCTTCAGCAAATGAAGTACGTACATTTCAGTATAAGTTTTATTTGTAAGATATATTGTAAATTAACTTTGAAGAATAGTTATAAGTATTAAGTATTAATATTTCATAAGTATTAGTTTGTAAATTTGAATTACCGCGTTTTTGTAACATGTATCTTCATTAATTAATTTGAATAAATCTTAAATGAAAAGAATTCTACGCCTCTCTTTATTCTAACACCTGAACTATCCTTAAAATGTAATACGCTCGCAAATGACACCTCGCGAAAACGTAATAAAGTTGTATCCAGCGTCTCTGGAAAATATAAGATAGTTGCAAATAATGCCTAAAAAAATGCAACAAAGTTGCAAAGAACGCCTCATAAAAATGCCACAAAGTTGCAAACAACGCCTCGCGAAAATGCAACAAAGTTTACAAACGACGCCTCGCGAAAATGAAACAAAGTTGCAAAGAACACCTCGCGAAAATGCAACAAAGTTGCAAAGAACACCTCCCGAAAATGCAACAAAGTTGCAAAAAATCTCCAAAAATTTCCAAAAATTCTCGATAAAATTTGCAACAATGTTGCGCCCAAAATTTTCAACAAAGTTGCAAATTGTGCCTCGCGAAAATGCAACAAAGTTGCAAAACTTCTCGAAAAGATTTGCAATATTGTCGAAAATTTTTGCAACTTTGTTGCATTTTTGCGGGACGCAATTTGCAACTTTGTTGCAAATTTTTTGGGCGCAACATTGTTGCAAATTTTATCAAGAATATTTGGAAATTTTTGGAGATTTTTTGCAACATTGTTGCATTTTCGCGAGACGCAATTTGCAACTTTGTTGCACATTTTGGGCGCAACATTGTTGCAAATTTTATCGAGAATTTTTGGAAATTTTTGGAGATTTTTTGCAACTTTGTTGCATTTTCGGGAGGTGTTCTTTGCAACTTTGTTGCATTTTCGCGAGGCGTTGTTTGCAACTTTGTTGCATTTTCGCAAGGCGCAATTTGCAACCTTGTTGCAATTTTTTTCCAGAATTTTGCAAATTTTTTGGAGATTTATTGCAACTTTGTTACATTTTCGCGAGCCGTTTGCAACTATCTTATATTTTTCAGAGACGCTGGATACAACTTTATTGCGATTTCGCGACGTGTCATTTGCAAGCGTATTACATTTTCGCTAGGCATTTCTTTGCAACCTGGTTGAATTTGGATGTGGCGCTTTATTATTCCTGGTTGCAACATGTTTAGTAATGTGGAGGTCTATTTTTGCAAGTTCTCCGCTTGTGAAGGATAGTTCAGGTGTTAGAATAAAGAGAGGCGTAGAATTCTTTTCATTTAAGATTTATTCAAATATATATCAGGTGTACATAACATTTGTTAATTACACAATTGTTCTAAATTAAACTTAATCGCTAATAGCGACAAACTATTCTTAGAAACCATTTTACTCTAACTAAACTATGTGGCATGGGTTATTCTTTCTTCTTTCTTGAAGAAAGAAGCTTTACTTTTGGAAAGGGCATCGTGTATAGTTTCGGTGTAATATTCGAACTAGCTACTAAATTGTTTATAGAGAATTAACAGCGAATGCAGCAATTGTGAATCATATATTTTTAGGTAGCGGCATCTACCTTCGGCCTTTACCTTCATTTTGAGCACAGAATCATTCATCTAGCTCCTCCAGAAGTCGAAATAATTCGAGTGACCCGGTGTGCATTTTGGCCGATTCTATAATTGTTTGTAACATTTAATCCACAAACGCCATATTGTTGAAACTGTCAATGGAGATGGCTATGGTTCGTAGCTTTAATTTAAGACCAATCCGGTCCATAAATATGCACTAGAAGCCGAGAAAAACGCACTTGTATAATTTAACGATGTAATCCAGGAATTCGGTTTTGGCGCAGCCGAAAACTGCGAAAAGGCCGCAAACGCGAGATGGCGCCACATGTCCGGTTATCGACATATCGTTACCGACAAAATATTTAAAAATTGTTATCTCGGCCATTCGTGGTTGTTTCTTAATAAATGGGTGGTCAAATGAAAGGGAAACGAATAAGCTACCCGATAGAAAATACCCCGTTGCTGTAACTATATCCACTTGTCCGTAATAACAATTTCAATTGTTTAATTGTTTATAACAAATGAACTGCACACAGAATAGCGTGCACGCCTATTGGAAATGGTGGCTTATACTGCTAGCTTTAATATATGTCCTTAGGTCATAGCTGTATCTCCCCGCGAAGTGGCAGTAATCGCATTTGTTTATAATTTATTTAAACAAATTTAATTATCTCGACTTCTGCTGGGCCGATTATAATCAGCGACGTCTGAAATGAAAGGGAAGAGTATCAGCTACACGATAAAAATACCCTGTTTCTATAACTTCATTCATTTGGCCGTAATAAGAATTTCAACTGTTTAATTATTTTAAACAAACGAGCTGCCATGGAATAATATTCACACCTATTGGAGATGGTAGCTTATACTACTAGCTTTAATTTATGTACTTTGTTGATTGCTGTATCCCGCAAGGAAGTTGCAGTAACGGCATTTGCTTAAAATTTATTTAAACAAATTTAATTATCTTGGCTTCTGCTGGGCCGATTATAATCAGTGACCGAAAGTGAATTTTTGCCGATTTTTCAATTTCTTATAACTTTTAAACCGCAAATGATATATTGTTTAAACTGTTGAAGGAGATGGCCATGGTTCGTAGCTTTAATTTAAGACAAGTCCGGTCGAAATATACGGACTAGAAGCCATGAAAAAGGGAGTTGTTTAAATTAACGATGTAATCCAGGAATTCGGTTTTGGCGGAACCGAAAACTGCGTAAAGGCCGCAAACGCGAGATGGCGCCACATGTCCGGTTATCGACATATGCTTACCGACAAAATATTTAAAAATTGTTATCTCGGCCACTGGTGGTTGTTTCTTAATAAATGGGTGGTCAAATGAAAGGGAAAGGAATAAGCTACATGATAAAAAATACCCCCTTGCTGTAACTGTATTCATTTGGCCGTAATAACAATTTCAATTGCTTAATTGCGATATCTCGCGGCGAAGTAGCAGTAATCGCATTTGTTTATTATTTATTTAAACGAATTCAATTATCTCGGCTTCTACTGGGCCGATTTTAATCAACGGCACCTCAGATTACAGCTCATGGCTCAAGGAACAATCTCAGCCCCTTGTAGAGGGGCCCTCGTGTATAGTTTCGGGGTAATTCTGAAAGGAATTGTCAAATTGTTTATAAAGAATGAACTACGTACTAGAAGCCGAAAAAAACGCAATTGTTTACATTAACTATGTAATTCAGATATTTGGTTCTGAGTGCGCGGCTTTGACGCTTTGTATGACGTGATCTGCAAACTTCTGCAGTTTCAGGGATAAAGATTTACATTACTCTATTGCTCTATTGATCCATATAAAACCCAGTGGAAAGAAAGTAATAAATATATGCTATTCCAAAAGTACAAACAAAATTTTAAGTATTAGACGAAGAGCAGAATTGACTCTTCTCACAGATGCTCCAATATTTTTAGAAACGGAAAAATAAAGCGATAAATCAGTATCGGATTCTCGTTCAAAGGTGGTCCAATTTGCCAGTAAAATAAAGCACTACACAGTATGTATTCGAAATTTATCCTCGCCAGGAATAAAAAATTGCTCTTGCGTAACCACGACAGCAAGATAAACAGCGGCTGGCCGAACGTCAAAATATCGCAACGCCCACTGGGATTCCTGTTTTCGGTTTACATGGCCGTTTAACATGTACGCATCTTCGTGTACGAACTGGTCGATCGCGGGGGTGGCTTACGCAACCGAGTATGTATCGCCCTACAGAATGCACGTAATGGGTAATCTGATTAGGAATCGCCAAGGGGCTTGCTGTCTGTCGTAAAGCACGGTTAAATCGTTCAACCCTGCTACGGCTGGAGATGGTTTGCGCAAACACATTCTTTCTCTGGAAATGTCAGACTTCGTTCTCGGCAGAATATATTTAGTATACTTTTTGGTTTAGCTCATAATGGTTGCAAGTAATGTATTGTATAATTTCAGTGTGAAATCACCGAAGAGATCTTGATGAGACAGGTTACTTAAATCGATTTGGAATCGGATTTAAATCAGTACGAATTTGAATAAGTAGATCACGCATGCAAATTCTTCGTGGTATCTTTTCAGGCGCAAGTTTTTTTAAGCTCATCGTGCGTGGCCATTTCTATCCTCTTTGTTGAAGCGGTGAACAGAATTATTGTATTCGAGTAGAATAAATATAAACTGTCTACGCTTATCATAAAAGTACTTCAACTTTTTTAAATTTATATCGATTGTGTATTAGTCTGTTAATCAAGTTCAACAAGCCATTGGTTTTTATTTTAATGGCTCGATTGCCCCACGTTACGAAGACGATGCAGGAAGTGTTGTTTCCACCCCTGCACCATAAATTACACTTAAAAAAAACGGAGAAAGAAATAGGTGAATTAAAGATCCCATTTCACTAAACTTCTCCAGAATTTGCGTATCAAACGAGCCGTGACTAGTCGCACATGTCGCTATAATTTTAACAGCGCGTGCCCTAAGGGCTTCGTGCCCCATTCAAGGGGTGGATCGGGGTAGAAAAGACCGCAGGGTTGCACGTGACTGCACGCCAGACCGGATGCGATTTTTTTCGTTTCGCTAGGGAATTGCCTAGGAGACCGTGTATCTAATTTGCTGTGTTAATTTTACGCGACGATCGTAACAAACCGTAAATGAAAATTTCAGCAACAAACCTCAATGAAAGTTGACGAATACGAAATTCATCGAAACTGAAATTCAGAAGAATCGATAGGACCAGTTTCTTCCTGTAGCTTTAACAGAAATATTCATACCTTTCTATATATATATATAAAATTTGCATTCGCAGTTTGAATAAAAATAGAAATGATACAACTGTTTACCTTTCTATAATATTTCTGCGTTTGAAGTACCCCGATTTACCACCCATTATTCAACCACATTCCACCTCCTTGACCAACAAAATAGACTACAGGGCAAACAAACTGCATTCTGCACCTTGAACTTTCAACATATAAATCACACCGTAACGAGAAGATCAACCGCGTTTAACGCGCTCCGCTTGCTCCTACGTTCCTCTTCGAGACGATCGCCTTCACGTGGCGGCAGATGCTCGGTATATCGAACTTCCTGGGCTTGGTAGACATTCAGAGTCTCTTGTTTGATTTACGAACGACCTGAGAGGGGGGAGGGGGGGGGGATCGATGACAACCGGTGTACATCCGTGGAAAAGGAGCTTCCTGGGTCGACGCAGATGCACGCTACGAGAACGCACGTGCCACGAACAATGGATCAATCGCGTGCAGAAGAGACGCTTCTGGATACGTCTGAAGGCCTCTCCTTGTCACAATAGGACCGGGAAGCCTTTGCACGTTACCTGTAAGGTAAGACGGCTCGAGGAGATCGTCTGGTGACTGTTCTGATAACGGATGTTCCTTAGGAGTCGAGGGTTCCACGGACGATTCGATAATTAATCGTTTCCTATTCGAATGTGCTTAGACGGAGTTAATTGTGGCCGATAAACGATATTTCCATCGTGCTTTGTTTATTTTAAATTTTCGGAAACGTAGTTCGACAGCGCCGCCTTAACATTTCGAAACCCAATGTTTTACTCGATTTTATTTCACGCCGGAGAATTTGTTATTTATTGCATTCTTACCACTGACCAAGTTTTCAGCGCATAATTTAACATTTATTGACGCAGCTGCGAATTACATAAGCTACGGAACCTTTAAATGCGAAGGTCGGGTCCGACCGTAATAATTATTGAGACGATATCTCGCGTTAAAGCGCGAGGCAAAGGGTTGCAAGTCCAAATAAACTGGTTAAGGTTATCGATAGCTTTTCGTGTTTTACGATCTGCGATGTCTCAAAACTTGTTAAACCACCTCGGCCGGTTTGTTTTGCTAGAAAATATTTTTCTACCTTCCACTTAGACTTCTCTATTTATACGGCTCTTTTCGAATTCCGAGTTTCCCTCGAAATAGCTACCAAATGTCAATATACTCCTACCACCCGAGATTAACGTTGGTTCTGCAACTTATTGCGGCGAACAGGTCGTTCCTCCGATTCGAGGAACGGCCGACACCAGAGACGTGTCTATGGAGTTTTATGGATTCGTTGACGGACCATTGAGACATAAATTGCACCTCCGCTCAGTTCGACGAATTATAACAGACGACACGTACGGATAATTTCACGACAACTGCGGCTCTCTTTGGCGATGCGGTGTCAACGGACAAAGGCGACAGCTGCCGGGATCGCAGATAGATCTGTTCAATGGCTTAAAGAGGGAAACGAGGGATTAAATGTGGGAAGCGGAATGGGGAAAATGTGGAAATTGTGATTTCGGGATAAGCTGGGCGCATTGTTGCCAGCCTGACGTTGAACATGTTCTGGTCGAAGCATATTGTGCCCGTATATCTGATGCCACGGGACAAGAAACAGACATTTATAGTAAACCATCATTTCCGATCCACACGTAGATACGAACGTGACAGACGATTCGTCGTCAATAAAATAAAATAATACAGGATCATCCGAATTTTTTGCCACCAATCTGCAATTTCAATACATTGACGAGTTATCAAAAATGTGCGACCCCCGTAACAACGCGATAACAGCGCTCAACATAAATCAACGTTACTGCAACTTTCACTTTTCGCTCATTTCAATATCGAATAAAACAAAAATCCGCAGCACAATTCAGCCCCAACTAAGCGGAACAATTTCGATCGAGCAAGGAGGAAGTAATACGATCCAGAGTCCGGCGTCGAATGAAAGGGAGGCAAGGAAATTCTTCAGCGTTTCATTCGACAGTCTTCCCACCCCCCGTGAATTCGAGGAATCGCCACGAAAGAAACTGTCGCGTCGCGGTTCGAAAGGAGCAGCTGTTGAAATCAAAGGCCCGGTCCTCCATGGAAGAAAGCGAGCAGGAGATTAAAGAGGAGGAACCGGAGAAGGGAAAAACCACCCCGACGCACGAGCGTGCCCTGCCAAACAGTACTCGCGAGCTCGAAAAACGTGCACGTGCTGCTACGGGGTTTGCCCCCCTCAACACCGCTTATATAACAGGGATCGCCAACCATTGCGTGTAAACGTAGGACTTGGCGATTCATTTGTGTTGCCCTAATCAGGCTATTATGGACGGGGAAACTTGTCGACGACGAAGCGTAAAGTTTCCTCCCATCGCCGTATTATTTGTTCGGTGGACGGATTTTGCAGGGGATGAGTTTAAGAAATATATTCGTGGCGCAACGACGAATATTGTCTGCATAGTTTCCGAAGGTTGGAGATCGCTGAAGAATCGAAGCATGGGGTTGCGAGGGTAGTGGAAAACTGGTGGGTTACAGGGGCGACGGTGCAAACGATTAATATTGAATTTTGACTTTAATCGTTCGTTCGGTGGATACAATTTTATATATATTATAATTTAAAATTGTCGTTAGTATCCGATGCCTTACAAATCGGGGTTGATTTCGATATATTTGCCGCCCCCTAATTATAACACTTCCTTTTAAGTATAACTCCGTTGAAAAATGCAAACTCAAATTATTCAACTATCTGCGCATAAAAGTCTTCTACGATTTCTCCTCGACGTCAAACAATTTTCACGTTTCCTCTGCAACCCCCTGCTCGAGTTTCACGCCGCGCACATAGTATCCGTTTCAACTAATCAGCGATCAAACATTTATATCTGCTTCAAACATTGTCCCAAAACCGGACAACCCCCGACAGCCGTACAAAAAGTCCAAACGATCACCGAAAGTGGTAAATCAAATTATCGTGCGTCTCGGCGAAAAAATTATTTACTATTTCCAGAGCTGCTGCATCGCTTCGATCGAGCATTATCAAACACCCATTAAGACCGTCCACTTTTAAACGATCTTTCCCGTCGTAACAGCACGCACAAACAGCTTTCAGCGGCACGACGAACGGTGGCGGGGGGCGCCGACGTCCGGGGGTAGCGTGGACGCCAATGGCTCATAGGATTCGCAGTTTGGGCTGTCAATGTTAGAGAACTGACAGTACAGGCTGCCTCGTGGCACACGGCGACGAATGCTCGACAGGAACGAGTCGCGGTGCGTGTTTCCTCAGTGTCGGGCACGTCGCCAAACGGCGAGCTCCTTTTCTTCGTTTTCATTCGGTGCTTCTGCTTTCTCTGTTCGATCGACGACGACGAAGCGAAAGAGTGGCGAGCATTGTTCGTTCGTCCGTCCTTCCGCGAAAGCATCTGCAACATCGTGACGATACGGTCGAACAATTGTTTAGCTCCGTCGTTTGTTCCTCGGTGATAGTGGTGCGCCTCGTTCGTGGAATTAACCGAGCAAGTCCCTTCCCAATTCAATTTGTACTTCGCGCAAATAGTCTCCGCGCAACAGTTGGGGCCGGTGATGGTTCGAACGAGCGATAAAAACTTTTCGTTCGCCAGTGCGGACTGATTTTTGTCTCACCTGTGATTAATCGGCGAGCTGCGGCCTTTTCTTCGAAGGAAACGGATTGTGCGAAGAGATTGCGTCCGCGCCAGGTGCGCTGCTCTTTCCGTAGCGTCTTTGCAGACGTGTTTTTCAGTTCCTCGGTTCTAGTTTGATAACAGCCGGGGGTTGTCGCGCGAACTGCAACGCGAGGATAGCGAGAGAGCGCACGGAGATCTTGATGAATGGCCCCGGTTGCTTTTCGAGCTGATTTATCGCGGCAAAACGTGCCGGCAGTTTTGAAAACTTTTACTTCTCCCTCGACTGTGCAGCCGGCCACCTCTGCCGTATGACAGATTACTTAGCGCGAGGTGAGCAGAGGATCGCGGAAATGTTTAAAACAAACGGGACGATTTAACGTTGGCCGCGAGAGATTGTTCGCGATGCGGATAATTGAATGCCACGGTGGAAGTGTTGGGTGTCGTTGAGCGCAGAATGTGTTTGTTTAAAATGAAAAGATTGCTGGCGATCGCGAAGAAGCATCAGCGAATGTTGGTCGACAGCGGCTGATCAATTACAAATTGGACAAAGAGGATCGATGTTCGGTCGCGATTAAATTGATCGTTTTGTGCCTTCGAAGGATTGTTCCAATACCCAGAAGAGTCTGGGAAATTGTAATCGGGCGATCGACGGGAAGGTTGTGATTCTATGGATAACATATTGGCGCAAATAATAATTTAGTCAGAGTGTACAAAGAGGTTGGAGTTCGCCGAGGAATTGGATACTATATTTTTCGAGAGTACCTTATTGTCAGCATAGAAGTAGGTTATTTATACATATTTTCGTAAGACGAGGTGAAGTATCGACATCGTCGAATATTTTTATAAAGAAACTTGGAAAGGGGATCACCTTCGTCGATATCAATTAGCGAGAGCCTTACGAAAGTCGAACAACTCACCAAAGAAGCCGTTTCAAAGGACAAATTATACATATCTTATATCTAATTACGTATAAGAATTACGTTGACGTTATCTTCGACGAGAAATTGAAGAGTACCATTACAGATATAGCCAAGTACGAACGCTCGAGCTTCGGGGCTCGAACTACTCTAGTCTCTAGTGTACACAACTGGTGCACTTCATTCTCGAAATAAGAATCAAGAGCGATAGAACCTGCGCGTATTGAACTGGCTCGTCGGCGATAAAAAAGATTCACGCTCCTCTAAGAATTGAAATATCGGAATCGAGAGGTTCGCCATTTCAAAAATAGACGAAATTCTCGGCGGTCCGCGTCGAGAGCATCGCCGCGTCATCGCGAGGGTATTGTCTATTCCTAACGCCAATAGCGTCTGTCCTGAAATTGCGAGCGCAATACCAAACAAGAAGGAAAGGAGACAAAATACGCGGACGGTGACTTCCATAATTCGATCAACGGCGTGGACAAAGTGTGCGAAAACGAAACTCGTGTCCGAGGAACGAACGCGTGCTCCAGATACTATTCTAATCCGCGTCCTTGGTCGACGCGAGTCCAGAGTCGTCAGGAAGCCTGGAACTTGGCCGTGGCCGATTGATCGCTCACCAGGGTCTCCTCGTTGTGGCAACAAACCTGAGGATTCCAGAAGATAGAGAGCACGGGGGGGCCGAAAATAAAGAGTGCCGGGATTTTCATCGGCGAATGCAAACCCCGTCTTCTCAGTCTTCCCAGGTTTATTCGACTTGCTGGATGCTTCCTCGAGAGGAACCTTCTGCTGACGTGTCTAGTGAGTAATATTTTTAAATCGACTTTGGTTTCGCGATGGAAGAGCCGAGGATCGCGGATAGGCCGATGTATGGTTCGTGGGGTACGTACGGTTGAAATTAATTCGATCTAAGAGAAGGCGACAGTAGTGAAGAAATTAAGCATTTATTGTCTGTGTAATGTAAGAGAAACTGGAAGAAACAATCTTCCACAACCCGCACGCTGTATTCCATGTTTATCGCAGGCTGAACAGAAGGGGAACAGAAACGAGGATCGACGTTCTTGCGGCCTGAAGTGGTCCTCGAGCGTCCGAGCGCAAGTTCGAAAGGGCAAAGGTGCCGCGAGGCCGGTCGGCCGTACAGAAGGCAGAAACAAGAAACAGAGGGAAACTGGTACACCCTATCGAAGCACTTGAATCCATCGTCTCGAGGGTGGCTAATTTTAAGATTATCTCGAGAGGACTCCTTCGACGTCTGTGATGATCAACGACCATGGCGCCAAGAGCAACGACCCTGGCGAGTCTGGTGCTGTTACTGATAGCGGTCACGGGATGTTCTTTGACCGAGAACGTCCACGCGAGCACCCGGTCGCCATTTACCAAAATTCTGAGGGGCGTGAGACTGTCGGGAGGATACATGGAGGTGGTCCAGGAAGACCATTGTTCGCTGGGCCTGGTTCGACTGACCTGCAGGTCCCTGAAGGCGTTCATCTTCGTCTTGGAAGCGGAGTACCTGTCGAATCTGACAAACATTTGCGGCTTCGAGCCGCGCAAACCGACGACGAAGAAAGCGCACAAGAACGTGCAAGATAGCGGCTGGATATATCAGCAGAAGGAGCTGAGGGGAAACTACGTCCACGATGCCGAGGAGCTGCGTCACGGGACGGTGGACATTAGACAGTCATTAAACAGAAGGTACGCCGTTCAATTTTTTATATGTCGAATAGAAGCGACGAGAAATCGAACGGGATACAGTGCGAGATCGTGTTTTTCAAAGTTGCGCGGGTCTCGGGACGAGACGCCGCTTTCGCTTTTCGTCGCATTTCGACACGAGACAACCGCCTCCGGTAATACGAGTACCCGCCAGGCATCCGCAAGAAGAGTAGAGAGCAAGGGATATTCGATTACAGGCGCGTAGACCGCAGAACTAGAAAATAGAAAACCATTCCTGCCAGGTTGGTGGTGTAAAAAGTATAAGTAAAAGCGACTTCCCTTGGCAACGTTTAAAATGCGTTCACGTTTGCATTCGAACGAACGGTTATATGCGCCGATTAGAAAGAATTCTCGTGCACCCTCTATATTTCACACTGCACCATTTTTTTTTACCTACGCTCTTTCTTCATTTTCCATTATGAACAGCGGCGTCATGCGTACGCCGCTGTTCACCTGTTCGTAGAAACGTGACGGGGGTGACAGTCGCGTGAGTTCCGCCGTCAAAAGTAAACGGGGTACCTGCCGCGAATTGCACAGGTTCGAGCGTTACCTGCGCGAGAAATCACCTCCTCCTTCTCGCCTCTTGCAATTAGCCGATGCTAGATCCTTTGCCTACCACGTGTACCACGCCGGTGGCGTGTCTTCGAGGGCGGAACGAAATGTATCTCGACACCCGGAATCTGCGTTTGATGTGCGCCAGTAACGCGTGCGCGAAATTTTAATTGCCTTTTGAGCGACGTTCGATGCCCGCCGAAGGAGAAATCGTTTCCACGAGAGTGAATGCCGCGCGAGGAGCACAGCTCGATGAACTTTTGTAAATAAGGGGTTGCAGCAGCGACCCAGAGGGAGCGAACTACCCTGCCCGCCTCTTTGGGATCGTTTTCCTCGCGTCTTGGTACCGGACAGCCAATTTCGTCGTTGTTTCTTCGTTGCGAAGAAGTGCGCGAGCAGTCCGACAAATGTTGCCCGATCTGAAAAATGAAGGGATGGCAAAGTAATTCGAAGCGGTTGCTGTGGGAAATTCGCGTGCGACGTCGCCGATATTATTGCTGCAGTTAAACGTTGCAGATTTCAACGGCTTTATTTCTTACCTGCGGCGTGCTCTGCGTAATCAAACGTAGATTAAAGTCTTATTGTAGATTTATTCGTGAAGCAGAACCGATAATGGCGCAACCGAGCTAATTGTAATTTCAAGTCGCGTGGCCAGTATATACGTAGGTACAGATGATTCTAAAGTACCGCTGTAACGAAAACAGTCAGCCTGTTGTGAGGTCGGAAGGCATGCATCCCAAGGCAACGCGTGTCGAACTCATTTTAACGGCGAAACATGTCGATGAGAGAGTCGCGAACCGAAAGGTTGGCCGCGTCGAAAGAATTCCTCGCGCGGGTGGCACGCGAAACGTTATTTCCCTTTTATTTCCGGCGAGGGGAGCCACGCGATAAAATCGACGAGTGGTAAAATGGATGGGGAGCCGACCTACGGCGAAAGGGGCGAACGGGGTTGAAAAATCGAGCCCCTGGCCATTGTCGGACGAAGCCGGGCCAATTTTCGATCGCTGCGCGACGAACATCTCGATCTGAACGCGATCGCGAATTCTTCTTTGTTCAATGGCGGGGCGGCCACGCTTTCGACACCCGGTACACATCCTAATGACCCGCGTCGCTTATTTAATTGACGATGCTGCACCGAGCAATCGATACAATCTGCGCTGCGCCGTTTGCGACACACGAATTTACTGGCCTGTTTGTTTTCCAAGTCGGAAAGTTGGCTCGCCTGTTGGGGAACGTTCGATGAATTTGTCGGTCCTTTCACCGTGGAATGTGAAAAACGGGGGGGACAATAATTGCAGACAATAATTTCGTACAAGAATTGATTGCCCTATAAAGTTGTGTTATAGTTACAGTGTTACAATTTTATCGGGGTCAAGCCTAAAAATTTACACTCGAGGGCAGAAACATTGAATTAAAAGATTCAATTATCAAATGACGAACAGCGAGCTCTAATGCGGACTTATATGTACAACCCTCATCTTCTAGTTTTTATTCGTCGTTCCATCGTCTGCCAGTATATATTGATTCGGTTTCTGTATTTTAGGTGCTCGGGGCAAAAGCATTGTCGTTACAATTTCACGACTGATCATTCAAGCAGCAGTTACTGGAACCCAGCTACTTTGCGATTAAAGTACGGATGCATACCCGGTAAGTACTTAATCGTGAAAGGGGCAACGATTCTTCATCAACGCGAACACTCGGTAAGTTCGCTTTGGTGTTCGAAATTAATTAAGAAAAATACTCGGCGCATGGGAAACAGGAAACACTTGCAACCAGGTTTTCCATTCTCACGCCTACGCGAACTTCCTTTTCACAGGGCACAGATAATCGATTCCCAGGCACGTTTAATCGATAATCTCCTGTCTACGTAAACCGAAACAAATATCGATCACTTTTTGTCGAAGCTTAAAGGAGCACGTAACGCCACGTGTTGCACGTTCGCTGATTTTTATCTCACAATGTTATTAACGGCCAGGAAATATTACAAAAGTGATAAAGCAAAAGCTACGAGAGGCTAAGATATTGCACCGTTTTTATTTCATTATCCGGATAGGGAATTTATCCATCTACCAGTTTCTCAATGAATATATATATAGATAATATTTATGCAACTAAGAATATTTCCAAATATTGATTAAATAAATTTTCGTCTTTTTCAACGTCGCACGAGAAACAGTATTTCTCGTTTACCTTGCGAAGAGATTTTCGGTAGAGGTTACACTGAACGTGACAGGGAGCAGTTCCGCTCACTAATATCACGGGATTAGAAATTTTTCGGAAAGGTATATAATGGCCAGAAGTTCTTCCGGAAAACGACAACGTGTTCCGTAACGAAGAGGACGCCACACGCAACAAGAGGCAAAAATACCTGAGGGACACGCTAATCCCTTGTTTCTATGCACAGGCGCGCGCCACGGTGTCATAAAAGACCCGGAGTGGGCTCGTTGAATATGAAACGAACGTTTTCTGCACCCTACGCGAATTGCAACCTTTAAAAATCGTCACTAACCGAGCCATGTAACTGAATTGTACAAAACTCCGAATTCAATAGATATTTCCATTTTTCGTGTCGCCCGTTGTGGAAAATAGCGTGGCTCTGCAAATGTATTCGTTTCTTCTCAATATTAAGAGGTGCAACCCTTGTGTCGATCGCCCGTTACCCAATTTTCTGCGCTGACGTTTCCAATTTACTGTTCTCCAAATTGAGATTTCTCGTTATTTTTAGACTCCCCATCCTTTACATATTTCTACATTCGTATCTGTTTTCCAGACAAATATTTTCGCGAAAAAGGAAGTAAAATAGAAAACAAAAAAGGAATTAAACATCTATCAATAATAAATACAAAATTGTCGATCGCGAAATCGTGGCACGAAGTAGATGTACCTCATGGTTAAAAAATTCGACCAATCGTAAAGGAATCAATCTTCCCACCAACTAGACTCCGCTGCAATGAAATAGCGATTTTGTCATTCGGAAAGAACAGCGATACAAACGAACGAAATCGTGGAGCAAAGAGGGAAAAAGGTGGGAAGGACCAGGCCACCCCTTCGACGCCCTACAACCGGTGTCGGTCCCCTCCAGGTGTAGGTATTCTCCGGTGGGTTCACCCCTCCGTTCGAAAGTGGGGCAAGGACACCCTCGGCCAGGACTGAACGCCACAGAACAGCGGTCGAAGTCACACTCGAAATCGACGAATGGACCGAAACGGATGCAGATGTTGATCCGCGTCCTTATGCCAGTAAAGGTGACGTCGTTTCGCTTCTCCGCGACAAACAACACCCCTGGGGGTTTGTGCTCGAGGGGGTTGGAAATTCCGTCGTGTCGAATCGAAGCGTAGAAAATAGGATTTTCTCGTGCCGGCGGAGATCATTCATATACGTATCTGTTTGCATATTCTTTTTTTGTTTTGCATTGGTACGGTTGGGGTAGAAATTCAATTTCCTATCCGTGGTCACGGTTGCGCAACAGGATCATAAAAGGGGAATACCTATAGTCGCGAGCGATATTAGTTCTGTCCCGTTTCGTTTTGTTGAGAGGCACGGGAACGCAGTTGGTACTGATTCATTATGTACCCTGGCGTGTTTGTTTCAGAGGCTGCGGTAAGAAAGTATTGCAACGAAGAATTAAAGGTGGTCCCCGGCGAGGGTGGTTTCATAAATTCACCTGGTTATCCGCTTTACTACCTCGGCGAGACTACGTGCGGGTGGACCTTCAGATCGGCTCCTGGACACAGGATCGTCCTGACGTTCCACGACCTGGATATCCGGGGTTAGTATCGACCGGTGGGATTTGCTTCGGTTCCAGTTACTACCTCGACTATGTTAATTAAGTCGGTTTGACCTTCGGCGGTATCGATTGAGAAACGACGAGCTGCGAGCCCTGCGGATCATAGAATTCGTCGTTGAGTGAAATTGTAGATGAAATAAAATAAATTAATTGAGAGAATTGACCCCCATGGAGTATAGACTTTTCTGTATGATATTATAAATTTACAAATAACTGCTTGGAGGAATCAGTAGGTAACTGGATTCGACAATTCTTCGGTATTTCTTTCGAAAGTGGAAATTAAAATTTAATTACACTATTTTGGATATTGATCGATGAAGATAAATAAGAAAGATATACTGTTTTTATTGCAGCACCGGAATGCGATGGAAATTGCGTGGACATTGTTAGGGTACGAGAAAAAGGAAGAACCCTGTTCGAGCGTTGCGGCACCGCGGCTGGCGTTAAGGTCATCTCAGATTCGAACGTTATCACCCTCGACCTGGTCGCCACGAAGAAACTGTACACAGGTCGAGGATTCTTCCTACAATATCAAGGTGCGCTTGAATGAATGGCGACAGTCGACGATTATATACATACATATTTCTCTTCTTATTTTATTTTTTAATGGAATCGAAACTGACGGCCATGGATGGAATCCGAGCCGAATAAGCGTCTACGATTGCATAATGAATCTCGCCGATTCAGAAACAATGTCGACGCGTCTACTTTCAGGCTACCAGTCTGACTTGTCACACGACTCGTCGAGTTTATGCCTTATTTCATTAGCCCTTCTCCGTTATTATTATTCAGATTGATATTGTCACCACGAGGCATTAATTCAAAGATATTCGCGGCGTGTATGTTAACTTTGATACTTGTTATTTACTAATGTGTACTCGTCGAACTGGTGCAATCGTAATTTGAATTAATCGTAACGAAATTAATTCGAACGACTTGTGCCAATTATTGTTACTGAAACTTAATCGAATCGGCACTCTCCAAGCGAATTATGTTAACAACTGTGTTAATCGAACTTGATTTGTAATCATTTTTACTAATTCTACGATTAACGACCACCCTGATTTTATATAAATAATGTATAGAAACCAATGACGTAAACGATTCAGTACACGATTGAAATAGTAATTCAATATTCGTGAAATTCTTCACGCGTCGAATAATTATAGTTCGACGCTGTGAATAGAAACTGCGTGTAAATGAGGAGCGGTTCTATACTCAGGTGGCATTAATGTTTCAGTACTGGGGTGCCCGGATGTCTCAACCCCGGACGGAAGTTACATATTGAATGGCACTCTGACCTCGAGGACGTTTCTCTGCAAATTGGGCACCGTGTTTCCCGACAGCAAAGAAAGGACAAGGATACTCGAGTGCAAGAATGGCAAGTGGAATGAGAGTGCCATCGGCATACCGAGTTGCACAGGTAACCGTGATTCCCCTTCTATCATTGTATCTTATTTCGGATGTGGCGTATCGTTGACATACGAAATTTGCATGTTCACTTCTTACGTAGTAACTCGTAAGAAAAAAAAAGAAACTCTCCGCATCGTATTAAATTAAGGATGCAGCGTTGGTGATTCAATTATTAGACCCGATGGAGAACCCAAGTATATTTAATATTAAGAGGTCTGCACTGTTGCTATATGCATTTAAATGTTAAAATACTATTAACTTTCTCAGAATATAATTAATATAGAAAATATAGGATGATACAAAAATATGTTACACCAAGTAGAAAACCTCCATCGACGAGAACAATGTCACGAGCATGAAATCATTTTCATTGACATCGCGAAATTTCATTATCTAATCTCCGCATTATCAAAAAAGGGGCGGTGCCAAAAAAATCAATAACGGTTTCACCCTTTCCCTTTCGCTCCAAAGAAAAACCAGTACAATAGCGACACTTTCTTTCTCCGCACTGAAAAAGAAAAAAAACCTGGTATCATCCTCTATTACCGAGTCATTTCGAAAACGACCCAACATAAATCCATCGAAAACGCCGTAAACCAATAGAAACGTAACCACCCCGTAAAAACGGCATCGACGATTTATGGTGAACGTGGCGCTTGAATTGGTGGCTACGTCCCTCACGGGCCTCCCGGGAACCCATGGCTACCCATCGCGAACGAAAGGGGAAACTTATAGTGGGGGGTTATCGTGGTGAACGGGGAGAGACAGGAAGAGGGGTTGTTGGGTCGCGGGGTTAGCGGGGCAGGATGGAAGAAAAAGACGAAGGGAAAGAATCTTGGGGCGGTGAAGTATTCGTGTAGGCACCATACACCGGCAGCGTCGTGCAAGTAACGACGCCAGCCGTCCCGACGCCACGTGTCTGCGCGAGGAAATCGCTCGAAACTCCATTCCAAGTGCGAACAAATCGGTCGGATTATTATACCATTCGGTTGAATAATACTTCAGCAAATTCCTGACCGGGTGTGCAACCAGTGACTACGATTCTCGCCGCTTTCATAAACGTTAAATACGTATCGGAGCAGCCTCGAGGACAAGATAATCACGCTCGAAGCAAGTCCACGCGTCGCGTTTCTTCGCAAGCAGGTAATTTATCAGAAGGAAATTAACGGATCGATTTTTGTGTGTGCGCGTTACTCAACGAATCCTCGAATCTTCGCGACGGCTAGTTCAAGTGCGGTTGCTATTTACATTATTTACACGATAAGTTTACATCGACGGCCCTCTGCGAGTTTTTCTGCCTCCGTTTCGACTTTTCTATTTTCGTCGGTTCTGGTTCACCGCGTTCTCACGAACCCGTGCGTATACACGCGCGGTCGAATTTGATCTCGCCTTTACGAATTTTCGTGCTGCGAACGAATTCGAAATTGTTTCGCGGATTTGCGGTACGGTGTTTCCTTCGCGACGCCGACCCGACGCTCGGTCTCTTTAAAACGGCATACGTTCGGCGAATTATTAATTGCGCTCGGGCGATCGCGCTGACGAGACACCGCCTTAATCTCGAGCAAACCACTTCTGCCAGTTCTCCCGCTGAGATCGCAGTAAATTTGTAAACCAGATCGTACACGCTTCCTCGAGTAAAATAGCCCGAGTGCATTCTGTTGGAAATTATGCGGCATCGAGCGAATGTATTCGTTCGTTTTGCATATCGAGTTCACGAGGCGCGCTGCACCTTCTGAAAGAGCAATCGTGCTGGTGTTAAAAAGGTTGTGCTATTAATTTACGTTTGAACGAATATCGCTATTATTTAAATTTTAAACGCTTCTCAAATGCTTCAATAAGTTCGAAATACACCGTTGTCCCATACTACTGATAAAACCTGGAATCGAATCACGATCCGGGACGATTGGAGAATATCTGCAACTGTTTTCTTTCCAATACATCCTCGTCCTAGATAAATAGTTAACGAAACACAAATAATTAAACACCACTTGGATTACCACACGCGATTAATAGTGATTCTCGCTTCGCCCATCTCCCGACTGTATCTAAAAATGAGCAAGTAAATTTTCACCGGCCAGATTTTAGTACGAGCTCCACTCTGCTCTAGCACCGTCTTATCAGCGCCACTGAATATTGCATAAGCGTGCTCCAATATTTATCTACTCTATGCCTCGAAACTTTCCGTAATCGCGTAGTTGGCGCACGCGTTATCGGTTTTCCCCTGAAAATCGACCGATCCCTCGCACGATACAGCTGTACTAATTTCGTGCTCTCTGAATAAAAGCGCCGAGAGGAGCACGGGGCGAACAGCTGCGGGCCAAATGAAAAGTTTCACCCGGGTGGAGGAAAAAATTGCCCGAATTCTCCGTGGCTTTTCACACTTCTCGAACAAAGGGGGTCGGGAAGAATGTGTCTCCTCTCCGGCGTTCATTGTACGCCGTACCCTATTCAATTTGATAATAACTTCGTCGGCGCTGAAAGATTTTTATCCGCGGGAATATCGAGGAGTTCTCGCGACGATTTCCAACGGTCGCAAGGAGACGCTGCTGCGGCGATTATTGCCATCTCGCCGCAGTGGAACTCGGAATTTGAGGGCAATAGACGATTGGAAGCCGAGGCGGTTCGAGTGTATCGCGAAGGTGATTGAATTCCAAAGGAAACCATTGTGAACAGTCGTATCGATCTCTTCTTCGATGGAATATGAGAGCGTCGGATAGAGGTCATTAGCAAGCACCGCGCGAATATTTCATTCAGAAACGGTTTTGCACGCTGAAATGGTTTTGCTTGCAGACGTACAAAATAGAAATCAGATTAAGCGGATAATAAAGTGAAACTTGTTTTAATTGTCTGAAGCACGGAACATGTGCGCTTAAGCATCGTATGTACATTGGCAACGAAGTTAGAATAGGGGAAGAAATTGTATCGCGTTATCGCAGCTCGGTGAAACGGGTTTATTTTTCATTTAACGGGGGATAACGTTTCGTACCGAAAATAGGAACGATATCGAAGTGAATACTTGCACTGCGTATCGTGTAACTCGTTATCAGCGAATGGATCTACGCTTCTTCATGAATCATTATTTCGAGCACTATCTGGGAAAGTCGTCCGAATGGGAGCTAACATTTCTATTGTCCCCAGTGAAATTTTTGGTTAAGAGCCGTGAATCATTCACCCCTTCGTTATTTGTCAGACAAAGAATGTTTTTGTCTGTACTATCGCGTCCCCGTATTATCCGTAGATGAATACCTTCCGTCTCCAATTCATCGGCGAACCTTTCAGTCCGAAATTCCGTCCTTCGAGTGCAACGAAAATACATCGAACGTGCATAATAATCATTCGCGAAACAGTTCACTGGACATTTTCCATTTTCCACTCGAAGGATCCACTTGAATGATCGCTACGTTCCCGCGCGCGAGTCGCGCTGAAATTTCTTTCCATCTGCGTCGCTCAGAAAGGCGAACTCACTTTCCAAGTGTATCCCAAGAAACAGCTGCGCGAGCCAGCGTTCCCGTGCATCGCATTTGTATACGATTCGAACGAATGCATAATTCAAAGGATGTGCAGTTTCGGTATGATAGCGCGGCTCACGGACGAGAAACGCGAAAGAGAAGCAGCCGACTCGGTTTCGTTCGTGGTAGGGATGGACGGTCGTGCAGGAGAAGACGGCGATCACGGGGAAGGGAATGATCGCCCCTATCACCTTCCCTCCTCCCTCCACAGCGAGAAGATAATTTTAGAGTCGACAAAATAAAACGACCAGCGCGGTTGCACATGTTCGCCAGGCAGCTGAGACCAGAGCTGAACTTTGAAAACACGAGGCAGGCTCCGCCCTGGTATTCCTGATCGGTAAAACTCACATCGGAGGGTAACGCGCGACGAAAGATATCGCAGCGATAAACGTAATCGCGATACTTGTTTCGGTGGCGAATTGTTATTCGAAGTTGCTCGAATAAAACCGAAATAACTTATATCGGGAGACGGACGCGCGCCGCTGTGTAGCCACGGTCGGCGGTGTTTTCAAACGCAGCTAAATTTCGAACCGGAATCGACGCGATTAATATTAATGGGGAATTGAGTGAGACTCGATGCCGCAACGTCGCGATACTAATTACACCCCTGTACAAAGCTCGGATGCTCGAGCCGCTGATTTGAGCGACTATATATCGGGGGAAAATCGTGCAGGGGAACGGTAACTTACATCTTCCGAGCGATACAATTATCTGTCGAAAAGAGATCTCAGGAATCGTCGCACGCCTAATTAAAACACTCCAAGATCGTATCCGCAAGAAACTCGAAAGCGACAGTCATCCGCGCGTACGCGTGTTACAATAAACGCGACAGTAAAATCAATCGAACTTAATAACCCAGACGGGGTACCCGAGTAAAGAGCGGACGAGCAAATGTTTGTAGAAAAAAAGAAAAGGAAAAAGAAACGAAAAAAAGTAGTTCATCATCGAAGAAACAACGGTGAATAAGCAGAACGTCGATCGAATCGAAAGAGGGCAGCTTGTTTTCATCCTGGAGAGTATTCGCGTGGGAGATGAACCGGAGGGGAATACGCTGGTGGGGGCGTCGGTTGCCCCTGTTTATTGCCCCACCGAGCCGCCCGTTATTTCCATCTCTGTCGCGCTGCCCTCACCACGATGAGATTTCCCAAGCGTTGGCCGCTGGCGAACGAGGTAGGGAAGGTTCGTCCAGTCGTCGTCGGAGTTTCTGATAGTGGGACCACGCGACTCTTGCCGTCTTATCGCCTCTTGCTTTTTATCAATGGAGAGCTCGCGTCACCGTCTTTCACGTTTACGTACGCACGCCTCGCGATTACGCTCAACGACGCACGCGCGATATCGTGAGGAAAAGAGGATCAAACGTTCCGAACGTCCGATACCAAGGGAGGCAAGCCTGGAATCCTGCCCGTCGTGTACCGGGACGACGGATAGTGTGTCGCGACTCTTTGGGAAGTCGATGGAATAAGATCGTGGCCAGTGCCACCGTTGTGTGCGTGTCGCCCAACAAGTTGGTAGCCCGTCATTCGAGGCCTCGATATCGATATCGAAATTATTGGCTGGCTTCGAACGAGAAATAGAGAATATCGCCCGGAGGGTCTCGATGCGCCGTGGACAGAGGCAAGAGAAAACGTCGTGATCATTGTTCTGGTTTTATTTTCTTCTTCTTCTTCTCTCTCTTTATTTTGTCGGTGAAAGGGCAGCGTTGTTCGAGCCCGGAGGAAGGAAGAGAACCGTTCGAGAAACTGAATCGTGTTCTCGCGTAGAGTAGGCACACGCGTAGGCTGGTTCGCTAGCTTCGCCCCGATGGAGTTGGATAGCCTGACCCGGCCGAGAAAAGTATCGTCGGCGGCGCGAATTTGATCTTTTTCGCTCTGTTTTCGTTGCCGAAAAAAGAAACGGAAAGGCACCGGCTACGTGTACACGCCGGGAAGGTCCGCGGGCTTCGAATGGCATTGGAAAATCCACGGGAAGAGTCGGTGGTGTCGTCGGGCTTGAAAAGTCTCGAGACTCGATCGGTCGGATACACCGCACGTCGATATCGAAAATTAGAGATCCGACAAACGGAGTAGGGGGATCGGTAATTGAAGGAGTCGAGGCACGAAGGCCGCAACGAATCGTCGAAACACACCGGGCTAAAGATAACGTATTGGATCTCAATTGAACGGGCGTTTTAAACATCGGCCAGCTTCGATTTAGTAATACGCACGCCTCGAGGAAAAGTAGTTTTATGGCCGTATCTTTTACAATGACCACCGGCCGATGCCAGAGAGTCTGCACGAGAGTAAATCGAGCCTGGACATAGGTAGTTCGATCGAAAATCGGTCCTTGAATTTCACGCGTCGTACGAAAATAGTTTAGACAGGAGAAAGGCGGGCCGCCGTAGAACGTGTCGACTACCATTTCAGGACGCGATAATCGCGTTCCATGCTTTTATTTAGCATCTGTTGAAGCACGGTGTATCGAACCGGCGAGCGGAGTACCGATCTAATCGAATTACGAGCGTAATTAACAAGCTTGCACGAGGAAGGGGCACGCGAACGGCGGAGAAGTTGGTCGCAAAAAGAACGGAAGTAAAACAGGGACAGCTTTGGTCGGACAGTCGCGTCGACCGAGGAGCGACGCGCAGAAACAGACACACACGCCCCAGCGTACACGGCGGAGACACGTCAAGCAGGTATTGGAAATTTTCTCACGGCAGCGGGGAATGCATTCTGCTCGCGCAAATTGTACACTGTTCGCGGCGCAAGGTTGCGAGGAAAAAGAAACAGACTGCACGGTGGGCCACGTGAACCGGAAAGAGAAAAGAGATTCGCGTATAGAACAAAGGGAGGTCCGTGCAACGGAACCGAATGAAAACGTGCTCCGTTCTGCACGACTCACCGCTCCTTTTTGCCTCTCTTCTTTACCTGTCCGCCTTTATCTTCCTCTTTCCCTTTTGCTTCTTGATCTTTCTCTTTCTTTGAATTCCACGGGCACAGAGCCTGTCCTGCGTCGATTGACGCAACGTATTTGTCGCGAGGCAAGGTCGGCCCCGTGCGCGGCGAGCGCGTGTTGCGCGAAAATGTGAAAACTATCGAGTCGCGGAAAAACGGGAATGGATGCCCGTCGAGGAAAATCGGAGTCAGCTGTTGTTTCCGTCGTCGAAATGGGCAAGCTATCGAAATATTAGCTGATACCCGAAAGGGAACGATCGATCGAAAAGACTCGGCTGATTATCAAGGAGAGAAAGAAAAAAGATTTTCGCGAGTACGCCCATTTTCTTCGGGGTTTCGTCGGAATTTCTTTCGCTCGAGAAGCGCCGTTCCCCCAGGCGGTACTCGCGCAAAGAACATCGAATGTATGGCCACGGTAAAGAGGGGATAAGGATAGTCCATGTGGCGTTGTTAAGTCAGGGTCGTCGTCGTTGTTCGTAGCGCCCTGCCCGATTGCTTCACGACGTTTGGCGATCTTGCCCATCAATTTAGACAGCGGGCTTGCGTAGGCCTCGTTGGAGATACTTCTGTCTCTCGTTGACACGAATTAATTAAACCCATTAACAACAGCAGCATCTCTTTGGATCAAATGATCCGGAGCGAACCCTCAGCGGCCTCTTAATAAAGAAGAAACACGACGGAGAAAAAGAAATACATCGTATTTAACGCATCGAAAAATAAAAACCGCGTATCTCTTCTTTATCTTATCGCGTGGCGGCGCAATCTAATGTTCGAAATCTCGTGGCAATTCGAAAAGAGACTGAACAACCGCGGAACGTCCAAATCGGCGTGTTTCGCGCTCGTTCAAAGAGCTTCCAAAATGGGGAGGGAGACGAGGCGAATCGGTGGGGCGGTCGATACAAAGAGGGATGCGAATCGATCGGGAAAACGAGCGACGAGAGATATCGAGCGCAATTTTCTTATCGCCGTTTTTTTTTTCACTCTTTCCACTAAGTGCGGCCGTTTTTTTAGTTCTTGGCTCGTCGGGGTCAAAGGGCATCGTGGTCGTGAACGAACGAAGCCGGCGTCCCGTCACGCCACGCGTGTCTTCTCGTTGATAAAACCGATGGAATAGCGGCGATCTTGCTCAGTTTGTTCCTTCTGCTCCGTACGTCTTCAACCGGCCGCTTATCGGGCTGCTATGACAAGGAGCAGACGTGTGTTTTCCGTGGTAGCGTGACGCCACTGGTTTCTTGTTCGAACTTCCGGGCGAGTCGCCGCGGAGGAACGCCGATTTCGAAGCGGATCCCAATTGTTTCGGTAAACATCGCCCCACCCGAAAATTCGTTGAACGAGCGCGATAATCGATATACCATCTTTATTCGCGGATTAAAATGACCATTCGTTGAATTGAATCTCGTCGCTAAAGTACCTGCTCCATTCAGTGAGATCTCCTAGACGCGTTTGACTTGACTGAACAGTGTCGAACTTTGCCACCGAAGGCGCGGTCAGAATGAGAAATCTCGCCTCCTGAGTGACTAACTCCGACGAGGGAATCGATCCTCGATACCGGCTCGGCTCGTCTACGAATTTCCTGTTTCCTTCGTTCATTTCGATGACGCGATCGATTGGAATCAGATGGTAGAATCGTGGCGGGCACATTAGGGGACGAGGGAGGAGAAAACTTCGTGATTTTGTGCGAAAGTACGAACGTTGAAGAGTAGCTCGTTCGATCGATACATCTCGACAGATTGTCCCCTTTTCATTTGTTACCTTCGAGAGTGTCAACGGGGATCGAATATTGTATTGATAGTGCGAAAAAAAAACGGGGAAAGAAAGAAAGAGAGAGATAGTAGTTTGGCGAACGGGAGTAAGAGAGAAAAGGAGAGAGAAGGACAGAAGAGTGGAGAGGCTTTGGGGAGAAACTCCACGCCGACTGGTTCGAACGCGGGCCCACTGATGCTATAGTAGTATAGTTCGAGGAGCCAGCAGGAGCTGTCTGTTTAACAAAAGTGTCGTGCAGGACCGCGTTATGGTGGCGTGTAGCAGCTGACAACGCGTGGCCACACACGAGTTCTGTGTAAGGGAGGATCGACGAGGGGCACCTTAACGTTTCTTCACCATGATACGAATATTCGCGGACACCTTCAGGAATCTGATAAGTGAGTGTCCCGGCGATACTGCGTTCAATTTCATTTAACCCGTGCTTACACACCGGATAAAACGTCCTTATCATTTTTCTACCCGTCCGGGTTTTGCTTTTCGTTTCGTCGTGGTAAAACGAACCGAAGAGGGGGGAGAGGTAATCGAAATTTGCGCTCTACATTTTTCTTTCGCACGTGGAGCGAGTCGATGCTTCGGAAATTTTGAATGCTTCGGAATGTCAATTGAGATTCTTCATTTTTCTAAGCTTCGCTAATAATGTACCATAAACTTGAGCGGAACGATCGTTCTTTTCAACGACTATTAGTGGCAAAGAAAAAAAAAACGAACCGGAGCAGCATTTTGTTTCCCTTCATTAAGGCGCTGTGAACGCCGGTCCCATAGTGATCGTGCCTGCGCGTTAAAAGAGTCCATGCAGCGGTCATATTAATCAAATTATTTGTACTGCATGCAGTATACTATATACCGGCAACATACAGAACCATGCGAATGTGTTCTATGTTCGTATCCGGCCAAAACACGATCGTTACCGAGATGACGATGACGTTCGTTACATCACCGTTGTACCCGTTCTCCAATATTATCTTAACAAAAAAAAACCAACAATCTAACACCAGTAACGTTCGCTTATCTCTACGGCGACTTAATAAAAGAAACGAAATAACACTTTCCTCGTACAATAATTAAACGGCAAACAGTATCGAGACGACGGCAAGAAAAACAAAGAGCGTAATGTACGGTAAAAATAATACGAATGTAGCCATCGTGATATTTTATCCAGCAGAATCGGTTTTAGTCGACGTTGCACATAATCCACAGGCACGCTGCTTGATAGCCCACTGTAATTCAACGGGCTCGGCAAGAAAAATTGTTCGTGTCAGTATTATATAATTTTACGGTGCGACCAGTCGCTCTCTTATCAATTGCAATTATCTATCTACCATTGCTCCGCCGTGTATCTTCTTCGGTGGTGTATTAAATTCGTGCATCAGTCAACCGTTCCCTGCGACCACTTGACCCACCTGTACGTGCTTCGTTTCGACGCGTATAGAAACTTTTCTATGCACGTGCGATCGACCTTGCCGTTTTCTTTCCGATCTACAGCCTCTTTCTCCAACGACACGCGGTATACGTGACTGATGCAACGTATCGAAACTCCTGCATGGCACTTGCTCTAGATTTTCTCATCTCCTCTGCATGACCAACCTGCATATGTAGCATAGGCATATCCTATACCGACAGCTTTCGACGGCGACCTTTGTCCGCGCGCTAAAATTAAGCATTCCGCGAGCAATGTGACGCAACCGACCGACTTCCGATCGTAAATCTGTGTATTCTCGTACCTCTCGATTCGATGGTTCTTTGTGAGAACGATTCTTTTCTATCCGAGCCCGTGACGATCGATGAGACGTCTCTAGTCGCCGAGAGGGATGAAAAGGGGGGTGGACGTAGTTGCGATGACGAAGGAAAGTGATACGTTGGTTGTCGAAGAGTTGGCGTTTCTTCTATTTGATTTTGCATTGATTTTTTTAACGCTGAAACGATTGGTGCAATTATTTTGGAGTAGCAGTAGTTCTGAGAGAATTCATTGGTATTATTAGGGGAGGTTAATCGGGGATTGTTTCGATCCTCTTCCCGAGGGATGCAGGTAGAATGATTTTAAGGAAATCCGATTATGGTATTAATAGTTTCTGTAATGTAATCACGATTGTTATTCGTTCGATGGTTTCAACTTATTAAATCACACGCTTTCTGTGCCGTGATAGCGAAGTTAATAGAATTTGTTTGCCAAATATGAAATACGAAACTAGACCGAATAATCTATAAGCGCACGCAGTTTAATTTATCTTTGAAGTCCTAACGAAATTTCTTGGATTCACTATTTCTTTGCAATCCTTTGCATCGCACACTAACGTACAGAAATAATTATTAAACTATTACTACCTTGTTCTTCACTATTAATGCTTTACATCGTCCAGATTTTTAAACTTCTTTCTTGCATTGATTCACTGTTTTTTTTTATGCGTTCGTGATATCCATTCCGAGGCAGAATAAAAATTGCGTAAACGCGAAACCAGAAGCGCTTCCTCTTCCACATTGTAAACACTTCCTGACGGCTATAATGTTTCATGGAAGGACACTTCCATTTTTTTTGTCGCGATTTTTGCTTCAAAAAGCACGGAATCTCGAAGCAGTTTACTTTGTCAGTAATCTTCAGAGGGTATACTTCTCGTCGCGAATCCAGAAAGATCGCGATATCGTCTGAGAAATTGTTCACGACTCCCGTAATCATTTTTCTCGTAACGCAAAGAACTGCCTGCAAGTGATTTCTTTTATTCAATACGATGTAACCTTCGTGTTGTTCGATCCTTGAGGCACTTCCACGAAAGGAATCCGCTGCGATTGCTTTATTCCCTGAAACTATTCTGCGTCACACTTAAGGAAACAGTCGGACCTGCAAGTGCCATCTTGAGCGGCGGGCCCCTCTTGCAGGGTTAACGGCAATTGTGGTTGATTGAACGATCACTAAAGGGACCCTTCGCTGTTGTACTTGAAACGCGCCCGTTTCAGTACGTTCAAGCATCTCGAAGGACGTGGTCGACGGGCGACGCCCCTCCCCCTGATCGAAGTCGAAATATTTGTCAAATTTTCCGTATTGAAATTTTTGTATTGGTGTCCAATTATCAGAACAAAGCCCATCGAAGAATTTTAAGTTTATTGTAACGGCGTGTGGGCTGGATATTTATAAGGTATCGTGTACTTTCGTTTGATAATCACAAATAAATAGATGGTAGGGCTTTGTAATGCTTCGTTCAATCATTGCTTTCTTGGTCGTTTTTATTATTAAACATTTCCCGTGAAAAATGTATATTCCGCGCTGCATTTGGAGAATGGTTGAAGCAGTTCATTTTACTTGTTAGGAAAATGTGTTTGAAGCGTCGAATTCTTACCACCTCAATGTGCGCAAAAAGAAAGTGCTAAATGTGTTGATTTGACTATGAAAATCTATTCGAATAGGATAGTTGTACTATCATCGTTAATTACAGAAAGGTAACGATTCTATTAAGTGGTTGACATTTTCATTTCCTTTTCATTAACTCGAAGTCGTGAATATTTCATAGCCGTATGAGATCGAAATTTTTCCCGTGGTCCTTACATATTGCATATTTCAAAGCACAGAAACCTTGCGTGCATGTGCACAACTGAATATTCTGATTCTCGTTATAGTAATTATATTTCAACGCGGCGATACTGCACAACGCGGGGATCGAAAGTGTTCCCCCGTATAAACATTGCAACATATACTCAACACCCACCCGCACCACCGTTTTACGATTGAAAATTATAATCTGATTCACCGTTCTGCCTTAATATACCTTTCATATCCCATTACTCCGTCAATCTTCATATGTACCAGAGATCCCATTCACAGCTGGCTTCCATTGCCATCCGAGGCAGTGAAAAAAAATACTAAGGCAGAACTGTGTCGACCAGAGAGAATATTTAGCACTCGTTCGATCGGAAAGTCTTGGAACACGCGTTTCGCTCAGTGAGTTTTCACGATTACGCGTTAAACACTATTCCTGACCCCTCTTGACTCGAGAAATGGGAACGTGAACGGCGCGTGGCTCGGTCGTGCATAAAGAAAATAAAGTGATACATAATTGTAAAAAGAAGCGACGATATCTAATGACCTACGATAGATCAACGCGGCACAGCGAAATCTTCCCTCCATTGAACACTGATAACGGATCGTCCGATTTTCACGCAATAGCTTTTATTTTCCGTCGTGTCAGCGGTCGAGCTGCAGCTGAATTTAGAATTGATACGTATTCTCGGATGGTGAATCGATTTCGTCAAGGATTCCAGATTCGATCGTCGTGAACACGATTGCTCGCGGTTGTTGACAAACGAACCAGACCTTCGCAAATTATATTTACTCTCGAACGATATCCGCGTACAGAGCGTGTCGCGAGCGTGGCTACAATATTCAGAGACTTCTGGGTCGCATCGAAAGAAATGAGAATATTTTTTGTAACATAATTGTTACATGTAACAGGATGATAACAAATTAATATGAGCCAGCGATCAATATTCTAGAATTAATGAATTTAATTAAAGGCTAATTAATTGGAGGAGTTTATCGTTTCTGCACATTTCAGGGCAAATGAAGAAACGATAGCACGGAATAATAAAAGTTTGGGGCAGTGGAACATACATTTATCTTCCAGGATAATTAAAGTATATATATGTATATACAACTGTTTTAGCAGAGAAGTGTGAATAATGTAGTCTTATTAAAGTAGAAAAATTTGGAATCCGTGAATCTAAACTTGAAACGGTACTCGAAGTTCGTTACATAGGGAAGATGAACAATCACACGGTGATACGTATTTCACAGTGGTCAGCTTTTATTTCGAACGGCATAAATCTTAATCGATCGATCATTAAATTAACGTGGTTGGACGCGATGCTTCAATTATCTGTCGATAAATACGATGGAAATCGACCGATCGATAGAGACTGCGGCGAAAAATCGCCGCAATTGTGTCGGCGAAGTATGGGTACGGGTAAGCGGAGTATCGAGAGTTCGATTATCGACAAATTCTACCGCCGAAATAAACACGACACTAGCAATATTCGGAATTACGATTATACAACGTGTTTTTCATCGTCAACGAGAAGACTGTGATATAAGAAATAATTGCAAACATTAATTCAATTTCGAAAATATCCAATATATATACGTTATTGAACAAGAAGAATTGCGATATAAGAAATATTAATTCGCGAAGCATAAATTTAATTCTGAAAATATCCAATATCTATGTAAAAGAAAAACAAAGACAAATAGCAAAGCGAGAAAAATATCCCGATAAATTAAATTTCTGTCATTCGTTTCTATTGATCACGGCAATTGCAGCAAAATTAGAAGGGGTTGAAGAGCAAGAGATGATAATCTTATTGCGACAATTCGTCCCTCTTCTGTTATTGTTTTCGCTGTTTTCGGCAACAGTAACTATGCATCGAGTCATGCCAGCGGAGTGGACTTTGCACGTTCAATATAAGCTGGGCATTGCAATTATTTCCACGAGTCATTAAATCATTAAACGTCGCGGGACGCGAGGGGGTTAACGAACACATAACAGTTCAATAAACGAAATTCCTTTGAACTGCGTCAATACGTCGGTCTCTTATTTTTATTCTCCGTCTAACAAAAGCGAACGAATCACGTTGCTCCATGAAAACATTTATTTTCATTGCTGCCCGAAATAGAGGATCCGTTTGCGCCTCCAAAAATAATTATAACAGCACGTGTCTGAAGAAGAAAGGGACAGATATAACATTCGAAAATCTAGTACATTACACAACTATCACTCTTATTCCTCGGTACCGCTAATTCTGTTTTGTTTTGTTTTTTTTGACTAAGTTTAAATTGTTTCTGACAGTGTAACGTTCGAAATATTAAATTCCTGCAAGTTCCATTATTCTTCCTTTTTTGGCTTGATGTTTTACTCGAGAGATACGCGTTTCTTTCTATATCAGTTATTACGAAAGCGAATAATCAACGAGGTGCCGAACTATCAATAATCTCGCAGCAAATACGAGATTCCGAAGGAAAGGGAAAAATACCAGTTAACCACTCGAGATATTAATTGGTTCACACAAAATATTGCTCGTCTCATTTGGGTAGGTTATTTGTCAGAGCAGCACATAAAGCGCTTATCGCTGTCGTGACGAAGACACAAGCTTTCGTGTTTCCGTTACAATTGCCTCCCGATAAGGAAACGTTCGTTTCGAAGCCAGTATTTACAGTGCTGTGTACGAATAGTGCCGAATTTGTTCCCTAGAGAGAACGTCAGACCGAATAAATGGGGCAAATTTGTGTGGGGGAGTAGCCGTTTCGTGGCCGCAAACAGTAATAACTTTTAAGTATCTCTATTTTCATTAACTTTTCGCCATTCGCGTTTCGTCGCGTATTTTACAGTTCTCGTGATCCATTATCGAAAGTCTCGACAGTTCAATTCCTTTACTTTCCTTCTTCGGTGACCTTTTCTATTCATTTCATCTATCGTTCTCAATTATTCTGAGGCCGTGAGACATTCGCGATTTTAGAGTTTCCGTGTTTGCGAACGGCGCGCGGGGATGAACGATGAGTAACGTGAAATATTAGACGCGATAAAGATGTACGGTGAACCGATAGCTGACGCATTACTTGGGGTACACAAAGTGAAGTCTAACATTCAACGACGATAACTTGCCTTCTTATTTTTGCCGTGAAACTAGGCAGCGTGTTTGGTTTCGGTTCCGTATCAGTTTGACCAAACGAAGAAAATCTTCCCCGCAATTGATTTTTATCACAGCGATACGTAGCGACATTGGCGTTAATTAAACAGCTATCTATAAATATTTAGAGACGCCGAGAAATCGAGCGTTACCTGCGTTACCTTCGAATTCGCGGGGGGAAAAAAAAAATCGAATTCTTCGCCTTGGCCGCGTTTCTTCCCCGTAGAATGTGGCACGGCGTGCACGATTCGCGATTACCGCGATTCACTACACCTGGGCGACATATAAATCTCAACCGGCAGATGTTAATCATTCTCGGCTGAAAGGATCCACGAGGGTTTCCGCGGCACGAAACGTCGATCGACAGGATTGTAAACGTGTTTTATAGGCAGCTCCGTTCTAAGGCTCAGCTCGACTTCGAATATTACCGGGGGGGAGTGTTCGCGAGAGCAGCTCTCACTCATCGACTCTAAAAACAGAAGCTGCTTTCGAGAGGTGAACCGTTTGTCTTCCCCGGGTCTCGTTCCGAACGAATCGACGTCGTAAAGCATGCATGTTCCAGGAAAGAAACAGAATTTACTCGAACGTAATTGTACCGTCTCGTACGGACAGGCGCCGTCTTCTGTGTTATTATTGGTCGCAAAATCGACGGAGAAACGCGGAGAATGCTAGGAAGAATTAGGCCTCTTTTTATTGCTGAAAAGAATATAAGCTAGGTTTCACCCTTTTTGCGCGTGTTACGGAAACTGCGTAGAAATTCTAATATTTCTGGTGGAGCCTTTTTGAACAGTCTTATTCTCTATTAGTATCTCTCGAATTTTTTAATCTCGGTATTACGAATTTTTCTTCGCGATTTCTTCGCGACAATTATTTTATCGCTTCGATAGCCTGCCGCTGAATTGCAAGATGTTTATTTCTTACTCCGAATTAGTTTCACTTTCATTATCGGTTACTCTTTTTTTCACTTGCGTCCGTACTTTATCAACGTAGTGTGATAATTTTCTGCTGCATCGTATTAAAAACATCTGACGATATATCAAAATGAATGAACATGTACAATTAAATAGATCTTAACCCCCAAATGCGTAGATAAGGATAAGAAATTGCAGTATAAACAAATATGCCGCTTAACGTTGCCACTAGCAGAGAAAAATCGGAAGAAAATGCATTAAACTATATTTAGAATTTTTCAAATAAATTAAATGAAATAATATCAATCGATTCATTCGATTCATTCGATCAAATCTTGTTCTTTGAAGTTTGTTTCAAATTTCAAGGAAGGACATTTCGAATTATAACATTCAAGTTTCATCCGAGTTCGTCGACCCCATCGTTCAACTTTCAGCAACACAATTGTGCTCCTGATCGAGAAAACAATTCATATCCCCCGTTCTATATTTCCATAGCCACGTCCGCGGTGATCCTGAAGACAGAGCACGACCATCACCGGATATCCAGCCTTTCCGGGGACAATATCCTTGGCACGGGGGTTAGAATCGGACGGGGCGAGGACGCAGTCGCGGTTGGAGACGGGAACATTATGGATTCGGCGCAATCTACCACGATGAAGCAAACGGACTACGTCGTAGGTCAGTGAACGAAGCCCCCATTGAATTATCATCTCTTTACGAAACAGTGAAAAATTCGTCCGATCGGCACAGACATACTTCTCCACCCTCGACAAATCGATTGTTAACTTGCGCGTATCAAAGGTTTCATCGAACGTCGGTTCGCGCTGCGAAGCATCGCCAACGAAAGTTGTTTTTAGAATGGACGCGACGCGACGCGACGCTTAGCACTCATTGAATTTACCTGTCCCGTCGTCGCATAACGTATCTACTCTACATATATTCAGTGTCTGTGCATACAACGTGAACGATAATTCTACATTTGATCAGCGTGCAATTATCGTCGCGCGGTTAAGTAAGCTCGCAACGAACTTGCGCCACCGTGGCACGACGCGTCCCCCTAAATTCGGGGCAGAAACGATGAACGCCGATGAGCGGGGGGTCACGCGTTTCATCTTTCCGATTACGTGTCGCGTGCAGCCATCCCATCGCTGATTGCCCGTGTCGAACATTCCGAGGAAAATTCGATACGCGTGATCGTTGCATAATGGGAGAATCAATCTTCGGTGATTGCTGTGCGGGACGGCGTGTGCACCTGTTACGTAACGCAATCGTCATCGAGACACGCGATTTCAATTATTCTTTTCGTTTTTTAACGGAGATACGAACGTTCGTTATCTAAGGATTGCATAAATTGCACGTTTTCCGTTGTTTTCGAACTTGCGTGCCCTCGTGCTGGGAAAATTGTACGAGGTGCGCGTTTCGTTCAACTTCTCGAGGGTAGTGGATATTTCGTTCGAGAGATGGACCCTCGTTGGCTTTCGTTTTCGTTGTCGAGCAGCGCGGTATAATTAACGGGGATATTGCAGTCCATTGGCCTTGCTTTGCCGGCATTAATGTCCTCAGCTTTGTGATAATGCATATGCATTAGTAGATACGATTGCGAAAACTTCACAGTTCCTTATCGCGTATTTACATTCGCTTCACTTGCATCGCACGCCGGTCAATTTCATTTTAAATGTCGCACGGATATCGCGGAACCCGCACGAGTTTGAAGACCACGAAGTGGCTATCATGATTCTGAAATAGCGAAATGGGAATTATTAATTTAAACAAAAATATTGGGGGGGGGGGGCTAATTAGAAATTTAATAATGTCGGGTACCTTTGAAACCTGGGTTATTGTCGTCGTTCGTTGCGAAAAGGTGAAGTATTTGATGATAAGCGATCATCGATTTTGCATTGAATGGCGGTTCAAAATGTTACCGCAAGGCGGGCAGCAGACTAACTTCATTGCATTAATATTCGTTAAAAGTCTTATTTATTCTGGATGAATGGAAGTTCGTCAAACGCTGAATATCGTTAAACGAATTTCATATGCATTCTGCACCGGCTTCGTCATATTCGTATATGAGCGTTGGCTTTTTTCAATATCTCGTATCTTCGAATCATCGTATTTAATCCATAAAACGATATTTTGTACGTTTTTGTTAGTTGTGAAAATCTGTTTCTGCAATGATCGCATCGTACACAGAACAAATTAACTTTGAACGTTGCTCTAGCAAGAAAAAAGCTGTACTCACATAAATTTGTTCCATTTGCTTTTCTCGACATGGTCACCTTCTTTTCTTTTTGTAAATTCATTCTCGCGCGCAAGTATAAGTACACTGGCGAGATAGAAGTCAAAGTTTAGTCGGTGTACAATTATATTTCAATAACTCAGTGACTCAAACTTATCGTGTTATTACACCCATTGTCCAACGAAACAATATCTATTCAAGTGCAAAGCACATGGTTTCTACATTAATTAGAGATCGGAGCGTGGTCGGTTGAGGGGCAATCAGAGTACGGAAACGTTGGCGCGAATAAATGGTAAACTTCCACCGATTAGTCAGCTCGTGTACGTTCAAAGTTCAACTGTGAAACAACGCTCCGAAATGCGTGAACAACGAAACAGCGATCACGAAGTTCGCACGAAACAAAAATTGCGCGTGGCACAATGCAACAATTAATCATATCTCTGTTCTTTCCGATTCTACAGACGTCGTTTTGCCGACCGTCCTAATTGCCCTGCTGTTTGTCGGGAATGCCATCATCGTGTACATTATCTTCCAGTACAGGAAGAGGTGAGTAAAATTCGTGGAACGATTCTATTATTATACCATAGCCAATTTCGATTTCGTCGTTATTCGGTAGTTTCGGTAGTCTCGGTTTAAATTTGTTATAACATCTTTTAAAAATCGTTCGCAGGAAAGTTCCATCGATGGGACAGGACGAGGAAATGTCCCTGCGAAACGCAGCGGAAGTGCCGCATGTGTGATCCTTGCGATGACCGACGATTGAATTCACGGTGCCAGCCGAAAATCATCAGCGAGAAGGCCTACGCTGAATTTTTTCTACGAGGATGATCTCTAAAAAGAAAAATGGGTACACTAAATGCAGAGGATCGTCGACGGCTCTCGATCGCCATTACTTCTCGCTTTTAAATATCTTCGAAGGAGCCAGTCGCCGAGTCAGTCGAAGAATCCTCAAGTCGATCGGCGTCTAAAGAATCTTTGATTATCGATGATCATGTTCTCTGGCGAGCGGGCGTGGTTGGAAAACGTTTTTGTTCCCAAGACACGCGAAGAAGTTGATTCGGAGACGCTCTCGAAGAAAAGACTATAACTGTGCTCGTCACCGCTCGTATAAGAATCGTTGTCAATATTTAGTAACTCAGGCGCCTAATTAGTGCCGCCGCGATCTTTTACGTACACGAACACTCATTCAGACACACACGTACACAGACATTTACGATAATGTATTATAATGTAAGGAAATAATATATTCTATATTTCGTCCAAATTGTGACTAAATTACGAATAAACGGATGTTTTCTTAATATACACTGTATGCTTTCAATAATTTAATGCTCTTCGTTCAATAACAAGGAAAGGCGCAAAGGTTTCGATTAAAAAATAATCCGCTTTATAATCACTAATTACCCTTCCAACTGTACATCTTCGATGCGGGAGACTGTTTAAACAATCACTGTTTTAGAAATATTTTTGCAATGGTTCGCCTAAGATCTCCTCCAAAGTACGCACTGCATTCTGCGCGCATTTCTCTGTACTTTCGTCCTCGTCTTCCAATAATTCCGCCAAGAACGGTATAGTTTCCGGCAACAGTGGCATGAAATCTTCGCCGAGTTTCCTCACAATTTCAACCTGTGTTAATGATAGAGGGAATCGTGAACAACAAATAAAACATCATTTGGTTCCGTCGTGCTTCTGATACAGGAAACAAATTCCGTCAGAATAAATAATAGAAGTGCACGAATCAAAAATAATGAACCGGAACAAAATAAAAATTCTACTTACCACAGCATTTAATGCGGCACTTCTGACGTACGGTTTCGTATGTCTGGTCTTCAGCAACGTTTGATACACCAATTGTTTATGCAAAGTGTCATCAGGGATAGCGCTGGCGAATGCTGCGACACAGGGAACCACCAATTCGTCCGCCCGTTTCTCGTAATCCTCTTTGGACCCCGCAGTGTTCTCCAGTTGGTCCACGATTGGCTGTGCCAAAATATCGAATCTCTCTTGGTTCACGAAGTTATGCGCGTCGTAGCTGAAGACTCGATAGAGAGTCAATAAGATGGACTCCACTAATTCGATCTGCCTGGATTCTTCGGGCAGTGTTGTTTCTTGCGGCTCCTCTGTAATGGCTGGATTATTGCTGCTCAATAATACGGCCGCGTGTTTGAGGAAATGACCGGCGAAGAGGACGAAGAGCGACTTCAGGCATTCGGCTATGTTAGCTGAAAGTCTGCAAAGAAAATAAATCAATAATGTTTCCTAAAGTAATTAGTCCTTACGTTTTTTGTTGATTTTTAAACTCGTTTCGTGGATTATTGCCTATTTAGCTTATAGAACGTTATAATAAAAGTTAGTTGAATTATTATTACTGAGACAAAGAAATAATATCGAAACCTCTAAGTCACTTTCGATTGCGTGCACAAAATGTTAATCCTTCATTAATATTAATAATTAATTACCTGTAGAAGGTGATGTTTCGTTGCTTATGCTGCGGATTCCTAGCCGCCCAATCGTAAAGTTTATAATAAAGTGGTCGGAAGGTAGTTTCGCTTAGCTTCAACACTAGCGAAACCAATGCTTTACTAGCGCTTTCTTCCACGACTACCACATCCTTCATGGTTAATTCGGACTCCTCTACATCCATTTCGTCGTCTGAATTGGAGATATTTTCGCGGAACTGCAGGACTTTTAGGAAGAATGTTCCCAAATCTGGAATAGCAGCGTTTAAGTCGACTGGTTGCACGCTATTGAAAGATTCTGCAAGAACGGTCATCAATGCTGGAATACATTGATATGTTTTCTTCGCGAGCAACGTTGTGTACGTTCTGTTCACAGCTGGTAGCAGTACACGCAGAGGAATACAGCCAGATAGCTTCTGCGTTGTCGCTTTCAATCGTGATACCACGATGCCAATCTGAAGAATAAAGAAATAAACAAAAATTTGTTCATATAACGATCTGCACGGAATATTAAGAATTTTTTACCACTGAATTTCACACTTAATTAAACATTACGTGAATGGCGTCAATACCTTCGGATGCTCCGTATCGGTGTACAAAGAGTTCAACCTCGCCAACTCGAACAACAGTTGGTCCAGGTACAAAGACAGGAAGTTCCCCACAGATTCGACTATCTTCTGCAAAGCGCTGACTATACTGACGACTATCACGTCGGGTACACCCTGATGACAATGATCTTCCAACAGCCCTAAGATCGCTGGCACGAATTTATTCAACGAATGTATCGCGTGAATCCGCATGAAGCTGCATAATTCCGCGACGCAAAGTGCAGCACTGCCCAATACTGGCCCTTCCCTCGTTCTTAAAAGATCAGTCGTTATTTCGAGTATCTGCAACGAAACGATAAAAATAGCAAGTTTTATACAATTCACCGTTCACGGACAAAACGTGTTGAAATAAATTTACCGGTTTGAAGACTGCAGGGTGTTCGGTGGCCAATACTTTCGCCAGCAACTTCAACGTGATCAGAACAGTTTGCTGCACAACCTCCTGTTCCTGGGTTTCAGACTTCACCTTCGACTGTACTATCTTCAATAACGGTTCGATCAGTCCCAGCAATTCTTCGTGATCCTCCGTGTTGAACTTCCTTTGCTGTAGACGCGTATTCAGAAGTTCCAAGGCCTTCCTCTTCACCGTCATCAAATCGTGTTCAATCAGACGCTGGATGCTGACCAAGAATACCCCATTCGGCAGCAAATTGTTAACCAAATCCAACACGTCGTACAAATGATGCAGGAGAACCTTCCAATATTTCCCAATCGGTTTACCCTGGTGTCGATCGGCGTTCTTCGACGTGCTCTGTATCAGTATAATCAATTCGACGATCAACTGATCGTAATACGGTCTCGCGTTATGCACCTCAGCTGAATCGAGCTCTGCGACCTTGTTAATGAAGTCTGACGACGACAACAGGTTGCTGAGAAATTGGACCAGAGTGTACTTATAAGACCTCAATTGTTTAGGGTTACTGGTCGCTACATCGAAGACATGCTTATGCTTAAAGGACCTAGCAGCCTTTCTTCCTTCCTCGTCCTCTATATCAACAGGCAGTTCCTTCATGAACTGTGCCAATTTAACGGAAACTTGAATGAGTTTCATGGCCGGAAACTCTTGTGAAACCTGCAAGGCAAACTCGTATCTCTGGCTAGGTGTCTTCTGGTTCGTGATACGCATGGTCCTCGACACAACGTGACTCTCGAAGCTCAGCAAATAATACAGGTGTAAATGATTGTCCAACAGCTGCAGCAGTTTTACGAACAAAGGTGTTCTCCTATGTTCAGGAATATCCGGCAGAGAAACGATGAACGTCCTCAAGACTTCGCAAGCGTGAGTCTCGTTCTCGGCCGCGTTTATAATGGGAACCACCGTTTCGATGGTCTTCGATATAATCTGGATGGAATAAGCGTCGTCCTGGCGAACCACAGAGCTCCCCATGAACGTGAATATTGGCATAATAGTGAACAGAGCGCAACGAACATCGACGACTTTCAACAATTCCACCAATACCAACAGAGCATGATGATGAGTTTGAGGATTCCTCGAGGTCCTGATGCACAGAGTGATTAAATCAACCTGAAGGTGTGCGTCGCGAATGGGCAGCTTTTTCACAGCCAATCGGTGTATCGTTGATAGTAACAATTGATTGGTATATTCAATGGGACTTTGTTCCTCGAAGCTGAGACACGTCTTCAGTAAATCGAAGAGTATTGGATAGAGCAGTTCTTCGTGCTCGATATTGTCTGCCCGTTGCACGAATTCTAATAGAGTTACTCCGCGCTTCCATTCCAATTTATTGATAATTGTCGGATTAGGTGTAGAACGAATATGGCTCAACCTTCGTTTATTTCTTCCCTTCGTATCGTTCGTCCCTGGATCCTTGTGGTTCTTCATGTTCTGCAGCTCGTTTACTATAAGCTGAGCGTCCACTCGAATCTTCCTGATAGCTCTGTTCGCTGTAGAAATTACGTTACCCATTTCACAATCAGTGACAACGTCTACTAATTTAGCGAGTATCTTTCGCTGAAGATCAGGCGATACTTTTCCAGCGCTTTCGAAGAAGGGTTCGTCGATCTGCCTCAGAAGGATCACACTCGGAGGATGCGATGCTCCTGTTTCTGTGACTATTTCGATCTCGTGTTCCTCTATGCCAGCCTCGAACAATTTCCATACCTCGTTAACCGTGAGAGCCTTCACCGTTCCGCTGTTGAATCTCTGTAATAAGTTTCTCAAAACCCTTCCTGCGGATTCGTTCTTAGACTCGGTTAGCAGAGTCTCGAGGATCTGAAGTCGAAGGGGAGCCAATTGTTGTAGTATCGTTGGCCCATTAACGTAAGTCAGAATATCGAGCAGCTGTGATTTAATGTGCAACGGGGTTTCCTGGTCCATGACGATCTCGAACAATTGTTGCTGCGTTTGCTGAAGGTTCTTTCGGATATCTGATTTCAATTGGCTGCACACATCTGGATCCGGTGATAATAAAACGTACAAGGACAGGGATAACTGGTCCGGGTCCAGGGATATCTCTGGACTTCTGGCGTCTAATTCTCGTAACAATACCGAGAAAGGATCTACCGTCATCGAAGTAGCCTGCATTAATTTCTTCAAAACGTCCAAGGCTGCTATTCGACACTCGTTATTCTCTCTGGCCATCGAGAGCAACAAATTCGTAACGAAGATTTTATCTTGGAATGCCCACTGGGTGGACTTGCATTGATTTAATAGTACTTGAGTTATTCTCAGACAGTGAAACGACGTTTGCACTTTGACTGGTTTTATGTACAGCTGAGACAGAAATCGGATAAGATCTTTCACTGAAGCGAAGTGCCTCTGGAAGAATATCTGCAGACAACGAGAATAATGCTTGCACCAGTATTTATTGTCCATTCCCTCGAAGAACATCTCGAGGAGTCTCAAGATCAAATTGCAACGGTGCTGGTTTTTCTCGAAATCGATTGTCGGATTCGATTTCAAGTCCAGCCGTCTGTGAACCATCTCCAGAACGTAGGTGCCTACTTGCAACGGAAGAACACCTTGAGAAGTTAATTCAATGGCGGTTTGTATATTGTCTCCAGTGATGTTATTGCAATTCTGTACCATCTTTACTTGAGGGAACTTTTTTATCATATCTGTGGCCATTTCGATCACCTCCCTGGCTATTTCAGGCTGCAGTGACCCCACCGGGACTCTACACACGGAACCAAGTAGGATCAGGTTGAAGAACATAGAAGCTGCATCTCCGTGAGCAATTTGTTGTTTCATTGCGCTTAATATGGTATCCGTTGCAGGCAGTAGTTCCCAATTTAATATATTATGAAAAGCTGCGGATGAGACTGCTTCGGCGTTGGGCGATTTTCCCAGATCCTTTCGCACGTACTGCATATAGGGGTTGTTTATGGCGAAATTCGACTTCAACACTTCCATCGCGATATCTACATCTGCATTATCTTTCGGAAACAGATATGGTAAAGACGTAATAAAAACGCTTGTGTCGTCGCCAACTTCGCAGAGCTCTAATAAAATTTTTAACGCTGGTTTGGCCAACACTTTCCTGCTGTTGCTGTGGCAAGTCGACAGTAATATTTTCAGCTCTTCGACCAGTATGTCCGCGGGAAGCAGAGTAGTTAGACGCTTGGTTGGGATGGAAAGCAGAGCTGTGATTACGTCTACTTCGGTATCGCTGAACTTGGACTGTATCGTGTTCGTCATCATATCCGCGAAGCTTTCGTGAATAATCGTGTCGTTCTTGGCCAACGTTTCCAACGCTATGATTCTCTGTTCTGGGCTGATGTGTATTAATTTATCGAGAACCCTTACAACGTCTTGTGTGTCCCTGGCTCCAAAATGCCACGACGTGACAAATTGTAAAGCCAGTTTCGAATCCTTATCCGTGTCGCTGCGTTTCATGAGATTCTTCAAGTAATCGTCGAATCTTTCTGGATAAGCTCTCTCCAGAGTGTGATACAATCTCATCAGAAAATCTTTCGCCTCGTTCGATACGTTACTCGAGAGAAATTCCTTCTCCAGTACGTTCCACAAGATCGTGTCCACCCCATTATTGTCCAACGTGATTCGTGTTAATATCTCGCTTACCATTTTCTGCTCGCGAGCCGTCCCTGCTGGATCCTCCAGAATTACGCGACAACTGGTTTGCAGCAACGGTACGATGAATTTTAAGATATTGGTACTGGAAGACTGTATTTTTATGGTCGTCTCGATAAACCAGGATAATTCTGATAATCGGGTAGCGAGTTGTTTTGAGACTGTGGTGAGTCGATAAACTGGTGCGTTGTACAAATAGAAGATTAGCATCAGGGCCTCTTCTCTTAGATACGTTTTCTTAAAAACTTTCAAGAGAAGTTTCTCAGTTGTTTCGTTCTTCACCTTTACCTTGGTCATTAGTCTCGCCAGGATCATGTAGCTACTCGCTGCAAAGTCGGGAATGGTGGATTGCAAGCCTTTCAAAATTGTCGGTATTAAATAGCCCATTTGAACCTCAGAGATCGCAGATAACCGCTCAATAGTACCTAGCACGGAGGTAGTATAAAACGCGTACAGTGTACTTAAAGATGAAGCTCTGTCTGTATGTACTGTAGTGGCGGTAGCAACGTGGCTACCAATTAATTTTAGGAGTGCGTTATCGGAGCTCAAACGATTGATCAGCGTTATAGAAGCTAACGGAACCCCTGGCTTTTGGAGAGGTTTTAGCCAGTGCCATTTATCAGCTTCGTCGGATAGATCTAATAATTGCAGTGCCCTGACGAACATTCGAGTTTCGTGGTACGGTAATATTAAAAGTAAAAATTGATCTCTATTAAATTCGTGTATACGGTATCTGTGTATTAGCCATTCGAGAGCTTTGTGGGCATTGTTCAGTAAAAAATAAGGAGACAGGAGAATTAGAATCTTTTCAATCTCTCTGTCTAACTTCTGGTTTACCTTTACATCTTGTATAGCTCGTTCGAGGTTCAGTGAACTTTGAGCGAAAAGAGTCTTCTGGAACACTGTAAACGAGTCTGAGAGTTTGCACAACTCTTGCAGGCCATTTTGACCTGGAGAAATGATTGTATAAATTTGTTATTAATCTAAGCAACAATGTGAATATCTTTGGTGGCAAATGGTCGATGTTTTACCTATACTAAGAACTGTTTCCCTGTCCAAATTAGCAGCTTCTCTCGGATCGAATAACAAGCTTGCACGTTTTTTATCCTGCAAAAATATTTCAGTTTGCGGTGTTCTTAATTTTTTCAGTTGTTCCGCCAGAGATGTTGCCATTTTCGAACTATGAGAAAAGTCGTTGCTTCGTCAAAAATCACATACGAATTATAACGTAGAAGAGTAAAATGTATAAAAAATATGCATACAACCTTAATTTGTATATAACCTTACTTTGTTTCTGTACGCTGGTCACGAATAAATCAACTGCAATATATCTTCGATTGGATGCAGTAAATTAACTGATTAATTAAATGTTAAGAAATACCTTCAAGATTCAGAGGAAAAGAAGGCAGTTAACGAAGCGACCGCAACATGTGCTAACACTGTAAGCGGCCATTCCGGCGCATGCGTAAACGTCGACCTTCATAAAAAAAGAAAACATAATTAGATTGAATAGTGGAGTGTGTAATACTTTTTGTCCTTACTACAAATAGTACTACGCATCAAAGTACGCCAATCACAGTGCGAAATTTCCCTTATTTCATAATATTTCTCATTCATTAATTTCGTTTGTTCATTCATTAAATTAAAGGGCACCTGAAGGTATACCATTCCCCGATATTTTTCTCCCTTCGAACTACAAACGAATGTAAACAAACGTGTATTGAACAATTACGTGCAACGTGCGAATCTCTTCGAGAGTTTCATTTGGAAAGAATGGGAGACACTTTGGAAAATGTTAATCCAAAATTGTACAAAAAAATAAACGACAGGTTAATTACTGCGAACGATGAAGATGAGGATGTTGTGGACGATTTCGATTCGCGTGAAATTTTTGGTACGCCTTAAATTATAATAACCTTAAACATTAAAGTTGTATATATGTACAATTTTGCTGAAAATATAATATACTTTTGTAGATCTGATTAGAAATATTAATGATCCTGAACATCCCCTGACATTGGAGGAATTGAACGTTGTCGAACAAAATCTTATAGAGGTAATGTTACTGTAATATTTCATTTATAACAATATAAGTAACAAGTTGTTTTCGTTCCAGATTGACAATAAGGCAAACATTGTTTGCGTGAAATTTACTCCAACCATACCGCATTGTAGCATGGCAACGTTAATCGGTTTATCAATTAGAGTACAATTATTGCGAGTTCTTCCATCAAGGTTCAAAGTTAGCGTAACAATTACACCGGGTACACACATATCAGAGGCTAGTGTAAATAAGCAATTGGCTGATAAGGAAAGAGTAGCAGCAGCACTTGAAAATAGTCATCTACTTGAAGTGATTAATCAATGCATTGGATTTAAATATTAACAGTATTATGATTTGAGAATGTATAGAACATTGTAAACGCGTCTCTTAGTTATATGTGAATATAATGGTAACAGATTAATTTTAAACAATCGTTTTATATTTACTTTTTAATGTATTATTAAATTCCATCTAAATTTTTACAATTAGGCATTCATTATTAAGTAGGAAAATTTGATCTACAAAATCTTGCCACAGAATATTATTTTTTCATTGCCGACATTGATGTTGCTTTTTGTACCCTTTGTACTGGATTGTACTTATATGTCCTCTTCAGTGGACCTTGTGCTGCTGCGTTGAATTGCGTAACATCCGCTCGTGTATGATTCGCCAACTTATTAGAAATTTTCATGTTAGTCCATGCTGAAAGATAAATCGTCAATGTATCTAGTACACGTTAATATATCATTACATTACGAATATGAATTTTAAAATTACAATCATGAAATGCCTCTCTTAAACTTTTTTTTGACGAGTTGGGATTAAACCTCGGCGGATGTACCATGGGAGGCGGGATATTGAAATAAGCTTGTACTTTCTTGTTCTTGAATAAGTGATTTTGCATCACAGTCGTAATGTTAGTTGTGACCCAGTGACATAAAACAGCCTAGAAAAAGATTTTATTTTTAATATCTTTATTATAAAATTTGTCTATTAAAGAATAAATACTTCATACCCCTGGAAAATGCATTGAGAATAGGAACGAAATAACTGGCACTCCTCTCATTATGTATCGCATGGTTGGAGTCATACTGCTTGTATTTGCACCTCGCATTGCATTTTCTGTGACTAAAAACAGTGTTACCGTCGTAAACAGTGGCAATACATAATATGGATCTGCAATAGTTAAATCTGTAAACCAGGAGAGTCCGCCATACTTCAAGCTTTCCACAGGGGTATTAGCCATTTCCCTCAAAGCAATAAATATTGGTATATGTGCCCCAAACTGTTCCAAACAAATTGCAATAATTAATTTGAATTATCTAAGTACCTTTCACTTAGATTAAACGATAACATACATACTCTTATAAAATTTGATGTTGGAAACAGCTTGATTTTATTTTTTTTAAAGAATTCCTGCAATTCATAGCCATGTATAGCAGCTAAAAAACAGAAACACAGTTTATTTCTCTTGTTTACACCCCTATGATATTTAGTTGATACCTTGCTCTCTATTTCCGGAGCTTCTTGCTTCTGTCATCTTTTCCTGTATAGTTACCATTTCTGGTAAAACATGTTGTAGCTTAACAGTGTTTCTCTGGGAATCTATCGCAAATGGCAATGTCAAGATTTTTATAGCAACTGAAGTAAATATGATTGCTGCCCACCATGGCATGTCAAGACTGATGTGCAACCACTCGAAATAATATTGTATAAGGCCAAACGGACCATATCCCCCTAATCCTATACTCGAGAAGGTAGGTTCGCCATTGGCGTGTAACGCAATGGCTTCTACTATTTCTTCTGTTATTACTGGCACAGGAGGTTCTATACAAAATACAAAAAATGCAGGTGTTCTTCACATCTCAAATATGACAAGAGTATATAAAAATGAAACATCTAAATATTGATCATATTACATTACCTGGTATTTCGCTAATAAGATTTGTCGGTAATACCTTGTCATTTACATCAATTATCTTTTGTGTTTCCTGCAGAAGTAAGTCTATAAAAATGCATTACATTTCTCAGACAGAATTCATCTAACAAAATATACATTAAACTAACTACTTCATATACTTCTTATACCTGGTTGCGTGGTTGAGACAGTTTCTGTTAACCTTGTATTAACTGTGCTTTCATACCGTACGAGGTAAACTCCATATACTTTAGCCTGTTTCTGTACATTGAACATGAGACCCTTTCCACATGGTACGTTTATTGAATTATGTACAAGACGACTAAACCTACATTCTGCCCCTCTCTAAATAAATGCATATTTCAAACGTTAAACTATCTTCATTGAGGAATACGGTAACATAACCTTGTCGGCGAAGAAAATTTCAATTTACCTGGAAACCTCCAGTTGTATTTAACAACTTTCGGCCGACATGTACCGATAACCGTGGTAACATGTTTCTGTTGTTACTTTAGCAATCTTTGACGCTTACTTGACAAAACGATTGAAAGGACATCGAGAGTATTGTTACAAGTACACGTTTATATTTCGTTACTTGTGTGCATCTGCAGTAGTAACTTTTTACTCGAGCTAAAAATGATCGTCGCAGCGTAACACGTTGTGCGTGACAAGCAAATGAAACTGCAGCTCTAGTGTACCACAGACAGTCGATAACCGTACAAGTGGCACCATCTCGCGTTTGCGGCCTTTTTCACAGTTTCCGCATCGGCAAAACGGAATTTCAGGATTACATCGTTAATTTAAACAATTGCATATTTCGTTTTCTTTGTTTGCGTGGTTGTTTTAGAATAAATGGGTGGCCAAATGAAAGGGAACTACACGGTAAAAAATACCACGCCACCATAACTCCATTCAGTTGACCGTAACGACAATTTTAATTGTTTAATTGCTTATAACAATTGAACTGCATATGCAATACTGTTCACACCTATTGGAGATGGTAGCTTATCCAGCAAGCTTTAAGTTATGTCCAACTATCTTTGATGTAGCTCGCCGGCAAATCGGAATAATGACATTTGTTTATAATTTATTTAAACAAATTCAATTATATCGGTTTCTGCTGGGTCGATTTTAATCAACGGCGCTTCGAATTGAAGTTCTCGGTTCAAGGACCAAGGTGCTTCACCTTTGGAAGGGGCATCGTTCTCAAACAAATGTTTAAATTGTTTATAAAGGATAAACAGCGTACGCAGCATTAGTAAATCGTATATTGCCGTGTAGCGGCATCCTTTACCTTCGTTTTGAACATTCGATCATTAATCTAGCTCCGCCAGAAGTCGAGAATAATTGCAGTGACCCGGAGTGCATTTTCGCCGATTTTTTAATTGTTAATAACTTTTAAATCGCAAATGCCATATTGTTGCAACTGCTGGATGAGATAGCTACGGTTCGTAGCTTTAATTGAAAACAAGTCCGGTTAAGAAATACGCAGTAGAAGGCGAGAAAAACGCAATTGTTTAAATAAACGATGTAATCCTAGAATTCGGTTTTGGCGGTGCGGAAAACTGCGAAAAAGGCCGCAAACGCGAGATGGCGCCACTTGTACGGTTATCGACATATCGTTGCCGACAAAATTTTAAAAAATTATTATCTCGGCTCCTGGTGATTGGTTTAGAATAAATGCTTAGTCAAATGAAAGGGAAGCGAATAAGCTACACGTTAAAAAATACCCCGTTGCTGTAACTATATCCACTTGGCCGTAATAACAATTTCAATTGTTCAACTATTTATAACAATTGAACTGCACATGGAATACTGTTCGCACCTATTGGAGATGGTAACTTATATCGCTAGCTTTAATTTGTGTCTTATGGTCATATGTGGGGCAGTAGAGCAGGAGTACCATTTCCTTGTCACACACAACGTTACCGACGCCTTATAAAATCGGATGTTCATTATGAAATTTACACACGGCTTCCTGTGGTAATTGTTTAATCCAGGGAGTCTCTAATGTAACGCTAGAGAATAAGCTGTACACAAAAAAATATTTCGTTGCTGTAACTTTATCCAGTTGCCGGCATTAATAATATTAATTGTTTAATTGCTTATTACAAATGTACTGCTCACGAAGTAAACTGAAATGATAGATGAGCCTATGCACCATATTATGTTAGAGTAATAACAAAATTTTTCGCAAATCAATGAAGCTCTGCGACGATTCGCCGTAGAAAAAGACTAGAAGGAAATTCTTCTCGTTCTTTCACGAATTCAAGACACTAGCATTACGCTGTCAGTGCCAACTCACGTTATCGAATCTATTGCAATGACATTCAGTTTACGCCCCGGAACCGGGGGTTATTAAGACAGACCTACTATTTAAGCCCCTCTCGTGCTGTCTCTTCGGTTTCGGCTGACCCCTTTCGTCATCTTCGGCCACGCAGCTCCCTTTGAATCTTCTGCCCGTCGTACCCTCGGCTCTCCGCCGGTTCAAGGCGATAATACAGGTCTGCAAGAGATTTTACGTGAACAAAAACAGAGTAAAAGAAGAACATTGTAAAATAGAGGGAACGGCAGGAGGAGACGGCGCTCTTCTAATTACAGATTCACATTGTCAGCGAAGGCCCTTACCACCGCACTTTGGCACCGGCTGTCAATTTCATCTCGAAATCATTCGGTAACGACCCGCCTTCTGGATGGCGTAACCGCCGCCTCGTTGTTATCCTCTTCCTTTGGTGGACGCGCGTCCGTAACGTTCAATTAGACGCAAGTCAAATTATTTATCCGACGGAGTTCACGATTCGTAGAATTATCTTTATGCCGTTCTTTGTTAGGACACACATTTGCATTCACGATGACCGGTGAACGTTACGATTTATTTTTCAGTTTCTTCCGAGCAGTATATAATATTTATATTTAAGGTACAACATGTCCTAATACGTATCATAATACAATACAACGACAGGATACATTTTGAGATCTCCTTTGTACGAACATCCTCGGCTAAATTAATTACAGTTATTGCCGGGGCGGTCTTAACGAGGCGATTGTTTTCCGAATAATACCTTCGAAGAACGAACAAATTCGGGACGACACGATATTTCTAAACCGCTTAGCAATCCGTCTTACGTAGTCCCGAGTTCGTACAAGAAAGTCAACCGCTATGGGAGAAACAACGATTCAGCCTCCAAACTTTCTTCGAAGCCTCCCCAGGAACCTGGCATCCGTCGCGCAGAAGATCGAAGATCGCTTCCTGGACAGGACTGCCCACTTTACGCCCGGGTAGCAGGTCAGCCTGAGCGAGAGATAATGGGATCCAGCATCCTTTGAAGAGAACAAGATAGTGAAGCTGTCAAGGGAAAGGAGACGACACCGGTTTCGGTCTCGTGTCAACGTCGTATCGCGATCCCTTTGATCGCGCCGATAAAACCCAACCCGGACGGAATTTTCGTCGTTTCTCGGACTTAATCTGATCGAAACGGACACCTAGACGAAGTCAGCGAGAGGAAGCTAAGCGTTCATTACGCAGCCCTGTTAGAAGCTAATAGAAGATTCCGGAAATTTACGAGATCTATAACCGTGTCGGGATTAGATCACGCAGCGACCCATTTTGCTTAACAGGTTGTTTCACGACGAATTCATTCGTTTCTCACGAGCCAGCCGTAGGTTATCGCGCGCCTGCTACGGCTTATCTCGTTTATTGGCCTGTCGCGGACTTCCACAATGAATCCGCCTTTCGAATGTTCGCGAATTTTTAGACACGTTCGTTTCTATCGCTTTCGCTCGCCAGCGTACGACAATAAGTGTAAGTCTGGCGAATTACATTCGTTTCCCAAAATACCGACACATTCGCGAACCATATATAAGTAATAAGAAAAGTATACCACGAGTTTTAATTATTTCATCGTCGCGATTTTGCATCGCGAAAGAATTAAACAGGTGCGCGCAACTGGTTACGAGGGTGCGCTAAACAGCGTTTGCTTCAGAGATTTCAGATCCCGTCGGTTGTACTAAACGCGGCGAGACGTTCCACGAAATTTTCTTCGAAATAAAGATCGCTGACACTTTGGAAGCTCATCTGGGTCAAGATGCTCGCAACAAAATTGACAATCAATTTCGTCGCGGTCCCGCCTCGACCGTCGATCGCAAGCAGATGCTTGTCTATGACAAATTACGCTCGGGGCGATCCTCCGAGGTCTGATCGATTCGCTCGCCGCGATTCTATCGTGATATTAGCCGCGCGCGAACGAAGCGTTCGCCAATTATCGCGAAATTTGCACGTCGCCGCCGGCTGCTCGCCGGTTTCCTCTTCCCGTGTGCGTGCACGAACGCGTTGTTGATGAGTACGCGAATCGCCGCCCGTTGTAAATCAATTTTTAATTGCGAGCCAGGTTCGATCGGGCGACCCGTAAAAGTGTTACTAATATCGGCGAACGAAATCCGACGGGTAATGCGCGCCGGTGACGCTGTTCGCCTTTAATAGTCGGGATATAGCTTGCAGGGGAGGAGTCTCGTATGCTGTGAAACGTTTCGGCTTGGTAATGTTGTTACAAGCGAAGGGACAACCTCGCGCTGTACAGCCTGCGACGAAATTAGGTGTGCACAGAGTTGCAACGATGATTACTCCAATTTCGTTTCTCAGCTTTTCTCGCGATTGTGCTGGCGAGTTGATCCTCGCGCTGGGCAACCGGAATGGTCAATAAGCTTGAAGCTTAGTTACTCGAAATATTTTGGATAAGTTTGTCTGGCGAAACGCGAAGTGGCGTGAAAGAATGTCCGAAGAATGGGGATCCGGAGAAATGTAGAAATCTGTGTAATTGACGTTACATTTTTCTTATTAGATTCAACTGCTAGGCTTAGCAACATGCAGAGGGACGGTGTTGTGAACGAGCGTGAAAATTGTTTGAAACAATATTATTTCCAAAGATAGTTCATGCTAAGTAAATATGTATAACTTGCGCGTCCAGTTGAGTTGGATCTTAAACAATGAAAGGAACCGTGAATTACACAAACTGAATATCCCTTAGGGCCTTGGAGAATTCCGTTTACATGCCCCTTACAAACTCATCGAATTCGCCACCGAGTGCGAAATCAATTCAATTGAATTAAAAAGCGGAAGAAATTCACCGTACGTAGGAAATATATTTCTCAGCTTCGTGGAACCGGCGGGGGTATATGAACAATCCTCTCTACAATACACGTAGCCAAACGAGCATCGACGAACCGTCATTCAGCGTCCTCGACTTTTGAATGGTCGGCGTCTGGCCGTGTCCAAGTTTCGAGGAAGAAACGCTGGGTGTACAAGAGGACGGTCCAGTCCCGTTCTTCTCCCTCGGGCCACTTTAAACGTCTTTATGAGTTTCGGCTGTTAACACGCCCGTGGAAACAGGTACGGTCTTCCTCTTCTTTTTCTTTTAATACCTGGTCTCGTAGTATCGGCGGGATCTCAGGTGGCTAGCGCCGGCCACGCATTCGGACAGGGACAAAGTCGTGATTGGACAGGAAGTACGGCACTGTGCCCGTGAAAGAGAGGGCCACCGTGTTCCCATCCTTTTCTTCGACTATAAGAGACTGGTTCTGTTCATCCGAAATTGCTCTATAAAGATCGAGTTTACTGGTTTATCTCTCGAACGTCGTGATAAACCGAGAGAACTGCCGCCGACGTCTCTATAAGAAGCGAATAACGTTCAGGACATTTTGATTCAAGAAAATCTCTACGTACACCCGAAACGAAATAAGCTACGTCGATGTCTCCCGGTGTGACGGTAACGTTTCACGTGACCGCGGTTCGCCGCAGCGGAAACGAAATTTACTTAACGAGACTCTATTTGATCGCAGATGCATCTAACGACTTCCTCGAGCCCGGGGAGTCATCAAGCAATAAGATCCTTCGAATCGGAGGATCGAGTTGTTGCGGTAATACAAGGAGGATAATGGTGCACGCGGTTCGTTTCACGGTATTGAAAGGAAAATAGAAGGAGAAAGTGCACGAAAAATATAATTCTCTGTTGCTGTTACGATAACGGCGATCTATCCGTTTCACTGGGTAACGTCTTGCACTTGTTCAGACATCGAAGCTCATTTTTCCTGATCGTTGGCGATCGGTTGTTCCCCCGTTTTCTTGTTTTCCCCTTGTCCCCGGGGGCTCGCGTGTCGACGTAATGATATGTACAGAAGGATAATCTAGCAGATACGTTTTCCAAGGTGCAGCTCTGTGTGGGATCATAACGTGCAGAAGGAAATCGCCTCGCTTTAAGGTAAATAGTCGGGTAAGGTAGAGCGACGTGCGTGCCAGACCGCGTGTGAACCACCACCGGTTTCCTTTCATTCACTAAGTTTCTTCATCGTGAATGTCGCACGATTGCTGCGCCCGATTATCGTTGTGCGAGCATCATCTCCGTGGAAAAAGGGAATTCTTTCGTGAAACCGATCTGTCCGCGTGTAACGGCACCCTGTGGCAATTTCTAATCAAACGCGCACCTGCACTTTCTTCTTTTACTATTTTTTTTATTTTTTGTTAGCAGAGTAGAACTCGTCACTGTGGGTTGTCGTTCGCGAAAATGTTCGGGGGAAGAGGGTTGTACAATAGTGTCCTTTATAAATATTTCTGTTATCAGTAATGGTCCGTTCGAATTGTTATTTTAATTATTCTTCGTTCTTGCTCGACGTTCATTTCGTTCGATGGACAAACGTTGCGTTTCGTGGATCACGCAGAGGAGGTCGAATTTTGTTTCACCCACGTCCGACACGAAATCCACGAGACGATTCGCGCACCATTCGAATTAAAACTATGCTACGATTAATCGTGAAATCGGCATTGTCGGTGTGGGAGAAACCGTCTTTGATTAGAATTTTATGCGCGCTCTCCGGTGCGCCCATTGCGCTTTATTGTTTGCAAATCGTGAAATGTAGTTCAGGAGATCGACCGTGCGCTCGATCGAGTCGCGAACAATCGAGCTTCACGAAAATTCGTCGGGATTCGCCGCGTGTCTTTCCCGGCCCGCTTTCGTCAAATCGATCGCGCGGTGAAATTGTCGCTCCCGTTTTTCCGACGCGGCTCTCCTGACACAAGAAATGGGCCGAAAGAATTTCATCGAACGCGTTCGTCATCGTCGACAATACGTTCCGAGCGACGGCGGAACAACGATGAACGTGTCGTCGAATCATGGCGATTATTTATTGCGAAATTCATTGAAGGTGCACGCGCGCGTTCCCAGGACTGAAAGGTTCAAATATCGGGAGTAACGCGTAACGAAGTGTATTGAAATGCACGCGGCGTTTCAATAAAGAGAATTCGCACGCCAACTTTTCATCGAGAATTTGAATACTGGATGGATGACCGGTACCGTTCGTTTTAAACTTCGAATTATTTCTCAGGCTTTTACTCGTCCGACGCAATTTCACTTCAATAATCGTTAAAATCCGTATGGTATCTTTCTGTTCGATCCGTTAATTATATTCTCAATTAAATTACAATAACTTTTATCACTGCCCCCTCTTGTCTCATTCGAAGTACCAGCACTCCTTTTTACCCCGCCCATACGAAACGTAAAATACAAACCGTATTTTATTCGACAATTATCCCGTCGCTTCTGCGACGAACTGTTAAGTTCTGATTCCGTAACTTTTCAATGCCAATGATTTACAAAATTCTCCAGCTTCCGACACTTCTCGCTGCATGTGGCAACGGACGCAACGAATCACCTTGACAGCGCTCCACTTATCGCAATGCTTGCTCAATGTTCGAGTTGATATTTTCGCGTGTAACCACCACCGGGAGGAACGCTCGTGGGACCAGCTAGACCTCCCTCTAGCGATTCGTCGGCGAGGATGTGCCGGAGCATCGCGAACATTCCCACAAATTGGCAGTGACCTGTTCGAACCGGAGGAGGGAAGGAACAAAAATGAAAGAAGAGAAAATAACGACGATAATACGAGCCGAGCCAGGATTAACGAACGAAAACGGGAATACGTTTGTTAGCTTTGCTGCTCGCCCGGAAAATGCCGTGGGATTCTGGTGTTCGTGACGGGGTGACAACGAACATTGTTGTTTCCGCTAACGCGATGCTGATTCTTTGATCAGATTTGGTAACGGTCTCTCTTCTCCTCTTCTGTGTCCAGACTTTTTATCCGTTTCTGTTTCGACAATATCCTGCTCGCCTCTCGTTAAAAGCGCCTTTTCGGCCGGAATTTTGTTTCGCCCGCTTTCGGAATTAGACAACGAACGGAATTAGCTGGCCCTTTTTCACGACGGCGAATTTAAGCGCTCGCCGGCTTCGTGAAAATGTAGGTCGACAATGTTTCCTTCGCGTATGACGAATTTCTTTTGTGTCGCGTTGCGTCCTATACGTGTCCCCCGATAATTGGCATTCTGCCATTTTTGCTGGAGAAACCGGCGACTGCACCTCGCTCGGGGAACCGGAATTTTTACGAGAATGCGAAATTTTTTTTACGCGGTGGCCAATAAATTGGATCGTTATTAATTAGCGATCGGACAACGGGATTCTACCGTCGAAATGAAATCATTATTTTCGAGTGGCAATTATTATCCGCTCTTCCAAGAAATGGTGGAGCTGGGTCCTTAAATTAAAAATAACTTTTTATTCATCGACGTCGCCTTTGGATTACATCGATGTTCGATCGCATCGGGCGAACGTCGAATGCCAAAGGGCATCGGCGATATTTCTGGTCGAGGATGAACACAACGACGCTGGTGTTCTTCAAATTAGACGCGCGCGTAGGTGGGTGGCCGTTTACAAAGGAAATCGTGCGCGACGATTACGTGTGGAGAAATTGATATTTTGCCAGCGCGATTAAACGCCGCGACACGGGGTATAAATGGAACCCCATGCCCTTTCCGCCGCGTATTCAACCCCGATCCTCGTTCTGGAACGCTGGAACGTCGACCGGATTCGAGATTAGCTTGGAAAATATTTCGGTCCGAAAGAAGAATCGAAAAATAAAATCTGCCACTCAAGATATTAAAACGGCGAATCGCCACTGTGCAAACTCCGTACTAACAAAATTGAATCAGCCCCCCCCCCCCCCCCCCCCACAAAAGTAATTTCTGCCACGGTGTATTCCATAACGACGAGCCACGCATAATTTCGTACCGTTTCAATTTCAATTTTCTAGAAAACTAATCTGCGGACGAATTTGCTACCCCTTTTGGCGCTTCATTACCACAAAACGGAAGTGAATTTTTGTCCTATCTATTTCTCACGGTGCAATGAAGGAAAAGGGAAAATCTGGTTCCCAAGAGCGCCGCGAGGCTCCGGGCGTTTTGCATAAAAAGGAAGAAGAGAGAATTCCCGAAGTGAATCGTTCGGGGAGCGTTGATTCCCTCGAGATGGAACGCTATCGCGAGGCTTTCGGCTTCGCGAAGTACACAACCTGCAGTTCAACCACAACGTCGGGCGTAGTTATTGCTCACGTGCCCCGGGAGATGTGTGTTATGAATGCCCGTCCGCGACGATGCGGACGAGCATTATTATTATTACTATCATCATCGCGTAAGGCATCATGCAGCAGGTGAGGCGAGGAGGCGTGGCGCCGGATGTGTATATATCATAGAAACGTATGCATTTCCGGTGGACAGATCTAGATTGATCAGCGCACCGGTTTTTTTCGGTTTCCCCTCTGTCCGACCGAAATGAAACGAACGATTTTTGTTACCACCGCGATTTTTTAATTAGTTCGCACAATTTTCTTGCCCGTCTGTTCAAAAGGCGCTGCATAATTCATTAAACGCGGTTCTGTGTCCATTCTTCTTTATCGAATCGTCTTCCAATGTTCAATCTCGTTCTTATCTAGGCCGAGTTTCTTGCGATTTTCACCGGTATTTTTCTCGGTTCGTCCAAAAACGTAATTCCCCCCACCAAGCGAGAAAACTTCTCAATCGTGTATTGCGATTAATTTATAAGTAATCGACGAGCAGGATGGAGTAATTAATCGGACAGGGGTGTGGGTCCTAGGGGCGTGTTAAACGGTCAGTCCGAAAGGACAGTTAAAGTCAAGGATGCTCATTTTCACCAACGGACGATTTTATCAACCCTTGCGAGCTGTAAATTAATGACGAACCGTCTGACCTTGCTTCCGACGATCCTTATGTATGGTGTTTTATCATCGCCCGCCGATCGATCCATCGCGTCACGCATAAATTATCCGCGCTATTAATTAATTTGCCGATAGGACGTCACGTGCGGGCATTGTATCGCAACACGTATTGTAATGTAATCAATGGGATGCCGTCCGACAGAAAGAAATTCCCTCACCGTTATCGATGGTTAATTGAATCGGAAAAGGGCGCACGAAATCTTTCCACGATGCTCGATCCAACGTCCGGCCATCGATGGACGGTAATTAATCGTTTATCCCGTTAATCGGTTTATCGATTAATTAATAGGGCGCAATTACAATGGTTGCAAAAATCATTCGAGCTCGCGAACAAGTTCGATCAATGGTAATAAACGAAAGCGTTGAACGGCAAATTTTTCGACGTTAAATACCGATGAATGGCAGTGGACGACGAATTAAATTCTCCATCCGCACTCGAGATATCGAAATTATTCATTTCACCCGCCACTCTATTCCACTCTATTTTACTCCAAATTGGTATAATGCACTAATTATCGATCCCTCGACGTAATTACCTATTTAACGGAGCAACGATCTCCGTCGATACAAAAATGAGAAACGACAATACGCAGCGTTCGTCGAACTGAATTCACAAGATCTCGCCCCGAAAACGACGGGGAGACCGAAATTGTAAAATTCATTTCACTCGACTGTCCTCCAGCAACCAGCAACGCTCTACAGACGGAGAACCAGATACTCGTCATTCCAAGTTGCTTTATGCATATCGATCTACGGATAAGATAACTCGTCGCGCCGTTCGGTCGATCGCTGACAGGATCGACGTTAATCGAAGCTGGGAAAACGCGGGTTTACAGCTAAGCGATGTACAACTGCTTCGGTCGCGACCCCTGAACAACGAAAAAGACGAGAAACTAAAAGAGCAGCGGCATCGCTTCCTCGACGATCGGGTTTAGATCCCATCGGCGAACGCTACCCTTTGCCTGTGCGTCCGCGCGAGAAATAATCCTCGAAACTCGCAGCCTCCCCGCGTCGACAGCGATGAACGAAAATCGCGGAGGAGCAGCGAGACCAACCACGTGCACCGCGGCGCAGCGCACAAGTGAGCAGAGTCGGACGTGCTGTCTCGTAAATTTCGCGTGCACCCGTGTCGTTGGATGCGGCAAGCCGTGTAATGCCTGGCACTGGGCGCAAGGGGACGCATCGCGCGCATAAAAATGAGCGAACTCGGTGCATTAAGCCGAGTAATGGGCGCCTTTGGGAGGAAGCACCACCATAGGCGCCGCAGCCTAGGCGCAATACGCCATGACAAAGTGGCGCGTCTGGCCGTGCTGCGACGAGGATACACCTCGGAACAGCCTGTATCCTTGACCATCGTCCGGCCGCGTTCTACGGCACGGTAGCACGCGTTATAAGAAAGCGTATCGCGGCGAGCCTCGTGGCGGCTGAACCCGGCGGAATAATTAATTCCATCGATCCGAGCCGGGCCGGTAATTAAGCCGGTGTCAGTGCGCGCAGATAAGTGAACACCTCTTAACGTGGCTCGAATGATATTAAATAAATAATTTATATTGCAGATCGTCGTTCGCGGTTGACCGCGTGAAACATGGCTATTTGCGCGTAATCGCTGGTCGGGTTCGACCGCGATTAGATTATTAATTACGGAACGGATGTGTGTCGTGTAGCATCGCGTGAACGGTGTACGTATAAACGAGCCGGTCGAGCTGTGCACGTACGTCGAAATGGTAATGTCGTGACGTCTAACGAATGTCGAGCACGGGAACGGGAATAAAGAGTATCCAGGTGGAATCTGTTGCAGGCGTTCGATCGATTGCGAGAGAGTTACGTCGGGGATTGCGTCGATTGCACCGGAAAGTTTAAGGGATCCAGTGGTGTCGCGGGTAGGGGTCGTGGAACTGCTGCGTTAGAACGTCTGGAAAACAGCGTGCACTTTTCGGTAAAGTTTCGCGGCTCGTTAATTGTTCATTCGTTACGCGGATACTGAAGTTGTTACGTTGACTTCCAATCTTATGCCTTTCGAGAAAAGGGTGAATCCTGGCTCCGCTCGTATTATCGTCGTTATTTTCTCTTCTTTCATTTTTGTTCCTTCCCTCCTCCGGTTCGAACAGATCACTGTCAATTTGCGTGAACGATTAATCGAACTAAATTACTATGCCTTACTCTTCGCGAAATGGAAGTCGATAATTTTTGCGACGAATATAAAGGTGCGTTAGAATCGTTTCGCCAAACATAGCGTCGACAAGAGCAGTAACATTTTCTGTCTCGTGGTCGAGCTTCTTGTCCAATTAATGCACCCGCGGATCGTCGCGTGTATTGCCCTTTCAAGGCATTCAACCCGTACCGAACTGTGCTCCCGTTGAAACGATTTACTGGCCAGCAATCTGACGAATTTTCACGCCAACCTCAGCCGTTCCAGGTGACAATCGCCTCTGTCGTTAATAGAGACACGAGGTCGTCGGTGGCAACGTTTTCATGGTGCGAACGATGCAGCCGTTATTACGGTTTACGGCGCCCTATTCAGCCGAGGCGGAAGGCATTTTGTTGGATCGTCGCAATAACCGTCAGCAGGTACACGGTGTACAGTTCGACAAAAAACGTGCCTCCTAAGCATTGAGCATTTCTCCCTTGTACGGATAGAAACCACTGCTGTATACCCGGGAACGACGCACGCGACCGCATCTGCGCGGTTTGTCGTGCACCGCAAACGCTGGCGCCAACCTCTTTCGCTGTACCCGCGGTGCATAGTGTCTTTTTTTTTACCTTCCTCTCTTCTTCTTTCGGTATTCTTTCTTTCTATGCGCGTGATTGTTTCCGGAAGAACACGCAGGTCGAAGCCACGGGGCCCCGCGGAATACCTCGCCGCGGCCATGGAAACGGCGTGCGACCCTTTTTGCACGGGATTCTTTCCCATCCCGATGGAATGCGCACACTTGCCGTGAAAAGCCGCCTCGTGTGAAACGCGTTTTATGCGGATTTTCGCGACGGAAGGGAGCAACCAGTGGCGGGCTGAACGGGCGGCTCGCCGACGTAGTGGGATTAATTGTTTTCTTTGCGCCGCGGAGGAAGCGACACAGGCGCCACAGCTACACATTCGGCGCGAATTAATTAACAATAAGTCTGTTACCGTAAGTGAACTCGACGGATTTAATTAGCGCTCCGGCCGTGCGCTCTAGCCGGCGTTCAAACCCGCTGACAAGAAAATCAAGGTGGCGGAAGACGCTCGCCATTATGCTTATAAATAGAACCGGAAAATCTGCAATGGTATCGAGGCGAACCGTACTTTTCTCGTCCGTCGCGCGGGGACGAGCCGGCGAATATTTCCCATTACTTTTATCCTTTTTGCGACCCTCTCCTTCGACCGAACGATCGCGCGCTATAAAGTCTCGAGCCTCGCCTCGTAAAGGGTAACGCGGGTACACGAACTTTCTGTCCCTCCAGCAAGGTGTAAAGCTTCGCAGGATTATCGTTGCACGCTTTCTTACGCGTATCGCATGTGCATCGTTCACCGCGGAGCACGGAGAAGAACGCGAGGCTGTTTTTTCCGCTCCGCTCGCCGCGGCGTACGCCGGACGCGGCAACTTTATTGAATTCATCGATGATCACAAGTTTTATCGGCCGTAAATAACCGCGACACCGAGCCGCGATCTTTCGATGCGTAAACGGGGTACCCCGGTGAAATAGTAATTACAGATTTTTCCAGCGCTGCGAACGCTGGCGCCGGCCAACGGGTACGCGGCTTTTCTGTCGTTGTGCATCGCACACGGGCCGTTCGCACTTCTCGCCCGGTCGTAATCCTCTGGACACGGGCATGGAAAGCCGCGTACGAGGACGGCCAATCGCGTTGCGCGGCCTTTTGCATAAATTAGAATATACACCCGCGGCCGAACGCGTCGAAGAAGTTTCGTTTTCTCGCCGCGGTATTGAAAGTGTTTGCAAAAAAATCTATACGCGCGCGATAGAGCACACAGTCGCCCAGAAATATTTGCTGGTCGCGATAACTTCTCTGTCGGCGCGTCCGAATTACCGCCGCGAAATCGCGACGATTCGAACGATCCGCGCTTCGGCGTGAGATATAACATATAATCGTACGGTGGTCGTAGCTCAGGATTTCGTGAACGGTTCTTCGATTTCTGTTCAATAATTTAATAAGTATTTCATAAAGACAGATTCGATGGATTGTCGGTGTAAGAAAGAGGTGGGTGAAATGCGGACAACGGGACGAATAACGAGGAACCGTTTTGCTCGGACGGTTAAAATGAACGAGGCTCCTTCTAAGCGATATCTTCGTACGCGCACCGTGGAATTCATTTTACCTCGCTGGAAGTATCGACGCGTTTCGCCTTCCATATCGCATAAATTGTACGCTAACGCCGGGCGGGGAGAAATTGAAATACATACCCTGTGAAACAAGGGGCACGTAACGAGTGACGAGGGAAAAGGGTCCTTCGTTAAATGCTCGTCCCGTCGGGCAACATCACGGGCCCCGCGTAAAAACTCGTTCCCCGTAATGAAGCTATTTCGTTAATCGAACTGTTTACACTCATTATAATCGAGGCGCCACTTGGAGCACAAAGTTGTTAATAAATCAGCCCCCTCCACCGTTCGCTTATTACCGAAGGACGGCACAAAATACCGGACGCGATTTGTTTAAACTAATATCGTCGAACTTATTTGGGCCTATCGAGCGCTTCAGAACGCGTTTGCCATTAAGCGACAGGCTCCCTTGCTACCTCTCGTCCCTTTTTCATCTCTCACGCCCCGCGATCCTCCCCCTCGCGACGCGGCTAGACGGCGAAACGCGTGTGCAACGAGCGTCCGGGCGGATAGTCGAAAAGCAGAAGGAAAAAGGGAAAAAAGGTAAAGATTGCGCTCGTTATTCAGCGTATCCTGGAGGGCCTTGTAGATGATTTCACGCCGTGACACGGCTGCTCGACGAAAGGTGCGTTAAGTGTTGCATTCGATGCAGTCGCGGCCGCGGCGCGCTTTCGAGCCCCATCCTCGGCGCGGTGCGCGCCTCGAATGGAAGTTTCTTAACCGCGTGCTGGGGTGCACCGGGTACTCGTCGAGGAAAAGGGTGAAAATGTTTTCACGGAACGGTGCAGTCTCTCCGGTCGTTTCGCGAGCGTTATTCATTACGCGGCAAAGAGCCTAGCATAAAAGAAGTTTGTTGCGTTGGATCCGCGGTTGTGGATTTTCGTTTCTCGCTGGTCGGGGCGATGCAGCGTTCAGATTGATCGCGACGTTACTCGATCGGAACAGCGACAATCCAACGAGACTCGTTCCCCGTGAAAAACGAGTTTATTGAAATTTGGCAGCGAAATCTGTTGCAGAAAAGGTGGGGCATTGAATTCAGCATGGGTGAGATAACGTGGAGGTACTAATTGATTCGGAAACGTTATGATTAAAATTCCCAGGGCTACCTGCACTTACTCTGCACAGTTCAATCCTGTCATTAAACCACCGACGAAGCTCTCCCTTGAAAAAATAAAGCATCTCTCGAAACTTCCCAAACCGTGCCCCCGTAGAGGATCCTGAATCGCGCATCCAGCAGTTCGCCCGTCCAGGAATAGCCGCTGCAACAGGCAAATTTAACTAGCCACATATCAATAGCGTGCGAGCGCGGAATCGCCGCAAGAGCGTCATCGAGAGATAAATAGATAGGGGGAGGAAGGGAGAGCCTCTGTTCGAGAAAAAAGAAAAAAAAATTGAAAAATAAAGGAAGAAAACGTTCACCGAGCGCGTGGAGGCCGCAGCCGACGGCGTCGCGGCGCAGTTGGGGTGCGTCGACGAACGAAGGGGGAAGTGTGACGGTAGCCAAGTCCTCATTAGCGCATTCCGCTGCGACGCCCGCGACTCAAAGCGTCGTAAAAACGGCTGAGATGTAGCGAGACAGAGCGACGAGGAGTGGAGACTGTTAACTGCGAGCGATCGAGAGAGAGAGGTGATAGCGGGATCGAGCCGCTCAAACGCATCCATCCCGCCTACCCCCGATAGAGAGTGGAGGGTGGTGCAAGCGTCTCCTTCGCACTCGAACTCGTTACTCCGTTCCTGTGGAAGCGGCGTCTATTCCGAGACGAGGATCTCTGTCTGGGAGCAGAGTGTTCGCTCGCGCTCCATCCGTCGATGCCCGAGGGAGCGCTCGATTATTCTGCGGATAGGTTATCGAGAGGGTCACGGATTCGGCCGATGGCGAGACTCGAGCCGCGTTTTGTCGCGAATTTTACAGAATGCAGGCTTCCATCGGGAATCTTTAATCGCAGACCGCGGTGGTGGCGGGCGTCCCACCCGGTATATTCCTCGATCGAGACAATTAATTACAAACGGACCTGCTGTAGAATTATCGTAAATGTTTCGGCAGTGCACCCTTTTGGCAAGTGTCTTCGGACATTCGACCCCTTTCCACCTCGGTATCTAAGATCGCTCCGAAAGAACGCGTCCGGATTTCTTTCTTACCGCGTTGTACCCAATCCTGAGAGCAGGTCGCGATCGATATGTTGCAAAACGCTCGCGACGCGACGTTCAACCAGCTAATGAAATGTGACGGAGCGAAGGCTGGAAAAAATGTCGGAGGGAAACGTTGCGGAGAGCGAAAGAATTAATTAACCGTGGATCAGTCCGTGGATACGGCGTTCCCACGGATAAAAAGTTTCACGGCGTCTGAGACTTCCTGGATCGCGGAGGCGATGGTTCCGAGACGAGTCGGACGATCTCGTAACTAAGATGCGGAGGAGCCGAAGAGAAATCTGGGTGATTTATGGAAAGGGGAGAAAGGGGGACGACGACGGCGGCGACGACGACGACGACGACGACGACGACGACGACGGCGAGTCTGGTAAGGAAAGAGCTCTCCCGTGCCCCATCGCGAGACAGAGAGACAGCCGGGCCGCTTCGTCGGCCTGCTCTTTCGCGGTGGCTTAAATTCATGTAGCGTGAGAGTGTTTATAAATACGGGAAGCCGGGAGGATTTGTCAAGTCGCGCGCGCGTTTCACTCGCCGGACCGAGGAACGGAGACGAGGGACATGTGTTACCAGCGACGAAGGAGAAAGTATCGTGATTCCCGCCGCTTTCGATCATATCGGCCTCACGACCCCCTTTGATCTCGCTTCTCTTCGCTCATCTTTTACTTGCTCCTCCTGGGCCGACTATTATATGCCACGGAATGTATTTTTAGAGGATAGCGGAAGATAGCTGATAAGAGGTGGAAATAATTTTACTGGCGACGCACCGCGTTCATCCGGACGGTTCTCGCGCTGCAAGAAAGTTGATTTTGTCAATTACTATTAAGGAAAATGTTTGGTTTATGTAATTGGCATGTATATCTTACTGACCCTACGCGAAGAAAACTGTTAAGATCGGCTTCCTCGTCGGCGATGCGTTCACGCCGAGTGAAAGAATTTGGCCACGGAACTGATTTCATTTTGTTGAGCATAAAATGTAGCCGTCGTTAGACAAGTAAACGTGGGCGACTTTAAAACGCAACGATGGAGGAATCGGGCTCGTCGTTACCGTCGCGACGCGTCGCCCAAGACGCTGCTGACGATCCACGAAGATTGATCCACGCTGGGCGGACAGCGACGATGACGCGTTCTGTCGCAGACGTGTTCCGCCCCTCTGTGCCTTTAATATCACTTGTCCTCACCTATCTGCGGAGTAAATCAGCTATAAAAAGTATCTCCCCGGGAACGCAGCAAACGGTATAATCAACCCATCCAACGATATTCCTCGTTAGCGTGCGCTTTTTTCCACCGAATATCCTGCACTCTTGCGACAGCTCCGGTTGAGTAGAAAATTTACACGAACCTCGCGTTCACCCGTTAATTCTTGCAGCCCTTCGGCAAACACAATCTGATACATATGACCCCACGGACCGTTATCGATCCTGTCATCAGCGTGCAAAATCAATCAACTGTGAATCAACTTCGCCTTCGGGACATCGATTTTACAGCACCCCAATCCTGCCGTAATCTTAAAAAAAGACGCGTTTCCAGCAACCCCGGGAGCATTTGAACGGCGTAGCGACGGCGGTAGCAGGCCGGTGGACGCAAAAAGCAAAACTAACGAGCACCTTTAGCGAAGATTATCGCTACCCCGCTCGGCCGGGGAATTATCTGAGCCTCCCTCGTCCACGGGGTCAGCCGGTATAATCATGGCGTATTATTCAGTCACCCCTGTACCAGGCGCACCGGTATCCAGCAGGATCGAAGCAACCGACCATCAAACTGGCTTACGTTGCCTACCGGAGGCCACTGGCAAACACGACCGCAAACGTTTGTGTGCGGAACGCTAACTTCGTCCCTAAAATAAACGGCGTGCAAAGGGAGAAAGAAGGAGTGAGACCGAAAGAGTGAAAGGGGGGGGGGGAAGGGGCGAGTGAGCGAGCGAGCGAGCGAGTGAGATTTGGAAAGGGGGTGGAAGGATTGGCTCTCGAAGGGCGGTCATGAATGTAACACCGCGTGACGCACCAGTGAGGTTGAAATTTGTAATCTTCGGTACACATAACTGATCGCAGAGCACACGGGAAAAAAGTGGATAGTCCTGCGCAGAAGTGAAGAGGCAACGAGGGAGAATCGAATTAATCAGTTAGAGGGGTCATACGAGTCTTCTCGCAGTCTGTTTGCTTAGCCGTTTGTATCGCTGTTTGGGTTGGGATTGCTGTTTGGCGAAAATGAGACGGTCGAGTGTTTGAGGTATTAGAAGGGTTAACGGGGCGCGAAGTATCAATTGGAAGTCGGGCCACGTGCAAGGGGAACGTTTCGCGGAACTTGAATTTAAATAATGAACTGCGCGCGACTATCCCCGAAATTTGTACCGAAAGTTAAGTAATTTCTGAACCGCCGTCACCTGGTGTGAAAAAATCGCAGCGCCGTCCGCCTGGTCTCGTTTCGAAGGGCGGTGTCTCTACTCTCGCGGCCCTAGGCTTGAGTTTAATTTCGTTACCAGGTGTATTATTAGAGAGTTTCGTTAAAGATTGAAGATTCATCTCGACAATTCAGTCGAGACGCCCGCGCGTAATTGCGCGACACTTACGCTTAGCCAGAAAACAGTCGGGTACCGCCACGGTATGCCTAATGATATCAGTTACGCGTACTGGTTATTACGCGTTTCGTTTATTAGACCCCAACGTTAACGCGCGCTCCTACGACCGAGGAGTATCATCGGTTCGAGTGGCCATTATTTTAACAAGAATGCCATAACGGCCGAAGGAACGACGGTCGGCGCGGTGCTCGTAAATTAATTTAGGTAGCGTCTAACAAGCGCTGGCTGTTCCGTTTCTTGAGCCGCGCCGCGCCGAGGGATGTGTTAAGCGCGCAATAAGTCATAAATTCCGCTTCCTTGTTTTACGCGGCCGAGTCACTTCGTTGGACAATCATTGTCACGGGACAGAAAGGGGACCGAATGATTGCGCGGCGGACTCTTCGCGACAGAACGCTCGAACAAAGTGCCGAGTTTTACCGCTTTATTCGTTTATTGCGCCGCCCAATCGATACGAAGGAGTCTCGTTTCCGTGGCTTCGGTTTAAGACGGATTTGTGGTCCGTACGAGCGCGTCCGCTGTAAAGTTCGGTTATATGGCTCCGGGTTTTTCGGGAGAGAATCGAACGCGAACGAGGGAAACTATTTACGAGCCGGTCGTAACTTCGTTACTTTATTCGCGGTTACCAATTTTTATGGGATTCCTTGAATTTTTTCTGCCGTACAATCGGTCAATATATTGTTGCCACTCGTTGCTGGTCGGATGATGGGCACTCGGACAATTGTCCGGCACGACTGGCCAACATTAACTCAGCTACCCAGGCGAGATGTCCATCTTATTTTCTACAAAAATTCAAGGCGTACGAAGAGGCCGGTAATCTCGAGGCAGGGCAGTTAAACGGGAAGGGGGAGGAAGAAGAAATGCCACGGAGAATCCAAGGGGACCGAAGGAGCAAAGGCAGAGATTTAAAAGAGAAGAGAACCAAACGATCCCGATCTTCGAGTCCACGCTCGTATACTAATTACCGCATTAGCCGCACGGCCATTCCCAATTTGTCTTACGCGAAACGAACATTTTCCCTCGCGCGTTCCACTCCGTTTAAATAGTTATAAATAAGCCCCGCTGAATGGCGGAACCGCGGCCGGTGTACACTTGGCGGGGCGCAGGCAGAACCTCTACCTGCGCGAGCCTAACCGTAAACCTCGTCCGCTGATATACGATTTCGCGCGATATTAATTGCGCTGCTAACAGCATCCGCCTTTTTATCCCCAACAACAACAGGCACGGCGCGGCGCGGCACGGCCAGAGAGCTTCAGGCATGCCCGTTGCCCGTGTAAAAGCGGAGAATTATTGCCACAGGAAATTCAATCAGACTTTGCCCCACGGCTTGATTTTCCACTATGTAAGCAGCAGCGGTTCGTCCCCTTGTTCACCGCGTGATCCACCGCGATATCTTCGTTAAGGCCGCTATACCCTCTCGCGTCCTGCACGATGGCGGGGCTCTACAATGGTCCACGCGGGCCCTCTGTGTGCCCAACACGCGTAATTACGCGCGAAACTGATAAGATCGATCCGGTGCCTATCATCCCGATCACCCTTCGATTTCATGCCGTATCGATTCATCGCGAGGCGTGCACACGTAGGTAACACGGCCGACGTGCCCGCCACCCTTGCCTCTCGTTCGACCCGGGGGCGAGAATATTGGCCGGGCGAAAGGATTGGCCGGTTCGTTAGCGGACGAGAATTTTCGGTGGGACGGGACCAATCAGCCCGAACGATCTGTGGAAAAGCCACGATCGTGATTATTGCCGCGCCAGGTACGGCAGAGGAGGACTCTCCACGGCTGAGAAACGCTCGAGAGGCTCGCTGGCCTTTTTGTGGGAATCTGTAGAGTTTGGCGGACGAGACGCGGCACTCTGTTCCGCAGAGGGAACGTGAATGAAACTCGAAGGCAACGCTAATGTCGAACGATATACAGCTGATTGTGAAATCGTTGCGAAGCGTCCGCGGTAACTCTGATTTCAACAGTAATATTTAAAATCGCTGTATAAATAATAGAAAGTGCGCAAACAGGTATAGCAAATTTCGATACGAAAATACGAAAGTGTGATACAAACATTCCTGTCGCTTTGTTAAACTGTTCTTTGGTTCAAGCTTATAGCTGATTCCCTAAATACCTTCCGAGTAGTCGAACCCGGCGTCGCTTGATGAAACTCAACAACAGTGCGAATTACGTTTACCCGGGCATGCAATGATGCCTCTGCGATACCATGCGATACAGTTTGGGGGGGAAAAAGGAAAACTCACGACTCCCGCGACCTGGCCAGTTTTTCCCACAGTTAATAAAGCTATTAACTTTATCTCGGAGGACGAAACTCATCCGGATGGGTACCCGACCGCACCGGCCGAATATAATTCAAGTTGTCGTCTTATCCGACGGTCATCTACGGGCCAGTGCGAACTATGGGCTTTTAGGTCGGCAGGGACTTTGGCCCCGTGGTCGCGTGGCATTTTACCTATGGCCACGCATACAGGCCCCTAAGTTTCGATCTTCGTCTTTCAACGAGTGCCACGGTTTAAATGCTATCTGATTAGCCGTCCACCCCAATAAGCCTTCTCCATTGTGAAACAACAGGGGATCGTACCGAGCGAGTACGTTTCGCCAGGTAAACGAAACGCCGGGCGACACGACCGTGCCTCTTGTAGGAGAAACTGGGCCCATGAAATAGGTTACGCAGTGGACGAGACTCGTTTGTCGTATGGACGCCTTTTCCAGGTTACGAAGCGATGTTGGAACACGTTTCCCTGGTCGAATGAGACCGCGCTGGTTCGACTGACATTGGAGTATGCGTGCAGTTTGTAATTGCGATGCCTCGCGGCGGGATGAAATAATTGGACGTATTATTAAAAAAAGATGTTTGCTTTTTGCCACGCGAGTTGTGTTTCATTTAGCTTGTACATTTTAAGTAAACTGCACTTTATATATATATATTTTTTAAATAACAGTATCCCACAAAACCGACGAACCTCTATCGAACTTCAGTTCAAACGTCTATCGCACGATCGTGCTCCTATATCATCTAGTGGTGTGCAACGAGGCAAGCGATTACACAGATCAATACAACCGAAACAAAGGGCTCGAACCCTTCGGCGTCGAAATACTTTCAAATGTTACCACAACTTCGTCCCTAATCTTCTTCGTTCAAACATTCCGTTTCCAAACATCCGGCATTTGCTTCCAATTTGTACGCTACCGCCTAATTGGCCAGTATCGATGGAAAATCGCGTTCGAAAGGGATCCGCACCGAGGATGGGTTTTCCATGGTCTCCCTAACAACCCAATAAACCTTACACCATCGTGTACAAACTGGGGCCACGACAATCCGTGCCTCGATCCCCGCCACCTGGTGACGTGGTTATTGGGCGATAATCGCTTTTGCCCTCGCCTGATAAGCCCCGGCAGCTCGTTTGTCGTGGCAAAGTCTTTCCGCGAAAGGGTAGAGACCGGTTGGTAGCGCGTGCTTCAACTCGCCGACCGTTTCACCGATGAAGATTATCCGGGGCATAATGGTCGTCGAGTGAAAAAGACCGACCTTGCGGGCCATAGAGGCGGTAGTGACATTTAAGAAGGACACATTTTCACGGCTGAACCTGCAAATGGCCGGATTACCGGATCCAGGACGAGTGCCGTTTCCTACTTCTCGCGTCCGCTCCAACGGAACGCAAAGTCGTCAAAGGCGGTCGCTCTCGACGCCTTTAAGCAGCTTGGAATGGCCGATTTTCGAGAGATTCGAGCGACGAGGCCCTCGACGCGAGAAAAGATTGCTCGCAAAGTGGCCGTCCGTGGTCTGTTCCGTTTGAAAGGCGCAGTTTCGTGTTCTTGGCTGTGCACAGGACACGATTGTTGGGTCTCGTTTGCTTTTCCCGGCGGGGGGCCATTAAGATGCAATTGTGGAGGAATTTGAAGAAAAAAGAAAAAAACGAAGGGAAAGTAAAAGGAGAGGACGAAAATGTATACAAGAGGGTTCCGTATCGAGGATTCGGTGAAATCTTCCGCGGTTCTAAATTACACGGTGCGTAACAAGGAGCGAATCGGCAAAGACCTTAGGCTCAACGGAGCGTTACCGTCGGGTGCCCTTAAATTTTTCGAATTCGACGCGGCCACTTCTCGCCGTTTCCAAATATCGCCGCGCCGGCCGGGCTCATTATCGCTCGAGCATTAAAGGAGTATCACATAGTTGCAAGCGGGTTAAATTTATGCGGCGATCGGAACGCGATATCCTCACCGAAAACGTTTCACAGGGCCAGGAAGAGTACGTCAGGAAGCTTTACGCTTTTTGACAGCGCCACGTCTCTATCTCTCTCATTCACCTTCCTCCAGGACGTACGCGCGTATGCACGTATATGAAACACCTCTCTCGAGCGAAGAAAACGTGCCCGCGTGTGTGCACGTGCAACGCATTACATCTTTACGCTTTCCTGGCGTGTTGAGCGTTGCTCTTTCTGACGTATCCGGTGCACAAATAATTTCCCCGGTCTGCTCTCGTTGCCGAATACGATTATCCAGTTGCTGGGCCCCGGTTGCCCGCCGATAAATCGGCATCGCCGCGTGCCGATTTCTCACGAAAAATGGATGCCCCTGTCGCGATTCGAGAAGCAAGCGACAATTATCGTACAAATTGGCCGATGCCAGTACTTCTGCACCCTCCTTTCCCCCTCCGCGTCCTTCCCGCAAGGGAGAGAACACGGACGGCAAAAATTTCTTCTTTTACGAATTAATGGAATAGTTTGTTTGGCTTTAACCAGACGATCTTATCGGGACCGGCAGACCATTTTTTTTCTGCTTGAGATCACACGCGAAGCGCTGGCTTCTTGGTCGGCGTGGTTGCGCGATCTTGCTCGCCAGCGCGCATGCGTGTTAGATCCGAGGCGATCTTCACGCAAGGAGAAGAGCGCGCGGGGACGACCGGTCGATCGAGACCGGGAGGAAGTGGAGAACCGTTAAAATGTAAACGGAAGGAGCGAGAGAACGGCAGAGAGATAGGCAGGACGGCATGAAATAATTAAGCGGACGGTTTGACATTATTAAGTAATAAATTCGTGGAAGGTATCACGAGTCGATATCGGTGCGAGCACGAACCGGCACTCGGAGCGGTTCCGCTTACGAAATAATGCCGCCCGATGAGTTTTCAAGAGGATTGAGAAAGGGGTGGGGCTAATCGCGGGGGTTGAGAATATCCTTCCCTTTTGAAGTGGACGCCCGAGGAGTACGTTGTACCTGCTAGAATGACCGGTGGAATTTTTTCGAAATTGTTTGCTGGTCGGGGATTATACTTCGCCCCGGGTCGCTTATTCGTTATAGCCGTTTAACGAGTTTTTGTTCTTTTCTTTTTTATTACGTTTTAGCACCTTCCTGCATTTGAGAATTTGACCGACGGCCAGGCTGACTTAATTCTATCATGCATCACTGCGATGCTGATTTTGTCAATTATAATTTAGATGCTCGCGAGCGAAGATTCTTAATTGTCCAATCGATCCAATGAAATTCAATGGAATCCGTAATTCTGTACGGAGAATGTACTGTACATTTAAAAATTTCGTTGCATAGAATGGAGGTATATTTTCAAACAAAAATTCTATTCTAAGGTAGCGAAGAAAAGATATGGTTTAATTTAGGACATCCGTGGTCCAAATTAGAAAGCCAGTTCTTCAGACTGGGTCAGGTCGACGCTATTTTGAAAACCGTCGCCTTTTTTAACTAGCCGCACAGCGCTTCACGCTGTTTCATTAGATCTATGAATCGTTGTTCTCGAATGTGTCCACCCAAAATCACGAACGCGTCGCAGCTGCGACAGCTACGCCCCGTGTTAATTAACCAAAATGTTCCTCCATTTCCGAGGTACGCAGGATACATTTTCATATTTTTCAACGGATGAGGAGAAGCGCGGAGGACGAAACGTTTCCTGCAACGGGGGCGTACGTAGCCGTATGAAAAAAGAATTTATTAAGCGGAAAATTTACCTTTACCCCGAAGTAGCTGTTCCAATTAGCCAGCAAATTGTATCACGTCCGATCTAAATTGTTTCTTCTCATGTCCTTCATTCCACCACCTAATAGTGGCAGCGGCTTACAATGGCGAATCGAGGATATATTCCAGGCGAACGTGCCTGTAAATCATCGCGGCGCTGCAAGGAATCCGGCGTTCTACCCGCTCGGCACGTCGACTCACTAATCTGACCCTGATGAATCCATAAGGCCTCGCAGATTTAGAGGCGCGCATGCCTGACGATCGTCTGAACTTGATGATGATCATCGATTCACCGTGCAGATACCGGCGCATACATAATCGCCGCATTATTTCGTGGTTCTCAGGAAATGCAGCGCGCGAGCACGAGCTCGAGCTCTCCGTTCCCAGCTCCCGATGTGCCAACTGCATTAATTAAAAAATCTGGGATCTCGTTAAGTTCCCGTGGCACCGATCCGGCAAAGCATGTCGAACCGGCGTTTCCTGAATTCCCGATGCAATTGCAAACCTGAGCGCAACGACGGCCGCGCCGTTTCGGTAAAATTCGTTCACTTCGCTGTCCCCCGGCGAACGTTACCCCCTTTCCTCTTCCGGTTTGCTTGGAAAATTATCGCGCGACGTGATTACGCCGCGCCGGGTTTCGACCGATGAGTCGACCAGACAATGCGAACGCGGCTCGTTTTGTTCTTCGAACGCCGACGATTTACCCTACCGGCGATTAATTTGCCATTATCCGTGGAATTCGTAATTACGGTCCGCCTTATTCCGCCCGATATCGTTGGCTGCTCGAAACGATTGCCGCGGCGGTGTCACAGAACGATTGCAATTAGTGCACTGGCGATGGTCGAAACTGTGGAACGTATGGAAAGGGACGGGAAAGCGTAATTGACAATTGAAATTTCACTCCGGCGAAGACAATCGGGTGCTCACCGTTATTCTGGTGCCCTGTAGGATCGACAATAATTTCATTCGACAACGAGTGTACGCCAACGAGGCTCGTCGTTTTCACGCGATACGTTAAGAACAGAGAGGGGGGTCAAACGCGTAAATGAAATATTAGCCCGTTTACCGTGTCTGTTATTAGGGGGCACTTTGACGGTCCGTAGATGCTGAAAGATTTCGTAAAAGGTTTTTAGAAATTCATAATTGGTACGTTACAGTTTTTACTACCCTTTACAGATTAGGATCGTTCTCCGTTCCCCGTTTGAAACGCTTTGAAGGGCAGGTTTTATACTGCTCGCTGCGCGACGAACTTCGGGGAACGTCGAATCTTGATTTCGAGTCGCCCGATAGAGTTGGCGTTCGATACGCTTTTTTTTTTTTTCGTACGTTGAAGTTCATCATTATTCATCTATGGCACGGGTTCCGGTCACTGAGCGGAGATGTTTATCCTATATGACTGGCAGCCACCTGCCAAAACCGATATGCAATTAATGCTATATGTTCAGGCAGCATGCGATCTTTGCAGGCTGCCCATCCCTCTCGCGAAGAACGACCGTCACCTTCTACAGCCTGTCTGGTTATCCTGTTTCCGCGAACGTTTCGTTGCCGTGTCGAAAAAGATGGCGCAAAAAAATATAGGAAGCCCGGTCGAAAGCTTACCGAAATAAGCGACCGTTTCAAATGATTTAGAAGCACCTGTTGCGAGGCTGGACGGTTAAGAAACAATGACTAAAACAAATATTAACGTTTGCTCTTTTAAATACAGTAAATAAGGCAACGCATATATCTCAGCCACGTGTCCAATAATTCTCACCGTTGCCACGGGTTTATCCGATAACGATAAGTTTCGTTGATCAAACAGGTATTTTTCAGGGCAAACTGTAACACTTCTACCCGACGAGTCACGCGATCCCGCTGTTGATCTGTCCCTATTAAAAGAAAAACTCGTATCACTTCTGGCGTATCTTGATAAGAGCGATGCACGTTGCGCGATACAGATACCTGTGAAAAAAATGGAGAAAAAGACCGCGGCACCCTTTCTCGTCGGCAATTATAATTAAAACAAAAAAAAAAAGAAAAAAAAAATGAAACAAGAAACGAGGCAGGAAAGAAAAGTATCGGAACGGTAAGAGCGAGACAAAGGAAACCGCGAGACAAGCGAATCGAAGGGAGCGAAAAGACCATATCAGACGTATTTTGCATATTTCCATGACGCATGGGACGCTTCCATCAAATGAAGCATACCCATTAAAGTGAAATTGCCCATACAAAGTGGCCCATAATGCCGGAGCCTCCTATTAAGGAGACTTCGTCGATGGCTCGTTGACCGAGCTCTGCACCGATGCTGCTTAGCGTAGCGCATCGCGACGCACCTGCCTCGCCGTGACGCTGCCACGCCTGCCTTGCACAATCTACGTACACGCGTATTACGTGGCCGTACAATTTCCTAAAGACACGAGAATCTACGGGAGCAGCTGTGAACAGTTCGTACGAGCACGTCTACGTACCGCCGTAATCGTTTCCCGATCGATTTAGGAAACGCGGCGCACCTTGACGATCGACGAGCACCGCCTCGATCTGATTCGTACGATTCGAAGATTGCTTAGATTGGCGGAGGATCGTGTACGAGTATAGGTTGTATACAATATATTTTGGAACTACGTCCGTGGATTGATGCGAGACCCGTGGGTACAGGATGTCGGAGTTGCTCGATGATTTACTGCTGTCGGGGGCTACCGGGAAGCTTGCGGGGATATTATAAATTTCCTAGGGATATAGAACTGTCACGGTGTGCGTCGTAAGCAAAGGCTGTTGTCATAAATAGGATTATAGCGCCACCCGAGTTTGAGTGGCGTAAAATGGCCCGCCACGATGTTTGAAATATTGGTGCACGAATGGATTTATGGAATTCTGAAAAGGGTTTGCCTGTATTCCTTTCTTTTTTTTTTTTTTTTACTGCCAACGTTAGCACCGTAAAGGTTGTACAATGTACTTTTTAATAAAGGGGCGTTGATCGTAAAATCGAAAGTGTGCGAATGAAATTAATAATTAATGGAATTCATTTTAATTAATTTACATGCTTCGTAATTTCGTTTAAACGCGCCAACGATGAAAAGAAAACGCGAAAAGTCTCACGCATCCGTGGAAATGAACGCAAAACGAGAAAATATAGCTTATCGGACGCCTCGTTCGATTTCCCCCGACAACGGTTCTAAGATAATTTAATTCCATCCAGCGATACAATAGTTCGGAACGATACAATCGGGCACAAGGGAAACAATATCGTTACCTTTGAGCCAGATTGACCTGAACTTTCCGAGTACTTTCTTCGTCCCTTCAACGAAAATCACAATTCGGTCACCACTAACCGGTATCATTCATTATACCATTAAAACCATTCACGTATCGGGCACCCTTTGCATTAGCTAATCCGCCGTAAATCTGCGCTCGCCTCGTGTACGCGCACATTGTTCCACGACACCTTTATTTCTTCGCAGAAACGCGGAACAGCAGAGCAGCGCAATTAAACGTAGAAATACGAGCCGATGCGGGGTTTTCGCGCGTCAAAAAGGCGGTCGCGGTTTCGCGAAGCGTACGAGGCGAGTGCACGCATACGACATAGTGCGGCATATCTTGCGGATCTTGCATAGATCACACGGCTGTGACCTCTGTAAATGTTCCCTTTGGTAGAGAAAGTAACGCGTAAGAGTTGTGTTTACGCGTGCACGCTTATCAGATTAATTGCAGCGCGGCCAGGTCTGGCGGCGAGAAAATGGTCAGCCGTAGGGATGGTTTCCTCCTACGGTTTCAGCCGATCCGCGTGTATGTATTAATTAAGACGTGATTAGGCCAGTCCTTGCCCCGGTCGGTGCAGCGTCCAGGCGCCGGAAAAGGAATCGTAATTGCGTGGAAAACAAGTCCGGACGATGTTTGCGAACGGGTTTTGGTCTCCTTCTTCCAACGTTCAACCCTTTTTCTTGTCCCCGTTGCTCGTCCGTTCGACGCGATGCAAAACAATTGAAATTCAAAGCGCGCGGTCCACGACGCGCAATTACAACTGTAATTATTGTCATTCCCTTTTTTTTGCGTTCTTCCATTGCAATTCTTTTTACGCCGCACGAGCGGAGAATTAAATTAATTCGCCTCGCGTAAGAACGAGAATGGATCGGATGCGATTTTTATTACATCTCCCTGCCCGCCCCCTCCCCACAAACCCGGTAAAATAGAGTGTTGCTTCGAGATATTGAATTCTGATCGGAATTTCGATTGATCGGAAACCAAGACGAACAAGTTCCGCCTCGCTATTTCTCTATATTTATTCCACGCGCCGACGATTTTCCCGTGGGTTTAAAGAGTTTTATTTCTCGTTCGCGTCGATCGAGCATTATCATTGCGGTTAATTTCGCGCAGGAAATGGGGATGCTCGCGATTCTTCGTTACGAAACGTCGCTGCGGCGAACGTACCTGCACGGTGCAAGCAGGTGCTCCGCGCGCGCCACGGAATATCATCGTACGGCGGGGAAGGACTTGAAAACAAAGAATGCCGATATGGGGAAATAAAAAATACCGTGGTAAACGAGAAGGGCGAGTAAAATAATAATAAGCAGGGGAATACGTGTCGCGAGCGTCGGGGAAGATCGGCGGTACGCTAAACGGATATCGGGGCTGAAATTATTTGCTGGCCGCGCGTCGCCGTGAAATTTATGTGCCTAAAGCTGGTAGCGTGCTGCCGGGATATAATTTTCGAGAGATTACCTCCAAACGTGCATCAACCTTTTGCTGGAGCGTGTAATTAAACTGTCTGTAGAGTGCGATGTTACTTCATGGTAAACAGACCTAACGTTTCCCCCTGCAGAAGGTGGATTTCCTTGCCGAAACGCGAGCATCGTTCGTCGTGCCTGCTATTTGTACCATTCAGGCCTATTCTTTCCGCTCTTTTTTCTCGTGCTCCATCTTGTACTCTTTTTTTCCTTTTTTTCTTTTTTCTTCTTCTCCTTAATCGGCCTGGCCGTTCAGTTCTTGCGGGCTTCTTTAGCTGCTGCGAAATGGGACGTACATTTACGAGCGTAACGAATAACGCGCGCGCGCACATCTGTATACTTTATTAAGAAACAAGCAGGAAACGGATAGATGGCGAGGGAGAAGAATGAAGACGATATTTATACTCGTTCGTGAGACGGAAGAGCAAACGTTCAGAATTTTCCGCTAGACTCGTATCACAGTACAGCGGTGTATTCTCGCGAGAGAGAACTTTCCCTTCGAAGCTTCGCAATAATGCAAGATCGGTACACGAAAGTAAAATTCGGAATGCCATGATACCTACCGCCGTCTAAAGAAATTAAGAAACCCAAAGATACTCTTGAAATTGTAAAACGTATCAAGAATAAAGGCACAAAATTGCCGCTCTCGATGAACTCAATAATGTCCTCCGTTTTCAGCAAATATTCACCAACTAATCGATGCTTCGACTCGCCAACGAAAGGGTTCATTCTACGGCCATAGTTCCAATAATCGAAGAGCGCCATGCGCCGGTTCCTTTTTGCGGCAGCCAGATGCCAACGGGTAAACGTCGAATGCTCCGTCATTAATGCTCTGCACCCGTTTCATCGAGGCGAATTCCATGAAAGCTCGCGCGAGCCATTTATTATCGGGCAAGAATCACGAATCGTTGGTCGTGAGCGGAACCGCTAATGGAATCATCGGAGCGGAGATCGGCGGAATTAGGCGCAAAACGCATCGCGGATGCACGAGCTGCGGGCCTATGCCCCGAGTTGAGGCTCGGGTTGCTCATAATCTCGCGTATTTACATTGGCCGACGTGAATAAAACTGTTACATTATGCCCTGGCATTCCCACGTGCGTAGTGCGCCATTACACGGCTGGGGGAAAAAAAAGAGGAAGGGAGGCAACGAAGTGCGCGGCGATTTCTGTCATTGCCCGAGTGCAATGAGCGGCCCTCCCTCTCCGTCGGCGGGGAAAAAATTCTGAGCTTTGGTTAATTTTAATATCACCTTGAAATAAGAAAAAAAAAACTGATTAATAGATTTCTTCTTCTTCTCACGATTCACCCAAGACGTTTCATAAGAAGAGGAGTTTACTGATTCGTTGATACATACGTATTGAATAGATTCAGCGTGCAATTGCAGATCGTTGCAATTATGAAATCTTGCATTGTATTGTAATATGTATGCAGGTGTTGCACTGTGAGTGAAAAGTGTGTTAGCAGGATATGAAAAAATAGTGATAAAAATGATGGACGGCCACGCAACTGAGTCTGTGCCCCGTACAAAAATTCTGGACTCGCGAATATCCGCCGCCACGCTGTGTAATCTTCCGTTTAATATAACAAATATAGGTATATCGCCCTCGCCGCGAACCATAATTTCGCATCGCCATCGGAAACCACCGAAGCCCATCCGGGCGTGACGAATTCCCACAACGGGGCCCGGTGATTCGGGCGAAGGGTGAAAATCGTGGCGCGTCGAGGCGCGTAGTTCTCACCCCGCGAGGCGAATAGTCGCGTCCTTGCGTTTACCACGGCCGAGCGGTGGACTTGTGCGTGTCCCAGGGCAATTCACCGGCAAGATTCGCGATTCGCCCAGGATTTAATGTGGAAGGAAGCGGGCATAGTTGTACCCGAGCTCTCTGATACACCGACACTTCTACCGGCGCGGCTTCCCCTCCCCCGATAGAAAATAATGCAAGCGTGCATACATATCTACCCTCCCCGGTTTCGTTCAAGTTTCTGGGAGCGACGCGAGCGTACGTGTTCGAGTGCTCGCTCTGTTTTCTGCTTACCAGCGCTGTATCTGCTGATCTGTATGCGTATAATAATTCAGAGCGATATGCACGCGGTTTCGCGTGGGAAAACGTTACGTGCATGTGTCGAATCGTGGTTTGCTGTGCGTTACCCGGGCGAAATCGTTGCACCTACCTGGGCCGCCGGTGGAGGGAGCGTGGGATGTTCGCTCGGGGGAAAATATTATGTTGGTAGGTGAACAAAGTCTTGCGCTTAAGGTCGGGCGATAAAGTTTGGACGAGCGATCGGACGGTTCAGCTGAATGGTGTGGCTAGCACGAGATAGCCAGACGCAGAGAGACACGTGTAACTTCGAATCAGAATAATTATCATTTTATTAATCCATAGGCTATGTTTCGTGCTAGCTAAATAATTAACGCGTACCAATTTCATGCCGAAATCAGATGCAGTCCCTAAGCCTAAGGTAAATCATACGAAAGAGAATTAATTAACCGAGAGTTCGTCGACGAAATAATTAAACGCATTCTCATGGCGTCCACCTCAAAAAATTCTCTCCGTTACCAATTGCCTCGTCGCGAAAGGTGATTGATATAAAAATCGTGACACGTACTTAAATACTTCATGAATAGATTCCAGAGGCTAAGAGGAAGCACGACGCCAAAAATGGCGAAGAGCGTGCCGACCTAACGATGGCTAATCGTGAACAGGGTGAACAAGAGGGAGACAGGCATGAAACGTGCTCGTTTCACAGACAAATAAACGTGCATTATCGGTACGTTTAGGAGGTATCGCTAATTTTATGCGCGAGCCATCGCTCATGCCCGTGGCCGGCCATAAATACGCGCGGGTGGCTGAGTCGTAGTTACCAGAACTAGTTCGTGCATTCCCATTAAACCATGCCGCGAAACCGTGTCCCTTATGGCTTCCTCGCGTGTTCTCAGACGAGCAGAAACCCTAACGAGGACTCGCCTCTTCCTGAAATGTGTTGCTCAACACCGTTCACCGTCACGGGGGTTACGCCAAGAACGACATCGTATCTTTCATGGGCGAGCGTTGCGTTGGTCGGAATTATCCAACCTGTGTCTGGTATTACGTTCGAGGAATTATACAGAACCTGTAAATCACTCCTATGGGAGATGCAGGATTCATTCGGTGATTATCGATAATATGTTTCAGAGGTAATATCGGGGTTATTCGTGTCTCCGTGGGACCTTGTAGCTAATTTAATCTTTCGATTGCGGACGTAGATGAGAAAAGGATGAGTATATTCACGGGCAGAACGTATTTAAATTCAGTGATATTATAGTTGTTTGACGTGGTCGATTTGCGTCGACTTTTGCGAAGAACGAAGTCCGTGAGCAACTACTTCTTTTTCTTACGTTGATACAGTTTAGTTCGCACATGCATCGGGAACAGCTCACGCGTGAAATTTAACGATACCTGAAACAACCGCGTTCAGTTGAAAAGACAGGCTGAATTAAAGTAATCAGACACCGCCGACAAAGGGTTGCTAATGCAATTTCATGGAACTTTTCTTTTTCTTTTGCCATATTGCATGTGCAGCTCGTCTTCAGATGGTGTCGATGACCACGAGGTCTGGAAAAAGTGGAGCGTCAGGTACTGCGAATTTTGATTTCGAAGAATCGTAGGAACATAGTGCACATTCTGTTCGATGTAAGAAAGAAGGGAAAGAAGAAACAGGCATCTTAATACGATCCTCTCAATAAGCACAGGTCTCTGTAACGATCGCAATGTTCTTTCCACGCGTTTCACCAATTTATCCCGAATGGTCGCATTATTTATGAAACGTAAGTTGGCCGTCTGATGCGGCAAAAAAAGAGAAGAATTAACCGTGTATTGCTACGGCCAGGTTAGCATGAACAGATACACGATATAACTCAGGCCAGAATGCAATTATCTTGCATAAGCAGGCAAATCGTGTTATTTCATCGCGGCTGTTCCCGTTCTCTTCTCGTTCACATGAAAATTGACCGACGATCCATTCGGTTAATTTCTGCACTTTTCTCCTCGACTTTTCCTTTCTTAGTTATTAATCCCCCCCGTTACGGTGATTCATTTACCAGCGGCGCGATTATTCATTATATAACCGAATAAAGCAATGAAACTTTACAAATACTCGCATTCAATTAATTTCAACCGCGAACCGAATATTTCAAACGATTTGCACAAACGGATATCGAAAATGACTTTCTTCCGCTAAATAAAACAAATACCTCCCGAACTGTTCTCCTGTTTCAGAAAATTCTTCACCCCTCCCGTCAAATTCCTGTCCTCTCCCGGAATCCCTCGTTCCCACTCCAACGCTCCGCTAACAAAATGCATCCGTAATTCGCGAACAAGAGTGCTTCACCGTGGCAACGTCAAGGAACAAAGGTGGAAGAAGGTAATTTCAGCCAGCGAAGGCGAAGAACGGGAAGCAGAACCGCGGCGATTACCACCGGGGATACCTTGTTCCTGTCATCGACGGATCGAGATCTGTTATCTGATGCTGATTACGCCCGCCCGCTCGCTTGTGCGCGCACACACGCGTCGCGATGTATAATAAAAAGGAGGCAGAGCGCCTCAGCTCGACTGTAACAAATATACCTTAGCGCTTACACGGGTGCGTACGTGTTACGAAGCGTTCGCCCGGCTGTATTACGCATAAATACCGCGTACCAAGTTCCGGTGTAAGGGTTGGCTCATGTAGGAATTAACCACGCGGGCCTGGCGTCACTGATAGCTAATTAAACGCATGACATCCGAAAACCCTTTCGTCGAGCCTCCCACATCGAAGTCTCGTCCTCGAAGACTTCTTTGTCTAGGCGTGGTGGATTGATACACCCGAGACGATGCGCAGCAGAAGGGGGTACGACTGAAACGTTCAAGACATTGAATGGGAATGTAGCATCCTATCTCGCGGTTGGGGAACGTATGAATGAACGACGGCGATGGGGACGCGAATGGAAGGCCACGTAGGCGAACGGATAAGAAACGTTCAGAGTAGTCCTCGAATTTGAATTGGAAAAAAGACAACGAAGCATTTTTCTAGCATAAACATTATTTTATATAGGTGCACGATTTGTTTATCATTTTGAAACATCGTCGCTCTATTGTATTCGATTAAGAAGCTCTATTTCTTAATGAGCAGGTAAAAAAGATAATTCGACCATGATATTCTACGCTTTCATGACAATCGAAACAACCCTAAACTATCTATCTAACATCGAATCACGCTGCCCCCGGAAAAATGGAACGAATAATTGAATTAAGGAAAACCACGATGCTTCTAAATCTAGCCGTATACACAGACGTTGCATATATTTATACCCGTTCTACTTAAACGCCAGGAAAAATGACAAAGCTGATATCGTGAAAGGAGATAGCCTAGAAAGGGATCGACGCATGACGGAATTGTCCCTCAGCCCGTGAAAAAGGACGGGGGCCAAGGGAGTCGGATGGAATCAGATCCAGATTATTTAAGACTTTTCCCAGCCGCTTCCGGCTCGCCGGCATGCTCTTCCGGAAGATTTACGCGGCACATTGTTTTGTAATCGTGAGCAACCCGGTTCTCGCCAGGTCAGTGAACACTCACACGAACGCTATCTCTTCGAATGCTCCGACGAGGAAAGAGCCCGACGTCGGACAACGGAATCAGAGAGCCGGTACACCCTGGCTGGCTGGATAGCTAGCGGTTCAGTTCAGATCTAGATCGCAGATTTAACTGCAAATATTAATTAGGCTAGGCTGCGCTCGTGAATCCTAACGGATTGCGTCACTCTTGCGCTGTTCTAATCCGGCTGTGTGGCCTGCACGAAATTTTCTCCGCACCTCCATTGTCCGTTGCCCGCCGTTTCACGGTTAAACAAGGGAACGTAGGATGAACAGCGATCGATGGAAGTATTTTTCTAATTTTCGATTCATTCGAAGGATGCGCGATGCGTTTATTCGACGAAATATATTTCGTACCGTAAAAAACACTCCGCGGTTGAATTCGGAGTACTTCTATCCTCATCGATGTCACTCATGATGTACAAATTGCGGGTAGATCCATACGGACATCGAAATAACAGATATCGGGTACGTATCAGTACGGTACAATAATTGGAGTGTCCGTAGTTCCGCCGGCAATCAGAGCCAACGTTATCCTGCAATGGGGGAAAAAGGAAAATTGCGATATCAGTACCATCCTCTAATTAATTACCTCGATACATCGTTCCCACCGGTACTTAAACTCCTAAGTCCGAAATCCCCAGTTCCTCGTTCCCCCGTGGTACGCGTTAAACAACAATTACCGTACGTATCCGACGACGGTTATCATCGCTTAATCTTCGGCCGAACAATAAGAATAATCGCCGCCGCGAGTCATAAACGGTTCGAGTACGTTGGTTCCAGTAGCCGCGAAACAGATTTCTTCGGTGTTCGCGCAGTAAAAAGTGTTGTAACGATGACGCCGGAACATCAACCCTTATCGGTACGCTTCGTTAACGGAGGCGAGGCGGCCGTCCAAGGACATCGTCCTGGAAACGACGTCGCTGGTATCTGGCTATCCGGGTCGATTTGTTGAAAATAGTCGTGTGCGCACGATACCAGCCGCGTTATACATATTTCGCCGGTGGTATGTCGCATAGCCGGGATGGGAGCTCGCCGGTTACAAGCGACATCGCGCCGTACCCGCTGCGCTAGCAGCACGTCAGCAAGCCGCCACGAAATACGGCAGACTCATGCAGCGCTTCTCAAATCTTGCACCGGGTCTCCGCTGCGCGATAATCCTCGCGCGCACCGACGCGGAACGGATTGGAGAACTCCGACAATTTCATTTCCGAGGGGGTGGATAGCACGATTTTGTAGTACAATTTCGAACCGGGGTGAAGGGGGGTAGAAAAATATAATTGTAACCATACAATTCATCGAACGGTCGTGACAATAATTGTCGAGGGACAAATAAGAATGGGGCAAAAGTCAGGACGACGTAAATGGATATATGTAACACTGCAACACAAGCGCATAAAAATATATGCTATGCTAGTTGCGAGTGCATACGTGAAGTATTCGCGCAAGGTGAAATGGACCTACACCGACGTTTCCCATGGCGAGTAAGAAAAAAAACAGGAAAAAGAAAGAACACCCTGGTGTCCCTTAAGAATCTTCGAAATCGAGGTTACACCTGTCGCAGCGGTCCCGGCGCACCGCTGCATCCACTCTGTTCACCCATTACGAATAAGGGCAACCCACCCCCACCCCCACCCGTGGAGTTTGGACGAAACATTCGTTGCACCCGGGGACAATATTATCGACGACGTTACGCGAAATCCGGCCCCCGTCCGACAATATCATCCCCGCTTTCTCCGGCGAGCGTTTTTTGCCATTCGGTATCGGTATCGCGGTTTAAAGAACGCGTTCCCGGTCCATTTAAAAGGATCCCGTGCAACAAGACGAGCGAAAGGACCGTTTGAGTATCACTGGACGATTGGGACCGCATTCCCGGCTGGAAACCGCAGCGGCGTTTGAAGACTGCATTTGGAGCGGCCACGTAATGCAAAGAGATAACCTGTATGAAGAGCTGTCGGTCCGGCTGGCGGCAGTTATACCGAATAAAATCGCTGATTTGTTGTACTGCCACCGATATTCCGATTCCCCTGCGCCGGCACGATGACCAACATTCCGTGGCGCGTTTATGGGCCTTCCACGTCGATCACCGATCGCTCGAGCACCGGCCCGGCCGTTTACCCGCCAGGTCCTTAAAGGACGGCGAAAGTTTCGCGTCGGCGACGGGGAAAACGCGCGGCTGCACTTTATAGGATACTTAATAAGGGGCCTTATCGAGCGGCGGTGAAGTTAGATACACAGGGAACGAGGTATCCACGTTGATATTGGCCGAGATATATTGAGTATTAGCCTGGCCGTTTAACCTCTGCTCGGGCTGTTCGAAGGCTGTTACGCGACGAGCGCTCGCGGGGCATATAGAAAGTGCTGAATTATCCGTTTATTTCGTTTTATTTTAACCGTTCGCGTTCGCCTGGCTGTCCTTTTTATTTTTCGCGTCCCCTCGGCCGGTTCGGTTCACGTTTCGATCGTCCGACCCGCCGGCCGTCGCGTCGTCGGAACGGCTACCTCGCCCGTACCGCGATGTAACCAGAGGAACTCTTGAGCGTCGTATCCGGGCGTGATCTAGGAAGGGGGAGATCCATTTAGGGACAAACGAACGGTGTTGCTGGCCACAGGTCGTAAAACTATCGTGTCGTAAAAAGGCATTTTAAGCGAGGAATTTTGATGGAGAGATCAACGCGGCATTCCGCCTCCCGGGAATGACATACGCCTGGGAACCACGGATTTCGGGAGACGATACGGCGGAACATAATTGTTTTCTGTTCGTGATAACGAAGCGACGTTCGGGACACGGCCTCCTCCGCGACAAGTGACGATTAACGAGGCACCGACGAACAATACACCGCAGGAAGTTCGCGTTTGTGTCGCGCTGTTAGAAATCTTATACAACTGTCGTTACGAATCGTATCGTCGTAAACTTCAAGACCTGTCGTAGCCGAGTCATAAACCTGCTGGCCGCGAGCATCACGGTATCACGGGACAAGTGGAAACGCGAACTCTGCCCAAGGATATATCAATTTTATTTCTTTCGCTTCTCTTTTTTTTCTCCTTTTTACAGCTAGCGACGAAACGGCGCGGCGCCAGCGGCGGAGAAGAATTCGTCGGGCACAAAGGGCGACGAGGAGGATTTTATAACGGTTCGGCTTGCGTTGCCGTTGCAGTTCTCATCGCGACGATTCCATGGAACCGGCCGCTATTATAGTCTGGCGCGTGAAAAAGCGGAGCCGCGTGTGCGTTCACGGAAATTAGAAAAACGGGGAGAAGGGGAGAGGACAGATTCCAGGAGGATCGTCGATGGACGACGGTGATAAACGTGGAGGGACACAAAAAAAAAAAAAGAAGAGGACGCGAGCAACGCCTTAAAACTGTAACCGATCATCGTAATCGGGAAACGTTACCCCCGTTGTGCAATCCGGCTAAACGACAAGTGTTCGTAGGTGAAACATCGAAGAGGCGCGCAGAGGGTGCTGGTGAAACGTTTATTCGACGGGACCGCGGGCCTCGTTCGCGCGATGCAGTCAGAAACAGATATACGATCCCATAAAATGACGCAAATGAACGTATAACGTTAGCGGCGTGTAATTTATGCGGCGAAATCCGTCGCGTTGGATTATTGCCTCACGGCGCGCGCACGCGGAAACGAAATTTTATGTCGACGCCTGTGATATCCCTATTGAAAGATTCCTGACAGTAAACTGAAATCGTTTTCACGGGACGTTTGATTTGTGTGAAATTACCTGTTCCCTATTAGCTATTTGCAGACGCTGCTGGATATTCCCGTATTACTGTTGTATTTATGCTCAATATTGTCATTGATCAAAGTTGCACGATTTCGTCGCGACATATTGCGAACCTCTCCTAACGGACCTACGAAAGCCTAGAAATATTTCGTGCTGTGCTCACGAATAATTTATTGTAATACGCGGATAATCGTCGCCACGAAGCAGATATCGTCTCACGGCGCGATCAAGTATTAGAATAAATTTGGTTACACAGGAGGCAAAAGGAAACTTCGAAATTCAATTACTCAATGACGAAGTATTTAGCGGATCGCGAATGTGAGAAAGGTCCTTGATGCTTGGTCCTTGATGTCGACGGGGTGAATTTTGCGTCAGCATATTTCGATTGTGTTATTACTGCAATATAGTCGCGGCAATAAAACGGTCCTAATCACCCATTAAAAATTTATACCCTCGCGCGTCACACCTTTCGCGCTGTCGCTGGTTGCCGAAGAAAAAAGTGTAAATGTAAGCCTCGTAAAGCAGCCTCGGTGAATACGCGAGAAAGGATTGCGCAACTCGTTCATCGGTAGGCTCATTAATTTAATCGCGAGATTTTCGCTGTCGCGCGAGCACGATTTTGATCGCTCTATCGGGGAACAGTGCTCGATCGAGGAAGATCCGTACGTCAACGGGCTTTACGAGGTGAATCGTTGAACGTCCCCGTCGAGGAAATCCCCTTGGAACATTGGAGACGGCGCGCTCCACGAGTCCCGGAGAAATGAAAAATGCCCGGAGACACGTAGAACGGCATTGTGTCGCCAGTAACGTGAAACCTTACGAAGCTCACGCTCACGAGCACAACACCGAGAGCTCTTCGCGTATAACGCATGGCACGAGTCTTGGGAACGAGCGTGATAAACATGTCAGCGTGACTGGACCCCCTGTAGAGGGCCGTGAAGAGGACCAAGCAAGTTTGATGCCCCCTTTTACCTGTTCCCCTCCCCCGAGCATCCCCGCGGTCCCAAAGTGATATCGGGCCTGCTTTCTCGAATTTTTCGGTTCCTTCTACTCCCCGACTACTTTGCGGAATCCTCTTTTACACCTGTCCTCTCTCTGTTCGACTCGTTTACTCGTTCGCACGACGCCGGTTCTCACGGCGGACGCGTCATTTTTTTTAACGACTTGTGTTGGCCCGATGGCCGACGTCTTCCTCTCTTTCTCTCTCGCTCTCTATTGAGCCGTAATATCGAAAACAAGGCGAACATCCTATGAAAAAAAAAGAAAAAGAAAACAATATTTTAGACGATAGACGAACAGTACGTTCACTTCGTTATTGTTTTGCTGCAGAAAATTGTGTTACGTTTGTGTGCGAAATAGTTAATTATTGCATAGGGAATAAACGTTGGGTCGAAGGACAACAGATGGTGACCGTGTCAGGTCTTTCGTCATTTTCGCCAAAAACCACCGAATCATTTCCGGCGTCGGGGCAGCAGAAATACCCGCCACTCGTCTCGCCTATATCATTCTTCGGCAAGTTAACGACTTTAATCGGTCCTTGAAGAGCAGTCAGGCGCCTGGACCTCTCGTAAATTGCAACTCAGCCGAGTCGCCTACGTAACATTTGATTAACAGCAATTTCGATCGCACGGGATGAAGTCACGTACGTGCACCTTCCATTGCAAACACGCATCACCGCCGAGATTAATATTGCACAGGTGGGATAAAAAGCAGTCGCTCGAAAATGTCCGGCGAAGTTCTACTTCGCTCAATTCGCCCCTGCAACCAAGTTCTATTTTTGTCGCGTCGATAAATAGAATTGCAATTGTTGAAACAGTTGAAAAGGAAAAGTTTGTCGCTCCTGTTGCATGCGACAGCAGCAGCCCCGATCAGAATAACAAGGTAGCTATTTTATTCCGGTTCCCATGCGTAGAACAGTCCCCAACGATTTTAAATAGCACAATTTCGAAACGCACGACGATGCTCGTGCACCATCCCGACTACCATTCTCTCTCGTCCCCGGTTGTAAGCGCCACGGCGCAAGATAGATGCTTCCGGGAAACGGAGTAGAGTCAGAATTCAGTCAAAGCACGACTATCTGCATGGTCCAGATGTTCGGGAGTCTTCAGTCAATGGCCCGTGAACGGGAGACGACGCAGATAAGCGTTAACAGCGATTCGCCTCACAGATAACTGGCCGCTTCTAATCCCTCGTGAATGCCGAGGGAGTTATTGTCGAGCTATCTTCTCGAATTCATCGGGAATTTGTCGAGGAACGGGCGAATGTGATTGCATCGCTATTCCACGAAACTGTACACCGAATTCATTCTTTCCGTCATGTTTTTTTTTTATGCAATTATTGGTATACGTATTATTGTTCGACGTAGCAACACGAATATTTCCTTTCGGTCGACAGTTTTAACGATACTCTGCGTTAATTATTATGCGTAGAATACATATGTATATATATATATATAACGGTGTAGACCAGATACAACATTCGCATTGGGCGAAAAAAGGGGCAAAAAGGGGAAAGGATAGGAAAAAGGAAGCAAAACGACCAATGTCGTTAAATGTTATTTTCGTTCTATTCCAAAGTTGTTTACCAGGTCTGACTCGGTTGCGGCCGCAATTCAACAGTTTCTCTGCGCGAAACTCATTCCCCGTTGGCACTCGTAAAACGTAGTTTAAACCGCAACAGATCGTAGAATATTAATTGTAGACTACCTACCGTAGAGATGTTATCAGCGGTGGCGCATTATCGCGACGGGATCGGAAGCCGATTTAATTAGATTCCAGTTGCCACGGTAATTACACGTTTTCAGTGAAAATGTCATCGATCGGTCGGCCTTTCACGCGCGCCGCGAGAAGGAGGGCGCCGTAAAATCGGCCGCCTACCTGCCACGAAACGATCGATGGTAGATACTCGCGGCTGAACGGCGAAAAGCCGAAAGGCAAAGGATAATTCGATGTTTACTCGTTCATTGTCTCCATTACCGTGACTCGAGTGGGCCTCGTTCGAACCATTTAGTCGGCGTGACCTAAGAAAATATTTAGACGGCGCCCGAACCTGCCCACTTTTCGTCCTGCTAATTTTCTGCCAGGGGTTATGAAAGGCGCGAGGTGAATGACGTTGCAGCCTCGATCGTCGAAAAGTTCACCGTTTCCCACCTGTTTTTCTAAGATCTCGACGGTGGATCGTGATAAGCCACGATCTCCGCTCCCCTTCGAAAACTCGTTTTCAATTTCCTATTTCGCTTCTACGCGGTTCGGTCGCTTCTGTCTCTCGGGGTAGATTAAGGGCGGACCTTGCCTCGACGTCGTCCTTCGGGGATACTAGGTGTAAGAATGTAACGAGTGTCAAGCGCGTACGCGCGTCTAGCGAAACGAAGAGAGAATGGATCGTGGTGCCGAGTGTCGGTAACGCGCGTAATCCTCGAACGCGATGTCGCCACGATAACCTCGGTCATACTTTTATTTCTCTTCTCCTCTTTTTGCTCCTTTCTGCTGTTTTGGCTCTTTTCTGCTGTTTCGGCTCGTTTCACTCTTCAAGGATTCGAATCCACGCCGCGGGAACATTGGGCTTTCTCCGCGGTTAATTTACTGGATCGTAAACGTCGTGAAATCAAGAGATTGTACGTGTATAGGCGAGAAACATAACTTCCACGATTCGGGGGATTTTTCGAGGGTTACCGAACGACATCGGGCAAAAAAGTAACCCAACGCCTATCACGTTGACACAATTTTCTGGACGTTCAGCGGTATACCGGCACCACGCGTACACCATAGCGACGCGTGAGTTATTTACTGCGCGTAAATGAAGATATATCGTAGGGAAATCCGTTTTAACGACCGCCGCTCTTCTGGCTGTTTTGGCTCCCCAGGAAACCATTAAAAGTGGGAGGCGCGGCGTGTTTCCACGGCTATGTGCCCTCGGTTCACGTGGTCGGTGATTCAAATTCGATGCTCGAGTGTATCGATTTGACAGCAGGAGGGGTCGATTAGTTGACACGATTAACCCATCCGCGCACCGGCGACGAAACAATTAGGCCGGTCACCCCGTGACCCTTCGTGACGAAAAAATCGCAAACACCGAAATGAAGATCTCGATGAATTCAACGCGTACAAAAGCGTGAAGAATTATTACAAGAGGTGACGCGAACGTAGGTCTTGGGGGTTGATTCGAATAACAGAACGATTTAACACGCGTCCTAAAAATTACTGCACCTCAAAAGGAACAGACTCTACTTCCGCGCAGAAACAGTGAAAGGTGGCTGAAAGAATAACCGACAGGTAAACGATATTCAATAACACCCCCTCTCCCCCGTCGCAAATAACTCAGTCAGCCCCCCCGGGACTCGACGCGACGCCGGTGAAACGAAGGCAAGGACGCGAGTCGACTCCGTTTAAATCCTGACCTCAAAAAGTCGACCACCTCGCCGGACAGAGGTGATCCAAGATCGAGTCCCAATCGTCCCGTATCAATGTGGCACGAAAGCACGGCCTGGGGGGGACCCGGCCACCGCCACCCTCTCGATCGATCATATCAAGCTGGTCGACAACGAAGAATTTCCATGGTATCACCGACCGGTCGACTGTTAGCGACGATCTCCAAGGGGCCGCCGAAAGGAGAGATGATCAGAACAAGCCGTCGTCGCAGCTGTGCTCGCGATGCAGTCGCATAATTTATAGCATCGGCTGGGTCGTGGTGCCGCAGGGAGGAGTACACGCATACACGAAAAAACACGCACGCCGCGGACACCAACAACTGAATACGCACGGATATAGGTGGGACAGGACAGAGGGCCGAAGGGGTGAACAAGGACGCGGTCTTCGTGTACGTAGCGATGAGACGCGAAGAAACAGAGAGACGAGAAAGAGAATGGACGAGAAAGAGAATGGACAAGAAAACGGTGGGGTGGGACGGAAAGGGGAGCGAAAGAGGAACATTAAGATACCGACACTAGCTGGCAGCAGTGACGGGGGAAAGGCGCGGCCTTTTCGAAGAGAGGGACACGAGGGACAAGCATTCTTTATGCGCCTTATCGGCCTTATCAAACGGCCGGTAGTGATGTGACTCCGGGCAGCTCGATGCCATCCCCCTCCTTGCCTCGTCGTGCTTCCAGGCATATTCCTTGCCCCTTTCGCCTCGTGGCTCGTTCCGTCGACCGTGTTATTTACGAGCTTCGCCGAAGGGAACGGAGGGGGTTTGGACCGGCAGAGGAATCGTTGCTTCCCTTTTTTTCTCTCCTCCCGTTCTAGCTGGATCTATCCGGGCAACGAGAGATCACCCTTCACGGATTTTTTTTGGTTATCGTCCATAAGCTAAACCCCTTCCGCCGTGGACATTGTTCTTGTACGCGCCGCGAGATCCGCGGTAATTAATTCGATCGAGCGCCCGAATGCTCCAAGGCAATATCACTCCTCCGCAACCGGGGATATTTTCGAAGGCGCGACGAATACTTTGCGCTTGTTATCGTCTTTCGGTAAAGAAATCGTCGTGAAGTTAATAGGACAGCGATAAACATACTATTGCCGGTCGATCGACGGGACCGCTATCGCAGGGAAGAGCAACGCCGTCGCGGTCGTACAAGCGAAACCAACAATTTAACAAACAATAGTCGCTACACTGAAATTCAATCCCCTTTACACGCTCGTTTCGCGGTTCATGGGCCATCAAGCCGCGGCGAGGCTCCCTCCTCGCCGTCCGAAAAAGGAACCTCCCCGGACCGTTCCTCCTCAAGGAACACGATCCATAAATCAACGGGCAGAAAGTGCGTATCGGTGTCCGGGGCAAACGCCGGTTTATTCGCCCCGTGGTCCTAGATTATTTATCACTTTTGCATCGATGCACCACCCTTCCCGCACGTCACCGTTAATGCAACCGTCCATACATTTACATTGTCGAGGGCACGGCAAAAGCGTCGTCACACCTATGCGACGTTCCGCTGGAGGAGACGGGAAGTGCCGGGGCCTAAACCCTCTTCACTCTCGACGGGTTGTAGCCGGCGCTGGCGTCTGATTGATATACGGACTGTTAAGTGTTTGCAATAACCGACGTTTATATCCACCTCTAATACATCCAGCCATAAATAACCGGCCACTTCGAAGCGTGCACGCGGCACGTACCCGCGACCAGCAGGGCGAACGGGCCGAGGGGGGCACGGTAGGAATCGCGAGTTGCATGGAGATGAGACGTTGACCAGAAGTCGCGTTTTTGGACGGCTGACGAACATCGGGATGTCGATAACCCGTCTTGAGTCATAGCGCAGAGAATTCTTGTTGATGGCTGTTGGCGAGGTGCAACGTTAAGACGAAGAGCGAATGTTTTTCTCTGGCCTGTGCTTTCCGCTGCTGGAATGTTTATATGGGGACGGTTTGGTGCGTGTTGCTTGTAACACTTTTTTAACTGATCACTTACGAATAGTCGTCCCACCCTGTACAGCAAGACAAAAAGTTTGCTGGTTGGGCTGGTTGAACAGCATGGAAGGTGTTGGACAAACATCGAAATGCTTTAATTGTTAAATCAATTAGTGAACCTCGATTGTGCCCTACTAAATATAAACGTCGCCATAATGACACAGTTTGTTAAAAATGAAACACCGACCTACCACCTGGTGTCCCCTACTCGGAAATATTTGTTGAATTATGACAAATGTTCGGGAAACAAATTCAGCTTCTTTAGTGGTACAGTGGCTTGCACTGTTCAAACGTGGACAGATATCTAAATTCTCGGAAATCAATGATAGACGTGTTACTTCATCATTAACTGATGAATCGGGAGTAATTCGGTGGGCACGTTTCGGTTAACTTGTGTGAAATCGCTGGTGTACCTTTGACACGGTCAGTGTGTGCCGTCACGCCCTTTTGTGCCCACAGCGGCATTGAATATCGGGGTCTCTAGGAGGTCCGATCCCAAGGGAACACCTGCGGATACCTAGGATCCAGGTGTCGTCCGTGGCTTAAACTCTTGGAAATTTGCTAAATCCCTGCCCTTAAGCGCCCTCATCGACGCGTCGAATACCGTCGTCTTGTAGTCGAAAGAGCAATCCTCCGGCTCGGTTCGGCACAATGCCACGTCATTAGCGGTTAATAGACGCAGTTAAATAGGATTTAGGGAAAAACGAACGAGCGCCAGGGAATTCTCTCCTTGCAATTTGTCAGTCGTGATTTGTATCGTTTACCGGTAACGCTACGTCATTGTTGAACCCTTGAAGAAGTGGGAAGTGAAAATTAAATAAAGTAACAATTTGCTTCCTGAACTTCCTCCATTGCACGTACTTTCCTGAAATAATAATAATAACAATTAACAATGCGGCGGCTAGAAATTCAACAAAAATATGCACATCCCTCCTTGCCTCTTTCGAGAGCAATTCTCACAGAGCAGTGGCTTCCAAATCGGCGTCGGATTTTGCTCGAGCATTTTGACGTTTTATCAATCACGAGCTGCCAGCGCTGTCGCCTTCATTAGGCAGCGGGTAGCGCAGCTTTTTCTGGCTTGATGGATGAATTCTGGAAGTCTGTAACACGAGACTGCGGGCCGAGGACGGGTCGGACGCGCGTCACTCCGCGCACGGGGGGTTGATCGTATTGTTTATGAGATTTTTATGGAGGAGAAACGCTGGGAAAACGTGCGCCACTCCCGCGATAATCCGGATAATAAAATGTCGAGCAATCACCGAGCCGTGTTTTTTTTTCTCCCCCTTCCCATTTCTGTCTCACACTCTCTCTCGAGGGGGTTCATAATTAGAGGGCAGTGAATCCTCCCTCCTCCGCCCCGAGGAAAAATCACCGTTTATAAATCATTTTTTCCACGGACCTGTTGGATTCCTTTCTAGTAACTAGATTCTAGTAACCGTAGTCAGTTAATTTATGCGTGCAACCAGTTGGTAAAACGATAGTGTAATTTCTTCGCACAATACTTGCGAATTACTTCCTGCGGTCTAGTTCATCCGCCAGATAATGTTTTACTATGATATACATTCTTCTCTTAGGAAGCACTGGTATGCAATCGTTAGGAAGATATACGACGTTCAGTATAAAAGTTGACCTGCTGAATGATTTAGAAAGTGTAATAGATAATGGATAATTATTTGTTCAATGACACATCAATAAAGTGTCATTCCAGCAAAGGAACTTTTATTTCTTCATGCAATATTTGTGACGATGATTCCATGAAACACGATTGCAGAAATATTAGTCCCAGTGTAATGACATTATTGTTCCCACACTATAAACGTCTTTTTCCCAAAAAACCGTAATAGTCACGGATTTTTCCATTTCCGACAAATTGGCCTTCGGTCCAGTACTTTTTTTTTTGGCCGGAAAATAAAAGGGAGAAATCGGCGTAACGGCGTGGTCAATAGTTATCGAAGCGTTTCCCACAATAAAGGGCACACGTGAGCTCGTTGCGGGGTGTAGCGCCATGGGTTTTTTTACGGGGTATCCCTTACACGTCAGATCGACTCTCGTCAACGTCTCGTATTGCTTTACACGGAGGATTAAACCGTCAAGCTATTCGACGCACGACTGCGAGCAGACGTGTCTTGTCAGATTTTTTAACGCTCCTTTCCCCCTCGTTTCGCAAATAGATTTCAGGATTACCGTGATTCAATTCTATTGGATGCAAAGTGTAACAGAAGTATTTGTCGCTCGTTAAGATACATTACTACGTTTCGATTCTTTCGCAAGCTTTTCATAAGTAGTATAAGTCAGACTACAGACGACCGTTAAAAGTATACAGTTTAGAGTTTAGAGAATGAAACAAACGTTTCTTCATCAAATTTGTCATACAGTTTTTCGTTTGTCAATTAATTATTCATCGCAACAACGACACTCGATATTCATACAAGTAGTTATCTAATTTAAAAAGCCATTAATCGGAAAGATTTAATCCGTCCAGATTAAATATATTTAAATATATTAAATATATTAAATATATTTCTATCGACGCATCAACCATTCTTTCTACCCAGCCCTCACGAATCTTCAAATCTGCCATGCCCACCTTACAAAACAAAACTTCGTTGTCCATACGTCGAAATGAATAAATAATCGAGCAAATCGATCAATCCGAAGAACAATGCCGCTTTCCAGCGAAGTCCCACTCCTCCATATCCACTCCATATCGGTTCATACGGGAAAGAACTCGCAACGAACCAGCCAAATCCCCGTGCCGAATTTCAAAGCCGTCTCGATTTGGCCGGCATTGCGCAAGTGGAGACTCGAAAAATCTGACGTGTCCCGAATCTCGCTTAATTAATAGCCTTATAGGGCGGAGAAGGGCGCCGTTGCCCGAAGGACCCTCTCCGCGTTGCTCGCAGGACTGGTCGGCAAAGGGGGCACGTGCAGGCCACGTGTCGGTAAGAGGATATCCGTCCGTGCTACCCTAAGCGACCGCCTTCAAGGGAGAAAGATGGAACAAGGGGCACTGGCTGCGTTGCCTCTGGTCTCAGGTGCCTGTTGTGCCTCCTTCTTCGTTTCTTCTTCGTTCTCTTCCCTGCTCGCGGCGTTCTCCTCTTCAACGTGCGCGTACCGTGTAATCCTGGACCGAACGGAGGGGCGAGAACGGGCCGAAAATAAAAGAACGGTGCCACTCGTGTTGCTGCCGCTTCACCGCTCTCGCGTATGTTCGCGAAAATCGTTGATCCTTCGTAGAACTCGATCTTTCGCGCCTGATTGCCCTTCTGGGGAGCAGGAAATAGTTCTCGAACGATTACGACGATTGTCGCGATGGACGCAATTGCCAAGAGGATATTCTTGGATTTTGTGCGTACGTGTGTACGCGTTGTACGCAGTAGCGAATTCCGAAAAGGGGTGGCTGCCGACTTCTCTTATTACTGTTATTGTACTGCATTTTTTTATTGGCCATTGTGTAAACGCAGCGCGAATGTGTAAAAATGTTGTTTATTTTTAGCTACCCTTCTTCGATCGATCGATCAATCAATAGCTAGGTACGTTTGGCAACGATTGTAAAGAAGTGTACAGTACTGGTATTCCGTTAATCCATTTTACTGTAACATCGAGTCCACAGTTCAGGCGAGTTACCGGTATCACGAATCGTTCGAAAATAGGCAAAGCGATATTAAATCCCTATCGCCGTATCAACAAACACTGGGCCCTCAAAAATCGACAATTTGCCCGGCTGTTTGTTTATCCACGCGGATTAAGGCCGGTCTGCAAGTTGGACAGGCTGCGACCGCCTACAATCATCGTACACCCTGTTCACACTCGTCCAGCAACTGGGAAACGTCCACTATACAAAAGCCACTTTTCATTTTCCACCGGCCGACTGACCACTTTGGAAAATCGAGAAATCCTGTAATCCCAGCCGTGTCCATTGATCAGCACACGTTCCCCATCCAACTCTCTGTAGGGCTACACGGATTTCCGTTCGTGGTACAATGAAGGAGAAACATTTTTCCAGCGGGCCCAAGGGCAGAATTGAAGGAGCAGGCCCTTTTTCATTGTGGTTGTCGGGCGTGCGCGTGTAACCGGCCCGGTTTTGGTCATTCATCGTTCTCTTCTCTGACTTGCCGGGGCTGGACGCGTGCTTGCGGGCGAGACACGATTCCTGACAATGAGCACAATGAGCACAGGGTGGACCGTTTAGGGGCGAGCACCCCCCCTGGAGATTTGTGAAAAACGACCGCTCCCGGTAGAAATTGCCGCATTTCTCGAGGTCTGCTCTCCTTTCTGATCTCTCTATACCGGTGCACCCCCAACCACCCCCTCCAGAACGCTTGCTTTCCGACGACAGAGACTCGTGCCGGGCTGGTTGGTCTCGTTAGCGCGATTTAACTCTCGTTTGGTTCGGTTTCTGTTTGGCATTGGTTCTGTTGGGCGAACCGATCGATCGGTTGCTGGAAATTTGACCGATGCTCGGCGAACCGTGTACATATTCGGAATATGTAATTTCGTTTTTACGTACGATTACTGCGTTAGTTTTCTTTCTGGGTCGTTTAACGTTAGTGCCGTGGAAATATATTGTTGCTCGATTTTTTCGCGAAATAAACAATTTACTAAATGGGCAAGATATACTTTTATTTATTTCTGTCGTTTATAAGATCGATTAGTAACGATAATGCTCCTCGCGATAAAAACGAATTGGTATATGCAAATTTAACCGAGACACCTATTATATTTTTGTTTACCATTCTTACCCCATATTTACCTTCTCGCGACAACGAAATAGAATTCAATACCATCTCAAACATCGCAACGCTACAATAAATTTACACAGTCTATTTTCCCCTCTCGTACCTATCGCGATTTTCCCTCAGAATTTCGAACAAGCACGCCGGAAGCTCGCGTCATCACAATGCCACTCGTTCTTCCATCCTGCTTAGAATTGAAAATGCTGAAGGGTTTCGTTTCACCCGCGAGCTTCGCCGGTCTTTGACTCGCTTTCGAGAAGAAAATGACGACGCGGCACAGAGGAAGCGGAAAAGGGTGCACGTCGGCGTCTACGCGGTGGAAACGCGGATTCCGGGTCAAAGGGTGGAAAGCTTTTCTATTTCGTTCGCGTGCCGACGTTGCACGTTGTTCCCGGTGGAAATGCACTTTTTCCCGGCACGAGCAGAAGGAACACGCTTGGCTGTTCCTTTCGAGCACCGTTTAAATTCCTCCTCTGCTTCCTCCTACCTGCAGCGCTCAACCTTTTTATACGTCTTTTATACATCCAGCTGACGATGATTTCTTTGCCCGGCCACGACGAATGACGCTTCTGCCCGCGGCAACAGAAGTCGCGAGCGAATTTCCACCGGCAAGAGATCGCCACGTCTATGCTCGTACCGACAAGGCTAACGTTGCTCGCGAGCTTTCGCTGCCCGTTGAACATTTCGACGTGGATCACGACGAGTCCCGTCGATTCGGAGAACGAAAAGAGGCGATCGCCGTCGCCGAGGCAAAAGTTGGTCAAGGTTCGCCGTTGGTCTTTGCTCGAGTTCTGTTTTTAACTGGCATTGCGGAGAACAATGATTGCGACGTGGATATAATAACGTTACCCTAGTTTTGTATTATCTCTTTTGTGTTTTCAATGTTTTACCTCGTAGAAACGGAGAAGTCACGCGAATCTTTAACGAATCTTCGAATAGATCTAATATTTTGTACGCACAGCTCGGGCCGCGATTTGAAGAACTCCACGAAATCGTATAAAATAATTAAAATATCAGCGGATAGGCGAGGATGATCTCGTAGACTTTGTGAACTTGATTAATTCTGATCTCTGGAGAAAGCAAGATAAATGCATTATTACTGTACACATTTTAATCGTATCGAATTATAGAGATAATGAAATATCGGAGGTATTGCGTTCTCTCGAATTGTGGCTAACAGTAATATTTCGTATTGCATTCGCGATGGTATGTCGCCGCGTTTGGCAAACAGAAAATCGATAAACCACGCAACACAAGAACTCCGCAACGGTGTGAACTTTAATTGTATCGGGTTATTAAGAATATTCAGAGCGCCATAAATAGCTGCACGAACAGCTTCAAAATTTGATTGACAATACCAGGGGTCGAAGGAAGCGTAACCAAGTCGAAAATAACGGTTACCATTAAACACGAACAGAACGAGCCTTCGTTATCCCTTCGCTGCAACGCCGTGTCGCCGGTGGCGTTCATTATTGAACGCAAAATATCAATAACACTATTACGTCCCGACGTGAGCGCACCACGGTGTGATCGGTCAATTTATTCGCAAACTTAACAAAATAGAGCGGTAGGGGATTTCGGGTCGCGTTCTAACGCTCCTAGGAGAACGTATTGTGAGCCTATCAATGAACGAACACAAATTTTAACAGTTCATCCGGTTACGTTGATCCCGAAGGTATAAGCGGTTTCACGGCACGACCCCCGAAACGCAAGGTTTTCGTGGGCTTCTATGGGCCTTTCACGGGTCTCGTCGAGTCCCACTCATGGGGGGTTCTCAACGGGCGGGGCCCCATTCTCCATGGGGCGCTGGTGTTCATTGTACCGTCACTGCGTGTTTAGTACTCACGCGTCAAGTTAACAGCATCCCTCCCCTTCTCACCTTCTTTTTTCCATTCTCCCGTCTCTATTTTTTTCCATCGGCGATCCCTTTCCACGTATTCCGCGTTCTTCCGTCAACGTGTATACCCTCTATTGCCACGGCGACTCCAAGAGGTGAATGCTACGCAGTCGCCAACTGTTTCTTTATACGTTTTAAATACGGTGCTACGCTCGCGGCATTTCCGCCGTTCATTGAGACATTCGAAGAAACTTAAAGCGGGGACCAAGGTTCGAGGGGGTTGGTTCCGTATAAAATGAATATTGCTCGATAGTTTTGTGGATTGTTCACCGGTGTAAGTCGGAGGAAGGGTGCTGGGAATAGAAACGCGTACTTTCGTCGTTCGCTGAATCGCGATGTTTAAAGCGCTGTCTGAGTAACGCTACTGTTTGAAGCTTTCTTCTGACCACTCCGTTTCGAAAAACGAAAGAACGAACGAAAGAACGAGTCGTCGGCCAGCCCCGTTAATATTTCAGAAACTTCAACTCGGCGATGTAGAAAGTGTAAAAATAGTTGGCCGCAAACACTGGCATCAATGAAATAAATAATTCCGTTTTCCTCAATAACCTCAAGACGTCTTCAATTTATGTATAGTTAAATCGAGATTAACGTGCTCAGAAATTTTTAAAAATGCTGCTTCATAGAACGGGACGGATCTATCGTTCTCCTCATCTCCAGCCTAAGTTATCGTTGTCCACCGACGATTCATCATCTCTTGGAACCCAAACACGACGACACCAGAGCAAACAATTAAAAAAAAAAAAGAGAGAAGAAGAAGAAACTAGACAATCAAGTCCGAGAACCACTAGCACACTCCATTAACATGTTTTTCGGCAAACATTCGATTCTAATCTTATCAAGAAATATAAATGAGTACTGAAAACCAGCGACACCGGGTCATCGGCGACATTTTCGCGAATTCCATCAATCGCCAACGTTATCGGCGGCACGGCGGCACCAGGCGGTTTCCGTCTACGTTGCAAACGAAACCGGTTCCTTTTTATGACGGAATATCGGACGGACGGTCGTCGTTCGGTTTCAGCTGGTCGCTTGTCCTGTCTCTACTTTGTCTCTCTTTCTTACCGTCTGCCTCTGCGTTGGCCTGCTCCTTCGTACAAACCTGTCGCTTTTTCTTTCTTCTTTTTTTTTCACGGGGACGCAACACCGCCGGGAGAAGGAAGGAAGCGTTACAGGAGAAAAACGATGAAAACCAAACCCCCTTTTGTAGTATCTTTCGTCGGTGATCGAGGTTGGAAATCGATCCATTGAACGGACGATGCGGGGAATCGGTAGGGCCATCGCTACACTTCTCTCGCTCAATACGGTCCGAATTTGCGTCGGTTCAAATTAAAATAAAGGTCCTCCGGGTCAGCGAGATTAATGGTACGAATAGTTTCGCTTCACTGTCACTTGAACGCTCTATACCCATTAGGCTCGGGGTCGAAGGTGAGGATCAGGACACACATGGTCAAGAAACTTTCACACCTCGACGAGATTAACTCTCCTTCACTTTCTGCCCGAACATATGTTTAATCTAGATGGAACGTTACAATTAGGCACTCCCGTTGTAGCAGCGTGATCGTTGAAGAAGAATACGTGACACAGTTTAGACGAGTAGACTCAATTCTCTTAATTCCATGAATGATAAATACGTTGAATAAATGAAAATCTGTTTCCACTGAAATTTCCCCCCAAAAATACAAAATAATGCGGAAATAGGCCGGTTAATCCTTTCGATAGAAACATGTTATAAAGCACGTTCAATCATTCAACGCACAGTGTCGGTGCATCGTGAATCCCCCCACCCCTCCGAACAACACGGTTGCCGTACAATGACGAGAAAATCGTGGCCAAAAAGTCCTGAACGTTTTGTACAAAGATATCGCTTCCGTCCAAGTAAAAACACGAAGGCCGCCACTGTTCCAGCGAATTGACTTTCCAAAGCGCGAAATAAAAAGACCAGACCCACTGGCGACCGCAGAAAGCGTGGCCGGATGAAACTGGTCGCTCGGTTAACTTCTGAGTTCCCGTGAACGCTTCTGCAGCGCCCTTCCGTGTCGTGACGAAAACAAAAATCCAGGGCAGACGACGATTGACGGCTAAATGCGTCGCGTGACGAAAGGCAAATTGGTTGTTCATGCAAATGCCAGGTGGTTGGGTGGATCGCTGACCAAAACGTTTTGCGTCTTCTCCCTCCCCTCCCCCTCGACATATATGTTCTCAAAGTGGAGATAAGGGCCTGGTGTGGACAGTCCGCTTTCAACTTTAACACGAAAACGAGGTGTTTGCGGTGTTTGGTATTTACCTTAATCTCCCCGCTTTCAGTTCCCTTAATAGATCTGTCGACGCTGAAAATATGTTACCCGTCTGTACGATAAAATCGATTTTTCCCATCTTCCATTACCATTTCATTGAGAGGAACAATGATTCGCCAACCCCGATACGTTAAGTTCCCCCTGTGACATAACAAAACGCCCAAGAACCCGACGCCCGAGAGGCAGCAACTCGAAGGCGTTTGTTCAACGAAATCGCGTACGTAGCAGTCTACGCCACTGTGTGCCAAGCCGCAGTTCCCTCGCGCAGATACGGTTCTCCGGGGCAGCGGCGTGGAGCCAAAGTAGCCGTCGTAATGCGACAGACAAGGTGCAGCGGAACAGAAAGCGTGGCGTAGAAAAGGAGAGACGGTACCGGGTTCCGTGTCGGGGCGGGTCTTCTGGTTCCGTTGGGGCAAGAGAAGGGGGTGCCAGTGGGCGGTTCTACGCGGAACCGTGTTCGCCCCACCTACCGTCGCTATAGTTTCCACGGTTCCACCGCGTGGCGGCGCTGCCTCCGGCTGGAACCAGTTGCAGCTGTGCCGGTTCCCTCACTCCGGAACGCGGCTCCGACTCGGCAGACGGGCCTGTATTTACCGTGGCGCAGCGTGCTCGCGCGTACCTCGTTTTCTGGCATCGTACCTCTCGACGTGCCGTCGTGGTGTTCGTTGGATCCCGTCGTCGCTCCGTCAGAACGAGGCACATGCGCCATGAAACGGGTCTGACGCGAGTCCGGTCGTTCCTTCCGCGGAGCACAAACTGAGATCGATTCCCGCGCTGTCGATGCTCCAAGGACAACAGAACGGTGGTAGTACTCGTGTGCAGGTGCGTGGACTATAAGCCGGGTGTTGCTTCGTCGGTATTTCGCCCTTGCAAGTGCTTTTTGTGAACAGATCGGCTGGATGTAACGATGGAATCGGGAATTCCGCGACAGGTTTCCTCGGCCCGGACTGTGTCTGCGCGCGTTCGCTCGTCGCGTAGATGAACCTTCGTCCCGTTCGGTCCCAGTGATTGTGTATCAGTGAGGGGTGTACTTTCAATCTTGGGCCAACTGTCCCCACTTCGGTGCTTCCGTACTATTCGCCCCGAAATTGCATTTACTCGAGCGCAGCTGGACCCCGGAGTGTTTCTGTTTCAGCGAAATGTGCCCCCGAGGGCACTCGTTATCCTTTTGACAGACGACGATCAGTTCTGTCCGGGATCTTTTGCCTTTCGACGTAACCTATACATAGTAGAGAGAGAGAGAGAGAGAGAGAGAGAGAGAGAGAGAGAGAGAGAGAAAGAATCGCGAAGTTGGCAGTGACGTTGAAACAAATACGTGAGGGTGAAACTGAGGGCTGATAGTGGTGGAGGAGGAAGAAGAGGAAGCAGTAGAAGGGAACCTGCGCAGCGGACGCCATCTCCGCGTTATCGGCAAGCGGATCCCCCGGGACTCCCCCCCAAGCAGCTTCGGCATCGCGCACCCTCAGCGGGAACTACCCCGCGACAGCAGCCACCCTGATGGGAGTGTATGAGGAGCGCGCCCCTCCTACCACCGGCATGCACTGGGTGAGTGTCACCCCTCTCTGTTTCCCTCTATTCTTCGCTTATTGGTTGTGTACGCATCACGGAACCGTCGAGAAGGGCTCCCGTCCTTTGTCACGGTGGCCTCGATGATCTGTGGATGATGATCCTTGCCCGGACCCTTTGATCTTCTCCGACGTCTACCCTCTCACGAGGCTCGACACTTCTTCCGTTTCGAATCGAGCTCCTTTTTAGAATGTCGCAAGAAAACGGAAGATCGCGCCTTCCTGACATTTTCCACTGTACATACTACATTTTGGGGCTGTACACGGACATACGGTGGACACTTTATCTTCGGTTCGGGTTGAAACCGTAACTCTTCCGGGACGTTAGATTTTCAAAACTCCTTTTCCACAGTTTCTCTTCAAATTCTCACTTAAATCGCAGATGGATAGAGTCCGTCCAAGCGGAGTAAAAATTCTTTTATCAAAACGAAAAAATCACTTCGTCTTTAAGGTCTGGTATATACATAATATACCTAAGTGTCCTAATATACCCCGGATTAAAATATCTCGTCTAAGGCGGTTCACGGGAGTCGTAGCTGTTAATGGTAACGACTCCTGACCGGATAATTCGATTCAACGATTTTATTGCCGGCGATTCTGTCATCGAAATATTGCTGGTCGGACGAGTCCGCTTATCGGCGTCGGGACGGCCGACTGATATATTCGCCGGTTGTACGTGGAACGGGTTCCGCGGTTCGCGACGTTGTAGATCGTCGTCGACAGAAAAAAGCCCGCTGACGACAGGCATGCGTGTGCACAGGCCGGACGATTTGACGGATCGCCCCGAAGCTCGTGAATTTTTCGGGTGTCACCGGTCTAATGGATCGCGACACGCGAGGCTGAGCCGCACCCCCCGGTTTGTTAATTGATTTCCCTAGCGGAAGGGTTGGCGATTTCCACCGGTTAAAAGGTGCGCATTTTTCTTCTGCCCCGTTTTGGTTTCGTTTAGGGTTGAAGTACTTGGAATAGGGTGCGCGGAGAATTTGGGAAATTTTTCATCGTTTCGAATGACAGATCAACTTGGCAAGTTGTATGCGACAGTGGTGGAGAAATCCGCGTTACGTCTTGAATTCCTTGAGCCTTGAACCTTGGCTGTCGAATTAAACTTCCAAATGTATTGTACGGAGATCTCGTAACAGGGACGGTATTTTTAAGTCGGGGACACGATTCCAGCTCACGTCACGGCGACGCATTTAAAGTTTCCAAAATTAATCATGGTGCGAAAAAAAGAGTGTTTACGTTCACACGGCGACAAGAACGATTGTTGGGGCAAAAAATTCCTATTGTAACGTGAAATAATCGAGTTCTGGATTCTTCTTTTTGTATATTTTGATTTATGCGCCAGGCAGTTCATAAACTTGCTGCGCCAGTGGATGAAATCGTGTCGGATTAATCGGTGGAACGTGGATGGTCGTGATTTCTAATGGCGACGTTCGTTTTCCATCGCACAAGCGTTTCGTGCGGTTGTCGGGCAATGTACGATCAGTGAAACCGGCGTTCATCTTCGAGGAATGTTAATTCCGTTTTAAACGACTGCTGAATGGCCGCGCCGTTAACGGGTACACCTTGTAAACAAACGTAATTGATTGTTACGTGTCACCACGTTGGTCGCTAATTGAACCGATGCATTAACCTGCGGAGGTGGATGCAAAACGCACGCCACCGCATTGGTATCGCTCCTCTCGACGGTTACATCGAAACTGATTTTCAGACAAAATGGAGCGATTACTTTTAATCGAGATCTTAAGAATATTGTAACATTTTGGTTTCCCTTCGATCCATCGTATTGAATTATTAGATATTTTATTTGATCTACGAACAGTATTGATGATAACGGGGTGCACAAGTAATATTTGTCTAAACAAAAATGATAAAAATTAAATTCTACAATATTTTGCAATACAGTGAAAATGTGTTACAATGTTCTGCCTATCTTTCACCTTTTATAAAAACGTTTCTTGTTAGCGCATTGACTGCTTCACTTCCCATCTATAGATCAAACTTTATTAGCTCGTTCCCCCGATTTCGTATTACACTTCGCTGACAGCTCCCTGACACAGGCGATAATTTAACAACATTACGATTTCCCCGTGCCTCGAAATTCATACCTAACTTCATAAACAGCTCGGAAATGCAGAACATATGGAACGTCTATTATAGCGTCTCCCGTACGCTTCCCCTCGAGGACGGACTATTTTTCAAATCCATCGCGTCCCCTACCACCATGAATCTCAATGATTCACAAACAACACGACGCTTACAGCACTTCCGATAATTATGAGAAAAGTGGGCACCCTCGACGAGCCATGCCGCTGTCAAATTTATTTCTACCGCGAACCATAATGTTCATTGTATTCCGCTTGACAGATCTTTAAAATCCTCTCTCTTGGCCAACGGCAAAACACGCGAGAATCACGTCGTCAATATTTTGTTTACCGTGGCATCGTTGGCCGATTAAAGCTTATCGTGTAAAGTCCAAAAGCGCCGTGCGTTAACCGTCCTAATCTACTTGGAGCGGCGCGATTGTTTTATCGGCCGGCGCGGAGCGGCGCGCAGAACGTTGGCCGAATAGCGCGGCGTTTTCGAGCGTGTCATCGACGGCACCGGAGGCAGCCCGATTTTCTCCGCGGCATTGCGCAACCACAGATTTTCCTGCGCGCCTTTGTCCGCCCGCGAACCCGGCGCACGAATAATTCATCTCGCGACCGGGACCACGAGACTGCGGGCGAAAATAAATAACAATTCCCGCGACACCGACGTGAATTACGAGTTCGAAGCGGAGAGGGATTTTTCAAACGTCCCTGTTTGCGGTCGAGGGGAGTTATTCGGTGGGCTGGTTACGCGTTCTTGTTACGCGTCCCGCAAGAATATCGACTGCGTGGACGGAGGTGGCACTGGGATAGAGCACGAATCGTGATACTCTTGGAACGGCGTTAGATGTTGGGTAGTTAGGGAACGATGTGCTTGTTGTTCGCAGGATATCGTTTAATATAATGATCATTGTGGTTGCAGCAATGGAAGAGGATACCTTTGAGTTCTCTTATTTTTGGAGGAACTGCGGGTACTATATACTACCGTTCTGAAGGTAAAATTCGTAAATACGTTACTGCATCGCCAACAATAACCTCCCGACGAAACGTTTCGTCTCCCGGCTTGCAATTCTTCCTAGCAGAATATTTTCCTCGCGAACGTCGCGTCAATGATTACCTTCTCGCGACGAATCGAGAATACCACTGTCGCGTTAAATAATTAATCAATCAGACCGTTTCCATTGCCACCCCACGACGATCATTCCAGGCTGCTCCATTCTGTCTTCGTTTTCCTCCATTGGACAATGCTCGCTCCGTTTCGACGTTTCCCGAACTTTGAAAGTCATTCGCGCAACTGTGCTTGGAATATTCGTGGATCTGTCGCAGCTGGGTATCAGAAACTCCCGGTGTCTACACGAACCCGTGGCACAAAATCCCAATGCACTCGTCCTCGTTCGACGCAGCAATTTCCCCGGGTCACTGAGAATCCGAATTTGTGGACACTGGTTCCCTATCGCGGCCCTCGCGATTGCTGCAACGCTTCTAATCAGCGTCGCGGCGCAGGCGGTTCGATTCGGCGTCGTTTAGTCTCATGACGCCTTCGATCTTCCGCCATGCACGCGGCCGGACGCGTGCGTCAGCGTGGAGCCGGTCGAAGAGAGTGTGATTATTGTATCTTCGATGAGATAAGGCCGTCATGGCACGAACGTGTCTGCCCGTGATAGTGGTCCGTTTATGCCGGGAGTAATTTATTAGTCGGCCCTGCCGAGATACATGATATACCCGGCGACGCGCCGCTCCGCGTCGCGGGCTGAATGTTTGAAAAACGCACGCAGCGTCGCGGCACGCCGATCTTTCGATTGTTTATCGCGCCGGCGGAAGATTCTGCCCTCGTGAATTAATCCACGAGAGAGGAGCTTTCTCCGATTCCAGGCAGCAAATTTTGTTCGAGCCCGTCGAGCTCTCGTCGAATTGGAGTAATCAATTCGATTTCCTTCGTTCGCCCAGAAAAATTTAGTCGTTCCACGGAGCGCGTTTGCCATCCGGTTTCGGTCGAGGGTTTTCAATTATCGTGCGCGCGCTTAGGGACGGAGAATTGTTCGTATAGATATATTTAACAGATTAGATTACGCATAGAAATGATATGCGGCTCGCGCAGGAGGCGCTCGTTGCATGGATTTCATCCAATAGGAAATTAGCGAGGATGTGAATAAATGGAAAATCACGGGGTAGAACTCCGATAAGCGGTTAATTTGTTATGTGTAAGGAGTTTACAGCGCTCGCACCTACGATCCGGTGTCGGGGATTCGCGCTATAAGTATCCAGTTTTAGCGGAACAGAGAAATTCTTCTATCGCGATTCGTCAAAACAATATGCAACGGTTTACTGTACACGTCGGTAGAATTCGTGTTCGCAATCCGCCGGTGGGAACTTCGTTCCACGCAGCTGTTTCTACTTTTCCCGGGACAAGTGTCTGCGATATATTCACATTTCGTCGGCCCCTTGGGACGCCGCTCGAAATTTTTGAATTGCGCATCGGACCGCGATCTTCGTGAACCTCGAGAGAGAAGTTTCCAATTCTTTTTTCTTTTATCTACCGTGTATTCGCGTCAGAAATACAGGCGAGAAAATGATTTCAAGGTAATTTCCGTCTCCACGGGCATCGACGTGTGTATCCCGTGGTTCAACGTTCAGCAGAACTTGCGAACGAACCTTGTCGCGTACCGTCGAAACGTTTATTCGCGCTTTCAACGGGCCGATCGCGGTTTCGGGCGTGATTAATTGCAGTCGAATCGTACGTGTTGGCAGCGAAGACTCGATCTAAATTTTCGCGCAACGCGAAGTGGACGACGAGGGAGGGAAAGCAATATCTCGGGGTCAGGTCGCGATTCTTGGCCTGCTCGGCGTGCCGCCGCGCCGCTCTGTGTCCCTGCGTATCGTCGCCTTTTAGCGTTTAAATAATCGTTCTCTGGTGTCCGGCGCAAAGTTCCGACTTGCACATCTCTGTCTCGGTTCGATAGAAGAAGTTGAAGGTTCCATTTTTTTATCGAATGCCTGCCCGCCTTCGTCGAACCGCTGAATTGATTGGTGGATCGGAAGCGTTGCGCTTGGATCGATTTTCTGTCTGTCGCGATGATTTTATGGGAGACGGAGGTGAGTTCCTCTGTGACGTAGGAGTTTTAATTGAATTGCACGAATTGGAGAAGGTTCCGAGGACTAACGACAATTCGTTCGATCGGGGAATTGTTTATCCGAACTTCTTGAGGGATATTAATAGAGATTATGTAAATAGGATCGGAGATTCTGGCTCAAGGTATGGACTGTTGTTTCATTATTTTTTATTGCAATTCAGCGGTGTTTGTATTACTTTATCGCGCGCCGGCAGAAATACCATTGGTCGTTAATCACCGTTCATCTGTGCGGTCTGTCCTGGCATGAAGCAGAGAAGAAATCGTGTGGAACGTACGTTCCAAGTCGATACTTCGCAAGAAATAGAGGATCGGTGAAAACGAGCGTCGGTTTTGCTATCTGGCACTCGTTAATTTCGAGTTTTCCGTGCGAGCATCGTGCAAAAAGTGGAAAACGGCAAGAAAATTCCGACGATAAAGAATACCGCCCGGTGGTTCAAAATGGTCGATGTCCCGGACGCATCGACGTTATTCGTCATTTCTCAATTTCAGTTACGTATTCTTTTATTGCACGGCAATCAAAGCGTTTCCTACCGTTGCATCTCGATTCATCGAGCGATTGCGCAATACAAAGTACCGGATGAACTGCAAGGACAAGAGTATTCGTTCTCTGTTCCAACCACGATCCTTTACGCCTCTTTTTAAGGACAAAGAAAATTTATCAGGGTAATTCGAGGTTGCGAGTGTACAACATCGTTCGGCACTCGGCTGATTCATCGAAATTGCAAAACACGTGTGTCGCAACGACTGGCAAAATCGGAATAGATTCGTGAATTAATATTCATGGCGATCGGCGTTGTGCTCGATGGACTTGAGAAGCAGAGATCCGTGAAGATTTGAACCGATCGACGGTCGAAATCTCTTAATAATATTAATTCAGACGTACAAGTAGCAGCTCGGTACAAGTTTCCCATTATACAATGTATAGTTGCGCAGGCTGGTAACGGTGGTATTCGTATAATTAGTCGATCCGAAGAAACGAAACTGTTTTTCGTCGCGATTGCCTGCCTCGAACTTGCATTCGCTTCGAAACAATGACGTACCTGTAAAATGTACATCACGACATATTTAAAGATATTGATATTACAACAAAAAGTGTAACGCTAACCACGATCTCCTCCCATGCTTGAAACAAAATTCTAAGCCACAATTCAACAAAATACATTATCATCAATCCTCAACGACAGCAGCGTTTCTACGAAAGGGGTTGCATTTACATTACATTTACACCTATATTCGACGCTACTCTCCTCTCCTGACACCACCTTTCCTTTCGCATCTTTTTATCCTCCATTTCTTTTTTTCCCCCTTTTCCTTCCTACCCCATCGTCGCAGCGACCGTGGCGGAACAGTAGCACACGAGTAGCTACGGACCAATATTTTTATCCTGTCGCTAGTGGCCGGGGTCCGGTCGATTGGTAGCCGTTCGCCGCAGAGAAGTGCAGATAGCGGAGCAGTTTATCGGTTCTCTGCGGTGTTAAGCGTCGCCCACGCGTTTTAAGCGAGAAACCACAGGCTGCAGCCGTTCGCCGAGTGGACGAGGCTGTTTATTGTTATCACTATCATGACCGGCCAAGGGAAGCTGATACGGGGCAACACGGGACGCGCGTGTTTGTAGAATCGACGGAGGCCGAAGGAACGAGAGAACGGGAGAGGGACGCTGGATCACTCTCGCGCGAATTTCCTGGTCGTTTTTCTCCGCTCCGATTTCTTTTTTGGTATCGGCGACTGCAGGCGCCTACGATCGGTGTAGGTGTTTGATTATTTGAATATTCTTGCCCCATGCACATTTCCAACGGATTAGAATTCGACGTTTGCGGTATTGATATCCGGCGGAAAAACCATCCGTGCGTTCGATCTTTACGAAATCTTAGCGTTTCGTATATCGACGAAGCGTTCCAATAATTATTGTCCCCGTTTCAACGAAACAGCGATCTCCGTTCCTATTACATCGAGTTCCTATACATTCTCGATAGAAAATGATTTATTCACCGTCTCCTCTGCGACAACAATCGACGTCTCAAGCTTTCGAATCGTTCTCGATCAATTTTACCAGCTTCTGCCGCGCGGTCCTTGAAACTTTTCCCGCCGTGGAACCAGACCTGCTTCTCACCCTTCTAGGACATAGAGCACGGCTCGATTCTCGCGCAGGTTTTCCCATGGCTGCGGCCGCGGTTAATCCGCCGGCTCGGTGTTTTCCAAACGAGGGGAACGATCGTAGAAAAATTCTCGACGCGCTCGCCCCTGATTCACAACGGATCGTTTCTCGTAAATCATGCGAGATCGTGCCGCGTGACAAAAAGGAAAGAGAAAAGAAAAAAGGGATCGCGCTCCAATTACCCCGATTTCTTGGCCGCGAGAAAAGAAGGAAAAAGTCGCAGCTCGAGAAAAAGAGCCGCGCGACCGGCGCGTATTTCGACTTTGTTGATCGCGCGCGTTTTCTGCGCGCACGCGATAAGCCAGCGTGAAATAAATTACGCCTTGGACACGGTTTCCAGAGATATTTCACGGAATTGCCGCTCTCGCGTCTGCGTATAAATTCACGTATTATTTGGCTCGATCGACGGAATTCTGCACGCGCGCCCCGTGGAAACGGGGAAAGGATTTCAATTGGATTCTGCGGAACAAGCCCGCGGCGATTGATTTACCGACCGGCCTGTTCGCCGATTCATTAATCTGTTTATTGTTAAAATTATTAAACGCGCCTGGACGTGGCGGGGTATCCGTGTTCGTACGGTATAGAAAGTTCGCCGGTCTCTTTATATTTCGTCACCGTGCCGCGGTTTGCAGTACACTTTTGGAATTTTACGGTATGACAAAGCTGTCGTGAAAGTTGCTTCACGGCGATAATTACCGCGAGGTATACCGATGCGACCCTCCTTTGCTACTTAGAAATTCCATTCGTAATCTACGCGAGTCAATTGGTCGAACCTCGACATCGGAAGTTTTTCCATTATCGATGGTCATTTTAAGACCGTGCACGCCTCTAACTTATTTCCATAACACACCTCCATGATTTTCGAAAGTTTCAAAAGTTCCCCGCGCGTTCCCAGTTTACGGTTAAAGGGCTCTGCATCTCTGTCGCCATAAGTCTTACTAACATCTCCGCACAGATTTCCCGGAGACGCGAGGACGAACCGTTCTTATCAAACGCGAAGCCCTGTCACGACGTTGCTACACAGAACGCTCTTATCTCCGGTCGCGACGGCTCGTCTAATTCCACAGAATCGAACGAAACCGACGGACAATGCTCGTCTCATAAAAAGAGGGGCGAAAAGATGAAATATATAAGAAAGTGCATGCACACGCGCGGCATGCGCAATCGATGAGCGATATCTCGCGAGCAGGTTTCGATGCAGCCCCGGCTGTCGTACAAATCGTGCGGCCGCCGAGCGACATTTCTGGTGGCATTCTACTGGCTTTTCGTGCCGGCATCCTGACTGATTCCGCGCTCGTTATTTACTTCACGTTTCGTGAAAATGAAAAAGGCGGAGTCTTGTGCAAGTTAGAGCCGCGGTGAAAGTCTGTTTTGCAGTCCGAGCACCGGCCTCCTGGCAGGTCCACTCTCGAGATGGATAAGGATCTCGCGAATGGAGTGAAGATCGATCGACCGGTCGCGCTGTTTCGTGGGAAATTTATAGGATGCCCGTATCGATCGTCTGCACGCGCTAGCTACCCGCCGCTGCGCTTACGAAATCGACGATCGGGGAAATTCTGGAAATGGGAACTCGACCTGCCTTCGCTGGGGTCCGCGGTTCGCGGAAATTTCACGGTTCGATGTGGACAGAAGCGTCGGCTCGCTTGTTTCTCCTCTTTCCTATTCGTTCGCTCGCGATTCGCTGGGTAGTAAAATAGGCTGCGAACGTCAGACAGCTAGTGGTATATACTTGTTTTAAATTGAAAGCAGGAAGGCGAAGGGTTAAACGTGGACAGATTTCATCGCATTTTAATTGCACTCGAACGTCTCGCTGCTTCACTGTAATCATCGTCTCCGCCGGTTTAGCAGACACGCATTCTTCACGACGTTATAATTGCTGGACAATTTGAATGACAATTGAAACGCTCCCTTCGGCGGAGTTTTCTTTGACGCGGTCGTTCGTGTTCGCACGATTATTAACATAATCAATTAGTCTTGCCGTTATGCGCGGATCTCTAGGGACGAGGAGGCGTTGATACAATTGCCAATAACTAGTCCTTCCTTGTCGTTAAATATTGCAACAATTTACGCAACATGTTATTCTCCATCTGTCTAACACGGTTGTAAGCGAATAATTAATGTTACCGTAAAGTCCAATAACAAACCGTTCATCACTCCGGATAGCTTGTAGTGACGATTGTCTACCAAAGAAGGTTCTACAAAAGATTTCACGGTGCGACGTGCACGAACGGCAATACGGAGATGCGACTTCCACTTCTGTTCGAAATGGAACAACTCCATTATTTGCATTCGTTGTTGACCGACAAGGGGGTGAGGTTGGGAAATCTCGTTGAGGCGCGTCGAAGGAAAAACGACGACCTATGTGAGCCCCGAGGAACATCTTCGCCCGTGGCTGCACCGGTGTGCATACGACTCGGCACAATAGAGTGTTAAGAAATGCGCCTCAGCGATGGAAAAAGCGTGCATTGTTCCAGTGCCGGTTAATAATGACATTAAGCGCGGTGCAATATATGAAAAGCCGGTTGACTTCTTGCATGATGCACGGGCGTTATCGCGCGACGCAGTGCACGCTGCTGAACCCATAAACGAGGAGAAGTAATCTTGATGGTCCTTTGCCGAGGCTGCATTGTTAGAGTATCGCTTCAGAATAATCGAGTACTGCGCCAATAACGCGATACAAGTAAGGGTAAATATTTGCAATTTTGCTGCTATCTTTGTATCATTTTTTCCGGCAATTTGTCGAATGGATTGAGACAAAAGGAGCATAGAGAAACGGGGATGCTGTTATCGAAAATCAATTCGGTTATTTAATATCATCAAACGCCAGGGAAATGTTGAGAAGTGCTTATCGAACTTATCAAATTTTCCAAAACAGTTCGAAAAGTCTAAGATGATTAACGCGTCAAGCCAATGATACAGCGAATTCAACGGGATCGTTCGAGAATCCCATAGCAGCACGGAGAATCGAGTTCACCACCGCAGGGTGTCGCCGCTGGAACCGGCGGCAAGAAAGTCGCCCAATCAAAGTTCCAATCGAAGCTTAATCAATGATCTTCGAGCGAAACGAGCCGCGATTACCCGACAGATTATACGCCAGAAGCAGCGAAGAGGGACGCCGTCGAGACGCGCGTTCCACGGATTCTTTCCGCGACCCGGTCTATTACATAAGAAACAACGACCGTCCACGTAATTGTTACGTCGCACCGCGAAAATTCACCGTAACAAACGAGCATGGTAATTTCTATTAGTATCTCCTCGCGACAGAACACGGTGTTTCGCGCGTTCAGTCGCGCTTTATCCGATCGATCTAGTACGCAGATCCTCGTCGATCGATGAATCGGCACGTAGATAAAAAAAAAGAAGAGAAGCCATTAGCTCGATCGGAGAATCGGTGCACGTGTCTCACCGTGGCACGCGAATTCGATACATTAATTGATAGAAACTGGGAAAATACTCTTCGCCATTCGCTTGATCAACGGAGCCGTTTCTTTCAACCCCTCGCGCTTGCGAGGTGTCTCCAGGCTTTCGAGGTTCTGCGTCGGGAAAAGGATGTTCTTGAACTCGTCAACGGGACCGTCGCCGTCGAGCTCGAGATCTTCACGACGCTCTGTTAGACAAAAATGAGCCACCCTCGGGCCCCGATCGCAAATGCGCCGCTCCGAGGGAGATGCAGTAAATATCGGTATCTGGTGTCGTAAAGCGCGGCCGTCGGTTTTCCACGGGTGAGTCGCGTGGAGGTATCGCGAGCTCGAAAGCGAGAAGGAAATGGGGAAGAAAGGGTTCCCATGCGAACGAAGAGTACACGTACTATGCATGTAGAGAGAGAGAGAGGGAAGGGGAGAGGAAAGAAGGAAGGAGAAGGGAAGAAAGAGGGCGACGGAGACAGAATAAGAAACTTTGCCGAAAGGTAGAGAAAGAGGCGTAGGGGAAGAAAGGGAGGGACAAGAAAGAGAGGACCAGGGCAGCTCGCCACGTAATTTATGTCTCGAGCGCACCGCGGTACGCCGCAACCGCGTTGACAGTTGAAACACGGCGGCAACTCGGATTGGTCGGCTCCGGGCGCCTTATAGGGTTGCTCACATGCGCACACCGCCTTACGACATCCATCAGAGGCGACCGGCTACTGCCGTCAGCATGCCACTCTTTATCTTTCTCCTTTTCTCTAGCCCCCTTGCCCTATGCCGATGTCAACCGAGCCGTAATCCGCTGTCACTTTGGATACCGTACCCCCGTCGCCGTCGTACTCCGGCGTATATACACCTAGTGGGTTGTTGTCCTATTTCGCCTATTCCGGTTGTCGGTGCTGCGTCCAGGAGGCGAACAGCGGCACGTCTTACCCCGCGACGTCTTCCGGCGAATGTCCTTTACGGGGTCCCTATTCGTTCACTTCCCGGGAAAGTGTCTTCGCCATCTTCGGCTACGCCGTTCGTCGGTCGCTTTTATCGACGAGCTTTTTTTTAATACTTCACCCCCGTCGATGGAAATTACAGGTTCTCGACGGCGCGGACCGGTCTACAGCGTTGGCGTTGGCGTTGACGCGGCGTTTTTCGACGTCTTTTGTCTTCCTCGAGGCGGAATGTCCGAGGGCTCGTTGATCCTTGACCTTGATCGATGATTTTCAACGATCCACCTTTTTTCCGCGGGCACGGCGCAGTTCCTTATTTCGCGGGCACGTTTCGTTTCGCCGCGACGTCGTTGCATGTTATTTTCATTCGAGCACATCGGCCGTGTTTCTTTCCCGATTCGAAAGGCTAGATTCTTTGCCGTCGCGTTTTTCTGTACGCCCAAACGAACCGTGAAGAGTGAAAGATCGTTGCACGACACAGGCGGTCGTGTGCAATCTTTCGACGCCGCGACAGCGCGGTTACGGTTCAATTCAGGCTCTGGAGTTTCCTTTTTTCCACGGAGAATATTAAGAATAATATATCCGTGAACGGTGTTCGAAATATATGTTTCTGTTTTCCTCGGATATTTGAATCGTTAGCCTTGCGAGTATGTATATTGGCGGTGAATTTAGATTGCTTCTAAAGTCTTGCACTCGATATTTGTTCCAGCAGCCGGCCAGCTCGCAGGAGCGTGGCAGCGGCTTGGCTGTGGGGCGTCAAGGGGGGCCCGGCATTGCGGGGGGGCCCGGAGCAGTGGACCAGGCGAGGGACCTAAGTCCCTGCCTCCCTGCGTCTATGGGCGACGCTGCACGACCTACCACCTTACCGTGCAGTCCTCCTGCCGCTCACCATCACGGGCCCCATCATACGCCTCTGCATCAGACCCACTGTGGCACCAACAATAACTGCTACGACGGACCTACCACCCCCTACGACTCTAGGGATTACGATTCCCCTGGAGGTTGGTTATTTAATGGAACACTCTAAATCCAAATTTTCCTCGTAACACTCATTCAAACGTTTTCACTCCTTTGTCCAATACGGAAGAACAGCCGGGCGAAAGTAATATTAAATAAGATAGCACTATATCCCCCCCTAGCAAAGTGTGATACAGTATAAATGTGTATGTATATAGTAAAGCAGTATATTTAATCGAATTATACGTTGAACTTTGAACCAGGTTGCCAGGAGTACAGGAACAACAACAACAGCAATTTCGAAAACCCCAGCGACTTAACAATGCCCCCACAAACAACGCACCACCACCACCACCATCACCATCACTCGCACCTGCACTCCCAGACTCACTCGCAGGAGCAACAGACCACTGAACATTTACACGCCATCCCAAAGTTGGAACCGCCACCCACCCCGCCGGCGCAGTCCGAGGATGTTCCGGGGGTAGTTTGTGCCGGATGTGGTCTCCGTATATCCGACAGGTTTTACTTGCAAGCGGTGGACAGGCGGTGGCACGCAGCCTGTCTTCAGTGCTCCCACTGTCGTCAGGGTTTGGACGGAGAGGTCACCTGTTTCAGCAGGGACGGAAACATTTACTGCAAGAAGGACTACTATCGGTGAGTTCGCCTCCACGTTCATTACGGTGATTAACCCTTGACTGGTGTACTGGCGCCTGTTACGTAACCGGTCGTGGTCTATTTCGTGGCGATAGTGAATTATCTTGGAACGGTGACGGACAAATGGGGTTTTTAGTCAGTTCTATCGGTCGAGGGTTGATACTCAAACACATTGGGGAAGTTAAAAATTTTTTACTATAGCTTCTAAGGTCAGCTGTCTGATCTGTGCACCATTTTTTAATTGCAATTTGACAAGAGTCATCGTCATAAATTATTATTATTATTATTATTTAGTTATATTTATCTATCGCGCGAACTCTGTCGAATATGCAAATGCGAGATCTCTACGGAACTAGAGTATATTTTGTATTAGCGTAAGTTACGCGATTTATGTGCAATTATAACGACAAGAGGGACTCGCGTTAATTAGTCAGGGTATTGGTATTCAACTTTCAGCAAAGACACCATTCGACGTCAAATAGTAGATATTATCAGTAGATTCGAATTTTATGCTCCAATTTGCTCGCAGAAAAATGCGAGGAAATAATTTAGAATCTGTCCGTACAAAAATTCCACCAGCTTCATTAACGTCAGGCTGATCCAGGCCTGTCTATTAATAAGCGGCAAGTATTTATCGCGAAAATAAAGCTTCTAACCTACCATTAAGGATTCGCAACGATCATCAATAAGGATCGACGAGCCGAATCGTTAAAGCGGCGTTTCGATGGTTTCTCGGTCTTATTGTTGACGGGTCCACGAGGTTTCTAATGCTTTTGCGCGACGACACGTTCACGACGCGCGCGGGCGCATTAAATAAATTATACGTCCCGTATCTGTTCCGTCCCCTTTGTCCATCGATAGTAATACCCACGCCCGTGGTTTACAACTGTATTTATATCAGCATGAATCTTCATGCGGTCGGTTCGTCATTTTCTCCGACGGAGCAATTAAACGGAACCGCACAGCGCAGTGTCTATGGCTTTTTATCGACATTCGGTTCCATGGGAAATCCGTAACCCCGCGGTCAGTTTCGTATCGTTGCCCCCGAGCGACTTATCTGCGCAGCCTCGACGATTCGTCGCGACTTCGATTTCTGGAATTGGTTCCAATAATTCTCCCGTGCAACTCGATATTCCTTCGACGTTCGTTTGCTCGGCGCCGAATCTACCACCGGCCGCGCCAACCCCGCGATGTAAAGCGAAATGAAATTCGTCGCTCCTCCGGATGCGACACATCCCCCCCTATTTTATGTATCCTTCAGCGTCGACTCTATTTTCATCGACGAGATCTCGCATTAGTCTTAATTTCCGCGATGCGCCGCACAATCCCAATAACGATGCGGGCAACAGAGTTATGCTCGTTACACGCGGCCAAGAATAAGCCGGGTCCGCTCGTCACGACGGCAAGTCAACCGCGAACAGGCAATTTCTGTAATGCGATGAAGCGTAGTCCGAGGACTACGCGATTTCAGAACGGGCTGTAACGTTTGCGCAACGTTACGACGCGACGAATATCCTCGGTCGTGACGATAAGGGCCCGCCTTATCGACGTGCACGCGATCGACAATAAATTACCGCTGCACCGAGAGGCGAATCACGCATGGAGCAACAAAAAATTATCGTGATACAGCGCGGAAAACAATGAGATACCGCGCGTTTATATAAGCCCCCTTGACTTTCCTCCGACGAAAGCACGCTATTTCGAGAACGTCGTTACTGAACGTTGAAGCGAGAAGAGGAGCTTGACGCCTCGTATTTGGTTAATTTCGCGTGCAACATTCACGGAGAACGTGCAGGCTCTCGTAAACAATTATCCGCATGCTCGCGTTGCTAAATATTTCGTACAAGTTATCGCTAAGTTGCGCGTCGTGACACGGCTCGAAGACGATTCGAATCTATGCGAGCACCGAGGCTAGACGTCGGAGAAGACGTTGGCGCAGAAGCGAGAGTTACAATTCCGGGAAACGAAAGGACGAACCGTCGAAAGGTACGCGGGCCGTACAAGTGTCATCGTCATCGCGATAATGATAAATTGCGCAAGAATATTCATCACACTTAACGGCACCTATCCAGAACCAGGAAAATGCTTGTTCATGCGATCATCCTCGTCCTGTTGTCCATTCTATTCGAGCAGTTCCTCAATTATTTAGCCGACTTTCACCCTCGAGGTGTAATCGGCGATCGTGAGTTGCGCAATCGTGGGCGATTTCCTTAGGGCAGGAAAAGTATCGCGGTAAAACGTTCGGCAGCTCCGTGAATTCCGTGGCTCCTTTAACAGGAGACGAAATCTCTGTAGTGCCAGGTGCGAACTTGCCGCGGGCACTGAAGAATTCCCTCACGTTTCGCCGGTGTGCCGGTGATTTCCATTTCGAGAAACAATCGCGCCCTCGACGCGCGCTCGGGCACGCGGAAATCACCTGTCTTCCCATATTTCGCGCCCGTTTCAGACATTAATCCTCGTCCGTGAGCGGAGCCGGTGGCGATCTTTTAGGATGAAAATCGCACGCGAGCCATTTCGATCCACATCGAGCGATACTTCCGCGTCGGGTTCCCTGCCCGTTTGGACAGATAACGTTTTTCTTGATGCCGGGACTTGCGGAGAAACGGTCCGCTTGAGTCAGGAACTCCATAGTTCGCGAAACGCTTGATGGGTGGAAAAAAGAGAATCGCGTTTCGTAATCTGAGGTGTTTTGTAATACACCTGCCCGAAGGTGGTCTAACTGGAAGGATGATTCGTTTAAAGATCGAACGTGCGCCAGAAAATTCGTCGGACGGATATTTTTACCCCGAGCGTTGCATGTGCGACAAAAAGAAAAACCGCTTTCATAAATGTATCAATCGCGCGACAATCGCCAGAACGAAACACCGAGTTCGCTCGCAAATCTCTGCCCTTCCTCGTTCGCCCCGAAAATGAAAATATCAAAGCGGCGTACGTATCGCGATCTCCGTATCGTTCCTCGTAGCACGCCGGTTTCTGGTCGATCGCCGGGCGAAATAATTTAAAGGTTCATGCTGGAATATCTGTGGGGAACGCTGGTAGAGGGACAGGGAACATCGTGTTGGGCCATGGAGGAGAGGCCTCACACGGCGCGGATATTAGCGTACTCCCTCGCTCTGCTCGATTCGCACACACGGCTGCTGGCTACATACGAACTGGCCAGTCCGTGGACTAATGGTCACGACTCGACCATTTACCTCCGGCGAAGCGTCGATTCTTGATAAGTAAATCACCGTCGATCTACATTTCACGAGCGACGGACGATATATATACATGTGCAACGAGGCTGGACGTCATCGCGAATAGCGCACTTGCATCGCCATCCCCGGATGTTCCACGATGCACTTGCTCTCCTTCCTTTTTTCTTCTCACAGCCACCACCGTGTGCCCCTCGACCTCTCGATTCGTTTTTCATGGCTACTTAATTAAACGACGAATAGGATTCTATTGGGAACGGTGTTTCGATTGGCCGTTCGACAATGATGAATACGTAGCGCGTACCGGGGCCGGGAAGTAGAACGTTGGATCGCGAATTAATTAGGGCGAATTTTGTCGATAATTTAGGGCGGGCGGTCGAACAGTTCTACGGAACAACCCTTCTCTTCCTATTTCGATTTCTGTACTCGTGTGGAATGCAGTTTCTTGCTCGGTGGTTCGCGATGATTCCAAGGGAAATTTCTTCTGGCCGCTCTTACTTAATCAAGCTAGATATTTCGAAACGCCGGACTAACAGCAGACGTAACAATTTTACAGTTATTTGTGGTTCAACATATGGTCCCGGAGATACTAGATAAGGGTGATTCATTATTACATAAATCATTAAGCACATCGCGGAGAGACTGTAGCTGCCCGACACGAGCGAGCCGTGGCAACCGAGCTGCAATTTCGGTAGCCAGACGCCCAACAGAGGCCCCTTTTGCTCGTTCCCCGTCCTCCGTTTCCATGCACGCTTTCTGCCCGCTGGTGGACGCGGTGGTATGCCTCGAAAATCACGCCAGCCGATCTCGGAGTCCACGCTCGAGATCCCTCGGGATAAGGGTCTGGTTTTATCGCGCGAACCAGAACGCGCGAGTGAAGACACCCTGCGACGGCGACCAGATTAGAGTTCCCGCAGAAAAGAAGCCGCGAGTAAGTCACTGAACGCGCGTTTTGTCTATTCCGGTGTCGCGTCAGATTCCAAATATCGAGGCTGCGGGAAGAATTTATTGCATCAATCCATCCTAGCATTCCAATCGTATGGAATATTCTTGAAGCTTTGCCGGAGGAAAGTTAAAAATATTTTTCACGCTTTTTAGGCTACAAATTGTAGGTCGGCAATTTGTTCATTCGGGAATATTAATTTCGTTTTCTGTGACGGAAATTCGTACGACTTTAGAGTAATTTTTAAGGAAAGTACGACGGCAAAAGTAGCCGCCCCTAGGTGTAAACTATTAATGATTAATAAACATCTGTACACACTATTTGGTTGTCTAACAGTGGAACAAGTAAACCGAATACACAGTTGTGTTGCAATATGATAATGAGGTCTGGACGAACGGGTTTCCATCGAACCACGGTACCCCGATTAAAATACGAAACGGAGAGAAACGGTATTCCTGTTCTCCGCAGGGAAGTTGGACGCGTTTCCCATTGTCGCGCGGGGTAGGAACTTTATTTCGCGGCGGATAGTGTGTCGGCGTTACGCGATATCTACTAGGAAAAGGAATAAATTTGTCGCGGCTGCGATGCGCGCCGCGATTCCCCGTGATTTACTCGCGCGGCACTCGTAAATTAAACCTTGAAATTTGAGAACGCAGATTTCCCGTTGATGCGATTGTGCAAGACGTGCACCCCCCGGCTTTTTGCACGCGCTCGGATCACGTTGATTCGTCGTTTCGTGCCTGAGATGCAAACGTCGCGGTCGCCGATTACGCGACCACTCGCAGCCCTCTATGAATCAGCAACCGGTGGATCGACGAACCCCTTTTCGATAACGTCGTTTACGGACGCGGAATCTTCCATACACAACCCCTTCCTTGAAGTATAAAACTGGGCTCGAGTGACGGGAATAACAAAACAGGTAAAAGAAACGAAAGTCTGTCAACAATACATTGGTAGGACAAAATGAAATCCGTGATATTCAGCTGAACAAATTATCGGCTCGCACCCTTACATCACAGTGACCCAAATCTCAGACTGTTTTACCGTTCGTCGAGTAATTTCAATTACAAACTACCCTCCAAAGAGAAACGTAGATGTTCAATCTGAGAGAAACTACCCCCAAAGGGTATTCCAGGATTAAGAAGCACAGACATCTAATTCGATGCAGAAGACGTCGCGTCGCGTCGACGTCGGGGAGACGCGCGCCGTCGCGCGTCGAGCAACCCTTACGCGCGAGCAAGCAGACTGGGACACGTTTCTCTCCTCGCGGACCTGGTACGCGCGTGCACGGTCGCGCACACAGACGCGTCATACAAGAGTGACAGACAAGATGGAATAGCGCAGACATCCCGTCACGACACGGCTTCGGGCCCAAAACCCTTATCTCCCTGGCTCGCATGCACGATCTCCTGTTGTCGCCGCGTATCTGGCGTGTCGTTGAGGCTGCTGTCGCCGCGGCCGGTGTTATTAGACGGTTTACGTTCGCGTGTCCGTCCAGTGAACCCGGCTTTACGCGCGTGACACCCTTTCGTAACTCTCGCGCCACACCGGATCGGAAGGAATTATTTCCACCAGCCTCTGGCGAACGATCGACCGATCTAACGCGACCATCCGTCCATACGGTCGCGAACTTTCTAGGATCGAGTTTCTGCCCGATGGTTGATCGATGGAATCGAAGCTCGGGTTGCGGTGACGTCGATGGTGTTCGACGCGGTTCAGCGGAATTTTAGGGTAGCTCCCCGCCGAAACGGACAGTCGTTACTCAAAATTGAACGAACAATCGTTCGCTCGATAGTCACGTCTTGTCGCCGCTCGTCCAGTTCTTAGCGAAAAACGACACCGAAGCGAGAAACAAAGAGCACCCCTTATCCAATTCCGTCCGGATCTTGATACTTCGACGTCGAGCAGGATATAATTAGCGAGGGAAGAAAGGAAGTAAGAGAAAGAGGAGAAAAGGGAAAGGGGAAAGGGAGCCATCGGTAACAGCGGTTTAGAGTCGAACGTAGCACAGGTGCTCTGCCCCAGGTTATCCGTCTTATCCGTTTCGTTTCTGGACGAGTGTCGAGCGGCCTTAACGAGCCACTTTCCAGCGAAATATGGATGCACATTATACATATATCCACTGGCAGACGGTAGAACGTCGAAAGTGGCTGGTCACCTCGCGTGTTAGCTCGGCCCGGCCCGGTGGTTTCGTCATAAAAATTGCTTGCGCGTAAAGAGATCGTTGCTCTAGGAGCTTCCTGGATTGTTCCGTTTCTTTCTCCGCTCCTCGCCCCGTGCACGGCGTCGACGTAGCGTTCTGTTCGAACGTGGCACACGGTGTTCGCCCGTTGGTCTCCGGCATTCGTCTTTGTCTGGCGCGCTGTTCGGCCACGGATCCGCCGTTAATATGAGCCGCGTCGGTAATCGAGGCGTGTCCGGCCCCCTGATCGCTGATAAATTGCTCTAATGCGACTAATGAACTACCCGCTACAAGATTCAAGCGAGCGGATGATGCTTCGACGCTCGCGAGCGCACCTTTATACCCACGTAGGCAAGTTCAATGTCGGCCGATAATTAATTCGGGGCCCCGTCTCGCTTCGGGGACCTTTTGGAATTTCTTGCCCGCGTCGAGCCGGCGGATTCGTACGTGAATCGATGCAAATTCGTTGCGTGGGCGATGGCCGATCCGGATATTTCGATTCGGGGGGATGGAACCGGGGCGGCGTTCAAGCATTTGCCGAAGGATACGCGATCTACGTTTGTACGGGGTACAGAGTTCTCGTGGCATTTACGTTGCTACGAGTTCCTTCGTTTGGGCAAAAATTAATCGCTCCGGTCTGTTGCAATCGAAGGCTCGTGGAATTATTTCACGAATTTCTGTACAATCGTGTGGCAAAATGGAATTCTTCATTTCTCAATTATCAAGCTTTAATTTCGATCGCGCAACTTTAGCGCGTGATTGCTCGTTACCGAGTGTTTCAACAGGAGTCACCGTTGTCAAATTTACCGGAGGTTCCGTGTACCGAAGGGTACGTCAGATCGGATTTGTCGGAACGACCGTTCCCACAGCTTTATGGCCCGCTATTGCTGGCCGAAATCCTCGCTGGAGTCCGATGCTCCATCCCTCTCTCGAAAATGACGAGGAAGGGGTTGGTGAAGAGTCCAGCCGCGACAACTCATTATTTATCTGGGACGTTGGACACGCATAATTTATCGCTGGTCTCTTTGCAGCCGGCGAACGCGTAAACTCCGGCACACGCAAATTGTGCGTTTTCAAATAGGCACGAGGAATTTTGGGATTTATAATCGTTCATTTAAGAGGGTCGAGAGTGCAGGTACACTCGTTTAATTATATTAAAAACGCGTATTCATATGAATACGTTATGTTATAATGTTATTCTATAATTTATTCAATTGCGTCAAGCTTAATCGCGTTAACAATTCGCGAGGTTTAGGCGACAGGGAAGAGTCACTGTACCATTAGCGACTCGATGTTTGCATTCGAATTTGTAGCGAACCATTACGAAGATCGCGCAGTTATATTTCAGAAATGGAAAACACGCGAGAGCGTAAAACTCACTTATTCGTTGCAGAACGATTCGTTTGAACCGGTTCGACGGAACATCCTGGGGACTAGTTGGTCGCCGACGGTTCTGTTTCCCCAGGAATCGAATGTCTTAATGCGGTTGCATTTCTTGGTGTTCATGTTACCTTCCTCGAATTCCTGCTGCCGCGAAGTTTTATGAAACTGATCATTTCAATCTTTCATTTACGTCCACCCTCCTTCTCCGTCTCGACGTTTCAATTATCTTCTTCTTATTGTGCTATGCGACTGAATTCATTCGAATAATTTGCATAACTTATCCGACATCAATTTAGAATATTCGAAACGAATACGTCTAAAATCGGCCAGGTCAGCAATGCCTATTTCCCTAAGACAATCGTCGCCATTGGACGTTTCTAATTGCGTTTCTATTCGCCCGATTTTTCTGGAGTCTGGCTTTCGAAGTGATACCAGCGGTCATGCATTGCGGGCGCAACGGGTTTACGTGCAAAAGGATTGGTGGTGCATCTCGTCAAGAATGTACTTGCCACGAAACGTGCATCATCTTGAACGCACCCGGTCGGCTGCATGCCATTGCGTGATCAATTTGGCTTTCACGATCTTGTTCGCGCGCAGACATTGTCTTTCCGTGAGATCTAGATACTCGAAGAAATCCCCTCGACTTTCGTCCCCGTTTTGTTCGACGACTTCTTCGGAATCTTTGGGAAACGAGTTTTGTTGCTTCTTCATTTTCGTCAGGATTTAAAGATCGTCGATAATGAACCGGTAATTTCCTTGAAATCATTATTCGGGATCGTAATGATTCATGGATCGGGACCACCAAATTATAGGAATAGAATTTGAAAAAAATATTGAAAGGTCAACTTAGAACTTTCCACATCTCCGTGTTCTAGTATCATTTGTTACTTCTTGATTAATTAATGTTTCTGCGTATCGATAACTGATGTATCTTTGAGTTTCCCCGATACATTTATGCTTAAGCCAGTTCGATTAGAACGACGTACACTTTTTCGTTTCGTATATATTGCTTTCGAATGAAACGCTCCATTAGCAGGGTGGGGGGGTTGGGGGGGGGGGCATGGTCCTTCGGTCGTAAAATGAGGCGCCTTTATAAAAATTTTCTGTTCGCACGGGGATGACCAGAGACAAGATCGCGGGGCTTAGATTACGTTGCTAGGAACGGAGTGCGTGCAGCCCGACACCGAGCGACTATGTTTTACGATTTCCTCTCGATGCGACTACCAAAGTGGTCTGACTGCAATTAGTCCGTATCTGATCGCATTAAATTTCGATTACGATCTCTCGCTGAACGTCTCAATCCTTCGATGACGCGCTCGCGTGAAGTGGCCGGTGCAATTCGGCTGATGCACTCGGAATCACCAAGATCGACCTTTATCTGATTCGTAGAGCCACCTCGACGTAGCGTGCCGCATTGTTCGGAATCGTTGACCAATTTCGCTGGGCCCAGTTCGTTGAACAGATCATCGCGGATAGACGCGCCGCACAATTATTCCACTTTCTGGCGCAGAAGAATTCGCGAGCTGCAAATTATCGCGCTCACCGTTTAAACTCGCGGCGGCGACTCGCGAATATAGGACTCGTTTACAGATCGTTCGTCTTGCTGAAACGATTTCACCCTGCGGAGAATGAATCGGTGGAGCGTCGAGAACGTTCGGGACAATCGCGGACAGCGCGTCGAACGTACAAAGACAACTGAGGTGGTCGTTTCAGTCGGCGGTAAGTGATTAGAACGCGCTTCGAAAGGAACCTCGAAGGTTCTACCGGATCGATGGAAGATCGAACGATGGTTTGCCGTTAAAAAGTCGACCGTACGAATTTCTCGCGGCTTCTTCTGGCGGCGACGGTCGCGAGGGGCGCTCTCTCGGGCGCACCAAGTGGTACCGCCTTAAATCAACGACTCGCAAAGGAAATAGCGAGTGGTAATTGAGCCATAACCCTCGTCCGGCGAACACACAAATATTTCAGCGCCGGGAGCTCGCTCATAATTTAGCCCTCATAATTAAGATGCGCCGCGCCGGACTCAGGACCGCTGGAACCCCCTGCTCGCGTCGTACGCGCGTGAATCCTTGCTCGAAAAAGGACGATCACGAGGACCGAGACCAGTCCTCCCGAAAGATTTGCACGAAAATAGATACGACCTGCCCGGCGACAGCTCCTTTCCAATGGCTCTCGGGAAACGATTTTGCATCCCCCCGAATTCGATGGCAGACGAAATTGCATTCGCCTCTCCTCCCTCTGCTTCTAATATAATAGCGTGCAAAAAAGTTTAATTAAAGTTTTTTCGATATTAATATCTATCAACTTGCACGTTTACTTTAGACAACCTTATCGAAGTACTCTTGGGGAATAAAATATGTAGAGGCTCCGGTATTTAAGGGAGGAAACAAGTTCGATATTAAAGATAGAATATAGCCAAACGTATACCAGCTTCGAAATCAAAATAAATGTACACCCCCAAACGAATCGATACGGGACAACCGCAGCGTGTACAATCGTATCGAAAAAAAGTGCCCCGCTATATTCACCGGCGTAACAATCTTGAGGGCGGCAAAGGGGAGGGGCCAAGCATGTGCAACGATAACGAGGTACGGAGGCATAACTCGGTGCGTCCACCGTGTTACGATCTAAGAAAGGGGCCGAGAAATACTGCGACACCGGGATGGCTACCGATGATGCATGTCCCAGAAGTGGCTGCGAGAGGCTGTGCACGCGTATTATGTTACCCGGTGCAACGCACCACCACTCTGTCGTCTACCGTGCGTGCGTTCCAGGTCGTGACTCTATCATATTTATGTCCCTGGCCGGCCGTTTTCTCGAGGGCCGTGGAACATCGAAATTCCAGGGAACACAGCGTAGATGCGCTACCCGATAACGCGTAGGATCTTCGATGGATGTTTGCTTATCTCCGCCCGAGTCGTCTAATCAGTCCTCTGTCTTCGGGGGAAAGGGAGGACGGAGTGATTAGAGGTAGGTTGGAGGGAAAGGGATAACGTTGCGGTGTACTTTGAGGGCCGATTTCGAAGATTACCCTCTGGGACACGGCATTCCAGAGGCGTAATAGCACCTGGCTGATTCCTTCTGCTGGGTTTATCGGCCTGGTCGGTTTTGTCGAACGGTGTCTCCTTCATTTTTACTGCTTTTCTTACTTCTTCCCTTTCTTGGCGGCGGAGAAAAATAATCGTCGTTCGATCGGTTTTTAGCTGGCCGCGCCGGGGAAGCGACGTCGAAGGTTCGAGACACGAGAATCGATGTTCACGGAGGTCTTTGTGCTCTGTTATATACGGTTCAGGTGTCCAGTGTGCGGATGGATACTTGTTGTTGAAGGTGGAAAAGTGGCGGATTGAATGATGCTCATTAGAAGGTATTATTCCTCGTTGCAGCAGAGGGCCAGGTTGTACATGGGAAGTGTTTGTAGGGAAGAATGGAAAGAAAGTCACGATGATGGGTGAATGCTGTAAGTCACGATGGGAGCGTTAACCCTTCTGCTGATTTTTCCGCGGCCTAAGAAAACTCTGGGACGGGCAATATTTATTATCAATATTATGAAAGCTCGCGGTATACTTGAACTATCGTTAGAGGGGTGCGACGTATATATTTCGCTAAATAATTTGTATCCCAGTCCCCGTATCGAGACACGCATCGTTATTATTAGCCACTGAAGGGAAAAACGTGTAATCAAACGAGCAAATAAAATATTATTATCGAATCATTTGTACGATCGATAAGGCCGAACGCGATACCGACCCAGAGATACGTGTCTCGACGCGAGCATGCAAACGGGTACAAATGGATTATTTCGTTTGTTGGATCGAAAAAAAGAGACCGCCATGATATCTCGATGTCGTAGATCCCGCGTACGATATCTCGACCAGCCGTATTTGTCCCGCGACACCTGCGCGCAGGACACTTCATGTATCAGCCGCAGGATGCGAGCGAACGCAGCGAGAACACGAATGATAGCTCCAGCGTGCGACGATATACCTCCTCGCCATTATCAGATTCGCTCGCAATGGCGCCCCGCTAGGAGTTACTCGGCCGTTCGTGTTACAACTACCGTCAAGTCGATTTTTTTCACCCCTCGTTGCCGCTTGGTATTCATTTTTTCCATAATCCCAGCACGACGGTCAACGATAATTTTCCGTTCCATTGGGAACGGACGGTCTGACGTCTTAATATTTTTCCGTAATTTCGCCCGCGTCCGTGTAATATATTTAACGAGACGAAAAATATACCTTATTCGAGTAATACTGATCGGTCAAGGCACCGTGGTCATGTAACTGAGGGACAAAAATTACAACCCCTTTAAAAGTCTCGAATTCTTCTCCGTCAAGGGTATCGCAGAGCATTCCAATTTTTTCCCCAAAACGCATTATAAATTATACAAACTCCGAATTGCGTGAAGGTCTTGTACGAGCCCCGAAGAACTTCAGATCGCCTCGGAAGATCTCTTCGATTGCCCCGGGCGGCAATCGCGAGTCGAAGCTCGCCGGCCCTTAATTCGTACGCACACAAACGACACGTCGCGTTCGCCGCACATAAACCTGATTCTGCATACGCCTCGTATTCGTACGGAGTTTTTACGAGTGGCACGGTCGTTGCTCATCGTTATTCCGTAAGAGGATTCGGCGTAGCCCGGCAGGGGGTCCATCTCGCAGGGCCCGCAAGGTCACGGCGAGTCGTGTGTCTACCACGGAATTGCGAGTGTCACCACATAAACCATCCCTGTAAAAGTATCGGGTTACGGTGATCCCGGTCCCTTGACTATCCCCTTTTTCCTTCCTCTTCCTGTGCGCTGTCCGACGCTCCTTCAACGTTCTGGCGCACAACCGGGTTGTCGTTGTGCTCGGGGCAAGTTTAGACTGCACCGCGGCGATTTCGCGTCTCCGTTTTGCAGAAGTTTCATTTGGTGCAGGAACAGTTCGGGCACGTGCAAGGGGTTGCTCGACACGGGTAAAATGACGACCGAGAAAGATATTGTTGCGATCGGTTGGTTGTTGCGGTTCGTGAAACAGAATTTTGTGTGATTGTCATTCGTATCGATTTGGAAATTCGGAATTTCTGTGGTGAAATTTTTGGATTCTCAGTTCGTCGTAATTTCAGTCTACGACCCACAGAATAATTCGTCAAATAAGAGTAACTGCGATAACAAACGTATTTTAATCTCAAACGATTCTCGGTGCACATTTGAGAAACGAAGCAGAGAAAAGGGGCATCGTATCGACTTCGTCATAAATTGTAGAGCGTACAGGGCTGCTCGTATGCTCAGTTGAATTACAGCCGGGCAACATTGTAACCCGTTGGTATTTATTACGCCGGTGGAGATGAGCTACGTACCCTCTGGCTAGATACCCCACATATCACGAGACGCAGCGTGTCTTACGTCGAGTTTATATTTCCCCGTGTCCGCCTCCTCTTCCCGTTTTCCTATGTTCTCCGTAGATCAATATTCGGATTAGACCGCTCGCGAGATACGCAACGGTTCGCGTGGTAATACCGTGATTACTATATCCTGGGCAAGGTTTTTAATGGTCCGTGGTCAAGGACTAATCAAATGTCTTTCGCGGCGATATTTCGATAGGCGTAGAGTGGTACGAATCGATTGAAATAACGATATTGTTCAATGATCTTCTTCGATCGAATCTGCAATTACTCTGCCCGCGATTGCATTGAAAGTTTATATAGTACGAACGATATTTAGAAGCAGAATTTTTAACTCAACGGATCCCTACTTCGAATATTACTTATTAATTGCAACCAAGGCACCGCTGAATCGTTCTCGCGTGCACCCCGAACCAACGAACTTGCACGGCGATTCAACAGCTCTCGCGTAGACAAACGACAATTAAAAGACCGGCTCCGACCAGCTCCCTTCGGATCGTTCGATAAATAACTCCTCTAGCCGCCGTTCGCGATCGTTCTCAGCAGATACAGTCGATGACGGATGGCTGGACGTTAATCGAAGCTGCCCCGCCGAACTAATCATTCGCTCGAAAATGACGGCGATCGCGAGGCTAATATTACCTTAAAGCGCAAGAAACCGGGGACATAAATTTTCCCCATCGGGCTGCCGGCCGATCGTAAATGGTTATCCCCGGCCGTTTTCAGCCGGATCAATTCGTAATTCGCTCTTGTTCCACTTGTACCCTTAGGAAGTAACAGTCGTGTCGTGAATCGATTCTCGCGCGTTCGTTAGCCGCACGAAATGAAAGGTTGGCCACGAATGGCTGCGAAACGACAATCCGGATACAAATTTTCCATCGAAGGAGTATACCGTCCAGTTCCAGGCGGCTCTGCCTGCGCCGTTCCCGATGATATTGCAATTATCTTCGAAGCGCAACGCGACATGCCCGTTTAATTATATGGACTGTGATATACGTTCTATTGCGTAATTCCGCTCGCGGGTGCAAGCGTGTTCGACCGTTTTTCACAACGATCGTCCCGTGGCCCCGCGGGTGCTTGATTAACATTGCCAATGCGATTTTTTCACGGTGCGCGACTTCCAGATACGTTTCCCTTTTTGGTTTCTTTGTTGTTCGCTGTCGGCCCTCACGCAGAGGCGATCGGAAGCAGCGATACCGAGAAACTTGTTCGCTCTGCACAGTTACCGGCGCTGATACGGTGGATATGACAAGTTTATGTAATCGTGTAATATATTCTCGGATGCAGCTTGTTCCGATAGACACATGGTAGAATACTGTGTTTGGCGGCGTTGCGCGTTTTCCTGTGATACAGGGGAGACGACATAGAATTCTTTTGCACCTCGAAGGAGTTGCATGCGTGTACAGTCGTGTGTTCGTTTGTTATATTCGGTGTACTCGTTGAGCGAACACCGAACTTTCAATTATATCTTTCTCGTTTCTACTACGCATACTGTATCCTTCATCCCTTATCGTTTAAAGCCTACCGCACCAGATTCCGGTCTGTCAGAATCGCAAAATTGTTCGTCGCTCGCGATACTTCGCCTCATCCCTTTCGATTTATCGCTACGCAGTGTCCCGATTCTAACAGCCTCGTGCTTAACGTTAACAACGAACCGGAAAATTTTCAAGCTCGCGCTGAAAATTCCGCCTCACAGCTGTGATCCCCGGTTTCCTTCCGGCACTCCATAAAAAAAGAAACAAGTCCCGTTTTCGAGTATCCCTCGTTAGCGGAAATCTGCCGGCGTGTATCACTTTATTATTACTGAAGGATCGCGGAGCGGAAGCGTCGGGCCAGGCCCGCTGAATGATCAGCTGAATAATCTTCTCGTAACAGAGGCTCGCGCTCGCTCGCCTCGGCTCGCTGCGTTTTCTCGTTGATTTTCATTTCGCCGTCTGCCCGCCGCCGTTTTATTTTATGAATAATGTAGCGACAAGCCACCGGCGTATAGATCGCGTTCACCTCGGCCAAGGAGGACAAGCCGCGCGTGGGACGCCGCTTCTGGCGTCCGCGCATTAATCTAGATCACGGGCGTTGCATTATCGTACGTCTTCCCCTTGGCGTTCGCCGGACAGGCCAATCCGCCGGGGATTTTCACGGCGTTACCGTCGCGCTCGGGTTTCGTTCCTTAGCACCTCGCGTGACTCGATCTGCTTAGCGGAGAACGATCTTCACTGGGGACGAAATGATGCGGACGAATGGCAGGGACGATAAGCGTGCAGACTGATCGTTGGGAATTGAATTTGACGGTGTTACAGTTCCACGTCGTACATTTTGGGTTCACTGTTTGTAGTTTGAATAGGATTGGCTACTAGATTGGTATTGTTATAAGGCTGAATCGCAGGGGCAAGTTTTCTCAGGTAGTTAGACAGCAAATGGTAATTATTTCGAAAGGAGTTTAAATACCCCCAATGAACAACTGATCAAATCTATACAATGTTGCTCGCCATTATTCAAATTCGCGTTCTAAGAAAAATCGCCGGCATTTACAGATCTGAATTTCTAATTCACCGTTTACCGTGAAACCGTAACATCGAAGAGAATTACACTCGGCGAAAGTTCCGACTGGCGTCTACGCAGAGTCCTCATTCGCCACAGTTTTCTCTTTCCACGTGTCAATCACGTCTCCGCGAGAGACGGCAGCCGCGATCGCCGCATCGTCCAGATTAGATTCGCGGTCCTAAGACGGACAGTAAGCGGTTCGTTTATCGTTGGACGCTTTAATTACTCCAAGAACTCCGGCAAGGGAAAAGGACAAGCCGCATATCGCGGATATAATAATTTACAGCGTCGCGGGGCCGGTGCGGTTAATCCCAGGGCGGCTTGTCAGCGGTGTGGCGACGCAGCCGCTTAACGCACGACGTTCCCGAACGAATAGAATCGGTCCCTGGACCTTTTCGACGTTTCGGCTGATGCCACGAGGACGCGACACGCGCAATATCGGGTGCGTTTCGGTAGAAAAAGAACCCGCGCCCTTCTCGCGGCGAGTTAATTAATTTCGTGACCGGGGGGGCTCGCGTGCGATTTGCGCCAACGTCTTAATGTCACCGGAGCGACGAGGGAAATTTAGGAAGAGCGCAGGACTGGTTAGGCGAAACGGTCGGGTGTCTTTACTCGGTTCGGCATTTCTGGAATCTCGACGATGCTCCTTCCGTACGTGCCGCCCGTTAACAGTCGGCCTTCATTTACGATTCGCCGAGTGCTTCGCGTACGAGATAGCTGTGTACGAGTGGCCGCTTGTTGATCGTCGTCGCGATCGCGAAAAATCGTACGATTCAACTGCAACGATGAGAAAGTTGTTCAAAGTCGATTAAAAGAAAAGACTATATTACGCGTCCCCAGGTAAATAACGGGGAATCCTTGCCACGATTATTTCGAAGGGACGCAGACGCTTCCTCACACACACACGGAAAAAAACACGGTGCACATCGAAGCTCGCGCAGCAGAATAAAGAATCATCCCCAGAAGCGTGTGAGAAGAACGAAACCGCAGGGTGCAACGGTCGACGATGAAGACGGGCTCGGCGCGGCGCGACGCGAGTTGTCGAGGCGGCACGTGAGAAATCGCGGCCTCTGCGGGGCTCGTGTCCTCGCGGGCATATCTCAGGACGGGCGGGGAGGTTTGGCGAACGTTGAAGAAAGAAAGCGGCCCAAAAGAAAGCTGCTTGCGAGCGGCGGCGAATCGCGAGGAGGGAAGGAGCAAGAGGGAAATACGAGTTGAAACAGGAGAAGAATCCACGTGGTCCACGGGTGTCGTGAGTGTGCGAACGCGCTGCAAGTGGTCCCGGGCCGCGCGAGTAGTCGCGTATTATAAAAGATTTCCGACTCTTTGTGGCGGGCTGGTTACGGTCCGTTTTAGGAACGAGCGAAAAACCGAGGCTCTCGCTTAGAATACCGCGCATTGTATAATAATGTATCGCATATGGCGCATCTTGTAAAACTCTGCGGGCGTCCCCTCCGGCGTGCTGTTGGGAACAGGACGAAACGAGGAAGGACGGATGGTAGCTGTGAATGAGGTTAGTCCCGGTCGTGGAGCTCGTTCATTCATCCATCGGCGGGACAGCCCTCGTGGGGAGGCGAGCCTGCGAGGACAGGCACGACCGGCGGCGAGGAATCGCCGAAACAACCTCTGCCCCGTTCTATTACTTTCGACAGATTAGCTGGCGCGACGCGCTGCTTGCGTTTGGTTTCAAACCGTGTACATATTCATTTTTTTATAGCGCTTGGAGACGCGATTCGGAGGGCGAGAGTAGGGCAGAGGGTAGCCGGGTGGATGATCGAATTGTCTCTGTTCCATATTGTTAATGTCAGACCAGTTCAATAATTACCGTCCTATTGAACGCACGAAGACGCAATGTCGACGCACATTTTGAAAACGGTGTATAAAAAATACTGGAACACTAACAATCGAGAGACCGGCGGCTGATTGAAAATTGGCTGGAAAATCGAAGCCAAAAATATGTACCGTCTAACGTCTAAATAGACTTACGTACCCCAATACGTCCAACATTGAGATCCAAGTATCCGCGAATTATTAACCGGAAGAATTCAATGCAACGAGAACCACAAGCATCGACAAAGGGCTCGCTCCCTCTGAAAACACCCCCGGAAAGTGTATACGCCTATGGCAAAGACCGAATAACACTGTTGCACAAAACTCGAAAGAGAACCTTCGATTATGCAACACGCTCGAACGGATCCGATTGGATGAAAATACGCGTCGTTGCCCCGCTGAGCGCAAACCAGACCACCGCAGCCATTGTTATCCTGGATGCGTAGCGGGATTGGGGTTGTCAATAGGATTAGCAACGATAACAATGTGCCTCGAGTCAAGAGACCCTCGACGGCCAGTGTACTTGCAGCGGCTAATCCATTAGATTAGGTTTAGGTTCTACGGGGACCCTCTTCGGTCCTTTCGTCCCGAAGACTCTCTGCCCCTCCGAGCAAGGTACATTTTCTTGAAACCTCTGCACCCATCGCGTCGCGGCGACACGGTGCCGAGTGACTGGCTACTTTGTCGACGCGTCCAGGTTGTTTCGCCAGCGTCGATTCGAAGAGGTGTTGACACGACTTGACGGTAACCATCGCGGACGGTTGAATGGGACTTAGAGGCCGGGGATGCCTGTCGCACTCCAACGGGGTTGGATGTTTTTCTAAACCCGGTCGAAGGAGCCTGTTCGGTCGGGTGTGAAATTGGGGAGGAGGATCAATTTGACCGGGGCGTGATGCTGTCTCGCGATATCAATTTGTACGCAGGTTTTCCAGGTGGAAATTTGACGAATCAGTTAGACTTATCGCAATTCGTCTAAATTTAATTTTGCCCTGCAAATGGTGAACACGCGAATGTTAGAATGGAAAATTAATTGGTGCGTCGGATGGACGAGCGCAGCGTCGAATTTCCACATTTCAGCGCGGTGCGTTTGCTTTTCGAATGTTGCAGAACGGCGAACAGGCCGCCTGTCGTTATTTCATTCAGAAACAACGAAACTCGTTACGGCGAGTCCTGTTTGCTTTTTCCGTTCACGGTATCTGATCGTTATCCCCCATTTTCTCGTTTTCCAATTGCTGAGATCGTTGCTCCGCGGTGCGTGCACGATTTCGCGTGGCCACATCCTCCTTTTGTTTTCCCGCATTTCCCCATTCACTCCGTCAATATCGGCCGATCTCCGAAAAATCATTGTCTCCCGTTGACATGATTTAAGGGGACCTCCCAGGAAAACCGTTTCCACTTTCAAGCTCGCATCAACAATTCGCCGTATTCCTTTTCCTTAACGAAAAGAATGCCGGACGAAATACAGGTTGCCCGTAGAAACACGATTCTTAGTTACAAATCTGGGCTAACGCCAATTCTATCGGCCTCGGACATAAGTTCCCAGCTGCGAGTGACGAACGGTTTGCGAATCTACCAAATAACCGAATCGAACTCCACGTCCGATATTGGACACGAGGAGAAACTATATCGAACACGATGAAATATTGCTCCTTATTTCACATTTAATAAGAAAACGAGCAGAGGTTTCACAGCGGACAACCGACAGTCACCCCGGGGAACCGTACCGCGCGCGACTCGAATGTCCGCCGTGTAATCGCGCTAGATATAAGTATAACTTCGCCGGTTCTGGATCCGCCGCCGCATCGGGGCTATAAGATCGGCCACGTCTCTATCTAGGTTCTTTAGTACGGCTGGAAGGGTGCGTAATATATTTGGGAGGAGGCGGAGAGTGAGATAGGTGGTTAGGTAGGTAGCCGTGGTGGATGTCGAGTAGATAGTCGACCGGCTTCGGTAATGGAGACTGCAGGGTGCCGCTAATGCAGTAGCGATGTCCCGGTGCCCGTTGCATCGGTATATTCCCCCCCTTGTTCCGCCCTTTTGCTCCGCCGCGGTTTCACCATACGCGCGTCCTTTCCTTACCTTCGCGATATCACCGAGTTTCTACGTGTCCGAGAAGCCTGCCTCTCCTCCGTTTCTCTCTTCCACTCTGTTCCGTGCGTGCCACGAACACTTCTCTGTCGGCGGCCGTTTATCTGTGACCGGTTGCTTCTTCGTCCCGTTCTTTTTTTCTTTCTTCTTTTCCCTCGATTTAGCGGAACCCTATCTCGGGGACACGGCGGATATCTCGGCCGATGGGAAACATTCCCCATGCGGATGTGTTTGTATCGTTTAAAGTGAATGGAAAAATGGGCGCCGCCTGTATCCCGCAGTTACGATAATTTCTTGGTTATTTTTGTTATGGCCGCTGCGCCGCGCCGGCCTCCTCCGAGCCGCCCGTCTGTTGCCCGGTGTCGGCGAACGTTGTACGGACGTTGCTCGACTTCTTACCCCGTTAATTGGTGGGCCCGGCACGAAAAATACGCCACCGGATTGAACAACGACGGTAGCCGTGTCAGAACGTTCAGCCGTCGTCAGGTTTTCTAATCGTCCGGACGATCCTCTTGAAAATCGGAAATGTTACGCAGGGGTGGGACGTACGAAGAGTAGACTGGATCGCGCGACCCTCGACACCATGGATATTCGGTAAGACGGATCTGACACATCCAGGTGCCTCGTCCTGTACGCATTATCGTATCCAATAATAATAACGCAATCGAATTTTCCATCATAGCGATCATCGATTGCGACCGTAGACTTTCCTCCGTAACAACACCCAACGAGATCGACGTTAAGTTCAATTATTTAATCCTCCATTGCGATTTCATTTGTTTTTTCAGAATGTTCGGCAGTATGAAACGGTGCGCCAGATGTCAAGCCGCGATCCTCGCCTCGGAGCTGGTGATGCGAGCCAGGGACCTGGTGTTCCACGTTCGTTGCTTCTCGTGCGCCGCATGCGCGGTCCCGCTGACCAAGGGTGATCATTTTGGTATGAGGGATGGCGCGGTGCTGTGTCGATTGCACTACGAGATGGGCGCCGAGCTGCATCCATCGCAGAGTCCTCCGGTTCCGGTTTATCCGCCGGGTCCCCATTATCCAGGTCAACCGTTCCCCTCGCCTGAATTTCTTCATCATCACCATCACCATCCCTCCCATCCCCCGCACCCACACCACTCGATGCATCCGCAGCATCCGCACAGTCACGTGAGCCCGGTACCGCTTCAACCGTCGACACCGTCCGTGCCTGACGCGGGTTCACCCCCCAAGGTACCGTACTTCAATGGCGGCGCCGTGGTGCCGCCGCCGAGACAGAAGGGAAGGCCCAGGAAGAGGAAACCCAAGGATCTTGAAGCGATGACCGCTAATATAGGTGAGCGATCGTGATGGACAGTTTTTGATTCGAAGTGTATTGTTCTTGGCGGAAGAGGTTCAGTGAAGCGATATAGGGGCAGCGTGACACGTGTAAGATGGTATAACGGTGTCGAGTAAAAGTTAGAAACATGGGCGCCGAGATTCCTTGGAATTTTGATCTGATCATCTCCGCCAAGAATCAGTATTTTTAGAGAATTACTGTCGTTTAAGCACTATCTTGCCCTGCTACCCCCGACTTGCACGGCGCAATGGTTTTTGCCTATTGACCGAGGAGTTGCCAGAAAATCTTTAACTGGTTCAAAAAACTCTGTCTGTCCCGTCAGAACCTTCCCGTCCTGAAACTAAACATCTGTACACACATAGTGTACCCACCGCCTAGGTAATTTCGAATCCCCGTCACCAGACAATCAACCGACCCGAACCTATTCTCAATTCCAGTTCAGATATCACCACCGTTCCCCTTAATTGTATCGCAATCCAGGCTGTCCGCGTACCGGGCCCCGTACACGTTCCATTTAACCGTTCCCTAACCACGTAGAAGCACCTTCGACTTATCTAACCATTCTCTCACCCTCGCCCCGTGTAACCAACGGGCCAACACCGTGCCGATCCAGAAACGGAGGGGGATTTTCATTCTCGTCGTCGCGGACCCCGATCGAGATCGCGTGCACGAAAATTCCTACATGAGCGTAGTACGAGCCGAGCACGCGGTCAGAGATCACGCGTACGCGCACGTAACAGAACAACGTGTCCAAGGTGTGTGCTCGTCGGTGATTTACGAACGCGCGTGGGCGAGTGGTGTTTGCCACCGAACCCTGATAAAATTTGTCGCCGCGACATAAATTCACGAATCCGATCCCAACAAAGCGTGTACGTGTCGCGCGTGGGCAGCTCGCCGCGGCAGCTTCCTTCTCCGCCTTCGAGGACTTAATTCCGATTGTTGACCGACCGTGGGAACAACGGACAGGGACCGGCCATTCGAGAGACGAGTATCGTTCTGGACGAACAGCCGCGCCGTGCGCCGTCGCTCCAACCGCGGGACCAGTTTCCCTCGTACCTTTTTGTCCTTCCCGGCTGTTTTCGGCGGAGGATGATCGTGGGGTCCGGCTGGTTCGTGTCCGCGTACGATGATGTCTCAACGCCGGGCCCACGGATGACCGGGAATTATTTGTTCTGTTTGCGGGCCTGAACGGGCCGGTCGAAGGGGGCGCGAGAATTTATCGTTGGAAATAAAATAATTTGATAGCGGGTACCTTCGTCGATTGGGCCTTCTCGTCTGGCAAGGTCGTCTGGCTACTTCGACGCGTTTCTATTTAATATTCCCTTTTCTGCGACGATCGGTATTCCGTTTCGTGGATACTTCGGCTCGCGTGCAATTTCGTCAAGCGTATTGCGTACACGGCGCGTAGAACGAGTGCGAGTCCCCCTCGCGACTTCGAGTAAACGATCCTCGGTAATTACGAATTCTCGCAAGATCCTCGCGAGATCTAGGAGTTCGTCAATTCTCCGGCAAGTTCGCCGCGTCCGATTGGAAAAACGGCGAACGGTAGCAGACTGTCCCTTCGCACGGACAAGAAAAACCCATTCGTTTATCCCCAACGGGCGTACGGTTTCGCAGATTTCCTCGCGATAGCGAATCGATCTCGATCTTATCGATCCGGTATCTGGTTGAACGACTGTCGCCTTATCCTGAGAGACTGGCGAGGTCTCCGGGACAAGATAGGTATACCGGAATGAGGTATCGTGCCTGTAAACTATTTGCTGCATAGAGTTGTAATTGGCCGTGTATCCACTGGTCTTTCGCATACGCTATCACCCTTCTTGTTTGCACTCGAGGAGCTAATGAGCTGTGATACACATCAAACAGCGCTAGAGTCGCGACCAGCCGCATTGCCGCTTCCGACGGTTCTTCGTGCTGCCCGGAGAGGTTGCAATTGTTCGCCGCGATAGCTATATTCCCCTCGGGGAAAGTGCCCATCGTAATTTCTGATCGGTAGAACTAATAGCCTCGGCATATTTTAGAACGTCCATTCCAACGCGAAGACCGATACCTTCGAGACCCTGCTAGACGCGAAGCTGTAATAATAGGAAATACCATCTGGAACTCGCCGCTCGAGATAAAAGAAGCTCGAACGAGTTGCGTTCAGCTCGGCGGAATATCTAAATTCAATTTCAAAGTTCTGTCGTCGACATTCGCAGAGAAACGCTGCTGCACGGCAGTAGCACAATGCTCGTGATATGAAATGTCCATTAATCCTGTCAATCCCAAGAAACCTCGTCACTCCTCGAACGATAAACGATCGCGGGCAGCGTTTCCACGACGTTGACGTTCCGCGGCGAGACGAATGGGGTCCGCGGTGGGACATAAATCCGCCGCGGTCCAACCCTTGCCGCGAGAGGATGGCACCGAACTTCGGCGCCGCCGGAAAAGATCCCCCCCGGCTGATACAGCCGATACGGGCGACTTCGAAAATGCCCCGCGACACCGGTGTTTAATTAAGACGCATAATCCGGATGTTGGGGATTTATGTTGCAGATTTGAACGCGGACTACATAGATATGCCCTTCGGCAGAGGGGGGCCCGGGACACCCGGCATGCCCGGCTCCAATAGCAGAACAAAACGAATGAGAACGAGTTTCAAGCATCACCAGTTAAGGACGATGAAGAGTTACTTCGCGATCAATCACAATCCGGACGCGAAGGATCTCAAGCAACTTTCCCAGAAAACTGGCTTGCCAAAAAGGGTGCTGCAGGTAAGCTTTTAACTGCGATTCACACAGATATAGTTCCGTCATTTCGCGACGAGCACGATCCCGTACGGTTTTGCTCGCTCCGCGTTACCGTTCCGCAACACGTAGACGCGCAGACGTGTGCGCTTACCCTGGGAGAATTAGTCGTGGAAGACGCTGACGTCGAACCTGAAGATACATGCGTATATTGACCCGAACCGAGTTGCGCAACCTATGAGCGTTCGTCTCGATAGTAAATCGCTGACGGGTCGTTCTCTCTTAAAACATACATATCAGCGTTTTATCGTTTCTCCGCGCTTTGGCGTCCGCGGTTCGACACTTCCGCTAGATCTGTCCGCGGGCTCCATATATCTCTCGCGTAAAACTTCCTGTCCCGGCTCCATCTGCACCCTCGGGGCGCGTCGCCGTCGATCGAGGCTCAATCTTCCGAATCGTGGGCGATCCGCGTTCCACGGTCCCCGATGTCTCCCCGCTAGACGAAACGGCAGGAGGCGTGGGATCGTCGCTATGCGCAATTAAAAGGAAATTTACAGGGTCGACGCGCGGGGAAAAATATTCGCGTCGGGCTTGCACCAGCCTCCTCCAATTAGTGCGCCGTGTCAATGACGCATGACGCCCTTCATAGGCCAGCTAAATGTGTCCCCGGGACCTTTCGGGGACGTCGTTTTGGACAGATTGTATCGTTGCGCTCCCTCTCGTGTTGTTCGATCCGGCCGACGCGTCGCGCCGGTGTCTTCGGAATTTATGCGACCGTGTTACGTTTATTTCGGCGGCACTCGAAACGTGGAACACGCGGCGGTAGGTTAAAGATAGAAGAGATTGTTAGTACGCGAAAAGAGAGGGCCAGGGAAAATTCTTCGTCCACCGTTAACCGGCGGATCTACTCGTCTCGATCTCGACGGGACGACGTTTCACTTTCGCTAACGGCCGGTCGGCAGATGAATTGAGCCGATTGTTTACTCAACCCTGTTTCGCCGACGGGAGATTGTTAGCCGTTTATTCGTCTCGAAGCTCGAGGATACGACCGATCGGCCGACTTTTATAACAACCCCGTGCTCTATGTTCCGGTAATCGGTCGAGCGCTATCGAACACCGGCTTGCATACTTTTCGATATCTAGCAATAAGAGTGGCCTTATCGGATAAGACGTTCGGCATTGCTTGGTTCGGTAGAAAAAAAAAAGGAAAGAGAAGAGAACCGCCAACAGCAGACCGAAAGATAAGGGTAAAAAGACCGTCGACGAGAAGACGTTGTTCTCCCGAACAGATACCCATCGGTGGTCGTGCCTGTCCAACCCTGCCCTCTCGTTTCGCGAGGTTCGGGGGCTTTCCGGAACGGCGTGTAAGAAAAAGGTGCAGAGAAAAATCGCAGCTCGAAGATGGATAGCCGGTGGTTCGATCGTTTTTCCTCTCTCGCTCCTCCTTTTTCTTTTCCTCGCCCCTGTCCCGTTTCTTCGCTCCCTCCCCCGCCCCCGTTGAACAACGTCGCCCGCCGCTCTCGCCAGCCTCCCATAAAAATATTCACGTGCGGTCGAAAACGCGCGCACGGAGACGCACGCGCGCGCTTCTCCCAATTAGTGCGTGCTGCCGGCGGCGCGTTGAGGTAAAAGAACCGCATGGGCCGCGGCGATATTTCCGTCGACGAGCCTCTGTGGCCTTTCCCCGTAATTATGGCCCTCCGTCAATCCGCCGCTACTCAAAATCCCGGCCGGGCAAAGTTTTGTCGTAACGAGCGCCTCGGTTGCCCTCGTTAACCTACTGCCGTTGAATTGCACCAGGGGCCAGGAATCTATTTCGCGTGGCGAACGAGAACGGCCGCCCGCGAATCCACGACGGCGGTGTTAATCCGCGCGGCGAGTTCCGACGATCGTGCACGGATCCGTTCGTTTCGACGGCTAAACCGTTCGCCACGCGGGCGATTAGCTGCGCGGCGCTTCTGGTCTTTCGGCCCCCCGGGTGCCGTGTGATTATCGGCGCGGTCGTTTCCGGTTGCCTCGCGGTCGCCGCTGGAGGGTTCTTTTATTTCTTCGCGTTTTTTTTTTTTTCTTTCTTCTTTCACGGGGAATTAATCGAGCCCGTTTCGGAAAATTGCCGTCCCGAGGGACGGTTTATGGGCCTCGCTGGGATTCTCGGAATCGGACCGTGCTTCCATCGGGTTGCCAATTGCGACTTTTATTGCGCGGCGTATCGCGATTATAGATTAATCGTGAAACGCGGCTCCGAGTAGGTACCGGAGTGATGTTTTCGCACTGAACCCTATTGCTAATTCGGTTCTCAAAATCGTTCTTGGACGTCTTTCTAAACAGCCTCCAAAATGTCGCAAATCTCCATAACTCTGTGTACACGATCGTCTCGATTCGTTCATCTCACCGTCCGTTCGTCCCACGAACCGGGTCCAACGAAACCGATCCATTTTCACGGGCGGCTGCCCCGTTTCGTCAAGCGAAACGAAATCCTCGGAGTGGCCTGGTGCAGCCGCGAAGCAGCCCCTTCTCGCGGAGCCGAGCAGACAGTTGAAGCTCGGTGACTCGACGGCGCCGCGGCACAAGATCCAGAGACAGAGAAGAGAGGCCTCAGGGAGGGTCAGGTGAAAGAGTGGCGAGAGAAACGGCGATAGGGAAAGAGGGGGAGATAGAGAAAGACCGAGCCGGCCTATTGTATTCGGTGCGGCGTAGGGTTCTTGGTCGCCATTTTGCTTGATATTGATCGCGAAACGCACGAATACTCGCTCATTCGTCGCGGCTGCGTTCGTCGCCGCTCTCCTCTCGTCTCTCCGCGTTTCACTCTATGCACGGGAACACACTGGCACGATGCACACACTCCGCCGAGCCCGGCCAACACTCCCTTGTGCACGCACATTCCCATACGCACACTCGTCCGGTGGTGCCGTACGCACGCACGTACACCTGCACGCGGAGGGGCGTTCGCGCAAGCACTATCGCCGCAGGGAGAAACACTCGTACAAGCTTCGACCACGAAGGGGAGGTTCGCCGTTGTGTCGGCTGGAAGTATCTGCTGGGTTTCAGTCCGCGGGGGAGGAGACTATCTTGAAAATGGCGACGGTGAATCCCGTGCATCGAGGCCGTCTTTTATCTATCGGGACCAGGGGGTAGAGCGGCGTGGCAAGGGAGACCAGGAGGGACAGCCGGAGGCTCCGGGCTCTGTGTCGTCGCATTATATATCGTTGCATTGTATGGACGATGTAGCTATCCTGGGGAGGGGGGTTGGCCCGTTGACGTGCGGTTGCATTTAAATTACTCTCCTTCTCTGTGCGACCCGCACGAGCTCTCAATGAAGATATATATATATATATATATATATATATATATATATATATATATATATTGGGGGGCGCGAAGAGATTTTTCGGCCCTCGTTCATCCTCGACCGTTGTCCTCCTCCTTTTGTCCCGACGTTCCTTTCGGCAGTCGCCCAACGATCCGCGGTTTATAGCGGAATACACGACCGGCTGGGTACGGTGTTCCTACTTTCGCCTGTTTTTGCTTCCTTGGAGTCAATTATCGAAGCAGCGAGTATTCACAGTTTTGCGAGAAGGCGAAGAAGAGCCTATCGTCGATAACCAATCCGCGATTCATATTTGTATCATTTATTTGGAGCACGCGCTCCGGTAATAAATGAGCCCGTCTTTTAATACGTCTCGACAAGCGTCAACAGCACTCCACAAATTTCCTCCCCGAAGTTCACAAGAGTACAAACATTCCGCCTGACCCAGTTCTCCTCTTCTCGATCGTCGGGAAGCACGCGGAACGCGCGCGTACGTATACTCAAGCATGTCTTCTGGGTGTGTTCGCAGGTCTGGTTCCAGAACGCTCGCGCAAAATGGCGGCGCATGGTGCTGAAGCAGGAGGGGAAGTCGGACAAGTGCGACGGCAGCGTGGACGGTGGTTCCCTTGGCGACCTTGAGCTTTATGGGAACAGCACCGGAAGCGGCGGTCCACCGATGAGCCCGCCATTCATGCTCGGCGGGCCCCACAGTCCCGCGTCCCTGGCATCGCTGGATTGCGCGTGATCTCTGACGTCCTGTTTCCGGGCCAAGCCGATCGAACGATTCGCGAAACGTTCGCCAGTGTCCACGTCGTTCGCGTGGTCGAGAATTGTCCGCGACTTCGACCACGCGAGACGGAACGAGGGGCTGTACCAATCGTACAGCGCGTCCCCGACGGTTAACCCCGTTGTCCCCGACGGAGCGTCGCGACGCTGTGAGTAATTTATTCGTCGAAGCAAGTAGCGTCTCGCGTTCAGGGGAGCAGAACAGGGGGGACTCGCTCGAGCCGAGTCTGGCTGTTTCGTCGAGATTCCGGATTTATCTCCGCGACCTCCTCGCGTCTGCGTGTCGACTCGTTGCACCGCGAGTCAACGTGGACGGAGCAAGGACCAGACGGGGGCGACTTTCCTTCTTTTTCTTCATCGTGGATAAACGCCCGTCACCTGTGCGCCAAGGGCGGTCGCGTCGAGGGACGAGCAGGGGCGAAACGGAGGATCACACCTGCGCGAGAACGCGTACTCCGCGCGGATCGAGCGTCGCCCGATTCAAGGGAACACTGAGACGACTGTATCATAGCCGAGGATCGATTAGTCGAAATGCTTGCGAGGGAGCGTTGTATTTATTGTCTCGAGCGAGACACGGCGAGACGCGGCCGGAAATGGAAAGCTTGCCTTCATGTTCGCCGATTCGTTGCTGAATTTCGCCACGCGAGACGCGTGACCCATACACATATCTGTACACGTACGAACTCGCACGCATGGATATACACGGAGCTTCGTTGCGCGAGAAAAGTATAAACTTCGATCGAGGCACAACGATGTCGCTGCCGAAGTCGAAGGCGTTTGTAATTAGTTGTCGATGTCTATTTATTGGTTCTAAGCGTTCTGAGGTAAGCCTAGTTAACGATTATAAATTTTACCAGTGCTGTGTGAAGATCCAACGTTTCCACGGGGCTGTCGTTGGTTTGGGCGCAAGGGTTGGTAGGGGGTTGCACTAAAATGTAATACGTTCCTGTTGGTATTGCGCGACGATTTAAGTAGACGAATGCATGTGTGTATACAATAATATATATATTATATATATGTTATCATTGTCGTTAGATGAATTAGGCGACAAACGTCGATATCGATAAATTGTGTAATTCGGTGCGGCGCTTCTTGACGACGTATATAATTGGCTGGCTGGCGACGTTCGAGTACGCTGATCGAGAGACGTCGAAATTGTTAATTAGCAAAGGGAATTTCAGCGGTGTTTCGTGTCGTGCGAAACGTTGGATTTTTTACGTCGAGTAAATACGAATATAAATATATAAATAAATAAATAAATATATATATATATTATTTATAAATAAATTCGGGCGCATCGAGCTTGACTTAACGAGTGTGTGACTGTAATTATTGCTCAAGAAATGGTGAATCAGATTCGATGTGTGGGGAAAATTGGAATGAATAATAGTAGCTCGTGTCACGCCCGTACGCGAAACCTTGGAGTAAACTTCACGTAATTGTTGTAAATAAAGGACGTTCCTCGAGTTTCTTAAGGCACCGCTATAGGTTGTAGGGATTCTAATTGCATTCGGTAGCGGTTCTGTTAGGCAAGGTAATAATGATGACGACGATTATTATTATTATCGCTCCTATTAATTAATATCCTTGTAACTGAATGGAACGATTGTCTAATTTTACAAGATGATTTTTTCATTGAATATATTTTGACAATATACACGCTGCCTCTGTCTTCTTTCATTTCACCCGACCCCATCCCTCTCCCTCGCCCACGCCTCGACGCTTAACGTTTCAACGCGTCTAACCGTATTCAAACTCTTATGCGTATCCGAAGCATTAAAAGAAACAAAGAAAAGTAAAAAATAGCGTGGACCCGAGAGGATCGCGCGTTCCGCAACTCGACTACATAAAGTGTATTTCTCCGCCATAAAATTTATTTTCGAAAAAAGGAAGCGGAGCACGTTAAAGGGCGAGCAGCCCCGGTAAATGTCAGGGGCAAAAAGTGTGCAGCTGAAAGGGGGGAGAGGGAAAAAGGGAGGAAAGAAAGAAATGGAAAAAAAAAGTTGGGAACATTCGCCGACGATGCAACGGCGCGAGTCTTTTCCGCGGTTCAGCCAGCCAAGGGGGGCGAGGTCGCGATTTTATAAGGTTGGCAACCGATTTAACGACCCCGTTACGCGTAACTAGAGGATCAGCGTGCATCCCGTGAGTGGCGAACATTAAAATTAAAATTGCACGTTGCACGCCACTCCGAATTACGCAAGGCTGGATAGCAGTTCCGCGTAAATTATCTTGCTAGCGCGCTCGCGCGCGCGCGGAAGAAGAAATTTCTCGTTAGCTTTGCTCGCACCGTGGGCCGCCCCTTCGTCTTCTCTTCTATTTTTTTTTTTGTTCCTCTTCTTCTTTCGTTTGGTCGACAGCCGCACTTTCTAACGGGCCTTAATGGCGAGCGCGATTCTCGAAGCGCTGACAGGATACGCTTTGAGTACGCGGGTCGTCGTTTCGTTGGTTCTAATTCGACAGATGAGTGGTACGAATTGTTTTGTTAATTAGATTTTTGTCTGCTCGATAAGGTTTCTTTGAACGAGCAAGTTTCGGAGTGTGTAAGATTTTATGGCCCGTTTATTTGGTTCAAAGATTTTCATCGTTGCGTTATCCGCCGTATCGGGGATCACCAAAATATCTCAGAAGCCTGATACTCGAAATAGAATATTAAGCTTTGCATAGGTGTATATCTACACGGGCACGCGTTACCTGTACGGTTCTCAGTTCTTCGACACCGACAGAATATTAATTATTAATCGTCCGAAGGCGCAAGGAGGAGAGGGACGACGGAAGTACAAAAAACTGGAATGCAAAGTAGGAAGGTGCATACAATATGCATTCAGGTGCATTGTGCCAGCCGCTGATTAAGCGACTGACGCGCGGACCGATGCGATTTCGAAAGGAGATTGTTCGTTGCACTTCTGAATCGACTAAAATTGCGCAGCATTGGACGAGAGGATTGAAGGGGGCGTAGCACTAAATCAATTGTATCGTTCCAAAACTTCCATCAGGATTAACACGATTTCCATTGCACAAAGTCCGCTCGCCTGCACTCGGATACGAGAGTGTAGGAATACTGTAAGAATATGAAAATAAGACAGCCAATACTTTTATCCTCGCATTTACGACATCGCAAAACAGAAACTATTAATATACATTAGTATTCGCACTGCCTCGGGGCATCACGTACTGGAAGGAATACAAACTTCCCTGAATCAAAGAATTGAGTTTCTTCCATATGCACGCGTATACCGAACGACACAATATTCACTCGTTGATCACAAAGCGGCCTCTGCAACCATCGAACAATTTCGAAAGAATCCTCCGCCGATACTTCGCTGAACGAAAATACTCATCGCTGGGAACGTTTTCAAGAGTGTCCAAAAATACCGGAAGCCCTGCGCGCTTTCAACAAACGATCCACGGATCCCAGCAACCATCGGACCTTCGCCCGTTGTACCAAACGATGACGTACGAAAGGGCGGACGAAGAAGTCACGAGGCATGTAACGAAGTAAATGAGACGTAGCCGAGGATCGACACGGTGCAGCACTGTCAACGACGAAGAGTCGTTTCCTCGGTGTCGCCCGTTGCCCCGGCATCGATCATTCGCGTTATCGACATCTCGAATCCTTCGAACCGGTCAGAGGACATAGCGAGCCGGTCTGGCATCGCAGTCAAGGATCTAGGAATCTCTCGTTGGTCCCCTCGATCACGCCTGATCGAACGGGAGAATGAACGGTCCCCGAATGCGAGCGGAACGGCGTGTTGTGTGTTCTCGTTTTATCGGTAAACGAAACCACCTCGATTCACGGCATTGTTTCCAACGTGAGAAGACAATGTGAGAATTTTACTTGCTTCTCCTTCGTCGACGTCACCCGACGACGCCAGTCGCGGTGTTACCTGGACGAATCGACGTATCGCTGGACCCCTGTCATTATCGACGTCTGGTCGTTTCGATGGTTCTCGATTCACGCGAGGTGTACGCGAGTCCGTTTGAAACGGTCCGATGTTTGCGTAAAATTATTTGGAGATGTTAAACGTTGCTTGCCTCTGGCGGAGAAAATCATTTCGATTTAAGTTAAACAATACAATATGATGTAAGCACGGTAAATGTTGAGATAAGTTAATTGCAGGTTTACCGAGATAAGGCAGATTAGATTTTCTCGAGGAAAAGTTTGCGCAGCTTCGCTTGAGAACCTAATGACGATAAAGATAATGGTTCTTGAATTGACGAACGATATTTCATTGGTCTTAAAACGGCTGTTAAAGGTGGAAGTTTGAACTGGTTTTTTATTGCCATCCTGTGCGCGATTAACAGAGTGCGGCTAGAGAGAGAAAGAGAGAGAGAGAGAGAGAGAGGAACGTATGATGAAATCATTTGTAGAATTTCTGAAAATATGAGTTCCATCGAGGAATTTATGAGCAGCGTTTAAAGGAGAAACGAGTTACATATTTCGAAGCGACGATGATGGGAAGGAAATTAAATGGCGAATCTTTTTTGCCTTATTACATTCTTCGCGGTGACACCATTTTTTGTCAGCGGGGATTTTGCAGAGGTTTCTAGAGCTTGTTTATTGATGCACGATATTAAACTGGTCCCCCGATATGTTTCGAATGAATACGTGGACGACTTGTTTAGAATAATATACCTCGCACGATGACGATGTCAACGAAATCTATTAAGAAGGCATCGAAGATATATGAGGCGAGACAACCTGCTGAAGTTTTAGTGGCTTCTGTATCTTTCGATTTAAGAATGCAAACGTCAATATGGAAAATATATCTTCTTTATGGATTTATTATTCCCCCTAATGTTCCACTGGTAGTTCGATGAAAATTTCGCAACAATTTAATATTGCACTCATCGGCAGTTAAAATGCATTGCTGAAAATGTATATCACTGGAAAATCGTTCGCAACAGATATTTCAAATTTATCGGTCCAACTTGTGTAAATAAAATGAATAGCGATACAGGGCAAACCAGTTCGATAATACGTACGTTACGAACATGGTATTCCTATGCACAGTTCGCAGTGCGTTTTCAGAGACATCGTTTTTTCAACGCGACAACGTTCGGATCATTAGCTTCGAAGAGTATTTATAACGCAATATCCCGATATTGACTGTCCAGATATTTATAAGAGAAAATCGTCGTGCATTCAATGAAAATTTATGCGAACGATTCATGAAAACGTCCATATATCGCGTTGTTAAAGAGTTAATCTATGAAACGGCCGAAAGAAAATTCACGCTGCATAAAATCAGTAGCCATACAAACCCGATCTACCATAAAACAATATTATCTGCTCTAAGAAACTCGCGCGCTCGATTTTCCATCGGGCGCAGGTCTTCGTTCACGGAATATAAACTTTATATTGCAGCCTATAAGGAATTCATTGCCACCGCTTATAAAAAGCAGAAGAAAAAAAGAAGAACAACCCTTGGCCCATTCCTGAAGTCGTAATTGGACGCCGTTAATAAAAATCCGGCTATTTGCGCTTCATTCATTTTCGATGTCGTGGCAAAACCGATTATAATTTATTTGCAACAATTAACTGCAAGTGTAGCAAATCCAATAAGTCGCTCAGTGGAAGGGGTACAATCTAGCGCAAAATCGAACTCGTCTAGGAATATCGAGGGGCCACGAACCGACAGGTATAATCTACACCTGTTCCATTATCGCCACTCGAAATCAATGGAAGGTCCGTGAACGTCGAAAGCACCCTTCTTCACAAGAGCGCCATTTCATCGGATGCCAAGCCAACGTCTGCCTGCAAAATCGTGACAACGATTTCAAACGACCCAGCCACGATACTATCGACGATTCTCCCCATTTTGAGGGGCGGGCACGGGCTCGAGTCGCGGGTCGTAGATCGAGAAGAAGCCTCTCGACGACGCAACGGTAATTCCGCGGTGCACTATATTTCCAGTTGCACCGGTGCGAAACGTAACGAAACGCGACGACTGCGAGCCGTTGGAGGGTTTTCCGTTCCAATTTATCAGGGCCGCGCATTTCACCGGAAACGAAAATACGAAGCGCGACAACGCGAGTGCTCCTCGACGATTTTCCACCCCCCCGACCGTCAACGTTTCTTTTTTTCTTCTTCTTCTTTTTTCCTCTTTTTTTTTATACATACGTATGCGTACACATGCACATATATACACGAACCTCGTGACGTTATTATTTCTCGCCGCTACCCGCTCATTAAACTCCTCTCCGTGATTTTTTCAGTACCCACGCGGGTCTCCGGAGGCTCCTCGTGCATGCCCCGATGCACGTTCCTCTCTATCTTCGTCTCGCTTATTCCAGAATGAATCTCGACTTCACCGCGGTCGCGACTCGGGACTCTCTCGTCTCTCGTTTGTGAGCTCCTCTTCGAGAAACGCTTCCTATGAACGCGGCGAGCACCGCAACCCTTTGCCGAAGGACTTTTGACGCCCCGCGCTACGCTCGAATACCGTTCGACAAGAGGATTCGGGAGGCGACGAAGTTATTTTTTTTTTTTTTACGTTGCCCCCCTCGTTTCTTATTCACGTTCGTCTGTCCTTCTTCGTTGCTACGCCACTTCGCGGGTTTCTGTCCTATCGCGCTCCTCGCCCGGCGTTTCTTATTGCCTTCGCCGAGCGCGACGTTTCTCTCGCGAATATCGCACTCGCGGAAGCGGGGATGTCGCTGGATTAAGTTCGCTGGATGCAGATTCGGGGAGATTCGGGGATCGCCGCAAGCGCCATGGAGAAGGTGTTCGTTTGATCTTTGTTACAGGGTGCGGAGATCGGATATTGGTTGCGGTGTTAATGATACAATAGTGTAACAGAATTTAATGTCAATAGTAATATTTGTTGTACGGGCAACACACCCTTTGCTGGAATAAATAGATCCACTGATAGAAAGAAAGATATAATACGTGTTATCCGCTGCGATGGAAAATTCTCTATTTCAACCACCAGCTCTTTCGAAAGCTCGTATATTTAGATGCCCTTAGTGCACGCGTAAAAGATTCTACGGAACCGGTAAGGAAAATTTCCTCTTCGCGTTAATTGCCGGGGCAAGATGTTTGTAATGACAGAAGTGCCTGAACGTGTGACTTAACGGGAAACAAACTTGCATTGTAGCTTGGACAATTTCCAAGAGTGGGCCATCGGATGTGTTCTGGGGTCGCGAGACAGGCTTCGCGTTAAAGACTGCCCAGGTTCTCTTTGCCACCAAGGCATTTTCGACGCCCTGCGTCACGCTCGGATACCATTCGACAAGGGGCGCCGCTCTTCCCGGCCAATAATTCAGACTTCAAGGCGCGGGCGTGAAGATCGGCTTGACGGAATATCAAAAGCCACGCTCGCTTCCGTTCCTCGCCCGCTCAAAGAGGTCGTTCTTCGCCCTCCAAAGGAAGCACGGTGCACGAACAACTTTCCCTAAAACCTGTCACCGGGAAAACTAAAAGGGTCGTTCGATATTTTGGATAGCGAACACTTCTCCGCGGTAATTAATTGCTACTGAGAAGAGCGTTTTACAGGTATCTGTCCATAGAAAGCATCGAACGTTTCCTTGCGAACAGATATCTTGATCAATAACAAATTCTTCGCCCCCGTATTTTGCACAACGAACGTGCATTGCCGATACATGTGTCTATTCAATTTATTTCTGTACACCGTCATTCTCGTGATACGAGTAACCAAGAAATTCCAGTGCCGCGCCGGGCGCAGCAGCTGTTTATTCAAATATTCCGCCCGCTTCGTTGCGAATCGAGGAGCGCGCAAACGAACACAGCCGACGCGCAAAGCTTACGTTAAGCGAAACGAAACAATAACTCCGTCCACCCCTGGCGATCTACCGCCGCTCGAAACCGTGAAACAATAACACCCTAAGCCCCGGGACATTCGACTACAAACGAAACAAAGAGACGCCAATACAAACCGTCCATCTAATCCAGCCACTCCAACACCCGTCCACCACTCCGATCCGCGAGTACTCGGGACAACTGCGTCCGCCAACTCCACCCTCTACCAATACCCGCAATGCCTGCCGTCGAGTACACGCCGCGCCCGACAATTCCGCTCATTGCGAGCCGAAAAATCCGCGACGACAAAGGACCTTCCCCGGTCTCGGAAGCTGGAACGAGATAACGCAGCGAACGTGTCGCGCAACCGGCTCGAGCGCGCGGAAGAAAGGGGAAAGAAACGAGCCGAGAAGAAATGGGGGGGCACCGAGAACGAGAGGAAGACGACGAGGAAGGACGGAAGGCGGGTGGAAAGGGTGGAAGCTTCCTGCGCCCGGGTGACAAACAACCGCGCGGATTCCACGGATCCACGCGGCGCGCAAAGTCCGCGCTAATTAGCGGTTCACGAGCGTGCCGAAAAAGAGGCGACGCGCGACGAACGTGGTCAGAGGGCAGAAGGGCGGTAGCCGCGGCAGGCGAAAAGAAGGGAACAGAGAGCAAGAGGGGAGGGAAGAGAGAAGCGGCGCGCGTACTACGGCCGAGAGGGAAAAACGAGCAAAGGCCTCAAGATGGCTGGCGGAGCGGGCCATTTGAATATATATCGGCGTGGGACAGTGAGCGATGTTGCACCTGCCGTAACGAGTCAGCGTAATAGCTGCGAGATGTCACGCCACGGTACATGTGCGAGCAAAATTCGTGGACCGGGCTGGTTCTGTTCCTTTTCTCGAAGCGGAGAAGCGACGCCGAGGAATGCGCCGGATGGACGATTAGTTGGATGAGTTGCGTCGCGCCAACTCAACGGGGGTGGGTGGACGCCTTTCGGACGTCTTCTTTAAGACGCGTTGCCCCGGATCGGTTCGAGTGATTTGTGCCCGGCCGCTTAAGCCGTCGGATGGGCGTCTCCGTGAGTTTAGATTTTTCAATGTGGCCCGGTTTAATTAGGGGGTGGGGGAGTTATTATTGTTATTATTGCGACGGTTGGATCGTTGGGCCAGTTGGATATTGGTGGCTGCGTGTCAATTGAATTGGATTTATGATCGTGATCGACGTTCGTGCGTGACGATGCGGATCTTAGATCGGAAACAATGACGAGAATGTAACGAGAGCGAATATAGTTGTGTATGAAATGTATTGTTAGAAGTGGAGGACTATCGATGACGCAGAAAAAATTATTGTATTTTATGCATCGTTGCATATAGTGCAGGAAATACGTCTATCTTCAACTGACTTTGTGCTTTAATCAATTTTCTTGACAACGTCAATTACTTTCGTTTCGGATAGGCAAATACTTTCGGAGGATAGTGCATGTTTATCTTGAAGAAAAATCTATTACCGCGAATCGTGGAAAGGGATGCTCGATAAACGATACACTCGAGTTCCATGAAATTAAGCTCGAAAATCTCATTTCTCGCGATAAATAAAATTGAACACCTGTGTTTCGGTATTGGATTGACCCTGACGCGCGCTAGAGCGTGTCTGCTAGATCCGTCGAGGTTAGTACGAATTAGCTAATCGGCCGCACAAGTCTCGGTGAACGTTAGATCGATGTTCTTGATGTGCTGGGGCGTACGCATCATTGCCGCGTAAAGCCGATGGGCGGAGTTTGGAGCGAACGTGTACACGGTTGTTTCACACCCTGGGTATTTGTCACCGCGATCACCCACGTGGCCATCCCGACGTTCTCGCGGATACAAATTTTCTAATAGCACGCCGGCTGCGACCGAAACTGGTTCGCCTCGATTAACCCGCAGATGAGAAACACTTTCGCGAAGCCGACGCTTCGATTCCACGTTAAGCTACGCGTCAACCGGTATCGCGAGTGCCGGCGCGAAAGCACCTGTCGCGTTTGCGCAAACAATTTTAAGGTACGACTGTCCAACTTTGTATGCCGTGCAAACGTCGGCGCGTTCCAATTCCGTAACTGCACACCCGGTGTACGTTCTTCTATTCGCGCAAGGGGGGGGAAACGTTACACCGAAAGCTATAAAGCGAAAGTAACAATAGAGAACGCGCCGCGTAATCGTCGACGGAAAACCGATTCAACGTGAAAATAAAAATCGGGCGATTCAAGACTGTCTCGAAACGATTAACAGCAGTTGTCTACGTTTTATTGTTACGATAAATCCGCGTGTCCCGACGAAGGAGAGCCCCCTCTGAGTGCACCACTGTTTAAACGATATCTTATCGAGCCGCTTTGTACCGGTTTAATTAACGATTAATAATATTCGCCGGACGTTACGTAAATACGACGTTTTACGAGTGGCCGCGCTCACCGATAAGCCGGGGGCAATAGAAACGTATGAAAATCGGAATGGATTCGTCCAGAAACCGGTCGCGGGGATCCCGAGATACCGTAACAGGGATTATAACAGCAACTCGAGCGGGGCGGTCGCTTCTCGTTCGTTTCTCCTTTATCACGGTCCAGGTTCAGCACGCCTCTGCCAGTCAAATTAACGTGTTAATTGCGGCAAAGGGAGAAAATGAAGTGGCCGGCGACGCGCGGCCGAACCGTTTCCAGATTGTTTACTTACGAATTATACCGAGGAAAATTGAATGTGCCCGGTGTTTGTTACAGGACGCGGAGGAAAAAATAAACACCGAGATTTAAATGCAGCCGAATGAAACGCGCGAGGTAATAGTTACGCAGTGAAAATAATTTTCGAAAGGCAAGCAAACGGGGGGAAACCGAGAATAGCGTAGTTCGGATAATTAATATTCACGAAGATGAAAAGTACGTTCGCGTGGATAGATTTCGCACTGCAAAAGCTCGCAGGAATCGCCGAATTTGAACGCCTATATTATTTGAACAGCTACTTTGAATACTAATCTCCACCGGGGAAATCATACAAAATCGAATGCCACGAAGATTCATGATGCTGTACAGCCGAACACAAAACGATACTCGAGCCTCAATAAAATTGCCAAGACGGTCTGTAATAAGTTCGATATATTTTCTATCGCATTCTACGGGCCGCATGTATAATGACGCTATTGAAAGTCACGGCGTTAGCCAGACACGAACGCGTTTGTCTTTCCGATCCGGGACCAGCGAAGATTGATGCATGCGACGCAATCGAGCGCCACCAACGCCGCGGCCATTTATCTCTAACGAGGCGGCTTATTAGCTAATTAATTGAAATGCATTATTGCGAGGATCTGGGCGACTGTCGCCGGCAAGGCGAGACCGTTCTTTTCTTCAGTTCGTGCCTGGCTGCGTTGACAACGTTGACCTCCCGATAATTCCGGCTACGTAACCGCTCAGATATTCCATCTCGATTCGCGTTAGAGCCAGTCGGAATCGTGGGCGAGCCGAACGGCCGATGGCTGTTTTGTTCGGGATGATTGATGGACGGCGAAGTTAGGAAATAGTCTGCGGCTTCAGTAACGGGGTTCGTTTCGACGGATCGAGCTTTATCGAGCCGAGAACGATTTTATCTGTCAGCTTTCCTCGACTAAAGCAAGGAAGCGACGAATGAAGTGAACGATTAACTGGAAAATTGGTAAATATTCGTCGGACTTGAAACTTCCATGTATGAAATAGATAAGCGGAGAATACGCGAATTTCAATTGTCCCTTCGCTACTTCCTTTATGACGCGGGACATCTCGGTTAAACATATTCTTCAACGAAACAAACACAAACGCTACAGAGATTGCATTGAAGCGAGACCGTTTAATGTTTGAGTACCTTTCCCTGGAACTAGGTGAAATCAATTCTGCAACGACAAAGGAAGAAAGTCGCTGCACGATTGCGTATAATTTGAATTGCATAAAAGTACTTGCCTATCCTAATCAAATCCCCGTGCTGTCATTAGCATACCTGAACGGCATACCTCGCGGCAAAGATCGCCGGGACACCCTGTTACCTATTTTACAAACACCCACCCATACCAGTATATCGGGCGATCTGACCAGCTAAACGATATTCATCGACGATGCTCGCGTGCTCCTAGATACACGGCCACCTGCGACTGTCCTCCCGGCTGCAGGGAGTACAACCAAGCTGGACGAGGCTGCTTGAAAAGGGGGTGGCCGGATCGACGGGGGAGCAGAATTTAAATTAATTGATGGCCAATCTCGTCCGCGACTCATAGCCCGTTAATTGGCAGCTTATAGGCGAACGATGCTCGTTAGCGGCGCGTAGTAACGCGAGCGCGAGCGTAACGTGTGCGTGCACCGTCGCGCGCGGTGTTTTCGGATGTGTTATTTCAGCCGAGCGGACCGGCTACACGGCGCAACAAAGCGAGGATAACAACGGCGACACAGGTGCAACAACCAGCGGCTGTCACGCGTCTCACACACGAGCCGCTCGATCCTGGATGACAGTTCGGTGAACCGTGGCCGCTTTAATGACATAATCCCACCCCCTCGTGACGTGGCCCACCTTGCGCCATTGGGCGCCAACGAGCTTTTGGGACACGGGTCGGGGGATGGTGATCGGTGGAGTAGATCAGCCGTCAGGTGTTTCCTTCAGATGGCTGATCCGTCATAATTTCGGTGCACGATGTTTCGTACGACGGAGAAGGAAGGAAAGCGAAAGAGGGGGGTGGTTTGCAGGGAGATAATTGAAACGTGGTGCATATTGCTTTCTTCTGTTCCTCTGAATTTCCCCGGGGTTCTTTCTCTGTTCTGCATGTGCGTCGAACAAGGGAAAGGTAATCAATGTTTTATTTAGGTCGAAGTTAAATTTCAATTGGGCACTCGTGTATGTAAATCGTCTACCTTTGTCGAATTTTAAGTTACATGAACGTTCTACATTTCTACGAACGATCCCGGCACAATGGGGTGATAATTATATTTCTGATAATACGTTTCTAACGAATTCGCTCCTCAGTTGGTGCGTTCTGAAAAAGTGTCAACAAGCCTCGGGTGATTGTCTGAATTATTCGTGGAAGAATGTGCGCGGCGTTTTAAACAGAAATACGAATACGTTGATTGCGGTGGTAATTACATGAAGAGTGCCACGTCAGGATAAGTCTGGATGATGCTCAGTGATCGTTCGGCTGTGAATAAACCCCCCTTCCCACCCGGGGGTGTTATTGTAACGAAGCTGCCTTCGATTCAGACTCCTCGGATTTCTTCGTCTGGAATTATTTCGCGACGAGCGTGTGTCAATTAGCCACACCTCGTATGGTAAGCGACTTGTATAATAAGCAAAATGTTATTATAGCTACTTCTGCGCCCCCCCCCCCCACCCCCACCCCCCGGACGATATCGAAGAAAAACCTTCTACACTGCGAAGTAACAAACGTGGAGCCTCCATTGCCGCAAAGGAGAAATTGCCGAAGAATAGAAAAAGAATGTCTATCCTCCCAGGTAAAACGGAAAAAGAGTGCCTCTCCTGGACGGAAAGTAAATAAAAGAAAAATATATTTTTCCATGCAAAGCGGGGGAAGCAGAATCTCTGTGCCATCGGGGAAATAGAAGAAAAAAACTGAAAAACCCCGATCTTTGCGAAATAGAAGAAGAGAAACTCTCTCCACTCGTCGAAAAATCGAATAAAACGTACATCCACCTACCCTGGAAAAAAAGGCGGAGAAAAAAAATTTTCCAATACACACCACCACACTTCGGTGAGCTGCGCCGAAAGCTCCGCATTCCCAATTCCACCGAGTCGGGCATATCGAAGATGTTTAATTTAAGGAACGAAGCGTGTCGAGGGTGTGCAGCCTGACCATAGCGCCGCAGAATCGGAGTGCGAATCCAATTGCTTTCTCGCTCGTTCCCCCGCTATCTTCTTCGTGTTCCGGCAATAAATTCACCGGAATGGTAAACACAACGGATCGGCGAGTGCATCGAAACCCGAAACCCTAAATCACGGCGTAGATCAGGGAAAAAAAAGGAAGACGGGGAAGAACGGTGGAGAGAAGCAACGAAGGAATCTAGAGGAACAGAGTGGAAGAAGCGAGGCCTTGCGATCTCATCCGCGGAGTGTTCGGCTAAATAAACAAATACAGATTAGTTCCTCGGGACGACGGGAACGTAAATCATCGCGAAACTCGTTACACGCCGCATACATACATATGCATACGGCGAACCACGATTCGTTGTCCGGGGAACGGACCGCACGGAAGATCCTGAAAATCGAACAAAACCCACGGAATTATTACCTTTCCAGCTTGCGTTTATTGTTTCGTTCTGAACGACAGCACCGAACCTTTTTGCAACCCTTTAGTGGTCCTTTCTGGCCTCGTTCTTTTTTCCCCCCCTTGCATAGGCGATGATTGTTTGCTTTGTATGCAACGCAGTTCCCTGTATCTCCGAGCCTGTCGGGGGTTTCGAGGGAAAAGTGTTACTGGGTATTCGTTTTTGTTCTTCGACTAAGTACGAGTCCTAGTTTATTAACAGTCATATCAATTAAGAGGTCCCCCGACGACTTCACAAATTTATATTTTAAATCTCGTCTTATTGTCTACGCGTCCTTGCAATGATTAGTAACTATAATACAAACCTACGCGTAACTACCAAAATGCATACCACTAAAATTCAGTCCCCGCGAAACGAAATACAATCTTATCAACGGCACTTGCCAGTCTGTAATCATTTCGTTCAAAAATTCTGCCAATCTATCCATTGACCTCGTATTATCCGTCGTGAATTTTCATCGGCCAGACAATCACGCCATCCCAAACTAACGAAACCCTCGAACCATCGAGTGCCAGCAGAACCAATTCGGGACAACCAGTGGCCCCTAATCGGTTCGTCGTTCAACCTTACCACTGGCGACCGAATCTGTCCCGGTGCTCCCGTTCCAGGAAGCGGGCAGGATCATTAATTCTCGAGGTACATTAATTTCCCGTAAAGCACGAGCAACGTCAGAACCGGCGAAGCTGGTGACCAGATGGCAGCGGGTTTGTTGCTCATTAGGTCGTCACCGGACCTTCGCACTTCGCTTAGACGCGGCCTCGCCTACATCCGAAATCCGACGAACCACGAAAACGCGACGCAGAGGAGTCGCTCCATTGAGGAAGTTACAGGAATACCCGCGTTCTGCGGACCACCCAGTCAGACCGAAGAGGAAGATGCCCCTCGGTTGATCGCCTCGGTTGTTCTGATAACCACGCGAGGAAGAAAAAGGGCGGACAAAATAACTCGTCGCCCGTGATTTAGCCCCGGCGAGGGATTCTTCTTCTATCGTCGTAGTTTTTCGAGAGAAAGAGACTCTCATCGGGGTGGGGGTGCGCCGGGATTCTTTGATTAGCAGTCGTAATTAGACTTGGGTGTCCCTCGTTTGGGATGAATGGATGCACAGCTGGGAATGTATTGTGAACGAGTTTGTTCTCTTGTGACAGTCGTACCGACTTGTGATGCACGGGGATACGTTCTAATTTTAGATGTATTTTAATTACGAGTCTCATCGGAGATTGATTTAATTGCGAGGAGTGTCGATGTTATATTTTCGTTTGATTAATCGAAAGGTGTAGCGAGATTGAACGCGACTTTCGAGAATCTTCTGACATGACGATGTCGCAGCAGCATATTATTGTAAATCGAACCGCGTGAGGGATCAAGAGAGTGACTGAAACTAAAGGTCGACGGAATAACGTAATAATTGTAATTTCGAACGGATACCATGTGGCGGTTCTGATCAGAATGATCTTTGGTCCCGTCAAGATTGCGAAAGGGCAACATCCTTGGATCAAAGGGGGTTTTCTTCGTCATCGAAAGCGTGGAGACCTGGAAACCGTCTTTGGGGATCATTACGGCACGAGTTCGCCGATTCCTCTTCGTCTCGGTTTAATTAATTGGCCATAACTCAAGAAAACCGTAAATCTCCGATCTCGTGTATGCGGGCTCGCCGCGAAAGAATGGCCTCGTAGGTGGCGATTGTTTCAGGGCCCACGCTTAACGCTGTGTGGGTGTGCAGAAATGGCCCGCCACCTTTGCGCACTGTTTAAGGGTACGAGAAACTTATCGCGTCCGATTTCGTGCCCGTTCTCATCGAAATTTGACTGACGCGACGACGAATCGAATAGAAAACAGCGCTCGACGTTAGTCATCTTCGTAATAAAAGGCTCCACAGAAATTGCGACAACGTTCCTACTTAACGTAGACTATGATACCAGAAAGCTGTCCGATAGCAGAGATGTTGCGCTACTGAAAAAAAATGTTTCTCACACACTTCATGGAATAAATAATTTCTCCCTGTATTTCGTTTCTATCTTTCACTCATCCTTTTGGTAACGTCATTGGATGATGAATAATGATAAAAAACAAACAAACGCGCTGTCGTGTTAACCGAAAAATATTGCAAAAATACGCAAATTTCGTGTCAAAGGTCGTCGGTTATACCTAGAGCCCGTCCAATTACAAGCAGCGTCTCGAGTCCTTTTTCGCGATCCATCCACCTACTCGCGGCTTGGACACGTTGCGCGAGGGGCTCGTAGGCAGCAAGGGGGATGATAAGGAGCAGATCGAGTACGATAGCACGGTGGCTTTGTGTCGTCGAAAAGCGACGGACGATCATCGATCACGGCCCGGCGAATATGAATGGTCGTCGCGTACATCGCCCCGCCGCCGACATTTCTCTCTTACGGAGAAATTTGCCAGGAAGAGACGACGACTACGTCGCCAAGGACCACACGCAGCTAGAGAATTCTCGATTCGATCGAGCTTGCTCGTGTTCCGGGTTCGAACGAAACCATAGGGACACGTACAAGTATATTATTACTGGATACCTTCCAGGATGAAATTCACCGATATTACGTATTTTTATTTCGCCAATCTTTTTCACGCTGACGCGAATGATGTAATAATTAAATTTTCAGACGTTCAAGAAAGAGCGCAAATGCACGCGTACACGTAAGCAGACTATGCGGAAAATACTAGGTCGAAAACTTTGACTTTCAGAAGATATCGCCCATCTATTACAAATTCCATGCATCATCCCGCACTCAAGACCACTAAACCTGAAATCACCACCGTCCGTTCCAGGAAGGTGCGAAAAAATTTGTCACTTGTCATACCATAATTTACATCAGGTGTGCTCGTTCGCGATGCCCAAAATAAATCTCGAAACAAAGTTTCGAGACGAGGCGCGAGCCTCATCGATGGCCAGCCGATCTCACACAGGGAGGGCCGAACAGGCCACGCCACGGGGTTCTTGCTACCCGCCAACTTTACAAACCTCTTTACAGATCGTTATTCGTCTGATCGGGGCCACACATAAATCGGGCCCTCGAAAGGGGGCGAAGAGAAGACGCTCGCCCTTAGATAGCGGCCTGTGCGTGCCGTGACTGGGGCATATATCGTTCGACCGGCCGGAAAACTTATTCCGGTCGGCTTAGCCGGGGTCAGGGGCTGCCGTAAAATCAGCTGGGAACACCTGCTGTGCCCTCCTCGATCGGTGACCCCTCGATATGCCCCCTGTCCGTTTCGCTGATTTTCATGATAGTTTTCGGCTCTCTATGCGCCGACGATCTTGGAGCTTGAATGAATTATGGGTGGTGTTTCTATGGGGAGTCGTGACGCGGTGTCTCGTTTCGATCCGTTGTGGTACCTCGTGCTCTCTGGTGGGATTCTGTCTGACGCGTGGATGTTTGATCCTTGCTGTTTCTGCGTTGTTCGAATTGCGGGAACTGTTACTTCGTCTGTGAAGGTTCTTTGCAGAACCGAGATTTTGGTGAACGCGACGCGGCGTAAGATTTGTGGTTGTGGCGCCTAGAATGGGAGGGCAGCCGAGTGTGCTGTCTAGTATATATATCGTGGTCATAAATAGAGATTATAGGCGTGAAAAACTTCGAGGATTAATCGAATAATTGGACGGGATTGAAGAAATTCTCGCTTTCGTCGGCCCTTTCTTTGATAATTCCATAAAAATAGATTGAGGGTATGCTGTGTACATTATGGTAGAAAAAGCCTGACCGTGGTACACCTGATCTACTCTCGTACAAAACGTTCGTCGAAAGCGATAGCGTTTAACAAATTAACTGATTACGAATATCGAGCCGGTCACTGGGCAATAAATTTTCGCCAGTGATATAATAATATGTAAAAGCTGCCGCAGTTCACATAATAGTAATCGAACTGTCAGCGTAGGCACGAAATCAACACGAGACAGGAATTATTCCTCTTCGCGAAAAAGAACAATTTATCAGACGAAAACAAAAATGACTGTGAGCACCTCGAGGTTCGCTCGAGCCCGAGCTTGCCCGCAGAACCGAGGAAGCCAAACAGGATGACGGGGTCGACGTTGGTTAGATACGTAGGAAGAAAACGCAGTAAACGACGGCGGAGGCATCCAGCATTTTATGAATAATGGTCGCAAGAAACGTTTCTCGGCGTAAGCCGAGTACGGTGGGCGTTTCATCGTTTTTTACGTTTCACTTTTACGATCCATTCGCTGTTGGCCGAGCCTCCAGGCACCGTACGTCCGGCGGGCATCAAGTGAACCGACACGACATCGATTCGCGTCCGGGTTCTAATGATTTCCTGCGATGAAATGTTTATTCTAATGCCGACGGAACGTTCCATCGCACCCTTTCATTAAGACGATACACCCCTCCCGTCGAACGCCACGCCGTGTATATCGTTCAATGCACCACTCGATTCTGTGTTTCTCAATAATATTTCTGGCCACTGCTTCATATACATACACTCGACTGTCATACTCGCGTCGCAGCTATAGCTGAAAATAATTTGTCCAAGGGGTACCAGTTCTACGATTTCTCTCGAGATATTCCAAAACGTACGAACCTGAAAACGGAGCAACGTAACAAATAGCTGTGTTCTTAGAATACACGAATTAATATTCCAAATACTCCGAGAACTACCGAATCCAACAAAGACTTCAAGCCTCGCCGACCGACAAGACGGACCATCAATAACCCGCCAGGGTATATATATATACGGGAAGCATCGTTGGAACAAAGCGGGAAAGTAACAAAACCGCAGTCGTCGATGGATCCGTTCGTCGGGCGCAAGTCGACTCTCTCTCGTCGAGGTTCCGTTTCACAGTCGTCGTTAACACCGAAACCCGTGTTCCTGCCACTTTTTTTTCGCCGTCACCTCGTCCGTCGACACGCCCGCGTCTTCACGAGGTAACAATGAAAGTCGACGCCGGTCTCGTTGCCCGATGATCGAGAGAAACGAGGCGAGCACGTGTGCGCGTATCGTTCAGCACGCCGCGGCACCGCTGGTTGCATAGGGTTTCACAGGGTCGATGATTTTTGCGGTCGATCTCAAAGGTCCCCGAAAAAGGGAGCAGAGCAGAACGAGATGAGCCCTGGCGCCATGTCGTTGCATGGCCGACACGTGATCCGTCTGCAGGGGTGTGAACCGCGCAAGTTTGAGCACGAGTTCCCCCCGACGCGTCGGCCCTTTTTTTCCCTCCTCCTTCTTGTATTCCTCCTTCTGTATCTTGCGGCGTGGTTCCTGACTTTCCGCGCCACCGTGGCAAGGCTAATGACGCGTGGAGGAAGGAAGAGACGGTTCCACGTGGTAGAATTCGAGATACTTGAACAAAATAGCTGCGATACCGGACGATCGACGCCGTCCTTGTAAATGGAACACCCCCCGGGTGTCGTGTCGTTTCTCGGAAGGATTTGGTGTGGTTGAAGGTCGGCGGCTTTTAGAAATCTTCATTTTTCTGTCACTTTGTCTCGGACGGGCGCGAGGAGTGGAATTAAAGAAATTGTGCGCGTGGAATACAAAGGTGTTCCATTTCACTGGGAACGAGGGATTAGAATGAAAAAGATATTTTTACAATAGTGGCTCGATATTAGAATCTCGGTGGCAAATTTCACCGATTCCAGCATCAACGAAACACCTTGGAGATATATAATTCTACTTTACGAAACAATTACGTCAGTGTCAAATATTTATAGCGCCCCAGTGCATCGGTGACCCGATAAATATCTGAAATAATGACCGTCAGGATTGGACAGCAAAGGAGGAGCAACTGGTGAGTCGGTACACTTCGACGAGTAGGAAACGATTATCAGCCCCCTGGGCTCGTTACTTCGCCCCATCGTGCGAGAGAAGCATCGCGTAGGAAATCTCCGTGCAGCAGATTTGGCAAGGTACTTTCCGTTCGACAATGGCACCGCGAATCCCCCTTGGCACACAATTGAACGTCTATCAATGAACTCCATTCATCTTGTCGGCGAACAGATAATAATTCTCGTTCTGGTACACGATAACCCCCGTGGGCCCAGGTGCACGGAACGCTTACGCACCTACGGAGTAGTTGAAGCTTCGTTCGTAATCATTCATAATTCGCAGTAATTCGGCAACAGAGAAGGGGAACCGCGATAATCCGTAGAAATTTTGCGAATTCAATGGAAAATTATTAACAGAACAACGAACACTTTGCCTGGCCGTGTACCTACAACTCGGAATGCATAAATTTATCATAACCGATCCTATCGTCGATCGATCCCCTCAACTCTGAAGGGAGAAAAAAAAAAACAAATAACCTACCTCGACGGAAAGAATAAAAGTATACGAACGTTGAAGATCAAACAGCAGAAGGGGAAGGAAACGCGACGTAGACACCGCGCGACTGACCATAAATCCCGAGTGTCACGTGGCGTTGAGTTGCAGGTCTCTGAAGGAGCCATTACTTTCGTGGCATCCCCGAGGAGTACGGTCTCGCGGAGCCACTGGGGGCGGGGTGGGAAAAATGGCGCAATAAAATCGTCCCTCCGACGTGTACGCGGCCATGTGCACATAATACCGCGTGTCCTGCAACGTGTGGGTGTACTATATACTACCGTAGTGTATGTACATAACGTTTCTCTCGGCTCCAGAAGGAGTTACCATGACCGAGAGGGGTTGGCAGGGACGCGGTTTCACGAAGGACGGACAGAGAGAGGGGGCGAGAGAGAGAGAGAGAGGCGCAGGAATCGAGTTCGGGGTTTGGGGCGAACGGGAGTTTCGCGTAACGAAGGTAATTTCATTCTTCGTAAGGAAGGTTAGCCTCTATGGAGCGAAGGGTGAGAACTGGTGGTACCAGGGCGGGGGGAGGGTGGAAACGGGGCAGAAATCTACACAGGAAAAAGGGGTGAGTGGGCTTGAAGAGAGGTCGCGGTGGAGGGTGAAACGAGAAAGCGGCAAGGCGAGAGAACGCGCGGAACGGCGAAGAAGGGAGAAAGTGAGAGGTGGAGCGACGAGGGGTGGTTGAAAGACAGCGCACGGCAAAGAGAGGGAGGTAGAGAGCCGACGCGGAGAAAAGAGGTTACTCGAAAGGGCGGGGACGCGAGGGTTGGCGGCTGCCTGGCTGTGTCGAGTTTCTACGGCTAAAAAGAGACTTTCAGAATAACAAACTGCGAGGAAAATGGAAGGGAAAGCCTTGCTTGAGGGGCCCGAGGGTGGCGAACGACTTCGGCGTCGACGATTCGCGAAGGTTTTTCGTGGGTGGCTGGCTGGGTTATCGGCCGTGGAAAGAATAGATATACGCCTTATTATGTCCCAGCGGGACGCCTAACCGGAGGATTTCAAAGGGCACGGCCTCCGCGCCACGCTGCGCGCGTGAGAAAGAAACGCGCGTGAATTAACATTTTCGAGGAGAGACGCTGGGAGGAGAATAGAGAGAATGATGTAGATGGGTGCGGAATTTTTTTTCTCGAGGAGGCCGCGGTGTTGTTCGGATTCGTTGTCGACTTGGTATCGGGGGTTGAAATATGGCATAGAGAGATTTCGTGAATTGTCCACGAGCTTATTCGTTTTTATTCGGTTCAGGAGTCGCTGTCACGAGTTATGTTGTTGCTTAACTTGACGCACGGACTGGAGCGAATGATGGAATAGAAAATTAAACTTCTGCTCGCGATTTCTCGTATTTGGATGTAAGCACGTGAATAGTAGTGCGAGTCAATCACTGAACGACGAACGACGCGCACCACTCGCCAGACATAAGACCCAGCTTTCCTTCCTCGGAGCGCCCGATCCTAAAACATCCCCCCTCTAAACTACGTTTGTTATCGAAATACAATTGGAGCACGCCTGGTGACGTACAATTGAACAAATAACAATTACACCTTAATAACGCGCACACCATTCATTTCGTTACTCATTCACCCACGAAAACCAAACGACACAGAAAAAAAAGGAAGAGCTACCCTCCGCATTCAGGCATTGTCGCGGTTCGTTTGCGGCGCGGTTTCGAAGCTACACAAAAAATTCAGTCACCGTTACTCGCGAGGCTTATTTAACATAAATGGCGGAAGCGATCGCATTAGATCCACGTGTTAACCGCCACAAATCCACGCACCCCACGGCCAGGCGTCGGGACCGGTCCCCAGGATCCAGGTATTACGCTGGTTTTTGTGTACCGTCCCTTTCACAAAAGGTGTATCGTCGGTTAACGCGGCCCGACGTGTGTTTATAAATAGACGGTCGAATTTGCCAGAGGGGTCGTGAGAGGGTACTCCGTCATCCACGTCGATCCGCGCCCCGAATCGCTCGCAATTATTGCTCGGTCATCGAGCCGACAGCTAAGTATAAACACGTTGACGTTTGGCGAAAACGATGAACTCCTGGTGATGAAAAACGACGATGACGGCTTTATTCATTCATTTGAAGTATGTGGCATCGCGGAGGAACGGATGTTTCGAGGGGTGCGTCGAGTTTGCAGGTACAGTTTGTATATCGAACGACTGAAATTTAGCATCAGAGCGCGTGGATGCAGTGATTTTGTACGTCTATCCGATGGTGAAGCAATGTAAATAAAAGGGCGATGAAATATGTAAGAAGCAGTAGGACAAAAGCGAATTATTATATTAAAAAATTGGCACTAATTTCTGTTCCTGTCTATCGTAAAAAGTACTCAGACATTTTACTTTACTATAGCAGAGGGCCTCTCTCAAACTCTCGAAGTTCCTAGGCCACGTACGCAGTTTGCAAACGAATCACCCCTAAATGGAAAATATTCTCGCTCGCGTCCGGAAACAATATAGCCGCAGTTCGATCGGAGCTACCCGCGGTTTTTAGTTGCAACAGCCTCTAAAGTGTTTGCACGATCCTCGAGGCAGTGGCGAAGCGAAACGTATGAGGGGTTGTTTATTCAATTGATCGCAACCGGGGTGGCCAGTCAGCGGTAAACTAAAGCGCACCGGGGACGCCCGTCGCTGGCGCTAATTGATTGATTACGCGGCCAAATAGTATGCTCATTTTCGTGCCGGCCGGCTAGGCTGTCCGTGCAAACATTTCTCTCTCCAAAACGCAAATCGCCAGCGAGTTTATGCGGCTGCTTTGCAGCTTCTGGTGCAACCAAAAAAAAAAAGACGAAAAAATAACAGTATTTCAGATTTACTTTTATCCTTTCGTTTTTTTATCACCGCCAGACGAAGCGCGCACATGTGAAAGCACACAAACGTTTCTCGTCATGTCGATAACGAACACGATTCTCTTTGCGCAGATTTATCATGGAAATTTTTAGACCTCGCTGGGAACGAGGATTGCGATCAGCCAGACGTTCGAATAAGACATCAATTGTAATTGAAATAGCAATTACATTTGCACTCGGGGAATATTGAAATATTAAAATTACACGTCAAATACCTTCTTTCCTTTTGAATCTGTATTTTTACCCGAAAAAACAATTATGTTATCCTACCGTGAAAATATATATCCCCATATATATACCCATATATGAAAGATACCCATCTTTCCTTAAATTCTATCGCGTTTCACCGAAGTTACAGAGGAGCACGAACTTCGTGCGACCCCCCCGCCCGACGGGACGCTTCAAATCAAATAAAACAAGCACCCTGGCAACGCGGTTGAAAAATTTCCCCCGGAATGTCGTCCTTGACTCTCGATATCAATCAGAATTGACAAGGTCGGTCGAGCCCGAGGAAAAACCCTCGTCGCTCCAATTCATCGCCACAGATATTCCTCCCTCGCAATTTCCTTTGTTCCGTGGAAAGTCTCGTCGTTCCAGAATATGTACTCGGTCCCGATTGAAAGGCGAACGTCAGCCGGAGAGTCGGGCCGATCCTTGAGCAGATCTTCGAACCAAGCGTTCCGTCCTGGAGCAGATCGAAGTGCCTCTTCCGTGCCCAGGAGTCGCGTATGCCGGAATTGAAAATCCCGTTCACAGAGCCACGCAATCGGTCACGAAGAAGAGGGTCTACGCTTGAAGAGGACGCCAGCTCAGATTTTATCCCCGGGCACCAGTCCTCGTCGTTGTCGTCGTCGTCGACGTGGTCGTTCCACCCCAATTAGGGAGGAACTTCGCCGACGTTCCCCTCTCTCTCTTTCTCGCCCCCGTTTCCACCCTGAACACTGCGTCTCTCTCTCTCTCTCGCTCTCTCTCTCTTCCCACGCGCCACTCACGCCGCTCTGCACCCGTGTTCTTCGATCCTTGTCGTTCGAATCGTTGTTCCTCTCTCTTTCCGTCTCGAACGACCGTGACGTCGACGCTCTCGATTTCACCTAAAGCCGACGCTAACGAGCACATGGAAGTCACGTGGAAATACGACGTGGACGTAGCCGAAGGGAAAAGCGGCGAGGGAGAGGGTGCTCGTCGGCGTTGTGGAAAAGTCGTGACGGTCACGTGGAACTGACAGGTGAGCACTGCGACTTCTACTCGGAGCTCTGCGCACCGATTTCATGGGGCTAACAAGGCGCCCGATGGGTGACGATCGTTTGGACAATTCCATTTTGGAAAATTCTGTATCTGTGTGCTTGTTTCTCAATTTTGGATCTCGGCGCATAATTATCTGCGATGTCGATGCAACTTCTACTAAACCCGTTTGACCGATAGCACTCGTGGACCATTGTACCCAAATGTTTATACGATTAAGTTGTGGCCTCCTTGGACGAGGATAAGCGTAAAATAAGTATCTAGACTTTCGAATAACTGTCTACGATCTGCTTCTAAAAACACCATGATGCATATTTGGATATTGATAGATAAATGTCGCTGTGCAATAGTGTACAGCATGAAGCCATTGTACGCAAGAGAAAACGAAGCTTAACGAAATTTAAGATTTTACGACGGGGCCAACGTAATATACTACAATGTTTCCTCGCTCACCTTCGACCCTTCCTGAAAAGCTATTGCCAACGGCACGCGAACAAAACGCCCAAGGATGGAACAATACTGTCAACGTTTAGATTATAAACTTTGCAAGCTGCCACCGTCACCGAAACAAATCCTTTCACACAATTAAACCACCGAGCCGCACAATAGGCCGTAATTGACGTAGTCAAGGATCACGAGTCGCGACATACGGCGTGTTAAAAATCACACGCGAGAAAAAGGAAAGGAAAGAAACATTAACACGCAGGGTGGCCGGGTGACAATTGATTGCGGTGCACATAAATTCCCTTGATGTCTTCATATGCTGGTGATCAGGAAGGGTTGGGGCGCGTGGCGTAGCAGCGTAAATTGCCAGGGGTGGCACGAGGGAGTTCGAGATTCCACTAATCGATACAAAATACAAAGAAACCCCTGTCGTCCTTTTTGACGACTTTGTCCGTCTCCAATTACGTTATTTTCGATACCTAGATAGAACCGGTAGATTCGTTAACGAGATGTCGATTCGTGGAATTCGTTGCGGGTTCCGCGAAAATGATGGGCGTGGCCTCGATCATTGGAAATGGTAAAATTAGAGGAAACAAGATCGGTATTATATATGCAACGAACATGAATGATTACTGGAATCATTGAATTGTATTCGAAAGGGAGGCTACATACAACCATATTTCTCTTTTCAACTACCTAATTTAATATAACGCATAATTTTCTAATGCTCGATTGAAAATTTCTGACAGCCCAAAGGTGATCTTTACTGGCTGCCGAATAACAAAGCGGTACAGAAGTAAATTTGCTGCGAAAATATCGAAACAGGAAATGACACATTCTGCATTATCACATTACGTGTATTGCGTGCAAATATTGGTAAAATATTATAGCAATATACCTTTTATATCATATTACATAAAAATAGCATATAAAATGTTACAGTCATATTATTTCTCACCTATACGGTATTTGTATCTATTCACTGCCCATGCCAGTTCTTTGCCCATAATTATATCGAATAAAAAACCAAAATATCCATCCAGGAATCTCATACACCAAAAACGGGCTGAAAAGCCCGAAAACCCTTGACACCATTCGACGCTGCTCACTTGGTCGCCCCACTCGACACGGAACAGATTTCGTGTCCGTTCGTGCACGGTTCTCGAAGCCTTTATTTATCTATTACACAAGGCTCGACATCGAGATCGGGAGGAGGATTAGCACGGCATGAACGTTCATAGCCTAACATGAACAGGGACCAGAGGCAAACGAGTATAGCCCTATCGAGGGTAGCATATGTTAGGGGTTTTCTCCTGGCCCCTCCTGGGACTTGCGGATAGAGTGGGCTACCCTCCAATTACCGGCACCCCTCTGGCCTCTTCCTTGTCTCTGTTAGGTGGGACCGACCCCTCTGGAAAGTACTTCATTACGCAGACAGCCGTGTTGACTTGTATTGTACCGGTGCCTCGTAACGGGGAGGCAGAGAAAAAGAGACAGCCCCTTCAAATAATATCTGTGACGAATCGCTTGCACTTCTACCCCACCCCACACGACCGTATCTACGCTCCCTTCGACTTGTTTCTCCGCTATCGACGATTATTCTTCGGGTGCACGCTTTCCTTTCACCCCAGAGGTTCCTCCTCTCGATCGATGTCTTTCTTCGAAATTCCATCCGCGAGAAGGCCCTACCCGTCTGTCGAGGTCGCGCGAACGGTGTCGCTTCCTCGGGAACGACATACGGGAACACCTGCTGGGAAACGTCACGCTGACTCGTCGTTAACGCCGACGAGAAACACCGCCGCCTTGTTGATTCGGGGGACAACGTGATTCTTTCGGCGTGATCGATTACACACTGATATTTCCAAACACCCAAGAAACATCTAAACCTCTAAGTTTTTTAAAAATTTACATCTCCGTTCTATTTCCGTTCGAGTCGACCTTTTTCAATCCAAAGTAGCCTGCTTATATTTCACTTCGACGAAGCCGCGAGAGCAAAGGGTTCTAATCGATCCCCTCCCCCGAGTATTCATATCGAATCAATTGGGATCTTCGAAGCGGAGCAAGCGACGCGGCTCGCGATTCCTCGTTGATAAATCGAACCGCACCGAACAAGATCGACAGCGGATACGCCGGCAGCGGGCACGGCAAACAAACGTTCCGTTCACGCTAGCGACTGTTCAGGCGCGACTAAGTATTTGGTCAAACACATTTTAATCCGGCCGGCAAACAAGCGTCGGGGAAGGGTGGCTTGTTTAAGAAGCGGACGCGAGTAATCGAGATAATCGTCGGAACGGGAGTGGCGAACTTGATGCTGGCAAGGTGTCCGCCGTCCCGAGTTGCAAGCATTGAAAAGTATCGGCGATACTTGGCGCGCAGGTTGCGATCAGGTGCGCTTGATAATTAACTGTTGCGTACCAGGCGGTGATTTCGTGCACCGATTGGTCAGTTAATTGTCGATCGCGCTCACGCGCGAGAACTTGAACGCACATTGACGCGAGTTCGCGGGGCGAAAAACGTTGCGGGTGGTTTAGAATCCAGGTGAGAATCGCGAAAGTGAGCTGCAGCGACGCAACTAGAACGAAGGGGTCGGCCGGTTCTACCGTCAGTGGAATCTAACCCTGCTGATTAATGATGCACAATCGAAGTCAACGTCGGAGGATCGAGCAGCGGGTCATAAAGGCAGCGTTTAACATCGCGCAATGCCTCATCATTCCTTTGCTATAAATCAGTCTGAGCGGATCTCGACCAGAGGGAAACCGATTTCTTTTCACGGCCGCGTATACGCCTAACTTCCTTCGCCATGCTCAAAAGACTTTCGTGCGGAGAAGCGTCGATGATTTTTCGGTTCCGTCACACTTTTTCTCACGAGCTGGCGATTAAATGGTAATACCTTTTCATTGCCCCGTCGCGTTAATAATTAACGAGCACATTCATCGTTTTGTCATCGGAAATCAACAAATATACAATGATAAGGGGACAAGACGACAGTAGTGAAATCGTGCAGGTGCAAAAGGCTTGGAATTAAAGTGATGAACGACCGCGTAAATGAGTTTTCCGTGGAAAATTGCACGGTTCCGTGAAAGTGGTATCAGAACAGGGGAACAAAGGGCGAGAGATTACAGCGAAAGAACGATGGATTCCAATGACTTTCAAAAGGACTTTCCTCTGTTCCTTTTAAAGAGAAAGCCCTACTTCCGTCCTGGTTGCATTTGCAACCCCTTGATACTTTGAAGAGAACAGTACCTCTTGTCCATACGTTGTGCGCAAAAGAAGTGTCGCTACAAGTGGTATCTTTTTAATACAAATATTAAGAGAGCTATGACATCCACCTAACTCGTAACATCTTATCGTTTATACTCTGCTCACTAAAAACAAGAAACCTGGGAATCATATTACATTTCCAGCACGTCCAATTAAAAGGCATTAAAGAAACCCGCGCTCAATTCCATCCCTATCTTTTTTCTGTTTATTAATCTCCATCGCGTATATGTAATTGTACGAATTGAATAAGCGCTGCGGATTCTTTTTTCGTCGACGCAACTCGTTTCCTTCCCTCAAGATTTCATTTCTTGTACCACTTCGTGCATTATGACACTAGCCTAACCCATTACACCTTATCATTTATTTCTCTCTCTTCTAAGAACAAGGAATCTGTAAATAATATTACATTTCCGCCCGGTTCAACTGAAACGCGCCAAAGAACTTTAATAGAGAAACCTGCACTCGTTCCCGTCTCTATGGTTTAACAAAAAATTAATCTCCGTCGCGGATGTTTGCCTCGCTGAATTGTTGGATAAACCTTGCGAATTCGAGCATGTTCGCACAATAGGCATCCACCGGCCAATGATAGGTCTCGCTTATAGAAAAACATTCCACGAAACGTTCGCCCCCTTTAACAACACCCGCCCTTATCGCACAATTTCGGACGCTCATATAAATTCACCCACGTTGCTCCGCGACAGCACGGACAACGAGGTTTCAGCAAAAATTTAATCGAGCGCTACCAAAATTTCGTTTCATCGCGAACCGCTTGTTCGCCACTCCGTATCCAAGGAGACAAAGCTCTTTGCCGTTAGGACGTCCGTGGCGGCGAAAGAATCCCGTCGAATTTCCTTCGATCATGTCGCGTCCGTCCCGTCTCGCCTTCTTTGTACTCCTTTCTCTTCTGGCCCGATATCGACCGCTGCAATAGGCCTGGGCCGCCTTTGCGATTGCACGCACCACCTGCTGGTTTCACGTTGCGCAATCGTCCGCGGGCGAAGTTCGAAGGACCGACTCGTCGCGATAATAATGGCCAGCAGCGTGCGTTCACCGAGCGATGGCCCCTTTGCTTCCAGCAAATCTTCCAGGTAATCACACGGCATTGAAGGATACGCGGGCGCACAATGACGGTTGCCACCGCGCCGGACGAAACGCCGGCATCCATAGAAATGATTAATGTTAGATAGGTGGATCCGCTCGCGTCTTAATTCCGCGACATAATGGCCTTAACGATTCCGTGTCACGGGCACACGGGCAAAGGGACCAGAGGTTGCGCGTTCGCCGTCGCGTCGTCGCGACGCACGTAGAAGGCGAGGGACGTGTCGTTCGTTAGGACCCCTCTTGTGGATCGGACAGTGTCACGGTTACGCTCGATTTCGGGGCTGTAGAACGCTTTGCCGTTCACCGACTACCGTTGGTGGTTTCGTACCTGTCGTGCTCGCGGCCCTCCTTGCCTTTGGTCGGCGAAGATTTCTAGGACGGGTCAATTAACGCCCCGGGCGAGGTAAATAAAATAAACGAGACGCGTGAAATATCGGTGAACGAGAATATCATCTTTTCGAACATTTTTCTTCGAAATTCTAGTTGAGCAAATCTTGTACGGATTCGTATGCATTTTACTAAGCCGAGGTTCTATCTCTCGTGTATATTCGGTGGACGACCGTTAACTAAAAATTGCCCGACGCAGAAATCGCGATTTCGATCAGCGCGCGCCGCGCTTGAGTACAATATAAGTTGCCCGCTATAATGTTATTTAAAAACCCTCCGAGCAATTTTCCACTTAACCGGACAATCAAGCGAGCGCAACCATCCGCATTAGTCGCGCTAACAGCAAATAAAAGCGGCATTTTCTCCTCGGCGAGTCTTTGCGGGCGCAATTCCAGCCGTCAGCGTGACAACGTCACGTACAACGGCTGCGTATAAGGGTCTGGTGACCGCTCTAAATTCCGAGCAATTCCGCGGCCGGAAAAAGGGAACGAGCCTCCCCTGACGAGCGATTTCGAATGAATCAGCGCGACTCTAAGGAAACTGGACCGCGATCACGAGGAGAGAACGCGTGTGGCATCCGTGATTGGACAAAGGTGACCAATATTCGTTGGATAAAAAGCGATAGAGCAACCGTGGATCGTTGCTGAAAGCTGTCTCGTGCCCCGTTTGCCGATGAAAGGTAACCATATTGTTGGACGGTGAGAGGAAGGCGACCCGATTCGCCGGGTCGCCAAACCGAACGGCTTTAACGAGGATTGTGTATCGCCACGTCACTTTCGTCCTGATACCCCGCTTGATTATTGGCCGAATATGGGCCGCAGTTCTTCCGCGGTCAACCTGGATGAGGAATAGGGGCCGGGGTGGCCAGAATAGGAGACAGACTAGAGGTCTAATTCGAGTCTCGATTATACAGACGAACCAGTGAGATTCGTTTTAATATGCGATTGAAGGGTTTCTTGTTTGGGATGCGTTTGTTTATACGTATACCGTCCTCATTGAATAGACGAAGGAATATTCGGACTATAGATTGCCACGTTATTGGCTAATTCGAAGGCATTGCGAATATAACCTCGTTTAAAGAAAAAGTACCTGTCCGTACATCATGGTATTACGATACAATGGAAGTCCCGTAGTCGTGTTGTAACTGTTACACAAGGCGCAATACATTAATTAAGAGTTCAATTAAAGCTCGACACTATTAGACGCGACGTCGTCGCAGGAAAATCGTTGCAAGGCTCATTTCGACACACATCCTCGTATATCTGTAACACCTGCGACAAATAGGAGATCATAGCGGAGCAACATTGAACTCGATTCTAGACAGATACAAAGATTGGGATCGCGGGTTGAGGGCGAACTCTCGGTGGTCGCAACAAAGAACAATGGCGCACGGTGGCCGGCACGGATAGCCCGTCATTGTTCTGTGGCAGGGGGCTCGTTCCAGGTCCACCCAGGACGTTTTGACCCCGTAGCGAGATAAGAGCTGTCGGCTCCCTTTGATTTCACCACCGTGAAAGGGGGGGGGGCCCGATGTGGATCATCGGATAGAGAGACTGGAGACGATCCAGCCGAGTTACAAATGGCTCTCTCGAATCGGTCATTTATCGGTGCACGCACACTTACTTACTTACAGGTACTGACTCCACCCGGATCGGTTGAATTATTAAATTTCTGCATCGACCCACTTGAGCTTTTATATCCCTTCGCATAATTGACAGACATGCGATCCGGGTATGCCCATAAACGATACGCACGTTAACGAAGAATCGAGAAGCGAGATAATCTTGTTGAAAACCGGCACGAAGTACTCTTTAACTTGAATTTTATTCTCTCGTGCAACTTCTGCCACGAGGGTCGCCTATCGTTGCAAGCCAAGGGGCCAACACCCGCGATGTATTATCGAACAACCTTTCCAATTATCTACGACGATAGAAGCGGTGCGAATAACTGGTCCACTAAAAAAAACCCCCCGCCCCCGTACAAAGATATTCGTACAGCATCCTACTTAAACCCAACCGAAAGATACGCTGTCACGAAGGCAGCAGCGCCCGCTGAAAAAGAAGTAGAAGGAAAGGGGGAATCCAGAAAAGCATTTATCTCATCACTCGGCAAACATAAATTATTACCTTCCCCTCGTTTCGCCACGGAAGGGGGAAGGGGGCGAGGTGAAACGAAAAGGAAGAAAAAAACCGAGGCGAGACGAAAAGGCACGACCTTCGATAAGACCCCCTCTTCAATCCGTACCTAACCGGCCGAAATCGTCGATCTGAGCTTCCGTACGGAGGATTCCTCTCTCACGACGCGTTCACTCGCTCGAAATCGACGTCGTCATCGCACAGGTCTCCGCCATGACCGCCGGTGACTGGCAAAATCCTGCGAAGATGTCAACGGGTCCCTTGTAGAGGCCCAACTGCTCCTCCTCGTCGACCTGCTGCATCTCCTCTTTCGGACGTCTCTTTCCAACGGTGAAAAAGAACGACTCCGCCCGATGGCAGAAGCGTCATGAGTCATCGTCCGGCCATTCTTAAACTGCCTTTTAATATCTCCACTCGTATCCGTGGTGACACGAAAGAAGGTGAGAGGGCACACACGGCGATTGTGGCCACGACTACCTGCTCGATTGGCGCGGTGCGCCAACGAAAGCCCCGGTGCCACGGGTCCGTGTGAAAGAAAAGGGAACAGACGGGGGCTGAGGGAACGGACGGACGGACGGAGAAAAGTCGACGGTAACCGGGCAGTTTAATAGTCGGAGGCTCGAAGCTATTACTCGGCAAATTCCTTCCACCGGCGTCGGTTCCTTGGCCGCGACTGGCAATCGGTCACAAGTCATCGGTATGTCCTACCGTCCTGCCACTGTCGCGATGCTTTCGGTAACTATTACTCGCCCGGCCCCGGGGAATTCGGCGGCGCTGTCCGGGCGATTGAAACGTTCGCGATCGCCGGATACGACGATTAATTATCGATATCGACGATCCAAACGTTCGTATTCGTGCCCATCGCGAGCCGGCGCTCGGAGATTTGTCAGAAAGCAACGGAGGAAAGATTTCGCAAATTATCGAACTGCGAGACAATGCCCGCTGCGAGCAGAAGTCGAAGAAAATCGGCCGGGCAGGCCTAGCAGCGAGTGTAGACATATAGGAGCGACACATCGGACGCGCACACGCGATACACCGCACTATAATTGAACGTATCGGCGTGTATCATTACCAGACGACTGTTCTCTCTCTCGCCGGATAATTACCAATCGCGTATTCTAGGAAACTGCAATACGAACCGAAGGAACGGACCCACGGCCGGCCGTGGATTTTCGGGAAACGGTCGACAATTCGATTCCAGAGACACGCACCAATCATTTCGAGCGAGACAACTCTGGCTCGAGGCCGCTGGTCGGCTACAACGAGTAAACAAACCACGCAGGATCGATCGTGATCTGCCCCGGCTACTTTTTCCGGGGGCGGTCTTTTTTTCGAAGACGTGATTGCAACAAAGTCGGCGGGATAAGAATAGGGCGGTGCCGTGAAACGGGGGAAACAGAAACAGAATTTGTCAGCCCCCTCGGACCCTCCGGCCAGGCGCCCCAATCTGGGTCACGATTTACGTTCCGTCCACGAAAAGCTACTCAGGTAGCGTCCTACTATCGCATCCACCTCTAAGTCACCGCACGAAAACCCGATCAGAATTACCGGCGGGGACATAAATAATCGCCCACGACGGCGAACAGGTTATTTACCATTGGCGATTCTGCCCCGGATCGTTTAACAGTGCTCGTTCCCGCGTCCCTCCCCCATCAATATTAACCGTCGAACACTCGAACGATAGACCCAAACGTCCGCACGCTTTCCATACGTGGCTATTCCCCGCGAACCAAAAAGGGGGCTGCAAACTGAACACCAAGACGCGCCATGAGCGTCGTTTCTCTGCTCACAATTTAGCGGCGCACACGCTCACCCCCCTTGTCAGCGTCATCGCGAGCAAGAATATTTAGCGATAGTCGCCCGGAGCAACAGCGACGGACGTTAACTAATACACGAAAGCCGACTGCGGGACACAGTGACGTATGGGCCTCGGTAAATAAACTATTAATATTATGGTAACGTCACGCATTCCTATCCATATTGGCTCGGCTCGACCGGTGCGCGCTGGTTGGCGCCTCCAACCCTGCTGGCGAACCGAGGGACAAGAAGGAACCGGCGTAAGAGGAAGAGTGGAACAGCAAAGAGAGGAGAAGAAGATTTACAAGCCGAAGAACAAATACGTAAATTACGGGCCGGGGCTAATGGCCACGAGTACCGGACCCGCCCGATCCAGTTAAACGCGCCGCGGCGAGCGAGACCCCGGCACAGAGAATCGACCGGTGTACTGACGAGCGGGCAGATCGCGGTTACAGGTGTCCCCTCGATTGCTTCGTTCGTTTCTTGGCGGCCGGCACTGGCCGCGTCGCGGCCCGACATCGGCGAAACGGACGACTCGTCGCGGCGCGAGGTTTAAATAGAAGGGGCCGAGACGGCGACGAAGGGAGGCGATGTTTGGAGAGGAATTGGGGTGCTTATTTTCCAATCGGATGGGTTCGTTTGGACAACGTTGCACGGTAGTATAGTTATTTTATAAGCAGCCAATTTTCTGCTTCGGCGAATAATAAAGTCGTCGCTGGGCGAATGATTCGTCCTGATCCGGGACGCGAGTTGAACTTGAATTGAATTGAATTTGAATCGAACAATTTCGTAATCACTTCCGCGCTGCAACATTACAGAGATTTACAGACGTTGCAAAATGTGTAGGGGAAAAAAAATGCTTCTCTCGAACGATCGCCGTCAGAAATTTCTCAACCCCATCAACGACACCCAGTTTCCCCAAAAATATCCGCGTGGCCAGGAACGTCGTAAAACTAGCACGGGGACTAAATAGGAATCTCGAAGGCGGCGTGGAAGTTTCGAGCGTGATGAGATGCGAGGCAATCAATGCGCCATCAACTCGCCTCGATTTACGGCTACATCGTCACGAGGTCTATTCGAAGGCAGCCACGGGATCGTTTTCTCTTCCCCCGTTCTCTCTCTCTCTCCTCCCTTCTATCTCTTTCCTTGGCGTTGCCCCCTACACGTTCGACTGCCATCCGGACCGATACCACTTCGCCTGGCCAACGGCTATTCTCTTTCGACCGAGAATTATTTCAATTTACTATACCACCCCGTGTCCCGGCAGCCTCGTGGTCCCACAGAATCGGATCTTCCTTTTTTTCCCCCCCTTCTTTTTCACGACCCTTAAGCCGCTCCTTTTCGGACCCGTCGAAAGCCAGAGACGCGGTGATTTATGAAGACGCGTCTATTACCACCGCTCCACGCGATGCATCGCGCTGAATACTTTATCGTTCGCCTCTCGATGCATCGTATCGCGACCGTCTTTCAGCCGCGACGAGTCTCTCTGAAACTTTGGTTTAAAGCGATACGACGCGACCAGGCGAATGTTCGTGCGTCCGGCCTCCTTTGAAGTACAATTTTCGCTACCGTGCATACGATACGCACACGGATACGCGAAACGAAAGAAACGCGGGGTTTGGTTCATTGAATTCGCGGAAGTTGAGTTGGCGAGCAACGTGGTCTTTGCAATTCCATGCCGCAGCGTTCCTCGAGGATTTATGAGAAACGGGGTGGGGTTACGCGCATACATCAGCGGAGAGGTTCTAGCTCGCTACCAGACCTTTTGTTACGGGAGTGCCTCTATTGTAATGGCGCGACAGGTAAGAAGATTTAGGTAACTGACATCGTCGATGTATCGTCGAGATTTTTAATTAAACTGTTTACAGCTATCTAGAACGGCTGTGGATAAATTCGACGCCGCCTAACTTACCTTACTCGTACAATATTGAAAACTCTGCTACGTTCGGATCAAAAATGAGGTTTCCGTATTCGAAACCGGTGCAGGGGTTGGCGCGGAAGAAATATCGGATCTCCTACGAAATTCCAAGCAGAACAGACATCGTCCCCGAGCACCGTAATGCCCATTGACGGGAACATGTATCCCGGAAGAAGGAAGGGAACGCGCAATACGCGCGCGCGTGCAATAAAAGGGACAAGCCTGTCTGGCGATCACAATGGCGAGACAAAAGTTGCCACCGGTCGGGACGGTTTCTCTGGGTTGGTCGACAGAGCATTATCGGTGTCCCTTGCGACGCGACGCGAAGACGGGAACGGAGAAAAGAGCGCGGCGAGGCCGCTTAGAATTTCGTAGTCGCGCATTAGAGACGGACGGTCTGGTTCGAATAACTTGTGCGGTGGCGCCTTGACGCATGAATAACTAACCTCTGGCCCCCTCGACTCGCGGTGTGGGTGGCGTTGGGATTTTTTTACATGACTGCTCGTCGGCATCGGGCCTGGAAACTGTGAGCCCAGTAGTAATTATTGCTCTGCCCCTCCTCCTCCTCCTCCTCCTTCTACTCTTTTTTCCTTCCGCTCCTTTTCCTTCCTCGCGCCTCGCCAACCCCTCCTACGCTCAACCCTCCTCTGTCTTTCCGCTTCTCCTCCTCCTCCTTTTTTTTTTCTCTCAACTTTATTCCTTTCTTTTATTTCCACCTCTGGCGACCTCTTTCTTTCCCTCACGCGCTCGGTTCGTTTAATTAAAGGGGCGAGAACTCTGGCTAGGGAAACGCGTCTGGATCGAACGACAGTTTCGCTCGCTCGGTGTCGAAGACAGAGTGAGAGAGAGAAAGAGAGAGAGAGAGTTGCCTCTCTCGATGACACCGCGAACTGGATTTTTACGATTGATCGAGTACACCTGATGGAATGGGATCACGGGTTGGTCGACGCGTCGGGATCAATCTCCGATTTGGCTGATCCACTCTGGCCGCGTTTTAATAGAGAAAGTCCCATCAGGAGGAGCGCGTTTGCGTTCGATCTAGTTCAGTTCTGCGTGGTCTACGCGAGCTGCGTTCGATTCTAACCTGGAAGGGCTCGACAATCGACGACACGGAAGATGTAAACGCTGCAGAAAATCGTCGAGAAAACGTGCGAAAGGGCGAGGAACGGGGAAGTCACGAAATTTCCACACGAAAAACGCTTCCCATGTACGTACGTTTCTCTTTCTCCCTCGCCCCCTCCCGCTACTTTATCTGTCCGGAGAACAGCTTTTTAATAAGCTGTCGTTCTATCGGGAACACCTGACAAGCTCTCCCGAGGGCGGACACCGGTGCACTTAATTCACCGTGCACGTAGCCTTTGGAAAGTCGCTACGTGGCCGGCGCTGTCAAATAAAAATGCTCGTTCGAACCGCGTCCGAGAAACGTGATGATTTATCGTATCGACGAGACGCATCCGTAAGAAATCGACGAGAGGCCGGGGCGGGGGGACACGACCGACCGAACGAGATTATCGTTGGCGACTTCCCCGCGTTATTGGAAATCTGTCCGGCTAGCCGTGCAAGCGTTTCGCTAAACTTTTATTTCTACGTGGAACGAATTGTCCACGGCGTTTAACTGGAAATCGCCGGCGCGACGGACGAACCGTCGACCCGGCTCGTTAAGAAATATCAAATATCCGGGATAGCGCGGTTAGAGCCAGCGGTGAGCCATTTTTTGCCACGGAAAATGTGATTGTATTTTGCGCTGCGGCCGGCCGCGGCCGCCGGTGAACGAAGCGAGATTATAGGAAGATAAGCATTGTTATGCCACGCAACCCTTTTTTCCGCCGCGCTTTCCAATTAGATGGGAACCACGAGTCGCTTCTGTTATGCGGTTTATCCGGTTCCGTGAAGTTCTTCGAAATTTTTCTGTTATATTGTCTTCGATGCACGGTGTTTTGTCGGCAACGGGGTAATCCAACGGTTACTGAATATCCGTGCCTTTACGGTTTCATCAAATTCCTTCGGCCCCTTTTAATTACTGGTGTTACCAGTATATCTGAGAATTACGATGGCACGGCGAACGAGCTAACCACCCCCTCTGAACCTTTATCGAACGTTCCGACAACGTTTCTGCTTCTAATAATTCCACCGTAGCATTATCTAAAAGTCGCACGGATGATCGTCGTGAAATGATCGAAATACGAAGAATGTATTACGAACGCCCATTACGTTGAATCGCGTCAAACATTGAAAATTCTACCAAGACCCTTTTAATTCAGCCCACAGTTCTGCCTAAACGTTTTAATACCGTGGATACCACGAAATCCTAATAACAGTTAGTATACCACTTGCTTCCCATCCTATAATCGTCTACCATTTTGTCCCCCGACCATTCCACCCTACCAGCTACCCTCGCCAATAGAATTCGCGACGGAGCACACGTACCGTTTCTACTTCTCGGAAATCGCCATGCGTTTATGCCCCGTGGACGGTCTGCGGGGACGATACCGGGAGGCGGGGGGCAGTGTCGAGGCCGATTCGTCGGCGGGCAGACGAGCCTAAATCAATGGAGCGGCGAGGGAAAATTAAATAAGCAGTAAATTGTATCGTAAAGTCTGGGATACGTAGCAAAAAATCGGTCGCGCACGCACATCGTTAAGGCTTTATAACTCGGCCGAATGCATTTTAATTATTGGCCTGGACGAAACGGCCATCCTCAGCGAGCTTTACTGCGCTGCGCGCACACGCTTTCAGACGTCGCGTCTGTAGTTGAACTTTAGGTTGCTTCCGAAACGATCACCCCCTTCAGCCATTCTGAACGGCCAGAGCAGATCCTCGCTCCCCTTTGCCGGCCAACACTTTTCATCGTCAATGCGTGTGTCGAGTGGGGACGGTCAAGACCTCGCTTGACGGGGGTAAAAAAAAAAAAAAATACAGAGGGGGGAAAAAAAAGGAAAGAGGAAAAGACAGACACAGAGTTGGATGCGCGTTTCAATTTCGCGGATGAAACGAGAACGGAAAGGGAAGTCGGCGGTTTCCTTTTTCTTCGTCCATCCATCTCTCTGATACTCTGGCCCCCCTCCCGTTGAATCGTGCGAATTTTTCAGCCGCCTTTTTCCGTGGGGCTTTTGAAACCGTCTGCTGCGAGGCATCAAACGCGGGAGAAACGTGCTGCTTTCAACCCGGACACGGGAAGTGCACTATTTCTGTTCGTTGTGTTCCGTTTTTCTGATACGGGAGCCGAAGCCGGGAATGAGTAGTCGGAAGAGGAGGCGGGACGTGTCGTTCCTTCCATTTATTTCTTGTTTTTCATACGTTGATCGAGGAGAATCGACATGCTGGAATGGTTGAAGTTCGCGAGCAGTGGAGGAGTAGCCTTTCAGCGGGACTGTGTTTCAGAAGGACGAGAATCGGTTTCGAGTTTGCAATGGCAACGCGTTCGTTACGTATATGTATGCGTTCCGTTCCGTTTATTTCTATATAATTTGTGAAACGAGCATTGCGACCAATATTAATGGTTGAAAGATATTTCATGATTAATCGAAGCAGTGTACGCTTCTGTGGTTGCGGAACGTTTTCCTTATTGAGGAAAATGTAAAAGGTTCTGTATCGTTGTACGCAACAAACTCGAACTTAAACTCTGTTCGAGGGAGATCTCGCCGGTAATGTAAATTCTACCCGTGCCACAGACTACTGCGGGTCTGGAATCCCGTGTAAGTGTAACGGCGAGGGTAACGCCACATATGGTTTCGTATGCGACATGAATGGGTCGTGGCGCTAGCGAGCTTTTTGCGAACACGAAAGAAGCGGAACTATTTATCAGTGGCCCCGCCTCGAGCATACTAAGCGACCTTTTAAGCAGCCCCGCGATTTTTCCTCACTCGCTCGAAGAAAGGAAATGGAAAAGCCGTCCTGCAAACGTTAACGAACATCGAGTTGGAACGCAAGAAATTCTCGGATTATCGTTTAAACGTCTTCATTGGAAATAGATTTGTTGAAATGACTTTTCCGTTGACTACCGTGAACCCTTACAATATATTACAGGCGAGGATTTTTAGGTAAATATTGAAATTAATTCGAACGTGATGTAAACTAGCCGAGGATCGTTACCGTGGAATTTTCGTTCGGCTAGAAAATGTACAGCCGGCCAAGTCTGGAGAGTAATGTTCCGAGAAATATTAAGCCAGTTCAGGAATATGACAGTGAGATATCTCGAAACTTCAACGGGGATATAACTCATTTAAATTCTTCTTCTTTACTCTCGACTTTATCGTCCTCGCAGCTGAGTTCCAAAAATTTCACGATACACACCCTTAAGTAGGACATCAAAGATCTGATCGTGCATGAAGGCACTTAATCTACGAAATCTAGGCACATTAAATCAAAACCGAGCGTTATTTCCTTCCACGAACTTTCCCAAGATTCTGCTTTTCTACCACTGACCTAACATACTCAACCCGTAATCAAACTCTGATCTGTAATCGACCGAACGGTATTCCAAAATTCAACAAATCCATCACGAAACTTTCTCAATACTCTGACTTATTGAATACAAAAATTGTACGGCGACAGCCTTCAGCTTCGACGCTAATGATAATTTCATGAACGCAAAACAGTCGCACAGTTACCGCAAACAATATGCAGACGAATCGCGTTCAAGTGAAGCAGTAAAAATTTATCTCAACTTAAACATTGCCTGTCTAATTGAAAAAGGAATTTAATTGAAGAATTCCTTGCCTGCCTGAAAACCTAAAGACATATAAAGAAGGGGGAAAGGGTATATTTTACAGTGAACCTTCTTTCACTAAAATCGTGATCCTCTAACCTGAAACACATCAAAGTTTATAAGAATTTAGTGATATTTGTTAGGTATGACAGCCCGATTGTTACTTTGAATCATATGATTTCCTTCGATCTATTTGATCCATGCAGCATCGCTTTTAAGCTTCTGATTACTTACATACTGCAATTTAGTTGAAGTAGTATTCTATTATATTGACATCTTCTTTAACTTAATCATTCTGTAACAAACTTATTTATCAGATTAGTAACTGTGAAAAAATAGTACAGTAATACAAAGGGAGCAAGTTCTTCCAAAATGCAAGTATGCTGAATAATAATTATGAATTGCAAATAGAAACATTTACTTGGATACTAAGATGAAAGAACTCGTTTTTAGTGTTAATAAAAAGGTGAGAGGCAAAAGAGAATAATATATAGACAGAGGGGCATTCTACTATTCATTATCGTCCACTTGTTATAAGCCCGTTTGAAAACCGTAAGTGCATTATCTTTTACTGCATTGCATGCAAAGTCAATCGTGTATAGTGCTTCGTTATTTCTCATTTAGGATTTCATATATATTAAAAAAAAAATAGTAAATCACTGCACCCTTAATATTCAATTCGCAACACAGATAACGGATAAGTCGTGGTAATCGCATTCAGGTCTATCATCGAAGCAATCACCTTAGGCTGCGGCTTCAGTGGTTGCGTATTCTGACGACTATGTAATTCACATCTCTATGATGCACGCTGTATAAAATGGACGTGGATTTGGCTAATTATTATTATTTTTGCGACAATCGTTCACAAAACGACAAAGCGAGGAAATTTAATTTTTCCATTTATGGCGTATAAATATTTTAATACAAGTAAACGTTTCGCCTCGACCATGGGACGAAATCATCCGGGGAATTTTACACCGTACGTATATACACTTTGTAAGATACTTTGGCTTTCTCAAGGAAAAACAGATAACAGCTGTGAAATAGCATTCGATCGTTGTACATGCAATTAAAAACGCATTTTTCTCGACGGAATATGTACGTTCTCATCTAATCAACACCCACACTTGTATTATGGAATATGTGAAGTTTAATAAGGAAGATTAATAACAAAATGAGCTAGGGAGATTTTCTTCTAAAATCTCTAAGCGACAACGTATCAAAGAGTAGAGAGATCGGCTCTATCATAAAGTAATAAAAGAACGTCGAAAAAATGACGTCGTCAAAATTGATATTAGTTAAACATCTGTCATATGATTACATACCCGCAGCGAGCAAAAAACTAAAAAAATGTTCTTCATAATTTCCCTTTATTCTGAATCGAAAAGTCCGAGGGCCTCACTAAATTTACTGATATAGATTTTGAATGTCTATGACTGTTTACTAGTTTACGTAATTTGTGATAAAATAATTTATAAATCTGTACTTTCCTCGTGCTAATGAACGATTTATTGACTCGCATACTATAAAATAGTTGCCAACGGAAGCCTGCAAACAAAAATTATCACGAACATGGTACTTCTTTGCAAGCGGACTGTACATATGTATTGTGGTCAAGTACGCTTTATAACGTGCCAATTTTTTTTCATTCATACCAAAATACAAGAACTTGAATTTACTACCGCGTCCAATCATCAATTTTCCTTGCGCAAACCTTTCTTCGCATGCGAGCGTAATTTATCCAAAAAGCTCTGCGCAATTACAATGGGGTTGACAATTGCATGAAGTATATAATAATTGGAAGTCCCCGTATAAATAAAAAAGCTGGCACGCTATGGCTGGTATGAAGCGAACCTGGGCACAAAATGTATAGCTCGCTTTAAAAAGCAACCTTTTTACTCGTTAAACAACAGCTCCTATTCGCAAATTTCTTCATAGTACAAGAATCAATGCTATCTCTAATTTGTAATGCAAATTAATTTAATGTAAAAGCTCTATTATCAAAATAATTTAATTCAAATTTATAGTCATAGGCAACCAATATAAATATGTTTCCCTTGTGCCAATAGCCGGTACTGTCTAATGAAGTAACAATAAGTGACGTACAGTAAAAAACATTAGCAAGAAAATTTGTTGGAGACTGAAAATATCGAGATATTCTTTTACATTAACATTTCACACAGTAGGGCAACGGGTTCTATCACAAAATAATAATAAAACGTCGTAAGAATAAAAAAACGAAAAGCTGAGCGACTTAAAAACAGAAATTGACTCTCTCACGTGAGGAAATAAAACCACTAGGAAGAACAGATTCCTACTAATTTCTCCCTCCGTGTAATGTGTTTTTGCACAGTGGTAAATACTGTCGTACTAAATTTACTGACATACGTTTTAGGTGTCTATGATTATTGCGATAATTTGCATGATATTTTTTAATAAAATAAGTTGCGGATCTAAACTTCCGTCGTACTAATGAACGGTTCATTAATTTCCATATTATAAAATAGTTGCCAATAGGGGACTGCAGGAAAAGATTGAAACGTGCAGAAAAAGATTGAAACATGCAGGAAAAGGTAGAAACATGCAGAAGCATGAGCATAGTGCTTGTTTTCCAGCGCACTAGACATATTTATTCTGTTCAAGTACGCGTTTGAGAATATCAATTTCCTTTTAATTCGCACGAACATACCCGAACTTGCCATTATTATCATTACCATGTGGAATCGTCAGTTTCCTTTGCGCAAACCTTTCTTCACATGCGAGCGTAATGCTTCAAAAGCTTTGCGCAATTACAATAGGATTGACTGTTGCAAATCGTATATAATAATTAGCAATCCATGTATAAATAAAAAACTTGTCACGTTAGTTCCAAGTGAATCTGAGGACAAAATGTATAGCTCGTTTTAAGAAGCAAGCACCATACTCGTTAAGCAGCAGATCCTATTCGCAAATTTTTCATCGTGCGGAAATTAAAGCATGGTTCTAATTTTTAGTGCAAATTAATTTAATGTAAACCGTCTACTACGTAAATAATTTAATTTAAACAAATAATTATAGGCACCCAATATAATGAACATCAGTAGGGTCGTATTTGCCAACCAACGGAAACTCATTACTCAGATGGAGTGAAAAAAAAGGAACATCTCTTTGTGGATTCAGTATACAAGTTACGAAACGATCCTAACGGGCCAGGAAAAAGATCGGCTTATTGAAAAATGCATTAAATAGAATATAATTGTGGACGGGAATTGTAATATACAACTAAAAATTCTTTCCAACAATTATAGCGGAGTGCAACATCAAGTAGAATAAATGTATTTTCAAATGTGCAACAGGTATTTTCAGAAGAAATTACAATCATTGCATGAAACAACCGTTTCGGTTTGGCAAGCTCAAAGCTGCTCAATTATTTACTCCGACCACGCACACGAAAAAAGTTAATTACGTGTTAGAATCATACTTGCAATTGAGTTTTTAAGCATTTTCATTTAGCAAAATGCAATCATCACGCCAGTTCATTTACGTTTAGTTGTACTAAAATATTTATACACCGTAAACGCAGAATTTGAATTTCCCCGTTTTAATCTTTCATTTGTTAACAAGGTTGTTAATAAAAGATTGCCCCAAAAATAATAATAATTAGCCGAATCCATGTCCATTTTATACGGCGTGCAACATAGAAATGCAAAAACATAGTCGCCCGAATACGCATCCACTGTAACCGTAGCCTCACACAGCTTTAATAGCTGCCTTTGGAGACTGAGGAACCAATTTGGTTGTGGTCGCAACACTACATTAAAATCGCGATCATTTATCGTCGGAACACTAAATGAAAATATAAGGCAAATATTTCCAATGAAAAAATATCGCGGTACTGAAAATGCTAATTAAAACCTGTGTAGAAAAAGGACGCGAAAATTATTATCGCAACGCTAAAAGCAACTACATATCGGAAGTATAATTTAATATAAAAGTTACTCCAATTCAAACCTCGATATACTTAATCGCCACTCTAGTTGCAATCGCGATATCATTTTATTCGCAACTCAAATGCAAATCGCTTTTAATCGTACGCGACGCTAATAAAAAACGCACTTTGCCCAATACGATGACGGTGGGCCAGGCAATAGCGTTGGCCAAAGAATAAACTACAACTACACCATACGAAAGCGAGCATAGTGTCAAAATAATAATAAAGAATGGCTCTCCATCCAAAGGATGCAGAGCCATTGGTAGTTGCCCTCTTGAGCGACAGTTTGTCGGGCCCCTTCGGCTTTTAGCCTCTTCTTTTCTTCGGGCGCAATGCCCGCTGAAACTTAGTCTAGGCTCGAGACTCTATCCGCAAAAAAAAATAAAATAAAATAAAAATCCATCCCGCGTAGCTAAATGGAACACACGCGGACGAATCACGATCAAATACAATCGTAAAAATTGCGATTATGGAAAATCGTAAAGATTACGATTAAAATTGTAATCGATCTTCGCCTACACGTGCAGCCTCGAGCATAACGTAGCACGCTCGTTTCGGAGTCAAATCGCGACCACGACCGCGAAGGAATCGAAAAATCGATAGGCAAACGCAGAGGCGAACGCATTTTCGTTCGCGCCACAGCTTCACCGTCGACTTTTCAAATCAGATTTCCTGAAACAGGTTGAACACGCGAAATGTTGCCTACCCGATCAGAGACTGTGTCAACCTGCCCGGCCTTACCTACTTATATCTATCAGGCACACCAGAAGGTATACTACCTCTCCTACCTAGACCTACATTTAAAAAATGGCAAAGCATTCACACAAACACACCTCATTCCACGTTTCTCAATCAAACACTCGGGTGCAAGAGCCTACACTAGAGAGGCGTCCCGGGGCGCCTCCGACACCCGAGTTTGGCATACAATCATTCACACTCTAAGGGTACGTACCAATTCCTGAAATCGGCTGACAAAGGCTAGCGACCACTGCGTGAATGTGCGCAAATGTATATGCTTGTGCATTACTTTCGCATAAAATATTGAATGTTAAGATATATTGTCCATTTTCTATCAACTAAGTATTCTTGGTTCGTATAGTACTATATTCTTTATCATATTTTCATAGTTCGTTATAGTACTTAATGTATTTGCAATGGTAAAACATATTGCTAAATGCGTTTATAATTTGTTATCAAATTCCCGAGCCGACGCAATTCCACAGCCTAACCACACACACAATGTGGAAAATACGTCGTGCACGGTACGCTAGCAAATGTCAGCCGCCAAACATTGTCATAAATATAAAACTATATGATCATCGTGCCCATTGCCTTTCACTCACCCAAGTAGCACCTGGGCACGTGAGTGAGTTCCTGACAATGAACACGGAAGGGGTTAAACCTGAAAATCCTGATCTAAAAAGATAATTAGTATACGTACAATTGCAATAGTATATTTTATTTTCAATGTCTTTAAAAGTGACTCGACTTTGTAATTTATGAAACATTAATAAAAACTGAAAAATTACTGATAAATAATTTATTTATTAAGGAAAATGACTTTCATTGAAACTGAATTTACTAGAATGAATACTGCAATTAAGAAGTAAATGCAATCAGGTATTTACTTGAGAAATTGATAAGCTATTAAATATGCCTCGGGTGATTCCTTAATCGAAGTACATTGTTCAAGCTAGCTACTCCGATTTGAAAATCTACCCGTATACAAAGTGCCTTCTTGTACATAATGTGTAATAAGTTTCACACCAAAAGCACTCGACTATAGGGTATGAAAGTTAATATTAAATGCTATCATTGGCTATGCATAAATACATGATTACTATAATCATGAAACACTCGCAGTAACGAAGTCGGAGGGTATCCGACTTCTGCACTGCTCAACAGTGAACAAAAATGTCAATTGATTATAAATGGAACTATAAATTTAATATAATGCAATGTCCGCAATATATATGTTGCCATATATGACATATGAAAAATATATGATTTTTATCAAAATACGAAAAACCGATACGTATAGTGCATATTTGAACAAATATTTCTTTGAGTAAGAAATATTTCTATGGTCCTCAATTTTTTTTATATTCAAGAACACGGAGTACAAGAAGGCAGATCTAATCTGATCTAAGAAATAATACACAAGAAAATATTGGTGGTCACTATGCTCGCAAAACTACTAAATAATACAACCAGTCACCCGTGCCGCTTCGGACCAATCGTCCTACGGCATGATTGGGGACCGGAGGAACCAAAACACATGCGACTCACCAACTCGTTGATTGCAAGAATAGAAGAAGTACTCGTGGAAGACATCAGGAACATCACCGAGGCAGCTCAATGGAACCCGAGCGTCAGAAAGTATGCAAACTAACTAAACAAGAAAGCAAAGAAGATTAAAAGCTACTGTTAAATCTACAGAATTCAATTCTTCATAGAAAACTGAGAATTGTTTAAAAGATACTTACATTTCGCATTTTATCAGTGTCGCCTAAAGCATCCCCTTCAGTGATGCACTGACTCTACTTCCGATAACGAATGTAAGAAAAAAATAAAAATAAAAGACTAAGTGCGGGACTGCAAAATATATCGAACAAATTAAGATGCTACTTTCGCGATTGAAATAATTGAAAAGGAACACCGGTGCTCTGATAACAGTATTAATATCCGCTACGTGAAAAACACTGACTTTACAATCGCGTGTAGCTAAAATTTGAACGAAAATTTAAGCAGAGCCACTTGCTCCGTAAAAGCTAGAAAACTGCGAAGCAAATATTGACTCTACCGACCGCATTTCGCGCGGTCACAACATTTTCTGGAAGAAGACATGTTAATACTACCCAGCATTTGCTATCAGTGACATTCATAAACAATAAATATGTACAAAAACCATGTAAATATGTAATATGTTTTAAAAATATGTATATATTCATTAAAAATATGCAAATATGCATTAAAAATGTGCAAATGTGCGTCAAAGATTTGTAACTATTCATTAAAAATATGCAAATATGCAATAGAAATGTGCATTAAAAATATGCACATATGCATCAAAAATGTGCAAATGTGCAATTAAAAATATGTAAATATTCATTAAAAATAAACAAATATGCATTAATAATATACAAATATTCATTAAAAATATGCAAATATGCATTAGAAATGTGCAAATGTGGAATTAAAAATATGTAAATATTCATTAAAAATATACAAATATGCATGAAACATATTTAAATATTCATTAAAAATATGCAAATATGCGAAGCAAATACACAAGATTAACTATACAATAACAAATGCAATATAGGTTACTGCACATGTTCTTAAATATAAAACATAGAAAAATGTGCATTATGGAAAAAGTGCAAAATAAAAAAACTTTATCCAATTGCAATTACTTAATTGTAATTGATATAGAAAATCTAATTGTTTTTATAAATATTTAAATTGTGGTTCTTTCATCTTAATATCAGTCAAACATCAAATAAACCAATTAGAAAATATAATTAAAATGCTCACGTACACAGGCCTTGACTGCATTGAATTATTTGGCATTATTATAGCTTCTAGGTTACCCTATTTCATATAATCATCTCTCTCCATAATCCTGTAACAAAGAATAACAAGGAAATTAAACAAGTGCACGAAAATAATGATAATTGTAGAATTCTGTAGAAAATGTGTAAATTTGATTTGCAAATCTATAGGCACACGTTGTTAACAAAAGATTTCGTATGGAAACAATATTATGTGAAGTGGTAATTACGGTAATAGAGAGGAAATAATTGTGGTATAACTATTCTAAACGCACCTCACTGACATGTCTTCCACGTGGTTTATCAGCATCGTGTCAAATAGTAGGGTTAGCTCGGCTATGTTCGACATCCGACTAAAGCCAAACACCAATTTTGTTTACGGTCGCCTGGATTTCCTAGAAATATTTCAACGCACGTTACTTGACAAGGATCTTTTTTTGTTTGGCGATAAATTGTCCATATTTTCCAGGAAAAACAAGCTTCCCGACCACCGACCGGAACAACAACGAAATACTCGGAAATAAATGCTTGTATTATGTTACTCCTTGTTTACAACGCGACTCTATCATACAAGCATTATACGAGGTATGAATTATAATTTAATAGGGATATACTGCTCGAAATCTACTTAGTTTAACAAGAAATCTGAAGAACGCTTACCTGTCAGCGAAATGTTGATCACATGGCCACATGGCACGGAGGTAGTTCGGTTCTGCGCATTCCCGCCTGTCAGCGACAGGTTCGAACACGTTCCGCCAATCCCGATTCGAAGCAAGCGAAAGGAACGCCATGGAACAGAATCGAACTGGAATTAGGGATAAATGCATTACAAATCATCAATATTATAATAGTATTGCTAGAAACTGCAGAGTATGCTGCAAGATCATGAAATTCTGCGCTGAGATACATATACGCATCCGTAAAAGATACGTATACGTATACGTACATGCATACTCGAGTCGACTTGAAAATGCACGCCACGCGGCGTGATTCCGTTCACCGCGCAATATTTTCTTCATTTCTCCCAAAAAATATTCATTAATATTAACACAGAAATTATAGAAAACTTGGAAGACAGGGGAATGAAAGCAATTCGTATATCGTTTCTGTTTTCGAGAATATATTAATTAGTCTATGTGACATACCTTAATTCGGCGGACCGTCTGCGCACGTCTATTCACTACGAGGTCCGTTGCGCGAAAGTGGCAGATTTTTGAGACAGATTGCGCTAATTGGCTGGTAACCTGGAGGGGGTGGGGGTGGGGGGTATTGTTCTATCTTTAAGGCGGGTATTTTTTGAATATCGCGTCGAACTGCATATTTTCTGTTACAAGCATTACAGAACGGATACTAGTCGAATAGAGCACGGAGCTAATGGATTAACACATTTTAATTAACATTAATTGTTTGATACCCTCTGTCGCCCTTCATTGCGGCAAAGAACAAAGGAATTCTTGTAAAATCATTTATTTTTCGGATCGCTTTCTATAATCTGTGGCTAACGTAGCGAGTGACACAGAAGTGGTAAAATGGCCCAGAAATGCTGGTCGAAAAAATACATTGGACGTCTTGTCTATTCCTATATCTCCTCTGCGCTTTAATCTTGTTCGCGCTTATCTCCTTACTTTCCCTTGGGTACGCGGTTAGAAGTCGAAAGGGTCGACATCCCGCGGCGACGCAATAACTACGATGATAAAGATGAAGTTGATACTCGCGGTTAGAGCTGGAATCAAGACGGCGAAAGCTAGGAACGCGGACTTTCTGGCGTTACGTGTAACCCGGCGAGATCTTATCTCTGACGGGCCTGGCCATAGTCGGAGACCTGCGAGAAATTCGGTAACTTCGTGTGCTCGTCGTGTGAAAACGTCCTGGCAGGGATTTTTCGAGACCCCTTTTCGTTGCTTCGATGGCTGTTTGAATGTCGATTTTCGTACGGGCGTCGACATTGGTCACCTCGGTTGTCGATGGACGATAGATTTCGGGAAGATACTTGGAGAACTTCGGTGAGTGGGAAATTTTAAACAGGTAATTGGTTTATTATAGCTTGAGCAATAACAAAATCGTCCCCCTCGTTGAATACGGATAATAACCAAGGTAATTAAACAATAATAATATTTTTCTTTTAATCAATTCAGACTAAAAATATATAGTTAAATAAAGTGTTTAGGTGTTCGATACTGTGTCGCTTATATGTAAATCGAATCCATGAGCCCGGACAGTACTTCGCTGATTTTCTCATCGATATTTGAATAGGAGGACGGGGTGCATCTCTGATTTATATTTGTATAAGAGACGAAACATTATATCTGAAGCACGCCGCGACCATTCCAAGCACAGAAGGTGTATCGCCCGGCAATCTCTTCGGTCATGATAAGAAAAAAATCATCGAGCCGGTTCGGTACGGTGGTAGGGAGAAAATTCGAAACTGACGCGGCCTGCCACAGAAATACGGAGACAAGGGACATTACCATAAAGCCGAGGATTTTACGAGAATTATGTACGACGTCCGAATCGCGGGTAGCGCCGCGGGATACCCCGTGGAGTTCCCTGTCGTTATCAAAATTCCGTCACAATGGCCACACATCAACTCCCAGCACGCTGCGTTTTCTCTGTGGCCTACGCCTTTCGCGCGTTGGACCCCTCTGTTATCCTTCTACAGGGTGTACCGCTTCCGTTTTCTCGTTCCCCCAATCGATAAACGGACAAATCGTGACGAAGATGGTGATAGAATGAAAGGTATCGTTCTCGAATCGTTGCTACTTGAGGTGCTGTATTTTTCACCGAGGATTCTTCGTTTCGTGGTTCGAACATTTTAAAAGTTTGGCGAGTAGAGTTTCTGAAATTTTAATAGCTCTAAAACTATTTGAGTCATTTGGGTCAGCCAAAATGTTAATAGATCCCTTTTTTATAAACTAATACTATCGAAAGACATATTCGACGCGAAATTAGAAGTGAAATAAATATTAAAGTAAAGTGTATTACGATTTTTCTTATACTCGAACTGTATTATTTCGTACTTTCAAACTTATACGCATGCATGTCAATGTTAAAATTGTGTTTAATGACTGGCGGAGGTACTGTGAAACTAAGTTGTGAAATTAATAACATATATATTCTGGTACCATAAGGTCAGTCCGAAGGAAATGATTGGATCATTGGATGGGCAGAGAATTTCGTTTAAGGAATGAGAAACGGCAAAGTTCGGCTTGATTCATGATTACACCTGACGGTGAAGTTCACAGTTTATTTCTGAAATGTTTCTCCGCTACACGTTGCCTGTACATTTACAGCTTACGCAATGGAAGGGAGATAGTGAGAGAGAGAGAGAGAGAGAGAGAGAGAGAGAGAGAGGAGGACACTCCTGGAACCCGCCAGGTGTAACAAATTCCATCGAATTAATATTTGTGTTTTCAAACATAAATTGGAAAAGTTCGTTCTGAAAATAATATTTCTACGCCGCGAAAAATAACTGAAGCAACTAAATTAACTAACAAACCACGAATCGTACTAATGCAGCTTACTTTAACGCAGACATACACGGAATTATAACCAACCAAGTTATAACAAACCACAGTAACTATCATCTACGAAAAAATATTCTTAAGGCGAGAATATTTAGATTAGAAAAATACTTCGAATTGTGGGTTCAAACGGATACATTTCATCGTATATACCCAGTGGTCCAATTTATATCGAGCCACCCGTTGCATGAAAGAAAGCTCGCGCTGGGAGCAAAGCGTTCAGGTAGCAAAACCGGCGTGGCTGCTGCGTTTTGTCGTCCTTCGTGAGTCGTCCTCGTTCTCCTCCCCGTCATCGTCTTCCTCCGCCTCCCTGATCCTTTTCCTCTACCCCGTTGTCTTCCACAAAGTGAACCCGTCACCGAATCGTACGTCGAATAACCATAAAGTTGTCGCTTTATGCTGGAATCGTATTCCTGCGTTCCCGTGGACGCTCGTCCGGGATTAAAATCGTCGGTCCTTTAATCGTGCCGAAGGATATGACGCTCCGGAACCATTCCACGTGGACGATTATGTACGAGCAGCCAGCCCCGCGAGGCGCAGGTAGGTAAAATCGTTGATTTGCGACCACGAAATCTGGCAGGTCATCGACGAACGCGAACGCCTTAATGATAAACGTGGATAGAGTGCACGCCGATCGTTATTAATAAATTGGATGCGCGCTGGTATAATATTTAAATCGCGCAAAGGTAGCATTAGGAATGCGAAGGCCGTTGGTTGGGGGGAAAGCAATTCAATTTCGATGCTCGTAAAGATTTAATGATATGTTTATATGCATGTATAATAGGTGTGTAAAATAATAGAAATTGGTGATTATATAATGTATTACGCTATACAATTACGTTGAATTTACAGTAAGCTATTCTAAATTCCATAGGGTGCACGGTGTTTAATGATTAATTTCTTGCACTGTTTCCTTTGTTCCTGAGAGGTTCTTAGCTTCGCGTCAGGGTGAATTGGAACAAATACGATTGCGCTCGCGGACGAAGTAAATTGCACGAACGAACGTTTAATTGAACCCACCAACGCATCGATTACTTTCTAATTACGCCGTCCCGTCCTAAATTTCTCTCCTTTCCTACCTTCGATCGTTCCAATTGAACTGCGATCGCAGGAAAATCGCCGCGGAATGCGGCACCAACGGAAGCATTCACGGAACAGTCACCCCCGTTCTTACAGTGACACGAACCAAACATGTATCCACGTTTGGTGGAACAACCAAAAATACAATCCACGGTATTGTTTAGCTAAGGACATCAGAGAAACGCCGCCGCTCGCGCTGGCTCGCGTCAACTTTCCACCACACGGTATCCTCGTTTGTCCTCTTTGACGGCCAACCGAATGGGGTGGCGTTGACTTGTTTATCCAAGCCGTCCTCGTCGACTCCTGTCCCCGGGTAACGTTCGATCCATCCGTTTCACGTCGGTAACGACGGCTACCACGTTGCTCGATTTCCAGCGGAATCGGCCAGGTGAACAAAATGATCGTATTGAAACGATGATGGGCGATAAGAAACGCCCGGCGATAGCCTTCGACGGCGACGAAATAATTCATTCGAACGCCCAAGTGAACCAGACGCGACGGCAGGGTGAAGAACGGAGGGTGCAATTGTTTGAGATACATTTGTTTTGATTTACGCTAATGTTATTTGCGTACGCCGGGGTTGGATTCGAGTTTCAGTTTGGGCCAACGTTGGAGGCGAGGTATATATTTATCTACATTCCTTCGAGAATCAAATTTGTATGCGTACGCATATGACAGGTTTGCAATTCTGACGGAGAAATTAGCCTCGCGAAAAACAGATCTCTACTGTAACGTAGTCCCGAAAGAGTAAACGCCAAGATATCATAAACGCAGGCTAATCTGCGATGAAAACATTCACGGCGAATTAATTACCTCAACGCAAGAATTAATTACCTGTAAAACATTAAATATGGAAATGAATTGCGGGGGGGAAATCCTGCGCGCGTTACGAATCCATACGAAACGCTTTTACACATCCTAAAACCTTATCTATAATTACGTGGTCCGATAACAATTCGCTTCGAAACAGCAGCTGGCTTCTCGCGGGACGTTCCTACATAAATAACGAAGGCGCGGGTGCAACAAGCCAGAAACACTGTTACAATCACACTTCGCGCAATTGCTCGATTCCCTGCTAGTGCCATAATTCACTTTATCATCGAGCCTCTTAATGAGTCTCTTCGTTTTTTTTTGCTCCCTCTCCTCCTCTGTTCCTCCTCGCGGATTCTCCGCTTCTTCGTTCGCCACCCCTTCCTGCCCTTGCGCGTCCCACTTTGCAAACACTTCTCGCGTACAATATAATAGGATACGGGATCCAAGCGAGGAAGCCGGCGAACTCGAAGTGGTTATGGTCTATATCCTCTTTCAACCCGGTGATCCTGGCCGACGATAAAGACGGAAGCTCAAATAAATCGTGCTGCCGCCGGATGCTCGACACCGAACGTACCGGCCACGAAGAGTAACGAGGATTTCATTCCATCGTGGTTACCCCGCCTAGACTCTGGATCGCGTCGTTTCGCCGTCATAAATATGGCGGAAAGCTGCCGGAAAGGAGAAAAAAAGACGACGACGAAGAAGAAGAAGAAGACGAAGAAGACGGGGAAGGGACGCGTATTTATGGCCAGGGGATGGCGTTACCTGCCACTTCACTCGTATTTCTTCATTCCTCTTCGTCGTTGTCTTCTGGTAGGTATTTCCATGACAACGCGTAATTGTTTCCGTAACATTTCGTCCACGATGTCAGTTGGAAGTAGTGATTTGGGAAGAGCGAGGGGTAAATATTGAAGAAAGGAAAATCAGAGACGAAGGGTTGATTGATTTTTCTTTACGTTTATTTCTTCCTTTCTTTGGTATGGTAATAAATAATAGCTGATAGCGAGACAGAATTTTCATCCGCGTTATTTGATTAATGGACAAAAAAAGTGCGACGTCACTTGCGAAATTTTTATAATTTCATTCGTGGTTTGGCTTCCGGTTTGGCAATTCTTTTCAGACACACCACCGGTTACGCTTGTGTATAACGTTGCCCGATGATTCGCGTTTTTCTTTCTCCCCCGGCGAGATCCTCGGATTGATTGTGCAGTCATCGTGTAACGAGAGATTTATTGTTTTGTTGAGCAGGAACGCTGACGAAATTGAAAATCGCTCGATGGGATGCGTTCGACGTGAATTTTCGTGGAAATCGGATCATCCTCGCAGTGGGTCGCGGAGGGAAAATTGTCGGGAAAATTTTCCCGGTGGGTTTCATTAATTATTTGCGCGATACATTTTGCGGTGTAGTTCAACCTTTTAAAATTTCCTGGCATCCCTGAAAGAAATATTGATCGAGGCCAAGACGTGGAAAATTAGTTTCCAGCTAGAATGAACTGTAACATAAGATTTTTATTGCAATTATATATTTCGCAGATCTATTATCTAAATATTAACCGAGCGGAAATTAATTATTATTTCGAAGATCAAAGATAGAGCTTCGCTGCACAAATATCTCGTTAGGGTGATCCAGTTTTTTTTTTTTTTTTTAATAATCTGATGATCGGTAGATAAGGCGATACGAGGTACCTATTATAATTGATACCTGCTAGCAAAGGCCGTCACCATTCCGTTTAATTTTTCTTTCCAGGTATTATTCGACTTTGTCTCTCCCGTGGAACCTTTTCCTTCTTCGTGGCGCTTCTCATTTTTACTGGAACTGAACATGCTCACGGGCTGTGAGTCTGCTATCGGTCGAGAATAATCCATATTTATGCAATAGTGGAAGGTAGTTCGTTCGAAGCACAGTCTTATGCATCTAGATATTCCTCTACAAAAAAACGTGCATGCATGTTTTTCATCCATGCATTCCTTGATACTTTGTTGCTCAGAGCTTGAAATTCTTCCTAAGTCTACGATTAGTATAGAATTCGCCGATAAAAAATCGAAGGGTAATTATCTTTTAAATAGGTCTCGTAGAATATTCATACATCATACATCAACAGCAATTCTTACAATTTCTTCATCTCTATTTACACACAAGACGTGGTTTCAGCAATCAAAAATATATACATATCTCCATGGTCGCAATGAAATTTCAACCCCTCGTTTACGCGTGCCTTTCGTAACCATTTTCATAACTGCATAGCTCGATCGACAAATGCCGGCTCTACTGTCGACCGATACCGCCGACCAATGAGAAGCAAAATAATTGACAAAATTTCACGGACGGTCCTGTACGATCCTCGAATCGATGATCATCGATGCGCAAAACAAACAAACAAACAAAAAAAAAAAAGGAACCAAACAAGAGAAGGCAAAGATCCAAGCAGGTGGGACGATGCTGGTCGAGATATCGCCGGCGCGAACACGCAGCCCGCTCTCACCACTATAAGAGGGAACTATGCTTTTCTTATAGAGTGTGAGATGCATTTTTTCAGCTTCCATTTGCAGACAATCGACGCGGTAATCACGGGTTGGGCGCCGGAAGCCGAGAAGATATTCGCGCGCTCGCGATCAGATAACCCTATACTGCCTTCGCCTGACCTGCCTTGCTTTCTTATTCCTCCTACCCGTCCTCTTTTATCCTCTTCTTCCTCCGCCGTACACTTCCCCGTGGCCGTGTGGGTTCGTTGCCAAGCATCGGCCACCGTTTCGCCTGACAGGCCGGCGTACCAGAACAATGAGACGAACTTAACAGGATCTGTAAAAGTGAGGTGAAGCCGAACGCGGAACGGATGATCCCTATCTGGCGGGATCTGATTCGCCGCCCACGCAAGCTTGCACGGGCTGATCGTGTTTATGAAGTGGCTGGCCGTTCCCTGAATGGCGGACGGATTAATTAGATTTCGAACGCCGCCACGGTGAAAGCTTCCCGCGTTCTGCCTCGGCTCACGTCGAGTTGAATGAATCTGCCGGTTACTTCTTGCCAGACTTAACGGTGTGCGTTGTGGCACGGATCGAAATCAACGTCCATGCCTGCTGAATTTAATTGTCGCGATCCAATAATTTGGCCGCGCGAGAAACGAGTTTGGCCCTGCGATCGTCGAACGGGCTTGGTATTCCGGGTAGCGTCATTGACTTCCTTCCAAGACGATAATGGCGTTGAATGTCGATTATTATCAGACGAGGGGGCTATATTCTTTAAATAACAGGTGTTTTATTTAGCTTCTACTGCGCCCCCCGAATTATTCCCAATCTAATTCTCGGTTAGACGATTCGAGCTGGGTATCGAGCGATCCATCCGTCGACAACTAGGTGTCGTCGTCCTGGACAAAAATCGACGGCGCAAACGGTAGCAAATACGAGAGCCGTGGAAACGATCATCGACCATCACCGACCCAATGACCCCGCGTAATCTTCGAACGACCCTGCCCCGAAATATCGCGTCGCCTATGACCTCCCGATACCTTCAATTGACCTTGACCTCCGACGATACGACCTCGGCGACACAAAGATCACCGCGGGTACGCGTCTCCGGCAAGGAAACGCACCATTTATCCACGTCAGCCTCATTCACCAACACCGCCGTTTCCCGGCCAGAATCTACGATCCTTCCCCACGTGACGGCGGCGCACGTAAATATACTTGATGCACTCGCACACGCACCCAGCGTTTTTCCTCCTCCCCTGTCCCCGTCCTCGTGCCGCCGCCCTCTTTTTCCTTCCTCGCTCGTGTTCCGCCGCGCTCGTTCAACGAGAGACGCAGGCCCGTGCAACGCAGAAACGCACGGTACACGCGAGACCGCGTGGAACACGCGTTCCACGGCGAGACGGGGACTTTCGCGTGGACAGGTGTGCGTGCACCACCGTCCCGGCTCTCCCCGGCGATCGTACGTGCAGGGGAGGTTGGTCGGTTGTGCGTGCGGATGTGCGAGAGCACACGACGGCAGGGGCACACGTGGAACGGGCGACCGCGGCAGATTCACACTGGCGGAGCCGGCATCCTGCTGCCCGGGCGGCTCGACGCGGATAGACGTCGCGATAAAACGCGGTTAACACGGAAATTAACCGTTATATCTTTGCACTTATTTACTCTTGCACAAGGCGGATAACCCAGCGAGCCGGGCACCGTGCTTTACATAATGCGAACGGCCACCGCTCTGCGACGACACGCTGGCCCGTGCGGAGCACCTCGGATCCGTTAAGGGAATCCGTTTTCCGACTGGCGGCAAGGACGACCCGGCTGACCAAGGGAACGCTGGGAACGCCGGTGGTTGAGAGTTTTTGTAATGTTCGAGAAGCTGATACGTCGCGGTTCACTGGAAGTTTAAAACGATTGCGTCGAGCGACAGGAATTGCGAAACAATTCTCGACGCGGAGTCTATGATTCGGGGCGAAGAGGAACCAGTACCTGCGCTTGTAACAGCCTCAAGTTTATAAGCTGTAGATTGCGCCGCAACGAGTGGAATGGAGTTTATACATTTTTCTGTGGATTTACTAACTGCGCAGGACGATAGCCTGAGACGCGCTTTCACCGGGATTAAGGAGAAGTGTCAGCAAAGTCTGCGGATAAGCCGGCATTTTAATTGCGTCAATTAATTTCCTGTTCTCGGGGACAACGCGCGACTTGAAAGCTCAACACGGGACAAAGTTGGGGGGGCAACTTTTGGAGCGAATCGAATTTAACTTGAGGTCCAGATTGCGAAATTTAGCGTCACGGGTGTTATATCAGGAAGTTGATCGAGGACGCTCGCGTCCGTGAGGTTAGCCGAGTTTTCGGAGCGCATCTAATTAAAGGACAAAACGAGAGTGTCAACAACGATGCACGAAACTGTCCTGTTAATAATATGTTATCAGACTGTTCCATTTCGAATAAAGAACGAGACGTCGTTTCGACGGAATCAACAGTCACGTTTGCCTCGCGCTTCAAAGTAAATATTTCGTTGCAGAAATTGCGCAAGGAACGAAGATCTAGAACGAGTTCGAAATGTCTCGACGGGAATCGATTGAAGTTTAATCGCCAACGCGGAGAACGCGCTTGTGCACGTGCATTCAGGCGAGGGTTAAAACCACCCCCCGCTCGTGATTACCACAATACATAGAGATCAGGTTCGTCCTTAGAATCCGAGCATCCGTACGTTGAATCCGTCCTCAGCGAAACGAGAAAACCTAATCAGTTCTGCCAAAATTTCTCCTCGGTGACCGTAGACCCACACCCTCGAGGATCCGGCGTTACCGTCCACAACCCACCCCTGTACCGGCCCGATTTGACGCCACAGGTCCGTCCACTCGTCTTCGCTGAAGTCTCCCTCGGTTCCCCTCGGGGGCATCGGAGGCAGCGACGAAAACGGCCTCCACCGCCGTCCACCAGATGACTCTCGTTCTCGGCACAAGTGAATCCCCAGTCCTCGGATGCTGGTGGGACCAGTTCCATCTCCAAGCAGCTCTTGCTCGCCGTTTCCCATCAGCACGGTGTCAGTCTGAATAGCACGTCGACCAATCGGACGACGGCTTTATCTTCATCCTGCCCTCCCATTGGCTGGAACCGGTCGGGTTTCTATCGAGCGGGCGTCAGAAGGCCGCGCCTAGCAGAGAGAGCTTGCTTTGGGTCTGGGGTTAGTGTACCTTCGTTTCCCCTCCAACGGGTCAGACAAGGACGTCGGAGTGCGAGAAATGGAGAACGGGGGAGTAACACGGGAGAGTTGAACGGCGAAGAGGGAGAGGAGATAGACCTAGTACTCGTCTTCTTCTTCGTTAATATCGCTTCCAGCCAGTCCCTCCGCTAGGCAGTTTCGAAAGTCTCTGATCGATATGACGTTACACCCGCGGAGTCTCGCGGGACCGTTCCTCGTGCACCCTTCAGCGCGACACGGGGCTGCTTCCAGTCGCCTTACGCTCCTCTCGCAATCTTGAGGATCGCGAGGCGGAGGGGCGACCGTTGATTGAGTGCGCTTGGATCGGTTCTGTCTTCGCTTTTTCTTTTTTCTTTTCCACCGTATATCTCTTTTTCCGTCGACGGCCGGTCGTCATCGGAGGGCAACGGGGTCGCGACCTACGTCGCGTCTTCCCGATGGAGTGGATCGAGTTTTCGAGACGGCTCGAGTTATCGGAGGCCGCGATTGCTTCTCGAGGGTGGCGCGCGCCTCGGAAGTAGGTTGACAACTTGGGCTAGGGGGACGGCGAAATTTAGGCGACCCGGGGATCGTTAACGATATTTATTCCGCCCAATGCCGGTTCAATGTACGACAACCTATGAATCCCATTAGGCGCGGGTGCAGGTTTCAGAGCCAAAGGGAGACGAGGATTCGATAATTCGTTTAATGCGAGATACGTACAGACATCGAATATTGTAATTAATAATTGACGAACAGTTTGGGCATCATTAATCGAAATAATTTCGTCAAAAGGCCGCGACGCTTGTTTGGTTACGATTGTGTCATAAGTAGAATAAAATTTTCCTCGTCCCATTGATCTCGTAGCAGTCGAGAGCATTATTTGGTTCCGCTCGATTATTCCACGTTTCCGGAACAGGCGACGCAACGAATTTGTAGAAGAAAATCCCAAAACGAACCACATCGTCTCGATTAACGAATCGAATGGTGTACGTATGTCTAGGGGGTGAAAGGAGGCTGAAGAAATGAAGGAAAGGGATAAGCGAGCGGGACGTTGCAGAGACGCAAGAAGAATTTCCGTAGCCGAACAGTCAGTCGGTGATATAGACAGCTGTTTGTTGGCAAACGAATCCAGAACTGGTCACGGGGCACGATACGCCTAAGCGTCGCCGTGGTTCAATTACAATTAAACGGCGAACCATCGCGAAAGAGGAAAACTGTGGCCGGGGAACAGGTCGCCGCGGTCGCGTGGCGACTAGCCTTCGCTGCTCGCTGATTGAGCTTGTTCGATTGAGTCTTCCGTGGGGACTGATTTGAATATTGGAACGAGCGACACGGAGCTAGATTTAAGTGCTTCAACTCGACGAATACGCAAGCGTATATCGTCAAATTCGCGCGAACATAATGAAACTAGAAGAACAATGGCGAGGCATTGATCGTTCTACTTAAGAGATTCCTGTAGCGGTCCAATTTCGAGACGGAATTTTCTATTTTCTATATTATCAATATGTATGTCAAACGCAGGTCACGCCGCACTACACAAACAAAAATTCATACAGCATCCCCTACAAAATAAACGCTGCAATATTTTGTCGGTCGCTGAAATTCCGCGATTATTCTCGGCGATTCACAGTCGACAGCCGTTCCATTCCACGTCTCCTAATTATTTCCCCAATCGTCCCGCGGTGGATTACAGATCGACTTTCGCCCACTTTCGCCCCGTCCGAAATGTGCACCGCGACGGCGACGTCGAAGCGCGAGAGACGCGTGGCCGTATGTTCGACTGAACTTCCGGAAATCCGGCGGCCGGGCGAAATTATCGCCTCGAAATCCGTCGAGCTGGTCGGCGCGTTTCTAAGCGGCCGACCGTTCATTATTCATGATCAACGCTTCCAAACCTGTCCGTGCCGTTTTCGAAGCGCTCGCACCGGCGCGTCCCCGTTTCACTCTCAATTAATTTGTAATCGTGCGGGCGGCGCGGGCGGTGGCGGAGGTGTTGGCTCTCGATGGGAAGAGCGCGGTCTGCCCGCTACAAAAGAGAAATGATGTGACACGCGAATGGTTAGTCACGCGTCACTCTCCCGCATACGGCTACAAATTGCGTTTGCTTCGAGCGGGGCCGGCAGCAATGTTCCGGTCGGTCGCGGTGGGACGAAAAACGTGTCCCAGCGACGATTTTAATATCGCTGACCGTTTGTCACACGGCAGCGTCGAGATGCTCGAACGAACGAACAGCCTCGTTCAGATGCCGCTTGCGCCGCGTTCGAGTGGTCCGCCGCTTCGTCGCTCCTGCGCTGCTTGCCACACGGCGATTCATTTCGCGGAGATTTCGGGTTAATCGATGGTAACGCGGATTCGTTGGGTAAGGAGTAAAGGTGCATCGGTTAGGGGGATCGTAAGATCGCGAGGGGGAAGCGATCGGAGAGAGGTATTGTACACAGTTGAACAGCGCAGAGACGGAGTTAGATTGTACAAGTACAATACATTGGAACGAACAAGTTGCGTCACCGTTTCCATCTGGTTTACTGGTTCATCGAAAACTTGGGGAACGGTACGCGCGCACGGCTTGTCCCTAGCGGAGTAAATTCTTTTAGAAGAATTAACAGAAACGTGTTTATACAGTAACTGTATTTAACGTTGCTAGCAATGAGTATCGCAATTAACGCCCATCCCCTTTCCATTTGATATCCTATTAACAACCATCGATAATACATCGCATACATTCGACCAACATCGCCATACGAAGCGCGTATCTTTGCATCGCGTGCAACAAGCATTTTCGGTAACGCTCGTCGCAACCCCTCCGACCTTGCGCCTCTTCAACCCTCGCGTCTACTCCTTCAAACCTGGCAGCTCGAGAATCAATGCGTGGCCGAGCATCGTCGTCCAAGTAACAGGCTACCAGCTGCCGCGAAACTAAACACCTAGGGAACGTACCAACATCTCGCAGTGTCCCGTTCGCGTAATTGATACCCGCGAAACGAATCGCGCAGAGTGATTCCTGCCGTTCAGCTTCAACCTCGTCTAGAGGCCGGCATCGTCGTCGCTTCGTCGACGAGGACGACGCGAACTCTATCGTACGGGGAACAGGGATGGAGGGATCGGACGGTGACGCGCAAACGCCAGGCGTCCCGACGCCTCTACCCCGTCGGGGCAGCCACCGAAAACCCCACCCCGTTGGCGCGTCGTCGGTGCACGCGGGGTCCAACCCCTCTATTTTGCCATGCCGACGTCCGCCCCTGGCCCCGGCTGGCCAGCCCAGGATCGTACTATTACGTCGGCGAGGAGCAGCTTCCCTCGCGGCCAACTCGCCTGCCGACCTTATCCGCGGCGCGTACGATTTTCCCTCGTCGGGCAAACGGAGGAGCGGCGTCTCGGTCGACGGGAAAGTGGCGTCTTCCGGTACGGTTCCGTCGGCGTGCAGCTGCCAAAGGGAGGATTCGACGACGCGGGAGAACGTGACTGTGACGTGACGTCGGTGTCTGGTGATGATCCGTGTAAGCAGCAGGTGATAGAGAGCGAGAGAGAGAGAGAGAGGGGGAGAGAGAGAGAGAGAGTGTGAGAGAGAGTCTGAAGAGTGGCAGAGGATTCGGGAAAGATTGGAGATTGCGAGGACATTGGATATATTGGAAGACAGGTAGAGAATTGGTGAACTGGTTAGGGTGCAGGAATTTGAACGGTTGGGAGAAGGTGGACGGGGTAATTGTGATCGAAGTGGACGTTGCGAAGGTGTGATTAGGATTACGCCGTGGGTGCACGTAAGGCGGGGTTTGTATTGTTTGGTTTGTGCGACGTTTTATTGGGATCCTTGTGAAGATTGTCATTACCGATCAATGTTAAAGATCGCGGAGGTAAGTGTAGGAATTGTGCTGCAGTTGCGGGAATGTACGATGTTTTCTGAATGATGCGTTCGATTGCCGGTGATTCGTTGAACATGCTCGACGAAAGGTGTTACATATTCTGCGAGATTGTATCTCCAACCGTCAGATAACTTTGCGATCCGGCTGGTTTTATAGTCCACAATTTCGCCCAGCGTGAAAGTTAATCGACTTCCAGAATTCTTTGCTAAATCGTTGCTTCACGCCAATTCGAATCGTTCGGATTTCTCTGTTTCCATCGGCCGACACTCCGTCGTAGCTTTTCGCCGTCGCCGCTCTAGCGACAGCCCCCGACGGCGTTCGAAACGACGATTTTCGCTCTCTTCTTTGCCCGCACCGAGCTCGGAAAAACTTGCTGCTTGTGGTTCAAGGTCGCCACTGTGATTCGGATGGGAATAACCAGGTGCGAGTAGCGGATCCAAGACGTGGGATCGCCGCGACGGGAAGCGACGGCCGACACACAGCAACCAGAGGAAACGTCGAAAACGTCGGTAGCGACGGTCACGTTCGCCGCGTCCATCCCGCTAGTTAAATTCACGCTCAGGTAGGGGAACAACAATTTTAATACAAACTATTTAATACAATATTTCTGGCATTACACGAAGTTCGACCAAGATCGCAATATCGCCGGAGGATTAAACAAAATTCATCGAGTGGACCCAAGTTTAACGCGACACTTTCCTATCCGATCGAATCAACCAAACCGGGGCGCTCTTCCCAAATTAACCTCCTCGCCACGCAAAACGCATTCGCATACACTCACCCCCGGCCCAGACCCGCCGAACCAAGGAAACCACCGCGACTCCACCGCGAAACGGTAACGCGACGTTCGCGGGTGTCACGAAAAAAGAAGCCGCAGAAAAGCGGAAGTCCAGGTAGAAACGGGGAACAAAAGTAAGAGGAGAAAGGGTGTGGAATAGTTGTAAATCAGCGTGCACACGTACGGCCTAATACGTCGGTGACAAGCGGCAGCAAAACGGCGTCACCTTGGTAGAACGAGGTGTACGGTGATTCCAGGCGACGTCACCTTCCATTTAACTTACGGAAATCACGTGCGGCCCGCGCTCGTAAAGGACGTTGAGTTATTGTGGCGATCCGCAAGCTTCTACTAATTAGCTCGCGGCCGATTCGAAACCGAGAGAGCCACTGCCCCGGGAGTCATTCATTAACGGGACAGCAGTCACGAATTGTTTTCATTCATCGGTTCTTGCGTGCGCCGCCGCCGAGAAGTGTCCTGAATGAATGCGGGGCCGCCTCTCTTCCTCCACTTCGTTCCTCCACCGCCATCGCCGCCTCCAGAGAAGGAGGATGAGGAGGAGGGGGACGAGGGGGGGAGGAGGAGGAGGAGGAGGAGGTGGAGGCCGGGAGTCCTTAAGCCTCGAAGTCTCGTCATCGCGATGACGACAGGGAAAAAGTTTCGAACGCGCGACGACTGAATTTTCACCGTGAAATCGGGGCCGACCGGTACTAGCTAGCCGAGAGCGCTAAATACTGCCGCAGGTGCAACAGAGAATCGACGTATCTGTATCGCGTACAATGATCGAACGGTTTCGTTTCACGAAAGCGCGAGTTCAGTGATAACCGGCAGTGACGGGTGGTCGCGGGGGAGATGGATCATCAGTTTGGTAGGGAAGATATTCTTGGCAGAGAGGCGGCGCGGTGGAATAGTATCTTTCTAAACAACCAGCCGACGATCAGTAGACCCTCCATAATTATTTTCAACGCGGAGTCAAGGATCGATTTTAAACAACCGGTTTACAATTCCATTAATATCGCACAGTATTTTGGTGCCATAACTGAAGTCAACCCTCGCCGGAACTTACGAGAACATTGCGTTCCAACGTTCTCCGAGTACAGAACACTTTTCGAATCACCGCCTATCGATTGGTCGTCCCCAGGATGCGCCGGTGGTCGTGGCGGTTCTCGTCGAGATGCTGAAGGAAGTGGGCTGTGGTAGCAGCACGCCCCCGCCAGGGGATGGTGCCGTCAGTAATAGGCAGATCGGGACCGGCGAGAACAACAACGCCGATGGAAGTCTCGGCTGCGGGGGTTGCGGCAGGGAGATAGCCGAACGATGGTACCTGAGGGCTGCGGATCGCGCGTGGCACTGCGGCTGCTTACGTTGCTGCCACTGTCGGGTGCCCCTCGCCGCCGAATTGACGTGTTTCGCCAGGGACGGCAACATCTACTGCAAAGAGGATTATTATAGGTTAGTAGAAGTAGTCGTAAGAGGATTAGAATCGGGCACCGACGAAGGGGAGTCTTTGCGTGCGTTTCTCTGCGGCTGGAGAAACTGGGGCTCCTGGGGAATTTGGTGCCCCGGGTATAGCGTTCGGTTGTTTTGCACAGATGAACAGTGGTTCTTGAAATGTAGATGAACTATATAATTCATTTGCGAAATGAATTTATTAATTGAACTGAATATTCGTACGATTTTCATTTTTTTTTTTTTTATGGTTGTCCGAGTTGCGTTCCTATTATTTGCTTTTACCTGTCCTCTTTGAATCTACAATGTTTTTCACCGATTCCTCGTATGCATTCTTCCCTATCGAATCACCGAGAAACAAAGCGGGCCGAGCGTCGGTTCGTGCCGTTTTACGTCGAATTACCGGGATGACGCGCGAGATTAATGCAAGTTCCTCGAGTACCGGTTCCCCACGGACGGAATACGGTTTCCCGTTTCAGTATTTATTGGGGTATCCGCGAATTTGCATAGGAGCGTCCGCCCTGCTCAAAACTTCGCCCGGACCACACAAAATGTCTACTAATGGCCAGCTCTAAGCCGTGCATGTCCTAGGCAGGACTAACCGGGACCTGAAATTCCACGCTGTGATACGCTTGCCGCGATAAAAACACGCGGTCACGATTTCCAACGGGCTGCGCCTTTTGCGCCAACCGATGACACTTCGTTTTTCATCGTGCAACCGCCGCACTTTTGCCGCCGTCGATATTCCTTTTCTCTATAGATAATATCGAGCTCTCTGTTCCGTGATTCTCGCGCAGCAGATTACATTAAGACGCCGCAAGGGTGGCTCGACGTGTATTTCTTTATTTAAGGCCAAGAAAGTGAAGCAATTTATTCGCCGTTGTTTATCTTCTGTATATTTATCAGGGACAATGTTTTACTCGTCTACGTTTAAGGTTACTCTTAATAACGATTTCGGTACCATCGTCGATGCCCGGCAAGAGTCGCACATAAATAATTTATTTTTACGTTCCAACTTTCCATACCTAATGAGAATAACAACTATCCTTTGGCTTACGCTACTGCGATTTAATTCCCTCTTAGCGTTATCTTTAAATACGTAAAAGGTTAATTATTCCTACATATTTTGTATCTTTCTCGGGGAGGCAGAATTTACAAGACAGAATCCTATTCTAATCTCAAGTGCGTATTATCTTACGTGCTCATCGGCCAGGTAAAAGTTTCTACACGAGGGGGAACAAATTATTCCTGCGAAACTCTTCGAGCGACTTTGATCTCCTCGTATGCGCGTATTCGAATGCGGGGGCTCGTCGAAGCGGTGCAGATTAAGATATTAAAATGCAAAAGATTCGATGAATGAAATTAATTACGTTAATAGCGGCCATTGCGGGGACATTAATTAGATGCGGAGAATCTGTTATTCGGTTTTTGCCTATGAAAACGGTGTTCTCGTTTGAAATTCACAGCGCAGTTAGCGAACGCGACGGAAGAATCACGCGTTGCATAATTCTCGTTGTCCTGGGAAGCGTGAGAAGCGTTCCTCTTCTTTCGATCCCTTCTCCGCCCTTCCCTCGACGCACCCCTTTCTTTTCGCGCGGCGTTAAGCAGATTGAAATTGTCAAATCGACGAGCTTCGCCGGAAACCACCGCTAAATATTCAATTCCTTATGAATTATTCACCGCGGTAGTAATATTGCACGGGGAACGAAAGTTCCCCGGAGCTTCTCGGCTCGCGCGTGAATCAATTGACAAAACTAAGAATTGCTCTCGAGGAAGAGCGAAGGTCTTTCGTGCACTTCTGGGAATTTTCAATTTGTTGACACCGGAGGAACCATTCCTTAACTGAGAAGGAAACGAGAACCGGGGGGGTTTGATATTCCGATTGAATTGTTATTATCGAGCATCGTTGCCCTGTCATTTTCTGACTTGTTGTCGCTTTTAGTGGAAGGTTTTTGTGCTCGCGCTACTTTGATCCTGTAATCACCGTCTCATCAGCCCCACGAAGCACACGAGGCTTGACGAAACGAAATAATTAATGGGGACAAAGGGTAGGTCAGGCCTGATGTGGGGCATTTTTCAGAATACACATTGTGCCCGACGACAAAGCTGAAAGGTTCTTTTTTTGCCAGGATAAAGACCGTAGGTATAACGAGAGAAACTTTCCGTGGTTGCGTTAGCTAAAAGCACGTCTCTAGAAGCCTTTTCCAGGAGAACGGGAACACGATATTTTGCAGACGGAGCGGAACTGTCACAAAGATTCGCTTGATTCTGGAGTCGTGATCAAGTCTACGACAAACGTTGGCAAATCAAAGTAGTCCTATAAGTAATATAAATTCCTTCAATTTTCAGCCCCACGATTCACCAAGTAATAATATCAAACTCAACCTTAAACGACATAGTTAAATCTAGCCATTTCTCTTACTTTCGTCGTTGCTCGTATTTCACCGGACTCAATATCCCAATTATCAATCACCAATTACAAAATCGTTCGAGTGAAAATGATTTAACTTACAATCACGCCAAAGTACAATTTCCACCATTAGCCATATTAGTGAAGCAATGTCCATGAAAGAAGAAACTAACTACATTAATTAATGTCAAACGCGTCATCTCTACACCGTCGACAACCTTTTAAACAAATTTAATATTGCTCTGCTTTATTGCCGTTAAAATAACCCCACCACTCTAGCGTCTACGAGGCATCCACGTACGCAGAGACCTTTATCTACACTATCGTAACCGATCCCCGAGTGTCGGAGATTCCAGGCAAGGGTGGAACACGACGTAGGCCGGTGTTCCTGCAGGCTGGAACACCAGACCACCGGTTCGTTAGAGAAGAATACAGCAGGGTTCCCATGCAATATGCAACGATCCATATCCAGGCCAAACCCTTTGTCTCTATTTGGTTTTCGCGCTTCGAAAACTGTAACGCCGCCTCGATCGTCGACGACCGATATGAGAGCCTCCGAGGAAACCCCACCCTCTCCTGCACTCCACCCTCTCTGTTCCCCCGCCGATCGTCTCTACCCTCTACGGAACGTTATGGTGCACTAGTGGAAGAAAAACGCAAGCAGGGGGAACGGCATTGTTCTCCGATTTTGGTTCGATCCGATAGTCACGAACAACGGGGGTCACGTGCGCGCGCGAACGAGGAACGTACGGCAGGATCGATGAATTCGAGCGACGATCGGGATCGTTGATTTTGTAATTAGGGGATTCTACGAAGAACGCGTGATCGAGAGCCCGAGAACTCCTCGACGGAACCCGGAACGAAGATGCTCGGCTGGCCGGTCGCCTAGCTGTTGCCGAGGGTACCGGTGAATCGAAACGGTTCCGTCGTATTAAGAGGGTTGATTGGTGGACAGATACCGGCTGGATATAGTTGAGTCATTGTGTTCGTAGTTGGGTATGGGATAGGTAAGGGATCTTGCGAGATTTTCATCGTGAAGGAATATTCCGATCGTTTGCGCCACTGCAGTGCACTGGCGGCTCGGTGGTCGTCTGTGTAATTGTTATTAACGGAGAGAGATAGTGTTTTTACGTTGTGCAGATGTCGAAGTATTTGATAGAATCAATGGAATATGGAAACGATTAAAATTTTCGTGGTAGCAGGTTAACAGTACTTAACGGAGTGACGAAAATCGTTTGTGAAATTTTTTGATAGTTATTGTATAACTGTATAATACATGTTGCTGACGTACAACGCGACGCACAACGGTTTGCATTTTTAATATTTTCGTTGCAATAGTCGTAGGCGGACGGTCTCGAACACAGCGCGACTCTGCGTCTGACCATGGCTGACATCATTCTACTTCGCCGCGGCTGAATCGAATTCCAACGATCGAACGGCCGAATGGAAAAAAGTGTAAACGTAAATCGTATTAATTTTGTGCGACGAAAGTCGATCAATTATAAAAATTTTCTCCCAACCGCCTGAGATTATTGGCGTGATTTACTTATCCGTACATTTACGCCGGATTATATCGACCGCCAGAAGTAATAAAATAACTCCTGTAATATCTGGCATCGACCACCGACTGAAAATATCTGTGCACGGAATTATAAAATGTATGGAAGCGTGTGCATAAAGCACCAATGAACCCGTCTCTTTGAAATTGACAGATCAAAAGGACTGCAAAGCGATACCTGGCAATATTGTAATCTATAATAACCGTATAATTATTAAAACAACACGAAAAACAATAATTCCAATACACAGGCAGACGCGGTCCATCTATTATCACGGAATAAACATCCCCGTCTCTGTATTCTTTACGCAAAAGAAATTTATATCTATAGCCTCCTCGACCTTAATGTTGCTAACAAATCCTCGAATAATTCCTCGACTAACAATCGCACAGTCGCCCCCAATCATTCCCATTTCAGCCGCAGCGTAAAACCCGTGCTCTCTGTCACAATTTCTGTTCCCAGGTTGTTCGCCGCCTCGAGATGTTCCCGATGCCGGGCCGGAATCTCCGCGTCGGAGCTGGTGATGCGCGCCAGGGACTTGGTGTACCACGTGGCGTGTTTTACGTGCGCCTCGTGCGGCACCCCGTTGAACAAGGGCGATCATTTCGGGCAGAGGGACGGCCTGGTCTACTGTAGGTGAGAAACACGAGCCCGAATTACCATCCTCCAAAGGCCGTCTCTTTGTTATCAACGAGTTTGATGACGAGAGTGACAGAAACACGAGGCGCGTCGACGTAGGACACTTATTATCGTTCGTTTGCTCGCCTAATGACAGCCCTCAGGCGCGGGTGAATCCGGTCTTTTCATTTCTCAGAAACGGGATCGAGAGAGGGTCGAGCTCGACGCGCGCTCTCGTAAAAGGGAAAGACGTCGCGGTGCCGCTTGCCGCTACGCGAGATCGATTCGATCGCCGTTCTCGCCGGCTTATCGACGCCGCAAACGCGTGTGCACGCGTATCGATCCCCGTTCAGGATCGTTCACGCTGTGAATCACGCGTACAGCACACCTGGGACGTTTGTAATCGGTTGGATAACGCGATGGCAACGTGATCTCTCCTCCCCACCCCCCACCCCACCTCCCACCTGGGCTGGTTCACGCAGCTTGGAGATGCCGCGGGACGTCGAATCGACGCAAAGAGGAAAGAAGTTGAAGTATTAACGCGTAAAAGGTGTCTTTCAGGGTTTAGAATTGAACTGGAATGGTGCGTAAGAAACGATGCGAGGGCATGGGCGTTCAGAGAGAGGGGGTGAGAGATTTGATATATATAGTTACGTACATCGAGTCGCGAATTAGAACTGAAGCGATAAGACCCAGCGATCTCGTAACCGAGGAAAGAACGCCGCTTTTCAGAATCGTCAATTGAAATTACTTCACCGGGCTTCCGTTGCGCTCTAAACGCGTACGTTTGACTAGTTCGGGCTCGCCCATCAAACAGCTCCCTTCCGAAGAGAGCGAACACTACGTTCGTGGATCGCCAATTTTCTCGCCGCGCTCTCCATTGTCTATCAACTCTTCGATTACTTCGCCCTTAACGAATATCGAACAACCGATACGAAACTCAATAAACTAATTCTCATATATAGCATCCGCGACTATAAAACAGGGATACTATGTATCCCGTTCGGAACGCTGTCTAAAATATCGAAATGTTCAATAACACCGAGGAGAAGTACGGATAATATCGTCAGATCGGAATCTCCGTTCCACGCTGGCTACTCGAATAGAAGTCTAGACACATCGAGGATCATGATACAGCGCTCGATACGCCGATCCATCGATCCGATTGAGCGGAAAGCGGCCTGGCCGTGCGTCTATCTCCTCTCGCGAGCGTAGATCGCGTTCGCGCGTTCATCGAACTCGGAGGATAACACAGGGTCGCCACTGAAATACTCGACAGCAAGGTTCACGAATGACGAGCTGGTCGGTCCCAAGACCTCACTACGAGTTGCTGTGCTGCGCGGGGGATTACGGGGGCGCAGCCAGCAACATCGAGGACATCGGCTCGCCAGGGGTGTCGCCGCTTCCGGCTTATTACAGCGCCGCTGATCAGAGCCCGATCACCTCTTCCGGTGCCGTGCAGAAGGGACGACCCAGAAAGAGGAAGCTGTCGGAGATCACTGGCTCGGAGTTACCTGTCACGATGAGGTTGGCCGCTGGTGCGCTCGGTGAGTAATACGTTCTTTTACAATATCAATGTGGACTTCGATGTATCATTAGCTGGTGGTGGTGAAATAATGTACGCATTTCATCGGGGCGTCGTTGCGCTGCGAACGGATTTCAATTGCGGGGCGAACGGCATTTAGAACAGCGTATTACAGGTGTACAGGTGATCGAGTCACCCGGAACGCCCGATCTCGTCCGAATAGGTTCTATTGCTGCCACGTTTCTTCGGGTTCGTTTAATCGTTTTCGCGAGTCGACACCGAGGAAAACAAATGGTGTTTCGTACGATAGAAGGCGCGTACCCCTGGGAATTGTAATTCCACCGTTGCCAAGGAGCTGTGCGTGCCTCTCGGCCGATTCTGTTGCTTCAAAAGACAACGGCGGATTCTTCGTATGTTTCCGATGAGAAGCATCGATGCCTGGGGTTCGATCGGAGCGTCGCGTCGCCGCGCCACGGTGCTGCGGATCGATTAATCGCGCGGACGACAGAGAGCCGGGAGAAATAGGCGAGGGACGGCGAAAAACGCGGCCTCGGGACCCTTTGTTTCGCCCGTCGTACAGTCGAAACAATAAAGAATTCACAAGAATCCAGTCTCGACACGGCTCGACCCGAGGACGCAAATACGTGTAATTGGCAGTGGTGAAACAACGCGGGGACGCGAGAGAGAGAGAGAGGGGGGGGAGAGAGAGGGATGGAGGGGGTTGCCAGAGGGATAATTGGGCCGGATGGTAAACGGGGGTGTGCTTTCAAACGTAGGTCTTAAAACCATGGGAACACGTTGTACGCAAACTCTTTCTTTCAATTCGTTCTCCATCCCTCTTTCTCTCGTTTCGATATATGAACACGCGAAACTCTCTCTCTAGTTATACCTCTCTCTTTCTCAACTCTCCAACCCTCGAATCGACCAGGTTAGTCGGGGGAGTTGCATTATTTGCCGAGCAATGGATATAATGGCTGGCTCCTTCGGTGTGCAAACATTTGCCCGAGCTTTCGAGGATCGTGGCCCGCGAATCTCTCAGAGATTGTTCGCGCTCGCCTCGTTAGGCGTCTCCTCGTCGACCCACACGCGAAATTCTTCAGCGAAGTTTCGCCAGCTGTCTAATTGATCCCCGTTCGAGGCGCACACCATAGAACACGGTATTTGGAGACACTTCGCACCGCGTGCCGGACGCACGCCTGTCGTTCGAAATGGTTTTCCATTTCGAGAGCGAGCTGCCTTCGTACCCGGTCTTTCCATTTGTCTTCAATTGAACCCTTTTCTTACGTTCCACCCTCTCGATACGATGGGAGAAGTTCGGTTTCATCCATGGTGTTACTCGATGGGAAGAATAAAGGTGAGATGCAGGCAGGTAGAATTTGGTATATAGGAATAGAATTTGGAAGTTCTTCAGACGTTGGAGATATTTGGAGTACAATATTAATTAATTTTGCTGTCCGTTTAGCCTTCGCTAAAGTTGCTAGCTCGTTACGATTATTTCGCGAAACGTTGAGAAACCTTTGATTCATCGATTCGCGTGAAATTTTTGGGTTCGTATCCCGTATCGGTTCACACGTGGTGACAGTGTTTCAATTTTCCCTCGCATCGCCATATTCCCGGCGCTTCGAGGCTGCTTCAGCGTCCGGTGTCTCAGCTATTTTATAATCGTCGCGGGGCCACGAGGAATCACTTTTGGACTACCGGTCGGAATTTACGAGCAACGGCCATAAAATCGTCCATGAAGCGTCCGGCAACCTTGGACAGGGTGGGAATCGACCGACTGGTTTGCGTTTTATTGTCTTTATATATAATTGGGACACTTTTTGCACACCGTCCGCCGGATCCCTCGAACTATTCCGTCTGGACGTCGGCTGGCGCGTTCGATGAATCGCTGGAATTGCTGCCGCGATAAGCTCGACGTTTCTCCGCCGCTGAAAATACTTTCGTCCCCGCGGTTATGGTTTTTGCGGCCATGAAAAATTACTCCCCCGAAGGCTGCGCTTGAATCGCGTCCAGAAGCACCGTTCCTCTTTCCAACATTTTCCCCGATTTCAGAGGAACTCTGTCGAGCAATTATCTCCCGAAGGGCTGTGAAAGGAGATTCTGCCACCGTTTCGGGTGGAAAACTGTGCCAGGGTAAACGAACGATGCTCACGCTACTCGATTCTTTTCGAAACCTGCGAAAGCACCCCTTTCTAAACTCGCAAAATTCAGCCGAATCGATCACTGTTTTCCAACATCGCGTGGAACGTACCTACCCCCTGCGCCCTTTTCGAAACAATTTCAATTTCGCAGCATTCCATTGACGCAAAAACGAAAAAGCAAACCCTCTTCGCCGTGCATCCAATCGCCATTACCACGGGTACATCAAAATTCAACTTCTCCCTCCCATGCTAACAACCATCCCCCTGTAACAATGTTTCCCCCTCCGGTCGCCGTTCCCGATAACCGAGCGTCAACTTATCTCCAGCGGGCAACGAAAGTCCAGCGAAACTTTCGCAACCACCCCCGGGGGGAGAAGGACGCGCGGCAACGTATCGCCAAAGTCGATTCGACGGAGATTTCGCCGGATATCCCACGATTCGAGCGCGAGACACGCCGCTCGCGCGAGCAGAGAAAAGGCTAGGCCCCGTGGACAGTGACAGATGGGTATCGGTGGCGAGATGCATCGATTGGCCGATCTGGCCGGAAAAGAATGCTGCCGTGGCCAATACGTGGCCGCAGCCAGCAGAATGGCCGGCGAACCACTATAATGCCGCCTGCGTGAGTTTCTTGCCGTCCCGGAGACGTCCCTTCGCCGGCTCGTACGGCGGTGCCATCCGCGCGATTCCATCCTCTAGCCCGGGCCTGACAAATTGTAATCTCATTCTTGAACCACGAAAACCGTCCTCGTTCCGCTGCCTCCTTTCGTTCCCGTTGCGTAGCCCGATGTTTCCGTTTCGTCGTCGCGTCGGCACGCACGGAGGCTCGGCTTGGGAACCAGGCCAGCTTCCTGAAAAAAACTAGCGTATTCCTTTTGCAGAGGATCGCTCGCGAGCGTTTATTGATAGAGCTGGTTCTGGGGAAAGCGAACCGTTTGGGAATCGAGCGGAAACGGCGTCCACCGCGACGATTTTCTTTCGCTTTTTCTTGCTGCTTTTTCTTTTTTTTTCTTCCGTGGACAACGATCGTCCGGGGAGCTTGTGGGTTTCTCTGCTCCTCGTTTTTGTTTCTCGTGGACAATGTTTGGAGGATTGGGAATGGGGCAATTTCCGTGTTGCGCGCGTCGCAATTTGATCGCTTTTGCTCTTGTATCAGGCGCGTAAAGATATTCGATGTTCCCCGAGTGGAGAATCTTTTACTGGGCCTACAGATACGCCAGGCGGCTCGCACTGTTCTCACTTCCCGATGGTATCGTCGCTTCTACGCGTCAAACTTTTTCCAGCCACATTTCAATCGCGTAGTCCGTACAAAATACTCCCAATACAGCCTTCCTAAGTCTTTACACACTCCATCTGCTTCCTAAAGGATACTCTCAATACCCGTTACATTCTCCATGGTAAATCGACGGCACACGCAATCGAACGTCCCAAGGATAATAAGCAGTATCAAATTAAAACCCCAATTTAATAACACCATTGCGAACCAACGATCCTACAACCCCCGTTCAACCCTCTCCAGGCGTGAAACTCTCAGAACCACGGCCCCGAACCTTTCTACCAGCTTCCCATCGCGAGTCCCACCTGGGTCGTTCGAAACAGAAATCGGTGTCGTTCACCCCGCGCGAACAAAACGAATTCCATCGCCGGTGTGGCCGTTCGCGGGAGCTGTTCTTCTCTTTTCTGGATCGCGAGCCAACAGCGCGGAGAACAGCTCGTCGCGTCCGCAGGGAATGGAAGTTCGGGACAATAAACAGTAATGGCGGATACGTGCTCGGGGATTTACTTCTGGCCTGGACTCCCTTCCACCCTCCCGCCCCCCTCCGGTCGACCCCCGTGTACGCTCGCCAAGCGGCTGTCCACGAACGTCGCCTGGAACCCGTTCTTTCTCTCCGATTGAATTCAATGGTTACCCTCGTCGTCTTATTTATTGGATGCGTTCCTTCGCTCCGGCGGCGCGCAACAACTGCAACTTCCAACGGCACTGAACGGTTGCACCGATGTCGTGCCTCGGCCGCTTTTATTCGACGACGCTTACGTGCGCGGAAATTCGCTACGCGTGCACACAGCTGTACCGGTTGCTTCCCGTCGACACCGAGGGGGGGACAGGGGGCGGCATGGGAAGGGAATTGACGAACGACGGGTTCGATCGCGGAATCGACGCGGATCGACCAGGAGGACGCTCGGGTCGGCGAGAGAATGGTGGTGGATTCGGAGGATTACATCGGAGGGTGGGACTCGGAAAGGCGACAGGGCGTGCGATGGCAATATTCGTTTCTTACAATACAGCCGAGCTGTATTGGCTGCCGGGTTGTTTTAGAAAATATCGCTAGTTGAAAGCTCGTTTTAGCGCGGTGTCGATAACGAGATGGGGGAATTTCTCGTTGTTCAAGCTGTTCGAGGTCTGCCTCGAGATACTTTACGGGGGCTGCGCTATCGTCCACTGCGTATAGCGGCAGGTACGCCACGCAGTTATCGTCTGTTATTAATATCGAAGTTGCGGGGCGATTAGATTGTTCGGGTCGAAGAATTCGAGGCGACGTCTTGTTAACCGGCGATGCACTTAAAAATCTTGCGACTAGACATTCGATCATCGCCGCGATCGGAATCTTTTTTAGTCCGCGAGGTGGAAGCTGGATTGTCACCAAACAGAAGAACAAATCGTTAGATAGGTGGGGCTAGATAAATCGATTAGCGCAGATTGATGGATCACGAGCGTTCAGAAGCGATCAATGTGGTACCTTCTCGTTTACCATGGTAACGTTCTGTGTATCGTTCGATCGACGAACGCCTTTTTTCCTGTCCGCCGTCCCGTCCTATGTTTTTTCGTTCGCGTCAGGCATAGCCAGGAGGCTCCTTTCGCGCGCCCCACAAGCCGATCAGATTAAGAAATCTTTGTAATAGGTACGCAAAAGTCAGCGCCGCGTCGATTCCATACACGCGCGGAGCTCGCTTTAACCTCTTTCAACAAACTCCTGGCTCCGTGGCCCCGTCGAAGATGTAGCAAAAGATTAAACTTCGCTGCCCGACTCGTGCCTCATTCCTCCTCGTTTACCCTCCGCTCGACGTTTCGATTAATTAAACGCGCTCGTCGAATATAACTTTCCGCTCCGATGCTCCTGATTTTCTTGGAAAAGTTTCAGAAGGAAATTCCCTTTGGTCGCTACGGATTAAATTCGCTTGGTAATTTGATAATATACGGCAGGTAGACCTTGGGAAACGGCAGCTTCTACATTCAACCTACGTCGCTCCGTTTGCTGGAATTCGTAATAATTCTCGAACGACGGTATATCGAGATAATTTCAATGAACGATTTTCCTTACACGCGGACGCAATAAGTAATCGCAGATTTCGAGGGATGGTAAAGCTTGTTAACATAAAAATTTCCCAAATATCGAGTCGTCCAATTAAGTACGCGGCCCTTCAGAATAATCGATTCGCGGATAGAAGTATCGAATGAAGGAGGGCAATCTCGTTGCAGAACTTCTTCATCCCACCGAACTGTCTTCGTCTATGGAATCTTTGGCGGCTTACGAAGCGTCTGTCGGTTCTCCCGGACCCGTGCACCAGAGCCAGCGAACGAAGCGCATGAGAACGAGCTTCAAGCACCATCAGTTGCGAACGATGAAGAATTATTTTGCTATAAATCAGAACCCCGACGCGAAGGACCTCAAGCAACTGGCTCAGAAGACGGGGCTTTCGAAGAGGGTGCTTCAGGTAGGGAATAAATTTCAAACCAACCTCGACTTCGATGTCTGCTCGAATGCTCAACTAACCCCTTGCACAATTATTACCCATAAATTGAACTGCACGAAAAACGTACGATTCTCTCGTAGAAATTTACCAGCAGGGGGAACGCGAAATTTCTCAAATATTTCTCCGCCGCGTAACAGTTAAAATATTTCGCCTGCGTCGCGCTCGCAGTTCCGTATAATGTCGCGTACACGCGAATCAGAGTATTCGGAAATATTCGTAACGTTCTTCTCGCGCGATCCAACGAAATTCGCCGGGACAAACGGAATCAAAGAGAGCACGAGCCCTGAAGAAGGTTCTCGGTTCGCGCAGGTCTGGTTCCAAAACGCCCGCGCGAAATGGCGACGGAACATGATGAGGCAGGAGGGCAACACGACGAGCAGCAACGTGGGGTGTCCAGGAACGCCGATCCCGTCGAGCACAGGCGGTTCACCGAACGTGGGACCCGCGGCCAGTATCCTAGGGGACAGCAATAGCATGCCATCGACCTCGATGGAGGAGCTGCACGCTCTTCATCACCTACATTCCGGCGTTTCCTCTCAGGTCTCGTTCTCCGATCTTTACTGACGACGGCTTGAGATGGAGGAAGACAGCTACAGCAGCCTTTCCAGCCATCTTGGATGAGGGATCGCCGCGTCCTTCTTTGGGATCGACAGTCGACGCGCCGGTTTCGGGGGAGAAACGTGTGCACGTCCTCTGATCGATACGACTTCGATGCCGCTTCTATTTGAAACTTTTCGATACCCACTGATGACGATCGACCGCAACGGTGGTGCTAAATTTCGTCGCAACCCCGGGAGGCGAAATCTTTGATCCGGTCTCGCACGATTTCTCCCCCCCCCCTCCCCGCCTGTATGGCGCCGAGATTGATTTCTAGACCATGGGACCCCGTGAACCTTTGACTTTCGTCTTCCTGGATGAGTGAGAGTTTTTCAGGCGCCGCGGTATTAAGAGGCGCGACGTTAGGAAAGAATTATGTAGCTGCCTGGGAAAGGGAATTTGTCTATCTAATTGCTTCGATTATATTTGCCTGCTGGTAAGAGCGTTTCTTAATTAATGGCGCACGGCGAATGAAGACGTTTACAAGCTCTAATCACTTACAGACCGTTCCTTCCTACGTGCTTGTCAAATCGCCGCAATTATCGCATACGTACGAGTAGGCCGACTATTAAATGCTTCACAACGATTATATACTCCAGCAATCTGTAAACGTCAATTACACGTAACAAGAATAAACGACCGATCTTTGATCAAGTGGGTCTCAATTTACACGGTCGGGTATGCTGACCAAACGGTCGGTCGAGCCATTAGGAATTTGTGAAATTTGTAATAGGGGAAACGAATGGTACAGCGTGTCTTGCGTATACGATTTGATTCGAGGGTGTCGGGAATATTGGTGAAACTCAGCAGGAAATGGTCAAGGTTCGCAGTCCCGAAATGGATTATGTTTAAGCAATCAGTGATAATAATCATAGTTCCATGCACATCCGAATTACCAAAGGTACTAGGCGATAGTTTGTCTCGCTAGCGAGAGCGCGGAGTCGGCTCTGTGTGCACGAAGAAACGAGGCACGAGGTAACTGAATATAAATCAGATCGAAATTGGCGTAATCACTTTCCAACGTGTAATTGCATCGGTGTAATTTGTTCAATTTAGAGCCATCACTATTGTCATTTATTATTAGCATTCGAGTGGCCAATAATTGATCGATACAGAATATCGTGTAACGTTTATCGGAATATTCGTTAATAAAAATAAAACCGTGTCGCTTTGCGACATAGTTCTTTACTGTTAGGGTGCACAACTCTTTTCTTACGCGTTTTAATTCAATTCCATATTTAATTCGTGTATCGTGAAGAACGTTGGTGGAAGAGTTTTTACAGCGGATTCGAGAAAAATCAAATATCTATTCGATCCATTCGATGCCTCGACTTTTCCCCGTCGTGACGCACAGGTCCGATTCAGCGCGCTTCTTCACTCCTCCTTTTTAGCCGAGAACCGTGTCACGGTGACACTTTTTGATAACCGGCGATTTACAGGATAGAGAATCGCGAATGAACGAGAGACAGGTGTGGTAAAACGGCGTTCCTCTCCTCGTGCCAAAAAAAAAAAAGAAAGAAAACGAAAAAAAACTTACGTACACGCGAGTAGCTAAGATACGAGTACTTTTTGTACGGTGTCGTTCGAATCCAAACTTGCCTCGATAGACGAATTTCAATATTATTCAACATTTATATTTATCAGCATTTTATTCCAATACCATGGATCCCAGATATACATACATACATACATACATACGTACGTACTGCACATTAACTTTCTATTCAACGCAACCTCGCCCTTTATTTTCCATTTCTAAGACGCTTGGATTCGATCGTCACGCGAAGCGCATTCGTTCGACCACAAACGACACGTTATGTATATTAGAATGAAGAAAAAAGAAAAAAACCAAAATAGCCAAACCTAAGTAACGCACAGTGCTTCGGTTCATATCGATGCTCCCGAGCTTGGCCATCGATCGACCATCCTGTAGAAAAACGATGACACGCCGAGGAACAAGCGAAACGAGGCCACCAGGCGAAATGAGAAGAGCGAACGATCGCTCCGATGAAATATAAACGAAAATAGTAAACGAGGATTCCTATGAACGACGATGAGGAGGGTAAAATTTATTTGTAAACGATCGAGAACTTATAATTTTTATATATGTACGTGGTAATTAGGGGATGAACGAGAATGATACATATTTGTCGACTGCAGACGGCCAGACGTATCGAGAACAACGATCGTCCCGACGGAATTCGAAGTCGTAATTCCGTTCACGTGCAGCCTCGCCCCGTTCGACCCGTGGAGCGCATCTCGTCAATTATCGCGGTACACGCGGTTTTTCGTACATATTCCCGCAGTTTTCGACAAAACCGTCGGTGTCACGTGGACGCGTCGGGTCGGGAATAGTCTGCATAGTCGACAAGTGGCGGCGGTCGCATGTTAGGCATGCGTAGCATAGCGACGATTTAATGTACGCCAGCGTCTTTGATGCGAAAGAAGAAGAGAAATGGCGAGCCAATTATGTAAAACTGTATAGATAAAATTAATGTGCTGCATTCGAGTGCGACTATTATCGTATAATAAATAGTTACGTACATCTGGACTTTGAAAATGGCTCCGCATTACCTGTTCCTTGACGATGGCCACCGTGCTTTCCACGATCCCTTCTTTTCTCGTCCGCGGAAGCCCTCTCGATTGGCAATCCGGACGAAATTTAATACACGCGCTTTCCCACACGCCCGCGGGTCGTTACCGTTCGTGGAAAGCATGAAATCGTCTTCGAGAAAATGAGAGCTCGATTAAAACGCCACTGACGCGGCATGGAAATAAATTAGCCGGCAAATCTTGGACCCTGCTTAATAAGATACTTCGACGAAATAAAACAATATATGTATATGTATACTATATTCGGCATATTTGACGAGAAATATACCCATACGGGGTGACGCGAGACGAGACGAGCAGCGTGTATCGCGTCGCATCGACTCTATTCTATATAGCAGTCGAAAGCACCTCGATCGGGCTTTTTAAATTCCCCGTCGATCGTATTCCCTTGAAATATCAATAATCACGTCACGATCCTCGAGATCCTGCGATCATGAAGTCGTCTTCCCGGGCTTCCACCACGCTCGACGAGGCGAGATCCGGCCGCGAAGAGCAAGTGCGAGTTCTAATTAGCATCAAATTAGGTATTTAAGGATTTCACGTTCGTGCGTGAACGTATCGCAGAGGAAGAGAGAGGGTGCGAAGTAAGGGGGAAACTGAGGGGCGACCCGAGGAGAAAAGAGATTCGACGTTCAAAGAAGAAGAAGAAGAAGAAGAAGCGGCAGAAGAAGAAGAAGAAGAAGAAGAAGAAGAAGAAATTGGTGGAAGAGGGAGAAGGTCGAGAGGCAAATGGAAAAGGGAAAAGAAAGATCTCCTACTTAGGGGTTATACCAACATAGGGACCTCTCGTGTAAATTGTAGGCCCTGAAGTCGTATAAGTGCAGCGAGCTGTACGACGTATATACATATATTTTGTCGGCGCTCATATAAGTTAATTTTCAATCTATATGCGGGTTCTCGGATGGCGCACGGCGACTCATCAACGAAATGAAGAAATTGAGCCTCTCGTTAATATTTAATGAGCGCGAGGAGGATACAATGGCCGGACCCGTCCGCGGGGACTTCGAAATATCACCTACGCGAGCGGACGCGCGCGCGCGCTGGACGCGATCCTCTGTACTTACAGGTGTGCAGAGGGAGAGGGATCAACGGAGTGACGAATGAGAAAAATCCATTTCTATCTGTTCTATCTTTAGCATGGCTATCGCCTGCACGTAAACTGAAATCGATTGTGTTATTACAATGGAATTCGGAGGAACAGAATACTTTCGCAGAATTTGTTTCGGCCACGTAATTTACGCAGGGCTTGCAAAGGTAATTATTGTTCGAGTCTATTGAAATCAATATTATCGGTGTCACGTTAAATTGTTTTTCATCACTTTTGCATTAGAAGGACAATGTACTGGGTAAAAAAATTTCAATACGAAGTCGCAAATACTATGACAAAGATATCGTTCGTTTAATAATCTGTTTAACGATCTGATTGAAGATAGTTAATAACAATGTCGAATAAATTCAGGCACGAGAGAGAGCGTAAATCATGCGAGCTATTTAAAAAATGATTGGCCATTTCGTAAATATCCATAAATTACTATCTCGTTTCTATAACAAATACGACGGATTCAAACATCAGTCTGGCCATCATCGGCTTTCAATGGATCCAATTTGTGGCCCTTTTGTTGGCTGGCCTATTTACAACTAATTTACGACCCGGACCGTCGACATGGTAGCATATGTGTAAATGCTTAACGAGAGAGGACACGTCAATGCAAGAAGCCTTCGAAACGTCGAGGGACGTGCGCGGCCATGAATTCCACGTATTTTCTGGCTTGTCGAAAAGCGGTCGTCGTTGCTGCTGCCTTTTACAGCGACGACAGCTGCGTCCAGAATCTGGTCCTCCCCTTTTATTGGTGATCGCGAATCGCGAACGTCCGCTTTGCGGGCTTTATCTTTCGCGGCTCGACGCTCAGAAACGGCCGAGCGATTCGTTTTCGATCGGCGCCTCTTTTTCACTGATTAACCCGATTCACCGGCCACGAAACGCGACAAAGTGCTTCCTCGTTCGAATTCGAAACAGAGACGGTATCCCCTTTACGATTCTTCCTGGTCGACAACTGTCGCGGCCCGCCGTTGAACCCACCAATCGATATTCTTCTTCTTACTCTCCTTTCGAACGATCCACAACGATCTGTACAGTTCTTTTGGGGACATATAGAAAATCCCATTAATTCATCCGGTACTCCTGTTTCATTCACCGCGGAAGATGAGCACATCCGTGCGATCAGTTGCTTATCTTTTATTATCTCATCGTTCTCCGTATCGTTCTCTCACGTTTCGCTTCGTTGGCCCCTCGCGTTACCCCTCGAACCAGTGTCTCCCGTCACCATTTCTTCAGCGTCGCGGCGAAGAAGAAAACGGCCGCGGCTAATTAGGTCAGCCACCCTTATTTCACTCGCAGATATCTTTGCCCAGAATTTTTCCTTATCGCTTAATTACGCATTACGTTACGGGCGCACGTTCACCGGAAATCACCGCGGCGCGGACCAAAAAGTTGCAAATTGCCACGGGTGCAGCGATTTACGGCCCGCCCAATAACGAAACGCCGCTTCCTCGCTCGCATCGGTGTCATACGTTTGTCAAATCTCGTACACACCTTTCGCTTTTTATCTCGATCTCGGGACGCGCCCGTTCGACAGCCTCTGAAAGTGCTTTCTACAAGCGGGAATTTATGTTTCCGCACGCGTTGGCTTGTTTGCAAGGTGATCGAACGACAGTCTGCGCCGGCGATGAATCGCAGAAAATAGCGGTGGTCCGGCGCGCGGTTAATTTGCACCACGTTGCACAATCTCTTACAGGTGTTTACACGGCCGAAGCCAACTTCATTTGTCCGTGGAAATCGGCCGACCTTTAGCACCACGCTACCGCGTACGAGATAGCGTTGTGATATCTGTTTCTTCGACGGTTCAGAGAGAGAGAGAGGGTGAGAGAGAGAGAGAGAGAGGCGGCGCGATGTAACAGGTTGTCCACGTACAGGTAACACAGCGGCTAGTTTGGCTAGTGGAACATTGGCGTGGCAGAGGGCAGGAGGGGAAGGCCAGCGTGTCCCATGACCGATCGAATTTTACGTTAATTAGTTAAGCGTCGTTAAGTCGCACGCGAAGGCGTCCAAGTGTCACGGGTAATGAAGGTGCTGGGGCAATGGGAGCTGCGCCAGTTACTCGCTGCGAACATTTTCCGAGCCGGCTGGACTGTGTTTAGAATGTGCATAATAATCGTTCGAGGTTGATAAAGGCGAACGAAGGTGGAGTACAGGTGGTTGAGTAGCATGGATTTTGAATGATCGAATAAAAGTCGTGGATCGCAATTGATTACAGGGCGATACCATTTGTTCTGACGCTATCCATTGATACGCTGATATCAAACCAACATTTCTTCTTATTCGATGGAGGCTCTTATGGGGCTTCGAAGAAGTTACATTTCGTTTCTTACATCAAGTTTCATTTCTATATACAATAATTACGTTCGCCGACGTCGCTGTGCGAAACGTCAGTTTACCGGCACCGATAGGAACGATACAGTTCCCCCGATTCTCGGCCAAGAACACGCCTAACGAAAGGGGAGGCAATTCGGGCGATAATCTTCGTCCAATAGTCCGCACACAGAATCCATAACCTATGATCACGGCCCGAAGGACCAATCACCCCCCATTCCCACGCGTTCCCAGAAGCTCCGATTTTTTCGCCACCCCGTACGGGGAACTCGCTAACCGAGACACCGGATGCAGCCTAGAACCACCGTCTGCCAATTAGTCCCGGTGCAGGCCGTGTTCCTTACATTTCAATTGGCCGGCGATCATCGAAATGATTCGAAAAAAGGTAGAAATCGTCCGCACAAGTTTCATCCGGAACGAGTAGTCCGGTGTACGTCGCATTCCCCGGATCGGTCGAGGACCACGGCGCGCAACAAGAACGAAGAGGGACGCCTGTCAGGGAACGGTACAGGGATCGCTGGAAAAGATCGACCCTCAGACATCTCGATGGCTCCCGGTAGCCGGTCGGTATCCGGCCGGTGTCGAGGAGGCCGCCGCTTAAAAAGTGGACCAATTTTCAGTAATTTGTACGCGGTGGTGCCGCGAACGCGCACGTATCCGTTCGTGCTGGCAGCACGATCCTCCTTCTCCAGTGTGTGGGACTCCATCGGCGAACGTTCGCGACCGTGCAAGAAACGCACGGTAGCGCACACGCGCGCGTGCTCGACCACCTAGAGAAGGTGTAAAAGGCGGCGGTCGACCAAGGGCAACGATAGAACCGTACAGCGGGGAGTATTCGGTGCGAGGGGGAGGAGGCGAAGCGAGGGGACGAATGAAAAGGGTGGATTCTAGTAGAAGGCTATTTTCGAGGGAAGAGGAAGCCTTCGACGGTGTTCGCATGGTCCGGTCGATAGTCTTTTGTTCTGTCAAACGTCGGAACGCGAGCCGCGCCCGGCTCCTCCGCGAGGGAGAACGAATACGAGGCAGGCCGGGACAAGGAAGAGGATAACCTCCCTTCGTTCGCCTGTCCCTGTTCGTCGCAGCGTGCCGTTTCAACGAAGGACGAGGCGAACGGAGACAACGAGGAGGCCTCGAGGAGCGGAGTTTTTATTGGGGCGGCTGGTCTTGCAGCCAGGGTCCGGCAATCGTCTCTCGCCAGCTCGATATATACGCGACTGTCTCCCCGGCGAGTAGAGAAGCTTGTCTCGCTTGTATAGGTAGCTGTTGGTGCGTTTACCACGGGCGCACGAGGATCGGTTACACCGGCCGGCGCAAGAGAGGATACCGCGACTCGTTTTCTGACTGCAAGAAGGGCAGCCAGCTGCTACCGCCAGCATCTACCGCCATTGCATTGGACGCTACGCTTCCGCCGATAGCCAAGGAGGACCCGTCCGCCTCTCGGGTCCCTCTTCGTTCTGTACCTCTGTGTTTCTTCCGTTCGTTCTTTGCCCGTTCTTGTTCCCGTTCCCGTTCGCGTTCGCGGTCGCGATAAGCTCCGCGACCGTCTCGATCGCCTCGCCTCGCCTCGCCTCGCCTCGCCTCGCCGCGTCTCGCCGGAAGCTGGGCCCAGCAGATGGCCGCCGACAGGGTGACAGAGGCACGCGTTACCTGTGTACATTGGCCGCGCAAGAAAGCCAGTATTCAGGACTGTTCCCCTGCGAGCCGACGTCGAGAGTTCGGACCTACCTGCGAAGGGAGCTTGGGGGGTTAGTGAAACTTGGGGGAAGCAAATGCACGGGGCCACTAGTTGTTTCAACGGATTTATATTGATCAGCGAACGTCGGCGTTTGTCATTGATGTATGGAAATATTTTTTAGCGTATATAACATCGTCTGCCGGAAGGTCTGCGTTCGGAAATAATTATTGAAGTGTTAATATCGTTTACTTGCTCGCATTGTCAACGAATTCCCTCGAAGATCGTTAATAAAGCGTATAGGCGACGCGTTAAACCATCCTCCTTTTCGCCGTTCGCCTCTCCTACTCGTCGCCTGTCCGACCCGATAGGAGGGCACGCTACCGCGGAAGGCTTTTTCGCTATCGTCTCGGAACGCGCCCTCGACGCGACCGTACGAGAAATTGCGTTTTAATTAGAGGGAACGAATTACAGAGACGAATTACGAAGCGGGGAGGAGAAACGTCTGTTGTTGACCAGGTGATTACGGGGGAATCGCATAAAACGCGGTCGCCGTCGAGCTTTCACCGGGGGCAAAAAAGTTCCAAGGAACCGGGGGGATGCGGAACACCTGCTGACGGAACGTTACGACCGTCAGGCAAAAAGGATAGATGGACGATAAGATCTGTAATACAGGGCAGGAAGCATCATCCGTGTCCTGGCTAATCATAGCGCATCCGTTGCATCGGAATGAGCGAACGAAACCTGTTCAACTGTTCCAGCTTGCGTTTCGAAACGTGGAACTTGAAAAGGGGCAACCATCGCGTCGCCTCCGATCCACGGCGCGCCAGGTACGCGAAGGGACAGTCCAGAAGAATCGTGGAGCGACCGCGTGCACAGGATCGAACAATTTCCATGGTTTCAGAAAGTCAAAATAGGATGGCCAGGCGTATCGCCGCGTGTTCTCGCCAAAATTGGCAGGGACCGCCGCGGTCTCGACAATTCCATGGGAAACTGACACAGAGCTCCTCGCATATATATATATATATTTCACGGTCGACCGCGACGTCTGGCCGCGAGTTTATGATAATGCCCAGGTTGCCGCAAGTTTCCTCCGTCCGCTGGCGCTATTTCCAGGCAGAAGTTCGCAGATAGACGAGGCAACGAAAAGGACGCGAGGCCAGGAGGAGAGGAACGGTAGGTCGCCCGTTCCCTCTTCTCCGTCGCGGTGAAGAGCAGCCCGATGGGATGGCCGGAGTAGCAGCAGATGCTGTTGCATATGGAGAACAGAAAAGGAACGAAAGATGGCCGCGGGTATCCCAGCATTGTCTACCAAAGACTCCGTTGTAAATAATGTCTCTCCATGGCGGCGAACCAGAAGGTTGGAGAGTTGGCAAACTATACAGTCTGGTTGGCCCCTGGCTGCCTCTCTTCCTCTATCTTCTTCTTCCTTCCCCTCGACTCGTTCCTCCCCCTTGCTCCCGCTTCCAGCTTCTTTTTCTCTCTTTCGAGAACCTGTCGCGCATAAACTGATTCGGTCCCGATGTCCCCTCGCACGGGACTCCCATTGGCCACCGCAGTCACGCCGTTCGCTTTGTTCCCTTTGTCGTCTCTGTCCCGATTCCCCCCTCGACCGCCGCGTTTTTTGGACCACCCTACACCCGTCCGGCCACATTGACGAATATTTCGCAAAAGTTACGCGACCGACAACGGTTTATCGGCCGCGTAAATTGTGACCGCGACACGATTGCTCGAGAGGGTTGGGCCGCGTTGCGGCTGTCTCTCCCCCCGAACGGTAACGAGTCACTTGTGCGCCCTGTCGTTCCGATTTGCTGCGCTTTCGAGCAGCCACGGGGCTTTTGAGCTTTCCGGCTTTTGAAGCGGCCCTGGTACACCCCGACGATGGACACCCTCTTTTCCCGGGGGTCGATCGAGTCACGATTTTTGTCAGGGGAGGTCCGAGAGGGATCGGGAAGAATCGCTGGGCATTCTGCTCGATTCGCGATAGGGGTACGAAGGGGATGAAAGAGTGCGGGAGACTCGAGCGATCAAAATAAAATTTGCCGAAACGACTTCTCTTGTCCGACATAGTTGCGTTCCACGAGCAGACGAATTTTTTGCCCGGGTGCATTCGTTTCCGGAATAATGCTGCGCAAACGATCTCGCTAACGAGTCGTCGATATTCTTAAAATATTTTGCGTTCTCGATTCGAGAATCGAATCTTTTATTCCGCCGGAACATTCCTGTTTCGCGGGGGGCAGACGATGGCCGTCCGGTTTCCAAAAACATGGTTGCACTTCGATCCACCCTGTACATGCACACATAAGTTGGTATCGGGACGATCGAAGGGGAGAGGCGGCGAAGGCGGTGGAACACGAGAAGGAGGGAAAGGGGTTGGTTGGTGCAGCACAGTGCGAGTTCACGTTTCGCCGTCTTTTTTCACGGATTATCCAAGCGGCGCATCGCTTATTCGTGTATCGACCTTTTTCGCCTTTTTGCCCTTTTTCTTCGGGGGTGCAGGGAGGATTCTTTGTTTGCGACGGTTTCTCCAGGAAGAAGCGGAGAGCCGAGGGAGAAGATAGTGGCCATTGTGGCACGATCCGGACAAAGGTCGCTATAGCGACGGAATTCAAAGGAGCTGAAGAATGGCGGCCGATGCAAATTGAAGGTTTTCTCTCGTACGTGGTTACCATGGCCGCCCCACTTTTCGCGGCTGATAGATACACCAGCTGACGGGATTAGATTGCGAGCGGTTGAATTTGCTCGTGGAACCCCCGGTGACACTAGCTGCCCGTTGAAACAATTCGATTTTTCAACCGCGCTCGTCGACGAGGAATAAAACAACGCGCAGCTGCGATTTTAATCCGTTTCATTAACTCGTCATCGTTTGTCCACTCGACGGCTTACTTCGTCCGAAAGGCATCGGTCACTATACAGAACCGTGTTATCCATCCACGGCGAAATACAGTTAACGCGACTCCCATCGAACGCGCAACGATCATCCGTTTCAAACCCTTCCCTCGTGTCCTCCGATCGCCGACTCGTCAAACGCACACCTACAAAATTAATCATTCCCCCGGCACAGCGAGAGGAGGCAAGAACAGTCAGCGAGCAAAGTCCCGCCTCTGCTGGCCGGCTATCAAGATCATTGATCCCGCACAAGGAGCGAAACGCAGCATTTTGCACGGTGGTGTTCGACGTTGCAAAAAAGCTTGCAAAAGATTTTTCCGAGAAGTAGGTGCATTTTTTTCTTATCGCAGGTAGCGGCACGCCGAGAAATTTCGTGAATGGAATCTCGTCCTAGGAGGCACCATTTATTCCGGCAGTTAATTCACTATCGTGCCCTGTCGAACGCTCCCTGACAGTGGTCGGGAGATTTACTTCTGATCGGTTGATAACCCGCCAGTGGCCATGTCCGCTGTGTCTACAGTGTGTTTTTCAAGCAAACTTGTATCTGGACTCGAAGCGCGTCGGCCACGAGTGTGCCCCTAGGCGACTTGTGAACCTCTCCTTCTCTCGTTCTCTCTCCTTCTCTCCCTTTCTCTCTCTCTCTCTCTCTCTCTCTCTCTCTCTCTCATTCGTTCTCGTTGCACCCGGGCGAGCTTGATAAATCTTTCTCATTTTTTAATCGATCGTTTATTGCGGCGAGAAACGCGAAATAAATCACGGGGGCGTCATTAAACTGTACAGCTAAGCGACGCCGCGATATCCTCGCGGCTTATTCCCCGCTCGAAAATCAGATATCGAACGATAGAATTCTGGCCGGGGTTATCGCGAGACTGTTTCTCTTTTTCTCGCCCGCGGCCGGGGCAGACCGCCTGGGACCGATTGGAAGGATGAAAGAAATCGTGACCACGGAATATGGATAAGGAAACGTGAATGGTGCCCCCCCGTTCCTCCCCGGGCAGGTATGATTTCGACGCGAGTTTTGCTCGCGCGACGAAGTTTCCTTCGCGAAACTCGATTCCTCGGGGTTCGGGCCCGGTGATCGGTTTGATCGAGGTGAATTGCATTTCTGTCGGACACGCGAACATTCCGGGGAGAGATATTTCTGTTCATCATTCACACTCGATACACTCGTTCGCGGTGTGTATCCTACGACCGGAAATATTAATACGCTCCTCGCGTTGAGTATACGTATCGAGATCCAATTAATCTCAAAGGCCACCCGTAACGGCTTCGCCGTGTTTTATTCGATTTATTGCGAATCCTCGTCAATTCGAGCGACAATAAAATCGTTAGGGTTAATACGACGACTACGGCTATCTCGTATGAATTTCAAATTGTTTTCACCGACGAAATCCGTTCAGCGGTGGGCCATCGTCGCCGCGGAGTTATTCATCGCTAATTTCATCTCGCCTTCACCGAAATTCGTTTCGAACCTCTAACAGCGAGCCCGCAAGCACGAACTCGGACCTTTTTAACGCGCTATAACTCAATCAGCCGATGAGCTACGGTCTACGCCCACAATTCGGCTCCCTTTTCCTACGACTTTCAGTCTTTCCGTGAAGAACGTGTTCGGCCTCGATCACTGGTCCCCAACAGCTCGTAAATGAGACTGGACAGAGAGGAGCGTCGATTAACATTCAAATTGCTTGCGCTGGCCGCGGTTTGGGACAAAGTGGCGTGTCCAGGGTTAATCGTTTCGATTAGGCCGTCCTTTTTCTGACGATGCTGAACGGCACAGGTACAGCCGGGGGTTTACCGCTGAATGTTGTGGAATTAATTTCATTCAGAGAGGGGCGATTCTGTCGCGCGAGTACCATTTGTCTCCGTATCGGGGGCGACATTCTAAATTGAAAATTGCCAGGCGTCGCGGTACTGTTTCCGTTTGGAAAACCCGTGGTACGCTGGGGAGAAACCTTTTCGGACAGACGAAATATTATTATCCGCCAAATCGTTATGGATTTAACGAAAGTAAAGTAAAGTAAAGAAGAAGAACCATCGCCACCCGGAACACGGCAAGAACCCTTCGAACTTTCGAAACAAACCCCAACTTTCCCAGTCATCCCCGCGAAGCTACCATCGCAACTAATCGCACGACAGAAATCCCCCGGCCATTAAACCTCGCCGAGGGAACCGAGCGATTCCATCATCGGTACGGAACAGGGAGCACCGAGCGAGGAACGAAGGTAAAACATCGAGCGGAGGACGAGCGCGTAAAAAGATCGTCTGGTCTAATCGGCCGTGGGAAGCGAGACGGAGAGACGGGCTCGCGCGTCGCTCCACCGACGAGTCCGTGGACGAGGTCGCCGTTGCAACGGGGAGACTCTGTCGACTTTTTCCATCGGCGCCGAGAGGTTTCGCGCGAGGTCACAGAGTTTACGCCGGGTCCGTGATATATACCCGTCGCTCCGGCCACGGCACGGGGTGCAACGCCGGGGCCGAAGAAGGGCAAAAAGGGCGTGCAGTCCACCTCGCGCGCGGGCGTAGGTTTGTTTTAACAAGGCATTTAAAGCGTACTCGGTAAACATTCGACGAGAAATATTGGTTGTTTATGGCGCGGTGATTTATCACCTCGCGCGCCTCCGCCAGGCCCGCTAGCGAAACAGCTCGGCCGCGCGCGGATGGTCGAGGGAACGAAACGCGGCAAGTAGGATAAAACGAAGAGGGGAAGGATACGTGGAAGGGGGACGGGTGATGGGATGGGTCCGAATGGAAATAAGTTCAGCTACGGTTCATCCGGGCGTATGGGGGAGCGAGGCCGCAGCGCAGCCCCTCGGGGCAGCGCAACGTGCGGAGGATTTTAGCGCCGCTTAGAAGGACGGGGTCCGGGGCCCGGGGCCCCCGGTTGGCGATGGCGCATTTATTTCGCGATAACCGCGAATAAATTCCGCCGTGGGTGTAATTATTGCGGCCGGGATTAGCCGGTGTTCCCTACCTGTGCCCACTTATCCGCGGCTCGTGCACGAGCCAGGCAATGTCTCGTCAGCGTCCGGCACCGTTCCCTCGTGATGGAGCACAGCGTGCCGGATTATGAGGGCCGCGCTGGGGCTTGAATTATCGACGTTTTTTTAATTGGGCCCGTTGCGTGGGCGGTAGAGAGAAATTGCCAGGCCGTTCTGTCGTCGTACTTCTGCGGGCCCTTTCGCTTTCCCCGCGTGCCAGGGCGCGATAGAATCGACCGGGTCGTAAGGAAAGAGGATCCCGTGGGTGGTGACGGGTTCGCGGCGAATTTAACGGGCGTCCCGAGTGTCTAATGAACGTTCGATTTAGCGCGGATACGTCCGGTTGTTATATTTTCGACGCTGCGTAACCGTCGCGAAGGAATTTTCACGGCTCCTTGAAGCTGCCCGTTCGACGTTTCTGCTTTCCACGCTCAGTGAAAATCGACGGACAGGGAAACGCGTGGATTATTCAGTGGCTGTCGTAGCACGGTCTCGTCGGGAAAGTCAATCGCGAATTGAAATTCATCGTCGCGCCACGTGACGGAAGGATGCTGCGAGTTGTATAAACAAACTGGGTAACGACGCGTTCCGCAGCCTCGGCAGAGACGAAGATTGAAGATCGGGCTCGCTCGCGTGTATTTATGAGTTCTCGGGTCCGATCTATAATCTATTGCCTTTGGCTGATTGGCCCTTTGACAGTGAACTGCGAGGAACGGCTCGACTCGAGTACCCCGTTTGCCCGACGGAATTCTCTGTGCCGCGGAACGTCTCGCGTTTCGAAATGATTTGGACACACCTCGGGCACGATTGTCAACTGCCGCCGAATGAAATTATGCAGCTCGCAATTCGCGCGGCCAAATAATACGTCGCGCAGTTTAAAGCAACGTCCGATTCGAAGTAAGCCAACGCGTCGGTCGAATAATCGTTCCCGGAAATATTTCATTGAAACGATCCTCGACCCCGATCCACCCGATACGTATAATACCTACGTTTAAACGGGCGTATATCCTTTCGGCTTCGCATCATTAATAGACCGGCCGCATTCACGAATAGCTGACCAGAGCTTCCCATATTTCCTGGCGGAAGATCCGCTCGTAAATCTTTACGGTTCTCTCATTAACCGAAAAAACGCCGCGCGTTGCCAGTTTTGCCCGTCGCAGGAACGTCCTTATTCGCGCCACCAAATTAGGGTCCCCGAACGAGACCCGTGGAACTGTGCTTGAAATATTACAAAACGATCCGATCCACGGCCTGACTCCTTCCACGAAGGGACACGGCGGAACATTCGTGCAGGGCACACCGAGTACGGTCGAGGGGAAAAAATTCAAGAAGCTATTAAGAGGGAATCCCTCATAGCGCCGCTACCGTGGCAGATGATAATCTCGCTTGGCTACCGTAACCCGGGACCGGGCCCTATGACGGGTCCCCGCGGTCGATAGATTTTGCCCCGTAGTCGCTGAAACTTCACCGTAGGAGGTCCACCATGTTGACACTATTAAAATGATACCGCAGACAATGGCCGTTTCTGCAGGAATTCCCGTGATCGCGGCTGGGCCCTGGGTTACAAGGGGCACGAGGAAGGGTACGGCGATGTGGGCGGGGTGGGAGAGAGGGCGCAGAATGTTTTCGAAATGAGGCGAACTCCTTTAGCAGGGGCATTCTTAATCTTCATTAGTTCGTTTAGAATTTGCATACCAGAGGCTCGCTCGTTTATCTGATCGTAGGCAGCGACAACAGTTGAAGGACCCGTGAGCTTCCCCGTTGCTCCTGCCCCGTGCCGTGCGTTTCTACCCCGGGCCGAGGTGTCCTTCGATGTTCCCAGTGTCGCGGGACTGGGAACTGGACGTCTACGATTTTATATATCCGAACGTCTTTGTTCCTCTTTCCTGGTAGCTTCGGTTAGGCAGAGTTTTTTAATGAATTCGACGCGGGGAACAGGGAGGAGATTCCGTCGGAAGACTCAATCCGTTCGCTGGAATCGTTCAGGTTCGAACGTACTCGGGGTGCGCGAGGCAGCGGAGACAAATTGAAAAATTATCGCGGAATACCGATGAAATAATTGAGCCCAGCGGAGGGTCGCGGTGCAAATAAATAATCGTTCGGTACCGTACATTCCGTCGACCGCTAAACAGCAACGCGTGGGACAAATTTTTCGTTGCAATCGGAATGGGTTTGCGATGTCGGACCGTCGGAGGCACGGGCAACGCGAAACCATTCTTTTAATCCACGTCGGGGGAACGTCGTTCCCTCGGTGAAAGTTCTGCATACAGCACGGTCCCCGGTTATTAGGCCCACCCAATCAGTGCTTAATCGTGACCTAACCTCCAGCGCGGACCGCTTTGGGAAGCGCATCGAGCGAAGGGGGCCACGGAGGTCAAGCTTAGCCCTGAGACGCTGAACCTCACCTTATCGCGCTCCCCCGTCCGGGTGGCCTACTCGGCCTTAATTGCGGGCCCATATCACGATCCAATATGGCCGCCCACCGCGAGTGTTAGACCCTATGGCGAACGTCAACGTCCGCTTTATGTAAGAAATACGGTATATCGTGCATCGGCCGCACGCGCACTTCATCAAGGACAGCCAGAACAGCCGCGACGGACATAGAAATTACAGTTCTCTCAGCTGTCCCGTCTCAAAACCGGTACACGTCGTCGAAAGTGGTCTCGGCTCGGAGCCGGGGAACGTCGTCGTCGCGATTCGCTCGATGGAACGGAGCGAAGTTTAAGGTAGGAACGTTTTCGAACGTCGACACCGAGCTCGCAATCTACGTGGCACACGCGTCGCGCGAGGGGGACAATTCTGACGGGTCGTCGTACCTGAAATTTACCGTCGTCGCACAAATCATCCGGCTGAAACGCGCTGGCAATTTATCGACGCTCTTCGGATAGAGGTAATCGCGGTAGTGCGAGAATGAGGCAAAAACAAACGGAAAGGGAAGAAAAAAACGGAGGGGAGGAAAGGGAAGGAACACGAGACGGTTCAATGAGAATGCAATTCCATTTGCAGTACATCATTCCGGACTACCCACGATATAATGTAATCTATTCCAAGGGAAGATCGTACTCGAGATAAACGAAAACACACGATCCTTACCTCGCTCGGTTTCCGGGCAAAAATGCGACGTCCACTCTACGCGTACGCGTGCACGGCGTGGCCGTTCATTTTTCATATCGACCAATTCGCTCAAGGACGTCCGCCCCGGTTGGAAAATCGGTGGCCGGCCGCGATCCCGCTGTTCATTTATCAAACGCAGGTCTCCTTTCCATCGAGCGTTGAAAAATGATTCCTATCTGTCCGGATCGGCTACCCAGTTGCACAACGCCGTGCTCATTTTACCATTCGTTCTCTATCGGCGATCGGTTGGCCACCGCGAGCGTCTCAATCGTCCTCTCTCTCTCTCTCTCTCTCGCCCTCTCTCTCGTCGAGGAGAGACGATCCCTCTCTCGCGTCGTGGAACAGAGAGATTCCAACGTAGCGCACGACGATATCGTCGGGGGCACGGTGTGTAACGCGTGACCCGTCACTTTTCCAGATCGGTAACGCCGATTCCCGGCCGGCACAAAGTTTCCACTCGTACGTTTCCTTTTCTTCGTTCAGGTAGCCAACCATTAGTCTCGCATATTCTCGATGGCATGTCGATCTGGCATAACCGTTTCCCTCCGAGGGACGATACAGGGGCGATCCCTCGTGAAAGCAATCCCCTTCTGTCAGCATCGACGTTCTTATCGGCGACGTGATTAATTATTTTCACGGGCGGAACCGTGGCTACTCGCTTGACGCTCGCCTCACCGTCCACGCTCCATCATCCGCGGGACGTCGACTTGTTGCACGAGTTCTGATTCCCCTTTAGGACCGTTCCGGTCGCAATCTACGTCGATGACCCGACGATTTCGTCCGTCGCGTACGCCGGACCGTTCGCACCGGCAATCGATTCCACGGTATCCCGTGGAATCTTCGCCGCGATCGTAACCGCGATTCGGTATGTTGGTCAACGAGATTCAACGATTTCACGCGGAATTCGCGTAACGCGTTGCAATCGGGACACCGCGACGACCGACCGTTCCAGACTGAAGTGACAATTGCACGCAGCTGAATGCGTCGAAACGAACCGGAGGGTCGCCTGAAAAGTTCATTCGTAGGATTCTCCGAGAGATACAGTTGAGCCGCCATAACGAGCCCGCGAGCTTCGCGACACGATTGTTATCGGTATTCTCTGCGCGCAGAGGCGTGCAGGCGCGTTTAACAGGCGCGTTTAACCCGTCGCGACACCCGTCGACAGCGACAATGTCTAGCCGACAGTTCGCTGGAACAGATATTTCCCTCGATCCAAGATCATCGTCCGTCGACGTTTACTCGTCGATCACGCGTACGCGTATCGCGCATACATTTTCCGCGACTAGTCCGTTTCGTCGGGTCGCCCGCCAACGCGAACCGTTCGTTAAGATCTCGTTCGTCGAAGTCGCCAAGCGTCTCAACGTCGATCCAGAACCGTGTATACGTACAGATACAATCGCCAGTGTCATCGGAGACGTCGAATCGGTTCAATCGGACGTAATGAGGCCCAAGTGTTCCATCCGTGCACGTACGTATCTCGGCCACCTGTGCCGTGTACCGGTACGACATATTGGCAGGGTAATTTCGGTGTAACAGGTACAGGACGTCATCGTTGTTCCATCGTGTTCCGCGATAACCGGTCATCTCGTGTGAACATCCACCGTGACCATCACCACCACCACCACCACCACCACCACCACCACAGCCGCCACCACTACTACCACCGCCACCAACCACCACCACCACCACTACCACGAGCAGCAGCTTTACGTCCAGTAGAACGAAGCTTTTCCCTGACACGCGTGTGTATACACAAGGAATCGGTCACTACGAGAAAAGGTGGAAGAGGGACAGGGAAAAAGGGGGACTGTGTGGGCCCCGGTGCAGCTGCAATTTCGCGTGCTGCACGCATGTCGAATAGCCAAGAGGGGCGATCAAGGCGAACGCACCCTGGAGGACTGGGCGACGAGAACAAACTAGCCTCCGAGCATTGGTGGCCGTTCCGTTCGCTTCTCGTCGGCCTCTCAGAGAGCCGAAGAGAAGTCGCCCGGTTATGGCTACGCCTGCTACGCCAGAAGAGGCGGTTAACGAGTCTAATTAGCGACGAAAACGAAAACGAGTTTGACCCTTTTTTCTCTCTTTCCGTCCCTCCGTCTACGCTCGCCTCGTCTTTCTCCCTTAAACACCGCCACTCCTTGCCCCTTCTCGCGAGCTTCCTCCTTTTCCCTCTTCGCTCGGAGGTCCGCGTGTCCTTCCTTTTCGCCTTACCGTTCCCTCGCTCTGCCTCGCTCTTTCTCCTCTCCTCTCCTCTCTCCTCTCCACCTTTCTTTCATCGTTTCGCTCCAACCCTTTCGTATTTCTCTTTGCCTTACTTTTATGCTCGTCTATCTCTGTCCCCCTCCCCGCCCACCTCCTCCCCCCCGTTGCTTTTTCCCTTTTCGCTGGACGGATGGATCGCGGGTGCCACGGACCAGCCAGCCAGCCAACCAGCCCTGTGTGCTTCCTTTTTCCCCCGTGTAAACGGAATCAGGTCAGTGGGACGCGCGAAGGGAGGTCGAGACTGACGAAAGAGACTTTAATTTGCGTGCTCGCGCTGATTACGCTTAGGCCGGAGCGATGGGCCTGAAATGCGGACGCCGCCGGAGAGCGTGGGCCCTCGCAGGGTGCCGTGGAATCAGGTTCTGGCGAGGAGGATAGCCGCGCCCGTTGGAATCGTTCGAGTCGTTCGCAAATTATCTTTGGGCCCATTGACAAACACTCGTCTCGTTTCTTCTCAACGACAGAGAACATTTTACGGGAGTGTCGGTAAAAATTGGGGAAGGTCAACGCAAGGGAGGAGAAGTCGTTACCTTTTGCGGCAGAGTCGACAATTTTTCTGCAGATTGTTTATTAATGTTGAAACTGTACTCCCTCGATTTACGTACGCGCCTGCTTCGTTTCCACGCCAGCGCGGCTTGCGCCAGCGTGTACTTTTTCAAAGGACAGAGATAACGCGGTTTTCGTTCTATCGCGCACTCGAACGAGGGAAGAAAAGGGGAAGAGGTAAGGCGGCGATTGGCGATCGCGAGCAACGGAGAGCGAGAGTAAGGACGAGCGGAAGAAGACGAGAGTGGCCATTAATTAAAAGGAGTATAACGACCTTAAAGCTTCGTTAGCATACCCGCAGGCGGTTTCCTAAGATGTACCGTTTCTTGCGATATTTCGGGACTGAATCGAATCGCCGCCTTCCCCACCATCGATCTCGCTCGTTCACAGGACTTCGAACTCGTCCGAGGGGACGTCGTCGCGATTTCGGTACGATCGGGTGAATTATTGAAAATTAAACTGCCAACATCGAGTCAACTGTTCGCGCGACGTTCGTCGATCTTCCGCTCCCGATATTTTCATTCTCACCGAGCACGTCGGCGGTTCTGGGATTTCACAGATTTGCCTCGATACACCCTCGCCGCTCACGAGCCGTCGACGTTGTCTCGTTTTTAAGATAATCGCTGGAAAAGACAAAGTCGAACGCGGCGGCATGCCGCGGCGACCGCCGCCGGTTCCTCTAATCGAGATCGTACACCGTGGCATTTTTGTCGACTACCGCACACGGCTTGATTGAGCTTCGGTGAAAAGCATTCAATTTATACGGGAGATATCTTGATCGGGAGGGCGAGCGAAGAATGTACCTTCATTAAGGCGGGTTCGACGAACACGGTTTCGCTTTCGCCTCGAAACGTCCAATAATAACATTTTTTCGTGGAGGGCCCAGAACGACCCGACCGCCGCCCCGGAATACCGTCCGAAAATTTGTTTAACGACGCCGATCCGTTCGGGACAGGCCCGGCCGATCAACGGTGAACCCGTTGAACAATACATCTGCCTCCCGGTGGCGCGTTCAAGTTTCGCCGCCGCTTCTGAAACTCCCCAGCCTCGCGTCGTATTCCAAAAGCTGATACAACTCGGGTAACGGGCGACGGTAAATTATTTCGGGACGGTTCATCCGTCAGGTGGCTATGGTTGGTCGTCGCGCGGAGGAGGGATAATGAATTTACCGTGGGCAGGCGAATTAAGACGTAGGCCTTAACACGCTCGAGATAGGACTTTATAGATAGGGTTTATGATCATTTTTCGGGCAGTAATTTTAAGTACAATTTCTGCTCGCTGTGCAAACGAAGACTGTCTTCACCTCACCGTGTCATTGTATCAATTTTATTTCCACGCTATCCGAACGATCACGCGTAATCATATACGAAGCGAATGAGTTTCACTTGCATCTCCATTCCGCTGGCGTCAAGACAATGTATATCGTTTCAAGAATAATTGTCTCGAGGTGACAATATTTCGGTGACACCGTCCAGGCCCACCGCACATCCTCTTCGATATTATCTCGATTTTCCAAACGCGTCCCAACGAACGTACCCGCCCCATCGCGCCGGTACACCCGTGGCGCATACCTTCGCCCAAACATCTTCTAAAGCGCACCGACAACTTAATCACTTCCACCGCGTCCGCGAGCTCCCATCCGAGCTCCGTCCCGTCGCGAGCATCGAAATCGCCAACAAATTCCCAATAACCGTAGCCCGCGATATCTTTTATCCTCATCGATGCCTAGCTCGCGCGGACACCGTCCAATCTTTCCCAGCCGACCGATCCTCCGACCCGTTCCACCGCCGCGTACACCCGCAGACGTCTCTCCCGATCGCCACGCGAGATCCGCGGAAGCAACGAGCAAAACGTCTCCGTCGGTGGCTGGCTCGTTGCTCCAATACGATTCGAACGAATCGCCGATCTTCCGGCACGGTCACGAACCTCCGGAATAACGTAGCGGGGAACGAGTATACTCACGGGGCCGGTTCGATGCAAAGCGTTCACCGTCCGGCAGCGGGGCCCTCGCAGAAACATTGTCGGCTGGGAGCTGTCGTCGCTGGAGGAGCGGTCCGTTAGTTCGAGAGGCCGTTGTGTCTGGCTAACAAGTCGACCCTCGTGGCCCCTCGAGGGTGGTCGGCCCCGGGAGGTCTCCCGATCACGCGCCCGCTATCGGCTACTCGGACACGCCCGCGGTCCGTCATCCCATCATCCGTGCCCGAACCTGGACACGACACCGCGTCCCTGCGCACGATGCACGGGAGGATGATATCCACCGGTGAGCTCTGCGAGCAGGTAGACGCGAGGGGCGCGCGTCCACCACCGCGGGAGATAGGATAATGTTCCGCTATTTAGACGATGGACGCTCACTTCGAAATGCCTCGCAGCCACCCATGGAGAGTTCAAGCGATTCCCTCCGGTCGGAGCGGAGAATTGCTCGCGGAGGATCCGCGCCACGGACACTTGGATTACTCTACTTGCGCGGTGCACGGCGATGCGGACTATCCGGTTCGGAGCGGGCGAATTAATCGAGGGGGTTGGGGGGAGGCTGGGTGTTTATTTGTATTCGTCCGCGGGGGCATTCTGCGAGTAATGCCCCCGGGGTCGCGTTGATTTGCTCGCGCTGGGCGTTTCGCTAAGGAGAACTTCGAGAAGAAGTTTGATAAGAATTTGTGCACCCGTTGTGTGCGACGGTGTATTACATAGATTTTCGTTATTTCGTTTACGAAAGTGCGATGCACCTCGAATATTTATCGATACACCAGCGACGATTGTTGAAAATAATTTTCGATACATCCGAATCCATTATCTCCTCGGAGCTCACGCGTTCCATTCTAATCGTAATCGCGCAACGCGCCCCGTGCCATCCAGTAGCAATTAATTATGCCGAACTTCCAACGCTCTATGAGAACGAGGAACAGATCTCTGAAAGGGGTGCTCGACGTTCAGCTGCGAGAAGAAGGGTTCCGCTGTTTAGTCGGTCCTCTATACATCGAGGCCTCAAAGAGCCGTGAGCCGTTCGAAGGTCTCAAAAAGCTGACTTCTCCCACGCGCGTTCGTTCGAGCCCTCCCATCGATACACCCCCTTCGTCGTATGGACTAAAGACGAAACGCAAAAAAAAAAAAAAAAAAAAAAGAAAGAAGAAGCAAGACAGAAAATAATGCCGCGACGTTTTCCCACGTGATCCAGCGAAACGAAAGGGCCGGTTTTCTCCTCTTCTCTCTTCTCGCCGAGTGGTCCGCCGATCGCGAGTGCTCATTGTTTCGCGGCACAATAATGGGCCCGCGTTTCGCTCGCACAGCCAGACCGGGACAAGTGTGCGAAAAGCCGAGAGGGCGCCTGTTCCAGCGAAAGAAAACGAAGGCGTGTGCGAGCTCGCGAGCACCCGGGCCGAGAGGATCGTCTCACAAAGAGTGCGCAAAACACACAAACAGCCGGATTGCAATAATGGATGCGTGTTGTACAAATACGATATCGGCACGAGGGGGACCCTGGCGCGGCCACGTGACCCTTTCAAAAGAACCCGGAATATAACGAACACCCCCAACGGCGCAACCCCCACAGGGGGCACGCTCCGACCTCGTGTCATCCAGCAGTTACCGGGGTTAACTTACAAGCCCACCGCCAATGCGTGCTGGAATACGATGATTTTTTTTTCTCCTCCCCGCTTTCTTCGCCCCCGGTCTGCGGGATCACGCGTTTTTTTCCTTCTCTCCAACGTTGACGAGTTGTTACTATTATCGTCGACGTGATAGGTAATAATTTCCTGCTGGTGATGCGAGGTCTGCACGGTTTTTGTACGGGTTCACACGTTTGCTGGTATGGGGATCGCGAGTTGATTTCGGTTTGGGAAATCGAAGGATCTGCGGAATAATGATTTTCTCCTGCATTCTTGTATTCTTCGTGTTCCGCGCGTAACGAGGGGGGCAACGGGGACGAATGTTCGGCGATTCGGAGGTTTGTTGGAAATTGTACGCGCGATCGAGAGCGTCGAGATGTTCGCGCGAACATCATTGATACTTTTGCCTTGGGCCTTCGATTTGATTATTTATTAATCACCTGCAAACTGCCAAGAATGCTACCAAGAATGCTGTCTATTTATATGCCTGCGCTCAGAAACATCCTTAACCCAATATCGCAACACGCCAATCGGTGGCGAACTTAAATGCGACGAAGTAAGAATCTGTAACGTCGAATACTTATACTAAATGCCCTCAAGTGTATTATTATCCTCGTCGCAATCTGTTAGTCTCTTTCGAGGAATGCGTTCCGGTATCTTCGAAAGCTTCTGCCATTAAAAGGGATATAATCAACGTGTTTGATCTTTCCGATGTCAAATCTTTTAATATGCAATCGAAACGAAGACTGCGCGAGGTTAAGCCGAGTGAAACGCAAGGGCGATCGACGTAGAAGGGAAAACTTCGTTCCCGACCCTACGGTCAGAGTTGAAATATGAGTTTGGTCCCGAAAAATTCCGATCGCGCGTTACTTGATAAATCATCCGGATAATTAGCGGAAATATGCGGTGCTATTTGCGGAAAATGATAAAGACGCGTGTCTATAACAGCTTCTGAATTGCGCTCGCACGCCCTTTGCTATTCTGACCGTATGTTTCGTGCACGCCCCATAAAGAGATTCTAGTCGAGGGGGGCCCCAAACTACGTGACGTTTTTATCCCGTCGAGATATCCGTGTCGTGTGCCACCGATACTGTGATTTCTGACATCATTAAGGGAAACTTTCTATGAGGATTGAAATTTGACGAGCGCCGGAGAATTGTGGGTACGTGACAGGGTGAATGTGATTATTGCACAAGCTATCCAGTTTGCACGGTGAAGTCAATTCTGAAGGGGATACTGTAGAAATAGAATTCTGGCAGCAATTTGTACTCACGCGTACGATTAAGGGGACATTTGTTAATTAAATGTCCTAATTCGTTGCCCAGTGCCATAAAGCTGTATTATTTGTAATTATTTTTGTAACGATTTTATTGATTCATTTTTTTTTTAGGAAAACAGAGGGCCCGGGTAAATCTAAACAATGGGATTCAATTATTTATCAACGTTTACTGCCCCCCTCCCTTTGTCCCTCAATAAAAGAGAGCGTTGGTAGATCGCGACACTTGTGAATTAATTTCGAACCACTGATCGATAGTCGTTGTTGTGACAATCAGGGAATAAGTTGAAGCATGCCAACGCGTAGCATTTATATTTACACACCGCTATGTAAATTGTCGTGTGAAGCAAACACTTGTGTTCGACAGTCCAACTTACGGTGCCGCTAATGCGAAGCAGGGGTGAAAAAAGCTAGTGCTGAGTATTTGAAATAAATCGCATGTAGAAGAGGACACCGGTAAAATGACATACCAGGGTCCTTGTAGTTAGTAATTGTGATGTTGACTCAAATCACAATTTGCAACATATGTATGGAAGTATTTTTTCTTAATTTTGATTCAGACTTTAAGCCAACGTTTCGGCACCCGTTTTATAAGTTACGGAAAGACATTCTTGTTTAAGTGTCGGGTGATCAACAGGCGAATCTATAACAATTTCACGACGTTGCATTAACTAGATTTAATATATCCACTGCTCTCATTATTTAGCTACACTGACAAATTATAACTTTGCAGGTAAAACATTTTTCAATATTAGAATATCTATACAAATTTACAACGAAGGGATAATTGAGATTCAACCTTCTTCCTTCGTATTTTACAGTGGTGCAGATTAATAACTAATGTAAACGAATATTTTAGGAAATTTTGTCCATTGCTATCCGCATTCAATTGCTGGATTACCATTTCAAGTGGGGATAGAAAACTAGGGTATGAAAAAGTTCAAGTAGAATTTCGTTTATAAAACAGAATAAGGGTTCAATTCTGATTTATTCACTGGTATTCTACAATTTAATTCTCAGATCTTATTCACCGACAAGATGTAGGAATATACATATCAGTTAATGCATATTTTCGGCCCTTCTTCCCGGGGCACCGAGAACATGATGTACCAAGAAAACATGATGTGCGAGCAGGTATCCGAATCTCGGAAATGGAGTTTGCTGGATTTCTAAAAGAGGAACAGCTTGTTCCTTCGCTCGAAAGCTTTAATTTGAGATGTCGTTGATTAAAATCGGCCAAGCAGAAGCCGAGATAATTGAATTTGTTTAAATAAATTATAAACAAATGCGATTAAATCGACTTGCCGGCGAGCTACATCAAAGATCATAAGACATAACTTAAAGCTAGGCGGATAAGCTACCATCTCCAACAGGTGTGAAAAGTATTCTATGTGCAGTTCAATTGTTAGAAACAATTAAACAATTAAAATTGTTATTACGTTCACCTGGATATAGTTACCGCAACGGGGTATTTTTTATCGTGTAGCTTATTCGTTTACCTTTCATTTGAACACCAATTTATTCTAAAACAACAACCAGAAGCCGATATAATAATTTACAAAAAATTTACTGAGCCGATTATCGTACAAGTGGCGCCATCTCGCGTTTGCGGCCTTTTTCGTAGTTTTCCGCACCGCTAAAACCAAATTTCTGGATTACAACTTTAATTTAAACACTTGCATCTTTCTCGGTTTCTACTCCGTCTTTTGCAACCGGACAGGTCTTAAATTAAAGCTACGAGCCATAGCTATATCGTCCACCAGTCTCACCAATATGGTGTTTGTGGTTTAATTGTTATTAACAATTTAAGAATCGGCAAAATTGTACTCCGGGTCGCTGCATTTATCTCGACTACTAGATTGGCTACATTAGTGAACGACTGCTTAAAATGAAGGTAAAGAATGCCGCTACACGTCAATATACTATTTATAAACGCTGCATTCGCCGTGTATGTTGTATAAACAATTTAAGCAGTTGTGTGAATATTGCACGTAAACTATACAGGAAGCCAATTCCAATGGTAGAGCAGCTTGTTCCTTGAACCCAGAATTTCAGTTTAAGACGTCGTTGATCAAAATCGGCCAAGCAGAAGCCGAGATAATTGAATTTGTTTAAATAAATTATAAACAAAAGCGTTTAATTCGACTTGCCGACGAGCTACATCAATGTTCATGCGACACAAATTGAAGTTAGCCGGTTAAGCTACCATCTCCAGTAGGTGTGAACAGTATTCCATGTGTAGTTCAATTGTTATAAACAATTAAACAATTAAAATTGTTATTACGGTCATCTGGATATAGTTACGGCAACGGGGTATTTTTTGTCGGGTAGCTTATTCGTTTACCTTTCATTTGACCACCCATTTATTCTAAAACAACCACGAGGAGCCGAGATAATAATTTTTTTTAATTTGGTCGGTAATAATATGCCGATAACCGTACAAGTGGCGCCATCTCGCGTTTGCGGCCTTTTTCGCAGTTTTTCGCGCCGCTAAAACCAAATTTCTGGATTACAACTTTAATTTAAACACTTGCATCTTTCTCAGTTTCTACTCCGTCCTTTGCAACCGGACAGGTCTTAAATCAAAGCTACAAAACATAGCTACCTCCTCGAACAGTTTAAACAATATGGCGTTTGTGGTTCTATTGTCATTAACAATTAAAGAATCGGCAAAAATGCACTCTGGGTCACTGCAATTATCTCGACTTCTAGAGGCGCTACATTAAAGAACGACTGCTCAAAAAGAAGGTAAAGGATGCCGCTACACGTCAATAAACGATTTATAAATGCCGCATGCGCTGTTTATTTTTTATAAACAGTTTAAGCAGTTGTTCGAATATTGTACGTAAACTATACAGGAAGCCAATTCCAATGGTACAGCAGCCTGTTCCTTGAAACGAGAACTTCAATTTGAGATATCGTTGATTAAAATCAGCCCAGCAGAAACCGAGATAATTGAATTTGTTTATAATTTATTAATAGAAATTCAATTATCTCGGTTTCTGTTGGACCGAATTCAATCAGCGACCTCTCAAATGAAGGGGGAACGAATAAGCTACACGATCAAAAATACAACGAGGCTATAACTATATCTAGGTGACCGTAATAACAATTTTAGTTGATTAATTGTTTATGACAAATGAAGTGGGTCTGAAATAATGTTCGCACCTATTGGAGATGGTGCCTTATACCGTTAGCTTTAATTTGTGTCCTATGAACGATATATCTATCTAGCCGGTGCGTCGATTTATTCGTGATTGTTTATCATTTATTTAAAGAAATTCAATTATCTCGGCTTCTGCTTGAGCGATTTTAATCAACGATACCATAAACTGAAGTTCTCGTTTCAATGAACAAGCTGCTGTACCATTGGAATTGGCTTCCTGTATAGTTTACGTGCAATATTCGAACAACTGCTTAAATTGTTTATAAAAAATAAACAGCGAATGCAGCATTAATTATTCGTTTATTGACGTGTAGCCGAATCCTTTACCTTCATTTTGAGCAGTCGTTCACTAATGTAGCCCCTCTAGTAGTCGAGATAAATGCAGCGACCCGGCGTACAACTTTGCCGATTTTTAAATTGTTAAAAACAATGAAACCACAAATGCCATATTGGTGAAACTGTTGAAGGTGGTATCTATGGTTCATAGCTTTAATTTAAGACCAGTCCCGTTGTAAAAGACGTAGTAGGTGCCGAGAAAAATGCAATTGTTGAAATTAAAGTTGTAATCCAGAAATTCAGTTTTAGCGGTGCGGAAAACTGTGAAAAAGGCCGCAAACGCGAGATGGCGCCACCTGTACGGTTATCGGCATATTATTACCGACCATATATATAAAAATTGTTATCTCGGCTCCTCGTGGTTGTTTTAGAATAAATGGGTGGTCAAATGAAAGGTAAACGAATAAGCTACCCGAAAAAAATACCCCGTTGCCGTAACTATATCCAGATGACCGTAATAACAATTTTAATTGTTTAATTGTTTATAACAATTGAGCTACACATGGAATACTGTTCACACCTACTGGAGATGGTAGCTTAACCGGCTAACTTCAATTTGTGTCGCATGAACATTGATGTAGCTCGTCGGCAAGTCGAATTAAACGTTTTGTTTATAATTTATTTAAACATATTCAATTTTCTCGGCATCTGCTGGGCCGATTTTAATCGACGGTGTCTCAAATTGAAGTTCTCGGTTCAAGGAACAAGCTGCTCCACCATTGGATTTGGCTTCCAGTATAGTTTACGTGCAATATTCGAACAACTGCTTAAATTGCTTATAAATAATAAACAGCGCATGCAGCATTTATAAATCGTTTATTGACGTGTAGCGGCATCCTTTACCTTCTTTTTGAGCAGTCGTTCACTAATGTAGCCCCTCTAGTAGTCGAGATTATTGCAGCGCCCCGGAGTCCAGTTTTGCCGATTCTTTAATTGTTAATAACAATGAAACCACAAACGCCATATTGGTGAAACTGTTGGAGGAGGTAGCTATGGTTCGTAGCTTTAATTTAAGACCAGTCCGGTTGTAAAACACGCAGTAGGAGCCGAGAAAAATGCAAGTGTTTAAATTAAAGTTGTAATCCAGAAATTCGGTTTTAGCGGTGTGGAAAACTGCGAAAAAGGCCGCAAACGCGAGATGGCGCCACCTGTGCGGTTATCGGCATATTATTACCGACCAAATTTTAAAAAATTATTATCTCGGCTTCTGGTGGTTGTTTTAGAATAAATGGGTATTCAAATGAAAGGGAAACGAATAAGCTACCCGATAAAAAACACCCCGTTGCCGTAACTATATCCAGATGACCGTAATAACAATTTTAATGGTTTAATTGTTTATTACAGTTGCCATATTGGGGAAACTGTTGGAGGAGGTAGCTATGGCTCGTAGCTTTAATTTAAGACCTGTCCAGTTGCAAAAGATGGAGTAGAAGCCGAGAAAAGTGCAATTGTTTATATTAAAGATGTAATTCAGAAATTCGGTTTTGATGGTCGGAAAACTGCGAAAAAGGCCGCAAACGCGAGATGGCGCCACTTGTACTATAATCGGCTGAGTAAAATTTTTTTAAATTATTATTTCGGCTTCTGGTTGTTATTTTAGAATAAATGAGTGGTCAAATGAAAGGGAAACGAATAAGGTACACGATAAAAAATACCCGGTTGCCGTAACTGAGTGGAGCTGAACGTAATAACAATTTTAATTGTTTAATTGTTTATCACAATTGAACTGCACATGGAATACTGTTGACACCTATTGGAGATGGTAGCTCATCCGACTAGCTTTAATTTGTGTCCTATGATGTATCTTGCGGGCAAGTCGATTTAATCGCATTTGTTTATAATTTATTTAAACAAATTAAATTATCTCGGCATTTGCTGGGCCGATTTTAATCGACGATGTCTCAAATTGAAATTCTGGATTCAAAGAACAATCTATACGTATGGAAAAATTATAATTTTCTACATTCATAAATAATGTATTGATTTTACTTTTGAAATCAGAGCGAAATTAGCCAAACGAGCAGGCGATACATTAAATAAACATGAAGTACATCGAATGCAAATAATCGAAGCTATCGAAACGGGATGAGCCCAAAGAAATATCGCCCTAACGCTTATCAAGTTTGTATACAGATATTGAAAGCAAAGCATTTGCCACAGAATGCAAATCCTATGGTTGTGGTTAAAGTTGGCAGTCGAAGGAAGAAAACAGTGGTCCGCGAGAAAACTGATGCACCAATTTACAACGAAGTATTATCATTCCGAAGTGTCACCTAGAAGAAATTGTCGATTGTATTCATTGCACCTGTTCTTTTAAATGTTACAGTATTTCGTGTTTGATTTTTTTTGTCACCTAGAAGAATTATTGAGCACCAAAATCACGATAGCAGTATACCTGAGGAGATACCTGCGTTTTAAATTTCACGGAAGTACATTTTTTGAAGTTGCACTTGTATGGGATCATCCAGGTAATAATGAAAATCATCCACATTGCATTTATCCACCAATTAATATTTTGCAATTTCATATATGCTTGAAATTAAAGCAATACGATGAATTAATTGTTCAGATCGACAATATTATCACAAGTGGGCGATGTTGACGAATCCAAAGGATGTATCAGCTGGACCTAAAGGATATATCAAATGCAACATCGCAATTAATGTAAAGGGGGAGAAATTAAAGGTGTATCCAGATACAGAGGGCGAGGACGATATCGAGGGGTAATTTTCAACATAAACTACCCTTAAACGAAACATGACATACTACCAACGTAACATTAAGAAACTGGCCAACAAAAAGTTTTACCTTCTGTATAAAATCAAAATCAATTATATGTATGAATTAATTCCATTAAAAGTGATACAAATTTTTAATATTATTCAACTTTTCTGTTCAACCTGTAATTTAATATACATTTAAAAGGTAATCAAACGTTTTCTCTGAAACCATATCATATTGAATATCGTTTCATTGTCTATAATCTGCTTGTCATACAAATATCCACAAGTAATTAATCTAAATTCTAAAAATACTTTGCATACATAAGTTTCTATCAATTGTGTTTCAAACATCCACCAATTTATTCCCAGGGTTGAACCCCTTCCTGCCTGTTTCTTTGCTCGTTTCCTCGTAATTTCTACGCGACACCCGTTCATCTACATACATATTGCATTTTCTCTTAATCAACCGGCAGAAAATAGCAACATGCTCCAGTATCCACTTTAACGTTACACGGTGTTCGCGCGACGCGTGTGGCAAAATCGTATTCAGCGCGGACTCGAATTCGAAATGCAACGAGTTCCGCGTCGATTAATGGAAATCGTATAATTACAGGAACCTTTTGTTGCCCGTCGGTGAATTTCTGCCCTTTAGGCAACGAGCGTGCTACATTTTCGCAATTTACCGGGCGGATGGTTTACCGGATATGAGCAGCATTTTCGTAAAAAACGATTCTGAAAATATTAATCCGTTCGTACAGATATCGTTCGCCGGAATGAAGGTGAGTTGACTATTAATATAATAATATACCGTAGACAGTAATACTTTATTAAAATGTTCCAAAATTTTAGTATTTACTAAAACATTTCACGATGATAGGTTCAACATTCCACGTGGATGCAAATCTACATCTATTTATTATAATACAATAATTTAATGTTAGAATATCTTCAGGAATCGACGAGCCAAGCATGGCAAATATATGGACCAAAATTTAACGAGAAAATTACGTTCCGCGAAATGTTTCCATCCCTCTGTCACCGAATAAGAATTGCCATCAAGCATCGTGTTAATAGCTGTCGAACTTGCGTCGTGGCTTCTTATCTATTGAACATGAGCAAAATATCAAATTCTGGAGAGACTGGTAAGACTCGCGTGACCGTTACCGTCGACTATCGTTCTTCCTCAAAAATTCCATCCGCCATAGAGTGTTCAGTGTCACAGAAAAATTGTGAAACAAATCGAAGATAATATGTGGAGAACGACAATCGACGTAGAATCGTAGTGAATGAATTAAAACGACCGGGCACAATGGTGCACAAACAAAACTCGAATAAACAACTGCGAGCGAAACGTTGATTAACCGGGGCTGCTCGTATCGTTCTATTTGTATTTTATATTCTTCTCCATTTTTCCCTCATGGACGAGCAACCCCGCCGTATTTAATGTAACCAAGCTCCATCTGAGCGGGACCAGTTTATATTATTTTTGTTCTGCATTGGCTCGCATTCGTACTCCGATTGCCGCGAGCCAGTTCGATCGTTCCTGGCTTTTATTGCGATCTTACAAAAACGGAAACAAAGCGGTATGGCAGATCGATTATTTGGTAATTGTATATTTCCCAACGATTCGAAAGGGCTTCTTATGGTATTTCGAAATTCGCTCTCGCTGGCATCGCGAATGATACAACACCCGTAATGGATATTTTAACGAATGCAGAATATTCTATTTGTTTCATATAAAGATAGATTATTAATGCTATTTCGCGATAACGTATAATGTAACATTAATACAGAATTTTATTCCTTTCCCTTCTCTCAATTTGCGAAGCAACAAACGATGTTAATATAAGAGCGTGTGCTCTTTTCTCTTTTTCTGTCCTGCGTCCGCAGCTCACGAAATACAAGGTAATTTGATTTCTATTATCACCTGCCGCTTTTATCAGGTTTTCTGCCTACCTTCGGACCGTCGTTCCTTCACTTTTATGGAACCGGATCTATGGAAAAGAACAGCTGTTTCGGCAAGTGCTCGGCGGCCCTTCCCTTTTATCGCGGCAGAGTACTTCTTTCCCTAAAAATTGAAATCGATGACTCGGAAATCTCGTCTGGCGTCGACTCTGAAATGGAATCTGTGGCCCCAATTAACGAGGTATAAATTGCCATCAATTCCCTTGCCGAGCGCACGCTCGTTTTGTTACTTGACAAAAGAAGAAAGAGATGCGCGATATTTGGAAATTCAATTCGGCACAGTAAAGGACTAATCAACTGCCGTTGAATCGAACGCTCGCGCAGAAAGGTTTGCGTATAAAACTCCGAGTGGAAACGGTTCGTCGGTGGTCAGACGCGTTTGTAATTTACGTATATCATTAGCGCGCAGTAACAGCGATTGCGCAAACATTTCTTTACCGTGGTAATTAGTATGCCGGGGTAAATGCAGTCGCGATAAAATGGATCTTCCTCATAATTCACCGCCACGATAAACAAAGTTAAACGGCAATCTGTTCGCACAACAATGAAAATGAATTAATCGCCGAACTTCGTTTCGCGTGTACAAATAACGACGCGAGCAACGTAGAAAATAAACGCGGTAACGTCTCGGTATCATCGATTTAACGGCGGCCTTTCGTGATTCTACAGCGGCACGAACCAGACGGCTCCCTTTGTTATAGCGGATTTAATGCCGAGCCATCACAGTTCTGGACTTTATGAGAATTTTCTTGTAAGGCCGGCACTTTACGACGTACAGTTGTTCCGCGTACAAAATGGGCATAGTTTAATAACTTCTCGGATGTCTTAGGTTCATTAAACTCGGCGAGTTACGTGACAGATTAAGAAACTATAACTTCGATCCACGTACAAAGTGTATTTTATCAACGCAATAAAAAGTTAAAGTGCGCCCTTAATATTCGCCCGAATTCTTTCTCCCTTACAAAGAGAAGCTTATGGAGGACGGAGGAGTATTATCTGGTAGCGGTGGTGTACGACATAAGCATGATCGATCGGCGAAAATTTTGGACGAAATCGATAAGCCTCGAAGTTAGCGTTGGAAACGCTGGTAACGGACAATTCGACCGTAGTCAGTGCCACGAGGACAATAACGACGGTAGTGTACTCTTGCGTATACTTTCGTTAACAACTCCTTTCGAATGGTCGCGAATTGGGTAACTTCGGTCGGACCGCTTCAAGTATACTGTCTGGCCACTGTGCGCCCCATTCTACTGCCACTTGTTAATACGCTCGACAGGTTTACGCTATGCACGGCTGCCCTTCTCTCTGCAAATTGTGATTAATTTTCAACAGGAAACCAGATGCCAGAACGGGGACCAGACTTCGAGAGCGAAACCGAGCCACGATTGACTGGCTCCCTGGACGGCAAATATAATTACGTGCCTCTCGGCTCGAGAAAACCCTGCCTCTACGTTAGATCCTGGTGGCCGAATACCGAGTGGAGGATGCACAACAGTAACAGTCTTGGTTTCATTGCTGACTTCCTCGTAAGTTTTTCGTGCTCGTTATTCGATGATACGCACACTCCACATAAATTAGGGGATCGATAAGTTTTCATCGAGAAATCGTCGATCTTGCAACTGGTGTAACCTCGGGAACAAAAATTGTGCAAGGGACTGCCTTGTTTCGTTTTAATGGTCGCAACAATATTTCTCTCGATATGACATTACGAACAGTACAATTTTATTAATCATACTTTCGTCTAGACGATATCTGCAGATCGTTTCACTTATTAAGAACCTATTCATGAATCCTTCGTCCAATATCCAGCGAGGTACGAATTAATTACGCGACGTCTTTCTTAACAAGCCCAACGATTATATAAAGCGCAAACAAATTAGGAGGCACGATTAACATAGAACAGCACCAGCGCCTTAGCGAAAACTTTCGCCGATTCCAAAGAAATATTTCATACATCCTTGAGCCGGGTTCTCACGGCGGGACGACGGAAACGGGGGGAAATTTGTTTCCAAAGTGGAACGGCGACACGAGAATAATTTCAATTCGACGCGACAGGAGCAGAAGTTGGAGAAACTGGAGGGCATGGTGGCGCTCGAGAATCCGGACGCTTACACATTCTACAACGAAACGATTCGTACCATGAAGAGCCACTGCGTCCGCTATTTGCATGCATTAGACACAGAACGGTACGACAACGAGGGTGGCACAACGAAGCTAGACAGACATCGCGTGAACTTGTGCCGTAAAGAGATCGAGCACATCCTGAAGAGGATCAAGATCAACGGCGAACTTCCGAGCAATCACTACACGAGGATCGCGATGGCCCACGCGTATCAATATTTGGAGAAAGTGAGGAGATTACGCGAGGATGTGAGTTGAATTTTACGACGCCCCGACGGGCGAACCGATTCTTGCTGAATTAAAAAATCGTAGAGATTTCATTTCGGTAGATCGGGTCTTCGGCGAAGGGGTGATGGGGGTGAAGAGTGGAAAAACGCTTGACCCGTGTTCATTGGCATTTGTCACAGAAATTATTTAGTACGAAGGAGCAACTAGAGTATACTGTTCAGTCGTATGAAATAGTTGTAAATATATTGCGCAATGCAGATTGTTTTGACAGAATATAAATTTTGATTCTTCATAAAAGATGAAATAATTCTGCTTTCAACCTCTTGTTTTTAATTCGTACAAGTGCGATGCTAACGACCCGAACACTTTCACCGCGTTCCCAATTTCATTCGTAATTTCATTAAGAATAGAAATTTGCTGATCAACTTAACTGTTAACATTTAGCGAAGGTCAATACTCGAAACAGGGTCAAACCTTTTTCGACACGGTCGTCAATACTTCGCCGCAACCACTTAAAAGACAGACAGCCCGTTTCACTTAAAAATTTCTGCCGGCACCGCTCCTTCGAAAGGAATTAATTTCGATTCAGAATTTAGAAAGGATTTAGATCTTCGTTGTTCTTCGTCGCGGGGGAGTCCACGGGAAAAAATGTAGGGGGAAGCTCTTAAACACTCCGACGGGTCCCGGGCAACTTTCCTTCAGCTTTTTCCCTTTACCCTCTTGTTTCGGGGCGGACCGAGGAAGCGATTCAAGGAACGGCGAAAGGAGGAACCGAGCGTTCCTTCGAAGCTTTCCGCCCCCGTACCGTATCGCCATCGTATTTTCCTCCTCGCGGACTGGATTTTCCATGGAATATATGCGGCAAAACGGCGCGCCGACCTTTCACCCTCGAATCCCCCGTGAAATATTTAAAGCTCAACATCCTTCGCGTTGCCCGCTCACGTCCATGGAAGATTCATTTCGTCGAGGGTAACACAAGACTACTTACGAATTTACTAGCCGCAGCATAGCCTCCCGGACGTTTTCATTTGGATGATAGCCGGCTCGAAGCGGGCGGCGTACGCGCGAATTCCGGCTGAGCGGGTTATTTATTCGGAGGAGGCGACGGAGAAGGGGCCAATGTGCGGTAGAAAGCTGGACGTATTCCTGAGGAACCCAAAGGACGACGAGGAAGCGGACTACGTGGCCTGCAAGCTCGAAATTTTTCTCTGGCTGGGAAACGCCGAATATATCGGGGCCTGTTGGTCCTCGATTCCGCCTGGTTACAACGTGGACCACGAGAGGAACGTCGAAACGTTCCCGAAATTTTTCGAGTACACCTGCGCCGCGGTATGATAATTAGTCGTGCGTCGAAATTCGGGAGCAAGGTCAAGTTCTGAAGCGTTACGTTCGCGGAACGAGCTTTAATTAATGCCGGCAGCAAATAGACATCCAGCACAAAATGAGGATATATTTATTTATACATCGATGCTACTTTTTTTTAATCACCTCCTCGCGCTACCTGCCCGGAATTATCAGCGCCGAGTATTGAGAATTTTTATCGACAGCTTCCTTCTGCTGCGTTTCCGCGAAATCACTCGATGGTGGGATGTATATCGTGAATTATACTATTCCCATTCACCTAGTGCTAATGAGAAACGCGATTTCAATCGCACTGGCGGAGGATTCCCCGAAGAGCGAACACGCCCTTTACGCGGAACTCGAACGAGCACTTAAAATAGTTCTCATTATTATTACAAAATTCTTTGTAGATACAATTCGAAAAATCCTCTCGCATGTCTTAACAACATTCCCGGAAATTCCAATATCAACCCTACTTGTCGCCTATGTAAATAATGGTTTCGACGAACAATTAATTCAACAACAACGCGAGACACTCGTCGTCGGTGCGATTTAGTGGTTTCGAAAAAATCATTCGACTCCTCTGTTTAACATTAAAAAACATTTCGCTGGCAGCACGGTCGAATTCGACGCGATTGATCAATGCAATCGGGCGGAAGAGCGTTCAGCGAACGCAAGAGAAAACTTGACGTTGATCCTTTCGAATGTTTCGCAACTTTCCGACAGCCGTTCCCGTAACGCGGTCGGCAATATTTCCGGACCAAGTGGAAGCGTTAGTTTATCTCGGTTCGCGTTGCAGACATTCCAATTACGTGCTCACATATTCCAAGGTCGCTTTGATCCAGGCATGGACGCATCCGGTTTATTGGATCCAGCGGTACGCGTTGCATTTCACGGTTACACGGCCGACACCAAAGTAAGTTTCCCACGTCGATAATTCACCCACGCTTCTTGGCCGTCCCTCGAACGCGTCGCCTCGTTATTACCGCGATGATTCGTTCGAAGCGGATCGTTATTCGGTCACGGGCCACCCTGGACGTTAACAGCGAACCGTTTCACGAAAGCCGACACAGAACTTCTCGGCCCACTGTCGTTCGAGCGTCAAGTATTTATATATTTACGAGGGCTTCGGGAGAAACTTTTCCACCCGACGAAACATTCCAGAGTATATGTAAGATTAGCGAACAGGGTTGGAACTGTGATTCAACGTTTGCAGGTGATTAAGCAAACCCTCGACGCATTTTGGGACCAAACTCTGATACTACCGCCGAGGACCGTGTACGGAACGACGGAATACACGAAATTAAACCCGCCATCTGTAACTTTGCAAGTGTACGATCAAGACATATGCGTGAGTCTCTTCTTTCGCGTTCTTTCTCGCGGGCGTGCTACCGATCAATGAAGACGGAAGCTATTATGTATTTAAGTCAATTGATTTAATTGAACTCGATGCACACCGCGATCGATTTCGATACGATCGCCCAACCGATCGCTGGAGATGCGATAATTGGAGGATTATTCGAGCGGGGAACGTTTCACGCTGGATAGATGACGAGTCGAAATTTGCAGGGCATCAAGGAGTTCTGCGGGAGATGCACAGCAGTACCATTAGTTAAACTTGCCGAGGAAACTTACTCGCCGCCCGATTTCCCCCCGAAACTTGAGTGGTACAAATTTAAATCGCAAAGGGATTCCGGCGGCTCCCTGCTCGCCGCTTTCGAGCTCATAGAGGTGAGATACGCGATACTAATCGATATTCGCCTCGCGACGGAGCCTCACCTCGCCCACGTATTAATGAAAATCCTCCGTCGCCTTCGCCCGAGTTGATTTCGCGAACTAACGTCGTTCCTTCCATCCGGGATGTTCAACGTCTTCTCTGCCAGCCGAAACGCGAATCTCGCTACGAAGATTAGTGTATAAAAAATAAGAAACATAGTGAATGTATAAATAGACGGCGGCGATTAATGGCCGGTCGTAAAAGTTTTTGTACCACGCGGTGTGGTATAAATAAAGTGTTGGAAATATATCTTTCATAAAAAGGACAAGTCTTCCGTGCGTAATCTATATCCGGTGTTAAGTGTCACACGGGCTTAAGGAACAGTTCAACGTATTAGAAAGCATTGAACGCTTCGATTAATTTAACGACAAAGACCAGCCAGCGTTTAGTTCGTCAAGATTGATATTGATTCTAGTATCTTGCGCAATACTTAACGGCGAACGCATTAATTATGTACGCGCGTGCAACATCGCGACTTGATATTACGTGTGTGTTAACGCAGACAAAGGACGACGACGAAACCGCGGACCTGGTGATGGATCCCACGACCCAAGACACCGCGTACAACATACCGGGAGACATCAGGCCGAAAATGACGAGCTATAGGCTCGAGGTTATATTTTGGGGCGTGAGGAACATGAAGAAGATAAATTACGTACCTGTGCTAAGCCCGCAGATTGTTATAGAGTGCGCCGGTGTTCGCGTTAAATCCGAGGTGATGCAGAACGCCAGGAGGTTCAGCAACTTCAAAGAAATTTATATCACGCTCGACTTGGTAAAACATTTCGGTGTTCTACATTTATTAAATATACGCATGTATGTATATATACAGATCGTATTACGATAAAATCTTCCCGAAGGAAATGCCAGAGCTTGATATCTATTATCCATGCGTGACAGTGGAAGCGTACGACTCGCGAGGATTCGGTTGCTTCAAGTACGTCGGGATCTGCATGATACCGAGCGTTTACGTCTTCATGGAGCAATTAATGACACAGGAGGATTACGAGGAGTGCATGTACGGTACCAGAGCCTCCACGAAGTCCACTTGGACGAGAAAACCGTCCATCACCGTTCGTGAGTTTCGCCCTGTTCGACGTGTTTTTTGGGGGAGGGAAAGGAGAATAGAAAAATTTGAACGCCACCGAACGGTTCACCCCCTCGAAAATTCGGCCAGTTTTGAACTCCACTCACACGCCACGCTGTACCGTATGCTAATAACACGTGGCCGTACGTGTTTCGAATGTTTCGGAGATATTTCAGGTAGTTATTAAATATTAGCGAGCGACCGGATCCAACAGTACCCGGACACGAACGCGAAACTTTCCTCCAGAATGTGAATAAAGTCATGGAAAATACAATTTCGCCCGGCACGCAACCGGGAACTTTGTTAATTAAAATTCGTCGGTCACGTTTGTCCGCTTGCGAATTGAAAAAAAGAAGAAAGCAACGCTCCACTGGCCGGGAAACGTCGACGGGCATCAACTGTCCGGCCGGAAATCGAGGCCAAGATTAGCCGGCGTCGGGTTATTAATGGATTTGTCTCTCCATCGACGCTCCAGCCGGCGCTCGGACAATAACCCAGCCTCTATTAATTTTCTGCGGGTCCCGAGCTGGTTCGTTTACCCTCCTCGCGGGACATTTCTTAAATTCGTTTCCGGGGCGCACCGTTTGTTCTGCGCGCGTCTATAACTTTTTGTACCGTTCGTTGAACCCCTCGTTTTCCACGACGATTCTACTGATCGTCGCGAATCTAATACAATAGAGGAGTCTTAATTATGCGGAACTGTAAGGTAATCGAGTTTCCTGAACGTCGAACCAAGTCGAGGAAAAGTATGTGCCTCGATGTATCTATTCCTTATACAGATACATTTCGCAAATATCGCACTTACTGATTCTATTCTCCTCGTGGAAGAATTCCTCCGTAAGAAAAGGTCGACGTTACTCAACAGTGTCCCTGCCGATCGATTACGATCCAACGGAGGAGAACGAAAGCATGGAGCTGATTCCTTACAAGGGGATGGAGAAGAGGAGCGCGGTGGCAGGAAGGATCGTTCGTTCCCTGAGGAATCTGTTTGCGTGGCTGTTGCCCGACGACAGAAGAAAGAAGAAACGCGGGCCCAGGACGAACGACAGGGACGAGTCGCGCGATTGGTGGTGCAAATATTTCGCGTCCCTGGAGGTTGGTGTTAGCGTCGAAACGGAGCCGGTGACGCGGGTGATCCGATGTACGAGAATTGCCGTGGCTCCGCGGTGAGTTAAAACGTGTCGTTTCCAGGAGGAGAGAAGCAGACAGCTAGGCAGCTTTTCACCCGACGCCCCGAAGATCGCGGCGACGTTCAAGGTACGTGCGTGCCTACGCTTTAGAGCATTTTCGCGAGCTCAGCTGTCTGATTGGACGGGAAAACAGGTGTACGACGGGGAGCTGGAGATGCAACCGCAGTACACCGCCTTTCAGGATCGTTTGAGAACGTTCGAGCTGTGGAAAGGGAAGAAGATCGAGGATCCCGACCACGAGAACGAGAATTATGTCGGAAAATTCAAGGTTCGTCACGTCCTTGGCGTTTCAATCTCGTTCCGACGACTTGCAGATGTTTTTATTGAAAATATAAGATTTTGTTTCATCTTTATTTCGGCTGCGTCTAAACGCGAAGGTTCTAAATTGCACGCTCGGCTCGTTTTTATAAATATTCATAAACATTCGTCGATCTTTGCTCGGCGCTGTGCGTCGATAAGTCGCTGGGGTAATTGAAACTTTCGCCACGTTTCAAGGGGAGAATTCGAAGTCGATTCGAGTTTACGATTTGATGGGATCACTGGATATTGTGGAGTGGTAATTTGAGTGGTACAGCGGTGGTTGCGAGTGGCGTATTTCTTTGCGACGCATAGACACTGAATGTCCAGAGAGACATTATCAATTTTCCGTCCACCCTGCTTAGTATACGTACTTTAAAGGTTCCCCCTTTTTGTCGCAGCTAAATGTATACCTTGTTTAAGGAAGTTCGCTGAAAGGTCTTAGTAAGATAGCAGGTAAGCTCGCGTGTCTTAACTGACTGCTATAAAGTTTACTTAACGAGGCTGTTAACTAATTTGGAGAATCGTCAAAAACACGGTGTTTCTTGCCCGGCGAACAATTAGAAGACAATTTCAGCACCCAGAGAAAGACTATTGCCTGCTACAAATTTATAACTACCTTTCCTTTTTTCCGGCATTGTTTTTGTGTTACACGTCGCACTGAAACGGATTAAACGCATGGAACCATAAATTTAATTTGAAGGGGCGCATCTGCATGTACCGTTGGCCGCATCCAGGCAACTTGCCCTGCAGAACGCGAAACGGTAGAAACGCGGCCAATGGCCTCCTCAATGATTACCCGTCATCGGAACCCGTCAGATATCTGGTCAGACTTTACGCCGTGAAGGGTGAGCGCAGCTCAATACTTTCACGATGGCCAAGTTGCCGAAACGTCGATTTCATCCGCAGGTATCAATTTGCAGCCTAACGATCCCCTTAGCGGAAGATCGGACCCTTACCTCTGCGTCCGTCTTGGAAAAACGTATATCAACGACAATCAGAATTACGTGGCGAACCAGCTGAATCCAATGTTCGGACGGTGGGTTATGTTACGTTTCATTTCGTTCGCGTCACCTTCATCGTCACGTTGTAATTCCTTCGTGTACCTTTCGCTGGGCTGTTCCTCCCTTTTGACGAGACTCCCTTAAAAGCCATTCGGTTTCGTAGATCTCGGACCGGGGGCTGAATTATTAAACTTTCCACGTCGAATATCTCCTTCGGTTCCGCGCCGGGGGATGAACTAAAGTTATCGTTCCGCGAAGGATTTCAAATCATTCCGTCTTTTTTTGACTTTTTCAAAGAAAGCTCGCGGTGTACATCAGATACGGATCGGAACCCGTCACGTCGTTAAGAGAAAATGATTTACAGCATGTTCGAGATAGAGGCAACATTCCCTCAGGATTATATGATGATTATAGAAGTATGGGACTACGACGCCACATCGTCCGACGATCTGATCGGCGAGACGAGGATCGACTTGGAGAATCGATTTTACAGCAAACACCGAGCCACCTGCGGCATATCGAGAAGGTACCAGGAGGAGGGCTACAACGCGTGGAGGGATCGCGAGAGGCCTACGCAGATACTCGATCAGCTTTGCAAAAAGAATAATCTTCCGTTGCCCGAATACGGCAGAGGTTACGTGAAGATTGGGAAAAAACGGTTCCCCTTTGAGGAACCAGTTGAGGACGGTCAGTTCAGAAGGCATGACTTCTCTCGCTAAGAACGAGAGGCGTGTTGCCACGATCGCCGAGCGAATATCATTTGAACAGTGATCGATGGTTCCTATTCAGGCAACGAGGAATGCATGGCATTGAACGTGCTTCATCAGTGGCAAGACTTTCCCGTGTGCGGCTTCGCCCTGGTTCCCGAACACGTTGAAAGGCGACCACTTTTTAATTCCACCAGGCCTGGATTGGAGCAGGTTGTAAAAACGAAAGAGAAAAGAACGCGTTCGTTCTCTCAGCGACGCGACGATAGAGTTCGGATAAAGATTGAGACGTTCGCGAAGGAAAAATCCAGGTCGCGAAAACTTTGGTATCGTTGTGCCTTCGAGAAGAAACATAAAGCGCGATTCGATTCGATTTCGCGTTCCAATTCGATCCGAAATATTCTTTTCATTTAATTGAATTATTTAATTTTATTAAATTCGAATGGCGATTAGAGCAGATAAGTAGTCTCGAATAATGAACCTTCGTCGGGCGATTTGCATTTTCGCCTGGTCGAAATTTTCGTTGACCGTTCTGAAAGGTGACGCGCATTTTCGATCAATGATACAGGGCAAGTTAGAACTTTGGATCGACATGTTTCAAATCGACGAGCTGCCACCGAAGCGAGCCGTGGACATTAGCCCGCCTGTCCCGGAGGAATACGAGATCCGCGTGATCGTTTGGAACACCGAGGATGTGCCCCTCGTCGACAGTCAATTTCTTACCGGGGAGAAGTGCTCCGACATTTACGTGAAAGGGTCCGTTAATAAATTGCGAACAGCTCGTTTTGTAAAAATCCGCTCCGTAGAAAAATGTCCCGATAAAACGAAATACGAAGTTTCCTTCGAATCTGCTGCTGAATCAAGCCACGTTAACTTTCGCAATTCTCGTCGAAAGAAAGCTTTATTCATTCTCCCTTCACCCCCTCGCTTTCCCCTCTTTGCCCCGTCAATATCGTATCGCGTAAAGTTAAAGTCGCGTGCGGATACACTTACGTTTTAATGCAGCGACGCCGTTTGCGGGTGATTTCGCGAGCGAATTTGAATAAACTCGTAAAGAAACGAGGCAATACTTTTCGCGATTGAATGCGATTTCGCGATTCCAGGTGGATTCGCCAGGGCGAGTTTCAGAAGACCGACATCCATTACAATTCCCTGAACGGCGAGGGGAACTTCAACTGGCGGTACGTGTTTCGTGTCACGTATTCGAAAGGCGAGCGCGTTATGATCGTACGCAGAAAGATATCTGTCTTTACCAGAAGCGAAGTAGACGAGAAGCTACCGTGCCAGTTGCATCTGCAAGTTTGGGACAGCGATCATTTCTCCGCGGACGATTTCCTCGGTAAAACGAACACCGCGTTACTTTGCAGACCGATGTTAACCGATCAGCTAAAATTCATTTCCAGGAGCGTTGACTTTGGATTTGTCCAGAATGCCGAGGGGCAGCGCGAACTCGAGAAACTGCTCCGTGAAGCTTCTCGAGCCGAACGCACCAAGGATCGATCTCTTCAAAATGACACGAATTAAAGCCTGGTGGCCGTTTCAACGACGCGTGAACACGGGCAAGTACGCGCAGGCGGTGCGTATCGTAACAAGCTTTATTATTAACGTTTCATGAAGCAAACGTACGCGTTGCTACGGTTGCTACCTGTGTGCATTAGTACCGTAACGATGTCAGTTCGTTAAATCGACTCGGTGGCAACGTTTCGATTCGAGATGAAAGCTTCCACGAACAAAATTACCATTGCGAATGATCCACCACAGGATTAGTGGATATATATATATTTTTTTTAAATAATTATTAACTGGAGGATGTTTGTGGATTTCGATGGCCACCATTTTTGTTGCCCTAGAAGCGTTCGTAAAATATTAAAGTACGCTAACCCGACGGAATGTATCGATTCAGGGAAAAGTGGAACTGGAAATGTCTATATTGCGAGCAGAGGAAGCCGATGAGCAACCTGCTGGCAGAGGAAGAGAGTCACCTCAAAGTCTACCTCCACCTAAGTACGGCGAATTTTAATTGAAATATTTAAAAGCGATGAAATCTTCTTCGCTGAATATTTATTTCGACATTGATTAATTGGAAATAATTGAAGAATTATTTATAATATTATTCTTTGCATTACAAGGATTTCGGTGAGATTCGAAATGACGGTAGTATTAGTATTTCTCAATTGGCAAAATTTTTCCGGCGCATTACAAGAATAATTCGTGGAGCAATTGAAGCGCACGAAATTAGCGAAACATTGAATCGGGCATCCGAGAACTCATAGCTATTCTGAGAGGGTGAACGACATTTAGCGACCGTCGAAGCAAAGTTACCACTCTAGACAGGATCGAAATAAAACTCGAGCAGGATGAACGTATCAAAGCTAATTCCACGCTCTGCCGCAAATGAAATTAGCGCACATATCGTTCCCTATCGGGAGTAAATGGATTAATTTTCGATTTTGATCGTCAATCCGTATAACTGCAAGTAGCTCGGTAACCAGATTATTTCGTTAAGTCGGCAGAGTTAATTGTGGCTCGGCTAACTTTGGCGAATGTATTTCCGTACAATCTTTTGCACTTTACACGATTAAACGAATCACTAGAACGGTGCCCTGTATCTTCCACCGTCGCGCACAGAGCTTCGCGGGTAACACAAATTTGTAACGCACTCTACGATTCGAGGCGTCGAACGTTGAAATCGTTGATTTTGCAAGAAGTGGAGTTGCATTCGTCGCAGAATTAAATTTCGTTCTCTTAAACTTTCAGTCGACCGGACACGTCGTTCTCGTGGTTTCGAAATCCCTGGAAGGCCTTCCGTTACGTGGTCTGTCGATATTACAAATGGAGGATAATATGCTGCTTCATGACCGTCCTATTAGTATTGCTGGCCGCTTGCGCGATATACGCCTTCCCCGGCTACCTGGTGAAACGGATTCTCGGCGCTTGAATCCGCTCGCGAGAAGGAAAGAGGATCGTGTCGAAGGTGCACACGTCGATAGAGCCTGCAGCCGGTCAGTAAATCAGGAAATGGGTCGAAGGAAGGATGAATTATCGATTCTGACCATTGCACGACAACACTCGTGCTACTTCGGCGCCGTTAATTGCGCGACAACACAATGGATTTCACCTGGCGGGCGACAATTTTACTAATTAATGGCCGCTGTGTATTGTAAGTTCGAATTATGAATCGTGTTCCGCGGAATTTCGTTGCAAGGATGTTCGAGGCTCGGAATTAATTATTCAGCATTAATCGTTGGGCATTGCGCGATTTAATCGCACGGATGTCGTGCGTGGATGAAATAAAAGTGACGCCCGGCGTCGAATTTATCCTCGTGTGTAATTTGCGAAAATTTGTCGAGGAAATTCGACGAATCTGACAAACAATAAAATATCTTGCCCCCGTGGATAGATATAATTGAGGAATGATAATGTTCTAATTCGCGTCGATACCACGTAATCGATTAAAAATCGAATAATAAATCACGTTTCCCTCGCGTATTCGACGAGGGACCCTAAATTGAACTCGATCCATTACTCTCCTCGATATTACAAATCTCGCACACCTTTCCATCAATCGGATTGCAGCGAAGCTAGTCGCGAGCTGATAATTGTTCGCCGTACGTGCGGCTCGAGTTGTTTTTGTCGCATCGCGATGCCCGCTGAAAAATTCTTCGCGCAACTGGAATACTGAAACGAATCGATATTACGACGCAACGCGACGAATAAAAGTGCACGTTTCGCCGCGGACATGAACGAGCGTTGATTTCTTCGTGACTGGAGGCAGTTTTTTAAGAATTGTTCGCACGATGAAAGTGCAGGGGCACAGCCTGCGCTGTTCGATAGGCATGCAGCCAGGTAGGAAAGAGGTAACATGACGTAACAAGGGAGATCAATAACTCAACCGTTTTGTGCGAAAGTTTATTGAACTCGACTTTTCTTAATGGCTTCGCCCCGTCGAATCTCGTGCCAATTTTACGACCGCGGTAAGCAACGCGTTTGCTCGCCCCGTGCCTTGCCTCGCATTAACCGCGATAAAACACTTTACGGCCGAGCTCGGGGAAACATTTCTAAGTATTCTAAACTGCATTTTCCGCGAACCGCCCTCGACTTAATAATTCGCGACATTCCCGATGAAACTAGCCGCGCTGAAACGACAAATCCGAATATCCTTCCCATCGGATTCAGCCTCGAGCGTCTTCCGTTCGACTTTAAAACTGAAGGGACACGAGGCATGGGAACGCCGTTAACCCTGTAAATATGCTTTTTTCTCTGTTGAAACAAAAGTGTGCAATATAAAGTTTTTGAATCAAAACTGTGTGGAGCGCGGAAAGTTTCTCGCTTCTCTCAGCGCGTCACTGAAATGCACAGTAGATAGCTGCGCTATGCGTTGATACGAAATGACTTTTTTTACAGACGACAGGCGTACATATATTAGCGCGGTTCGTCGGTGTCGATTTTGAGGCAGGTGGATGCGATGCATTCTCGCGAAGTGCGTCCATCGCGCGGCCGTATATTTCCGCGCGGCGAAACTTTTATTATTACGAACGCTCGTTACCGATATCGAGCTATCCGATAAAATGGAAGCACGACCCGGTACGAACCCGCTGCTATTCTTCGCGCGACGTGTTCGACGAATCCATCGAGCAAGACTGACGCGCGGATGGGCGACATAGACACGTCCATCCCCGTCAACGAATATTTCTTCTCTAATCAAACGAAAATATATCAAAAGAGGCACGAGTATATAACCACCGTCGTTCGTTATTAAACGAACCTTCGACCATTACGGACACCCGTGGCACAGCGACTAGTCTCTGCCCCCTCTTCCACAGAGGCAATTAGTTATTCGTTGCTCCAGTATCATCCCCGAACGTTTCGACAGGTGAATCGCCAATAACACGTTGGCACGAATAATCGAAACGTAATCGCGGCCGCTTCAGAATCGAGCGCATTAAAATCGAACGCAATGCAAAGTACTGGGAATAAACACCGCGTCGAATCAACGACCCCGACAGGCGAAGGAGTTGAACACACGCGAACCTGCATGCGCTTCCAATGGCGAATCCATAGTTCACGACCGCGTTTTCGTTGCATGCGGCACGGGGGGAAAAGCGGGTCCCCGGGGAACCGTTTAACTCGGGAAATTAGGCGGCTAAGTTTTCGCTACCGTACGAACGTGAATTCGTTTATTTGACAGTTGGCACAAAGCGAGTCCATGGGTCAAAACGTGGCTGGCGTGCCGGCTAAATTCGGTCTTAAATGCATCGCGTGCCCTATCCGGGCAAGTATCTCTCGATTGCGGGCCAACGACCTGGATCTATGAAAAGTGCCCTCGGCTTCGCGGTAGCGTCGAGATTTCACGACTCGGCGTATCGCGACAACCGCTTTAGATTTTGCAGCGGCGAAGTGCGAAACATCGCGGACATGTGGCGGAATTTGTTGCAAGGCGAACGGATGCGTGGAGACCCATTTTTATTCTTCCATCGTTTCGCTTGTAGCGCACTGCGCGCTGTATTTAAATATTTAAATAAAGGGGGACTGCGAGATGGACAACGAAGATGTAATTGATTTTCCAGGGATTATTCATTTTTCAACGTTTATTCATTTTTCAACGTTTATTCATTTTCGTGTATTTCCAGTTCTACATCCGTTTATCGAGTAACGGCGCGGTCCCAACGGGGATTGTCGTTTTCCTTAAACCCTACACGTTTCATAATTACTTGAATGCATACTTTCAATCTCACAGTTCCTTATGCATATACGCAGCGAGTGCAACGTTGCATCCGTATTAAATTATTCCCCCCTGTGGACCGCGAGATTCCTAAACAAGACTCTGAGTTACTTGTTATCTCCATGCGGACGAATTCCCCGCAGCGCAGTTGTATCGTAAACCGGGAAGCCGCGGCATAGTTGTAACGGCATTTCCGCTCTCGCGAAAGAATAAAAAAAAAAACTGAAGGGACAAGGTGGTGCATTCGCGGTAAAACGAAATTTCGTTGTTCCACCATGACTGTTTAACGACCGGGGAAATATTTATCGTCGACGCGCGGCGAACGAGGAACAAGTCTCCCGGTGCGCCTGAATTTTTTCGCAACCCCTGCGAAAAATCGCCCGGCCGCGTTAATGGGGCGAAAGTGGCGTGGGGCGAAAACATCGTGGCGATGCGCCGGTTATCAACCGGTTGGTACGTGCGACGCTCCACTATCAAGCATGCCGAAACACTCGGGAGAAACGAAACTCCGTGGAGCTTCCGCGACCAATGGTGTTCCTGGCTGGCGGCCAGTTATCGGATCCCTATAACACCGCGACCATTAATATCGCAATCGTAGACACACGTTCGTGCCTTGAAAATTTAACGCCGCGAGTTCCTGGAACGGCACCGACGGAATAAATTTCGTTACATTATTTAATGACCATAAATCGTCCCTTCTTCCGTGCTACTTCACCTGAATGAGGACTTTTGCGCCGGCTCCGTGGGCCGCCCTTTGCATTTACTTTACAACACCTGGCCTCGTGCTGCACGCCAGATACCTTTATGCAGAGCGAGGGTAAAATCGAGATAAATATTACTCGTAACATCGTCGGTCGATGGGTCGCGTATGATAGCGGCTAGAGCGTTCATGGGGCTTGCCTCCAAGAATAGCTCGAGGAGTGTTTTTAATGTATTGATGACGGGTAGCAGTTTTTGGTGAAAGTTGGCAGTGCTCGTTGATTCAATCGGATAGCAGTGCACACATCGTAAATCATTATGTACTATAAGAAACTTTAAAGATCTTTTATTTACCCAATTTTTAAAGCTGCTTTCTTTGCGAGGTTTCTCGTTTCCTGTTGGTTGTGCGTTGAAAATATATATTTTTCATTATATTTTTGCATGAAACTAGCTTTCTTCGCACGGGTGACGCAGTTGGCGTTATCAAATTGATACAATAGTGCAGGTAATTGGTACCTTTTTAGCTTACGTTGTCATGGGAACGAATCTGACATTCCGTTCGCGACGGGACCATATTTTGAAAAAGTTTCGACGCTACACAAATTGTGAACATGCACCGATTCTGTTGCCACGAAACGGGTGCCGCGCCTGCAAGTAGGCCGCGTCGAAGTTTTGGAAAACTTTCTCGAACGACACGCCGGTGGAACGTGCTTAGCGATATCGATAAAGCTACGGAAGTGACGGAGAATGGATATCATAAACGGCTGGGCAATTCGTGCATCAAAAATGTGCATAAGCGTTACTAGAATAAATAATTAATTGTGCAATTCGAAGGAACTATATTTGTCTAATTAAATACACGGTGACTGTTTCACAGAAAAATATTAGCCGAAGCGAATAGACGAGAACAGATAATAATTCATAGCACCTCGAAGTCGGCATAGTTATAGCGCAGAGACGATTGAATTTCAGCATTCCAATTGCTCGAACACCTTTATCCTTCGCAGTGCACGTTAAAGTTTATATAATTACGTGCTGCATAGATTAGCACGAGCGAGAGCAAATGTTATTTACTGTAGCTGCAAATCAACCGTACCTATACGCGTACCTAAATTGCAAATCGTAATAAGACTGCCCCATTTGAACGACTAATAGCTTAATAATTTAATGATACAGTCGAATGTTCTGGCAGTGAACGCAGATTCGCGCTATATTAAAGTAAAACGTGGTAAGAAACGTAATACTCTCTTTTCCTTTTTTTATGAAGATAGTAATTCTGAGAACTTTTAATTACTATGGAAACTGCTAGAGATTAAAAGCTTGAGCTCGTCGTAAACTTGCGTCAATGTGTCGGTATTCACGGAAATGGTAGCTTATAATTTGTTTGCAGGCGGTTCCATCGAACGTGCTTTGAGTGATTTTTACAAGAATCCTCGGGTCTCAGCGGGAATGCTGTTGTTTCAATGAAACTCGATATTGTTTAGTAGCTAAAAGCTTCCAGGAGATGACATTGTCCTCAATTATCCCCGGCGATATCCCGCAGTTATTCGCCCGTGTTCCCTTTCTGCAACGAGAAAGTCGTTGCTACTGTAAACGATTATTTCAGGGATCATCGGTTAGCTGCACCTTACAGTAAAATTGTTTACTTTTATCCTTTCACCAGACCCTTCGAAGTACCTTTATCTCTTAACAAATGAAAAGAATCGAAGAATAATTTTTTCAAACAACTTTCCTTCTCAAAACATGAAATATTTCAGGAATATTAATTCTCGCGGCTGCCACGTACGTGCTCACGCGTGCGAGATGTTCAAATACGAGAATCAATTTCCACGTGAAAGAGACAGTCGAACGTTTCTTTCCCGCGCGTAGCGCTCAAATGCTCAAACGGCGCTCGCATAACGACAGATTCGCAAATCGTCAATGATCGTCATTAAAATGCCCGAGGAAGAATTAACGTTGCAAATGTCGCGAACATTCGCGTAGACTTCGGCGGCTCTATCATTAAACGTACACGCGCACGAAGATTACACGCTTCGCGTATGTTTCGTTGCAATTTCATCCCTCAAATAGACGCTCGCGACGCTGCTTCTTACATTTGGCGAAAGGTCGCGCGACAATACGAAGCAGCGCCCGTGCCTCGTTTACCTCTCGCGTGTATACGGCAATTGTTCGTCCCGTTTAGTTCACCCTTTCTATTGTTCGCGGCGGGGAACAGGTAGAGGCGGACAGCGGGCATCGAAGTGAGAACGCGGCGTCGCGTCGTTCACCCCTTGCCGGGCCACGTGACCCGAATGGCGCCGACGTACGGTGAGTGCGACGGACCTGAGAGCGTCAAGCGACGCGACGCGACGCGACGCGAAACGTGCCGACGCCGGCCGAGTACGCACGAGGGCGTCGCGACGGCAACCACGTTTTCTACCCTCGCTTTCAGTCTGTCGTGGTGTGTCCTGTTGGTCGGCTGGTGCGGCAAAGTACGCGTTCCCTTCTCTCGTTCTCTCCCTCCTCTGTTCATCTCTCTCACCCACACAAACACAAACGCGCGCACACACACACACACACAAACTCGCTCTCTCTATCTCTCGTCGGTGTTTTCCATCGTGATTCACGCTGCGTGATTTTACTTCCCGCGCCAAATCGTCGTCGGTATATTTTTTTTTTACCTCTGTGCAACGTCGTTGAACAAAGGGAGAGAGGCCCGCCGTCGACGGGTGCGCGCTGCCCAGTGGAGAACCGGCGAACAGTGTTGCTGTGAATTTCTCATTTTCTTTTTCCTTTTCGTTTCTTGTTGACCGCCCACCCCCCTCCGCCCTGTGCGAGTACGACGTCCGGGGCGTCCGCGTAATCGGCTCGATTTTTGCCGCGTGCAATCAACGACCGGGTGACACCTAGTGCGACACCGAACGGATCGTCGTCCACCGGGCGAACTCGTTCGTCGACGAAACGGAAGGGACATGCACACGGCCGAGTGGCGTTTCGCGGACCGATGAACGCGGCTGGCAGTGACTCGATGCAGAGGGACGCTAAGGTAAGGGTTCAATGCACGCGGACGGCGCCGTTGGCACGCGAGGGACGTCGCACAGAAAAGTGTACCGCGTCGCGCACAACGACTGTCGGGTATTTCGCTGGGACGCGACGCGTTCAATCGGCCGCCCAGTGCGACACTCGCACGCTCTCGCCGATTTGCGATCGGTCCGGCGCGCAATTTCACCCCCCGATCCCACCCTTCCTGCGGTGGACACCTCGTGACGCGTTCACTGTGCGTTACCCTTTCGGGCGGGATGCGTTTGGGGAACGCGACGTCGGGTTATCTTAGTTGAGCAGATTCCTCGACGACAGATCACGCGTTCGCGACGCAACAGCGATCTCGAACGCGCGACGCACAAATTTCGATTCTTGTTGCTCGTGTAATGCGCGAATCAAAGTGCGTATTTATTTCGCCGCGAGAGAAGACCATGTTGCGAGTTATTGTAGCCCGTGCGCGAGTGACGGGTAACTCGGTACACAGAAGAAAATTCGGTATCTGCTAGGATAATCTGTTGGCGGGAGATACCAGTGAGATAAAATCGCTAGCCGAATCAATACGCTGTGAACCGGTGGTTGTACGTATGGGGTGTCTCACGAAAACGAATTGCACGAATTAACGGGCACGAGCGATTTCCGAAGCGCGTTGCTCTTCCTCAATCCGAATAACCGAATAAGTAAAGTTGAATAGAGGAAGCGGTAAAAAAAAGTACAGCAATTTTTGGATCGCCAATTAATGAAACGAAGCGGACCACCTTATACAGAGTATTCTCTGAAGAGTATCCTATAGAGGGTATCCTGTATAGGGTATTATAAGTATAATCCTGCCTCCCTGCTACGTAATGACGTTCCTTTTCGGAAGTAATTAAGAATCATCGAATCGGGGCCATTGTACGTCGACTAGTTTCCGGGTTAACGTGCTCCGGGAGCGATCGAGAAAGAGGGCCAGATTTTATTAATCGGTACTGGGAGTAAGCGAGGCTCGTGCGTATGCCACATATGCACCTGCCGACGAAATACCACGCGTCTTTCATCGTGTGCCAGCGCTGAAAAGAGCGCAAACAGGGCCGAAATGCACGTGATTCATTTGCTGGCTCGAACTCGACGATAACGACGAAGGAAGCACGGCGAAACGGTTGAAATTAGTCGGGATTCCTTTGGACGGCTTGATATAATTGGAACTTCGTAGCAGAATTTTCCGCGTAATCGGACAGACGATCATGAATTACACCCCATTCTTCTGCGAATTTTCTGCCATCAAAGCGTCCATCAGAAACGCGTATTTTTGTGCTTCGTCGCGAAGCTTCCCGATGGCAAGTGCCCCGAAATTATCTTCATTGCGTTCCGTGTAACCGCGAATCGCGATAGAAGACGAGGGTGAACTTTGATAGGTCGGGGGAGATAGCGCCGAAAATCCTGGCAACAAGTCCAGGGAGGTGACAGTAACACGGTCGAAGGTGAATGATGGAATGCAAGGTGAAGTGCAGGCAACGACTTTCACCGGGACCGAGCAGGCCGAGGACGAAGATGTACCCGATAAGTAGAATGGATGAACTTTTTATCCGCAGAATTATAATCCCCTACGAAGGGGACGCGATAACGATAAAGCGAATGAAATACATTTTTCGTTCAGGACTGTGGCGGAAGGCCCTGCCCGGACAGTATTCTCCCCGGCACCCTAAGAAAATTTATTCCCTCGGATAGGAGATGTTTATCGGGCAGGGGCGATGCTATCGTCTAACGGAACGAGGAGAAAATTGTGAAACACAGGATCACAAATTCGCAATCGGCCTGCGACCTTCGATTCTTGTTTTAATCTGTGCGATTTTAGCCGAGTAAAACTTTACCGCTACGCGATAAACCGGTCCAATTAAGCGCACCGGATGAAGCTCGGCTTGGAATGGTCCGGGGAGTAATGAAGCTGCTTCTGTATCGGGGGAATTTGAAAATCTTGTTTGTTCCGTCGAAGAAGGTTCGATCCCTTGCCGCTCGTCCCGTTGCATTGTTCCTCGTTGCTGCTCGGTTTATCTTCCCGCTGTACAAAAGGTCTCCCAAGCATTGATCAAACTTGGAGAAGTTCGGTTCATCCGTTGCTCAAGCTTGTGCATCGATGGTCGCGGAAGAATGGGGAGGAAAGGTATCCATAGGCGAATACGTCCTTTTAAAAAGGATGCTTCTGCTGAAACAATAAACGCACGAGAAGCCGGTATAACAAAACTTCGTACGCGGTATAAGGAAATTGAAATATTCCATTGAAAAGAAGCAGAAACTCGTCGCGAAGAAATTCTGGGCGGTCGTCTTCGATCACGCCACCGTCCACTTGTTCGGCTGTTACTACTTTTTTTTTTTTACATAGAAATATCTCGGTTATTCGTCCACCGTTAAACGTTCGACGTCGGGTTCGCGAGTCCGCTCTTTTTCTTATTTTTTTTCTCCTGTTTGACGAGGGCACAACGAACGATTTTAAAACTAAGTGGTACGTCAAGAACACTTTGCTGTTTTTACATTTCGAACGCGATCGGTCGCGGAACGATGATGTTAACTCGTGCTTCTCGAATGCTGAAAGCTGCGTTCACTTTTGCGAAAGAAACGGGAGCGTGTCGTAACTGAGGCGAGATAATAGCAAATGGTCGCAATCTTTCCTGAGTGAAGACATATCGTTTATTCTGGAAATAAAACGAGGCATTACGGACCGAGTTTGAAATATGTATATGCCCCGGAATGCTTGATGCTGAAATGGTACAAACGCGTGGCCGAACGTGAATAAATAAAAATAAAAATAGAGAAATGGGAAGTGGTGAAGCCAATATTAACTCGCAGGAATGTTACGCGCCATGCTGTTCGGTATAGGTGAATTCGTGATGGATTAGTAGCGAATTGTCTACCATTTTTTACTGGTAGTGTTGCCTCATAATTTATTGCTTGAACCGTAAAAGCCGGATAATTTATCGTGGACGGAGATGGAAGATTTAAAGTGCTTGCAAAACACCATCGTAAATTTAACATTGGAGTAAGAAGCCCGCTGCTGTTCCATACGATTGACAGTTAATGCGAAATACGGTACAATGGAATTACTGGTCATTCCATATGCAAATAATATAAATCGTTTCGTGTGCAAGAGTCGCGTTCGTTTCGCCGAAGAAAAATCTGGTCAGCGATTCGTTGCTGTGCGTGTTTAACATTTGGGAAAAAGATACGATAATTCATCACGTGTAACGATCTGTAGCCAGCTGCGTAGTGTTCTATGTTTTTTATGCAACAGTACGAACGAGAATTTGTCGGATTCGAGTCCGATGACTGATGAGGAATTCGCGTGTCGGCGCTGTGAGCCTCCCTTATGTCTCGCGGGTGAACTGTACGGTGGATAATTAACAAAGACAAACGCGTTCGTCGGGAAAACAAAGAACGTTTGCTCCGCTTTGCTTGAAGCTTATATCCTTAATAGCCGTTTCGTGTCAAATTCTTTTGTACGAAATTGTTTACCAAAATCCGGCGGATTCCTGATTAAATTCGCCACGGAACCACGTGGCAGGAAATATTTAGAGCTTCGCGACATGTAGTTCCGATTGAGGGGCTCAAGGGGGTGGAGCAACATGGCCGGCAATGAAATGTAATGTATGCAAAGGCGCGTATGCATTTAAATTGAGCAGAGGTGAATTTATGAACGCCGGGCCGTGCTTCGGGACCCACATTTTCAGTCGCTCCCTCGGGAGACATGTAAACGTAGCGAAACTGACAGAGGCTGCAAGGCTCACCTCGGTCGTTCTGAGAAACGCGAAGTGAATTGAGAGTTACTTTTAATTGTCGAGTCGTGCCTGAGGACTACGTATTGGCTCGCTCGGTGTTACCACGTTAAAGGGGAAACGGGCTGACTGGTCGGGGTAGTAAACAACATAATTATTCCAATTATTCGCGTTAACCTGGGACACCAGGTTCCGCCATCGACTGAACAACTGCTTTAACGTGAAATGGGAAATTACACGGGGAACATAAAAGCCGAAAGGCTGAACTGATCCTCTGGAAATTATCGAGGGAAAGGGAATAGGTCAATCGGATTGGTGGGCCGGGGTTCCAAGCCGAATTTTCTGCTAGTCAGACCCGTTCCTCTGATAATTGAGTTCTCCAGACTATCGATAAATTCTTCTTTGTCGTCTCTGATATTAAACGACCGATTCACTCCTAAAACCGTCTCGAGTGTGTACGAAAATTCTGCATTATCGCTACAAAAACACGAATCACGTTCTTGTTTTAACATCGATTTTTAATATTTGGGAAAATGGATATTAAGAGCGGTGAAATATCTTACCAACAATAGTTTGCGCCGTTATTTCTATGATCGGGAGCGCGAGACCCAGGTAAACGATGTATCCGGTTGTAAGCGACAGATAATTTTAACGAAGACCATAAACTCGTAAAGATATAAAACCGAGTTTGCGCGTCAAATAGAGTTAACCAGCAGTGATATTTTCCCGCGACATAAATGCGGAAGGATCGTGACGTGGTAGCGTGTATGATCGCGACAGGAAATAGGTTTAAATTTAACGAAGTTGACGGAAAACACTTTCCGCGCGACGCGAAGCGTTTTGCATAACAAGGATCGACGGTTTCGTTGCTTACTCATGTTATGTTTCGAGGAGTATGGATAGTCGAATTATTTTGGTATGTAACGTGCATATGTTATCCGTGCGTTCATTCTTTCATTCGTCTCGACGTTAAGAGTGATTAAATTTTTGATCTATCTCCCCCTCTCCCCCCCTCTCTCACTCTCTGTCTTTGGCACAAAGAATCGTCGACATTTTCTCAGCTAACCTGCCGCTTTTCTTTGCGAAACTTCTCGCGCTTCCCAAGAAGATCTACGAGACCAGGGTGCAAGCGAGCAAAGTGGATATGGAAGAACTTCGTAATTCAATTGTTGCAATTTCTTAGAGCCCTGCAGTGTCACACATTTTCTTACCTTGCTACGAAATTGGCCTTTAAACATTCGACGGTTGAATTAGCCGTACGGCCAAAGATATTTCGCAATTGTTCCGCGGAACAGATCTGCGTTCCGTAAACTTTATTTCCAGCAGTGAAATTGAATTTCAGCAGTCGGGGAGAGTTACGTACAACTTATACGGGATTAGAGTATTACTGTTACTAAACGCGGTCTTAGAATCGTTTCAAAGAATTTCTCTAAGGGGATCTAGGGGTATTTGGAATTCGATTCCCCTGGAGGGATTCTCTAGAAGCGGCAGGTGTCTCGCACGCCTTTGTATACGTAAACCGGTGCATGATTTATAGGAAACTGTCGCTTCCATGGCGAAACGAAAGGTGGATAAAATTATTCCATGACTGATGAGGGGAAAAAATTCGACGAACGTTCTGATGGGTCAATCAAACGAATAAACAGCTGGTAATTAGAGGTTTCACGCGACAGTAAAATTAATACGAACAAATTCGCGATCTTTAGAAGAAACGAAAGGTACCAGCGGGACGATACATGATCCTGTCCAGTGAAATGTGCCATAAGCATCAACAGGCGGAAGCTATTAAGAGACCCTTGTTCCTCGATCGTGAGGGAACCCGGAGCATCGTGTTTTCGGCGAAGGAAGAAGAACGAGGCTCGATTCACGTGGCACGTCGATCGAGGTAGCGACAGAAAGGCCTGACCTCGAGCGGAAGAGACGGTGCGCTGGAATGCTCGATTTCAACGACGATTTTCGGCGTGAGATGGAAAATTGAAAAATCCACGGTCCACGTCGAGCCCGTGCCATCGATTTAACCAATCGGCTTCCAATCTTCGCCTCTTATCTCAAGACCGAAGAGGAAAGGGAAGAGGGAAGAAGAAGATGAAGAATGAGGGAACGGGGAAAAGAGAGCAACGCTTTTGTGAGGCGTCCCTCGTCCCTCTCCCGGGTCAAATTGAATTCTACCAGCGTCTGTTGAGCAAGAGAACGCGCGGCGGAGCTGGCTGGTGGAAAACGCCCAAGAGCGAAGCGGGCACGATTTATTTTTACCCCGGACGTGGCACCGGAAGGTGCGGTTTTTTCACTCGATCGAGAAGGTCTTCTTGGGTATCGCTGAGGGCTTTCGAAGAACAGAGGAGAGACGCGGGTGTTCGCGGATTTGAGAGAGGACGGACCGAGAAAAAGGGGCGAATCGTCGCGACTGCGGAAGAAAGTTCAAAGTGCCTCTCGTCTTATCCTCGAGAAACGCTGCGCCACGCCGCTACTGCTTTCCCGGACGTTTCTGTTGTTTCTTTTGGAACGTCGAAAAATTGAACGCGTCGAAGACGGGGGGAAAATATGGTGCCAGCGCTTTGAACATATCGTGCCTCTCGCGAGCTATCGAAATTACTGGCTGCATTGTCGACGGCGGGATTTTTTTTTACGAACAGCTCTTTGATCTATGCAAATGCAGGCGTGCGAGGCTGCGCAGCGCCCCTTTGAATTTTCGGTTTTCGAATTCTGCGGCGGAGCGTGAAGGAAAACAGATGCGTGGATCATTTCTCTACTATGTTTATTAAACATGTTCGCGTAAGAAAGAAATTTGTAACCGTAACATCAATTCGTCGTTGAACGAAAAGAAACGAACGCGGTGCTCCTTTAATCAATTGATAACTAATTGGAAAAGTCACGTGCCCTTTCGTTTTGTACATTGATCATTGATATTATAGCTAGTGGGTGTATCGCTGATCTGAATAGATTTGCATTTTCGTTTCGAAGTGGCGAAAATTGTGATTCGCTGGTCGTAATTAAAGGAATACACGTTGGTACGCTTTGATTGTAAGTGGATTACTTTTATTTTTCATGAATGTCGAGTGGTGATTGACGAATATCTCGGCGAACGCGTAACCTTTGAGAGTTGTAACGAGATGCCAAAAGATCAGTGCTTGTGGACTTGCGTACTTGCTACTTCCGGGGATTCGTTTGCGGTAGTTGAAGAGCTCCTCGCCGCGGGCGAGGTTTTTAAAGTGCAGTTTAATTATTTAGTTGACGATGGTTCTTGGTAATCTTTTGTTGTTCACCAAGTAACTTGGTCACCGTTGGCAGGTAACGGTGGAATCACTAATTGTTTCGAATATCCAATTATCGTCTCATTGTTCGTTTCAATATTCTGTCGCCGAGTAACTAAGTAACTAATTAATCATACTCAATGCAACGATGGTATCTGCTTCGATACATTCCAGTGATATCAACATTCAGTCTCTATTCAATTTACGTTGAATAAATTCCGTTAATTAATGTGTACCTTCGCAATTGGTGTAGACCCAAGGGTTACAGAACCTCGTACTATTATTTGTAGAATACCTGTCACAATTCTAGTCATTTCGAGGGAACTATCAAACAATATTAATGAACTCGTGAACCGTTAATCGCGTGAACTGTAATGTACGATTGTAGATCGCGCAAGTGATTAATCCCAAGTTTGCTGTCTAAATATTAACGTAACAACGCGAATAAGTAATATAAAATATTCCAAGACAAGCACTTGCTGTGCTTATCAATTAATAAGAAAGGCAATGAAAACGAAACGCGAGCGTTTTAAACGCGAATTAATTTTATCGAAGAAAATAGTTATCCTTTCGTTCAAAGAACAGCGTGAAAGAAGAACGAATTGAATTACGATAAAGCCACCAAGTGGGAAATTAAAGCCTCGGCCGAGTCTACGGTAGATTATCGCTGTTCTTTCACCAAAGAATCGGTGATGACGGGTTATCCGTAATCCATTGAAACGTCGTATGCAAACGAAATCGTAGCTGAAAGGTCGTAATTCATTCGCGGTCGTTCAGCGAGCTTGAAATGTGCGAAAGAACTATACTACGATGAATTCTACCAATATCTTCCAATTCAGATTACTCCGAAGTAGTTTCGTGCGCTTTTCACGAGACTTCGCGGTGATTATTCTTCGCATGGATCCTCGCGGTATTTACTTCCACAAAGATAAGCAAACACGAGGGGAACAAGAGGCGTGGGAGAAACGTAATGGATTCCTAGTTTAGAGCAGAACATGTAAATGCGGGGGAGGGGGGTAGCTTTGTACAGGGGGAACGGTATTCACCGCAACGAATTTAATTTAATAGGCTCCAAGGGTCGTGAAATAACCGTGCAAATGAGTCGTACAGGAATAACAGGTCACTTGATTTATGCATAATCCTTTCGTTCCCCTCCCTTTTATTTCCGTGCTCGTGTATATTCGCCCCCGAGAGGAAATTTCGATTCGTTGAAAAATTGGAATTAAACTGACAATAAGTCTTTGATCGTGTTCGTAATTGCAACGTTGCTTAAAGCGTTCGACCGCCACGTTATTTCTATCTTTTGATTGTAATTATAAATGGAATGGTGTAAACCCTTTCCTTTGCCGTTCGATGACCACTTCGGTGCGAAACAGCGCTTTGCGAAATGCGCTTGAAGAAGGATATCGAATAATGCGTTGTCGTTGATCGCGTCGAAATCAATATTCTATGTACCATTACGTTTTGTTTATCGTTTTCGTTTATGCGTAAGCTATTTCTTGGCGTCGGTTATTCCAATGGCCACGTTACAGGAAAACCTATTAATTTGCAAATTAGACGCGAAATGACTTTATTGATCGAGATTTCATAGCTACGTTAGAGGAGATCGCCGTTGACGCGTTTCACTTGTAATTCGTTAATGCGATATAATCCGTGGTTGCCACGAAGCATATAAGTTTATGACCAAAATTTCCATGATGACAGTTATTAATTAATAATTACTTTACGAGCAAGCTAGTTTCCGTTCACAACGTTGCACCGCCAATTATTTATCGGCTATGATCCACCGTTCTTTATAGTTCACTGATCGTTTATTTGCTAACATTTTAATTAACGCGGCGCACTATTTGTTCACGAAACAGCCCCGTTCGCAGTGTTCATTTCTATAAAAATAGGCAATAAAACATTTGTTATAAATTTGATTGAAGAATTCATATTGTATCTGTCCCGCGTTAGTTATATTCGATATGTTGTATCATGATTGTTAGTACTAACCGGAACGCACGAATCTTATACACAATGAATGTGAAGCTGACATCAGTGTCGACGTCACTCGTTTATCAATTATTAACGCCTCCTACTGATGCAAGTTTTCGTTTACCGGAAAATGTATTCCGAGGGGCAAGATTTTCTATGTGTCCGCTTGAAAATTCATGCAGCACGTACACAGCGTAGTGGAATATAATGTAACGGGAAACGTAAAACAAACCAGCAGGTAATATAAAAAGATAACGAGAACCGTAACCTTTTTTTATTACGCTACATCTCATCCCTATTTAATTTCCGCAAATTTTATTATTCTCCCAACTGCGTCGTTCGTTGGTTTTTTTTTCCTTTTGTTCAAATGGCCCAACTGAAGCCCCTGTAGCGATCAAAGCCAAACAAATTTTCGTTCCACGATTTTTCCTTCGTTCGATTTTATTTTCGCATTTTCACTCGATATTTCCTATTGCTACGCGTATCGAAACCGTTGTGCTGTGCGACTGTACATTTCCCTGTATACGGTGGAAAATTTGCTGCCTTAACTGTCCATCCCTCGGCAGGACCATTACGGTTGCAAGTTTCAATTCGCGAAACTTCGATAGGAAACAGCGCAAGTGAAACCTCGCGAAACTATCAAACTATTCGACCGCCTTAATAAGGCGGAATACGATCGAACGTAATCTGAAATTACCCCGTACTGTTTACACTATCCTGCTCTGGCACGACCTTACCCTCGATTAACCCGTTTACGCACGTTTGCTTACCTGCACCTTGAAGCATCGCGCTGTCTTTCACAGAAACTGACATCACCTTTCGACGCAGTGCATTGATAAGAGCCATCTACGCAAGACACGTTGATAACTTTTCGATAATCCCATTGGAATGCCCTGAAGTTAAATTATTTCTGTTTCATCGGATATAAATATTCGATCGAATGAATGCTCCGATCACGGAAGAAAATCGTCGCACAATTTTACGATAACGTCTATGGTAGCAGATAGAGACATGTTTTCATACGTCGATCGATAACTCCGTGGTTACTAGCTCTTGGTTAATACCACTTAAGAACAAAAGGTGACTTAATGGTTCTCCGCTGAGCACCATGTTGTGCCAGGTAAGCCGATGTTCATTTAATATTGATCGATACAACACGATTAGTCCCTACACGATGTCCATTCTGTACGAATTAATTTGCAACGGACATTTTAATTTCGTTAAACGTAATGGACATAGCACACGTCACCGGGCAATAATTCTATGAGTTAACTACTTAACAAACCCTTCGTTTCGCGGTTGAGTCTTTCCTTCACGTAGACGTCGCTAAAAAAAACTCGTGCAATCTTCACAAAAACGCCAAATAAGCATCGACGTTTCGATAAGACCGAGCAGACACTCCGGATACGTGTTCAGACAGCAAGCTTCATTGGTCTCGAGCAAAGACGAGCACGCTTTAAAGTACACTACAGGCTGCACAGTACATTCCCAAGGCTTCGCAGTACCGTACAAACGTGCATAATGTTTGGCGACATTAGAATGGCAAATGAGGGGAGAGAAATATTCCTCGCGCGGCACGGGGATCGCGTATGTGCATACACGATCGGAATAGCCTGTTATAATGGCAGACAGAAAACGTACGGGACCGTGACGGATTAAAGGAGCGAAAATATTTTGCGAGCCACGGAGTCGAGGAGTTGCATCGAGAGTCGAGGAAATTATAAATAAACGAGCACTCGTGCGGTCGCGGCAGGGTAGGCCTTGGAATAAAAACGGATAAATCGATGGGTGAAAATTTCTGCGGGAATTCGAAAAGCTGCGCCCGCGACGACCGCGCGGGGTTCAAGATCACAGTGCAATTGGAATTCACGACGCCAGCGTAACGACATCGTAGCCGTTTCCATACTTTTTACGATCGATACACGCTAAACGCATCTGCGAGATGATTCGCAAACGAGCCTGTAAAATTTACCGCCGCTCCGTTTTAGTGGCAACTTCATTCGGGTAAACTCACTTTTATTCAGACCATATAAATGGTCGTTTTGATAGCTCAAGGGGGGGGGATGTACTTTTTTTTCGTCGCAATCATGTCCGACGAATGATGAAAAGCGACAGTAAACTATACAAGTACGCGTAAATAGTCTACGAGCTGGAATTTATTTATACGCGCACGGTGTTCGAGAGGCGATATCCTTTTCGCGATAACTATGCTGCTACATTTTAATACGGTCTATGGAGATTTGTTAACGTGGAATATGTATGCTTATATATTTTTTTTTACGTACATGCGAGATAGCATGTATTTTCAGAAGTTCCCTGTAGGTTCCTACAATTATTTGAACAGCTGAAGCATGTCACCCCTCGTGCTTTAAATACCTCTACCCATTTCATTTTTTTTTTTTTTACATTTTTTCGATATACGAATCCGACATATCTGGTAACAGAGTCGTTTGTAGTATTTTTTTCTTTTTAGAATGCACATACGTCATATTTGGAAGTTAAATAGAGGGGTTATAGTCGTAGAAAATAAGTTGAATGATTTTGAAGGATCCCTACAGCCGATGATTTATAACTAATTATCCCTCGACTTAATATATATTCAAATTAGCCCCGTCTTAATACGAACAGTCTCGATCAGCACTCGCACGCGTGTTCTGTCACACTTATCAGGGTAATTTCTGCAATAAGAATTTAACTACCGTTCCGTTTATATTCTTTCCCCCTTAATGCCTCGTATTCGGTCGCGCGTAAGTTATAGCGCGATAAAACTAGCATTACTATCGTATACGCGTCTTTCTGTGACGCATAGTATATTCATCCCGGTTTATTTTCTCTCGGAAAAAATTTCTTCCACTCCAACAAATAAACAGGACCGACAGCTAATAATAGACGATTCCACTACGATCCCGCCGTACAAGGTACACAATTGAGGCGAAACGAAAAATAAACCCGGCGAATTCAATTAGGAATTCATTCCGTCAACGCTCAGACTGAGCCTTGCTTTCTGACAGCGTATCATCATCCATGCTTGCAATTTAGCCCGCTTCGCGGCAACAGGACCACCGTTGCACAGCTTTTTACTCAGTTCTGTGCACCGTTCCATGCCTGTTTCTAACCGGGTTAAACAAAAAAATATATCCCTTCCAGAGGAAACGGTATCATCGTTCATATCGTACCAATCTTTTTCCCTCTACTCTGCTCTCCTTTATTTTATACTTTCTTCGCGGAGATAAAATATCGAGAAGCGGACCGAGCGTGTCAAGCGGGGAAAAACGTTCTAAAGTGGCGCTCGGTGGCGCCGACTTTTCTTGGCGTTTTCTCGCCATATTTTCCAACCTTTTCTCAGAGGTTGCGCCTACCCTCTGTCAATCAGAATCTATCAGCCATGACACGAGGCAGTGCACTCTGATCCCGATAAGGGTTACTTTCTCGTGGTACTTCCGCGCCGACTATCGGCCTTCTGCCAACGATTTCTCGCAGAAAGAAAGTCGCCGGCCGTTCGAGCGGTGAAAATAAAAAAAAAGTTCTAAGTGAGCGTCTCCAGCACGCTTCTTCGTATTCCTGGCTGACGAATGACCTTATTACCGGGCCTTAATAAGCCCTCCCAGCTAGGTCACGTTCACGTGTACGGGAAGGTTCAAGATGAGGAACCTTGGAATTTACGAGGGAACGACGCGGTCAGATGCTGAGTTATTGGCGCGACGGTTTCGACAGGCTTCGGGTGATCGAAAGATGTTTATTAACGTGTGCTAGTAAAAGACAATATCGATGATCGGTTTGGGGTAATGCGGGGAATCGGAAATTCCAATGAGAATCACTCTGCGGGCTTGTATCATTCGGGGAAGCTTTTCGCGGAACATGTTTGCGAGAAATTGACGGTACATGTGACAACGTCAGCAAGATCAAGTAGTGCAAGTCGGCGCATCGCGGCCGTTTCGCTGGATATTCGCTTTATTTCTCCTGGGGTTGCGACTTTTTGAGCAACAAAATATCAAACGTCTAACAACACCCACCAGCGAAACGAAGAGGCCAACAGCCAGGGCTTTTCTGCTTTCTCTTACGCCCCGCTTGGACGAGATCTTTAGAAACACCTTTTCACCTTTTCACGTTTTCTTTTCAATTATGCAACCTAATGAGAATTCGCCTGTGCATCGCGCTGCACATTTACGCCTGCTCGCCTTCGTTCACGGCCGTACCAAAGCACTCTGGCCCATTTCTGTGAGCGCTCCAAGTTCACGTCGTAGAACCTCGAAAGTGGACTCTGACGGGAGACGTGTTCGTCAATTAAAAAGAAAACCGGATAACAAAAGGGCTTTGCGGCGGTAAAGTGATTCGAATGGTGTGCAATTATTTGCTCACGGATTACTGAAATCGTTAATGGAAAGTCGCAATGCCAGACGGTATTCAAAGTTTCGTGCCATATTATAAACGCACAGTATATAGTCTATTCCGTTAAATACGAAACACGGATATGTTTATTCGGATCGATTCAATTTGAAAATAATTTCGTCGCATTCGTCCCGTAGTTCGTGAGCACGACTGGAGTGGGATTCACGTGAATACCTGAAATTCCGGAACGATATATAAAAAGTAACGTGGCCGTAAAACTCACGTGCAATTTAGCACGCAAAATCTGCTTTACGCTCGGTGGAATTTATCAAATCGCGGAAATCGCTCTGCGCCCCGCTTGGATGTTAGTCGAAACTTTGAAATTTCGAACCTTATCTGACGATCGCAATATCGTCGGACTAAAATATTGCAGAACTGGAAATCTGATAATAAAAAAAGTGCTTAAAGGTCACAGACGAATGTAGGTTGGCTGTGTAAAAAAAAATATTGCAGTCATTTGTTCCTGCATCCCTGCAGGTGGAACGAATTTCTGAGAAATAATGTTCAAAGGGAAAAATGTGTCGGCGACAAAATTGTCAAGATTTTGATTTACACGTGTATGCTACTCGGTAAAGATTATGTCCACGATAAATATTATACAAATTAAGGGAAGACCACGAAATGATTTAATCCCTTAAACAGATGTCTTCAACTCTTCATTTATTTTCAGATTTAAATATCCATCGAAGCTGGAAGTGAATAGTGAATAATTGCAAGAAATAAAATTGGAGATCGGAGTTCAAATAAATTCGTCGCCGGGACACCTTAAGATTCCAAACGTGTCTGCGTTAATCAATGAAAATTATTTATTCCGAGATGGAAGGTTTTCAGTTTGTCTATAATTCGTGCAGCTAATTGTGAAAGTATAACGTAACATTTATGGCGCTTCTCCTTTTGATCCGGAAACAGCTAAACATTATATCGCGCAAGCTACGACTCGCTCATCCTTTCACTCCCGTCTAATTATATAACGAGTTTCATTCTGGCAAAATACATTTCGTCGACGGCTTTGACGGGAGCCGGCAAAAAATTCAAGCACCGAAGATTATTTTATGCATTAACCCTGACGGACGAAGGGTAATGGGATTATAAGAGCGATTAAATTGGATTCCGTTAATTTGATATCGAGAATTTCATCAACCCTGGACAAGATTTATCCAAGACCGACGTGCCTTGAGCCTAACGTAAGAGGAAAATAATAAACCACCCGATTGAATCGAAATCGCGGACCGGAAAGATCGCGCACGCGTTCGCTTATCGAGAATCTCGAGTATTTGATTTATTTCTGAGCGCAGCTCCGAACGTCTAAGGCAATTCCAATACACTTTGACAGGGCGCAACAGCTTGCTGAATGCTCGCAGCGGTAAATAAAGCGGGCGATGCATGCCACCGTCTACTGTCGGATCCCTGAAACTTCAGTGAAAGCGACACACAGCGAACTGGTAGCTAAGCAACGTCAGACTCGTTGCATCCGCTGTTTCGCAAATCTTTCCTTCTCGTCCAACGAACGAACTTCCACATTTTCGTCTCTCTAATTATATCCGAGTTAAAAATAACACAAGACATCTCGAACATCGCCCGATTACCGATCGGCGCCCGTCGTAATTCCGGCGACACGTTATTCCAAAACTTTGCGACGGCAGAGCGCGCAGTATTCCACCCCCGTCGAAGATATTCAAACGGCAAACGTGCCGAGGATTAGGAGGTCCTAAATTATTCAGTCGGCCCAGCTATCCGCACTCGAATCCCGAAGAATTTCCTAGAACGCTCTGTCCCTTGTTCATTAGCGCGAGCCAATGAATTATCAGAACGAACAGTATGCCCCGTGGAATTATTTAAAAGGGCACAATCGATGCCGCGACGCCACGCGAAAATCGAAGCGTGCAATGTACAGCAACGGGCAGATTCGTTCGGGATAGTTAAATGCTTAAGCCAGCGACAGATAAGCCGAAGGATCGTGCTAACGACCGAGCTTGAAAGCTCCGATATCGGGCGAAACGGCCACGCTTCCAGCCTGTTTACGCGTGGTGGGGAGAATCGATAGATTTTATGTTCTCCGGTCTTTCTGTCGCCTCTGCACGTTCGTCAACCTCGCAACGTACGGTCGGAATGGTGAAAAATGATCGCCGGGGTGCATACTACGTCTACGGTGGACGCACCCGATTTAATTTTCTCGAAAGCTGCTTATCAGATTGAAACGGAAACCTTCGAACGGGTTGGCTGAATAAATATTTCATCAGATTGTCGAAGGATGAGCAGGGTGATACTTTTCCTTTTATTTAACTTTTACGTTCTAGACTACGGTTTAGCTACGTCTTTATTATATCGAATTTATAACGTCGGAGGAATAAACGTTTCGACGGAGAGTTTCATTCGTTTCCCTCTTCGTCGTGTCTACAATGGAGTATCTTCTTTGAAGTTACAATCGATTTCCGCCCAGGGCAGAGATACTCATTTGGCTGCTGCTTTGCTTGCCAAGTCGTTGAACGATTCGTCGTTGTACACGGGAAGCTGTTGCTCTTTCGACTATTCGTCCGTCGTCCGACCTCGCGTCGCAAATAAATTCGACGAATATTGAGCATATTTATATCACGATATTTACGGTGCACTTGTCGGATCCTGTTTGCGTCGAGCGAGAAATATGCGCAACGAGAATCGAAAATACGTCGTGTCAAGTGCAAGAACGCAGGGTTCGCGTGAAATTTTATACGTCACCGAGAAGGGGTTAGCTTCGCGAACTACCGAACCACCTGGAAGGTTATCGAATGCGAACCTCGCAGGTAAGATAACTTTGTACCTTTAAGTAAATATTGTCTGGCTCATTTTTATAAACTTGTGGAGAACGCCAGGAGAAACTGTCGGAAGGCGTGTTCCGTCGATTCCCTTCCGGAACTGAAATATCAAAGTTACTTGCAAAGTAACTTCTACTACAGCGAGACAAATTAGCTGCGAAACCACGAAAATTCTTGTCGTTCATCCAGGGACTGCATTCGTGGAGAACCGAAATGTATGTACATGTTGCGAGTTCATTAGCGAACGGATTAATGAGTCGCATCGATGAGAAGAAACGTAAATATCCGCGTGACGCGATCAATCATCGCGACACCGACCTGGTTCACTAAACGTCATTATCGCGCACGGAATTTCCACCTGATATCGCATTGACTAGTAATTACGTTCCATTCGACCACCTTCTTTCCATTGGTTTACATCTAAACGCATTATCCGTTGCATGAATACAATCATTGTATCGAATTAAAAAAAGAATCTGCGCATATTTATCATCCGAAACATTCTACCAAAGTCTACATCTCTTTTCACCAGCCTCGTTTTACCTCGTATACTTTTATACCACTTGTGCCCCGCTACTTTTTGCTTCTCTGCTTTCATCTTTTTTTCTCAGTTCACCCCGTTCCCACCTGTCCTTCTTTTTGTTACCTTCCACCTGGTATACCTTTACGGACCTGTCTCTTTCACCCCTTGAAACACTGAAATTCTCCGCTCGCCTTTTTCCCTACATTTTCGTCCTCTCCTCGGGTTTGTGTATCCGTCGATATTTGTCTCCTCTCTTTCTCTCTCTCTCTCTCTCTCGCTTTCACGAGGCACGCTGCCCATCCCTCGATTTCATTCCCTTGTTTCTGTGTCTCTCGACCCACCTGAAGTCCGCCACCACTAACCCCATTTGTTATCAGTCCTCGTTAATCTCAATTCCCCTCAGCAACGTCAATCCGGCAACGTGTAACTTGGGAAAGTCGATAGATTTATCGCCGTCGTCAATCGCATAGAATCGTGCGAAACTCGTTGGCCGTCTTTTATTAAGCCCCTCAACTAGCAAAGGAAGCACTTTTCGGGACACCTTCTTCCTTTGGCGTTCCCCGCGAGTGACCGCGAGTGCCCACGAGTGTTCGCATTAACAAGCACGTTTTCCGAAACGGTTCAAGATGTTCATCGCGTCTATTCACCTCTCGTCGACAAGCCACCTTCGAGGTAACGGGAACTAAATCACGTTCCCAGTGGAAATGATTTGTTTTCGAGGAAATTCGAAGCAGCGGTGGAATTGCTTTTGCTCGAGAGATTTGTTTTCGGAATGTGTAGAGTGCAATATAACGGCAAAATATGGTATCGTTGAACCTTTATTGGTCTGAACCAATTACGTTTATTTGTCCGCTGAATTCCATTGTATCGAGATGCTCCTCGTGGCCAGTGAAGGATTGTCGCGAAACGAGGAAGCGTCGTGTGGAATTATTTGGTGCAACAGATGGCGAGTTTTGAAAAGATCAAGGGGCACGCGCGGAAACGCGAAAATTTCATACCGGTTGCGCGGTTTTGCGTAACGAAATGAGGTCGTCGCCAATTTTCCATCGGGCCCTCACAGCAAATGGGCATTCTCGTGGCTTCAAAATAGCCGTCCCCGATGCACGTACCGTGAATATTTCAGCGATCGAATTATATTCGAGTGGCATCGATTTTCCGGATTAATTATGCAAATCCAACGTTCGCTATAGATTGGGAAGAAATTGAAACTAGAACCGATCCACACTCGGCGGTGCTCTTGTTGTACAACTTTCGGTGCCGGACGGAACGAAACGTTGGCGTAAATTACAATTAGCGAGTTCCTTAATTTTGTGCACACAATTCCAAGAGGGCGCGACCTCGTTTCCATTATTTCGCCGCGTGACGCATAGCACGGATGACCGGTGTTAATTATGAAAGTCAATTTTGCCACTTTCGCGTGTCGGCGATTCTTCGTGACTCGAGTCGTCATTATTCTGCTTGCCCCGGTTGTATTCTGTTGTTCTTGTGCTACACGAACGTTTCATTTTTAACGCGATATATAATAATCCGATATTTTTTAGTGAAAAACACAATTAGTCGGTTGGTAGGAGGCAGTTCGATAACGCTTGTGAGTTTCGACGAAGAGAAATATATTTATTTCGTGTATGAAATATTAAAGGATCGATGAATTGTTTATATGTTCATTCTTCATAAGTTTATTTAATCGGGAATTATTAATATGCCAGAGAATTTAAATTTGGCGAAACCGGTGGAAATCGCTTTAGTAAATTGTTTGTTATAACATATAATATTTCGAATTATTATTGGTATTTTATATAATTCTGAATTTCTAATTTTCTTTGTAGAAACTCCCCCGCATCGTATTAGTTCCGAATTATTTTTCTACAATTCGGCATCACTTCTCCTACCGCTGTCTAACCACATGTCAACAAGAGAATTACATTATCGTTTCACCATGCACGCGTTTAGTGCCAAGGTCCCTCTGTCGAGACTAACACACCGCAGTCTAATTAAGGGAAGTGCCTTCATAAAAGGTACATCTCCGCGCGGCTCCTGTTTTCGTTCTTTTCAATTGTTTCCCCTTTATACGCTGTTCCACGGTTGACTTTGCTCATCCCACTTTTTAATTCGTCCACGTTCCTCCCAAACGAGATCATCGTTGCTTTCTGGCAGCGTGGACGAAGCGGAAAATCATTTTCGAACCGAACCAAGCGATACGTGACGCGAAAATGTCACGTCGTTTGACGTTCCGTTCAATTACACGTGTGCGGTGATTTTGTGGTGTTTCTGCGGTGGAAGAGGCCTGCCACGAGCCAATTGTCAATGGAATACATTTATTAACGTGTTCGATCGCTACCGAAACATCCGTACGATCAAATAAATGGTACTCTTGAAACAATATCAATGATTTAGTTACAATATGTATGAGAACTTTAAGGAAACATTAGTTCCGGTGCATATAAAATATATATGAAATATATGCGATTTCGTGGAATATATTCGGACTGCGATATCATAGAAATCTTATCGGGCTAATAAATGCAGAGTTTGAAGAAAATGGTCGAGAGAAATTTGACAGGCAACAGAGAATTATTAACAGGGTTATTAATAGTTGAACGAAATATTTGTGGATGTTACGGAAGGGTTTAGAGCTGGAGCAACATGGCTAGGATATTTTGACAAGTGTCTTCCCTTGGCAGGATGCTCGGAATATACACTGTCGAGGTGAGGAACTCGGGCGAGAATTTCCGTGATATAATCAAAGTGCTCGATTTTCCTGGACTGTCGTTGCGACCCTTCCGAGTCAGTCAGGATCAATAAAATTATTGACCGCGCCAAGGGTCCTATTGCATGGGGTTGCACCCTGCAGCGATCCCTTATTGTTGGATGCATGGTCCTAGAGTAAAATTCTTTTTCTACTTTTACCAACAGTTTCTTAGCAAGGCTTAAAATCATCGTTTTGTTTAGTCTCTAGTGTAATGATTGTTGAATGTATGCGTGGAGTAATGCATTTGTATTTTAGCAAATTGGCGCTGCCGTCACTGGGCCACAGTTTCTTCTTTGTTCAGTGACTTCGCATTATGCGTTTTCGTTTTCTTTTGTTCCCTCTTATATGTAGCCAGTCCGTTCTCGTCGCTTGTCGTGCAGTGTCTAGCATTTTTATTCTTTGTATTATAATAAATATATCTTTAAGTAAAGAGAATACTTTTTAACAATAATAATCCGTATTCGAATAATTCTCGATCTGAATATAATTTATGCGGGTATAATAATGATAATGCAATATGGAAATTAATACAACTACTACTACTACTGCTACTACTCATAATAATAATAATAATAAAAATACAATTAATGGTAGTATTACATTCAAATCTCAGTAACAATTGCTTATTTATTTACAACTTAGTTGCCATTCAATTTTCGGGATAACAAATTCATCGACGTTGTGTTCTTCCATTTTTTTTCAGACCTTTGGTATACAAGTTGCCATGACTTCCAGGTTCATGTTCCGTGATGCGAGTAGCATGTATCGCGATTCCTTCTCATTCATATCGCCTTAAGGAGGAAAAGCTGAACATTCCCATGGTGGAGGTAATTTTTTTGCGAAGCCAGAACATCGGGAATGGGAATATTGTATTTTCCTTATAACATCCATATGGAAAGTGTCGGATTTAAATTCTTACGAATTTGGTCGTCGACGATACGGCATTGTTCGCGACTCTCGCTGCTGGTTAACTCGCCATTGAACGTTTCGCGTAATTTGCATCGCTAACGACCGCGCAACGACAAATTTCAATGCTCGTCTTGGGGATTTCTGATGTGAAACGCGTGGGTGTGAACTCTCGATCAGCGGGTTATTACAAAGCGACATTGCCTTCGTCGTGAAACGCCGTGAACGTTCGTTTCCACACTTCCATTTGGCTAAATGTTTTTCGAGGCGCGGGATTGTCTGTTTCCTCAATGAAACAGTGATGAACACTTCTAATACGAGAATTCACGAGACGCTTGAAAAACATTTTTAAATTGGTAAGCTCTTTTGGCGCAGGAACGCTCGAATTAACGTTCGTTTATTTCATTGCACACGAATGCAATTATTTAGGTACGGATTTTATTGCATCTAAATAATTAAACTGTAAATAGAACTACGCCTTGGAAAATATACGTTCACCATTCCAAGCGAACGATTGCCCGTTTTTATTGGATGTACATGTCCTTTGTAAAGGAAAGGGAGTGGTTTATTCTGATGGAAATCGCCCGCGGGCTAACAGGGTGAATTTAGCTGGAGGAAATAGAGGACAAATAAATTTGTTGAGTAGCTACGCGGAATAATGGGGAGCACTTTTGAGAGAGGTATTGAATATCGATGTCAAAGGCAGAATTTCGAAGTTCTGGGTCTTCAGTTGGCCTCCGAAACTCCGCAACGTCTAAGCACTCTTGTTTATCGAGTGGATCAGCCTTTCATCTTAATCCTGCAAGTAAGACAAATTGTAGCAGGCGTCGCTGTCAGTATTTATCTAACGAATAACGAATTTATGTGACCACAGAAAAGCGATTATGGTTTGGGGAAAAAAAAGTAGTCGGACGGCATTGGGCTACACATAATTGGGTCCACGTGGCCAACGACTCTGAATTATTTATATCGTTCAGAGAATGTAAGTCCTTCGGATAGCATTAAGTGGTCGAAAAGTTATCTCGTACCCGAACGATCACGGATCGCGTTTAGGTGAACAAAAACGCTGATTGGAAAAATGAAAACAGTCAATTACCCAACCGATCGGTGATGAGTCGATCTCTGTAATCACCTTGACGACCACTTGTTTCCGTGGAAACTCGGTTTATGATCGTTAAGATATTCACCGGAAACGTACGGTATCGTGCGTCATCAGTAATCGATAAAACGCTTCATGCAAAATGAGCGTAATTATTTAGAATGGAACTGCGACAACGGTAGATTTAATAACTATCGATCGATTGCTTAGAGTTTCGCGTGGACAAACAAGTACAACAAAGTTTCGATAATTCGTTTGTATATTGAAGAAGGATGTGCCCTTTTAATTGGAAACGTATTGCTGGACACACGCGAGTTAACGATTTTCTCTAATCTTTTTCCCAACAGTCGTTTAGTTCGCTTTAGTTTGTAAAGCAGAAGGAAGCGATATCGGTGCCAGAATTTCACCCCGTTTAGAACCGCCTCGTCGGGACAGTTTCCAATAAATCAGATTGAAAACAACCGAGACGGTATTGCAATTTTGCTATCGAATTCAGACGCACACACCACGGTCGGATTTGATTATCAGGCGGCCATAAATCAATATCACGAGCCAACCAGCCGTTCAAGATACCAAACGATACAAAAACGACCAGCCTGGCGATCAGTCCCCCAGTCTTCTTACAACGGACGGGTCTGAAAAATGGGGGAAAAAATCTAATTGAAAACTACCGACAGAACAGATTGTTTATACGAAGGTGTAGTATAAAGAAATCCAATCGTCGAACATTAACCATTCCCTGGTCGTTCGGGCCGAATTGAATCCGAATGGGAAGCGGACGTCGGCGATGCAAAAATACCATCAGCCCTTGCGATCGGTGAAAAATGAAGAATAACTTCTGAATTCACAAGATTGATCGATGTTTCGTATAATCCCCGGACTCGTGCCGATAAGCAGCTTCCATCGAGCGTCTCTGCGCACATTTATTAATTTTCTCCCTCGTCTGTTATTCTTTTCCAATCTTTCGTCAGCGCCCTCGATTCGCCGTACCATTGCCTTTCAATTTCATGATTTTTCAATAGTGAACCACGCCCGCAATCGTATCCTCGAAATGTTCCAAGAAATACTTGACGGGGAAACACGGAAAACGAGAGGAAACGAAAAATACCCAGAACCGTTTAGAATCGATATCAGACCTGCCACGCGTGCTCCGCGAACACAGTTAATTGGAGTCAATTAAAAAGAGAGAAAAAACTCGGGATCGGTGTTGCACACCCGTCAGAGCACGAATTCCGCCGTTGACCTACATGAAGTGTCGTTCGATTAAAGCAAGAAATCACTTTTGCCACTACTGCAACCATGGAAACGCCGTTTATTAGCGCGACGGAAGATTAGACGGGAGAAAAAGGGAGAGATGTTTTCCCTCCATCCGCATTAGCCGGGGGGCAATATCGTGGAACGAAAGTTCTGCAATCGGACGTACGTGATGTCGACGTTTCTCGTAATGACGGATTTTACAGTGACGCCGGATGATTTCACAGCCAAGAACGGCCGATAATGTAACTCTGTTGTCGAAATTTATTCATGTATTTTAATGACAATCTTAGTTCCCTCGTGTCTCTCGTTTGAGTTTCTCCAGTTTTCCGTTCAGAAGCGTTTAATAATAGTTATGCTATTATGCATCCCTACAGCCAGGCAAAGTTGTCGCTCTCCAGGTAAAAGTGGGAAGCTGTCTCTAATAAACGCTGGCTAATTCGAAAATTGGAACAATTTTGAAGGAATATTTCCTACAATTCTGCTTCGCGTAAGGGCGCATCGAGGAATTAAATCCCTCGGTAGTTTCGCTTTGCTTCGGGTACGGCAGCACGTTCTATAATGCAATTACATCTCGGGCTTTAAGTACGTACTCCATGCACACGTTCTCGCGATAAGTTTCTACATATTGGTGCGCTATCCGCGGAAATTATCTAACGCTGTTTCGAGTAGCACCAAATATTATGATTATCTTCGGATCAACGACAGGTCAGGTGTAAAGGGCCATTCAGAAATACGTGTTAATAAATGCGCATGCTACGTATAAGTAAAAAGGTAACGTAGATAGGACGTGCGTCCATATAACGCTTTCTTTCCTAATAATAGCGCGTGCAATCTGCATTACAGACCGAAGATTCACAGAAATTCGAGTTTCAAATCGATACGAACGGGGGAAGAAAATTCGAATCGAACGGCAATTTTAGGATAACGCTTCCAGCAAGCCAAGATTACGTAAATTCGGCTGCATCGCGAACATCTGTCATCCCAGATGATCGGAAGTATCCCGCAAACAGATGGAATTCGAAGCAAACAAGCGCAATCGAAATGTACCTTCCGGATTATCGCGTCCGGTGGGAGCTGTCTCACCGACTTCCCTTCATTTATTCTATTCCAGACCAGGCTGGAAAAAGAAATTTTTGTTTAATCATCGCTGTTGATTAAACGATACGCGATCGGGTAAATATTATACGTGGATCAGTCGCTGCTCGTCAAGAAACATTTAAACCGTCTTTATACGCGAAACGATGCCGCCTGTCGATAACACCGACGTGTTTCACTTTCTATTGCAAACTTTCGACTCGTTTATACTCTTGACAAGCGAAAATCAAAGTTGTGCTCTATCCATTAAAATCGTCTAATATATTTATACCTCGAACAACTGCACTCTTTGGGGTTGGGGGAGGGCAGGAGAGATGTTTCCCCTGCAACAGCTATTTAGTTCACGTCAAAAGTTCCCCGGCTTACTTTAGCCGGCCAGCTGTGTTCGGCCTTGTGTTATGACAAGGAACATGTTAATACGATACAATATTTCATTTTGCGCCATTAAAATTTCGTTCAGACAAATCGTATACGTTCTAACTAACTGAGATTAAAGTGTCGCGGGTGATTAATGTAGTTATGAACACCTTCTTTCGTCCAGTAATATTCAAAGTCAGCGACAGTTTTCTGTTTCACCGTTCGAAAATAGAATCGCACAATTTCGTTCGCAGCTTATCAAGAATCGTCGCAAAGAATCGACGACAAACGGATCGAGACAATTTTCATTCCGCAACTACCCCGTTACATTTTTCCACCTTGTAAAACATTTAGAGCCGCGGCGCACCGCGTAGTCTTTTCGCCGGTCGCGCTTCTTCACGTCTTGCTCGCGCTACAGAGAATCTGTCGGCCAAGCAAACGGCATCGGTCGCGTCGCGTTTAACAAAGGCGACGAGCCGACGCCACAAAGGCACAAAAGACGCCGGGGGAGGGGTAGCCACGTGGCGTCAAAAAGGGGTGCGGAAATCGTAAACGGAGGGGCTGGATGGCCCGTTTCTTCGTGTTCCCGTGACACCCTGGCTGCCCTTTGTTCGTGCTTCCTGTCTCCGCGTGGCATCCCCCCGCAATTGGGAATAAAAGTTTGTCGACGATATCGTTGGGTAAACTGATACTGTTCCGTGACGGGTACGCATGTCTTGCCTCGCCTTTTCCCTGCGGGCGCAACGAAATCCTAGACGACGAACCGGAAGACAATTGCGACTTTTCTCACGAAGTTGCCGAGGTAACGCGAAAGCAGCCCCGTTCAAATTCGTGGGGATTTTAATCGACGAGTCCGCGACAGCCACGCGTGTAGGTATTACGTTTTTTCGCTCAAATTGAGTTTTCGTGGATATTATTTCGCGCTGCGTGTATCGAGGTTTTTTTTCGAGAACAAACGATAGGTCGGATTCGAACCGTCGGAAAGCGTGTTTCGGTTTTTTCTTTATTATCCGCGCGGGGTCGTGTGTACAGATGCAGTGCTTTCAAACTGTTCCCGACGGCGTTCTATTTTCTCCGCTGCTTCGACGAATCTATTGGAAAAGGTATTTTCAGAAGCCTCTGCGTGAATGGTTTTGTACCGATGCGATGGCACGGTGAGAAGGTTCAGCCGGTTTTAATGCAAGGCGCATAGAACACAGGGACACCGACGATTGTACAAACACGAATTGGACAGGTTTGTCTACCTTCAGCTCTTTAATCCCTTAAGTCTCTATTGAAATTCCCTATTTCATTTCTTCGATTCTGCAATATGTTACTTTCCATCTTTCGCCCGTTATATGGGGGTTCATGGTATTACGCGTGCACGACCCTTTTAGAGCAGTCTTGTATTTATTTGGGGACTAAATTGTTTCGTTCATATGTGCTGCGGGTTGAACTAATTAAGCGCAATTTTACTGATTGTTAGATTAGGGCAAATTCGAATCAATGAACGAAAATAATCTTTCTCGGTTCGATTATAGAAAAGGTGTATAGCACAATTATCTTCGAACTCGCAGCGAGGTTCAGAAATTCGATAAGCTTGACTCCGTTCATTTTTAACTCTGCGTTAAAATCTGGTTCCACAGGAAATATATTCAGCTAGTATTAATACCCCTGCCGGCTTCAAGCACAAGTCACGTTCCCCTTTTTGTAACTATCAATGTGCGGATATCGATCGTATAGTCAAAACACGTGAGACCCCGATTGAATTCACCTGCTTGTGGGCTGTTATTTTTAATGGTGGGATGCTCTATGAAAATTTCAATGAACGGCCGGCAATTTCTATCGATTTATCGATACGCGTGCGACCGGTGTGCATTCTGGTAAAATTTATCGTTCACCCGACACTCTTTGTTAGATGCCGCCGCGGTTTCCTGCCAGTTATACTGTTACGTAAAAATTCACTTCACTAATGCGCAAAAAAATCGCGCCTGGTATCGATCATCGATGGTTCATTGGCGGATGATTAATTCATAGCGAGCTTTATCGAAATGAGAAAACATGACGGACGTTTGCAAGTTGACGTTGATGCAGCCGGAACGTTGGTATATGTATATCCAGGAAATAAATATGGCACGACCGAAGAAACGTGAAATGATTAAAATTGCAGTTGCTTGTAGTATAAATAATATTGCTTGTTTGGTCGTCAGTTGTAACCAGATTGTAAACCAGATTAGGAAGTTTCGTGGTTGTTGCTTGAGGTGTCTAACAGCTTCTAAAAAAAGTAAATTTCCCAGAACGAACTTCAGGCAGCTTTTTCGTAGGACCTCATTTTCCTCGTGAAATTATGACGAGGCGATACAGTATCCATAGGAGATCTTGTATTATCGTTGGGGATCCTTGAGTTCGTTCCATGAAGAATGATTGAAATTAAATATTGGACGGCGTTTGCCTTCGATATTCAAGTGGAAATCGAAAAATTGATATGGGAAACCCCAAACACCCTTACATATTTGGCATATCTCTTATCAGATATAGAAGTAGATTCATAACATCTTTTTGTTGTATCTCACCCTTTACTTTTTCTAAATAAAGAGATCTCGTTTCATCGTTTAGAAAAAGCTGAATCTCATAATTACTTCTGAATGATAACAATGTTCCAAATTTCCATCTCCATTTCCATCAAAATGTTGTTGATCGTGCCTCTTCCACGATTCGAGTCGATCGTCTCCTGATTACGTATTCTCAATCGCGACCCAAACACCGTGCATCATCCCTCGCCACCTCGATTCACCTCTGACCATCCACCCTTTACCCGATAGACCAATGGACGAAGATAGAGCGAGAGGCATGATTGGATTTAGTTCTTAGCGATTGAGCCGGCCGCTTCATTGCATTAATCTCGCGGCGTTCAATTCTAGATAGTGAGGTAACTTCTTGAAAAGGCTTATTGCCAAGTCCTTCCGAGTGATGATTGATCTATTTATCCACAGAGAGATCAAACGGTCGCATGCAAATTGGTATGACGTGCCGTGGACGGGTCTTGCCCGATACAATCGAATATAATTTATGCCTCGGTCTTGGGGCAAAAGAATTTCTCGATTTTCGCTCGGTGTACAATGTTCTGTTATAGATAATTTTGTTTCGTTTTAATTTGTTTATATTCGATCCTGAATATTAATTTCAATTTGTAAGTCGAATTGAAGCATCCGGTCATTTTTATTTGAAAAATCGTTTCAACAATTCTGTTGTTAAAACGGCACTCTAAAAAAATTGGATATTGCGACAATCTGGGAAAACGTTTACGAAATACCGTCTCAATATATTTTATCTTCGACTTAGCAGGACAGGGGATCATTGCCAAGCAATTTCTCTGAACTCGGTCGATCCAAGTTATTCATTGCAATGTCTGGAACATTCTACCGTGTCGTTAATTCGCGAATCAAACGCTTGGTGAACAAATAGGCGTGCATTGAAAGCAATGAATTTATGGAATAAAGTATTTCGCATTATTTCACTCTTCCGTGAAACTTTGCGTATCCTAAATTTGTCAGCGGCAATAAGTAAGCACGATTCGATGCTTTCTCTGAATTAGAAGCCGCTCGTTCCTTGGCAAATCTTTCCCCAGACGATCCCCAAGAACGTTTCCCTCGAACCGCTCGAGAAAATGTGGACGTTACGCCCCGTCGAAAAGGCGAATGAAGCTAATCGATTTAACAGAAGAGTCGATAACGGTCATTCGTGCCATCAAATAAAATTGGAAAAAATCGTGGTGTAAAGTTTCACGCGATTCAACGAAATCGGTCGATTTGCAAAATATATTTCCACCTTCTTTCTTTATCTCCACGTGAAACTATATGTATTTTTACACGAATCAACCTCCCATACCACTTTGCAAAAAAATTATTATATGTGCTTATGCAAACCTCGACACCTCGCACTGTACTATAGACAAATATATTATAATACTATAAAAATTTGCCGTCGCTGTCAACTGTAATAACATTCTACTTAAAATTCGTCTGCAATGGTCAGACAAACCTTGGACTAAAATAGATTGACCCGGTCTGACCCGTCCAATTCTGCGCTGAGGCAGGTCTGACCAGCGCGAGCATATTCTACTCCAGGGTATTTCTCGCCGCAGCAGTTGAATTATAAGTGCATCTAATATTCCCAATATTCAAAGCAATGATATTATATCACAGTGGTAATGCTACGTATTTCGCAAAGTATTTTGAGTCGAAGAACATGAACGCGCAAACATAATGATAACTGTTGTTCTTAAAAAATAAAATGCAGTTCCCGAGCGTGCCACGATTGAACTTTAACGCGACAAATGGTTTTTGCTTCAAGGTAGTTTTTCTAATTTCACTTGGAATATTCTGCCCCAATTGCTACACTCATTGTGTACAATATTATCGGTTCCCCCGCGGTTCAACGAGCAACGCGTGAATAGCGGTCGAGTATAGTGAATTCAGGTCCACTTGTATGCTCGCAGGCGCGCGTTTCACTGGAAAAACGTTTTTCTGCGAATGATAACGAGAAAAGGACGATCATTGCACGGCGTGGATTAACTGTAGCTGTAACAGACGAGACATTTGTTTGCACTCGATGAAGAGTGAGTGAGAGGGACGAGATGCTCGAGGAAAGAGGGAAATTATTAATCCATTAACTATTGGAACGCATCGAGCTGGCAAATATCTTTTTGTTCGTCCGTCGTTTAATCGTGTTTCATTTCCATTCGGATAATATTCTGCTGTTTAAGTTGATCGTGAAAACTGTAGTCGATCCCACGATCCAAAGAATTGTGCAAAGAATTCACGCTAATTTTATCGACAGTCGCTCAAATCGATAGAATACGCTTATATAGGAAAAAGGAAAATTCCAGCCGCGTGGAAGAAAAATTATTGCACTTTTTTGTGAGACATAACATTTGTGCAGAAAAAAGCCGCATTTCGCAAGAAGGTAGAAAGTTTCCTAATATTTCACCGCGATGTTGAGTATCGACTTTAGATTCGATTTGTCAAACAACAGACAGCCGGAAGTGGGTATTATTCGGCCGAGCCGGAAAGCAATAGACTTTACGGTGACCTGACATACTGTTAAACTGTTAAACAGTTAAAAGGAGGAAAACTTTGCCGGCGTTGGAACGGGAAAACGAACAGGAATTTCTCTGCCCATGCGGCAAACGAGCGACTTTCAGCGTGTAAACTTCAAACGGAAGTTATGTAGTTTCCTTCGCGAAAGTTTACGCAAAAACTTGTCGTCCACAGCTGCGGAGAATTTTCGATTCCCTTTATTATTAACTTATAATTGCATATTGTTCTTCAGCTGCAGTAACAAACAGAAAAAACTTTGTTAGAGAATAAGAGGTAGCCAATCGGAATCGGCCTGCACTAGATTAGCAACACTAATATGGTTTCTTTTTGAAAAACATGTCAATTTGAAGGTACTCGAACATTATTGCGGAAACCTTGGAGAATTTTATACGATGTCCTTGAAACTACGATGACTACAGTGGAGGCTTATTGATTGGACAAAGAATGAAATATTAAGTATTACAGATATGAATTATGAATAGTTCATTCCTAATTCAACGCATTAAATTGTGCTCGACCATCTTTAAATGGCGTAGTGTAACATTTCCACAAAAAAATTCAGGATATCCAAAGCTGCCACAAGGTTTTACACCTTCACCAAGCAGTAATTCACATAAATTCATATAAAAGCTTGCACTCGTTCGAAACATCGAAACCCTTCTATTTACCTCACCGGATCTGACACGAACGGTGTCTCAGGTAAATGCAAAGTGGTCGGAGAGTGCGCTAAAATTGATAATCATCGCGATTCTTCGCCATCGGATCCGACAACCCTTGTGAGGGGGGAGGGGTTGAGACGACCAACGCTGTCCGATATTCAAATACCGTGGACGAAGATTGAAGAAATTCCCAGTCGAAGGAGAACGAAAGAAAAATACGAGGAGCTCGGAAACTTTGGCACGAATGTCCCAAAGGATGAAATGTAAAGAAGAAGCGTGCCTACAGACCGGCAAGAAATTTCCACGATGTTGAAACAACCGTTAAAAGCCTCGTCGTTTAAGGTCAAATTGAACCACGTCTCGGTTGTCCCATTGTTTCGAGAAAAAGGGAATCCTAGTCTAAAAAAACAAAAAGGGGAGAAAGTAAAGGGGCAATGAAATAGCAAGAGAGAAATGCAAGAGGCGGGGAATATAAGACGCGGAGAAAGAGAAGAGCTTCACCAATGGGTCAGCGATTCAGTTTTCAACCCACCGACCTAGATTCCTCGTCGAGAGACGCCGGTCTCCTTTTATCCACCTGAATCTCGATAAACCCGCGGATTCTCGTCGAAGTCATCGATTCAACGATTCAACAGGATCCACCGGCTCCAGTCAAGCTCTAAACGTCCTAGTGAACAAATCTACGCAACCCCTGGTCAGCGTGTACAATCTCGTTACACGACTTTGATAGTCGAATCATCTTGGTCCGTTTCGAAATCGCGGCGTGCGACGCGAAATTCGTACCGGGTGAAATTAAGTCTAACGGAGCATAATTTCAGAGAGAACAAGGAACGCCAATGAAGAAATATTGTAGAGGATAATTTAAGTACGGCGTTATTGATGCTCGTGTGAAAATGATGAATGAACAACGAGGAATCTTCAAGGTTCTCGATCAATTTTCACAACGTCCGCATTAATGTACGAAGCGAGAATGGCTTTTAAATGCAATGATGAAGCTGTGTATTTTACATGGTAATATTACAAAATATAGCTTGGATTAATTTTCATCCCGGTCGGAGGATCTCCGAGTACATATAGTTGTTAGGGAAGCGTGTATAAGTAAGATGCGACTGATCAAAATTCCGGAGAGAAAGAAGGGTACAATATTCTCGTGGCATATTTCGCGACAGCTGCGGCTGAAATATGTTTCCATGCAACCTGTTCCAGGTCATCCCTCTGACAAATTCTATGCATACATATCCGTGGTTCGCGAGAAACGTCGTAACACTTGTACGACCCGCGAACACAACATCTGAGAACGCAGAATCGTGTTCTCTTCGAGTATTGCACATAACCATCGACTAAATATTTCTTTCTCCATTCTGTGTACCGTCCACGAAACATGGGAAAAAGGAGAGCATATTTTACCACAGATTTCGGGTTATGATTAATTTTGCCCAATTCTCTCTCTCATGATTTCCCCGCGGAATTTCCCCACAACGCTTTCAACAATCGCGCCTATCTTCGCAGAAGAAGAACAAAAACGAGATCTGCGGAAAGAAATAAGAACCCGTCGAGCAGGCAGTAGATATTCGTTTATCAGAAAAGTCTTTTCCATCGCGTGAGCAGATTCGAAGGGTGGAAAAACGACGCCAATATGTATATGTACCACGTATCGCGTTCATCCACCGCTTCACGCCCAACGAATGCTCTTCCGACACGATACGCGCGCCGATCCGGACGATGGAAACGCTATTACAGCGCATAAAAGCGTCGGGCCGACGAGTGATCGTCTATTTTTATACACGGGCCCAGGATACGTATGATAAAGCATTCTGGGAAATTTCATCCCTGTCCCTATTTATAAGCCTAGGAGAAACGATTCAGGATCGTAAAAGCAAATGTTCGCGAGGCTTTCGCGAACCAATGGATGTTGCACCGCGGACAGATGAAAGGGGTAAACAGAATAACCTCACGGTGTCTTGTCGATGGGTTCGCCGGAGAACTTTACGATCTTGTTATTGGCATTTTCTTGACACTTTTCTTTTTATGAAGAATTGGAATACTATATTTTAGCATAGCCACACTTTGAATTTTCATGGCGAGTCTTTCTAACGACGGTCTTTCTAATGACCGTAGAAATTTATTTCTGATAATTAGTGTTCCTTCGTGATTGGCGGACGTACGAAGAGATTTAATCGCATTTTGGCAGGGTACTGTAGCGACCAAATATAAATTTTGCGAATTACGCGTCGTCTCATCGATTTTAATTACCGTACGCATTTTGATGTTTGCTCGTTGAAAGATAATAGAGATGCGTTGAAAACCGGAGGCCTGTGTCTGCCTCACTTACAAACAGCTTCGTCAAACATTGAAGCGAACTAAAATTAATTTCCATGCAATAATTGCAACAACACGAAAATTCCGCCCGACGTTTGCCGGCGATCGCTTTCAGGATCGGCGCTGACGAAACGCTGTACATCATGGCCGTGTACGAGGGAATCCTAGACATTAATTAGTCAATAAACTTGACGTGCACGTTGTGTATACAACGTCACGAGTTCTACGATCGATTTCTCTACGTGTGCCCGCCAGTGTTTCCCGTTTGTGTATTCTGCCTGACGACGGTTTGCTATTTATCCCACTGTTACTATTCTCGAAGCCGTCCCGATGATTCGAGCTCGCACCAAATGACAATTACCAAGTTCAAGAACAACGATCATCCCCGTGAAAATCAACAAACCGGCACAATCGACGACATTCCGCACAAGTGTTTGAAAAATGGCAAGATTAACGAGATTGAACGCGAGCCAAAGCGTATAACCGAGCACTTGTCGAAACAATGTCGAGAAATTCAGGGAAATGGCTGAGCTGTGCGATGAAACGTTCGTAAAATAAACGTGCGAGTTTATTCGCGTTTTTAGGAGCATCGAATGAAAGTTGCGGTAACAGGGATACGCGGATCATTCAATTAATCTGCCCGGTTCAATGTTACGTTGTATTCGAACGGGGTGAAGTGCGTTTGCTATTTTTAGGAATAAAGGTTCCACCCGTTGTATAGGCTGTGAGGGAAACTTACACATTTATGGATCAATGACTGTCGGAGAATAACGGAACTAGACAAGAAGCTACTACATAGTATTTTCCAATAATAGCGCAAGTGCAGTTTGAGCAGATATATTTGAGATTGGCTTGGGAAGAATGTTTGTTTCTAGCGCACTCGAACGTGCAATATCTATTAATGATTTCCAATAATCATTTGTCAATTATTTTCTGACAAAAATTTAAACATAACAGTATAAACTGGACTCGCTATAAAATATAAACACTAATTATTGTACCTCCTATTGCACACATCAGAATCTTCCATTCCCACTATTCTTTTACCTTCGTCTATTTTCCCCCTTTCTCTGGTGGACCTTGTAACGCGAAATAATTAATTCTAGTCCATACGGTTCATTGTAACTATCAAACGATAAGCAACAGTTCCTTTCAGAAAACGTGCGTTGCAACCGATCGAGTTTCATATGTCTCCTGTCGTCGAAGACGGCAGACTTTTTTCAGGGGAAATGGACAAGCGAGGCGAAGTGGCGATCTCTTGGAACTTGACCAACTGTTCCTTGAACGACGAAAATCGCCTCGACGTTAGCCCGTGGACGCGCCACGTGTCATTACGCGATGTCAGTTGACTTGCGTCACTCCACTTCGATTGTTATTTAAAGACTTCGCCTTCGTTTCGTTCCCGAAATAACGAGGTATGAGTGACGTCGCCGCGAAGAGGCCAGAAATCCCCGTGATTCTCGAGTCGAAGCTTTCGATCATCGGCCACCTCGATGAAAACCGAGTGATGCCAGCTAGAGTTATCTCGAAAGAGGTCATCGACGCTTGAAAAAAATCCCCCCCCCCCTGATAATTTTAGCCGGTAAGTGAACTATTCTCCTGGTACCATTGGTCTCTCCGCCGATGAGCGTAGTAACATAAATTGCGTGTACACCTGTGGCAGGAATTACGGTAACGGCAATCGTCGCGCGTTCCTCGTTGCGTGTTCGCCTTGTTTTACCATCGTTGCACACGGTTCTCGAGTTTTCCAATTAAATTTGCGCCTCGTTCAATGAGTTTTCCGCCGTTGGTGTTGCGAGGGGTGCGTTACTTAATCTTCCACAGACGCCTGTTTCACGATACATTTCCCATTACCGCAAACGGAGAGTCGTCGTTCAAACTTTAACACCGCGATGGAAATTTTGATGTTACACACAGATATTGGCTATCTGTAGCGTACAGGCAGTTTCGTTTCAGTATTCAAATATATCGATCAAAAAGAAGACCCCAACGTTAGAGCGAACTCGGAAAATCGAAACAGGCGTTGAATTTTCGTGGGGAAATATTGCTCCGTCCCTTTGCTTTGAAGAATAGATTTTTATTCATTCAAGAAGCGGTGCAATGAATTTACGACGAAACTCTTGTTGGATTATTCGCTACAAATTTGCCCGCGAGGCTTTGTCATGCGGTCATTCGAACTTCCAGAGTACATACTGGCGGATTGCTTTCACGGTGATGCGTTAAGGGGAGACCCTGAGCTCGTTAACACGCATATTAAGCATGCATTTCGAAATTCTGACACAGTGGCCTGTCCGCCGCCCTTTGCAGCAAAACAGTTACGTCGAGGATATGGAAAACTAATTGATCCTCTTGACAGCGTTCCCCCAGAGCGCATATTTCGATTCACATATTTCACTGTCATCGTGGAAAGAAATATATTATAAAGTCGATGTACGATGGTACTTGGCCTTGAAGTACATCTGCCTTCCACGCTGATTCATATTCCCCCGTGAAATTCTAATGATACCCTCGACCCGTTTCCAGCCCCGCACGACAGTATTTTTCAATCGAATAATCTCTATCACTCGAACGCCCGCGTATATATCAAACGCGCTACTTTGAAAATGTTAGGTAAATCTGAAAAATTGCACCCGAGGGCATTGCAGACAGTGCATCGGTCACGTTCAGCGGCCATTCTTTTTATGGTATAATACGAGGCCTTCAATAAATATCCCGAAGATTTTCAACGCTTCTTGCCCGATAGAATTATATTTAAAGCACGAAGTGGAGGATATATAAAGAGTTTTAATTCGAGGCGGTTTCAATAATAGACAGCCTGGCGGGTATAATTATTATCGATGATTTTTATCGCGAAGAAAAAATAAACGAGCGCATAAAAGCGAAGGGAGAAGTAAAGAAAAATCAATAAATTTAACTGAAAGCAACGACACCAGAACTATCTTCTAACACATTTAAACTTAAATTTACGAATTCCGTAAAATATATTGCACACATATTATCCAGATTAAAAATTGCGCCCATTCTAGCTGGCAAGCGTTGTTTAAAATGATAGGATTAAAGAGAGCCAAGGGCATCGGAGGCTCGAATTAAAGCTGCACAACCACGAAGTACGTTTCCCCCACCACCCCGAGAATATCTCAAACAAACGGTTTCATCCCGCAGACAACGAGACAGTAGAGTTACAGAATGGGGCAGAAGTAGTTCGAAGCTTGCGGCTAACCCCGATCGATAAATTCGAATCGTCCCCTCAATGTATTGCGGCTCGCGAATCGATACGTCAAAGATTACACTCGATGTGGACGATTCGTGGAGCGTGCAATCGCGTCTAATCCATATCGTCGGAAAGACCACGACGATCATCGATTAAGTGAAAGAGTTATGGCGGACGATAGCTGCTTACCGACGACGAATCGACACGGGAGGGAAACGTTCAGTTTGTACGAGCCGCTGTTTTGTTTGCGATAGAATAATACACAGTCGATGTTGTTCGGCGTTTCTGAAAGCCATGCCAACTGCTACAAGGAAGATTGCGCAGGAAATGTTGATGGAAGGGTATCGAACGCTTGATGGGCATTGGTGGCCGCCGAGATTGTTTTGGTTGAACGCGTAGATCGTGCTTAATTGTCGACGGATTTGCGTGAGCTTTCGAATTCCAGGCATCGAAAGGATTTCTATGATGTAGGTCGGTGGATATAGTTGTGGTAGGATTTTTCTTTTGAGCAAGCACGATAGTAATTAAACAGATATTCGAATTACTTAATTATTGGCTTCTTCGTTGCGCATTGGCAATTTTATAGAAGCGACAAAATCACGAGCTTTCTCTTCCGTCTTTCGTGCGCATTTTTGTAATTTAGAAGCACTTCGATGCCGTGCAGGCAGACATATTCTCCAAGCCGCCGCGCCAAGTATTTCTTTCCTCCGTTTCACTGTCCTATTGTTCCTTTTCGCATTGGCGAAATAGAAATCAACTGCTACAGTTCCACGCGAGCATCTCGATCTATCAGCATCGACGGTAACGCGCTGGAAACACTTTATCGTCCACTGAACCACACCGTCCGTAGATAGTTTCCGTTCGCTCATTACCGCCGTGGGAAGCAAATGAAATAGAACAAGCCGGGCCGGAAAAAGGATTTCCACCGAGCTACACCGAGAGGATAGATCGCGAAGGCCCATTCCGATCGCAATTCGGTTTTCGACTCGTGGTCGAGAAATTTACCAAGCTAATGTCTCGCAGTTAGCAAAAGATTTCCACTATTCCCGATACGTGTCTCTGGACATCACAAGTATATCAATTTATTACAAGACCGTCGATAACTTTATATCAAAGCGTTAGAAAATATTTGTCCCCATTTGAAAGGGGCACCACGAGGGCCATACCGATACGAGAAAAGATTCTCCCGGTTCCTCGGATTACCAATTGGCGAAAGCCTAAAAGTCTCGGTAAGCCTGTGTAATGAAAGATCCGGTTTGCTATCTCGGATAAGCAATTCGATCAGGCGATACCTTTCCCCAAATTCCACCAGCGACCCCTGAAAGTTGTCTCCGATCTCGTCTGCTGAGTGCGTTGAAAAGATAGCCCCTTACGAAACGGCTGCTTTAGGTATTTTTTCTCGAATGGAACGATAAATAGGAATCGCACCGTGGCTCGCGACCCTTGTTACCACGGTTTGCGCTTATCAACCGGATTCGGTGATCGATACACGAACGACCGTGTAGAAATTGCAACCCTGCCGTGAGAAATTGTTGACGGGTAGCAGAAGTGCCACTCGTGTCTTCTATCGTCGCGGCATTACTCTGTGTTCGCTGTTGTCGTGGTTTCCATGGATCTTCTGCTTCTTTCTTTTTCATCTACGACGGAGTGCGAGACGAGTGGCTACCGTCCGACTCGTCCGGTGGAAAGCTTGAGAAACGTTAAACGAAAAACCCTCGCGACTCTCCTTTTCTCTGGGTTACAGTATTTCGAAGATCAACAATTTTTCAACCGAAACGAAGTGCATTCCCCTAATTTGATTGGCAGTTGCGTCCTTGAAACCATTTAAGACATTATCTGAACATCCCAATCCCAAATATTACATACTAGAATCATCCGCAGGGCATGCAGCTTTCCACAATAAATCGGGGATTATTACTGAGGCACTCGACAAGTACACTATTTGCCGTCTTAAGGTTTCACGGAAATGTACGATTCTCCTTGCTGAAATACAACACAATAGCCGCGTCTCTATGGATGCAATTTTTTAAATGGCGTACCCGTGTCGCCGAGCATAAAAGAAGGAAGTAACCACTGTACGCAATGACCGCATGGAGGCATCACGAAAATTAGAAAACGCACCGCAGCCGAAAGTTCCCTTTTCACGGCGGATCCATTCGTCGTAAGCTTTTCGCGTGTTTCCGTTCAGTAATCTTAAAAGGGTCGTCGTACCGAACGCGACAGAGAAGGAGATCGAAATAACGTGCGGCCTTCGACGGAAATTTCGTCCCCGTTGCAAAAGGCATCGAAAGATGTTTCCACTGTACGGCGTATCGCGGGTGATCGACTCGAGGATCCTAGACTCGATTGGATTTTTCTTCTCGATGAAAGCGTTGAAAGACAAAGGGGAACCCTCGATCCTTTCGACTTTCTTTTGTGTATAATAGGGGCGAACGGAGTTTGGAAACCGGTCTGGGGAAGCCGGACTTTATTGGGTTTTATCGTTTGAAAGGAAACGAAAATCGTTCGCTGTCAGATTGGTGAACAATTTCGGATTTCTCACAGGGATAATAAATATATACATCAATTTCTACGCCGAATGTAGCTTCTTGAGGGGAGATTATTGGAGAATTGGGCGAAATATTTCATATTCGCATGGGAATTAACGGGGAAGAATATTTGCCTTCCGTTTATATCGTTCGAAGAAGTTAAACGTTATTGGGAACGTGCCGTCGAAAACCATCGGACGCGAGCCGGGTCATCCGGTTCGACGTTGCATTATGCACGCCCGTTCCTCACCAGACGATCCTCCATTACGCTTGACGGGCGTTAATTCGATTAAGATCGTTCCACGGATGTATTTTCAGCGACACCCGTGACAGCCCAGCCGACGACTATACCATTAAGCCGGAATTCAAATGAGACAGTTCTTATTCCGGTGGCCCGCTGATGGAATAGGAATCCGTTCAATATTTTACTGTTACCGTCGAATCTCTAAAAACGTCCAAGGAAGAATTAATGCACTCGTCTCTTGACTTCTGCAAACAGCTTTTCGAACACCTCGAAACTCCGACGGAGCGGGCTTAAATTTTTAAAGCGGGCTAGTTAAGCAAGTTCTCCTTCTCGTGCGACTAACAAGTTGCAACGGTTAATTAAGTTAACGGACGCTGATTGTGCGCCGGACGAAAGGTGTTCCCCTCGTCTGGATAGAGTCAACCATCGGTGTACACTTTTCAGGTCTTCGTACGACTCGAGACTCGCATGCTCGCGAGAACTTTTCTACCTCGATGGAATTTTCATTTGGAATAAATGTTGGGTATACGGGCGTTTCGTTATTTCGGGACTTTAATTTTATTGCTAATTAAGAGAGTTAATTGGATGGTTGATTAAACGCGGCGGCTGCAACTGGTTGTATTGCAAGTTTGCTACCGCGTGGAAAATTCACGCGTCTGGTTTTGTGCGAGCTCGGATTACGGAACCGTGTTAATTGCCGTTGCGCTCTTCTTCGTCTCATATATCCGGCATGCACGCGGAGCACCCTCGAAACGTTGACGTTGTCGCTTCTTGTTGTCGGGAATTGTGATATTTAATATTACACGAACGTTGAAATCCGTGGTACCGTTTAAATGACCGGTTTAATTTAAATGTGCAATTAGCAATTGCGCACAGGTCTCACTTGCCTGGTTGATAATGCGGCATTCAACTTTCGTTGACGTTCATCAATGTAAATTAAAAGATTCTTGAAATCGTCATATTTTCATTTCGATATAAACGAATACACAATAATCGTTGTATCATTGCATTTAATATTAAATATCAACTTCATTACATTTCGTTAATCGCTATACTATTTGTCCATTTCTATTCTTATCTCAGTATCTACTATTTAATACCGAACGTGTATAACCCGTAGAATATTTCCCATCGCGTTAGCCTGCGCGCTTCACGTGCGCTACGTCCGGCAAAAAAATTCCCGTAGAAATATATTCCCCGATCGCCAATGCACATTTACCCATGGATATTCACTCTTGAACGTTCGAAAGCTCGTGCCCGCCGAGCGCAAAATTTCCAGGCAAACATCCAACGAAACAACGATCCTCGACCATCATCGATGCTTCCCATCGAGCCGCTCTGTTTCGTCGTTTGGACTGCCCCCCGAGTGGCTTTGAACAGATATTCGAAATCCACTCGACACTGTGCAGCCGTGTGCGCGCCCGCTCGTGCAAGACACGTTTCACGGAATCGCAGGTGAATGCGAGTGCGATATTACGTAATCCAGAAATGCGAACATATCGATCGTGGCCCGCACCATTAGACAGGCCAGTGTAAACATTTCGCGCGTTTCATTGGCGACGGATCGTCGGCGTCTCGCGGGGAACACGCGTTTAATCATTCTCGCGATAGAGGGGGGGTTGATCGTGGAACGGATCAGATAGTCGAGCAATGCTGATTACGAGGTAGAAACGGTGATTAGAACAAGCGGGGGTTCGTTGGTAGCTATTAAACGATGGAACGGAGAACGATAGCAACTGTGCGCGTTGGAAAATGTATTTGCGGTCTGGTATTTGTATCGGTGTTTGTAACGAAGGCACGAAGGCACGTGTTTTGTCGCCGTATGTCGACATGTCGCGGATTGACAGAAATTTTATAATAAATCAGGCGCGTGGAAATATTTGCTCGCCGACCTGTATTATTAGAAAGTTTGCTTTCTACAGTTGCGGACCGGAGAGTAAAGGGTGGTCGAGGCCAACCGGACTGAAAAATACTGAAAGTGCGCTCCGATTGCCACCGCGTGGCTGCTTCTGACAAATGTACGCGATTTCCTAACGATGGAGCGATTGGTATTTACTACGATGGCTCGTGCACCGGTACCTTTGGTGTATCACCAGATGTTTCACCCGGAAATTGAAGGATTTATTCAATTTTCTGGGAGCGACGAACTAGGGTGCATGTTTGTTATATAGGAGTAAGTCGATTTTATTATTGAACGAAGGAACGATCAGACGTAGCAGGCGTCAAGGCGATTTGAAAATTAAACAGGATCCCCATTTCTCCATACAAATCGTCCTGAGTTACTTTTGTCGGTGGTGTTGGTAGTTACTTGGGCGTTTGCCTGAAGCTTTCATATTTGCATATCTAAAACCACTATTTGGAGAAGCCCCACGAGCACTTGCACAAATCCACCAACATATGCGCCCCCATCGGGACGAGCAATCAAGTTAATCTCAACTTGGCGACCGGCGATTCATTATTATTTATATCCGATCCAGCCTCGTCGCCTTCAAATATTTACCAAAAGTTAATCGAAAAAGATGAGGATTACCCTGAAGGAGAATCCAATATATTGCTCTGCAACGTTTGACCGTTAATTGCTTTATTCTATATGTAAACGAAAATATAGGTAACAAGTTTCTAATTAACGAGTTCTAATTAATATATCGCTATAAAGCGAAATTTCCTCTGGTCTACTGGAAATACCTTTTCTTATGATTCCGGCAATTTCACACGCCTCAATATTGGGAAATTGTAAAACTGAAGGTATCGCGAATTCATAAGAATACAAGCTTGCAAGTGTTCCGTGTATCTCGCAGAACAAACGACCGGAGCGACTGATCTGGAAAGCATCTTCATCGGCCCTGGTCGACGCGAATCTCTCGGATCCGTGAACCGGAAGCTGCAGCCGCGAAAATAGAGGGGACGCGTAAATCACGATATTAATACTTGCGGGTTCGTTCAAACTTTCCCCGCGCCGGTGCACAGGGGCCCCGAATTTGCAATTTAATCCGGCGCTAATTTAAATTCAAAGCGAGAAGCGCAGCCCGGCGAGCACTGGCGAGCGACGAATGATAAATCTGTTGCCGTGAGGAATCGATTAGCCAAGATTTCTACAGATTTTACGAGTTCGTCGAGCTACGCGCTGGGCTCGTCGACAGTCCAGCGTTGAACGTAACGTTTTCGCGGAAGGGTTGATTCGATTTGCCCATTGCAACGGAAGGTCGCGCGATATAATCGAGTTTCACGAATGTATAGATCCTAACAGTTACGTTGAGCGCGCACGTCCTTGCATATTCTCGGATCGAACATGAATAAACTATGCCGCCCACCGTCTGTTTTTTTTTTTTTTTTTTAACGATTGCATGGCTGCGGATCGGGCGATTATTGTATTGAAGGATATCGATTCACCGGCGACCGCGCGATTCAATCTAATTTTTCCTCGAGAATTGGCGTCTTCGACCGCGTTCATGCTTCGTCGTATCGAATTAGACAGCGCGCAGAGATAATTGGTGTCGCGAACCCGTGAAATAAAGTTACTCGGAGTTGCAAAGTATACATGTAGTCTTTATTTAATAATTTCGAAGTGAATCGTTAGACTGTTCGGTTTATTCTGTTTTCTCGGAGTCGCGTAGGGAAAAATGTAAACTATTGCTATCGAGGGGGTGGGAATAGGAGATCGTAGTGGTGGTTGATAGGGTGGAAGTGGAACTGGAAGGAGTTTTCGAATTTTTGGGGAAGGAGGTACTTCATGGTTTCAGAGACCTTGAAGAGGTGCGTGAGTTTTCGGGGAAAGTTTGGTATCATAAAGTAAGAGGACTGGGATTAGGGCGGAGGGTAATTCTAGCCAGATTATTGGGGGTGTCACATTTTTGGCACATGTTCCGTGCACGTGTAGGTTCGGGGGTCCAGGTATCTAACATTGGTTACATGCGAGGCGAAGAAGGCAGTAGTCGTTTCTATAGGAATATAGAGAAGCTGCCGAAGTGTGCGTCATCTTTGTTACGATTTATTGCTATTACTATTATTATATCATACATGTCATATGAATTACGCTACGCTTCATTAAGTTGGGAATGTACGACGATAATAGATAACAAAAAATCACTTGTCTGAAAATATTGTGGGATGCAAGAATTCGTAGAAATGGTATGAGAGGGCTTTGTATGAATCGTGCGAAGGGAAGTATCGAGTATTACGCGAAGTGTGAATGAAGAGTGTTGGTCGAAACGTCGAATGTGGACCGAGTGAATGTTTATCTCGAAGATAGAGTGGATGGTTTCGAGGAATGCACGTGGAGTCTAGAATGCATGGTGACCAGTGGCCGAACTGTGACACGTGGTAAGAGTGTGTGTGTCGGTGTGGGTCTTAATGAGTGAGAGCGAATGATGAATAGAACGAGAGGGTAAATGCATGAAAGAGAGTTGAGGTAGAGTTGAGACAGAGTTGAAGCGGAGTCGAGCGAGAATTGTAGCGAGAGCATTGTTGAGATAAGATATATTGTGTTGTCAGAGAGAGTAATTAAGATATATTAAATAATAAAGTGATTTTACGAGAAAGAAAAGGCAGACACAATTTCCTCTGAAAAATAATCCTACAATATGACAGAAACAAAGGAGGTCAGTTTTTGCAACCTGCGCTAAATTTAATCGCTGTCCTCGACAATATACAGCAAACTCAAAAGTCACATGTCGCAATGAATTTCTACGATCGATACATCCGTGTCCTATAGTTTTTCTTCAATTGACCAACAGTCGCCCGCGGTACCGTCGCACAGTCCATCGTCTAATAGTAAAGCTGGCGTGAAAGCGTCCGAGGCGTCGTTTCAGATAACGAGAAAGGCCGGAAATGGGACGAAGGCGACACCTACGCCGAGGTGGTGCTCCCACGTATCCTGCCACCGGCTAAAATTCCGCCGCCCTTCCATCCGGTTCTTCTACTGAGAACCTAAGGCTACTTTATCGTCGAGTCCGTCGTTATCCACTCGCCCTCTGCTTGCGTTCACTCCCATCGGTGTCCTTTTACGCGTTCGTCCTCATTCTTTATTGGCAGCCATGAAAGGATTTACTTTCGAGACTGAACGAGTATCGCGCGCACGGCCATTCGCCGCCCTTGCGACCGTGTGACAGGTGGACGTTCGTGCGCACGATCCCCCGGCGACCGGAAGCGACACGGCCAAGTTGATGGTATTAAGTTCTCGGGGGCTGATGCCAACCGGGTAAATGGAGATTAAAATATTTCGGAAAATTTGACGGATCCATTCCGTTGAGGGGTCAACTGTCGCGACAGAGGCGTCTCGCGACCATTCGAAACTTCGCTGCGGATGGAAGCATCGCAGATTTATGGCCGACATTCAAATTTGCAAGAGCAACCGAGGAGGGGATGCACCGGGGGGTTATCGTTGCGACGATAACGTCTGGCCGGTTCGAAGTTCGAATTCCATTATCTTTCGAGAAGGCGAGACCTGACCCTCGTTAGCTAATTACTGCGAATCATTTGCCCCCGCATACCTCGCTGTATACCGCTTTGAACGTGACACGCGAACTCGCCCAGATTTAACTACGATCCACGCGAGTAACGAAGTTCGCGCGAACTTCGCTGCGAGCCCGATAAGCTAGGTTTAATTCGAGCCGACTTAACGCTGCATGGTGGAACATCCGACTCGACCCACGCCCGTATCTTAATGGGTTGACCGCGATACGATAGGTTCGTTAAGTTATCGAACTTTTATTAGCCAGGATAATAAGACTGGTAAAGCCGGTGATACCCAATTACGAACTACAACGAGCTGGAACTCGTTGAAAGTGGCTCATTAGTCGCGTTGCTCGTACGGTTCGTTTCGTGACAAATCACGGGTTTGGTTTGCAGATTTCGCGAATCAGGGTCAACGAATTTCCACATTCTCGACGCTCAAAGATCCAACCGAGCTCAAACGAGGTCTGTGAAGGTGTTTTTTTTTTTGTTGTCTTTTTAAGTGTTTTCAATCGAATAGATAAATCGAACGAATCAAGTCACTTTTATTTAGCGTTGCGAAAATTAGACTTTCTTGCAAAATCAATTTTTACGTTTTAGTAGCTTGCCGTTGGCTCGTGTCACAAGTAAAACATATTCGTTATCGTTATTTCTATTTTTATTCGATCTCCCCTGCAACGACTCTGTTCACACTGTCCTTCCATTTCTCCCTGTTCCCCAAATGACCGCGACCAATGAACAACTACTTAACCGTGCCGTGCTCCACGTCCAATCAGAGCAGCCATTAATCATGAATCGACGAACTGCGGCGAAAAAGAAAACGGGAAAAAAGTAGTCGCAGCGCAAAGCCGTCTTTGACGAGCAGAAATCGTAGCCGGCCTCGTCGATAAATCAACGACGGACGAGGAACGCCGCAGATCAACGTCTCTCGAAGATCCTCGAAACGAAGGCCGTCCTTTTGGCTTTCCCCGCTACTCTAATTAATGGACAGAACGAACGGCAGCTTCAAACACGGCAACCAAGTGCCGCCGCCGCCGTGCTTGTCCTTCGCGTTTACATGTCCCAATTCCATAATGCCACCTAGGAGGACCATCCAAGAATACTTAGGCTTCAAGGCGAATTAAAGCAGCCCGTTCCAGCGATTAATTTGTCACCCATCCGGCTCATCGGTTGTGAAATGAAGCCCAGATGAGACGGGGGTTGTACGGGACGGGTGTGGCACGGCGTCGAGATAAATTCTCATAGCGACGGAAAGGATAATTTGTGCGCTGTCCGTCGCGAACGAACGAGGTAACGAACGAGCAGACGAACAGGGAAGAAGGACGGAAACGGGGGCGTATCGGGATTCCCCTCGCTGGGCGAGATTTGTTACGGCGAAGTTAAACTCGTTTCGGCCTTCTTGCGAATCGCACTCCGCGTTTGTGTATCGCGATTTGTCGTTCGGCTGCGAGATTCGAACGGATGGGAATAACGAGTAACGAATAAAGAGGGCTCCGTTTCGTTAATTGGATTTCCGTCGACGTATTACATTGAATTACGGAATCGAATGGTCCGAGACCTTTGAAGCTTACCGTATAATTAATCGAGCCGGCTGTATCCCATTCAAGACCGAATTAACCGGCGAGTGAACATCCGCGGGCGGATTTATCGAAATCCTGCCGGCCGTAAAAAGCTCGCGGCTACGCCCGTACACTTGGGCGAATGTACTGGAACCTATTTTCGTGACGGTGTCGTCTGTCGACGGGAATAAGAAAGAGAAACGTACGAGCGTGCACGGTTTCAGCAAGACGCGGCACTGTTCCGCTCCTAATGCGTACGGCTTCGTCGTGACGATATTATAAACAGAGGAACGTTCTTCCATGGCCAACGTTTCCAAGTGACTGCGGGGAGCTTTACCTCGGCTACACGTTCGCGATAAAACGCGAAGAAATTGTCGTCGGTGAACGCGGGGCTTCTTCCGTTCTCTTTGCGCTGCAACGATAATGGAAGCGCGATACGAGACGCGATAGTTTCACTGGTGGAGTGGTTTTCCTTCTCGTCGTTTCATTTTCCGGCTTTTCCATCGCCGATTTGTAGGAACAATCGTTGACGTGAACGCATTGCATCGTTGTTTGTAACGACGCGATGGAGTCTCGTGATCAACGAGCGACGATTTGTTTAACTGGACGTCGGGTCTCATTTTTCGTTCGTATTGAAAATTGTCGAGGCTGAATCGAAATGAAATTTCGAGAACGATGCACGATTATCCAGAAACATGTTATCAGACGCAGAGCACATGCCTCTATCCAGCTAGAGTTGTTATTATTCAGAAAGCGCGAGGCTTCGTTGCGCCGTATGCAAAATCCTCGCGAAAAGTGGGAGTTTAAGGCAGCGAAGTTCGGTTCACCTCGAAAATTCAAACGAGCCGGTGAAAGATTCAGCGAACACCTCCATTAAAGCTCTAGAATTTCCTTTTTTCAATATGCAATATCAGCCCACGCGAAATCTGCATAAAACTCGAATTCAAATTTTCTGAAAACAACCAGCGGCCTCTTATTTCACCGCACTTTACGTCAGGCACTAAACACCAACGAAATAGACTCAGTTATGTACTTCGCTCCAAACGAAAAGCTTGTTTTAAACTAAGGGAAAGACAGTTTTGTTCTCGCGCAGTTTCATTTGAACTTTCGTTGGGACAGTGTTCCGTGCTCTCCACGAGACCCAGTGTGATGGTCGTTCTGTGTAAGGCGTAGGTTCACGAAGAATGAAGTTCCAGGAACAGACCTGACTTTCAAACTGTCTACATCCCGAGCTTAAAGGGATTTCTATCCTCTTTTTTTTAATAGAACGCGCTCGTGTACTTCCGCGAGGATGTGCTCGCGCGTGTCTTTGTGTGAGACAGATGATACTTTGGATTCACCTGGAAGCTTGTCGAGTTCAAACTGTGTGACGGAGAAGCTGAAAATTGTTCTGCGCCTCTGTCTTTCATAAGAAAAGCGGACAATAATGGAATAATATTCTCTACACTATTTGTGCATCGTTTCTGAATATATTTTCACGTTTCCTAATTATTTCGATCGTTCGAGACAATTCGACATTTAGATATTTGTATCATCACAAGTTAATTTCACCTCATCTTCTAGTATGCGCTATTAAATTATTGTTTGACGAAAAGAAATTGGCACTCTGAGGCTGCCAGTGTCGAAGTAGTTTCTCGCCGCCTCGAAAGATCAAAATGTTTACCCATCGATCCGCGTTGCGTCTTTTCCGTCGGGCGAAAATAACTTCGCTCGTCGATGAAGTGCAAATACAGCGGCAGGAACGCTTGAAAATTCGCCGGGCATATTTCCTTGTGCACGATGCAGCTTCGCGTTGCCAGTGTTTGTCCCCTTTTCTGCCAAAGAACACCCCCCCCCCCCCCTTAAGTTGCTTAGCCTCTACTAGGTATTCCTTTACTGTATAATAGCCTAGATGAAATGAATGGAAAAAATGTTAGCCGGTTGCGGGGTTCGAAGGTACATTCTTGACATTTTGCAATGGTCGTTTGGCCTTTCCCCTATGCTTTCTTTCCCATTTGAATTCGTTCTATCTAAAATACGTTCATTGCGACCGGACTAGACTTAGGTGACACGCATGAATAATTCTTTTCGTCCGTAAAATGCTAGATCGAGGCACGATAACGCGAACCAGTTACCCCGAAGGTGTGCCAATAAAACGGGCGAGGCTTACCTCAGATAAACCTACAGTGAATTCGCACCGTCGTCGTTGGATCTGCCGCAGAAATCAATTTAACCAGAACACAATTCACACGCTGAACGGTTCACGGTCGTTTCGCGAGTCTTGCGCGAGGCTCGCGACATTTCCGAATATCCGAAACAGAAGAAAGATGCGGCCTTCGTCGGTGTTCGTTAGCGACGCGAAGCAGAAAATGGCAAGAATCGTGCCGCGTTCCATTTTTCATCGCTTTTATCGGGCTCGAATTTGAGCACGGCCGACAACTGGCGTTCGAGCAAATTACAGCGGCCAGGCGGTAGAAATTTCGGAACGGCCGGCAGTTTTTCAGGCTGGCAGATGGAAAAAACTGGCCGGTGGGCCTTTCGTTCATACATTATTCCTCATTTACGTTTCCCCAATTGAAAGCAAACACGAATTTCGTTTCTCTGATGCGCCCGGGCACCCGGCGCGGACGGACGGTCGTGCCGGAACGTTTGCTCCTTTTTCTGCCGGCCCGCCTTATTTTGCATATTTCAGGTTTTCGCCATTCTCGAGAAGTATTACGATGTATTCCAGCATAAATATTCTATGATACGCTGCGAAGTGGTTATCGCAATAACATGCCAAGATATCGAATTATGAAATCGGTCATTTATGCGTACGTTACTCGCGTTAAATTCTTCGCCAGAGAATTATAAATATATTGATCAAGCAGTCCAGATTTTTCTTAAAGAATGTCTAATAAAATTCTCTTAAATATATGTATATGTTCGACTGCGAATCAGAACAAGAATCTCGCCGTGTATCTGCAACGCGCGTGCACTTCGGCAGATTACGTGAGAAGACTGCGCGTCGAAACTGCGACAGGCAGTAAATCCGTCTGGACGAGTGAACTAGAGTAAACGAGAGCAAACGACGAGTTTCGCGACGAGGCGGCGGTCTTGAAGAATCAGAGGCCGTTGGCTCGTTTGATGTCGGGGACGGGCTCGATCGTTTGCTAGTCGATGCTCGAACTTTTCCAGCTATGCACAGTCGTTTAGTTCCATCCGCGCAGGAGATCGATATTTGCAGGCGTGCTTCGGGAACACGGTGAGATTGATCCTTTGATTTCGCCGAATCACCGGGGTTAAAGAACTCGGTGTCTGCTTATCCGCGAGTATGGTTCGAACAGGGGGGCAGTTCACTGTCACGTGTTCACCGCGAACACCGTGGATCCGTGGCGTCAATGATCTTTTGCATCCCGAACGCATCACGGACTCCCGGGCAATTACATAGACGAATAAGCAAATAATTATACATCCAGCATCTTTGTTGCTGCCTAATATTTCGTTGCACACCTGTCACTATCGTCGTTTCTTTAACGAGCCGTGAGGTATTAACGATCGTTCTTTGCGTTGCAGGAAATGGCCACGTGACGCGACAGAATAGTACCCGGCCGCAAGATGAACACGAACGGCAATGTCGGCTCTCAGGAGGGTGGAAACGGTACCGATTATGGTTCCAGCGAGGAGACGGCCGCCCTGTTAAGCAGGGGGCCACCCCCGCCGGTCGTGGTTGCCGCGGCGTCTCAGGGCAAGCCGGTGCTCACGCGACAGGATCGGGCAACCTTTTTGGTTGCCTCGCCACAGTTGTCCGTCTCGGGGCTCGGCGGCTCCGAGGAGAGCGGCACCACCGAGGACCCGGCCACGAGATCGGTACCGGATATCGAGTTGCACTGCAGGCTCGACGGTGAATTCCAACCGCAGTTTCCACCGCCGCAGGCCCAGCTTCAGCCGCAAACCCAGGTGCAGCAAACGATCGTACCTGTCGGTTACCGATCCAGGCAGGCGTCGCAGCAGCAAAGGTGCCGGTGCGACCGTAGGGACTCGCTCGCGCCTTCGTCGGCGCTGTACCTGGCGAGGAGTGTGTCGAGGTGAGGGTATTGCAATGAACTTTTCCAGGTGTTAATTGATCGCGAGGTAATTAGGACGACGGATGACGCAGCGAGTCGCGTGAATTTCACGGGGATTCTTTGTTACTATTCTTTCACCGTATCGCCTCGTAGCATTCATTCGGACGTGACGCGATGAAAGCTGTAACGCGGATATAAGACAGCTATTTCCGGTCGCTGATTGATTATTAATGCGTTTCTGCGGTGATGCACGCTCGGGAATGATGTTGATGGATCGCTGAATATTTGAACTGGCGTAGCTGCGCGAACAAAAATTTCGGGGGCGAGGAGACTTTATTTATGCCCGATAGAGACGTTTCGATTCGAACGATTTTCGGAGAAGAAAAGGGCCATAGATTTTCCGCACAGTTTTCTGATAGGGATGGTTCGTTGAAGAAATTCAATTCCGAGACGGGAAAGTGGGGACTTCACCCTTTAAAGTAAGCCAGGGTAGACTGTTGTACGATTTTTTTTTCACGAAGTTAAAGGAGCTCGAAGATCGACAATTTGTCGGTTAAAATTTAACGATTTCAATTTTATCGCAAATCTTATTAAATGAGCGTAGAGTGCCTATCAGGTTGCGACGAAATTGCTGCTGCTGTGAAGTACAATTACTGCACTTACAATTAGTTGACTACGGAGTGATTATAATGCGTCTACAATGCAGTTATGTGATATCTGTGCTGTCTACCGTATAACTGTAAGGAAATTCTGAAGAACATAGTAATTGCACTGCAACGGTATATCTGTTCAAGCGAACTCGGATCCGGCGCGTGTCGAAGACAGTTTGCCTTAATTAAAATCCCATGTGCCAGGCCCTTGTCTATTTCGTGACATGGTTCACCAAATTGGTGGTTGCAAGCCGAATGTTTGACCCTGCTCAATGTTGAACACAGAAATATTGGGGAAACCGTAGGAGGGAATGTTTCAATTTATATAGCCACTGAGCTTACCATGCTTTCGCTACATTTCGTGCCTTATGGAAAAAGATTAGGATAAAAGGAAGGGTATCCCGGATACGTTACAGGCATTAATGTCCCGTTCTTGACACTCCTTATTTTGTATTATATGTTGCCGAAGGAAATTCAATAATTGTTTAGAATATTGCTATTACGATACGTGTATTTTCTAGGCAGCCGTATCATTTATATTGTTTTTATAGCAATATAATTTGAACCATTTTTTTAACCGATTCACTTTAGAGATTCTGTTAGATAACAGTCTATCTCGCTTTCTGTTTAATGGCGCGGCTGAGTGCCGTACTTCCAAAAAGGGCTTCGCCCACGAAGGTTTCCGGTACAGAGTGTTAAGCTCCGACCTCGTTTCAGGATCCGTCACGATTTATCAACCCCTATTGCCAGAATGGGCTACTATTTCCTATTTCCAAATTCACGGTAACCCCTATTTCCTGCCACGTCACGCGGCAACATCCCACAATACCAAAATGCAGGAAGGAAGTATATTTCAGGATATTGTGCGTGAAACCAGACGTATCATTTCAATGGTATATAATGCCCCTGGAAATTTATTCACCCGACTAACGCGGAAGTCAAAGAGTTTTTCTTACAAAGTGCACCTATGATATACGAAAGTTAGAATAAAGTTGAAAGAATAATTCAGGAAATACTTGCAGATCATTACTAACACTTTATTTAATTCGTACTTTATTATTATTATTAATTCGTAATGTGTATTAATTAAAAGAAGCTAGTAGGGTTGTTTCGTTTCCAATTTTGGCTTTTTTTTTATTATTCTATTAGGGGCAGCCAATCTATAAACTTTATACCATAGGAAACACACCGCATATGTTCAAAATTAACGTACTTAGACGGCACCTTCTTCATCACAGAAATCGTTTAATTGTTAAAATGATTATAGCCGAGCGTCTTGAATCTTGTTCCTTCCTCGCAAGTGTAAAACCTAACCCGACCCATTAATCAGAAATTTTATTCGAATGCACATGCTTTTTGTCCACCGACCTCTGGTTTGCCTCTTTCGTGCTCGCCTATGAATCACTCACCAACTATCTCCTGCTCTATTCCGAGACGAATCCCCGTTGTATATCCTTCAAGGACCGTCTTGCGCGTCCGACCAGCTGAAACTCTATTTATGGCAACGTATCTTCGGCATCCCTGTCATTTGGTCGCCCATATTATTTTCCGCCCATTCGCCAGGAAGTTTGCGGTACCTCTATTTACTGCTAAACGACGGGGAAGCATTCTGGCGCATACCATCGGGGACAATAGTCGGTTATCGAAAGAGAAATCGACGCCGTTTCATTAATTCTTCTATGCTATACGCATAGCTTCTATATGCTGACGACTTAAAGTTCTTCCATGCTATTGAGGATCGTACCAGTATAGCACTTATTCAGCGCGATCTTGACAATCTTATAGCATGGTGTCATTATAACAAACTCCACCTGAACATATCAAAATGCTCTACGATCCGATTCTCACGTTCCAAAAATTTCCTACATTCCAATTACAACATAAATGGTATTACTTTGAATCCTGTATCGGAAATACGTGATCTGGGTGTAATTTTCTCCTCAGATCTTTCATTTTCTAAACATATCTTAATTACATCCAGTGCAGCTTTCCGTACCCTTGGTTTCATACACAGGGCCTCTAAGTATTTCAAAAGCGTCAACACGATCAAATTACTGTTCTGCTCCTTAGTTCGGTCACGTTTGGAATATTGTGCTATTGTCTGGTCACCTCATCATCGCTATCTCTGCTCCAAACTTGAAAGCGTGCAACATAATTTTTTGCGTTTGGCTTCTCGTAAGCTAAATTGTTGTATGTCTCGCCTCGATCACAACTTTTCACCTGTTCTATCCTCTCTAAACTTGTTATCTCTCGAGCGCCGTAGAATAGTATTTGACCTTGTTTTCGCTTTTAAAATATTAAATGGTCTCTCGTGCTGTCCGGATATCTTAGCCAAATTCCTTCTAATTACTTCTCGGCCATCTCTGAGACACCATTTAATATTACGTACCGAAGCTCATAGGACGGTATACGGCCATTTTAATTGTCTTAATAGAATTTTTAACAATGTCAATAGATTTTACTTCTTTCTCAATTTTTCTTCTTCTCTCACTTCTTTTAGATCTAACACTATGCGCTTTCTGGCCTCCTACGATTTTTCTGCTTAATTTCTGTCTGTCTTTGTAATTGTTTTGTATTCCAAAGGGTTAAAACCCGTGTATATATATTAATAATAATAATAATAATAATAATAATAGCTTATTAAACAATTTTTTATTCAGCAAGTAAAGAGCTTTATTTGAACGAAAGAATATTTAACAATGGGATAACGTTTACAATACACGGTGGAATTGTAAAGTGGTCTTAAAGATATTTCTACGTCTGCTAATTAGAAAAAATGTAATCGACACAGTCGAAACTCCGCGTGTTCGTGAAATACCAAAAGAACTTTCCGTCAAGATGGACGCCTTCCTCGAGTCTACGAGTCTCGGTATTCCTGCGAGCGACTATCACTTTGCAGTCGCCTGAAAGGGCAGCCACCTCGAGGAATCTTGTGTTTCACGAGTTGCTGGTCAAGGGGGCGAAAATTGACCACTTTCTCAGAGGCAGGCTGGTGATTCCGGCCGGCATCGTCGACTATGATGGACGCAGCAGTATTCCTGGAAAAATTTGCCGCCTGCATTTTCTCCCCCGCCACGATTATCGTCCACGTGAAAGACGCGTCGCTATTTCTTTCCGGAATTTCCCACGAGCCGAGAGACGTTGCACGAATTCCAGCCCTTTGAGACGCGCTCACGGGGTCGCAGATCGAATTCTAACAGCAGGGCGATCTTTCTGTCCATTCTTCGTTCTGAAAAAATAAACACCTTCGATTTTAAGAGCCGAAAACCGTGTCCCAGAAGCGCGCGTACTCGATGAAGACGTTTCAACGATACTCCGGTTTGCAGAATTTTTTGTTTCAATACCACTCCCGAATGCATTCGGAAAAAACGTGAAACAGAAGCGCCGATTTTAGAGAGACATTTCTCATTCCAAATACGATATCGTTGTGCGTTCTATTTTACCCTGTCTTCGCGTCGATCAGAACGGTCAGGTGAACGAACGGCGTCAATCGCTGGGAAATGGGTTCATTTTCCAGGGGAGAAACCGTGGGGAACAGTTTTCCCCTGGCTTCGACACCTCCACTTGGAAATTCAATGTAATCGTTGAAATTTCATATACAGCGAAACAATTTTATTCCTCTAATGGGGTCTGCGGAAGATAATTGTATTCCCCCATTTGTAACCATTAAATTACATATACATATAAACGTTCGTCGCTTCGAGCAGCAATAAATCGGCCCAATTTAGAATAGACACGCCGTACAGCATTATAGTCAACGATGCACAAAGTTTTCTGGCATAATGCCTCGCGAAAGATTTATGGATAAATTGTCTGCAAAGGAACCCGGTTGAAGCATATAAAGAAGAGGGGGTTGGAGAATTTTCATTGGGATAACATGTGGGCTCAAATATAATATCTGAGAGGGGCTTGGCGAAGCCTTTGGAGTAGTGACGGGGTCCGGTAGGGGATAAAGCCGGCTTTCGTGGATCTCGTGAAATTCTCCACGAGCTATTCTTTCCCAAGTCTGTCTCGAGGATGGGGGGGAAAATTCGAATGAAAGTTCTGACGCCTATGCAGTACGTTCTCAAAGAATTCTGAGATACGATCTTAATGTGTAGAGCGACGAGAACATTCACGCTGGCAAGCACAGCGGATAACGGAATGACATAATGCTCTAAACGTATTGTTCAATGTCCATCCGCCGCAAATCGAATTTCCTGAACAGAATTTAATTTCACGTTTTACCAGAAGAATTGTCATCTATTCTATGGAAACAGTAGTCAAGCGTTTCCCGGTCTATAATAGATCCTATTAAATGAAAAATAGGGAACGTTTCAAAATTTGTGAAGCAGATTTGCATATATTATTTTTCTGCCAAAGAATGAATTCACGACTCGGCTACGCGCATGAAATTCAGACGAATTCCCCACTGGGGAATATCTTGTCTAAAGGTGGAGTCGCCCACGTTCCTCGTACACCTACATATATTTTTTATATCGAACAGGCTGAAGTGCCATATAAAACGCGCACACGATCCGGGAATAATCTCGCACTGGATCAACGTCACCGACCTGCATCGAGCTTCAATTAAAACGGTCGCCGCTGCAGGATGGCCGCGATTAAATTGTGGGCGCATCTCGATCGAACGATAAATCAAAATCGGCCGGTACAAAGCAGTGCGGGGAACAGATGAAACTGGAACGATGCTCGTTTCGAGTTAATCGCCGGAAGATTGCGTGGTGAAGTGGCACACACCATAATCGCGTTATTACGTCCGAAGGATCACCGTGCATAGACACGCTTTAGTGCACGGGGTTGGCTGCGCCACTATTTAAGATATCTCGAGACGACAGCCCCCTTTGCATCGGGGATGTTCGGAAGCGAAGTGCACTCGGCTCGCGAAGAATCCCGGCAAAGAGGTCTCGACGTCAGAATGTTTACGGACAAAATCGAATTAGTTGCGTCCGTTGAAAGCTCGCCATGGCTGTTTTTCCTCGCGTTTATTTTCGTGAGTTTCTTTTTTTCAATCCTTTTGTGTAAAAAAGTTTGTGCGTCGTTTTTAATGCTAGCCAACGATTGTTGAAAACGTGAAAACAGGTATAAATTCTGGTAAGAGAATTTTTTAGTGTGCGATGACAATCATTGTCAATAGTCTGACTTATTTGGCAGATTCGATAAATTAATTTCTACTTGATCTTAATCATTTCTTTTATTCGGGACACATACCGGACAAACGATTTGAACGTAAGAAAATATTTGTACTATTTATACTACATTCGAACAAAGTTTCAGAGTAACACTTTTAGTGTATACTCGCCGACAGATTAATTGTAATTATCAGTAGCTTGCTATGTCCGCAATTAACCATCGCAACCCAACATTCCTACCTGTTAATTTCCTTACTTGTGAGCTAATATTTACCACACTCAGAGTCCAGCAAACGGAGAATCGGGGTGGAAGTCCCCTTGCTTCTCGTGCAATATCCGACCCTTTGTAAATGCCGAAGAAACGGCGCTTGTATCGTTTACGCCAAAAGAGAATCGTTAATATTTGATCTCTGACTAGTGAACAATTGTTCAGAGGAGATGAATCGTGCTGTCATTTCCGCCCTTATATTCTTCGCGGTACGCATATTACACATATGTATGTACATACATGTACTTGGACGTAGCGTTGTGTGATGTATCGCAGTGGCATGCATCGATACGATGTCACTGTCTATCCTACGTGTAACCGGTATTGCTCAAGTTTACACAAACATCTCTACCTCTATATACATGCATGCATATACTATGTATTGTTGTCAATGGTTCTATTGACGTTCACCTATTTACCAGTGGCATAAGTTAATTAACTCCCATTGGCGAAATTGACAATGCCGTCTCCTGTTCATTACATGAAATTTCATTATTGTCCACGCGTTCACACCAGGGACGTGTCCACGATAACATTATAATATTGTTGAAATACCGTCTGCGCAACATCCTAATTCAATTTGTAAAGCTCACTAGAACAATTAGCCGCTTCTATTGACGCAAGATTATAGCGCTGATCCGAATTCGGAATGCCGACATTCGAAACTGTCAAACGTTCTGCAGCCTGTTCAGCTTTTCGCCTTAATGGTGTTTGTCGGCTCGTCTAGAAATTTGTACGATGAATGAAATAAGCTAGACCCTAACATTCCATTAATATTACCTGCAGCACCGAGACATTGTACGTCCCCAATCAGCGAAATTACCCCAAAGAAAAATTCGTTACTGTCATATCTACGAACGCCACCGCCCCTCAGCAGCATCACATATTACAGCAATTGATCGCCGTCGAGCTAAAAAGCGAACGAATTTCTCGATCCTTCCGCCAAGTCAATCCTATCGACAATAAACTCGAACGACCAAAGGAATTTACAGGTTCCCCCGTTTCAGCGTGCCGATAACACTGATTTACCTGGGTTTCAGAGAGAGCGTGAAGAGCGGCCATCACTGTTGCCCCTGTCAGGCGCCACCGCCCCCCGTTCTGGTCACGACGTCGCCGAGCGCACGAATAATACGGCAAAGCTCGCAACCGGAAGCCTCGGCGTGCTGTTGCGCCGGATGTTGCTGTGCCCTCCACGCTGCCACTGCACCGAGTGCTGCGTCCCTGCGACAGTTGCGCGAGCCAGGCGACGGAATTGCTGGCATCGCCGCGGACTCGTTGCGGATCAATGGAGGCATTCGACAATTCCGACAGGTAAGCCCTAACATTGGCTGCTACCGATTAAACAAAGGGTTTGCTGTGCACCCCCGTCCCAATCCCTAGCGACACCACCAGTGTTCACCCTTGACCAACTCCTTGGATTGTTCGACACCCGTACACCCTGTTCACCTTTGTGTGCGTTTCTCATGCTTTCATTGTGCGGCTGGAAATTCTGGATGATCGTCTTCTCGGTGCTTTTACCTGGCAAAGGTATACTTTCGTCCTCGTTTCGACTTAGTTCGCGGAAACAGAATTTTGTCTTCGGTTAACGACGGTCGCCGGTATAGACGGGAACGTTGCGCGGAAATTAATTCATGAACAGGGAGTCGAAGTTTCGTGTTTCATGAAGGTGCGTGTACGCCACCGTGCAACGGAAATTTATCAGCCCCCGGCAAAGTGGACGGCGATGTGGGTTTTCGGTACAAATGTTGGATAACGCAGTTCAACCTCCTACGGGCGCCTCGTGTCGAAATTATTATACGAATTGAAAAAGCCGTTTTTAATAGCCGTAAACTTCTGCGATAAAAGGGAAACGAGGTGAAGCACGTACCTCTGTACGGTTCTGTAACGAGAGATGGAATCTAATTTGCTATTTATAATTTGAATGGCTACTTTGAGAAGAACATTCCATTGTGTGCCGGAATTTGATTCATTCGATTACGTTCAACAGAATTTTATGAACGATTTCCTTTCACGATAACGAGGATCGGTGGAATACGGACGAATATTTCGAACGAGGCATCCAGGTTTCCTTCCGCGCCAGTATCCGTCAGGTCGCGTACCGTAAAAGCACGACGAAAATGCATCAAAAGGAAACGAGAAACGCTCTGTTGTTAGGCACCGCTGTGTATCGTTGTCCCCGCTGCTTGTATCGTTGACGATCTATCCGATCGATTTCCCAAGGTATCCGGAGCACTAGTCGTGCCTGTGTGTGCCATTCAGCTCTGTGTGCATTTCACCACGGTTGTTGCGTTTCCTATTTACTTCGTGTTCCGATTCCCCTCGGTCTGTTCTCGGCCCGCGTGAAAACTCCTCCGCACGCGTGACTTGCCGCTCGAGCTGCGCTTTTCTTGTCTTTCCATTCTTTACTCTTGTTCCCCGGAGAATGTTCGACACTGTTACCGGAGGACTGCGAGAATCGAACGGTAGTTCTCCTACCATAAGATTTACCGTAAGGTCCTTTAGAATTCCTGCAGTGGATTACGAGGCTCGATAGAAATGGTTTTCAATTCCGTTGCTGGCTAATAGGAATTTAATAAATATCATTCGCAGGGGGTGAGTGGTGTATTAATAGCAGGTCTGAGAAATATTTATTTCGCAGTCAAATCGACATTGCCATTAAAATTGAGAATTACTTAAAAAATTTCGATAATATGAATTCGCGATAGGTGCTCCCCCCAAATCTGACGCTCCACGCATTCAAACGATGCCCCTCGAGCGATCCACTTTATCGGTACAAGACCTCGTGCTGCCACCTAACAGGTGGTTGAAACATCGACCGAGGGACACCCTCGAGAAGCAAAAGCCCAGTACCGACTGGCACGCTGCAAAGAGCGAGACCCCGACCCGCGATAAGACGCTGATACTAGGGGTGGCCGACGAAACGGATGGTAACGCCCTCAGTTGTAGATGGCACGTGGTGCAGAGAATTCGCTCCCTTTACGCAGAACAACTGTCACGAAAACGCCCGCTCGGATAACGCGAGGAGGCTCCACGAATTCTGTAGGGAACTGCACGTGTGATCGATCGCTCGGGAACGCGTGGAACTTCGCTGCAGTCGATAGAACAAATTGGGGATTAATAATGCCGATAGACGGACGGAATAATTTACGAGGGTAGACAGTTCGCATAAACATTCGGGGAAATTATTTATGCAGTCGTTAATGTTTCAGTCGCTACGTGTATTACTATGCAAATGATAAATTTATCGCATCAATTCAACGGGAGTCGCTTTCGTGGAACGAAACGGTTGATAACGAATTATTCATACGAACTTCAACCATCTTGAAAATGAATACCTCGGTTTGCTGTTGTTTCTAATATTTCAAGTATCGCGACACGTTTCGAAGGACTTTCGTTTTATCGTGAACAGAGGATTGCGCTTGAGAAACATCCTCACCGCGAGGAGGCGGCAAATTTGATTATTTTTCGAGATGCGGTCTTTGACGAACGATTAAACGATTAAACGCGATCGGGGGCATAAAAGCAAAATTTTAAACGGAAGACAGGAAGAGGACGACGGAGAAGGAAGCGCGGAAAGGAGGCACGAGGCGGAGGGAACAGGCGTGATTTCGACATTGTTAGTGTAATTATCTTACGTTGGCGTGACGAAACGCCTCGTATCCTACGAGCACTCGGCGTAACGTAAGGGGATCGAGGGGCGAAGAGACCGGAAGGGCGAGCTTTGTACGCGATCTTGGCCGGAAGCCAGCGAATTAAAATCATGGTCGGGTATGTCGCGCATGGAATCAAGGCGTGCAATATGAAACGGTGACGCGAAGGGTAATTGGGGGCGTTTTTTTCGTGCCACTGTTCACTCGTTGCCTGTATTCGTTTTTTTACTCCCTCCTTCTAAATTTATTTCGCCGATGATGAGAAACGTTGGTTGACGAATGTGGTCCGTGTTTTTCGGTTTGCCGTTGTTCCTTGCTCAAGGGAGACTTGGCCCGAATTTCGATAGGCGGAAACGGGATGTCGTACGGTTTTGTCGCGGCATAGACGTGAACTCGTAATGTGTTTTTTATCTGGAAGTTGCATATTGTCGCGGGCATGACGTTTCTATCAATCGAGAATTTTGATTAATGTGGCGCTACTTATTTTCGTTTGTGTTGCGTTAGATCTCGACCCGTTTATTCTCCTGACACTCCCGGCCTGACTTATGGCTGACCTGTTCTACTGCGCCGATATAAAATCGATTTTTCCAAACTGCAGCTACCGCTTTCTTATACTTCTTGCATATGAAACGCTTGGCATAAAAAGGGGGCGATAAACTATCAGAATAATATTTACGATACGTTTAATGGCAACTAAAAAAAAAAAAAATTCATAAATAAACATATACAAATAGGTTACTTTCTTGCGCGATGACGATCCAACGTTACTGCTAACGAGAATAATAAACGTTTCGCGTTTTTATTGGACATTCGCCGCAAATAATTACAACTTCGCGCAATTTCATTGTTCGTGTAGAACATTCGCGACCTCGCAGACTGCGCGCCGCGATCGAAAAACTTTTTTACAGCCTGTCGTATTCGGTACAAAGCGTTGTTTCACGCAACCTACATAGGGAAGCAATAACTAAATTGTAGAGCAGCATGAAATCGTCAAAGTTTCGATGCGTGGTGAAGAAAAATCACCAGCTTCGTGTCGCCCTGTCATAATGGCGCGGTACGTTGTAAATCTGGAATAGTGCACGTGCTCCTCTCCTCGGTGCGCCCGCATCCTGGGAAATGAAGCGGATGGAATCCGGGACTTTAAAAGCAAGGACAGCGGTTTTTATGTTTTTATCGCGTGTAGACGATCTTAAGCACGCTTCGCATCGGGGAGTTCGTTTTCGTGCTCGCGGAATATCTATTGAGATGCGCATAAAATGATCGCCGCGCCACTGATACGGAGAACTTTATCTACTTGGTGGAACGTATGGACCCGGTAAATTTTCCGAAGAAACTGTTTGTCAGCCGTTCTTAATCGAGCTCGGGCGTGTCGCTCGAAACGTTTCGCTTGTTTTACGCAACGAAGTTATTTCCACCGACTTCGGAAACGTTAATGATGTTTTCGTTCCCGCTGGAGCGAGGCAAAAAATGAAACGCCTCGAGGATAGAGCCGGACTTTTTAATAAAGTTTCACGGCCAATACCGATCCAACGCTTTGAAAACTTGCCACTTCGATTCCCGGAGCACATTCGGCAACGGTCCCAAGTTACACACCTGGCAACACCCTTCGTCGGTCGCTCCTGAGTTTCTATGGAACTCGAAAGGTGGCAAACTTCTGTAAAAACACGTTTGCATCCCCGTACCTCTTAAGTGACCATATTCTCGGTGTTCTCTGTGTTCGATATGTTCTATATCTTTGTTTATACTGTCTTATAAATATCTTCGATGGACGATACATTATTCTAAATGTATAGATATGTATTTCGACTTTTGCTAACGATATATTTAACCCCTTTACGCAACATTCTATTGCTGTATATTACACGATGTACGTATACACACGATTGTTTGTAATTTGACCGTTGTGTTTAATCTTCTTCAGTTTCGTTTTATGCTGCATTTAAACCGAAGGGTATAAAACAACCCCAATTGTTTGCAGACGTCGTAAAAATTCCCGATGGTGATTGATATCGATTGCAGTGTCTTGGTCGGGCACAAAGCTTCGACGAAGATGCACTCACCTTTCACTTTGCTTAGATAATGATCGTCAGCGAGGCGGACAAGGTGAGATTCGCACGTGCGAAATACGTGCCCCCGCGTCGTGAACGCTCCCCACGTAGTGTGCATACAGAATGATTCCGGGGAATTGAAATGGATTATGCTAATCTTCGTCAGATCTGTCTGCGAGACGTAATAATTAAGTGGGAACCATTACTGAGTTTACATACGAAACTATCTTTAAAAGGAACGCGGAATTTTCCACAGAAAATTACAGCAATTTCTATTCTCATCATTGTTACTGTATCTCTAACAAAGTGTTACTCGCAGACACTCACGTTAGAATCTAATAACTAAATTAAACCATCTGTCTGCTGTTCCACCTTTCTGACAAATTCTGCTGTCGGGGGAGCAAAATACAATTGTACACTTTCAGACGCGAGCATTGATTTTTTAACAAAAACTCCGCAAACACCGCGTAGTGTTACTTTTTAAACATCCAGCGTCCGCTTTTGTTCAATCAAGAACTATATAGAACCCCGCCGACATTTTCGAACCGGCCATTGTTCGACCAGTTACGTGTTCCGAATCTATTCGAATACCAGAAAACGAAATTTTCGCCCCGTAACCGGATAACAAGGACCCTCTGTTTCACTTCAAGCGGCTTCGAACGGAGGATCTTTTTTGTCGCGCGTTTTCGGGGCCACGCGAGCAGAAAAGTGGTTTCCCGGAGTTCCAAGGTAGATCAGAGTATCGCAGGATCGAATTGAAATGATGAGTTTGACCACGGAAGCTCGTTGCCTACGGTCTGTTTTACGCGGACCTAGGGGTTCGATCGATATACTCTTCCTATCTCCACGGTGTTCATTCGTTCCTTATGGAATATTATCGTATCCACGAAAGAAGAAGGTTCAAAATTTACAAAGTTAACAATGCGCCTGTTTTACGAAGCTTCAATTCGGTTAAAGTCGAACAATACTGTTCTACATAATTGTGTATTTTGCTTTATCTACGATTAATCACCGGTGAAGATTGCTACTGTAGCATCGACTAATCAAGACATAAATGAATCAAGTTTGCACAATAATAATAATACGTTTTTACCGTACAAAAATGATTACAGCCTACGCGAGAAATTATTTTCTTTCCCCTTCGTAACGACGAACGTGACAAGGGCAGATTCGAAGTTCACCCGAATAATTATCCCGGAAGCCGCGTTCGGATACCAAATTCGTCGTTCATAATATCGACGTGCATCGAAATATAATATTGTCGGGAACGATGAAAATATAATGGACAGTTACGACGATGTCAATAATGCGTTCAATCTAGTAGTAGCTCGCTTACGTAGGGGACCGCGGAAATAATGGACGAGAATTGGCAATTTGCAGACGAGTCTCCTGGCCGAAGGTCGATATCAATTTCCCTTTCTCTCATTGAATGCTTCTCATTAAAGGGGGTTTGATAAAGGCCGTTCGCGAATCCATCGTTCTCCTCGTTTTTTCCTGACGCGTCGGCGGTAGGGAAAAGAAGGAAATAAAGGTCACTCTCGACGTTTAATCGTCGATGGGAGACAATGGGACGGGGGGAATCGCTTTCACTATCCACGCTGCAAAAACAACCTGGATGGGCATACGGTTCTTTAAACATTTTCCCTTTCGTTACGTCGGCTGACAGGAGATCGACGCGCGACGTGTTTCACGATTTCCTTTTCGTCGAACACTTGCCTGAGAATTGAATCTCTTGAAAAAATGCTGCGCTCATCCTGGAGGAGAATTGTGGACGCTTGACAAGCGTCCGTTATAATAAATTGCTAGTCTCCATTGGATTAACACTCGCAAATAAAACGAATTAGATTTTGCCGTCGAAGTCGAAGTTTTGCGTATTGAATCGTTTTCGATGTATCGCAAAAGGGGAACAAATATTATTATTGTTGAGACGTTACGGTCGCATGCAAACAGCCGGCGAGCACTGGTGTAGACGTTTCGCCGCGGCAATCGTAGGAAAACGTCACAGTGCTTCGGAACTTCCGATTCTCCGCCGGTGTATCGCACTCTCGGCAGCAGGCGAGCATCAGTTTCAAATATTTAGAATCCGGTGCCATCGGCCGACCCGATTCCAATGTACCGATAGAACATTCGGCCGTGTCTGGAAAGTGTTCGACGAAAAGTTTGCCGTGTCTCGCGGCGTTTACTCGACATTCCAAACACGTTGTTCCATGGAACGTTTGTATCTACAGCTTCTCTTCGATCGTAGGAGGAAAAGAAGCCACTTATACTCTCCGATTTACCCACCCCTACAACTGCGTTGTCTTAGGACGAAAATTATGCAGACGAAATTTAATATGCATTCCTTCTTATCAACCAGGCCAGTGCATGTAAATGAGCATTTAAATGTTTACAAGCAACGAGAGAATACATCTTGATAATAACTTGTCATTTGTTACTGCTGGCTACGGTTGCAATTTATTTATATTTCCGCGCAATAAAACGGTGCTTGGGATTTTCAAATATATACATATACGTGTACCTTCGCTGGTGTAATTAGTCCAATAAAGCGTGTAATGTTGAGCATTAGAGTGAAGGAAACGGTACACGCCCCAACTTCACTCGCAAGAACATCACAAGCGAGAGGGATCTGATTCTCTATGAGACGAACTTCTGGCTTCATAAAAGACAGCTCCTCGGCCGGTCTTTTCTCATAAAGGCAACGTCGTCGGTCGTTAACCTCGATTACATTCGTTGCCCCGATTATTCGGGATTATAGGCAGGAAAGTCAACTAATCATGTCCGGAATATCGGTGGAGCACCCTCGGGACAAGTAACAAGAATAAGTGGCACATGCAAAAAGAAGTCGAGTCGTTGCAGCGGAACCAATTTATCCCCTCCTGCTTTCTAAGTGGTGCATCGGCGCGAGCCCTCTCAGCTGTCCGTCGTCGAACCATTCGTTTCTTCATTTCGATCCCTGGAATCGCCAGGTCATGATACCGTACGTCGAGGGCCCCCTAGCAGCTGATAGACATTTCTGGGATCAAATTCACGTTCCCCAGACACTTCGCGAACATTCTTTCTTTAATGCTTTTCCTGTCATTTAATAATCGTTAAATGAGCTATCCCTTTTGATCCGCAGAACATTGCACTGCGCTGTATTCGCCGGTGAAATTTATCGGAAGACCGAAAAACAATTTCTTGAACGTAGAACCGATAGCGTTGCATCCACGTCAACGTCTGAGCTCCCTCTCGCAGAAATGAATTCCTCCAGTCGGAACTCACCGAGAGACCCCCATTTCCATTTTCTTTCCAACGCGGCGCCACGTCGAACGAACCGCCGACCAGAGCAGATCGTTCGGCCAATGCAGTCGACTCGATAACGCGAACCATCGTGCGAAAGTGACTGTACCGAATTTGAATAGATTTCACCGCGGAACGAGTTCGAGGCGTTTCCCTCGAAGGAGCCGCCGCGATAGCGGTGCCACACCCAGCGGGGTCCGCAGTTTCGTCGACTTCCGCGAAGTGGCCTCGTTATTATTGGTGTCCCGGATCCCGCGGACATCAGCATAATCCCGTGATCATCTCGACGAACCCCGAATATCTTGCGCCGGTTCGCATCGCCCGCCGTTCCCCACCCAATGGCGTTTCCGTTAACGTTGTAATCTACTCGGCCGTAATTTAACCAGGTCTCGATCGCGAGCCGATATTCCGGCGAGGTGGCGCGTTTGCGTAACGGAGCCAAGAGAAATCGGAAAGTTTCCCCGTCGGAACTCGTTCCTTAGTACCTCGATTCGCCCAATGGCTAACGTCTACCATCCTCGGGGCGCAGGCATTACGGCTTAAGACAGACGCAGCCATTCCTCGATCGAATACTCTACGCTGAATCCCGACGGCGAACAGTCGACGTTTCAACTGCAGGTCGGTTCGATTATTAAAGGTGTTCCAGGACTCGGCTAGCAATCGGCTTAGCTTTCGAACCTAGTTTCGGCTGGTCGGTTAACAACAAGCGGATAGGATTAGAGGAAAGCCACGTTTCTAGTTGATCGTTCAGGGGAGAATTCGACAACGATACAAGTGTCGACGATCGACGCAGCGGTCCCTCGATCGGCACTTAGTATCTCGAAACCGATGCAACTATCCGATCGTGTTCGGTGCACGTCACCGCCTCTACGCCGTTCAAACGTGATCCATCCCGCGTGAACGCAGACGGCGTTTGGCAGACGTTAAAAGTAGAACGCGATAAGAATAATATCATCAATCTGCCGGCGCGCCATCTGCTCCCATAATCCATTAGCGTTCTTTTGCATCGTTAAGCTCAGCTTGGGACGGGTCGCGGGGACCGGCCGTACCTTGCACCGCCGGAATAATATTCCAGCGAGCTTCTCATCCGATTGTTCGCCAGCATCCCCCGCCATCCAACCACCGACCCCGCCAAGCCCCCATCATCGTAGAAAGTACACTATCCTCCACCCCACCTCCACACGCAGAGAGACTTCTCTGGTAGCTCTAGTTCGAGGACGAAGTCCCCTTTTAGTCTAGCGATCGTAGTGGCCGAGTTTGGCGTGTAGTGGTTACCTTAGATGACGTAGCAAAGGATCATTGAATACTTCACCGCTTCTCCAGCATTCGTTCGCTGTTGCCACTTCCATTCCAAACCTGCCAACCCTCTCGTCGCAAGTAACTCGATCGAAGAGTAAAGATAGACGGGCCTAGAGATGGATTGACGAGGGACGAGGCTGGTACGAACGGCAACGCGTTCCGCTTTTGTCTTTGTGAACGTTCTTTCCGCTGTCTCTGTGTCTCTCGCTGCCCTCTGCCCTTCGCACTGACGCGCGGTGGTGAATCGGACGAACGATCGATCGCCGGAATGCGCCGATACGCCGCTTGTCGTTCAATCGAAGAAAGCGTGTACCGGTGAGCGTCGTTTGGCGACCCACGCGATCCCCGGAATTACGTAGAAATCGCGTTCGGGTCGCGAGTCCGTAAACCGAGAATAGAACGTTGGGCGACGAGGTTCGTATGAACGCGCCGCGCGTACACGCCCACCTCGCACGACAAGCAGTTCATCGGCGGCCCGGCGTCCGTTTAAATTATTCACCCTGCGCGCAGATATTCGGCGAGGAAAAATCGATACTTTCATTGACGGCAAGCTCCTAACTCCGAGCAAAATATATCAATAAGAACCTGCATACGAGAGCAACGGCAGAAGCAGCACGAAAAAAGAGAGAAATGTGAAATGTTATAGCGACTATCCGGATATTTATACAGCTACGTAAATACTTTGTAGTTAATAGAGAAGTATTGATCTTTCCCTTGCAATCGTCTCGTGTCCAATCACTTTGTCTCTTCCCATGTGATCCATATAGAAATTCGTATCGTCTTTTGTCACTCGTCAACCATTGCACCTTACACCACTCTCTCTACCTTTCTCTAGCTCTTCCTTCCTTCTCTCTCTCTCTCTCTCTCTCTCTCTCTCTCTCTCTCTCTCTCTCTCTCTCTTCTGTGCCTAAGTATGCTATAAGAGTAGTGTCAGTGTGGAATAACAACGTGTTAAAAACACGTCCAGTTTCCTTGGTGGTGCAAATCGTCGTCGACGACAATGCCGACGACTACTCCGCCGCCCATGGCCATGGTACTCGGTTCCGGATCTGCCTCTGGTTCCGGTTCACAGGGGGTCCAGGGTGTCGTACTCTGTCCACGTACGCTGTCACAGGTCCGACGATCACGGCTACGAAGGGCCCTCACCGAGGCTACCTCAGAGACCGTCAACTACGTCAAGACGGTGGGCACGATACTTCCGATTAATGCCGTAATGCCTGATGTATCTTAACCACCCCGCCACGTACACGATCAATTTTATTGCAATTTGCATCGTACACACGCACGGACGCACACAACGTTGCCGCCAGATGTATTCTTTTTCAGAAGCTCGTTGTATTTTTGTTTCGTTTCTGTTTCTTTTCGTGCCGGCCCAAAGGGCAACATACCGGGGTCACCACGAAACGGTACAGAGAGGTGGAAATTCGTGAGATCCGTCGGTCCACTTTAAGGGTGTTTAAAATTTGCCAGAAGTAACGTCAGTGGGATTTGTTTCGGAGGAACTTCTGTAATTGAACGAATTCATATATCATCGGGAGTGACATTTTTGGACGCGTTATTTATTTTGAATGGAATATGGTTAACGGACAGACGGTGTTATTAAAGGGGTGAGTAATAATAATTCACGATCGGGGAGATTTAAAGCGTGTAGAACGAGTTTCGATGCGACGAATAATGAAAGGTTTGGATGAAGTATTATTTTATCATATCGTTCAGCATAATCGTGACGAAATACGCGAGAATACAGCCAGTTAAAGATAGAAACGATTACGCGTTTAATTTCTTCAGGATTTCCCGGTAAAGTTAAGTAACGTCAAAGGGATGACTGCGACGATCTTTTATTTTTGCGAGAGACCGATCGGAACTGCCACGCTCGGGGGATCAAAGGTATCTTTCAAACGATCCGTTTCCGTAACTGTAGCTTCTTTCGCACAGCAGAAATCACCCTTTAAGCTGTGCAATCGTTTCGATCTTAGCCCTGGAGACAGGGAGCTCTATATTCACGCGGCGTATGTTTTATTGTGCGTACGTGCGATTATGTGTACGAGCACGTAGTTAGCGTCACTGACCTATAGAACATGCCTCTCACCACTATTCAACGTCACGCTATATGAAGTACTGCCACCAATCCACGAACTTAGCTCTTTATCTCACGAACCATGACCTGCATTCTCGAACCGATGCCCCAATAGGTTGAAGGAAACGGCGATGAACAGTTCTCGTGCTATTTCATTCTTTATTAAACGTTTATCGGAAACGAGCGGAGGATAAGACGGTTTAACAAAAAGGGGGAAAAAATTAACGTTTGTGCCGGGCAACGTTTATTGCTGATGCTATGCTGAAATGAAAAGTAATTGAATAAATTCTGGTTTCTATAGATTCTCTGTAAATTAATTTAAATTTCACTTATTTTCGATTAATTGAACCTCTAATATTTTTGATATTATTGTGCAAAAATTATTATAGACAGCATGCATTTCGTCGGCATGTAATGAAACTGATTCTACGCGAGACAGAATAGTCCTTCTATAATTATTCACGGATCAGATCTAACTGTTACGTATATTTCCATTTATATCTCGTCTGCAATTTATCTGTGAAATTTTCACTACAGTCGACTGTTGTCAATTTGCAAGAAATCTGTGAAAATCGACGGGAAAAAAATTCGATTCGCACAAACCACGCGAAGTATAATCAATTGATTCAACAAAATGTATTTAAATCATCTTATCATTCCCGGTTGGAAAATCATTCCCAGCTTTCTGATCAACGCATATCATTAGGATTGCGAGTGACAACGAAACTAAAAGTAGCATGCTCTCCCCACTTCTCCTATTTACAGGAAAATCGCGTATATCAAGCGTGCCGGGACGAACGATGATATCTAACGCCGCAGCTGGTCTAAAACGACTCCTTTGTGCTCCTCCATTTTTCCACCGACGTTTCGTGGAACTTACTGCGTCCACCGTCCATGCCGGATTTACGATTGAGGATTTTTATTTCGCGCGCGACTAAGGGACGTCGTAAAGTTTCGGGGCATAACGGAAAATTGCCGATTCGCCTCTTCCATAGACGAAACCGTATGCTCGGTCTCTGGTTCCGCGAATATCGAACAGCCATCGCTGAAACGAAATTGTACCGAGGTCTTCTTTTTTTTTTTTTGAATTGCAAGATCGATGGCCGTCGGTATTACAAGCACGCTCGCCAAGCGTCTTTTCTTCGTAGAGCAAACGAATTGAGGAACACGAAAAATGTAAAACTTATCTTGCGGGTTCGAAGTTAATTCTCGGGCGCGACTGAACAAATTTTGTGTTTGCACTCCTTTGACGTATCCGAGTCAGTTTCAACGGGCGCGGAATAATGAAATTCTGCCTCAGAGCGTAATAATACGTTTCTTCTGCGCATTTGACGGAACGTTTCAATCGGAGCAGCAAGAATCGTGTGACAGCGGCGAGACACGCGCGCGTCAGCGACAACGATCGAAATTCCGCCAGACATTACCGTTTCGCGAGACTCACAAACGGCGACAATTTGGCTCGTTTGCTAGCACTTTTCGCCGTCGACCGGGTGAAAACAGCGGCCCGAACGAACGGCGAGCTTTCGCTTTTGGGAACGTGCGATTCGCTCGAAACGCGACCCCGATAAATAACAACGCGCCTCTCTGAGCACAAACAGATTCCGGCCGGTTGCTTTCGAAGTTCGTTTAGCTCGGCGAACCGACAGCTTTCCAACAGTGGAATTTATCTGCAAGAATTTATACCCACGCCAGAAGTCAGTCCCTTGCAACATCTACGGGAAGAATTAATCCCGCGAGGATCAGGTTTGCAAATTGGGGCGGAGAATATGGCGTTTCCGAATGATCTGTTTAATGTCTGGCCGTCAAATGGCGTGGGAAAGATGGCAGATATATTTCTTCATTTTTTTCTTTCGTTTCCTTTTATTCTGGCGTTCGTCTCGAACGTGTTCCGACAGAGGAAGCTGTGTACGTTGCAACGCGATGATATTAATCGTGGCCATCCTCCCGTTTCCTTTTTAAAATTTATTTCTGGAAAAATTCACCGACCCAAAGTTTTTTCGCGACACGAATATTTATCGTGCAAGATTTACATGAAAACGGTATGGGTACTCGGGCATGGAACCGGACCATACGGAAATTTTTAACGCATTCGCGACATGTATCTATGCATCGACTACAGACATCCATTTCTATGCTTGCCGGTGCACGCGGAGTATATCGAGAGCGATCGAAAGATATTATCGCACGAAATGGAATGAAATTCGCTAATCGTGGAAGGCTTCAGCTAGCTGCGTACCCACGTTACAATCTGCAACGCGATATCGTCGCGATACGAAACGAAGCTGTGGCACGCGGCCCTATTAAGCGTGCTACACTTCTGACATTTCACCGATGGCTTGGATAATTGAAGGTGTTACAGATGCACTTGTACTATTGCAAACCCCTGGTAAGCTCGACGATGCTCTCCTTACCCCGTTTCTAGACCAACGTGAACGAACAAGCAACTGTGCATCGTTTAAACCATCACCGTTGCAAATTCTAATCACATAAAAATTCTGCCAAACCAAATCGCGTTACTCAGACATCAAGTACATCCGAGTGAATTATTAATCCATTGAAACGGGCGACGATGGACGAGACATAAATCGACCATTCAAAATTCTTCTACGCCAAATAACGCGGTCGAATTAATAATATCTCGTTACCTTCGGATGCCAATTTCACCGAACAAACACGAGACCCCGAAAGGTTTCGCGCAGCCTGTGCAGCCTGCAACGATTGAATCGGATCGCAGACGTTGAATCTTCGAAACCGATTGATTCGCCAAATTGATTCGCGTGTACCCGCGTGATGCTATTAATTGATATTCACCCCTCCTCCTGTCTCCACCTTGGCTTCCATCTTATCCCGTTTCCTTTCAGCGTTTCAATCTATCTTCGCTCTGGCCGGATCGTTACGATTCCGTCTTTTAACGACGAAATGGCCGGTGGAGAGCATCGGTCTCAGCCGTAAAACGACGAACGGTCCCGGTGTACAGAATGAGAGCCACGAACGAGATAAGAGAATTACTATTGCCCGCCGGCGAAGTGCCGTTGTAAAAATACCGTTATCCAGCAATTAACACCTGGACCCGTCTACCGGGCAGGGGATCCTAATGGACGACGTAGCGGGATTTAATGGCGCAGTTAATTTTGATTGACGACCGCAAAACGGAATTTTACGAGTCGACATCTTCCAGGCCGTTGGTGAACGGCGGGATTGTGTCACGGTTGCAGGCTGTTTCTCGGGTCGTGTTTTCAGTCGTATATTATTGGGACTGACAGACGTTGAGGCGGTCTATTGTGAGGCTGATGAGGAACACGAAAAAAAAGAAAATAGTGTCATGGAGGTGGCGATGGGGATGTTTCATTTGGAATTCGTGACACACGCCTGTGATAAATTGAAATCTCTCGTAGAATAACGATGGTCGTGGTGATTCGTTATCGGCGCTGCGTATCTTAATTGAAACTCAATGTGATTGACACCGGAGTCAACTATAATTTGCAACGAGCAGCGCGAATTTGGAGGAATAATTTACTAATAAATGTGACGGTCGGTTAAAGTTTTTAGTTCGGTGCGATCGTTTGTGTGAAATTGAAAGGAATTGATCCGCCTTTAGAGGGAACTGCTAATAATAATCGACAAATGGCTCGGTTTTATCGCCTCAACCGTAAATTTTGCCACCGTTCGCCATAGGGAATCAGGGAACAGTGTCGTGGTACGCTCTTGGAACTAATTGCGAGCATCGTTCTATTGCAATTAATCCACGGTATAATCGTTGCGCGTGTATATGTACGCGTCGAATAAATTTCTTTCGTTAATTAATCGCCGGCGTGCTATCGTGGAACGTGAAGTATAGGAAATACAGTCGAATAAGTTGTGAAACATTTTTATCTAAATGCGAAGTGATACGTGGCGAGCGACGTCCACATTTTGCCCACAAATTTATGAGCATCTCTCGGTTTATTGGAACACCCCGGCTGTTTCAATTTTTATTTGGCTTCGCTACTATCGAAACCGATGAATATCGGTACCGCTCGAAACAAGTGTTTCGACGGTACATCGTTGGCTGGATATTTCATTGCTGCTGCGCTGGTCGTTTAACTTACGTTGTTTGCAGAATTACGATCTCCCGTACAATCTGTACACCAAGAGTTGACGTAGGGTTGAAACAAGCATCACGATGAATGCTGAAACTTACAGATGGCACAACTCCGCATGTTAATCACGCGATACGCGGCTAAACTGTACCTCCAAGTTTACGCAAACTTTCGACGACAGTTTTCTAACTACTGCTTCGCGTCACCGTGAAACATAAAGCGACGATCAGAATCTATATATCAAGGGAGGAAACCGTGTAACTGTAAAATGCTTATTTAACCCTCGAGATTCAATTCCAATTCTTCTGCAGCTGTTTGCACAAAAATCCAATTATTATAATTATTATTATTATTATTTGCAACCTAACTTGTAGTTCATCAATTCCATTTAATAACTAAAAAACCATTCGATCCAAGCAAATATCTGCACAGGAGAACCACTAAAATTTTACTTCTTATTACTGAAAACATATTATTTCATATTATTATCATCAATTTCACATGCGGTTTATATGTTTCGATTCCATACGTTGGATATTTCACGGTCAGGCCTTCGTTCGAAATAAAGATCCCGTCAATCTTTATCGCAATTATTCTATCCAAAAATAAAATCGTTCCAATTTCATCCCGGGGGTACAAAACGAATCCCCCGTAAAAACACCCCCACAAACCATGGCAACGATAAGAATATTTATATAAATCCCCCCCTCTCACTGTTCGCTGTAGCATTGCCATCGCGAGCATAAATCCGACGACTCTCCGCCCGAACTGCAGGCCGCAGTTTGTGCACGATCTTCATAAAATCTGCTCGTCCCTTCGACGAACGCTCTCAGCGTGTACGGCGGCTTGTTACGGGGGCTGTAGTATCGCGGCGCGATCGCTCATGCTCGTGAAATTACTTCTCGATACAATCTGCGCGGCCGTACTATTACTGGAACTGCCGCGAGCATAATAAACGCGCCCGTGTGATGCTCCGGAGCAGCCAGTATAATACACCGCAACTCATTATAATTTCATGCAAACCAACGCCACCGCTCTTGCATCCCCCCATGCACGCGTACAACCCCCTCGTTTCCGGTGTCTCTCTATCGGAGCTCGTCCGCTATTCGACGTCGTCTTCGCTCGAGTCTGACGGCTTACCGTAGACTCGCGTAATCGATATTGTATCATCGCCTTCGCGCTTCAGATAAGTTGTAACCGTCTACATTCGCGTTAGGCAAAATTTCGACGCGGCTAATGGAGGCTCTCGAAGTTTATCGTTGCGAGAAGAAAGTCCGGGGGGGGGATGGTGAAAGGAGAATAAATCGAGGGGGTTCTGAAGACTGAAAAATCTGGTTCAAGAGGGGAGAAATGAGCTTTCCGCTCGTATCCCTAACCGCATCGAAGGGAGGAAAGAACGGGAGCTGCGGATGTCTAATAGGGGCGCCGTTCGAATACGACGCTGGGAGATCGCGAACGAGATCGGCGGTTCTGTTGACGTTGCTATTTAACATTTTGCCGGGGCGTAGACTGACAGCGGTGAAGACGAAAGTGAGAGAAAAAAAAATGATCGATGGAGTTAACTGTAGCCTTCTTTTTTGCCACGTTTCGTTCTCAGGGATTTTTTAATAAATGCTTCGGAAGATCGGTTGATCGAGTTCTATCCTGAGACGCGGACGTGAAATGGCGTTTCTCTTTTTGAATGGAAATTTGTTGTCGAGAGAAAATCGATTTCGAGCTCATGTGAAGAAGCGTCGTTGACTTGCTTGACTAGCAATAAGTCTCGACTTCACGGGTTTCTTGTGCACTGGTTTCGCGTATGCCAAGGAAACTTCAATTTCACCTTACACTTATCCCGCTTCGTTGTCTGAAGAACTGTCCAATATTTCATTGGATACGAAAAATGGACAGGGTATCCGATTTCCTGGGTTACATTAATTTTTTTCCTGAAATAGTCTATATATTCTGTCTATAGATCGTAGACGTGGTAGTGAATTTAAAGAATTTGGAACAACCGAAACGTAATGGAGCCCGATTAAATGTTAAAAGTGCTCTTGAATTACTGATTGGTTCAAGAGGATTTTCCTTACTCAAAGCAGAACTGATCTTTTACCTTTCATATATTTTTAAGTATAAAGAAGAGAAGAGGAGAAGAAAAACGTATTTCCAAATTTCAATGAATTACTATTTTTCACATTTTGTTGATTGCTAATGAGTTACTCGCACACCCATCAGAAATTGAAAATGACGATGAAAACAAGCAAGCAGTTCTTACTATTCCGAAATTCCATACAATTTTTCCGCGTACCCCTGTTTGGCACGAGGATATTTCTCTACCCTTTTGTCTTTCTATCCAACCTTGTTGCCCTGCCTCGATGTCTCAATCTCTTGGCCGCGAACCATCTTAATTTTTTCGTCGCGTTCGGTGAAGCTACCCCGCGATCTTTATCTTGCGAAACGGACGCGGCGACGACAAAAGATTTGTGGAAACGGTCTCTCGAGGCATCACTCTTTGGAACTCGAAGACTTTATGAAGGAAGAAGCTACCACCTCGGCTTCACCCGGCCTGTCCAGAGGCCACGCTTTAAATTCCATTCTCTTCTGCTGCCTTTTAGCCAGACGATGTTTTGTGTAGATATAGAATTAATGGATTCTTTGCTGTCCCACTACTTCGAAAGTTGATCCGTGTTTAATCTACCGAAAATAATGTATATAAGGACAAATTTTTTTAATAGAAATTACAACGTGTATTTCTTCTGAATCGCCTGATATAGAGAAATATAATTTATACATTAATAAGATGGGATATCGTGCATACTCGAAATCCAATCCACCTTTGAAGAACACACCCGCAAAGTATCGTACGCCGGCTTTGTAGTTCACGTCCGAAACGCTCGACAAAAATGAACATCTCAAAAGGCCATGTGCTGCAGACATTTGTAATTAAAATCTATACAACACGTCTTGGAAAACTGTCCCCCCTTTGCGATATCAAATCTAAACACTCAAATATGTCAAATTGCATGCAAAATACAACCGTGAACATAATTCTGTATCCACAGCGTCTATGGAAATCGTTAATTTCGACTGATTTCAGATACTACTAATTTCCTACTAATTAGCAACGTTGCACTTACAAAAAGTAAGACTTCAAAAGTCTTTGATTCCATCAAAGAATTGTATTATTCGTCATAGTAGAATCTTTATTCCCATCCCAGCATCTGAACGATTCAAGCGATTCAAAATATTACAAGAAATTACATCATCTTCAAATGCGAATGCGGGTGAAGTGTGAACACAAGCGTTCCAGCGTGTCGACGTTAAGCGCAAATGTTCGGGGAAACTGTTGGTGGGCTCGCGTGAGCGATAGGAAGCCGTACGTACACGTCCCAAGCTCATTATTATTGTTCGGTTGCCCGCGTCGTTGTTTCACTGATAGCACTATAGTGGTCTGCGTCTGACGCGCCAGCTGATATACTACTGGCTGGCCGGAAAAGGCAGCATCTACTGCGCTGCGTTCCGACACGACACAGAGATGTGAGCGCTCGCCGATCGTAATCCCTTGCCTTCTACGGAATTTCACGCACACTGAGCCGTTGATTAGTTTGCTACACGTGCAACTAGTGTACATGCACGTAGCACTGTTTAATCGTGCCTGTGCGTTTTAAGAAATAACTTAGCAACGAAGGATTATTTTCGCGAATTTATTAACGCACTCTATTTCAACACTTTTAACAATTACGGCGCGATTATTCGTCGAGAATGATGCAAATAATGAAGGGTAACGAATGATAAAGATATTATGTCAGGAAATATTCGATTTTAATAACAGCGGTTCGCGCAGTTGTATCGAACAACGTTAATTATTGAGCGCCAAACATTATTACACGCCTGTAATTGATAATAGTACAATTTTCCAATAACGTATCGTCCAAATCAGCATTATACCACGTATCACCGTGTGCATTAATTCGGATTGAATTTCCGATATTTGCATAACCGAGCGAATATCGTGCCGCGGTTTAAAACGAATATCAAATGTTCCGAAATAGAAAAATGAACGTACTTCTTGGACAACGACCTCTTAATGTCCGCGTAATGTGTCGCAGTTTGGTCAGCGAGTGGTACGTTTATGGAGGGACGACTTAGAAGCACGAATGCAGCGTCGACTGGCATCACGTTCCATTACTTGAACACTGGAAAATAGCGGCACGGCTGCACGCTGCATTCCCAGGCGTACGTGACATTTGTAGTTAAAATAGAACAGCCTGCCATAAATCGTATAAATCTTCGGTGTTCGTTGAACTAAGTGCCCCTCCCTCTGCACGAATTACATCGCAGAAACGTTCCTACGTCACTTAGAAGGAGCGCAACTCCCACGCTTGAATAAAAAGTATTGAATAACCTTGATTGAATTTTATAGATAGAAATATAAATGAAATGCAAATAGACTACAATCGCAAATATTTTTATAGTCGCGTCACCCTTCGAGTTAAATTGGAATCGTTATTTTTGTGAGAAAAAAAAGTGCACATGGTTCATCGGTGTGCGAGACTCGATGCACAGAACGGAATGCCCCGCTATTCATAAGTAGAATAACCTTGAACCCTCGAAATCTTCGATACCAACAACAGCAATCGAGGCTGAGACGTAGAAGCGATCCATCGAGTTGCCGAGCGGAAGACCGGAGCGACGAATTATTAAGTGGTTGCTTCTTAAAGTCAGGTTCCACGTTTCTTTAAATATCAGGCGGGCGAGTTGATGGATGGGAATACAACGTTGTGGTCGATATATATATATATATGTACATATATGTATATACCACGTGAAATATTCAACGATGAAATCGATAGAGGTGATCGGGATTCAGCCGGTTCACCAGCCCGGACGAAGTATAATCGGAACGTGACTGCTTTCCTGGAAATTATTCAGGATGATTGATTTCGGCCAGGTCCTACGCGAAGATCTGCTTCGAACGCGTAGGAATGCGCCGGATAATAATTGTGAACGGAAAATCAAACATTTCCCTACTCTTATATCAGCCACTCGCGACGGTGGTTAAAAAATTGTGTAATTTATAAAGTCCGATATGATATTGTTATTAGTTTCGAAATCATAAATCCATCAACGATCAATTCTGCTAGATTGTCAATATTATTCTAATCAGTAGGTAATATGCCCTCAATTTTGTATTACATTAATTTGCAGTTAATTTCATTCACTTCATCCGTGAACCTCTACGTATTAAACGTCTGCTGAACACATATCGCGTTCCAAATTTCAATATTCATTAGGTAGACATCCAATACGCGGTTTACTCGCATAACACGATAACATCGCGGTAAATAAGTACGCTAAAGCTCATTGACATCAGAGATAAACATGCACCCGCGCGTCTATTTCACTATTTCCACTTCGATTTTGCGTCGGATGATCCGGGAAAATTAAGCAGTATCACGCGTTTAAGCTCGACCCAGTATACAAAAGATTTGGATTTTTGTATATTGGAAATATACGATATATTGGAAAGTTGGAAGAATTCGGAAAAAGCTGGAGTCGATTCCACGCAAACGCGATACGTATTAAATGGAAAGTTTCGGAACGTCTTCACGTGCCGTGATAATCTCCCACAATTTACTCGATTCACTGCACTGTATGAGGGGGGCAGTTCGTCAAACTTGCTCCATTAAAAAAGTTTTTCCATTGTGCGTCTGACGACGGCCGTAGCTCCTTCGATGACCTCACAAGAAAACCAATTTCTTTCCGTTGACTAACTAAGCGATCTCACTGAAACGCTACATCGAAGTTCCCGGACGTGGCACCGTATCGTTGCACACCGAACTTCCGCGATAAAGCCCTGCTGCTACCCGTAATTGATATTCGCATCTTTCCTGGAACATTCACGGATTCGAGGCAGCCGCTGTTGCGGAATGTATCGTCGAAAGCATGAAAGGCTCAAGGAGGGGCAGTTCATATTTTCGGCTTGCTCTAACACTCTTGATCTCTGCCTACATTGAAAGTACAAATGTTTTCCATGAGAAATATTTCAATTGAATAAAACATGACTATAGCAGTGTCGAATGAAGTTCCAGATAAATTTAATAAAAAGATTGCACGGTACTATCAATATTTTCGCACCAGTGCTTTGGAAATTGTGTTTTGACGCGCCCAGTGAAATTTCATGCAAAATGTTTTGAAACACAATAGCACCTGGGAGAATGTATTTACGTGTGCATTAGGTGCCCAGGTTCGTCCATTACGGTGTGCCATCAGCAGATGCCGTAAAATGGTTGAAGAAAGGCGGTGTGACGGTCATTAATATTTGTTCTTGTTTTTTTTTCTTGCTATTCAACTACGATGCGATATAGAGTTCAGCGTGGATGTAACACCATTGAATCGTTACATTGATAAGAACTGTCACGCAATTTCGGATGATATATTGCGCGGATGCATCATCGTTTCGTGCAATTTTACCTGGTGCGTTTATCGACTACAGGCTCGATCGATCGAGAATCGATACAGTACGTCGACAGATGGGGAGTTTGAAAAAATATAATAATTTGTAAAATAATAATTGTATAACCATCAGATTGATCATTGTTGACGCTTAACCTTTTCTTATCGGTGAAAGGGAAGAGTCGTGGAGCACAAATTAGCGTATCGAAATGTGGGTATCGCTAATCTATGAACGGACAGACCTATCGGGGTTATTCGAAGGTATTTATGATCAAACCAGATTGTCGCGCAGACGAAAACCATATCGAAATGGAAATATCTACCGAGAATTCGTAATCGGTTTGGGCGAACTGCTTTGCATAAAGCACAGGGTACGAATCCTGAATGGATAACGAAGGAAGATGAGTGGAACGAGATATCACGTAAGACATTATTTAAGCTTGTCTCAACTTTTCAACTGGTAATTACTCTCCTGTTATTATCGTTAGTATTCATACATTTCGCGTCCAGTGGAATACATGTATCGTCGCTATTTTTAATGAAATACTTTCAATGAAATGTGAAACAGAAAATTGTATATCGGTGCAATATAGTTTTCGCCGAGTAGCGTGTTATAAAAATTGACAAAAAAAAAAATAAGGAAAAAATACTTCATCTAATTACAACACATGTTCATGTCATATCGAATTAAATAGAAAAAGTAGCGGACGTTTACCGCGCATATCGATCCAATCTCTAGTGAAGTACTGCCGATTGAATTATGCGATGAAGGGTACTTTAGAAGTATGGAAGTAGAAGTTCGAGAGTTTCGAGGCACTATAAATTCTGCATTAAACACGAAATGATGCGCGCAGGCTGCATATTATCGATATTTTCCGAGCATCTCAAACTTTGACGCCCTAAGATCACCTATATGCATTGTAACCATCGCGAAAACGATGATGGAGTTTCACTTGCCGTGAGTTTTTCCACGTCGAAGTTCGGCGAATGGGATCGCGTTATCCGATCGGCGTGACGTACGACCGATACGTTTCCATTCGGCACTCGACGTTTCAATCGTACGGCGGTGGCTGTTATCGCAATCGAAAATCCGTTATTTATTCAAAAATTAATATTAATAGACCAATTACAGTCGCATTCGAAACCCGCTGCTAAACTAAATCGTTCCGTTTGTGCACGGCCCTATTCATACCAGACACGCTTCCAACGTGGACCCGATCGATAATTCTACACAAATCTGCCGGAACAGATGCATTGTTTGGATCGAGCGTTCGCGGATCAACTATATTTCAGCACGAATTTAAACGCAGACGTGTTCGGTCCCGTGCAACGATTATAACATATTTCGACGTCGCAGATCGGGCGCATCGCGTCGAAAGAGCAAGAAGCTTTTACAGCACATCGAAGAGCGATTCGACAATGGTGTTTCCTCCCGTTTCTTCTTCCCTTTAACAAGAAGGAATAACAGAAGAGTAAACGGGTCCACTATCCTGCCATCCTTGATTCCCCGACGAGCGTCCTGCTTGCCAGCCACCGAACCTAACGCTTTTTTACACGCGATCCGCCAGAAAAACCGGAAACTTTATGGAGCGTAGTTCCGCGTTCCAGCTCTGCAGATGTTTCTCTTCTCGTTCGCTTTCCTGTGCTTCTTATAAAATCCATCTTGGGTCGTGTTTTCCGTTGCCGCGTTCCTTCTGCTTTTTTTTCTTTCTTGCTTGACGATCGAACTTCTGTTAGGCACGGTTCAGTTCAGTTCCTGGTCATAATTTTTCGTTACACAATTCGTTTCACAGCCGTTATTTATCGCTGCCCGTATGTTTTTGTTCGAACGAAACGGTAGCACTGATGGAACTGTGGGAACTGACGAAGGGCAAGAATTAAAATTGAATGAAATTAAATACATTTTAAAGAAATTTCAGGATCGCCTAGAATTATTCAAAAGAAAGCACAGGTTTCTTCAATATCATGTTGCAATCCCTTCAACCTAACGAAAGTTGAAACATCATCATTTCACAACCCCTGCCACTACACCGTATCATTTCCCAGAAAAATCGCCGCGCCAGCGTACGTCGTTTTCCCTCAGTCCTTTCAGCTAGATCCTAATCTCTTCAGCAACGTTATTTTAACAACGTCCCTCTCGCAGCTCCCAACGAAATCCCGCCGAACGGGGCGCATTAAGCCAATGGATCCCGCTCGAAGCGACGAAACGGCACAAATCCAGAAGCTAGCATCCACGAAATTCAAAAGTTGTCCGCGGTAGCCGCAAAACGACGCGAGTTTCCTCGTAAAATTGAAAAACAACCGAAATTCTCGCGCCCCTCGCCCGATTTAATTACTAACCCCCCCCCCCCCCCTCCCAAGAGTTTACGGGCACTAAACCGGAGAACGAGGGAGTCAGGTCGAGTTTCAGGCCCCATGCAACCAGGGTCTTCGAACGCCTGTTGTTCCATTGAATTCGGTTTATTACTCGGTTCATCACGTGTCTGACGCCCTACGGACGATACCTGCAAAACGTGTACACGTGGCTTCTCCACCCTCGGTCGAGGCTCGTAAAGGGTGGAAATTAATTTCTGGCGAATTTTCGTCCCCCCCCCCTCTTCTTGCCCTGTTTCACGATGTATATTCAACCGGGTGCAACGGTTCGCGTAGTACGCGTGCGAAGTGAAACACAGCCATATTGCTTCGTTGTGGGGTTGCGCTCGTGGCTAGGTTGCAACTCGTCTCCGGCGACGAGATTTATCACCTTTATCGTTCGACCTTTCTTTTTTCTTTTCCTCGTCCCTTTCGTCAAACGAAACGGCAGCGTGGAATTTTCGGGTGTTCGCACGAGCAACGCAAGAAGATTCGACCGGTCCGGTGGGAATAAGAGGAGCGTAACTGTCGTGGGAATTGGTATTTACGACTTTCGACGGAAGAAAAGAGGCGGTTTATAAAAATGGCCGCGTTAGGGGATTCCGAGGAAGGCGTTTTGTGGAAATAAATGTATTAAGCTGCATGGAACAGAAGATGGTATTTTATGGAGATAGGGGGACAAGGGTATATATATAGGGGTATACATATATATATAGGGGTATGTATATATATATATATATATATGGTGTTTCAAACGTATCTTCTTTCTTCGTGGCAGTCTATTGTCCCGAGGCGAAATTCGGGGTTTTACGTTTGTGTAAGACTAGCTACTCTGCACGGTCGCTTTTGCATCTTATTATGGACTATCACGTGAAATCTAATTTAGAATTTATATGAAGCGTCATATTACAATGAAATTCGCCGAAGGGAGTATCCCTTCGGAAGGGTCGGAAGTTTGAAAAATTCTCGAGAATCTTGTCGAGGTTCAATTCACAATGAATCCGTCGACCATGAATTCCTTTGCTCTTGACAGCTAAGAAAGGCTGGTTATAATATAGTTCGTTATGCTCTCTGCGAACCACGAGAATGTATCTTTGCGGCATTATTAAATCCTGTGACATTCGGAAAACGCCGGTTGCTATTGTCCGACGACCGTCCTATGTCTTATCGACAAGTACTCTAATCTTCCAGTTGGCGTGGTAATTACGATCCCGCGAACAAAAATTCGGCAATCGTAACCATTGTCCGACAACAATGTCGGACTGTGCACAAGCGCAGTGTATTTTTATCAAATTGTACTCTCTAAGATTCTCCCATTCTTCCATTCTTCGTTGAGGGTGACGCTAATTGGTCAAGGGCTTGACATTGCGTTTAATTAAGACCGGAATAGATTTGTCCTCGCGTGGGTCAAGTAGCATTTACCTTCGAAGAAGGAGCGCAGATCTGAAACAATATCATTTTTCCATTTTGGGTCTGTTGTTCGATCCGAATATATAACAAAGTAATTGTTGTTTAAATCGCTGGCCCACTATATTGTCTGAAAGCTTCTTCTTCTCTTTTTAATGCGCTCGATTTCACATGCACGTTTCATTCAAATTGAACGCACGAGCGCGATATAGAACCAGAATTAATCAAGGATTGGTAAGGCGAGCGAAGAAAAATTAGTGCTGTGCAAATCTGGACGTGCTCCTTTCCATGTTTCGACACCGTTCGTGCAGAATGGGCTGCGTTTAATTGCTCCCGGTGTATCGCAGGCGAACGAGTATTTTAACGCGATTGCACGTGTAACTCCGTCGGTGTACAACGTTATCCCGGCCAGATCTGGCCACGGAGCGCGGATAATTATGCTCTCTCGAAACACCTGTCGCTTGGCGAACGGCTCTGAAAAAAGACTGTGGTTCCCCTTTTTTCTCGTTCGACCGACTGGAACGGAATGAAAATTCATCCCTCGCGTCGACAGAGCAATCAGCTCGATGCGGGAAGAAAGTTAGGGGGTATCGCATTTTATTCCTGGAAAACGGGGAGGGCAATTGTACAATTGATGCGTGATAATTAAGGAAAAGGGAATTAGTGGACAACGAGGTTTTTCTTGAATTCCGCTGTGAGGATTGTGTGGGTTAATGAAGACGGACGAACGGGGGGATGATATTCTCAATGTTTTTCCCACCTCTAATCGGTTGTGTTGGTTATTAAGGGACGACGTGAGAGCAAATAGGCAATTATCTTAGCGACACGTAGCCGCACGAAACGTCGGGACTCGTTCATCAGGGAGTGAAGGCTGAGAGACACGGCATTTTCCAATTTGTTTCACGAAATTGTAACTCCACGACCGGCAGACGTTCAAATGGACCTTGATCCTCGGTTCTTGTTCCGTTCGTCGTATGTTACATTAGTTACTTTGTTCGAACTTGGAATGTTCTTATTCGTTGCCCCAAGTGTTGCGTATGGATGGTGAATCGAACAGAAAGATTCTACTCCTCGATCAACAACATTTCTGTGCAAAAATAGAAAGGCGGAAGGCTTTCAGCGGGCATTCTAAAATCTGCTCATCCCTTAGAAATATTATAAACAATAATAAATAGCGTAACAAATATACTAAATTACGTCACGCCGCATTTCACTTCTGTGCCACGGTTTGCCATTCTCTCTGCAATATTTGCGCGAGGGAACTGCGATTCGCGGATAAAGGAAGCGAAGGCGGAAATGTAAATGCAGATATCGCGAGGGGAAAATGGTAAGAATTGTAGCCATACAGAGAGATCTAGGCGAAAATAAGGTCGCTAAAGGAAACGCAAAGAAATATTATATACTACTGCGAATCCCCCTTTCTATTTATTTCTGTCTATGAATCGGAAAAATTGCGCAGAGTATCAGGTGGAAATCTAAATGAGGGAGCATAATTAATGGAAGGTGAAATTTCTTCAACTACCCACGTAATTGTTTCCTGTTATCTCTTCTTCCGCGAAAATAAAGGAAAATTTAATTTAAACTTCGAACTGTTTTGTACACTCGTACGAGAAATTATTTTTTTTCCCCTCTAAGCAGTATTATTCGATAAACAGATTATCATTTTTATATATGTAAATTAATATAAGTTCAAATTTATGGGTGAATTTGTGGGAATTGTTGCAAGTTAATTGAAAGTGGCAACGACAATACGAAAATTCATTTCGGTAACTCAGCTTTAATAGATCGATTAATTATCGACGGCAAATTTTTGTGCGAGAAGCACGAAATTAACTTTCGTTTTATTAAAGGGCCAGTTATTACATTTGAAATGGGGTTAATTTATTTCTGCACGAGTTCCGAAGGGTCGGGAACAAAGGGGTTGGCACGATGTAACAGAGGAATAGTAATTGCGTTTCGACATTTATTTTTCTTCTTCGAAAAAATACGGGCGCCTGTTCGAAAGTACTGCACACATTTTTTCCATGTAAAAAAATTTAACAATTCACGTTAACATGCAATCTCGTTACTGTCCTCCCTGAAAACAGTGAAGTATACATCACTTTCCAAAATTACTATCTGCCAAAAATTCCCGTGGTGAAAATAATCGTGGTACTGCAGTTTTTACATTTAAATTCACTGTACGTTCGCGAAGAACCCACCTTCGACATTTAATTACGTATATTTAAAGTCGTCCAATTCAATGGAATATTGCAGTTTACACGCGTGAAACATTAAACGATAACGGGAAATTCAGAGACAAATGTAATTTACTGAATTTCCAAAATATGATGAAAGGTACGACTTTATGAATGAATCCTTTTACGTGGAAAATAGTCCCCTATTATATTATACATTCATGAGTGCGAGCTTATGATGAACCGCTGTACGGTCAACACATAAAGGAAGGATTAGTTTATGTCTGTGTCTCGCACATCTGATGAAGAAAAACAGAACAGACGACGAGAGCGAATAAACAAGAACTCATAGTTTGTTGTGCGGAACGCAAATGTTGCGATTCCAATATCGCGATTCCGCGTTGAAATAACTGGCAGACTTTGATCGAAAACCGTTGCGCGCTGTATGTAAAACGGCGATTTTGTTTCCACAAAACGAAACGAATTTCCAGTGATTTCGCGAAATTTCGCAGAACATTTCTGAATTATTCACGAACAAATGTTGACAGAGTAAATAAACTCTACCAATCGTAACAAACAACGCAAATGCCTACAAATATACCGAAAATTTTCGCGAATGATACTATCACGGGCCAACGGTATCAAGTAAACATTTCGTTGCAAAATACATTGAATTTCGAATTAACGATAATATTTTGCTCGGATGAAAATTGATTCGCAAGATTTACACCTTTCGCGATTCGAAATTTCATCGAAACTTTCATACGATCCAGACGTTCGGCGTTAATAATCGTAACATTCATCGCTTGATAGAGCTTGATTTATGTTCGTTGGCGAATCGCACGTCCTGGAATAGAAAAGGGGACAATCTCGCGGCGACAGCTGCGATTCGAAGCCACGATCGTGAAATCTTTTTTCCAGTTGCGGTCGCGTGACGTTACTCCAAGCGTGAATTACCATTTCACGCGCGAGCCGCGTGAGAGTAGATTGAAAGATCAATGTGGAGACGGAGGTAACTCGAAACTCCGCGGTGTACGTTAAATCTCGAACGTCTCGTAGTTTCGTTGCGTGAGGTTATAGCGATAGCCGTTAATTATCGCTGTTTAACACATTATCCCCCCTGTCGGTTCACGCAAAGAAGTAACAAACATTTTTATACACTTTCGTACTGTTCCTTGTAGTTAAGTTCTAGGCAAAGGGCACATTGATTTCGAAATATTTCTTCTTTGTGCTCCGATGTAATATTAATTAAAATAACGGGGGAACGTTAGATTAGCTGCTGTTTTTAGTTTCACATTCGGTGCGCATGTTCTGCGGAACGAAAACGAAGAACATAATAAATCGAATTAAATAGACAGAAAGAATAATCGCCTGTAATAGTCGCATTCAGTACATGGAACACGTGCAGCCGTTGCAGCATCGCGAGCAGAAAGGAATGTTTAAAAAGGAAATTAATGTAATCGTCAAATAAAAGGGCTACTTCCAACAAGAGGACTGGATTAAGCTGAAACCGTATTTCCCTCAAAGTAAAGCGAAATTGAACTCTCCCTCGTACACACATCCTATTCACGTCTTGCTGAACCGTTAATCTGCTGCTCAACTTACTAATCTTCTTTCGCTTCAAAGCGGAAAATTCGCCGTAGTCATCGAAATAACACAGCCGAGCCTATTCATCTTGCCCGCCATCGTCTTCTACTTTCTAATCACAATCCGTTCGCTGTTCTCTTGCAATTTCCAACGTTGAATCGGTCGCGCTCGAGTTCTCGTACACGAGAGCTCGATACGTGCGGATTCAGTAAAGAAATTATAGAAACCTCTCGTGAAAAAGTTGCGAACGGAGAACCATTTCGACCCGTATTCCGTTGGTAACGATCACAGCTTTGCAACATTTCTTCGCGTCAAATTAAAAGGCCTTTTTCGCAATACCTTTCGATGATGGTAATTTCATCGTAAGGAACACGAACACGCCGCAAGGGATGAAAAATTGGGACGTCACGATGGTGTCCGTGCAAATGTACGATCCCTGCGCGCAAAAGGAAAGGGATTTGTCACGCGGAAACGCCGACGGTGCAAACAGCGAGTGTATATTGCAAAAATGCACGGGCAATATCTGGCCATTACAGCTATTGATGAAGTACTGCGAATCTGTCATCGGTGCGACGTGAAATATCGCTGGCGAGACTTGCCCAGAACTCTTTCATCGTATCCCGTACTCTTTTGTTAGGCGTAGAATGACGTCGTGCGTTGCACCAAAGGTTACAGAAGCTTCAATATTCACGAAGCAACATGGCGAAACCGGATGGCAATGTAACACACTCTTTGCGCTATTTACTTTCCACCCCCCTCGTTGATTTTTCGCTTTATACGGCGCTCATCCTTCTCTCATTAAACAATACCTCTGCCTCGTTCTGCCACGGACGCCCTGCCAACTAATACGCTAATATTTTTTTGTGGAAATTAGAACGATGCACGAGAACAATAGAAGGATTCGTTAGGTACATACACATGGAAATCATTGCCCCCGACAGATTGGCGATCCCATAGGCGAAGCAATTTAATCACTCCAAGTTAAATATGGCGACGAATTTACGTAATATTAATTCCGCAATGTGTATCTAAGCAGAAATATCCGTGCGTTTCTTTCCGAGATTATGTGCCGTTGCGTGTTATGTCCGAAACGATGATTGATCGCTTACGTAAAGTCGACCTGCTGTCCAGGCTACACCGATACGATATCGACAACGCGTTACCTCAACAAATTCCCATGGTCCGCGATCACTCGAGATCTCCTCTAATATCGATCAGCTCTTTCGACATACAACGCGATACACGAAGCGGGTGTAGTCCTGGTAAGTAGTCACGGTCAACGGTACAGCGATTTACGGTAAGCAAACTGCGAAACCGAGCCACGTAACAGACGCACAGCCGAGCGGTTCACCTGAATCGCGGCGACACGCGTCGCGTTTCTGTGAATGCTAGCAGGGGTGTGGATTTTTCATCGCCGTGAAAGCACCCACGAAACAATGTGACCGGTTGGGGTCGAAAGTTACGATAAGATGCAGGAAAGTTTCACGAAATCGGATTAAGAAAACAAATAACAGCTATCAGTTTGAAGGAAAGTTATGATACTGGTCGGACCGATTCATTATCAACAAGTTTATATAATTGCCGAAGTTTTAATCCGTCCGTTCGTTCCTCGTTTGTACCACGGACAGGATTGATCGGGCAAACGGCGATTGTAAAAGTTACCTACGGACAGGATTAAACTGAGGAAAGAGTCCGATTAGAATGTTGATCCCGAAGGACGATCGATGGTGACGGTTTTTTTTTTGTCGGCGAGTTCTATCGTGCCCCGACTACAAGATCGAAAGGAAAGGTCCTCGGCGGGGAGAGGGTTCGCTCGGGACGGGCGATAAGTTTTTGTGCGTTAATTTATGGCCCTTGCGAGGGTTCGAATAGGAGATGAGTTAGAAAATACGGAGGACGAATGACGTTCATAAATCTCGATTCGATGGGAACGGGGATGAAAGAATCTTTCACGGCGGCTCGGGCGTTGGGACGCGCGGTTACGCAATCACGCTTTTGTTTCATTTACTAGCCGCACGAAAGGGAAAACGGTAACGGCGAAGTAACAAGGTGGTAATTAATCCAATCTCTCTGGGGGTTGGTTGTCGTGGAAATTCTCCCCTCGCGGAGTGTAAACGCTCCGGCGAAATGAATATTCCGAGCGCTAAAACTACCAAGAGGATTTCATCAAAAAATTACAACGAACCGCCGGCGACGCGTACAGCAGTTTTCCAAGTTAGAAAAAAAAAATTTACCCGATCGGAACAACCGAGACGCAGAAACAACACCCCCACCTTCCCAAACCGCCGTTCCGTCGAAAGTACGAGCCAGACTTACTCCCCTCCCCGAATCTTAATTCCAATAATCAAGATCTCGAAGGGAATTTCCATCCCCGAGCGAAGCAACGCTGCCAAACAGCACCGCACCCTCCTCCTGTGCACGGTGTCTGCGGAACGAAAGGTACAAGCATCGCAAAACTAACAGGAAAGAAAGCCGCGCGGAAAGAAAGCGTGGGCTATTTCATGGGCATTCATTATACCATTAAACCGGCAGTATTCAAGCTTTCACTGGCCACTTGGGGCGATAACCAAAATTAGCCGGCACGCAGATGTGTTTACACGCGGACACCGTCGGTGGGGTGGCTATGGTGGAACGAGGTGGCCAAGGGGGTTCGCGGGGGGAGAGGAAGAAATAGCGCGTGGAACGTGGAACAATGCCAGGCGAGCTCGCGAGGATAAAGAGAAACTGCGATAGACAAACTAAGGGGGTGTAGAGAGGAACAGAGAAAGGCAGAGCGGTCGGATGCACAGTGGGGGTGAAAGCGTGTGCGTGGTACACAGAGGGCAGGAACACAAAAGGGGGGTAACGTCGACGAGGCCGTGCAAGGGGCAAAGCGGTTCACGGGGGTGGGTGCGCGAGGGTGGTTAGCTCGTAGGTGGTGGTGAAGATCAGGGTGGAAGGGAAAGGAGGAATAAATGGGGACCGACGCAGTCCTGTCGGGAGCGTCACAGCGGGCGGACGCTCACCACCGACGCTTCTCTCGCACGCCTCGCCTAGCCTCGCCTCGCTCCATTCTCTGTCCCTCCCTTGTCCGTTCGTTCTCTTAACCACCGTCTCGACGTCACCGTCCAGCAACAGACGAGTCGCGGGACGGACCGTCGGCCTCACCCTGTCGGTTATTTAGGATACGCGTGTCCGGTTCGAACGTCAAAGGACGCATCCTTTGCTATTGTTAGGGGTATCGCCTCGTGCGTCGTAATATTTTTGTTTTCCTTCATCCGGCTGCTTGTTTTCTTTTCGTCGTCCTTCCTTTTTCTCTCGCCCAGCTTTCCTTTTCTTCTCCCTCCGTCCCCGCCCCTCCGCGGTTCCTCCGCGCCTCTAACGCGCCACTTTTCTCGTCGTCGCTCCCATTGTTTTCCTTTTATCTCGTATTCTCGGTTACACGCCGCTCCACCCGTCCGACACGAAGTGATTTCGCGAGAAGGTGGCGAAATGCGCGGCCGAAACCGGTTCCGGTTGCCGCGCGACCGTCGTCGGATGTTATCAGTGAACCTGTGATACCGAGAACCAACAGTGCACGATCCTCGATGAGGGGAGCATCGAGGTGGATGTTGAAACGCCGGACCAGTGAACGCGACGAGACGGAGAAGAAGACGTCTGTGTTCCTCGGTGTCGTTTCATTCCCGTCTGTGCTCGAACTGTCGCGGTTTCGACACGCGGTCGTGCCATGGTGAGGCTCTTCGTTTACTTAGAAGGACCGGGCACACCATAGATCTCGACCGTCGATCACTGCCTTGGAGCTCGAGGTATCCCTTCCTCTCTAGATAGAGAATGATATAGTTCTGATAGGCGGGATCGAGGGAAGGATAGAAGTATGCGTGGTTCCCTGGGGAGTAAAGGGCTCGGGGCACACGGGACCCGCTACCCCCGAACGTGACAACTGTGATCGAGTTGGGGAACGGTAGGACGATGTATGGTTCGTCTGGATATTCCTCGTGCGTTCTATGAGACTCGATACAGGCGATGGAGCTGTCTCCGAAGGATTGAAGTTCGTAGTGATGGGGTTCACGATCGTTGGTAGTTGCCCTACGCGATCACTGACAGGGAAATGGCAGGGGTAATCGTTGGAACGAGTTTCAGTATAGAACAGTTTACTCCAATTTTCCTCGGGTTTTCTTATTCCTTTTGTGTTGTCCGACCGTTGTCACGGGGACGTCGTAAATCAAATGAATAATTTATCTTATTGCGAGATCGTTAAAAAATGGGGAATTGATGAGCATTGCGAACGACGATTTTCAACGATCGATCGAACGTTGTTTCCGCGACTAGCAGCGGCGATTGTTAATGAAATTTCACGATTCCGCTGTGCTACAACGATTAATTACACGTGGCAGGGTGAAAGTCAAGAGATTAATAATTGGAATCGGCGGTGCCGTTGGTGCCGCACGGAAATGCTTCCGCTCGGCGATGAAACTTTCTGTCCAAGAAATCGGTGATCGCGGGTCGCAATCAATTATTCTCAAGGACAGGTGCCGTTGATTCTGCCCGATTGAAACCTTGAAATGCGCACTGTGCACATCCGACGATATTAATGCATAGGGCGAAAGGATCTTTATTTTTGGATCTGACGACGAGAGTCAAGATCGCTCGTCCTCCGTTGAATAATTGATACGATTCACCCCGACGGAGTCGCCTAAATAACTAACAGTCATCAATTAGCTGGCATTTCAATTCGACGAGGTTCATTTCAATAATGCCAGCCGGAGTAGCGATCTTCTTGTGTTATTCATTTTTGCTTATTCCCCGCAGGAATTTACGTAATCTTTCCTTATTAATCGATAATGAATAAGTTAATTGCTGCCGATGCGAATTCCTGCTTTCCCTTAACGAAATTAATTTCCATCGGATTTCGACAGATTCAATTTATTTACCGAGTGTCCTCAGCCTTAAACTGTCCTGGCGAAAATTGAAAATTTCGACCCAATACATTTCTAACGACCTGTACAATCCGTAGTTTTAACAGTTCCAACGCGTAGTTATTATGCACAAAATATTCTACGTAAAGAACTTGGGCGCGCGAGGCTTCAACCATCTTAAATTAAATCACTTAACGGGCATAATGATCGTAGCGCCAAATTACAATCAAACGTTAGCCTCCGTCGTTGTCGATCTCCGCCACTGTCGTCGGTCCTGCGAACCGCATATAAACGATCTACTCAGTCACCAAACTAAGTCTTCACTTATTATACGTCTAGAAACAAGGAACGAAGTAATTCGATTGCCCGATCCAATTGATTCGAAGCGCAATCAAAGGAGGTCGATCATTTGAATTCGCCCCCCCCCCCGCGTCGCGCTGAATGAAACCCTCGAATCGCGATTTACGTGAAATCAAGACGCGCCGCGGCATTGCATTGCACAATTTAATTGCAGAATCGTAGCTAGCCTTCGGCGAAATTACGCTGCCTATGTCTGTGTGTGTGTCTGTCTGTGTGTGTCTGCCTGTGGAACAACGTGCCTCCGAGTTTATCGTACTTCAAGCTGGAACGGATTTAAGTAGAATCACCGCCATTGCTAATGGTCCGCGAGACGACGTTGGTTTCCTTTAGATCGATGTATCGGGGCGGCATCGACGTTAATGAAGCGAGCCATGAGAAACGATGTAAGCTCATTGCACTTCTGGTCGCGTGAAAGTATCGCGTTTTTCAATTTCCACATTTCAAACGGTTCCTGCGTAGCCGAGATGTTCGAATAATGAAAGTGGAATCAATATTATCGCTGTTGTTAAAGTGATGAGATAAAATGAGGACAATATAATTCAAAGAATGAGTTAAATAATTAAATGGAATTGAATGGTGGATTGTTAATTGGACGGATTTTTTTGTTTTTTGCATCGTGGAAACACTTGTTTCTTTATCACGCTGGTTATTATTGAGGTAAAATTGTGGTAGAGGGAGAAACGAATTTCGTTCAGACGTTAGGTATATTTTAATCTGACAGTGAGATGAAATTAATTTGTAACGTTTTTGTGTCCGTGTATTGTATTTCAACAGACAATTCCTAGAAACCAGTATGGAAATTTCCAAATTCCCTGAAAGTTTTAGTTAAATAAAATACCTTTGGAAACGATCTTGGAATTATATTGCGAAATATAATCAATGGTCGGACGTTTTAAAGATAGACTCGGCTTTTTTTAGTATTCTCCAATAGTCGTTCTGTGTCTATTGGCCCGGTGGTTTTTCCTTCGTTACTTAACTAGATTACAGAGAAATATGGGTGCTAGGCTTTTCCTTTTACTAGGAGATGCAATTCTTACTTAGTCGATTTTATACGCCAATTATACAGAAAGGGTATTGAGATACTTCTCATCTTACTTAAGCAATAAAGCTCAAGGCACAAATGCAGACCTTCATTAGTTTAATGAGTAGCGTCTTCTATTTCTACCGAAATCAGCTGAGTACTGATCCAGGTTTCACGAATTTTCAATTGTTAAACCTTCTCAAGGATCTTGTTACGACCAAAGTTAATCATCGTTTCGAGATCAAACCTTACAAAAGTACCAATTCTGAACGCGATAAAAGTAACGATCTTCGATAAAAGAAAAGTCTAAGCAAACATAAATTAAACATGTTTATTTCTAAATAAAAAAACGTCGTTCTGAATGATATTGAACACTAAGAACGCTAAATCACCCCAGGCATCTGTGCAAAAAGATGCCACACATTTTCAACGTACTAATTCGAAGTTACGACACAAGAAAGAGGAAACAATAAACACAACTACCCCGTTACATTATAATAAAAGGAAGTGGTCGCGTCTCGGGAAACACCACCGGCATCTTCTACCCGTTCGACCTTTATCCAATAAAATATTCGATTCTGAACCCACATCGAATCTCCCGTCGATTCTGAACTGCTCAAGCAGAAAAATATCATAAATATATCAACTCACGAAATGCCGGGTATTCACTGGTACACCTGTCATCCGCAAAAGTATACATTCCCACTTAAGCGCATTCGCTGAACTCACCGCGAAAGGTGCGCGACACTTCGAGAATCGCCAAATAACCAAGTGCAATACAACGAACAATTTCATTTCCTCTGTCGAATGTGCGAGCGTATGCTCAACCAGCTACACAAAAGAATTTTTCTCGCGTCACTTCGCGCACAGAAAGAAACAACGTACACCGTAATTAAACTCTGACTTTTTCCTACGGGTGTCCCCGGATTTTCTTCCGCCCCGACAGCACGGAAATTCCTAGTTCTTAAATACCGCGACCAATCCACCGAGGGAATAGAATGCGACTATGACACGTATTCGTAATACTCGCCGCTATCGTTCAATTTGTAAGGGTGGTCCCCACGACGCCTGCACGACGTCGCAGTGTGTCAATGAATTTTCGTCTTGTCATTGCGTTCTGAACGATAGAAGTTGCGGCGATTGAGAGGGGCATTAAAACGTAAAAAAAAGGAAACAAGAGAGGAAGGTGAAAGGATTGAAAAATTCGTTTCGACGATGCGTATCGAATTCACGAGCGTCCACATTGTTGCGGGGCCATATCTATGGACGCGAGCTGAACCAATAAAATTCGTACGACTGTTCAAAAATTCAGAAAGACGCTTTTTACGATCGGTCGATTGAAGGCAGTATCAATATCGGCGGCGTTTCGAACGACCGGCGAAAAATGGATCGTACCAAGTGTCATCTATTATTCCAGGCCGAGATTTCGTCACCGCGCTGTAAAATAGTATGTGCGGTGAAAAACGCTCGGAACAATTTCGCTGGACCACTATCTTCGTGAGCGAAAAATAATGAAAGAGACGAAAGGTTTTTTTTCTTTTTTCTTTTTCAGTGCTTTCCTTTTTCACTTTTACGAACGCACAGCGATTCATTCGTCCAGACACGATGATTGCAGATGCACTCAGTGGATTCATTTGGGAAATATGTTTATGGTTATTAATATTATTTGCTTATATTTTATAAGCAGTATAATTTCCTATTGTAGGAGATTTAAAAGATCTCTTCGCTTTCATTCACTTCAACGAAGCACTGTCGAAAAAGGAACGATGTACAACATTTCTTCTACCCAACTCACATTTTGTTAATCGAGTTCGCTTACGTCGGTCGAATAAATCGTCCGATAAACCTCGACAAGATAAAACATAATTCGTGGCAAACAGACTGCGACAACGAACATGTAATAAACGCAAATAATAATTTGCAGCGGAGGAATAACAAATTCCGTCGAGCTTGTTGCGATATAGTTTAGAATGAAAGAGGACCGAGCACTTAACCCTGGCACTCTTAAATTTTTTACTCCGTGACTATAGGTTTAAGGCCGTGCACCGAACTCGTCGTTCAACCCCATTTACTATATTTTCCTCTCGTACGCGTTGTCTCGATTCCTCGCGAACGTTTGCCTGTAAATTCCTCCGCTCGGTTCGACGAAACGAACATTTGCAAAGAAAACGGTGCTGCCCCCCGCACTGAATACGAATTCTCGAGTGCAAGAACAACGCTATTCTATTAATATTAATTACTTTAAAATGTCTGCACCTTAATATGCTTCGCGTTCCACCTGTTGTATCATCGAATCGCGAAATATCGGATCGTTTCCCATAAACCGTAACCGAACAGTTAACCATTTATCGCTTCATCCGCGATTCGATGGGGTTACTTTAAAAAAAAAAAAAAAATAAGAGAGAGGGAATATACACGGCTGTCATTCATTGCAGCTAAAAGATAATTTTCCGGGAGCGCAAATAACGATTCCCATATCGGTGTAAATTTTTCATCGCCCGTCAACGGCGGCTATACATTTGAATAGTGACTGCTGATAATCCAAGGGATACTACCATCGACGTTCGTGTGTGCCCCGGCATATGATGGAAAGCGTGCTCGATTGCATATGAAATGGAGAAGGACACAGCGAAAGGCAATTTGTGTTGGAGCCGCACAATTTTATCGCCCCATTATTAATGCAGGAGAAAATAATCACGGTCGAATGGAAATTCTGTTTTTACACGTTCTTCCGGAATGAATGCAGCGCGGACATTGATGAATGTGAATCGTCTATAAATAGTTATGGTCACTTAATCGGTGCTTCTTCGTGACTACTTTTGTATTAAACCTTTTGCTGTAACCGGAGTGCTTTGATTAATACGGTCTGCGGGTGCGAACATTTGGCTGCTCAAATTCAATAAATTTATTCATCCACGCCCAATGTAAGAAATAACAGGAGCGACGTAACGCTGTAGTTTTTTGTACGCGCACAAATGCTTTTTATGAGAATATAAAATTATATCATTAATTACAACATTTTTCATTCCGTCGTGTCTGGAATTAGAACGGGTATGAAATTCTTCGTCCAGAGTCTTAACAAAATATTGAGCGAACAAATTTTTGGAAGCTGAAGTATACACAGCAGTTTTATTGGTGATAAAAAAAATGTATACTTTCTATAGACATAGGCACCTCTTTTGTCTCAGTTTTGCCTGGCCATCAAAGGGTTGTAGGATCTCTGTTCTTTCGTATTTCTCGTTTATTCTCCGTTCTTTCTCCACTGCTGTATGTCTTTCTATGTTACTCGCCGTCGCAGCTAAAGGCCTCGTTGCATTTTATTATTTATTCTTTAAACAAACTTTGAAGTTAGTTAATTAACTCTATCAGATATTTCTGTGTTTTTCTTTCATTCTTTGTTGCGCCTTAAATACTTGGAAGGACTCGGGAGTTTGACCGAATTACCAGATTTCGTCCCAGTAATTTTTAAATATTTAATTAACTAATTGCCCGAGCACTCCGCTAAATTATTCTTTAGTTTAAGCGGGGCACCATCTGGGTGAAACTATTACGCTCCGTCCGGGCTCGCTTTTACAAGCCGACAAATTTTCCATCACATATCGACAGGCAATGTGCACCTTTGTGTTTCAACTGAATAAAACAAATGACACGAGATTAAAATGTTTAATCAGCGGAATAACACCAAGTATATCCCACGACATCACAGTTGTCCCTCCGCGAGCTTTCCTTCTCTCGATCCCGCGAAGACTTTCACGAAATTTCCCGCAATTTGCCCAAATTTCGTCAAAGGGAAGGGAACGCGGCCAATTCGCCGTCAAGCCTCGAGCCCGCCCCTAACGACGAAGTGACGTGCAATTTTCAGGCATCGAACGATCGCGGAACACCGACGAGGACGATGGACAAGAAAAGGTTTTCGTCTCGTGAGTGGAATCTCCGCGAGAGACCGCGATGCACGGTCGTGTGGTCTTGCGGTTCGGATCGATAAAATTCTAAAATATTAACGAGTATCGCGCCCGCGGGCCACGTTCGTGGCGAATCGAAGAGTGAACAAGCGCGGCTGGCATTGAAAGCCGGTCCGATAACCGTGCAGGGTGGAGGAGGGGCCCGGTGAAACGAATCGATATCATCGACATCGAGTGGGAATTCGCGATGCAGGAAGCGGAGTTTACAGGCTCGACGAAGATTGGCACGTCGACGATCGAAACGATTCGCGATCGTCTCAGGGGCGACGTCGTTTGTTAAACGGAAGTGTCGCTTCTGCGTTAAACAATTTTAATTCACGATTATCGCGAGGACAGAGGCGTAAAGGAGAGGTAGAACGAGGGAGATGGCATCGCGTGGATGAACGCTCGCGATGATGCGGAGTTGTTGAATGGGTCGAGGATACTGTGATTCTCGAGGGTTACGTCGATTCGAGGGTAAGATCGACGAGGAGGGTGTTCGTGTATCGTTTACGGGCGGCCGTGTCCGTTCGTTCGAGCGACGAACAGTGAGAGGACAGCCTTAAACATGAGTGAATCAGTGAGTCCTGATAGACGATTACACGCCGCGATGCAGCCGACGGAACGCGGTACGTTTAGTGAAGTGCACCCTGGCGATAAACAAACAGAGTTACTTCGTAACAGTGCCAGCGACATCCCGGCCTCGGCGGACCTGACTTGAGGAGGCAGAACAGATGTAAATGTCACTGAGAAGGTTGGTATCTGTGTAGAAGTTCGACGGGCGCAAGAATGCTTTCTGTTACATTGGTAACTTGGGGGAATAGAAACGATTCATTAAGCACAATCAGGATAAACGGAGACGCGTTTGGAATATACAACATTGACTTTCTTTCTTTTATTATTTAAAGTTCGATATGTAAGAAAGTATAGAATTCGATTTTCAAACAAACAGGCATGACTTTGAAGCGGAGGAAAGAAAAAGAATGACCCATAAGAAGGTTTTGTTTTCTATGACATCGTACCGAATGCTTTTCCTTTCTACAAGGAAAATTACTTTTTTTCTGATAATAAAACGCCAAAGCGATTTTGTTTATTGCGGAGGACGAAGTTAAGCCAGCTTTGTGTTTGAGATACTTGTAGGAAAGCTCTGAGGATTAGACATAAATTTTTCGCGGCGAAGTGAACTTTGCTGGAATCCTTTTTTGTTCTTGAAAATCTAAACGTGGCCAATAAAGGAGATCGGTTAAGTAACGAAAATCAGTTGGACAGATTTACAACTGTCGACGATTCTTCGATTCCCAAGAGGATCTAATATTTATCTTGGCTTAGCCCCGTTATTTTGGTCGAGCGTGGGCGCTTAACGCCAGAAAATAATATTTCTTTGTCCCGAGCTTGCGTTGATTTCTTATAAATATTTCTTGTGGTGCAACATTCTTTGCGAACAATACTTTAATATTACACATTGTACTTCCATATAATTGAGAAATTCTTGTTACTCAAAGCTCTTACACATTTCACTGCAAAAAGCGATTCGTGTAATGTCCCATTTTCACTCCGCTGCGAAGAAATTATTTCCGCCCCGGTGTCTCGTTTTTTAAAGATTCCGCAAGAGGGTGGTGATAAAGTGTGCCCTGAGATTTGTGGGACACGAAATTAGAAAGCTCGAAGGGAGGACAAATTTTACGGCGCTACGCTTCAGACATCTGAAACGGGGAATCAGTAACGAAATAATTAAAGGATCGAATTCTGTACGAATCGCAAGATTAACGTGACGGTGAATTAAAATTCACGACGATTGATGCAACACGCCTAGTTGCAAATTAAAATGGAACGAATCGAACGAAACGAGGAGAAATAGTTGCCTCTGGGGCTCGTCAGCAGGAACGAACCGCCCGGAAACCCCGTTTGTCTGAGATTTTTTCTATTTACAAAGACGAAGAAATTTCATCAAAAGGAATCGAATGGACGCGGAAAAAATAAAGGAACGACGTTCGAAATTGCTAGTGCCTGTACGTCCCTCCGTTTTCACCGTGTTTACCCAACTTTTCCGCTTGTCATTCCAGATTTTCCCCCCCTTTGCACTATCGTTCGCTTTCAGAACTGGAAAGTCCCTACCCGTTCCTCCGAGCAAACAGTTTTCCAAACTTGCTTATTACTGAAATTTGACGCACTTCTCGAAGCGCCCGGGCGAACTTGCGTGAAAACTTTGCACAGAAGCGAAATTCACGTACGTGCCATACAAATCGTGCCGCGAACAGAAATAACGTGCACAGGTATTGGAGAAAAAAAAAAGTTCCCGAAGTTTTACGAAGTCAACCTTCGTCAACCTTTCTGTAAATGTAAAAGAATTCGATTCCTGGGAAATTCATTTTGGATTCCGTCGAGTGCACGTGCACTTCAAATATTGATTTTACAGTGTGCTCGAACTAACTGGTTCTTCGAGTCCTTCGAAAGCGTCCACGTCCTTATATATTTCCATATGCACTTATCAAATACATCCCCTTTCTCTTAATCAACCGTCCACGACAGACGGACGCTACGATTCAATCGTAGCAGCGAATATTCCTAGCATTACGAATTTTTATCAAATTCGCCTATAACTAATTTCCAGTCGCATTAATCGTATACCAGTTTAAATTCGCCCCGCAAATATATCTGAGATTCCACTTTTCGAACGCGAAATCGGTATCGAATAAACAAACGAAATCTCGAAAATTTTCGTCGCACACGCGGAATATCGATTCCACAAATGACAAGACACTCGATACCCCGTCATCGTCCCCCATTCCACAAATTAAACGGAACAGAAACCGAATGTCACCTGTCTATTACAAACAAAAAATCGATTCGATTCATCAGCTCGACCGGGCAATTTGGCTGGCCTGTATCCCCCGGTTCCCTTTAATTCGCTGGTCCAGCGACAATCAGGCGTATCATCCGGAATTTCGTTCACGTCCGCGCGACTGTGGCCGAAAGGACGACGAATTCGGCCGTTAGTGGCACGAGGAGGAATCTTTCCGCGAGCGGTGCCAAGGCTCCCGTTAATTTGCGTCGAGGTTCCGACGCTGGCAGGCCTAAAAATCACCGAGTCCGGGCACGTCGCTAGCGTAGGCTCGCGAAAGGACGAAAGTTTCATGCATCGGCCAGCCGGCCGTACGGCAACTGGGACGTTTTATCATTTCGCTGCGACACCGGTGCTCGAGATGCGAACGGGGTCGCGGAAACAATGTCTACTCTTATCGACGAGCATCTCGCTGACGATAGTTTAGGGGGAAGTTCGCCAGCTTCCTTCCTTCTTTCCCTTCGCGTCCCCTCGACGCTGGGGCGAAAGTTCGCGACCGGTCGGGCTGATCTTCGTCGCACTTGGCCTTAGTTTAATACCTTCGATTTTAAGGGCACGTATTCTACTAGAATAACGTCGTAGACAAGAGTCGAGTGTGCGATCCATTGTTTGCCCGTGACTTCTCCCATGTGCCCCGTTCTGGATGATCCGTGAGTAAATCGATTGTTTTCATTCGCTGTGTTGGAATAGGGAGTTATTTGATTTTTTTTTTTATTGGTACATAGCTTTGTGTAACGTTTAACGTATCTCTAACGTTTTGCGGGACACTTTTACGACCAACCTGTACGTTGTATATTTCGGTAATTCATTAATGAATATCGCGTAGGAATGTGTTTAATGTTGTACAATTAATGCAGTAAGTCATGGATATGTATTATATTGCAATTAATTCGTTATCATCCGGTATTGTATTATTATAATTGTGTCCCCATTTTCAATGCGGTTTGCTCGTTTCCTTTGATGCATTCATTTGTGTCTGAGCAAAGATTATTATTATTATTATTTATGTATCGATTTGCGTGGGATTAATTCTCATGCAGAGAGTAATATTTTCCTGCTACAAGGTTCTTTCGATATTAATTTTTCTAACACCGTAACGCTGCTGCTTCGTACACTGACGCAGTTTCGTGCCATTTCCTTTGAAGTTTTGATTTCCCAGATATCCTTCCACCAGTTAATTCCCCATGGTCCTTGTTCTTCACGAAGCCAATAATTCGACGTATATTGCCGGGAATTAAGAAGGTCTATCCTGACATTTTTTTCATCAGGAAACTTTTTCAGTCGCATAGTCGTGGCACGTAGGAGGCCACGCCGATTCTCGTAGCTCTATCGATGAAATTTATACACGTACCGCAATTTTAATCGAACATGGCCGCATAAGTAAAATATCGTAAAGCACTGTTCGTCGGGGCACATTCCAATATCAATTGCGCAACTGTATTCCAATTCACTGCAAGCATTATCGAACAAAAGTTAAAGGTACAGGAGCGCGTACGGAAAGTCACGTACCAGCGCCAACAACACGAAAGCCACCCCCAAAAATGTTACACCTTCGCGAATCGAGACGGAAAAAAAGCACCGCGCAAATCGCCACGAACGGGCAGAAAGCACGACGACAAAACGAGGAGCCTCCGGTGCAAGTGCAATTAAGAGGGTTATCCTTCAGCCGGTCCAAGAGTCCGTGACGAATCGAGGACATTCATCGAGCATAATTCGCGTGGCGAACGCGCGATGAGGGCCACTTGTCGGTGCACCGGCTACAGCTGGCGGTGTTACCGCGATGAATAAAGGGGAAAAGGAAGAGGAGAGAAAAAAATGCTTCGCAGTCACACTGACTCCTTATTTACCTTTCCCGGCTGGCTCACTCCGGAGGCCAGCGGATCTCATTCGTATGCAGATCAGAGGTCGTGCCCCGGGACCGGCACAATGGCCGAGCTGGGACCGGCATTTGCCGTTCCTACGGCGGCCAGCTCGGCTGGGGAAAAAACGTCGACGCCGGAGGAACGGTCGGCGTAATGGTAATCCCTTATTTCGAACGGCGTGTGCAGCGGCCGAGCGCGAAGAAAAGAGCCTCGCGCCCTCGAAAGCGTGAAAAGCTGGCCGTGGATTACCCCGCGCCGGGGAGAACGCGAAACTCTCTGACTTTGGGGTCGGTTTCACGCTGTAATGCATCGAGAGTAATCGCCGAGGGGGAAGCAAAAAAATACGGCGCTTCCCGAGCTGATTTTACGCCCGGCCGAGAAATATTTATCGGCGCGAGACGCCGGAGAATATTTTTTACTCGGGGCTGCGGCGCGTTGGATGGCTCGATGATGAATGGTGGAGGCAGATGGAATAGGGGATGAAGTTCTTCCCTTGGTTTTAATTCGTGCGGAGTGGCGCGCTTAGGGATGATAATTCATCCTTATACATATTCAAGCGTTCTCTTGATTAATTGCTTGTTCTGAATGGAAGCGCGAGTAGACGGGGATTTGAAGCGACGTATGAATTTTTGTGGAATTTTGGCGTATTGTTGGTAGAGCTCTCTATTTCGCGGTTAATGAAGAGAGAGGATGGTAGGAACATAAATTATGGAGGCATGTATTCTTTTTACCATCAAACTATTTTTTTGATTACATAAATCTCGGATAATCTAGGATTCTTGGTTTATTCTTTATCGCGGTTAAGGGAAGAATAAGAATAAGACGGTGAACGGAATTTGTCTGACGGGTACGGGAAATTTCCGGAGCATTAATCTTTCATTGATCTTTAGAGAAGTTCCTCGTTACCCCATAAACAGTGTTCCTCACAGAGAGGCTGTGCCATTAAAGTTCAGAAGTTTCTTCCTGTTCGCTCGTTACACCACTCACGGTAAGTGAATGGAATTTAATTAATGCGGAAATGACAGAGCGCCCTTTGAAATGCGTTATCCCGAAAAAAGAAAGCTAGACGAACGTCAAATGCGCTTGATTAAGCTCATTTTCGTCGAGGAAGACCGGGGACCACTCGTCTTAATGAGGCTGCAGCTGCAAACAATTGTGCGGCAGTCAAAAGATTACAATAATTAAATCCTTTCCTTTGTGCACGGCTTCGTAAAAGTGAGACTGCCGTGGGGTTTGTTTCCTGTTTCTTTCGCCTTTTTTTTTCTTCCAAACAACTCGGAGTACTTAGTTCGAATCGAATTTCCTCGATGCTCCATCCCCGTAATTTCGGAACGAACAAGAAAGTTTGCCTTTGAAGAAAATTGCACCTTCAGCCTTTGAATTAAAAAGAAAAATGAAAACAGCGATTGTGTTTCATTGCGCGCAACAAGAACAGTAATTGAATTAACCTCTATAAGCTCTATGAGATATCACCTGTTGCGAATTAAAAACAATTGGAATTATTACCGCAGTAAGGGTTTTTAAACACACCCAGAGACCTACCAAACAAACAAAATAATTGAATCCTCAACTCTGCCTGATCCGGATTCCGCTGTAATTTCTAAAATGTATCAACCAACGAATCAAGCGAATCTACTGCAAAGAAAACAAAACCCACTCAAAAATCTATTTCAGGCCTCGGCCATCAGAAACAATAGTTTCCCCTTTACAAAGACCTCCTTTGTGTTTTCTTGTCTTCTCCTTTCAGGGCACCTTATTCTCTATTTGAACGACAAACACCCGCAATTCCATTGACAAGCATACCGCACTTTACGAAACTCCGTGAATGAACTGAGAAATGAATAAAGATCTTCCCCCAATTTTCCCTTTCTCAAAGTTGTTTGTCTTAAAAGAATTATATTCTCTATAAGAAGCATTCGTAGATTTGTTATTCGCGTGAAATTATACATATCTCGTGTTCCAAACTTAATGCAAAGAAAATATAACAAAACGCGCGTCTTGAGTGAAAAATGGAATGAGAGAGGATTGATCGTTTGACGAACCGCAGGTAATTCTAAGCCACACCTTGGCGAGTCCCTCGGGCTAACCTTGGTTTTAATTGGCCGCGGCTCATCATTAAGACGATTTCCTGAGATCGCGGATTACCTCATCGCCGCTGCGCTGAGCAAACTTAATTAACTCGCGAGCAACTCAATGACTTCGCGTGAAAAGCACGGACGGTTAAAGAAAAAATTGTACAAAAATTTCGTCACACGGAGAAATAAATTACAATGCCATAATGGAATGAAGAGAAAAGAAATTTCTACGCAAACCAAACTTTCGTACATCCATATTCAGTGACAAATCTACAGACGATATATTACCACAGAAACGGGGAGAAAAGAAGGAATAAGCAAGATATATTCTTTCCTAGTCTTATTTATAGATAGGTTCATCGATTCTGCTCTTATCCCTATAGTTCCTAGAATCGTATCTGATTCCACGTACATCCTCCCAGCGGGGAACAACCAAGGATAAATACAACAAATATTCTTACCGTTGCGTCGTCCACTTAAGAACGCATTATGCGACGTCATATCCAGATCAGGCGAAGAAAAACGGACCATTATACACGTGAATCGCGGGAAATATCGAACAGCGTAGAAGAAATGTGGCCCTTATTCATCGTTATTATTTCTCACGATCGAGGGCCAATGATAACGCTACCGCGTTTCCCTTTTCCTGGACCTGAACCGCGGGTCCGTTAAATATTTTAAGAGATTCGAGTATGATAAAGCAATCGCAGGCGAAATGATAATAGTGAAGCTCGAGGGACGAGGTGGTCCACAAACCAGATCGATCTTTCCATTTATTAAAGTATTCGAAGCAAAAATAATACACTAACAAACAGTGCACTGTTTTATTGTACATTCTGAGGTCGCTCGCCGACTGATATTTTTGTTATTCAGAGTAAAGGTGAAGCAAAAAAAAATTCTTATTACACATTCGTAAAAAACGGAGTACTGCTGCCTCGGACTGAAAGGACGACGGCTTTGAAATATGCCTCAATGTCGCACTACCAAAAGGGGCAGGTGAAAAACGGTAGGTCGCATTGACATAAAAGTCGGGAAAGAAAATCGTAATTTGAAAGGTAGATACGAACTAGCAGGGCTGATTGGCAAAGAAAGGGGGGAGGGAAAGTTGAAAAGTTCTTTCCGTTTCGTTCGCGTGTCGACTGGGCGTAATGCTTGCCACTGTTGCATGTTAACGAGCGGCCGTGCTACGACTAACGAGAAAGCAATCGGCCAAGTCGATCATTGGATTATTAACCGTATTAATCTTAGAAGTTGTAATTGCACGCGTTAACCCAGCAGACTGGAACGTCGAAACGGTGTCCACGGTGCACGCTACGTTCCGGAACATAATCGGACGCACGTGAAATGTAACGGAACTTTGTTTGGCGTGTCGCGAACGTATCAGAACCGTTAAGTGGCTCTAGACTTTGTTGCGCGATATTGTGATTGGAACTCGTAATTGTTTTGGTAAATGGAAGTCGGTATACGTATATCGAGGAACGTGCCGCCTACACAATAATGTAGTACTACGCAAGATACTCTACGTTCTACATTAACAGAAACCAGAAATGAATTTGCATTTAGTAGCAAAATTTATAACGAAAGATGACTTAAATAAACAGGATATTCATCTCGCGAAGAAAGGGAAGTAAAAAGGAAAAAGGGGATTATTCCACGGAATTCAAGGGGAGGGGTAGCAACCGCGATCGGCAGAAGCACGTAGACGCGAGAGGTGGTCGCAACGTGGCATTCCACGAGCCGACCACACTCCGAACCGCGATGAAAACAAAACGAAAGACTACTCGTAAGAATACGATGGCCGGAAAAGCTGGCCGGGTGATTGCATTGTCGTGTTCTCAGTTCGTAAGCAATAACTCGTGCTCTGAGCTAGTGACCTAAATCTCGCGGCAAGAGACAGGACGAAAGCAGCAGACGATGGGGATAAATGGACGGCGCAGGTTCGGTGAATGGACACTTTTGATGACCTGGGAGTTGCTAAATTTCCATTGTTTTATCGCGACACCGTCGGGCCAACATCAATGTCACTGCATCTTATTGTGCGAGCACCTTTAGAACTTCTAAATGTAATAATTGCGTGGAAATTGTACGGTAAAATTTCGAGAGAACAGCGCAGTTAAAATGAGTAATAATGCTTGTGCAGTAATTTGCTCGTTAAATGGAAAAAAATATTATCGGAAGTAGAAGTACCCTAAAACAAGTTAGATCGGCCTATTGGCGACGGCTGGCCATGACCGATCTATACTACTTGCACCGTTCCGCCACACCTTGCCGTTCGTTGTAAAAATGGATTTCACGAAGTTTCTCGTGCACTTCGCGTAGCAATTCAGTTGATCATTGTTGCTAGTTCGTAATTGTGCACCGTGAATTAAATTATTTGCAAAACGATTCTCCGTTGTACGCGGAACATTGATTGAAAGAAAATGTATATAATGAATGGTGATGTGTACTAGTCGAGCCCCTAGTTTATTTACGGGTACATCAGGTAAGCTAATAAGTTAAATTCGTAACGATGCTTCCATGTTCCAATTTTATTGTAATGCGATAACGATTACGAGCGGAGTTAGCGTTCTGTAATATTCGCTGCTAAATCGTGCGAAATTTTTGGAAATAGAGAATGTTAATGATCGTCCTAAATCAAGTTACTTCACGCATTAGATGTTACAATTAAATTTAACCAGACCATACTGCACGCTAATTAAATTTCACTGAGTTTCAAATTGAAATAACTACTGGGGCTGTGCAACAAACACAGGGCGACAGAAACATTTGTATTTTACAATAAATAAGTAATGGAACAGATTAATTAAAGTGTCCCATTTAATTTGCCAAATTATTTTCCGGTTTCCCTTCTTATTAATTACGGCATCCCTCCTGAAACTCTTACCAATAACACAATACGATAAATTTTCCGCTCTGTGGCTCGCAACAGGGATGCCATAAATTCTGCCCAACCCCCGTTATCCCCTACACACGATATTAAGAAACTTACGACGAAAATTAGAACGATTTCCGTGCAATTAATTCCGTGAAATAACGAAGTGAATTAGCGATTTCTGGGAACTGCTTATGGTGGAATTCTCTTGAAACTTGGTACGTTTCCGGTTGAACCACGAAACCACATCAGGTCGACACTATATGCGTAATTAACGAAACTCAACGAACCGCGAAACGATTACCTAGTCTATTCGGTCTTCTACTGTATTAGCGTTATGAAGTATAAACGAAACAACGTTGCTCGATATAAATTCGAAGTTGTTAATTTTTCCTCCGTTGTTCAATTTATAGTGTAGTAATGCGAAGCGCCCAACGACCGGGCATGGGTCGTCTTTCACCGGGCTACCTGGAACACTTCTGGTCTGCTGGCGTTCAACGATGGCCTGCGGACCCGTGTCCCCTGTTTCTATGTTTTAAGGATATGAATGAGAGAGAGAGAGAGAGAGAGAGAGAGAGACTGAAAACGAGTGGATGTATGAATGGTAATAGGTAGTGTAGAGTTAACAACGAAGGAGTGTAGATTGAGCAGCGAAGGAGTGTAGATCGCGGAGTAGATTGAACAGCAGAGTAGTGTAGAACAGCGTAGAATAGAATAGAGTAACAGAGTGTAGACTAGTGTAGAAACTGTTTAATAAATATACATATATATATCTGTTACCAATCGTTCTGCACTTGCACCGGCTTAATTTCTCCTAAAACTTCCAATCCCACAATAGGAAAGTAGTCGAATTTTGGGTGAACACATTTTTTCACAATTTTTCACATAGAATTTCGTGATTTCTCGAAATTACATAGCGGTCACATTAAGGTATGCAAATTAAAGGAGAAAATTGTGATCAATAGCTAAGCTTGGAAGGAACTTAAGTTAAGGAGCCGCTACAAGCTCGAAGGAAGCAGTAAATATATCCGAGAAATTCGCGGCCACGATTAATGGTCGATTCTTAATAAAGTTTCCTCAATAATTGAAGTTGCCCGAGCAGCCTGGAAGCATAAAATGTTTATCGTATAACAAAGGTGACGCCCAATCACACGACGAAAATCAAAATGGGGGGGAGTGAATTTAATATCGTCGCCTGTACGTCGACGACGTTTCGTCGTCGGCGCTGGATTTACAGCGTTTATCTGGACTTCGTCTTTTATTGCCTATACGCCAGAAGTGGGACGGGAATTTCGGTCAGGGAAGAAGTTGTGAAACTGTTCGAGTAGAGTCGATAAATGGCCGGCATATTTGTAGTCGCGATTGACTTAATATTGTTATGGCGAAATTTACGAGACCTTTCCTTTGTTCGAGCTTCTGTAATGCGTTTTGCGACCCTTGGTGAACGCTGGATGGGAACGAATTCACGAACATTTCTTTTTCCCCGTGCGAGGAAACACTTGTGACATTTCATCCAATTTCTGGGACAAAAGGTTTCCATAAGGTATCTACAAAATTCAACGCGCAAGCCCTACAACTAAATTACTTGTCAATTCACGAGGAATTTTCAAAAATTTCCCAAGTAATTACTACGAAAGCAAAAATCAATGGGAGCTGTGCCACGAGTGTATCGAATTATATCCCCTGTAACAAAATGGATCGAACGTTTACGAATCGGCCAGATTTCGTAAACGCCGCGTTACAGGCAACATTTAGAAGTAGCCCACGGACGAAACTCGACCAAACGTTTGTTACCAATATTGACATGCCTGGTGAATCGAGGCGGATCAATTATGCGAGAAACGACAGCGTTAAATCGATCGAGAGTCGGGGCAACAAGCGGCCGAGCAGCTTCGACTTCACGTAACAACAGAAACCACGACATCCCCGTGGTAGCATGAAAGCGAATGGTCCAAGAATATCGGGACGGGTGACATGAAAGTTAAGCAGCGAGAAACTACGCTCAAACGACATCCCAGTGTCGCCATTGTCTCGGACGTGGCGCGAAAGAGGGTTTGCTGGTTCCAGAAAGAAAACTGGCTCCATTGAGGGTCATAAGGCGTGAAGCTTGAAATGCCGAGGGCCAGTGATAAAATATAAGGGAAGCGTTTTAGAGGGGCACTCGAGGCTTTTACTCGTCTGTGTAAATTTAAATAAATTCACCTCGTGGAGCAAGGCGAAGAAGCGGAGAAGAATCGACGAAAATAAGGAATGCTTATGAAATGGTTGCTGAAAGTGTTCGTTAATTCTCCTACTTGGTCGCAACAATGTTTGAAGCCTTAAAGACACCGGTCAGTATTTAAAAAAACGAGCAGATATCGATCTAATAATTACACGAACAGAGGTGTTCGAGCAATTCCTAGTATAATCAGTACTACAATTATAAAAAAGAAACATTTCATTTCGATTCTTATTTTCGCTGTAATTTATCGTAGTATTTCATTGCAACATTTCTCGTCGCAACTTCGATGTTGCAAAATTAATTTTCACGTACAACACGTTCGTAACTGAATCGATTCTTATCAATTCGCTCGCGCAGCGCGATACGTTTCCCCGCATGTCAGACGGTTAATTGATCGCCAACGAATTTCTACCGTACGCGTAGCCGGTCGTTTCAACATAAAGGGCGAAAATCTCGAAGCACCTGCTCGACGAAACTCGCCTCCAACCCCTCGATCTTTCTCCAATTCGTGGTCCAGCCGGCCAGAAACTTCGGAACACGAATCGTCGTTTGCATCGATACACACCAAAGGCCGAATCAGTGCGCTCGGCACGGATACGCGGACGCGGACGACGAAATCGATTCCACCTTCGCGTTCCGAAACACGGCCGATTCCTTTGCCCCCGTTCGAGGGGAGGGCACGGGCCAAAGATCGGCTTCGATCGATAAGGGGGGCAGCAACGTTCGGGAATCGTTCGATAAGTCTCGTCGAACGGGAAACGCCATTCACCAGGCGGGATTTAAAATCAGCTGGCCGCACGTGATCAGCCTTCACGCGCCCCGGCTGGAATTTAATTAAGCGCTCGTGGCGAATAATCGCGTATCGATCCGACCAGCTGTGAAATCGTTCCCCTTCTATGGCTTGGCGATCGCCGGACTTGCCATTGACGCGCAGTTATTTCGAATTACGTCAAGCCCGATCAATCGGAGCACGTTGTTTTACTGCTGGATGTCCCTGTGAGCCCTTGCGAAGCGCAACAACGTGTGGTGGATCTTTTATACGCGCGCGATGCTCCACGAGCGAGGAGTAAAGGTACAGATAACGAAAGAGGGTTAGCTGTATGACGTTCTGGATATCTCTCGTTGAAACTTGTAATAGGTTTTGTAGATTGGGCTTGTCGCTTCACTCGGGATTCGAGTTCTATTATGTCAACCGTGATGTTGCTTTAGGACTCTATGGAAAGCATTCTCTGTGAAGTCTGCTTTAGGATAGCAGCTGGAACGTGTCGCATTCGGTAATTGCGATTGAAAACTATTAGAATTCGTGCATTCATTGAACAGCGTTGGGGAATATTTGTTACGACAGTGTAAATCATTTTCGTTCGCGAGCAATTGGCGTCGAATTGAAATATTATAAATATTATAAATATTAATGCGTCCATGTTTCGCGATGGAAATTGTTTATCCCCTGTTCTTTTTCAGACTTAAATATGTTACCCGTGAAAAACGCTGAAACAGGGACAATTCGTCGTTGAAATTTTCCAATAAGGAGCTCGCGAAACTTCAAATTTACACTAGCTGCGGGCAGACGGGTGTCACGAAACTTGGAAGTGAGCAACGAGATTGCGGATTCCAGGAAATGTACTGAAAATTATACGAAATTCTATATACAATCTTCGCAATGCCCGCTGGTTGTCGCGGAGCAGTAAATTCGACGCGAAACCCCAATTTCGTCAGACATGTATACCTTTAATCTTGGTATCAATGAGGGACTGATCAGACCACCCCTAAAAGATCCCCGACGATTTCCCCGCGGCAGCAAGTCGAAAATCGTCAGGGGTGATTTTAAGGTGCCAACTTTATCGAAAATACAAGTTCAAGATTATCTTAGCCAATCAAGAGTTAGATTAAGGATGATGTAGTCTCTTGGGGCGGTTTCCATGACTACCACCCCTCATTTCTGTATCGTGCTTTCTGTCCTTTCCCAATAATACGACCCATCTTACCTACCACCCCCGACTCCTTGGCGAAATGTCACAGGGTTGGTTGTCGCAAAATTGCCTACCCAGTATTGTATAATCGCGGGGTATAATTATCTCGTCGCCTTGGCTCTCACTTTAATGTCCGTTTCCTGTTGGAATCGACATATCGCTGAATATCGACATCGGCCACAACTGAACGAAAGTTGGTGACACTTATTTCCTGGATGTAATGGTAGCCTTTATGCGACAAATAGGGTTGCTTCGACTGAACCTTGAACTTCTGCTGTAAGCCACATTAATACTCCACGAATATTCGTGTATACGCCACGAGCAAAGATTGTACGCGATAAAACTGCTGATACGCCGAAACGAGACAGGCATTTGCACATGGTGAGGCAATTACGAGAAATATTGTAAATGATAAAAGAATTCCGCATTTAATAACTAAAAGTACCGACGTGGCTCTTGTTACGCTGAAATATTATAATTACGTTCCTAAAGTACGAGATTATTACCGAATACAACTCCACGTTACGTGGTTCACCTTTGTTACTGGATAATTATTATTCCGTCGCGAATTTACTCGCAGGACAAAGCTTTCCACCGAATAATTTAATGCTTGTCATCAGACTAATTCCTAATTCGATACGAACAAGAATATATAAAAATCCCCCATTTCTCAATATTTTGCAATCGTATAATGCTCTTGCATACTTCCATTGCTACAGCGTGTTCCACTTACAACCGTCACGTGCAACGAAAACAGTACGAATGGAAAGTAATTTTCCATCGCCCCCTGTAACCATCGAGATTGCGACAGTATCGTTCAGTGTACCGCGATTGTTCAGCAAAACAATTACTCGTCTTTCCCGTAAAAAGTTTTAACGGAACTCGATAATACCGGGATTCGAAGTTATGATTTAGCAGCCAGACTGTAATTGAAGCGCACGAAAATGAACGGAGCAGCTTGATATTCTTGAAGTTAAATGAAGTTGACTATAATGGGGTCGTTGCAGTTGCAGCTGCATCTTCTGCTCATTAACGAAAAAGTGCCGGGGGTGGGGCGGATATGGTCACAAAGGGGCTGAAGCGTTTAAGAGCTTCTGCTGCGCTGCTTTCGGTATGAAAATTCATCACCAGGAATTAGGTTTTTTAGCTCCGCGGGCTGCACGTTCAGCTTGGATTACTCGTGAAGCGCGGGTAGCATTGTGGCAACACGAATTCGGAATTGCTACATTTCAGTGTGTACTTCAACGTTTATTTCCGCATTCTCCACCACTTGTTCATTTCTCCCGTGCCTTTTCACCGCGTCACCTTTTAAAGCGGCTACTGGAAATGTAATTTTCCCTCGATTTTGTGTTCCCCAATTTCATTCGTTTTTTATCATATCTCTGGAACCCCGTATTTCGTTCACAGGGGTGGGCTGTGCACTTTTTTCCTGTCTCTTCCCTTGTGCGTTTCAAACGTATGGCGTGCACGCTCGTTGTCTTTTTTGGGGGGAGGGTAATTCTACTTTTTTTTTTATTGCGACTCGCGTAGCCGTATATCTTTTCAACCCCCGATTTTATTTATGGTTCCATGCCGTTCATCTGTATTATTTCGCTATCTTTTATTGCTGTATCATGTTGTACGAGTGCTTTTTGTGCGGGCCTCCCTTTTGTTCCCGCACGATCACCCCAGTCGCGGTGTATATTTCCGTTCCTCCTTTTTTTCCTCCCCTCTCCTCCATTGAATAATATTGCACTTACACTTATCCTGAGATATACTGGTTTATCCACGTATGTACGTGCGTTATTCTTCATTCGCAATCTCTACTGGACAGCACCGTCCTCAAACTCTACGCGTGGTCTGCAATAAATTTTCCACCCCCCTCACCCCGTATGTTCGGACAACCAGATATTCCACTTCTCGAATGCCGTTTCATACTCGCGGCGAACCGCGGCAAACTCTACGGGGGATCCCGAAAATTCGCGAAAAACCGTGCAATCTGGGAGCCCAGCACGTTAATCACAGAAAGCACCCGATGTGCTTAATATATATACTTCCAAAATGATACATTTTCCGATTCCAGGTGTATTAAACGTACAGCGGTGGCATCCACCCTTCGCGCCACATGAGCGATCCGCACCTTTAAATCTCTCTATTCTTCATTCTCCATTTGCTTTCGCACAATGGTCCCCCCGTGTTTTCCACCTCCCTTTCACATATTTTCCTTTTTTTTTTTTTTTTGCCACGACGTACATTTCGCCGCCGTCTTTCCACACGTGTACATGTATCCAAGGCCGAGTTTTCAGATTGTACTTCTATTTCCGCCGCGCGTTTCCGCCCTCACTCGCAGCGCACTTCCCACGAAATTTTTCCGCTTCGCGGATCCTGATTCAATATGAATTTCATTTCCCCTCTCTGCGCGCCTCTGAAATCGTTTCAACGCGCTCGTGATTTCCGTGTAATCGTATGTAACGATTGAGTAAAGTTCCCGTAGGTGAATTTAGCACGTGCAAATAAAATTTTCCTCATTCTTTCCGTTCAATCATTTTATTAAAGCGAACAGACGTCACGCCGTCGCTGTTGTTCTTTGTCATTCCTCAGTGGCGCGCAATTTTCTTCAATTATGTCGCACTAATCGGCGTGTCGTTGCAGCGGTGCAATTTACCGCACTGGCACCCTTTGTTGTTCGATTTCGTTATCTTGAATGATAAATGAATGACGCGTTTCCGCCTTCTGTATTGTCCAACGAAATATCCTTCGTGCGCACGCTGTCACGCGCTATTAAAAGCGCAACGACAACTTTCACGTCGCGCGAAATTTCCCAGAAATTTCGCTGTTTCGCCCGCCGTTCGCGACAGAGGTGCGGCTAAGCGCCGTCGAATTTCCACGGATTCCTTTTACGGTTTCGTTTGCTTGGGCAACGAATAGAATGCCGCACGGCGAAGGAATCCAGGCTGAAAAAGCATTCGAGAGAATTTCCTGCGAGCGAGGGATCTTTTGAGATGCGCGTTCTATAAAAACGGCGATAAACTTTTCGTTTTCTAGATTGTCTAGAATATTTCTGAGCGAAGACACGTCCGGAAAACTGTATCCTCCCGTCGAGTCATTGGCTCTGACTCGGAATGCTGCTTCTGTCACCACGCAATAAACACAATCGATTTCTGCCAATCGAGATTCCACGAGACGCACATGGCGACACCGATCGTCGTCGTCCCCTTGACCGGATTTCCCTAAGTTTCCAGTCGAGAAACACACGTCGAGCTCCGCGCTCGAATAGTCTCTTTATTTTCATTCCTACGAAAGCCACCGTTTCGACGGTTCAACTCTATAACCCTTTAAGCTCGTTTAAGCTAACTTGCTCCCACCTTAAATAATGACGAAAGTATTTATGCGAGTCCGACGTATGCAACAACAGCTTCTTGGTTCTACTTGCCTCTGCTGACAAGTTGTTAAAATCGGGAACGACGCACGTTTCGTATCGATAAGAATAAAGAAAAGGCGATAACAGGCGCGTTCCTTATGGCCACTTGATGTTTTACTGACACCTGACTGCGCAAATTCGGTGGATGTCCTCATTCGTATGAATGATCGCTTTATTGGGCAATAAGACGAGACGATGAAGCAGGAAATATGAACGCTTCTCGAATTGAACAAACTGTGACCTACAATTCAGGTGTCTTTAAATTTCACATATTGATATACCAATTGGCTGTTAGTAAGCTTCGTGAGAGGAATTTCGTAGTATCCATTCTGGGGCGCAGCAAGTATTCCAACATATCCAGTGGATCACTCACGAATGATATGGGAATAAATATTTATAAAATACATAACTAAAATTCGTTCATTCATTTACAGCATTCCGCAAGATTCATCGCGATTTTACCCAACAACTCTCAAATATATAATGATTTTATGATGCGTTAGAAAGTTGAAAAACCTTGCATTATTATTTTGCGTATAATGATTATGGATTTGCATGTCAAAGCGTAGTCAATAATCTACTTGGTGCCCGAGGCGACGAAAGTATGCAGACCTGAATAAAATGATCAAAGAAAACTCGATCCTAATATTACAATCAATTTGAATCTCCTCTCGTTTCTCCCAGGCTGCACCCTTACTGGGCTTCATATTGCCCCCAAAGCTGACATTCTTCCTCGCCTATCTTAAACGGTTCCTGGCTCGCGTATACGTAACACGCTTAATATTCGATTGTCACACGTTCGCACGTTCCTTCCGAACCACCGCTACTTTATTCCCCCCATTCGAAGGAACGGTCGCGTCGTGGCATTAGCCTAGAAAAGCTCCGTTCGGTTTGACGGCGCCCTCCCTTTCGACTCGATCCTCGTTTCCACGAGACATTATATCCGACGTCGAATTGACGCGTCGAATCCTTTTCTTGCAACGCTTCCGCCCCATTTGTCAGGATCTCCAGGCTGCGTCCAAACCGGTACGTTCGAAGCGCCGTTGCGTCGTTGCAAAATTAATTAAAAATGAATTGAACGATAAATAATCTGACCCCTCCAAAAGAAACAATTTAATCCACAGAATAACCCGTACAAACTTATGCCGACCACGAGCTAAACGTAAGAAAACAACGTATCAAGCGCAGGCGCTTAATTTTCTTCAAACGGGCCATTGCCAACCACCGAAACCATCGCACCACTTAATCCCACTGCTAATACCTTTCCCAAGCCGAGGCCCGACCCAAAGAGAGACAATCTACGGTTACCACCGTCTACGTTCAACATCCCTGAAACAGATTAGTCCCGTTGTTATCACGTTGCCCGTCGATTGTTCCAGCTACGGAAGCCAGTGTCGACACTCTCGATCCCGGGAGCGATGAAGACAAGCGGCGGCGTGGCCGGCGGGGGCGTCGTCGGTGGCATCGCGGGTGGCGGAGGTGCCGGTTGCGGCAGCGGTGGTGCTCCTGTGACCGGCGAGGACGCCGGTATCGCCCTGGTCGGCGTCCACTCGGAGTTCCCACGTTACGTGGAGGACCGCGTGTCGGCCGCCGGTGTCCAGTTGAAGGGCCCATCGGGCAGCATTGGGCCGGGTTCGAAGCACAAACCGAACGTCGGCTACCGGCTGGGGAGACGAAAGGCCCTGTTCGAGAAGCGGAAACGCATCAGCGACTACGCGCTCGTCATGGGGATGTTCGGCATCATCGTGATGGTCATTGAGAACGAACTGTCCAGCGCGGGTGTCTACACCAAGGTGAGTCGAGGATATTTGTTTTTCTCGTCGACATTGAACCTGCTGATAATTTGTGTGCGTACATATTTATGTTTGTGTATAGAGTAGATGCGCATTTGTGCTGTTGTTTCTCTGTATTTTGTTGGTTTCGCGGGGGCAGGTGCTTTGTCAGGGCTACGTGAACGTTAGTGATAAAGGTTTGCTTCGTAGCGTCTCGACGCTGGCCGAGTAGTGAGTAATCGCGTACTCGTGCTTGGCCGTGGGGAGAATGTAAATATTGGTGGTACCGGCTGAGAAAATTATATATTATAGTTAATGTTGGACAAAGCGATGACGATAACGATGGCAGTTGCGTTTTTATTGTAACCTCTGTCGTATGTAACGTACTATTAAATGGGGAAGAAAGTTTGTGTGCAGGTGGGACAAGAATAAGGTACACGCGGTGACGTAGGAAAAATGTTTTAATGAAATGGATTTCGTTGGTATTAAATTCGAGATTACGCGGAGGAATATTTTAAGAGCGGTGGAAATTGTTAAGGTAATGAGGAGGCGGATGAAATGGTAATGCGAGTATGGCGGACTTGTATCTTTCATTGTTGCACGGTAATTAACGAAAATAACTGAAGCAATCAGGTTACTATTCTAATGTAAAACGTTATTATAATTTGTACGTCAAACTACAAAATAATTCAATGTACGTATAATAGGATGAACCAAAGTTTTATCACGAAGAAGTTTAATACCGCGGTTGCTTATATCAATTTAATGAAAATTATTAAATTTCCCTGAATACTTTGCATCCCTACGCTGCCTTATAGTTCGATGACATTTTATTAAAGAAACCCTAACCAAAGCGTGTCTCCCGTAATGCCCAAAGGCGATGCCAGAAAGACCCTTCCAAGCAATATTCCGCGCCGAATTTCGTTTGCTCGAATAAGCAGTCGCGCAACAAATTTTGCGAACACCTCGAAAACTTTCTAAGTGTTAAATTTCCCCGAATACTTAACATAATAGCACAGCTGAGCGCAGCGCGCGCCAACGCCCCGGCAGGATGCTTCCACGTCCCATAATTTGAAATTTCATGGAGCTCAACAGGACTGGCAACTTTTGAATCGATTCAACCGACCAACTTCCCCATCAGTTTATCTCGTTACTCCAGCGTTGAAAGCTGACGCGCTTCTTATGCAAATCTTCGTCTAACTTTTTAAAGTCTGGCACCTCGCGCGCAGATTTAACGACCTCGTCCGGCCGAGATATTATCCAATATTGTATTAGCAATAATTTCACGAAGTTTCCCTTTATCTGTAGCTTCGATTTCTGGTCGATCATAAAATTATAAACTCGCGATTCCATAGCGAACGCTGGACATCGTGCACATGCACCGTCTCATTATTCTTTCATGCGAATCGATTCCCAATTCACGAGCGTCACATACGTACATGTGTACGTATACCTGCTGCATGACGTTATCGGCCCATCATTCTGGAATTGTGCACGTGTACTATGCACGCGCTATGTATATTCCGTGCATCGGAGGATCGCGGACCAACGGGTTTCGTTTCGTAATCGAGGAAAAATTTAGCCCGATTCGACGTAGCGCGAGTTGTATGGTAATGAAGCTGGCCGATGTACTTTCTATGATAATTCCAGACCGAGGGGAGAATATTAGGGTGCATACGGGGCGGAATATTAGGGGTGGCACTGTGTTTAGCCGTGTTGGTTTAAAGCGAGCCGGGAAAACGACACAGGGGGACTTGGCGAACGACGCTTTTCATTTTGAAAATCTTCGACGAAAATGTCCCGACAATGAGTGGAAAGGAGCAGTTTAACAGGCATGCACGCGATAGCCAGGTTATCGATCTTTCGACTAATTATAGGTGAAACGTGAACAACACTTATTAACAGAAGCGGCTAGTGCATAGTCTCCAGTCGTGGAATGTTATCGTACTATAAATCGGACTTGTCGAAGGGGTAAACAATTTGAAACTCGACGTTTCGCGTCTTTTTCATAACGCGGACCTTATACATATGTATGTGTTCGCTAGACGATGAATTTTAAAGTCGTTTGTGAACGGTGCCCATTTTCACGGGCCATTTTAAAGGTGCCTTGTTGGAACATTTCCAGCCCCGTGGACTCTCGAAATATAGTGGCCACGTGTTTTCCAAGCGAAACGATACACCTGTTTAATAAACGTTGCGCCATGTACAGAGCTAATGAAGGTTTTAAAGATGTGACTCCATTAAGAACGTATATAGTATCTATCTATATATATATATATCGTTGCAGCGTGAAATTCATTTCATTTGTCGCGGGGGAACGTTTCAATCTTCGAGTTTACCATTGTAATCCGATAATAATGACGGTAATAATGAAATTAATCGAGTTTCAGCTAACGAAAGAAAAAAAGAATTGGATTTTTCCATATTTTTAATGACAAAGGCACGGGATTGGGATGAAAACGGCGAAGCCTTTTTATTCCGCGAATTCCCTTTAAAAGGTTCGATTTGAAGCCTGCCATTTCACCCGTTAATTCAAAGGTGCTCGCGTCTCGTTCAATTAACCCGCACTTCGGCCGTCAACGGGTGAATCAATCGGCTGAATGTCTCCCTTGAAAGCGACGCTTTGGCGTGTCGCGAAAGGAAATAAAGTCGCTGTTTCCCGCAATTAAGTAGCAAGTCGAAACGATAATTAAGTGTCACCCTCTGCCACAACCAGCAGAAAAAGAAAATACTGTGCTTGTCCTATTTACTTTAATTGGCGAAATGAAAAAATGAACATTGAATCTAGTTTCCACCTCGGGTACGAATTAATGTCTGATTAAATTGCTTCGCTGCGGCCCGGTTTAACGAATTAATTAATTGAACATTTTTGAAACCTCTGTTTCATTAAAGAATAACCCCAAAATTTCTACGCAGTCAAGCCGCGAATGTTTTGTACAAAAATTAACACCTCATCGATTCACGTACGATTGTTGCAAATAGAAAATACACCCGATTGCTCGAATCAAATTTATCCATACGACAATTGTAATATGAAATTTCCCAGCGGCCTTTTATCGTGAAATTTACAAATTGCACACCTGCTGTTTAATAAATCATCTGTCCACGGCGAAACCGATAAAACAGAGCGGCGAAAGGAAATGTAAAATCGGTCCATGTACGGAATGAATTATTGGGCTGTTTATTTTCACGGTCTTCATTCTTTCGATCGGCCAAATCGTTTTCCACGGTAAAAAGGAAGCTTAACGAAGTCGCATACTTCGCCCCCTCTAATCATCCCTGAACGACGACGAGTTGGTTAAATCTAGCGTGAGCAAAGGGGCATAGTTGACGACTGAATTATGCTATTGACCGTGGCGGTCTATCGTCTGACCGTGTGCCAAGAATCAACGAATAGATTAACAATATTGCTATTGGGGGTTGCTGGAGTCCGGAGGGAGGGTGAGTATTTCGGTGTGTCTGGTGGACGGAGAAAGAAGGCCATAGGATGCATTCAATTGCTCCCTTTCTTTCTGTCGAACGTTTTTCTGGAATTCTGGGCCAAATCATACATTTCAGGGGCTGCTCAATCGACGTGAATTCTTTGCACAGGGTGGCCCATAAATAGCAAGAAAGAGTTTCAGTGGACGATTGAAGCAGGTGAGTATTGAAGGAAATTCAGTTTTCGGCAAAATTTTAATTCAAGAAAAAATTATAATAGAGAGGAGAGGATTGAATTTGGTTGAAACGAAGTTTTCCGAATTTCTCTCAATTTGTCGGCAAAATTTGCCTGTCCCGGCGAGTTGTATCGTTTATTTGCAAGTTAAATTGCTTTACAACTGATCGACGGATTAAAATTTAATATTCGGTAAAATAATTTGCCAGCGAGATGGATGCATTTAAAATACGAAGACTGGAGGAATTATTAATAATTCGCATCAATTTCAACGGCGAAATTGAATTCCATTAAACGACCCCTCTGAAACGTAGCCGATTGAAATACGAATACTTATCTGGGGAAAATGTGATAATCCCTACGAAATTTTCGCACACCGTATAAACGTGACGCTGTCTGTTTCAAAGAAACCGCAGAACTATTCATCCCTGTCCGATTGTCAAATTTATCTGGCAACGTGCTAAATTCCTCGACGAATTCGAAAATTTCCATCGACGTGTGTGTGTGTGTGTGTGTGTGCGCGCGCGCATAGAATTGCAAATATCTCGGTGTAGATCCCGAGGTATTCATGCGGAGGAGTTTTCGAAAATCGAACAATCGACACGAGTATCGAGGGGCTCATTTTTTATGCATAGCTCCCCTGAGTATAGGGGTGTTCTTCTATTTGTTACGTATTCCTTGTTCCCGAGCAAACGAATATAGGTGATCTTTTAAATTTCGCAATTTATTTACATTTTACTTCGCCTGTAATCAACACTTCCTCCGATCGTAATTTCCACTTGACGAAAAAAAAAACTGAATGAAAAATAATTTCTGCCAACTGCACAAGGTACAACGTAATAGAGTTGCCGGAGTATTCTTATTGCGAATAAAAGGTCAATTTCGTCTGGTTAATAACAGGGAAGCCCTCAGTCTGCTGCCTTTGCGAGCACCGAGACTTTTATGAAATCCAGAGGATCACGCATTTCGTATTACATATTTCTAAGAAGGAAAGGGAGTATGAATGGAATGTACCGACGACAACTTCTTCTGTTACTTCGTGTAGATTTAATGATCAGCAGTCTCGAATTACCGAAGGAACAAGACACGTAAGAGAATTGTTAAATAATTAAATCCAACCCATATGCGAAACCTGCAAGTCTATATTGCCGCAGCGATTGTAAATGCAAGGTATCAAGGAAACGTAACAGTTATCGAATGATCTTCGAAACGGCTATCCGTTCAACCACTTTAACAGCCATTACTTACTTACACGTTCGAATCCATTTTCGTCGAAGAGAAGGTGGAGCGTCGTAAATGCATTCGAATTTCAGCGAGTGCACTTCAGTTGGTAGAACGATATTCACCGACAGGCAGAAAGAAATCACGATACATCATCTTTCTTGCCGGGGAAGATTCCACACGGACGTCGCTCTAGCGTTCTAGAAGTTCGAGTACACTCTGTTGTTCGCCGATGCTTCACAACGGCCGCGGCTTTCTTTTTCCTCGAGTGAGCATCGAAATTGAAACCGTGTCTTCTGCAGTTTTCTCGCGCTCGAGCATCGTCGCCAGGGCTGAATCGTGAGGAGACGGCGAATTCACGAAACGAATTAGCACGTATTCGAAAAGTAGATGGCTAGACGCGTTTCGTTAAAGATAGCCTCAACTGGATTAATTATAGTACGTGTCGTAAATTTTGGAAATTATGAAGAAAATTTGATTGCATCGCGTACAAACGTGCACGCGTGATACTCGATATAATAATCATAGGAAGAATTATTGTTCCTGGTGGCCTGTTTGACGAGCTAGGCCATCGATATTCAAATGCAGCGGTTTATATCGACCCCCTTTTTTATTCGCAACGTCCGTGCGGTATTAACAGGTACCAGATTAATGGAACGAGCCATTAAACGATTCAATTGCACCCTGCACCAGGGACGTGTTATAGAAACGTTTAATTCAACTAGAAATCGAGTCGATTTCCAAGCACGACACTATTATTACGCTGTGCGGCAACAAATTGCAGATTCGTAATTTTTTGATACGACGCATATTTTGATACAACGCAAATTTCATTATGACAAAAATAGAGCGTCGGATTTATCGTAAGCCCTTTTTATCCCACACTTTCGTCAATATTCTACAAACTTGAAGACCGTTCGGCTCGTAATTCGTTTAACATCGTTCTAATTATGACAGGCGGCTAATGGTATTATGCAGCAGAACCTGTCAGCTGATTCGCTTCCGAGGAAGCCTCGCCAGGTAGAATACAGAATAGATTAGACTGTTACAACATCACGCCTTTAACCTCGCGCAATAATATAATATAACTCTCGACCGAAATGAAAGCGATCGGCGATTCTTCGCTCGCAACATAGTGATCCTTTAATTTTATCGAGCAGTGTATGCAAGAAACTGCTCCTCGTTCGTGCAACGAAATGAAAAACAATCCACCTCGTGTAGCAAACGAAACTATCCACCCCCGCCCTGAAAACCAGCGACGGACTCGTCGTTGCCGCGAGTCTCCGTCTCCGTCGCAGACATGACAAACGCCGACGCGATGCGAAGGGGGAAAAAACAATCAAACGAGCGCAAATAGCCGTCCGGTGGGAGTCGGTTAATTAGAGCCGGTGCGATCCAACAGAAACGGCTCACCTGTGTGAGTTTCTCGCGAGTGGCTCGCGCACGATAAGCGTGCGCTCGCCAATTAACAAAGTCAAACAGCTTGAACGTTCCCCCGAAACGAAGATTAATGATTCACGCCGTCCGGACACCCTCGAAATCGCGCGTTGTTCGCTCTGCGGCTGCCACGCGTGAAACAAAAAGGCCTCGCAACACAAAAATTCCAATCTAACGTACACGGTGGCCGTTCTATTCCAGCGCGTACCCGAGCCAAGTGAACGCCTGCACGAGCAATCGAGATTCGCGAATATGCGCGTCGTTACGGTTCGTTTGTTTGTTCTAACGTGCGTCGGCTCACAATTAGGCGATGTTCCATTCCTTGGCAACCGGCTGCGACAAAATGAAGCCGAGTCAATATTCGCCGCGATAAATCCAGCGTGCCTGTTTATTATACGCCGGTCGAACTACACAGGCCGCGTTATGAAGCGGGCGTTATGAATTCGCTTGACGTATAGACTGTGCGTTTCCGTGCGTTGGAAAGGGGTGCGACGGTTGCCGGCAGGAAATTTATGTCGGCATGAAACGTAGCTGGGGCAATCTATGCGCGGAGAAAAGTGCAGATGGTGATTCGGTAACATGTGCAACTGTTCAGGGATATATATATATATATATATATATGTACGGATACTTGGGGAGCGTGTTGAAATAACTTCGAGTTAATGGAGCCCCGAGACGTTTACTTCAATTTCGTTTACTTATGAAAGCGTGCCCACGGAAGCCCGATCCGTGAATGTAAGCACGATTCACGCCCCCCCCCCCCCCCCTATATGTGATTCCGATTTCCCTGGGAAAAATAAGACGAGTATTAATAATATTATTGGAGCGGTGCGTCTCGCCCCCTTGGGCAGCGTGGAAAAATTAATTCGAAACGTCACGTAGCCCAACGAATTAGACGAGCCCCGCGAGATTAAAATAGCGGAGCGAACTGCATTACGTTAATGTATTCATGGAAGTTTCTAATAAATCGTGCCGCGAAGGGACGAAGTGAAATGAAAAAAAAAACCAATATTGCCCGGACGTTTTATAATATTATACAAAAGCTCATCGATTTTGTTCGTCCCTCATCTATTCTAACAATTTCAATGCGATATCCTCAATTCGTTTATCGCGGACCGTACCAAGGGGAAATAATAATCTCCTTGCATTCCGTGCGTCTGAAATTTCGTAACAGTCCAACGTTTCGCGAAAACGAAAACTACACGCAACGCTCGAAGTTAATTACTGGATTGATTATCTCTCCCCTCCCACTCCGAGACTGATCTTCGCTCCCTGCAATCAACTCTGCGTCGACGGGGTCGAGACAAGAAATTCTCTATCGGTGTGGAGAGTTCCCGTAACATATATTATTATACCAGATTCCGGAAGATAACCGCGGTAGATTGGTAACAGCCACATGCAGCACGTATCATTGGACGGCTGCCAATGACGAACGGGGTGGAGGTAGATTTAAGTAACTAGTTCATGTTCGTTGGCGTGCATCCCCCTAGAAATCTCCCTCTGGCGCCAGGATCACGCGCTCTGGCTCGCTGCACCGCTTTTCTATTAATTTCTATCGGTTTCCGTCGATTTTTCAACCGAGGGTCGCTGCAACCTTTACGAGAGGAACAATTCACTCTGAGCCGTTTGTACTTGCGATAAAATACGTTTCGCTGATTCTTCACTTTTCCGAAGCGATCGCGATCTTCTCGTGTACGTGCGACACTCGAATACAATAACCGAAGTTTCCCCCGATACCGCTCGAAGTATCGTTTTGAAATGGAAACGCGGTACAAAAAGGATTGCTTTGTCCTTCCGTTCATTTCACACGAATAATGTAATAAATCCTGAACGCTCCGGCGCGAACGAAGGATTGAATAATGGAAAAGTTCTTTAATGGAAAAGACAACGCGGACGAAATTTAATACAAGAATTAAGAATTCGTACGTCCGCTGTCCCGTCGGCCTCAATTTAAATCGTGGTCGGCGGTCGTACGTATTAGGAAACGATTAATTCCAGCCGGGTTGATGACGATGATCGTTACAATATCGTTATTAGAAACGAATTAGAAGCAAAGCGATCCGGTCTAAAATTTGCATTTATATGTTCTCATTTCCATGGGAAAAATATATATAGCCGATTAAATCAGTTAGGTCCTGGCAGTATTCAGCAGACAGTGTCCGTGACAGTTTCAAAGGGCCTCCCCCTCTGTCGCCGCGTGTCTCCGTAAAATTCAATCAAGACCGCAAAGCGTAGTCCGCGAAGTAACAGAATGCATTAGCTTTGATCCAGAATTCAGGACGCGGCCGTTGAATCTGCCTCGACGTTAGACTGCGAGCAAGTAACTGCAAGATGCTGCAGGTAAAATTCCGACGGGTAAATTATTCATTCGAGGCGTTATAATCGTTTCGGCCATGAAACGGTGAATATCTTTAACTGCAGCGATCAAAGCAACGTTACGTTTCCGTGACTCTGCTCCCAGATGTTCACGTATTGTCTGCGATTCACGACATTAATTCACGCTGGCCTGGCATCGACGCGAGAATCGTGTCTTCGTGCATGCGCTCTTTCAAATGATCGTCGTCGAAATCACCTGTCTCGCGCGTTTGCTTGTTAAATAAGCAGCGAAATGGTGGTTCGCGTGAGAACTCGATAGAGAGTACGAATCCATCAAACTGAAAGTATTCAGGTCAGCTGTTTTTACGGTTGATTCTTCCCATTAGGCCCCAATACGTGCTTCCCTGGGAATATCCCATCTTTTTACCGCCTCCTAATTCTTGATCGTAAACTCGCCGAACTGGCTGGGAAATCTCGTTACGGAAGGAATCGCGAAGGGAAAAGCGGCGTTCAGTAATAGTTGGGCGGTTATGATATTATAAAATATTGGGCTACTCGTTTGGAACGTGTTCCTCGATAATGTGGCAGTCAGTTTTCTAGCGTTCACGCGATACTGTTACAGCGGGCTATAACTTTCGGCGAATTGTTGACGTTCGAGCTCAGAAACTTTCACGACTTTCGCACGAATTAAAGTAGCTGCTTCAATTGTACGCAGTTTACCTTCGACGAGGGACACAGATGAAAGGGAAACGACGGAGGAAAGGGGCTTGAAATCTCGTGGATTCGATACACGGACAGGCGTATTCTCGCTCCATAAAGTAACGAAAAGCGGGAACAAGACGATAGTGCATCGGTTGCATTCTTTAATCCCCGCCAGAAGTCTGGATAAAAGCACTCTGACCTATTTTTATCACGCCACAGGCACGGACACATCGGTATCCGGCGATCCTAATCCTCGTATAACGTGCGAAGTCTATACAGGAGGCTATCATCCGGGAGTGTGGAAAAAAGTCGTGGCATACCGAGAAAGCTTGTACCGCCTGTGCTGTAACCGTGGTATCCGACGTGAAAACGAAATGAGGCAGCTTTTCTTCTTCCAGCGGTGTGCAAAAAAATAAGGGAGAATTTCTTTACCACGATCCTCAAGTAAGATAAATTTCATTCCCCCGAGAAAACGAAGACAAAGATATTCCAAACAGTCTCAAACAGCTATACAAAATTATTCAAGGATATTATACGGAAGATTTCACTGAGATTTTTAGCTCATACTGTACATACGTATATAAAAATAAACGGTGGGAACTAATTCCACCCTCAAGGTAACACGCTTCAACCGCAATCGTGATTCATTCAACTCTTTTTTTTCGTGAACCAGCAGAAACGAGGGTGCCGAAGGGTTCCAATACTCAATCGCCCTTAACGTTCCTCTTCACGCTCTGTTCTTCGTTAAATGCTCGAATATGTGGTTAAGGGATGGTTCGGGGGCAGGCCTCGAAGCAAAATCCGATTCGATTCAAACGAGCCAAGGAACAAATAATACGAAGGTTCTCCTTTATGATAAATGCCACATCGCCAGAGGAAATATTTGCCTAGCGATTCAACGTTTCCCCTTCATATCTCCCCGCTCGTCATCGGTTGCCGATTTCTAAAGTATTTTCCTTTCTTCCCTCTTCTGCTTTCTAACATATCACGCGAAATCTCTGTATCGAATTGATTCAACGCGTGTCAGCCCCTTGCTCGTTGGTGGGCAATCAAAAATTAATTGCTCAAAAGCTCCGAGCTTAATTTAGAGCTGGGGAATTCGTATATTCGCTACGTACTGTTAGTTGATAGCCCGGTGGAATTGGTGGAATCTAAATTGAAGGCAGTTTCATTTCCAACCTTGGCAATATTCGTAAAAATTTATAGCCGGTTGTTCGCCTGAAAACCTACCTAAAAGAAGGGGTTCGGAAAAGTCAAATCAACTGCTCGACCATTGTCTGCCTCCTCCTTATCTGGGCGATCGTTGTTCTGTTGTCTTCTTCTTTGTTCTCTCGTGAAAGAACTGAGTAGCAGAGGGATAATAATTGGAGGGTTTTTTTTTGCGCGCGATACGATTGGCCCCAATGGTGCGCAGGGATCGTTGATGCTTGCTAATGAGAGTAACGCACAAACGGGAAGGCCAGGATGTTTCTGAACGTCATGATGTAAAAACGTAGCACTGAGGGCGTATAAAAAAGAATTCCGATGTAACAAGTTTCCTCGGTTCATTCGGTGGGATAACAAGAAACTTTGGCCAGCTTCGATATTATTGCCAGAACATTAAGCCCCCTCTAATCCTGCTGTTCAATAATACTTTTCGTTCGCTCTTCTTGTACACAGTTTCGAGTAAAACTATCGGGCATAGCTCGAAATAAAGGAATTCCTACTGAACTCGTACCTGTACGACGCGTTCGACGTCTCAATTATCGAGACAGTGGGTATTTTATTATTCTAATGGTTGACCTTGATATACGGTACAATTTTTTATTATTATTTCTCAAAAATAAAAAGTGTATACGCTTTAATCACGACCGATTGAAAAGTCGCCCATGCATCCGAAAATTCGTCAACATCTAAGGTGCTCCTTGATACATAAAATATGTAACACCGTTTACCACTTTCGAATTCGAGAAAAGGGAATATTTCATTTGTGTGAAGCGGAGGGCAGTTCATTTAATCGAAATACCAGCTTGTCCCCGCGCGTAATTGTTTTACTATCCATCGGTTCAAGAAAGATTACCTTTCCGGCTCAATTGCAATCACCGCGATTACCACGCGGTCTCCTTTGCAATTCAAAACGCGGCGCGGCAGTGGGATTTGCAGGATGGTCGAGAATTTACGATTTCGGACGTCAAGTGTACTCTGTTCAACGCTGCAAAAGAGAGAAGGGTGGAGACGGCGGATCGAGAGCTGAACGAACTCTCCTGGGCGGACATATATTCTCATCTGGAGAATTCAGAAAGCATCCGGGTCCGTTCCGATTCCAATGTAATTTCGAGTCCCGCCACTCGTAATTTAAAGCTCGATTTCCATCCACTGGTCCACCAGGCACGATCTGCCAATAGGAACCGGTTTCACGGTGGACGATTTTTAAGAAGGAAAATATAGAAAGGATTTTCGTTTCATCCTACGACGACCGTTTGTATGAAAGTAATATCGAATTACATTTCTGAATATATATAAATAATTCAAGCAGAGGCACAGGGTTGTTCGTCCTTTATTAGCAATTAAAAGGAAGCGGACAGATTTTGTGAGAGGACTTATTATTATTTTTATTATCAAGAGTTCTTTAACTGTAATAAATATTGTGGATAACTGATGGAATACAATTTTATATTAATGAAAAATTGTTCAGGTATTTAACATTAGCGTTTTACCTTGTATTATCTATGTATTTACTTGCACATACTGCATCTTAATGGTTCATGCGGAATGCAACTCGACAAGTCCTCGAACTTCGTCCACTCGAAGCAATGTAACTTTAATACACTTTAACGTCTTCGAAATGATATCTCCGCCGCGCGCACTAATTTATTCGCACCCCGTTTGAACACATTACGTTTGTCAAGTATTGGAGAACAATATTGAACCGTTGTCCCAATCGACTCCTCGAAATTCTGCAGAAACCTCGTCGAACTTCGCGCCGACTTTTGTCAGCTACTGAAATTGCAGCCACATTCTTTAACATATTCGCGTATCATGTTTTTCTGCAACTTTCGCGTCGACAATAATCTTTCGCGTATCGTTTCATTCCTGCTGGATTTTTTTTCACCTCGCAAGCAGTGGAAGGATTTCGGTCGAATGTCGGAGAGAAACGTTTTCTTATCGTGCCCAAAGGTTAAAAGGTAATTTTTTTCTGCGTGCCACTCGTTGGGGCAGTATTAAATCTTATCGATCATGAAACTGCTCGGGGTAATAAATTTTATCGACCAATTCCGGCTTGTTCGGCCAGAGAGTTTCTACTACGATTTCCTCTCGATTCGAGTTGCTATTGGACCGGCGGCTGATCCGTTCGTGCGGAAGACACTTCAGTTTTCTGGAAGGAACGATCTATCCGTTCCTTTCCTAACTTTCGCCAGCACAATTAGCTTTGAGAGTAGGATTAAATGATCCTTTAAGTTATTGTTGTAAATCGTAGTAAGGTGGTTTATAATTTTCGATTGCTTAAATTCTGCAAGATCTACATTTTACTTTATTTTGTTGATTTAAGAAATCTCAGCATTCCAACTATATATCTACATATCCCGAAGAAATGTAGAATTTAAGTGTCATTTAAATTCGCTACTAGTACAAGAAATAGAAACAGGAATCCTTCAAATGGTGTATAACCATATTTCCTTCGCAATTCTTTTCGCAGGCCACTCAGAGTACTTCCTCCAATGCTACAGCCATTTTGCCACTCTTGTCTACTTTCTTTATCCCATGTAACGAACTTTTCACTTGGAAATTCTTCATACATCTCATCGTATAAGCCCCCGGCACGTGTTAGCCCTCTTCGCGCCACGATGTCAAAGAAAAATAACCGAGCGACGAGGCCTCACATTCATCCTTCCCCTGCAAAGGCTCCATTTTTCTGCGTGCATCTTCTTTGATCCAACCCTCTTTCCATTCGCCTTTCCATGGATTCAGAATTGTTTCTTTCCATTGTAACGTCGTTTACATCGAATTGACGCACATCCCTGTATATAATAATTAATTATCAAATTACCACTGCCACAGGATAAACAAATTTAAATCAATGCCAAAATATCTATCCCTCTTCTCTATACTAATTATCTCATTTTTTCATCTAATCCAACAAATTAATTTAACCAGATATCCCCGACGACGTTCTACTCAGAATGATATATTGAAACATATTCAAAAGTAATAATTAAAATGAGGTTCAATCGGTATTTCTCTCACGTCATACGTTATAAATTGAACACAAACTACCCCGCTTCCTGTGACAGAAGAATAATACGCTAGAGAAATTCTATCCTACGGGGAAAAATGAGGTACCATCTACCCCCTTCGATTCGAATGGCTGCCCCCCTGGGAAATTATTTAAATATGGCAAGGCTTGGCACGTCGAAAGTTTTTCTCCCCTGTACTATCATTATTGTCCGCGAGACAAGTCCCTTGTTATAATAAGCAGTGCACGAACCGTTTCGTTTGTCTTGCGAGGAGTATCTGTGGGTACTCTGTAATTAATTTCACGGTTGGCTCGGATGTAGCAGTCTGAACTACGTTTCTATAGAGTACCCCTTGCACATTATCATGGACTTCCCTTGGACAGTTCCTCAGTGGAACGAATTGAGATTCCTCGGCCACTTCCTCAACTTCACGAGCGCCACTTCCTTTGCAGCATCGGGTATTTTGTGATATCGAGAAAGACGTAAAATGAAATGAAGTGAAAGAATGGAAGTAGACACTGTAACCGGGTTAAATTTTTCCCTTCGGGATGATGGATATGGGAAACTGAACTATTGTTTGAGGGCACCCCTATTGTTAGGAAAATCGATTTGCAAAATATGTGGAGCACCCTCTTGACAGGTCGTAAATCTCGATTTTTCGATATCCATCCACTGATCTTTTCCATTTACATACAACGAATAAATATATCAAAAGATGAAGGGGATACCTTCCATTGAACGGAATAATCTGGTTATCGAATAATATTACGAAATAAATTGAAAAGCCGTAGGTGAATTGTTAAAAATTCGAAATACATAATTCTTCAATTATTAACTCATTGCATACAGTTCAATCAAAACAAACTGTATTAATTACATTCTCTGCAATTGTGTATTCTCTGTACACAAATATTCCTCGGACAGAATTAATGTTCTTCTAAATCACAATAGATCACATCGTACGATGCTATAACGTAGGAACATATTTGCGATCCTTTCCACCAAGCAGTTGGTAAATATTTCGTGCCATATAGCGAAAGGGTTGAATGGTCGAAGGAAGATAGAAGCAACGGCGATGCAAACACCGATCGTACAGACGTATTCCACTAATTTCTAAGGGCGTAACCAAAACTCCGCTGGTTTCCTCTGGACACGGTCGAAACCGACATGCGCAGCAACAGATCATTGCCGTCGCCATAGAAACGTTGTGAGTCTTTAGACATGCAGTGTGCCGTCGTATGCCTTTATTTGTAAACGACGACACGTCCACGACACGTGTGCCCGGTTATCGGACTTCGCCAATCTCTTTGCTGCGGATTGGAAATTGTCACGGTGTACGCATCCCATCGAAACTTCGAGACCAAGGTCGACAATCCGTTCGTGATCTGGAAATTCCGCGGCACACGTGGAAGGTACGGATGGAAGTTCGATATTCTATTTCCAGGGCGGATGGGAACACTTTTGTACGAGTTCAACGGATGTTGAACATTTCCTATTGACGATTGAGCTAACAATTGGATTGCATTAGCGAATTCAGTATTTGTAGATGACAAGTTCGGTGTAATATCTGTAATATATAATAACAGTAATGAAATATTTATAGTAATTATCTCACGTTGAACTTTCGTAATCGAAATCGGCAATCAATCAAGCGACGATACACCGAATATAAGGCTCGATGCAAATAAACGGATTCACTGAAGCCCGAATTAAATGCCAGAACCCATAATTTCGGGCAAAATATATAGCATTATATATTATAAATGCACCACGAATTAAACGCAGTTAGTACTTCTATGGAGTACTGCATAGTACTATAGAGATTCTATTTCACGTCGTCATTGTCGTTATAAAACATGACCGCATCCGCAGTCCGGGTTCCCCGAATCTCACGGCGTGTTATCACGAATAGAATTCAATTTCCACGCGATGGCATCGCCCGGAACAATGATCATTTCCGGTATCGATACCAAGCGACGCGTGTCGCGGCCAACTTTCCTCACAGGGCAGCGCAACGAGTTAAAGACATCGGGGAACTTTAATCGAGAATATAGCGAACGCGCCCGACAGACACGCTGTAAACAGACCGTGTAACGCAGCCCAGCGGCAAGCTGCACCGGAATTAGGAAAGTTTCCGGTCTAGGGCTACGCCAGATTCGAACCGGACGGAAAATTGGCCGCGTTCAAACGAGCCTGTCGTCGAGCAGTCGGTGTCCTCGCCAAACTGAATCCGCGCGTTCACGCGGCAAATTAGTGGGCCGATTATTCGATTTCCTCGTTGTACTCCTCTGTAACGAATAAACTGCGATGCGAACGATACACCGGCTGCGTCGGTTCAAATAATTACGCAAGTTTCTTCGAACGGTACTGGAAGTTTAATATAAAAACGAACGAAGGATATAAAGTGCCGGGAGAAAGTATTGGCAACGTTCAATTATTCTTGAAACGTCGTAGTACCGATTACAGATAACTGATTGACGGAATTGTCCAATCAATGATGAATTAATAGATACCGTTTGGACCCAAAAATTTGGCTTCCTCCTTGGAATTAGCATGTTATTGTACGTTTGTATTAAAGACTATTTGAGGCACTGCATTGACGGGACGTTGGAAGTAAAATATTCTAACGGACAGTGTAAACATTGCTGTTGGAATGTATAGTAAGTAGTAAGTTTAGATTTAGAATTCAACGAGGTGAATCATTTCGATGCTGCATTAGTGTGTCCTCCTTTATGGTTTCCAAATTAAGTTTACCTTAGAAACATCGTTTCCAGAGTGAATTACAATGACGAGACGCGACTGCTCGGCAGTTCATTAAGAACATGCCACAGGCCACGTTAACGAGTAGGTAATTACCTGGAAACGGTGCAACTTCGCCCCGACGACTAAAACCCCGGCGAAGTGCAATGAAAACTCTGGGCTTCCCTAATTTTTGTATTAAATCTCGACTTGGGGGTAATGTATCATTGGGGTTGAAACGGTGTTCAAATTAAACCGTCGATATATCCGGAACGTAAATATCGAAAGGTGAGATTCGAATTTTCCTGAGGCCGGATTAATCAAATATTTGCGTATCATTTCGCCTGAGCTCGAATAAAACTCGTGCAAAATATTTCACCGGATATTATGTGCACGACGAGAGAGTTTATACAAAATATTCTTTCTATGAAACAATATTTTGTTTAAATTCACATTCTGTATTTTTCTACGATTTTCAGTAATTCAACTGTAGGCGAGGCTTTCATTTGGGTCGACGTAAAGAACGTTGTACAAATCTTTGGCGGGGGGTATAATTCATTTCCGTGGTCGTGGAGAAATCATTTCCACGGTAAAACAAGCATACGCGGTTGAATTGACGAAATCAGGGAGAGATTCAACGAAGTCTGAAAAATTGTGGAAAATTATACGTTCGCCCCTTTTGTTGAGGCCGCTTTCTTTTTATCGTTCCTTCGACGGAACGGCTGCAACTATCGACAGCGCGATAGGAAAAAACCGAGAGAGATTTAGAACGGCAAATACCTATTTCTCGTTGGTACGACGTGGAATACCACTGATGAAACGCTGTGAAAAACATAACACAGTCGTATACATGTTACGGTAATGTTCTTACTGCGATACAAAATACATCTGATAATAAAATAATTATTCTGAAATAAATAACAAAAATATATATAATTGCATGAACTGCGCAACTTATCCCATGCTCTCTCAAGTAAAATGAGAAATCCAATAGCAATTCGACGCCACGTCGAAGTAAAATTATCCTCTAATACGTCTATTATCTCCCCAAGTGAATCACAAAATCGTTGAGCCAAAGAGCACGATCTAAATTGCCTCCGATACCATTTCGAACAAACAGTAAAGTATAGCATATCGAATAAAATTTGTTCAACTTCACGTCCAAGCCCAATAAATAACTCACGAACGAGAATTCATTATCGAAACGTTGATCACAGTTTAATTCACATATGGAAATTAATAACTCTTCGTTCCGTTTGCCGGGCGATCGTCTCGGAACTAATAATTCCAGTCCCTTCGATTATCGACTGTTAAATAAACCTAATGACGAGCCGTGCCAATAGCAAACAATAGCCGTGGCCAGTACAATAACTAATATCGGCCCGCGGTTCAGTGTTTCCTGCGCAATCCAAGCGAAATGGTCGCAAACAGGGGAAAAAACCCAGACCAGACTAGACGGATAAACAGCAAGTGAGGCAATCAGCCCGCAGCGCGTGTTTTCCCTATGTGCCAGTGCAAGCAGCGTGAAGTGTGGGCGAGTGTGTGCAGCATAAGTGCTCTGCTGCGGGCGGTCATCGCATTAAAATTACTCTAATTTGCTTGGCTGTTCTCGTTACACGTGTTCGTATTCATGATATTATGTAGCTGATTCAATTGCACATTTATGATATTCATTTTTCCTCGAAAAGGGCGTGCTTCAATTCAGCAACATTGCTTTTTGGTACACGCGAACTGTAATAAGTGTAATTATTGATTCAGCAGGTGTCTGACCAGCACGGGCCTATTCTACTTGGCGGCTATCCCTAGCTGGAGCCGATTGACGTTGAAGCATTAAATTAATAATTCTGAATATTTACCTCGATGGATCTGTGTCCTTTTTCTTTCTCGATTTACCATTATAACGGTGGCCGGAAGAAAGTGAAACAAATTTTCGTAACACCTCGGACGCGATTTATAGACCGTGTTACGTTTGATGAGCGCGGAGGATAGAGAAAGGTACACGGGCCCTGGAACAGTGAAACCTTGTTACACCCATTTCACTTTCCATACAATTTATTCGCAATGGCGAACAAGGCCAAAACGATTTCCCCCGGACGTGTGACCTCGATGATCCAATCGAGGGTTATCGCCTCTTAAAGACGACTGACCTTTCGTCAAGAACGATCTCGATCGACGGCGTGAACGATCACGATAATGGTCCCCGACCGTGTTTCTGCCTGGAGAATTTATTGGAACGACCAAGTTTACTCGTTTTCTAACAATATTAGGTTATACCCCTGCTGTGTGAGAAGAGAAAACCAAAAATATTGAATTCTCCGCGCGTTCTGCATATTTTTACGATAGTTACTATCGTGGATAAATGTTTGTTAAAGATCGAACCTTCTATATTGTTATACTAGAAATTTAAATAATTTGATATAAAAATTAAAACCCTGTTGCGAAAGTGTTAAGTGTTTTTTTCAGAGAGAGAGAGAGAGAGAGAGAGAGAGAGAGAGAGAGAGAAATCTGTTAAATATAATAATATGCAGGGAAGCCTGAGAAAATTAAATTTCTACGAATATTTTACTTTATTGAATTATTCCTCCTAATGAAGCTTCATTCAAGCTGCGTCACTTTTCGACAATTTCAATATCAATACGTCATCAAGGAACGTCTCCTCTGTCACTGATCGTAGACAATACAAATGTGCAGCAGAGGCGCATGCTTCGTGTCCTTCTATGGCTAATTTATATTCCTCTTACGTGTAACTGACTAATTAACTGACTGCCTACCGTTGTGCAAACCACAGATTCGCTGCCGCCAAACCCGAATCCGCCCACTGAACGCCAAGTCTTCGCAAGCCGATTAAATTGGAATATTATTTAAGCGAATTTCAGAAGGCATACAATTTATCATCTTCGGGACTTGTTCTTTTCTGAAGTTTTCTATTTGCGAGAGTGTTTGATCCTTTACCTTGTGATTCTATTACAGATGGTACGGTGTTGAATTCAAATATTAATTGAAAATATTTCTGTACATACGAAATATCATATTAAAAATACAGAATCAACGAACAAATACAATTATTGGATAAACCTAAACCACAGATAATTTATCTCCCTTGACGATGTTCCTATTTTCTATCATTCGGATCCAAATAAAGCTATAGCTCGCCGAAAGCCATTTTCTATTTGTAGATCGGTATATATAAAATCTGTATATATATACAGAACAACGCATCAACATTTCTTCTGCCAACTGCTTTCATTGCTCCACTTTAATTACAGAGAAAATACTCGACTGAAAGTGGTTCGAGTGTTCCTCATTTAAGTCTTAACAATCCTCGACATTTCTTTGTTTTAGGACCGCGGAAGCGGCGTCCTTAGAATTTTCATCGGCAACCACGAATTACAAGAGTTCACTTTATATTATCATCGACTACGCTTACGGAAAATACAATTGTATGATTCCATGCATAACAATGGACAGATCAAATATAGCAAATAAATCGTACCGGCAAAATGTAAATTTCATTCGCTTTTCATATCATATTTTTCACGCGAAATCTGATACAATAGCGGAGTAGATCTGTAGGATTAAAGCGGACACGGTGAATCGCAACGAACGAAACTTGTCAGCGTATTGAATATCAAAATGGTTGAAACATAATATGCTATTGAAAAAATCGAACGGATAATTCCATTCGAAGCTTTAATATTGAATAACAAAGGTATGCTTTTAAAAACATCAAATATACCTTATTTTTCGCCGCTTGACGAATTTGTTAGTGGAAAAATTTATTATCATTCCGTAGCCATGAATACCAGATATTTTTGTGCCAGATGTCCACAGGTTGCTCGCTAAACGGTCTTGCAAAAGAGAAACAAAAGAAATTAGTTCATGAAACTGCACCAAACGTTAACGCCTCTTTTTTCGCGACACTCGCCAGGCGTACTATGTATCTATGTGCGTGGATTCGTCGACGTTTCGAAACGAAACCGATGAGTGACGGGAAATTTTATTTTTTTCAGAGCGACACTCCGAGTGTTAGCCGCTCTTTTACGAGCCTTGAAAATGCAGCCAGTTTAACAGCGCCTTTAAAAGCGCAGGCCACATTCGACTTTTATGAGCTAGCAATAAGTAACTTTACGCAGACGGCTGAATATTTCATTATTTCGTGTCTACGAGTGTGTATTTTTTTTTTCCTTTTTACTTTAGTACGGTGAATAAAGGGTTTGCAATTGGTTCCGGGAAAGAAGCTTCTGGTGTTCGCAGGATTTTATTCATTGATTGAACGCGTTGGAATGAAAATACTTCTGATTGTGAGCGCAAATTTCGAAATAGCACGTAGGCGCAATGCTGTAAATACAACGAATTATACATTATCTTGGGTTAACTCGTTTCAAATTGAACAGACTCGAGTATAATTGAAATATTTTATAACGATACTGTTTCGTCTGGCGTTCTAAAACAGTCGTAACGTTCAATCAACTGCTAAAGTGCCTTTATATTGCTCCATGAAAGGAGTAATTTTTCTAATTTTATTCCATAGAGCGTTCTATCTTAACGTGTAGTTTTAGTTCGTCAGAGGTATGTGAAAGTAGAGAAAAGAACATTCATGGTACGTAGATAACGCGACGTACGGTAAGCTGAATAATTATATTTTGCTTCCCTTTGACATAGCTCTGCCAGAATTTCCGCGAATCACAAACGAAACGCGAAAGCAATTTTAAATATCCCCGTGGAACGTATCGAACTCTCTAACAATTGCATTAAAAATAATTCTTCGAATAACTCACAACCGGTTGTGACGCTGAAAATTTTTTCCAGCAAGTTATGCGAAATTTTAACGAATAATGTGATTATTTATTCGTCGATTAATAACAGTTGACACTATCTCGCATATATTGTAAATAGGTTGACACGTTTTATGTTGCAGGCCTCGTTTTACTCGACAGCACTGAAAACCCTGATCTCTGTGTCTACTGTGATACTGCTTGGCCTCATATTTGCTTACCATGCCTTAGAAGTTCAGGTATGTATAAAAAATCCAATAGGCTCGGCGTAATGTCCATGTACCGTGCATGTAAACAATCTTTCCCGTGGATGTTCCCATTGCGAAACATGTTGGGAAAAGCTCCACGATATAAAGCCGTCGGGTTTGCACACCTGTGGGGGTTTCAGTTTAGAAAACGGCACAGTACGAGCGCCTTCCATAGAGAAAGGAATGTCTCGGCTCTGCATATTTTCGCCCTGTACGTTTATTAAATCCCTTTGAGGTAGTAACAGAGAAATATGAAATTTTTTCATTATCGCCCATGGAGTTCTAAACGTGGGTAAACATCGAAAAATGTTTGATAATTTTGTAAATGAGAGACGTAACTTTTTACGTGCAACGTAACCGTTGAAATATTCTTACTATTATTATTATTATTATATGACAGAGTGACTTAGCTGAATTTCTAAACGTCACACGTTACTCTCATGTTATTACGGTCGTGGGATATTTGAATAAAGTATTCATTCATGAGAAACTAGTGTGTGCCATTATCCATTGCTTCAATTAGAATGATTTTGCAAGCATTTTGCACCCGAATTGCTTCTAGAGTTTCTAATTGACCTCGGTTAGGCGATGTTGGGACGCAATTGGATACTAATAGCAAATACAAAGTTTCTACTGTAACGAGATAACTGAGAAACCTCACGTTCTTCCTTCTCTTTCCACTGCTTTTCTTTTCCCGCTATCCATTTCTATTTTCCTTCCTCGCCATTTATTTTCCTTCCGCATCCTTGCCCTTTTTTTCATCCTACCTCCCTTCCGCTCCTCTGCCCTCTCTATCATCTTTCTTCCCTATTACCTTTATCTTATTTCTCGTCCAACACCTGGAACGATCACAGAAGCTCGAGGAATGCGTGCCGAAGATAGAGAACTCGTAGGCGCGTGATAACGAAACACATCTACAATGTTGATTAATTAAATAATTGACAGAAAACTATTATTTTCCGGGCCGCCGCTACTTTCAAGCGTCGCTTGATTAGATCTGATTAATGGCCGTGAAATTCCACCGGCACGAAAGTGATATCGAGCAAGGGGAGACGAAATGAATAATGAATTGTTGGCGCGATAATTTGTCGCGGCCGTGAGTAAGTGAAGATTTAATGACTGCTCTCGAATGGAAAGTAAATTGAGTCCTCCGTCGGCGTGCCAATATTGAAGTAACATTACAGTGAAGTGACTGATTGCGATGAAAAATAGCTACTTTGAAGTGAAATAAGTTTCTAGACTTTTGTCGAAACGAGTTCAAAATTTATTTTTATTTAATTATTATTGCCATTGGAAAATCCCCATTATGTAATCAATTGTTACTCAGAAGAAACGATATAAAACATTGGAAAAATAAGTGATTCCAAATTCTCCTCGTTGATTCCACCTGAATCAGTCTAATTTTATTGCGCTTCACCTGAAGCATTCTAATCACCGTGTAACTATTACAAACATATCTCAGGTCAGCGTTGCCGAGAGGCGAATCAATGGTGCTCAATAATTCCAGCATAATCAAACCAATGTCGCGCGTGTATTACAAATACGTACAACAATGCATGCAAATTCAAAATTCTCTTATCTAGTCAATCCACTTGGCCACGATGAATTTTCATGAAAAGCTATTTCATTTATATCCTCTGTATATCGTCCACGGAACCAAGAAACAGTTATTACGATTTTGAAATCGTTACCAGATTCTGGACGGTCGACAAATTTTTCGGCTATTAGCTTGAACCGCAAATATTTGGAAGCAAATTTCTGTTTTTCGTTCCTGGGCGCCACGCCTGCACAATCAGGGCGACCTTGGCCAGGTATATTCGCGGCAAACGACATCCCTTTTGTGCTAGCGTATTAAGGGAAATCACTCTATACCCTGTTATCGACTCGAATGCTGCCAACTCGATCGGGAATCAACGAAACTGCCGATCGTTTCGACTGGTTCAATCGGGGGCCACGGTAGAACTGCAGTTTCGTTTTATGTCTTAATAAGGTGAACCTGGAACGTAGAGCTTTCACTGTTAGTGGTATTGCACAGTAACACCGGCTATGCTGTAGGAATAGCTTGATTATTCAGAACGTATTAGCTGATTAAATTTTTTTAGTAAATAGGACGGGCTTTTTAATTGATTACTCAGAGGGTTTTCATTGGTTGAGCGGCGGCGATTAAAATTTTAATTGTTTCAAAGTCGACGAATTTTTCTATTATTAACGCGGTACAGTTATCGCGTTACAATCACGGATTCATAAATATTTTCAAATTTCGATTGCAGATTTCACTTCCATGCATACAATAATATTTATAATAACTATTTTCGCCCTCTCTTTCTGGAAGGAGGCAAAGAATGAACGTAGAGAAATCCCGGCATAGAATTCCGCGATCTCCAAAACACATGATTTCCATCCAAATAAACTTTCCTTAATCTATCTGGCTAACTACAAATCATAGTTTCAACTTAATGGGCTATTACCGGACGATCTAACTAACTCTGCCATCCGGGACACGCGATGCCGACAAGGGTTGAAATCCGATGAAAATGAAAGCTTCTGTAGTGGACCGATTTCGCGTGGACGATAATTTTGCTTAATGGTCGGTGGCCAGGCCGGTAGCTAGTTCATATCGTGATTACGAACAACACGTACATGGTAACGGGCGCGTTTCGCGTCCCTGAATTCGTATCGCGTTATACGGAATGGCGCTTCTACGACGAGAAAATGGCGAATTGTTCGCGATGACGAACGCACCAGTCGGTGGTCTAATTGCGTTATCATGCGACGTTCCACGCACCCACTGGCATAATGTTGCGGGGAGAGACGCTACCCGCGAAACTGCGTCCACTTTGTGGCCTGATAAGCCAGATCGTGACGTGTGAATCGCCGTCAGTGATGCTACTTAACTTGCGACGCAGAATGTCCAAAGAGAAACGCATTTCTCTTACCTCACTCGGGTTGACGATTCGTTGATACGATCTATGGAATATAACGGGAGCTAATTCGTGGAATTTAATGCAGCCAGGATCGTCGAGAAACGAGGAAGAATATGGTCAGCAATGTGAATGCGAAAGGGTTATTCGAAACAATTATCCGAAACAAAGTGAACTAACTTTCCTTTAAAATTATGTATAATTATATAAATAATTAACAGATTTACTGGTGTGACGAATAATTCTTTCCGAGGTTAAATTTAATTACTGGGACTTGAACAAATTATCATAAACAATCTCCACAGTATTAACAGATCTATAAGCCGGGAGAGTCAACCGTCTCAGCACGAAAACGTTGCCCATAATGAAATACACTTCTCCGGGGCCATTTAGACCTAAAGTGGATTAATTACCGAGTCGTTTGTATCCGTGGCACTGGATTCCAACCGTTTCCAGTATCTGACTCGTTCAGTTGAAATCAGTTTGTACCCCTTATCGTAAGTCTGATGGACACCGCCCCGTCCCCAATAATTCAGCATAGAACGGTTGCCAGTGGAATTCATCCGCAGTAGTGTAAACCGCCATAAGTCAGACGCGTGAATCCGTGGCACCGTTGGCGGTCGCGATAACCGGGCCTGGTTTCTTCGAATTCCCATCGAGCTAATCTCTGAACCGTATATCAAGCAGAATGAATTGCATTATCGTGCGGGCTCGTTTAACAAAGTACGGCTCGAGTATCCCGGTTGACAATCGCTGGTCAAACGATACTACTCGCACCCATTTTAGCCGAGATCCGTGATTCCATTCGTGGACTGGTAACCCGTGGTGCACCGTGGAATGTGAAACAGAGATACAGGGGATCATTGATAGTGGAAGTGGAGATGGATGTGCGTTTTTGTTTGCGGTGAATAGTGTACAGTGGTGGGTGCATTATGGGAAAAGATGGGAACTGATTTCGAATTTATATTAAATGTCTTCGAGTGGTAGTGTGGATTGAGAGGTGTTTTTTTCTTATTTCCACGGGATTTCCACGGGATGAAAGACTTTGTAAAGTAAAAATGTTGATATTTCAATGGTAATATTGTTATCTGTAAAATTTATTACGATAATGTTAAGGAGATTTTCGGGTGGCCTATAAAATGAAATATGCATACGAAACTAATACTCGATAATTTAACAAAAGATAAATATAATAAGCGATAACGAGAATTGCAGAGTTAATATTTATTGCCCTGGTATTTCATGTACACTTTTTCGACATTAAATGCAACGCGCACATAATTCTTCCTAAACGACAAACAAAGAAATATTCGAGGATATAATAGATTGGAGAATTGCAATACAACCCACGGGCTTGTGTATCGACAATATTTGTACGCAAGGCGATGCACGATCGGTCAATGGCAAGGCAAAGTTTGAAATTAAGAACAGCCGTTTAGCTCGTGCAAACACAGTTTCGTGGTTTCGACTATCGAGGGGTTGAGAACCGCTCGATCTACTTTGAGCCGAACATCTTTCCTTAACGTCAATATTTAACTTGGATCTTAAATGTTCGAGCTGAAACTGGCCGAGCGGCGTAACACACACCGCAACCTCTTCCCCATCGTCGATTACGGACTTATTAAGAGAAATTTTAAACAGAACGAGAGAAGCACAGAGACAAAGATAGATAAAGAGACAGAGCTTCGTCTCAGCTGGGGTTATTAAAATAAACAATTAACTGTTTTTGCTTGTCGCTGGAATCTTGGATCAACGATGCCTCAGAATTCACGATGAGTTTGTGAAAACAAATTAATGGGACCCTCATTGAATTGCCATTCGAAATGAAATTGTAGTTTATTTCTGTTCCCCTTGAAATCGTTTCACGTGACTGTTTAATTAGAAGCTCGTCTATAAAATTGATTCAAATAGATCTTGTTCCATCAAATTTACCTTCGTATGTATTTATTTTATCGATATTATAAAAATAGGATTTAAAAATCTGATAATTCCTTCCTCGTTTTGTAACGTGTATGTGAACGCTGGTTGTTGCGGTTATTTTGATACGTGGAATTAAAGCTGTCGTGCTGAACAATTAGTATGACAAATTGGTAGATGGATAGCCGGTTTTTCCGATGAAGCAGGATCGGCTCACGATTGTCTCCTCTTTATTGGAAACACCGTTCTGCTCGGAAATAATAAGCGCGAGAATTGCGTTACACGATAATTGGTTCAGCCCCGCTACGGACTAATAGTAATCAACGAACCGACGTTACTTCCTGCCAGGAACGTTAAAACGAACTGTATTTAACTGGCTGACGAAACGCCCGGTGGCCCTTTAATGCATTTAACTTTCCGGGGAACAAATACCTTTTCTTTCTTCGCCGTTAATTTTATTATCGCGGCGGAACGTTGAAAACAACTTTAACTATTAATGATTTTAAAATGAGCGCGAGGGAAATTCGTTTCAAATTGATGGTTCGTTGCCCGCGAGGTGAATTAATTTTCACAGATTTTACGGCGGTCGAGAAATTTTAGTATTGCGCAACCACAGCTGGAACGAAAGCTTTCATTATTAAAAACTGGTTGACATTGGAACAAAGGGGAAACGTTCGATTCGTTACAGTGTACAGTTGCACCGTTCGTATAATTTTGTTCGCAGTAATTATCATTAATTAAGCTCGAACCTTTCAGCTGTATTTTGTTTATGATAAATAGCATCGAACCCCGGTTATTTCAGATACGTAATTCACCGGTAGAATCGCACTGATTGCGACCTAGACGGACAAAGAATCAATAAAGTTAATTATATATTCCACCATTGGAAATACAACAGATGTAATAATGCGCATGACAGAGTTCTGTACGAAGCGACCATCTTCACGTCTGTCTATTCGTTGCGATGAAATCGACGGTGGGCGTACGCGAATAGTAAATTAACACGCAGCCGAAAAATTAACATTGAATTGCCCGAGGGAATAATTTCAGTCTTTCTCATTTACTTGATCGCTCGTGCGGAAATTTGTGATTCGCAAACTGAGTAGGAAAAGGTCGTCTTTGTTGAAACGAACTTCAGACCAATCTCACACGCATGATTTTAACATGCTCGGTATAAATCTGAGCAGGTGAGGAACGTACGCCGCGTGTGGATTTAAAAACATGTAGCGATCGATAAATCTGGCGGAAACAATACGATTTCTTTCGCCTCCAAGAAGGTACAGGAAGAAATGGGGCACAATACCCGCGAACTCTGTTTCATTTAATCCAGAATAGTGGATGTGCATGCAGGAAAAAGTTTTGCTGGACGTCGACCCTTGCACCTTGAATTTTGCAGCAGCAGAAAATCCTCCGTTTTCGTTCACCGAAGCTCAGGCTCATTCCTGGCCAAGTATAGCTCTCACGAGATCGAATTGAATTCGTTATTTGAAGATTTGGAATATAATATTCAGGAGTGTTTTTTACGGTAATGCTTACAGTTCAGAGTTTATTCCCCGATCTGTATATACACGAAAATTGTTTTTAGTAGAATTAATATCTTCGTTTAATAATTTGACTAGCTGAAAATTAATGGGCCACTGTGAAAGAGACTTTATCATGATACCCTCCATTTCTTTTCATGAAATTGCATTTTAAGACCGGAAATTCTCAAAGTACTTAATTAAGAATATTGTCGTTCGCTTGGAGAAAATAGTACCTTCTATTCAAGAGTGTGTCTGGTAGTGGGCGTCTGATTCCACTTAGGAGTATGGCTTACCAGCGGCGCACGAAATTACGGAGAATAAAAAAATTCTACAATAAATTAAATCGAACAAAAAGTTCCCTGACGTATACGCGACATGTAAGTTGATTGACACTGATGGTTGACAATCGAGATTTCAAAATGCATACATACTTCATATCTATGACAGGACAGCTCGAACTTGTCAAATTTCAATTTTCGTATAAAACCATTAGAACATCATGAATTTAATTTTTTAGCCGTTGTTCTAATCAATTATTTTAATTTAAAAAAGATTAATAGATTCTTCCTCAGAGTAATTCAATTCTACAACATTTCTTGTAGCTATTTACAAATTTACACGATTTTAATGATTGGCATTCAGAAATTAACGCCAATTCAATTTCATAAAGCACATTTCAAAATACCACCGAATTGTAGATAAGCTGTGAATGAAGAGGCACTTATTACGGTCTCTAAGAGCGCTTTCATTCAATTTGCTCGAGGATTACAAGAAACTTCTGACGATAAGAATGGCCGACACGAACTAACACTCCTGGAATATTCATGTTCTGTGACGTTCTGGCACCGAGAGCCTGCAAAATGGGTTAGTTTCATCGACATTCCAAAAGTCACTCGTGTGAACACCAAACGAGTCATTGTTTCGTGTTCGAAACAAATCGTTATCGCGATGCGCATAATCCTCTCGATTACACCATTTACAATTAACTATCGATATTCAACGGGGACAGTTCTCCCAAACCTATCAGAATCAATGAAATACGACCGTTAATTTTCCAATAATTACACGTTCGATTTATTTGTTCGCAACAAAAAGCGCGCATATTCGATACCGTATTAAAAGTTCAATAATTACAACAAAAATTAAACCACAATATACGTACCGCTAGCTTTAGAAATAAAAATAAAATTGTAGTTCTTTGTATCAAACTTCTTTAATTGAATGGTCTTGCGTAAAAGAATTTACGCGACGTTACACAAGTTAGTGGCTCCTAAACCGCTGCACAAATACACTGTTAACATAATACTTGGGCGTAGTTACATTTTACAGCATCCAAATGCACCGTCGTATTCTTGAATAGTCCCCGACTGTTTATCAGCAAATTTTTCGATAAATTCCGCCGGGTAATTCGAAGCAGCTGATACTACTGAAGGGAAATGTAAACGTTGATCGACATCGATCGTAAAGCGATACGTCTGAAAACTACTGTATCTGCGAAGTAGATTGCCACAATTTGATCGCGATAAATTCATAAACTTATATCGACTCGTTTCTTAGCAAGCGAACGCCGTTAAGTTCGATTGTTTAATCGATGAAAATTTATCGCCTCAGCTCCCGTCCATCTGGCATGCTATTTGTTTTTTACAGCAACGCGTCGAGAGGAGTCTTTCACTCTGTAACAACCGCGCCGAAATGGTCCGTGTTCCATCTTTCGCCACTCTAACAAGGTACTTGGTAAATTGCAAGTGCGGCTTTTCTGTTTTAATCGTTTTCCACTTGTGGCTTCTTTTTTAAAGATCGTTTACGAAAGAACAGACATTTTTTATGTTAGTACAAGTTTTTTTTTTATGAACTATAATACTAATTAGTGTTCGTAAATTTCGCCCGAAACGAAATTAATCATCGATGTCCGAATGATCAGAAATATATGAAAGAAAAATATCTGAACCAACCGCTGCAAATCATTCTGATGAAACTGGAATACTCACACTATACACATTTGAACGTCCCATAGATAATCGCGTTGCGATTAGTTCTGGAACATGAAACAGAGACCGCTCGTCTAAATATTAATTTGACGAAAACACATTTTGTTTGCCACTGTCGCACCTGCTCCCGACAAACACCTACTGTGCAATTCAAATCACTCTCTTCGGCGAACAAATTTTGTAAAGGCTTCTAATCGAATAGCGCACACACGACACTGTGATTGTACGATTCTGCATTGGCAAACTCGAAACGGCGAGAGTACTAAATGCCACTGCTGTTAAATACACACAGGACGCTTTCAATAATTATTTATTTCGCCAAACATCTCTGTATTTACTTGAAGTGACACGAGGACCGATATTCTTCCACTGTCAGGGGCCCTGAATATTTGATACCTATATTCCCGTATTCTATTAGGGATAATCGTGTTTTCACGACAGATTGGCGTCAATATTTTTCTGTGTAGCACTTCACGCGCCTATTAATATTTGTTCAATGGCAGCCATTTCCCGGCGTGACGAGGTAACTTGTTTCCCCCTTTCCATTGAATAATCGTGTCTGACGGGTTATCCCGCTTGCGCGCGAGGGGTGGCCGGGAAATCTACGCGCGATTCGAACGGCGCCCCTGTTGACGACATCGTAACAATTGTCGATACCAATAAATCGAATCCAGATTCGAGGAATAGCTGCGTCGAAACCGAAGCGCGACGCGATAAGTTGGAGAATCATCCTGTCGTTACGTACCAAGAACGGTCAGGGGGAATAAAAATAGTACAGTTCTTTTTATTTTCGACGGTATCCACCTGGAGGAATTCTTTGGACAGTTCTGACAAAGATTTATAGATCGTTCGCGGCGGAAGCACTTTATGTAGACCCGATGGTTTATAGGTGATAACGTTTGGGAAGTATTGACGTACGAAAATGATTCATGTCCCGATGTCAGTTTACCAATTTGGTGGTTTATAAAGTTTCTTTATATTTTTAAACGTTCCTTGGGTAAGTTCACCCAATTTTATCCCTTCCTCGGACAATCGTTGGAAAGTTGAGAAAGCGCAGAAGCGAGTTAAATTTATGTTAAATAAGACATTACGGAGTTTTCATTGTAGCTAGCGTGTAACAAATAGAATCCAATTATGTTTAATTGCAAGTATTTCTGACAGAATTTCTTCTCGAGTAACAAATGCACAGGAAAAGTAGCTCGTGAAAGTACTTGAAAAATGAAGGAGAGCCTGGAAATACTTGATAACTCGAGTCATTTCCACAGAGCACGTTCCCAACCAAGTGTTTGGTTTGTCGAGTTTACATAAGCGTCGGTCATAAACCGATTCCGGTGTAACTACGTAACCCGTGCGCGAAACTCGTCTATAACAGTAACTAATCTAACGGCAGCGAACGTTATAAACTGTAAAGGATCTCCGGTATTACGAATTTTAATGAGAACACCGCACGCGATTCTTCGAGATCACGACAATCTCGTGGGACGCTTTAACCGGGATACACTATCGTAATCTGAATTTAATTCGACGGTGCTCTGGCGACATACTATCTAGAAATGACTTCGCGAACAAATTTTTTACCACGAATAATTTTATATTTTTCGAAGCAATCGTTTAGGACTGACACTTGTTAAAATTAATACCATCTACGATTTGAAATTGCATTGATTTTGTTTCACATTTTTCTTCATACGTACCTGGATTAATCGATTATTCGAACTGAAACTCATTCCATGTATATGAACATTTATGACTTACATGCAGGTATTTTGTGATTCATAAAATTCAATGGGAATATTCGGATGTTTAGCTTTGTTTGCTGCCTACGAACGAAATACGTAATGAAAATATACGATCCATTTAATGATTGTATTTGGTACAATGGAACTGGACGCTTCGTTCCAAATAATAATTAAATATCGTTTTAAATGTTGGTGAACGTATAACATCGAAGCAATATTGTAGCAATCGCAAGTATAAAAATAATTTCCGTAAGTAGAGGTTCGGCTTTTTGGTTGCACAGCAATATTTGCCTTTCATTATGCACAGTTTTTCGAGCCACAAGATTCAAGAATTCACAGCAACGAAATGCGAGAGGGGCAAGAAACTGGCTAAACGACGCGACCTTTTTACGATGATAAATTGTACGAAATATTTTCACCGTATCTCTAATTATACTTTATACGATGTTATTGTGAAATCCTGTTATATTCATCCCCCGAAGATCCGCAGCAATAATTCATAATGTTGACATATGCAAATTAATATTTATGTCGAGTTACTCACGGTGCTTTGTCGACAATATTTCAAAATTAATACCCGACAAATTATTCATTAAATCTCAGTTACTACGGATATTAATGTTCATGACCATGAATTATAATATGCCTATTGGGACATTCTCGTGATTACGGATGATTACGAATGATTTCGTATCCTCGGCAAAGGGAACATGTTCGTTTTTCATTTCACACGTCAAAACGAAATAACCTGCATGGATTTAACATGCAGGCAAGCTTTTCGATATTCCGCAAACCAGCAGAGGTGTCAATCACGTGTCGAGGGATAAAAACGTTCCAATTTTCAAGCGAAACTAAGCTAAAAGAACAAATCGGTGAAAAACGTATTAGATATCAAGCGCATACGCTCATCACATCCGCGAATTTAATGCAATCTCGCCCATCAATATTATAATAATAAATGAATATCATTAATCCCATATTAATCAGTATTAATCTCTTTACGAACTAGTGATCAACTAGCTCAACATTTAATCCCTCAATTAATCCCTAATTTGCAAAGTACACAGCATCAGACAGGCCACATACAACCGCAATTTAAGCTAATTTCTACCCGCAATATATTTATAATATATATTTATAATAAAAATTAATTTCAAAGGGCGATCCATGATAACTCAAAGAACATTGTACAGGAGGCTCAATGAATGCAAGTAACACAGATGAAACAGTAAATTTTGTAACTGAATGAAGCACAAACGTTTATCAAACAGCGAATGACAACAAGCACTGCTTAGAAACGACAGTTCAAAAATACCTAAAATACCTAAAAACCACACGCTGTCGAATTAAAAAAAAAACACGTAGCAGACCGATAGATTCGAACACCAGTGTCGAAAAACAATTGGAAAAGCTTCATATACCAGTGCCGGAAAAAATTTCAACTGTTCCAGCAGCAGAAACCACAACGTTGAAACGTATCGTTGCCGCCAAGATATTATAACCGGGCGTACGCCGTTTAATTAAATGTAATACTGAGTGGGCGTACAGATCTACGACAGTAATCCACGACGAAAGACGTTGGAATGTGGGCAGGACGCATGCATGAAAGCCGCTTTGCTCGTGGTCGCTGTATAAATCGGCTAAGTTGCCCAGAAACCTGTTCATTCATAGGGGAATTCGTCCAGAAACAGAATTCGTACCATAATCTTCGTTGCTCTTAATTCCATGGATTACCATTGAGACACCAGTCCATCCTAAATTTTAGGATCCCACTGGATTCGCGATTTCGTGGCCACCGCAGCCTCGAAGAAACTCGCAAGAAATACGATATATCGACTACTTTTGTGTTAGCAAATTTAACGGTGGCATTTCATTCGATCTCCCTCAATAACTGCACATTTCACTTTTCCCACGGCGAACGATCTTCGATACGCGAAAAATTCACAAAATCATTCTTACGCTCCTTCGACCCACGCTCTCGTCGGTCAAAGGGAAACCGCGTAAAATTCATGCAGCCTGAAACGCCGTCGTGAATTTCATCAGCCCGGTTCTCGCCTAGACAAAGGTGTCAAAGGAAGTAAGGAAAACCGCAATGTTTCCCGAGCTTCCAGTTAGCTCGCGTGACACCGTGGAGATCATAGCCGTTCTCCAAGAGCACAAGAACAAATCGTTACGGTCGGCGACGAAGGTGCTTGAATTTCCACGGATCTGACAACTGCAAGGCGAAACGATCCCCCTGTTCTAATTCACACAAAAAAAAAAAAAAATAGAAAAAAAACGATGCTTCTAAAAGAAAAGAAAAAGAAAGAAAAAGCGATGCGTCCAGCCGTCGATCCCATTTGAAAGGTGGACGTGTCCGCGATATTTTCACTGAGAATTCGAGACGATGCCACGCGTCGTCTGTCACCGGGAGAGTATCTCTCAATTCCGTGTGTCGCGACGCGCCTGCATCGAGAACGTTGCCTCGCATGACAGGCAGCGCAATAACTTCGCCGAAAGAGAGCCTTTCTGGCACTGGTAGTCCCCTTTAATCGACATGGCGAGAATTTTCGGTACGTTCGATATTCGCTTGAAAATATCGCTCCTTGACCGTGTCCAACGTGAGATAGTTTCGGAATATTCTGGCGCATTATATTCGACCGCTAAAAATGTTACACCGTAGTCCCGATAAATACTGGAAAAATCGTACGTCGGTCTGACAAAAATAATTCCATTGTCTCGCGATCGAGCTCGAACATTTTCGTAAAATCGACGGCACGCAAAGTATGAGCAACACCGAAACATCTGCAAATGATGACCGGGGGAAAGGCGCGGTTAAACATACGACTGTTAAACGATCATTCTCGTCTAATTAACAAAGAAATCGAACGCGAGTTTCCTTCGGCTGCCAAGCTGACTGGCAAACACCAATCAACGACACCCGCTCCGCCAGACATCGGCGTGAAACTGTCAACAGAAACAGGTCACGTAACTCCTGGGTACACATTCCCATCGAATTACCAGTTGTCAATGAACGTTTCCACGTCGCGAAGAGAGACAAAGGGAGACAGAGAGTTTGGACGGTCTAATTTCAAGCAGGGAAGGGCTCGCACCGGTCTCTCGTAAACGAATGCGAACGAGGTCCGCGTTTCGAGCGCCTGGATTCGAGCCTAATGGCCCGTTGTCCTATCAGCACCTGTTGATTGTCGTTTATCAACGATTTGCATGCGCAGATTTGCCGGGATCACCTGATTGCTCTGCGGAACGAAAGGGTTGTACTCTGGGAGGGGGGGGGAGGGGGCGAGTGAGAGGAAGGGGTTGGACGCACGTTGATCGACGTAGCAATCCCTCTAGAACCGGGAATGCACCCCGTTGTCCCGCGGTGTAGCTCGACACGAATATATTGATTTTCGATTCGTGAACGGGGAACTCTGGCCGAGTTTCCCCCGTGATTAGCAAATTGAAGTTGTGCCCCCACCGATCGGCGAAAAAGTTCGGCGAATTTTCGCCGGTTCGTCAATAACGTTCGTCAATGGAATGGGAATATCCTGAGCGGAACGGGACGTCGTTCGTGAGATATCGTCGAATGAATTCGAGGGACGAATCGGTGATGTTCATTTCAGAGTGACGGTGTGATTATTATTAGCGATTGTCGCGAAAGTAATAGCGTTGACTGCGAAATCGCAGAAAAGGCCGGAGCGGGGACAAAATAAGTAGGGAGTTGAATTTATTCTCGTTCTTACGGAGTAGGTGCAAATGAAGACGATTATTAGTGGCCCCCGCGGTTTCGCTACTGCGAGATCAATCTTTTCCGTCCCATCCGTACGACATTGTTCCACCATTATCTCCAGGTAAGGAAAGATCTGGATCACTTTGAGAGCGTAGGATTAGCTTCCATACCTGCGCGTGACAGTGATTTCTAGGGCATTTTAACTAGGCTCACGCTTTCTTCCTCTCGTGACGCGAAATTTGAAACGCCACGAAGTTGTTACGTGGTTCGAATTCCGCTTGAAGTGCTGCGAGTGCTCGGTATTGATTATCGAGGACGTTGGAATAGTAAGGATGTCTTCTTGAATATTTCAAGCACGCAATTAGAATAATCGCTAGGCTCGACGCGATACAGGCCCGGCTGCCGAGAGACGCGACATTTTCTTCCAGGACAAACGAAGATGTGCAACACATTCCTGCCAACAGCTAGTCACCAATGTAAATAGCAGGAACGTGAGTCGCCTTTTTCCCTTTCCAGGAACAGCTTGTCTATCCCCCCATAAATCGTGATCTTGGAACGGCTGTTGTTTTTCAGTATTCGCATTTTACGTTCGTTCACGGGCATCAGTGCAATAAACTGCAACTGTCGGTGCTGCGGAACGTATAGCGGTAAAGGGTTGAAGCGTTCTCCGCGATGATACTAGCCGAGTATCGCGGCACAAATTGACCGTAAAATGCAGAACGCACTCACTGTGCCAAAGGTAGAATTGAGTCGCAAAAAGCCCTGAAATACGAACTCGCCCGCCGCCACCCCTGCAGCTACACCACGATCTCTCCGAAACTGTCGTAATTTATTTTATCGATACGAACCGGAAGGGTTACTGGAATGGAGAACGGAATTCCGAGATCCTCCGTTATCCCTCGAACGAATTATCTCTCGTAAAACACAAGAGACGATGCGCCGCAAACATTGCCAACAATATTTCGCGGATTTCATGACGATTGCCGTCCCCGCAATCCCAGTTTATACGCTTCGATTTGAAACACGAAACTGTTGTTTAACGCAGTCGCCTTTCTGACAAGGTTTCCCCTCGACGAATTGAATATTTATTGCTTAATCCCCCTTTTCTGCTGTGTGTAAAAAAGAAGAGGGCGTAATAAAAAAAACATTCTGATCGAAAGTATAAACAATGATATTATCGCAGAGATTTTATAATTCGATATCTGGCGAATGCGAACACTTTTTCAAGGGAGCGAAAAATTGCGTACTAACGAACTATATGTTTTTCTATATACTCTCGCCACGTGATTTTGGTAGATAAGTCGCAATCCTTCGCGATGTGCCGAACCTTGAAAAAAGAAATATCCGTTGCACGTGCAACGATATTTTCCTGGCAGCAAATCCCCCTGTCGAATCGAGTTGGAAAGTAGCTACGTCGTTAAATTATTTACTATATCGAGCGGTAAGCCGGTAACATTATGTCCTACGAGGATCGCGAAACAGGGTATATAACGTCCAATTGACGACGGGAAGCAGAAAATTCAGGAGAAATGACAGTGGCACACCAACGTATAAATAATGAAACGAAATCTGCGCACGGCACGTACGGTTTGTCAGCAAGACGTTTGCGTGACGTTCGCAGCAACGCGTGCAAGACTGCAATGAATAATTTTAATCGCGTCTTGGTTGGGCGTTAAAATTGACGGTGCATTAAATTAAATGACACTTATTTACCTCTGAGCACCCTTTTATCAATGGCCAAAGCGTTCGCGATTGTTCTACAACCGGGGGATATCATGAACGTGCCACTTATGCGCGTATCGCTGACCTATACTACTTAAAAAATCGATAGTACACAGTACCGCCACTTCTTTCCGATTAATAATATCGTTAATTTAATTGCGATAATCGCGGTGTCTATCAGCATCACCTAATAATGATAATTGTATTGATATTAACGAAACATAATTTCCGCCAACAGTTGTTCATGATCGATAACTGCGCGGACGATTGGCGGATCGCGATGACCTGGCAGAGGATGGCGCAGATTTCGATCGAGTTGTTAATCTGCGCGGTCCACCCGATCCCGGGGGAGTACTACTTCCTGTGGACCACCAAGCTGGCGAACAAGGGCGGCGACTTCGGCTCGAAATGGGTGCCATACGATGTCACCTTGTCGTTGCCAATGTTCTTCAGACTCTACCTCATCTGTCGCGTTATGCTGCTGCACTCGAAGCTGTTCACCGACGCCTCGTCCCGCAGCATAGGGGCCTTGAATCGTATTAACTTCAACACCAGGTTCGTCCTGAAAACCCTGATGACCATCTGCCCGGGTACCGTGCTGCTGGTCTTCATGGTGTCTTTATGGATCATCGCTTCCTGGACGTTGCGTCAGTGCGAGAGGTAAGCCGACAAGAATTTTTCGTCAAGTCGTTGAATAATAATTGTTTAATTAAAAATGTATTGAGAAATTCAGCTATAAAAGCGTGGCCGGTTTAAGGAATGGTAAATGGCCTGCAAACCTTCGATCTTGCGGACCACCATAAGATTCCGTCGGTTTCTCGCGCGACTAAGCACGGATCTTCGAGTTCTCCCCTTTTTTTCTTTCCATCGTTGCACTCGATAAAATCTTCGTTCAACCTTTCCTCACTTCCTGTCCAATGAAACAGGACCCTTCCGGCCCTCTGCCCTTAAATGAGACGTCCAGCGATTCGCCGTTCTCCCGTCCTTTTTCTTTATTTCACCGGACGTTTTCTATATGTCGGATATAAAGAGAGAATCGACAGAATTTTCGTCCGTGTACGTATTGTCGCCTTCGACTCCTCTTTCTTCTATTTCGAACGGTCTCTGCCCCGAGAGGATGTTCCCAATTCCACGGGGCAGGGTCCCGATGAAATCTTCGGAGAATTTCTAACGTCGTTTCATCGAAGAGGCGATCCGGAAAGATTGCGCGAAGCTGATTTTAGGGGGGGTCCCCTCCAACAGCTGAAAATTTAATCCACCCTCTCAATGAGGAACTTCTTAAACGATTCGTCCGTTCGTTCAACTATCTCGCCAATTAATTTTAATGAAACACTAGTAAGAAGATAGTAGAACCGTTTCGAAAGCGTTATCTTCTGGCTCTCATTATGCACATTCCCGTTCCTTGTCCTTTTCTAATTTTCCGATTATCCGCCGCCCCCGGGCCACCCGGTTTCCTTTCGGAATTAGAATTTTAGACCAAAGAGATCCGACGCACTCTGCCGAGAGGACACGAGCTCCCATGAGATGCGACGATTCGCCTGTTAGCGAAACTCGAACGGAAGCTACTTGCATCTTCTTATTTCCGTGCGTGGCAAACGGCGATTGAGTTTGCCCGTATTTTATCAAGATCGCCGTCGACGTGGCCGTAAAATGCCCGGGGCACAGTAAATTTCCCGAAGTAACGACCCTGCGCGCTGGCGGAGTAAAGAGACAAATTTATAGCGAGATTTTTATGAAGCAACAGAAATTACAATTTCCATACTTTTCTTTTCGGTGTTGCTGGGTGGGCAAAGAGAAAGGTTGTTCGCGGGAGACACGACGTTTCGATCGTGAAATGTGAATTATTTCGCAGGGATAGTTCACCGATTCGTAGTTCCCCGACTTTATGACGTTAGGTGTCTTATCTGGGAAGTTTAACCTCCTTCGTTGATTTTAACGACACGAAACGTTACGACCAATAACGCGCCATTACCGTGTCATCTTCCTTGAGATTTTAAGATCGGGGATGTTTATTCTCAGGAGGATCGTGCTCATTTATCGGCACAGTTTTATTGTCCTTTCGGACAGTTTAACAAATAGTTCTTCTATCGAATCTAACGAACATTGAAACCGTCTAAGTGAAGTGTACCGAACCGTGGAACGTCTGCAAATATTTATTATGAAAATATTTAAAACATCCTGTATCCAGGAAATAAGAACACTTAGGGATGGAAGAAGTTTCACGGGAAGCAATTGCTTAGAAAGCACTCCGTTTCTACGTTTCAATTTATCCGCCGTTCAAGAGGACGAGACGTTTCCTCGGCATTTTCGAAAATTTCGCTCGGCGATTCGCCATCTACGTTTGGCCGTTTCAATTATTTCGAGCGTGGCCACACTCTCGGCGGGTACGCCACGCCACGTGCGAATTGTTTGGCGAACGGTTAACGGTTACCCGTATTATAACAAGAACGAACGGAATAATAGATTTCTCCTTTTTGTTCAAATCATAAAGCATTGCACCATTTCTTTGCATAACGCTGCTTCGTATCGCAGTTTACCATTTAATCGCAACGATGTGAACTCACATGAATATGGTACAATGAAGAGATCGATGAAAGCGACAAAAGGATGCAGTCAAAGGCCAGTCGCGTGTCCGGTTGTTGAAGTACGGATTTGCAATTGACAAATTCGACGTGAATAGGGGCGAAGTCGAAGAGATCGAACATCGGACAAACCGTGAAAGGGATCTCGTCCCGAAAGAAATCTGTTGCAATGCCAGCCGTCCAATTAATTAGCAGATGTCCGGCTTAACGAGCGGGATTTGTCGATGCGCGTGTCATTTTACTGTTACGTTCGGTTAACGATATTCGATAATGAATTTCGAGAATTAGACGTGAAAGAATATGCCCGGTTTACTTGTCCACGCATACATATATAGCAGGCCAAAGATCGGCATTGGAAGCAATTGGCATTATTATAACGACATCCGTGTTGCTGATATGCAAACATTTTCCGTTCCACAGCAGTGATTCATTTCAGAGAATTCGCGATGTCCCTCGATTCACTGTCTCCTGATGCACAGTATTTATATAGTTCAAGATATTTTAATAAATGGGAGATCGTCTAATTAACTACCGGCTACGTAGGATTTTTTAAGGTAATCACTATTCTATAGTGTTTCGCATTAAGGGTATAAAACAATGCGGTACGATTGAATTCAGCGGACAATGTGAAAAATACGTACACGAAGGTGTAAGTAGATTAGGCCCGTTCGCGGCCAGACACCGTATCAGACACACTTTGGCTTTCAGCGGCCCTGAAATTCTCTCCAACGTCGTAAGGTGAATGTAATATTTGTAAATTAAATGTTCACAAGGTAAAAGTATTAATTATAACAAGTTTAACAAATATATTTCAAATTATATCTTCAAATAATTCTTTACCGAGAAATAAAAGGGAAATCTCCCTCTCTCTATATATATATGTATATATTCCACGATGGTAATTTTTTAAAGGAATCACGTGCAGATTGCGAACGAAATTGCTCGGTAGCGTGATAAAATATTTAATCGGGGAGAAATATGATTATTTGCCGGAGCTTGAACACCCCCTAATATTTCACCCTGTTTTCTGTTCTGCGGCGGCAGGTTTCACGACGAGGAGCACGCGAATCTCCTTAATGCTATGTGGCTCATTGCTATCACGTTTCTGAGCGTCGGTTTCGGTGACATCGTGCCCAACACGTACTGCGGTCGAGGTATAGCCGTTTCCACTGGAATAATGGTAAGGGCAAGATTCAAAGTTTAATATGGAAATTCCCGCGAGATTTGCATGCACCCATCGTGTTTCGGGACGTTCACTGTGTCGCAAGAAAATTTGTTTCCGAACATACCCAAATATCCTTCAGTATTTTGTGTATTCACATAAATCTCCGCGAGAGAACAATTGTATTATAATTATAACTTGAATTTATTGTATAATAAAAAAAAGTTTGATACTATTTAACGATAGAAAAATGTTTCTAAACATTGTAATGGTAAACGTACTTCTGTTAAGTTAATATGACAAAGAAAATACCATAGCCTCGAGTAAACCTTCTAGGAGTGAATTTTGCAAAAATATACGGGACGTTTCGAGGATACAGAGAGAAAGTAAGGGGCTATCGATCGCAGCATCGCGCCAAGTGGAATTACGATGCATTTCAAGCGACACTTCGCGACGATAAGCGCGACAGCGGGTCTAATCTCTCCATTGGGAATGCGCACGATTCCTTATTGTTACTGCTGTCTGTGTCCGATGCTAATTCACCGTTCTGCGAGCGTCGTAACCGCGAATCGTTAACCAATTTGGTCGCCGAGGCCAATTTTCCGTGCAATTTCGCTCGATGAACATGTCCCCTTGTTCAACTGTCGAACAGCGTTCGCGTTTATATCCATTGTATACCGTCTGCTTGCGCATGATTATTTGTTTGAAAGCTGTCTGGTTGAGAAATTTATTTCATACAGAAGAGGAATTATTCGCTGTTGTGTATCAGTCGTTTCATTTTCTACACAGTTAAATAATTTACCGTAGCCGTTTAATTCTTTTTATACGAGAAATATACTTCTCTGCGATCTTGACAAATAGCTACACGGCGAAGCAGAACAGCAACAAAAATCGACGAACGAATCACAGTAATCGAGAAGTGATCATTTTTATTCTAGCTATTTTAATAGAATCACCCCTCGCGATTTGACTTGTGTCGGTCGCGATATTGTCTGTTCGTCGACAAAATTTCTGCTGGCGAATCGATTCTGTCTCGTCCCCTTAAAAGCCAAAGAAAAAGAGGCAGATTACTTTACTGCTGGGGGCGGAAAGAGGCAGGCACCGCGAAGCGAATATAATTTCATCCGGTGACGCGGAAGGAAAAAATTTCGGGGATAAAATTTTCAGAAAGCTGGTAGGCGAATAGACAGTAATTTTCACAGAACCAAAGAAGGTATTGTAAATCCGTAAAATGAACTTGTCAAGAGTGACTTCCTTTAGCAAATAAGTATTATAATTCGCTGCCTGACCGTTACAAAACTTTTCGTAAATTAAAATACTTGTAGACCAGTTAATTAATATTAGTTCGCACCTCCCGGCCAATTTCTGCATAATTCATTGTTCTGTTAATAGCGAGGGGAACTCGCTGCCGAAAATAAAATCGTTTCTAATAAAGACGGTGCACGCGCACTGGTCATATTTCATATTTATACACGAACCCCAGTCAATGAGGGGACTAAACTGCGGAGATTCTATGAATTTAGTCCGTAATTAGCGAGGCTGTTAGTTTCGTAATTAAATGTAGAGAGGATAATTTCGAGTTCTCAGGTCTGTTTTACTGTGTTTTTAGGGTGCCGGATGCACGGCCTTGCTGGTGGCGGTTGTTTCCAGAAAGCTCGAGCTCACCAGGGCGGAGAAGCATGTTCATAACTTTATGATGGATACGCAATTAACGAAAAGGGTAAGACACATCTGCTCGTACATCCATCTCGCGAGAATTACTCGCTCAGACATAAATACGTGTGTTACGCTGTCTCCTGTGATACATATAAAATAACTTGCTCCGTCGACAATATTGCATATATAATATTCCCAGTATCGTTTACACTTACTTCATACTAGTGGGAAAGTAGTACGAGCGAGGACACTACTTCAACGCGATCGTACGTCGTACTTAAATACCTTGTATCATATTCCGTGTCTTCACTTTTACCATTTTATTTTTCGCGTCGTTATTCCTCCTGCAACTTTCTTTAATATTTAAATGTCGCGACGTATTTAATTCCTCAAGAACTGTGAACTGTACTCAACATTATCAATTATTGGATTTCACTTCTCCGAAAATGGCATGAACAAAAATAAGCAACGAATGAATTATTCTAGGAAACGTTAAAGCAGGTCCCTCGTTATTCTACGATCTGAAAAATGTTGTACTCGAACCGGCTCAAGATTCACGACAGTTACGACTACAGTAACTAGACGTTGACAGACGTGAAACTCTCGCAACGAGAGAGGCGCCGCTCGTGTTTCCCGACCGGTCACCAAATGACCACGTCGCCTAATGTGTCACTGTCATTTTTCTCCGTTCCTGACGGTCAGTAACGTCGCGTTCGATCGTTCGATCACGAGCTCCGCTGTTGCAACAAGGGAATCGTATCTTAAGAGGCAAAGACTGCGACGGATTGTCCGCTAATCAGCGCGTAGACACATGAACAACGAGTGAAAGAAACGCAAGGGAAACGAGAGACACTTTTGTCATCCCCAATGTCCTCAAACAGCTTCATCCCGGAGCATATTGATCGACGAATGCGGATCGACTGTATCGCAGTTTCAAGGCAAGCTCGGGACCTTGATGAACCAATTAATTTACAAGACTATTTCAAGCAACACGTGCATAAAGTATTCAGTCTCGTTATAGTCGACAAACGGTATAAGAACGACAGCCGACTTCGTGCCTTATTTCTCGATCGATGACTTTCGCCGCAGTCGATGAATTAATTAATAGGTTGAAATATGCAGGCCCGGGAAATATCAGGGGGCAGCGGTGATTTCAGAGCGAGTCCGCCAAAGGATGTATTAATCGACGGAGAATAAATTCGCGCTTCATACATACCAGCCTGTACTTGTTCGCTCTTCGAACTTTTATGTCCGCGAAGGCAAACATCAGTGAACGAGAGGAAAATAGGCGAATATCAAGTATTCAAAGGGAATAACGAAATAACGTTCTGTTTCAGTTGAAAAACGCCGCGGCGAACGTGTTACGCGAGACGTGGCTAATTTACAAGCACACCCGCCTGGTGAAACGTGTCAATCCGGGACGCGTTCGAACGCATCAGAGGAAATTTCTGTTGGCCATATACGCGTAAGTTCGTGTACGCGTGATTTCGTTGATTGGCACGCATGCACATGATGCGGCAACTGGGAAACGCGGCGCAATTGATATATGTACATCGTCTGTAACGTAACGAACTTTTCAGGCTGAGGAAAGTCAAAATGGATCAGCGAAAATTAATGGACAATGCCAATACCATCACGGACATGGCCAAGGTACTTGCACGCAAGTAACGTAGAATCCAATTAAACTTCCCCGAACGGCATTATCGATGGATCCTGTGATATCGACCAATCGTATCTACTCTACCTCCGACCAAGCACTTCGTTTTTTCGAGAAAAATAATCTACTCTATTTAACCGCACTGATCGAATTTAGTTGAAACGGCATATTATTATAATTTACGCCTCTATTAATACAAGTTTTCCATAGTTCAATATACACAAAACGCTTCTACTTTTAATATTTTCTTTAACCCTCTGACTAAGCTGGTAGAAAGGCTGGTAGAACTCCAGTGTCCCATATATTCTAAAAACTTTGTGTTATTTATTTGTATTATATCTGCCAATAAGATACTCGGGTGTAACAGTGGCTTTTAATAGACAGGGGAGAAACTGCACATGTTTAAAACACCCGCGGACAATCGTCCACTAAAATTTCCAGAAAAATCCCAGCCAAATTCCACTCATACCAAAATTCTTACACGGCGCACTGTCCGATCCTCTCGACATTTCCCAACGCAACTCAACAACCTTCGTTCCAATCCAACCGAGACTAATTCCATCCAACGATTCGCCAACAGACGCAGAACACAGTGTACGAGATCGTGTCAGACATGAGCACGCGTCAGGACGCCCTCGAGGAGCGTCTGGTGGGCCTGGAGGACCGGCTGATCGGCCTAGAAGAGAAACTGTCCGGTCTGCAGACCCAGCTGGAACTTCTGCCGGAAGAGTTGACCAGGTGCCTGGCCCAGCACGCCGAACGTATGGAGCAAAGGCGAAACTTCCTTCATCCGGATACCGCGGTCGCAATGGCCTCTCCTGGCGGTGTTGTCGTTGGTGGTGGTAGTGGTAGTGGTGCTGGTGGTGGTGGTGGTGGTGGTGGTGGTAGTGGTGTACCCGTCGGAAACAGCATGTCGATGGGAATCTCCGTATCCGCCCATCATCCCCTGGCCAATCTATCAAACTCGCTGCCACACTCGAGGAGCGTGCCGAGTGCGCCGAGCACCGCGTCCCTTCACCCTTGGCCGGCCAGTTCGATCCTGCCGCCTGTCTCGAGTCGGACGCCTCATCTGGTACCGGAGACCGGTAGGCCTGCTACCGGGAACCACAGCCTGGCACATTCCACGGTGGTGACGACCACGACCTCGCAGTCGGCCACCAGGCTCACCTCGCAGCCCGGAATGGGAGGACTGGGCAACAGTCAGGGATCGGACACGTCGCCACACAGCTGAGTCTCGTCTTTGCAGCCGCAGCACTCGTATTAATGGGACACGAGACGCGACAATGGTTGCTTCGATGTTCTGTGTACGACGCTCGCGTGCCATCGAGTCCCTCCGACGCGCGACCGGTACTAATAGAGCTTTCACTCTGTCTCTGTGCAATCTTCGTGTAACGACTGTCGCCCTCTCTTTCGGGGATGGGAAGTCTCTTCAGGTCCATCTTCGGGTGTACTGTGATTTCGTTGACTAGTGAGCCTCCTGACTAGTGTAGAGTCGTGTGTAACGGTACGGTGATGACGTTTCGCGTCGGCCTGGCTGCGGGGAAATTCTGATTCTTTTCGCCGGTGTTCGTTTGTCGTTTTACCTTCTGTTCCGTTCGAATTGCTGAATGTATATTGCTTGTTTCGTTGGCGAGCGATGCTGGATATGTACCGCGGTTTTCGGCGTTTGCGTATTTATTAGTTATTGTGTGATTCATTTTATCGGACGATTGACGACGGTCTACGCGCGGCCGAGAAGTGCGACGATGCAAGAACGTTCCGAGGCCAGATCTGAACGAGTGCTCCAATCCTGCGCGGACCGCCTGAAACGTCGGACGTCGCGCTGGATGAATTCGCGTTGCTCGTCATCCGGGCCTCGCGGTGACAATATTGTCGACAAATTTCTCGCAGCCGCGGATTAAAATATTTCAACCTCGCGGCCGGTGCCAACAGAACTGACCGCCCACTTTTATAGCCGCAGATAAAACGAAAGTCTTGCAGCAGCATCAACAACGGGTCCAATCCTCTTCCCGATTGACTGTGTCTTCTTATTTAAAATAAAGGAAAAATGAAAAAAACGACGAAATGTATGTAAAAAAAAAAATGAAAGGGGAACTCTGTACACGTGAACGTGCATAAACACACACGCGCGCGGATAAAAAGAGCAAAGATCGATCGAGAGTTTCACGGTGGAGATTCACAGAGGCGTGCGTAAACGAAACAAAGAGGGACTAACGGACGCGAGCGTCCTCTTCCAATCGCTGCGAGCTGCTCCCCTGCCCAACTTGCGTGCCTGAAAACTTTTTTCTTAATATTTAAATATATATTCGACACAGACAGACACACACACACATACACACGAACTCCATCTTATCTCTGTACACCTTGTGAACAAAGAAAGAAGACGGAGAAGGGGCGCGGACAGGCACAAGGTGTGTGTAACGTTTCAAGTGCAAGGAGGGACGCGCGTGGAAAACGCTTCCCCCACGACGAGAAACGAGATGGCTTTTAAGCTGGACGAGCGCACAGAGAACAAAACTTTACTTTCGAGCAAACGTTCTGGCGAATGTTTTACGTGGAACATTTGTGTCGTTGCGAGAAGGAAATGCAAGGTGTCGTATGTTCGTTTCGCGTGTTTCCGTTTCGTTTCGAGGGATGCGCGGAAGGGTGAACAGATACCGGTGGAACGTTTTACGAATAATTTCTAATTAACGCCGGTCATTCACGGAGAAATATGCGGATCGCGAATTCCCATTTCTATCGGAGCCACCGTGCATCTTTTCCTCCTCGCGTGTCGATTGACTGTTGTTCTTGCGTGGAGAACGTTCTGACTTGTTTTACGAGACTTCGATTGTCGCGACGAATCGAAGGAGAATTTACGGGGATATTTCTTTTCGAATTTACAACGGGCCAATTCGTTGTCGATGAATCGATAACGATAAACTCCGATTTCATTCTCCGCGGCTTTTCGAGAAATTATATTAATAATTATCAGCTATCGGGAGGCATGCGTGTTCGAACGAAAGGTACCAGGTGTTCGTTACCAACCCACCGTCTAGTCGAGTCACAGTGGACGAGCTTTCAAGGGCCATCGAGAAAGACCACGAAGCGAGTGTCCGGATCTGATGGAGGGAGAACGCAAAGTGATCTTATCCGCTTTAACGTCCGTAGGTTATATAGGATATTATATTGCTAGTGTATACAATGTGTATGTACATGACGCACGGGTACAAAGGTAACGTTTCCACCAAAGGGTGAACATTTTTTATAAACGGTCTACGCACGACGGTGTGCACGCGTGTGTGTACGACCATGCCGTGGTCCGTAGTAAATATTGATTTTATCGAAAATTGATGCGAACGAAAATGCTGCAGCTCAAGGGGGTTGCATTGTGTAACTTCGAGCCGCGGCTCGAAAGGGGGCGATTACGTGAATTGCAAAGGGCGACTGTCTCGTTCGGGGGACAGGTGGGCGAGTTTACTTTATGCAACGATGAACACGATGGGTAATGTAATGTGAACTTCATGATGCGACAGTAATGTACCCCGAGAGCGACCGTGACCTGGCACTCAATAAATTGAAAGTGAAAAATCACGGTTCGGTAACCGGAGACAGAAGTATTGTAATACGTTTAATTTCCTTCGATGGTTTAATTCAATGATTGAAATGCGACGAAGGGCGGATATATTTGGGTATATAAATATTTTTGAGCATTCGGAGACGTGCTCGGTTTCCGTGAAAGCAGGAATACTTTAGTCGTCGCGGACAATACAAATGTTTGAAATATTGATGACAGTCGGGTCAATGCTGGAACACGTTTTCATACATAATCCAATTTCTTTCGATGTCGCTCCGGATATGTTGCCCGCGTTTCCTATTATGAAAATAGATTCGGTTTCCGATAGAAAAAGAAAAAACAAAACATGGAGGAAAATATCGACGGATCCTTGACAGCAGCCAATTCGACGATGCCCCACCCTTGAACTGTATTATTCTCGTGCTAATATTTCAGGGAATGAATATTTATAAGACCGTGTAATTAGCTGGGCCAAGCTCCGCTCACGCTCGACGCTGTTGCCTCGAGATATGTAGGCTTAATTGAACGAAATGCGACTAGACAAATGGGATGTAATGAATTCGCCGACGACGACAGAATCGGGACTGGGTGAAATGGCACTAGAAACAGGAGATTGTAAAATACAAAATAAAATGGCAAATTCGTGTCCATTTTTTTTTTTTTATTTTCACTACGCAATCTTCTACTCTTCGCCGAATTTCTAAACTACGCTTAATACGCGACAATATTCATTATGAAACAATTATTCGACAGCATATTCGGGTAAAATACAAAGAGATATCTTTCAAATAAATCGCGTCCCAGATGAAAATGGATTTATCCTACCAGCTCACTTTCGTTAACAATATACACGAAATTCGACTCGTCGAAAGAGTTCACTCACAAAATAGCAACATTCGACGCACGATTCAGCAGGTGATAAATATCATTTCGCTACGTACTAATAGATACAAAAATATCCTTGGCAGCGGGGAAACATTGAATTCGCTACTTCCTGTTCGCGCCACCATTTCACCCAGACTAAAAAGGTGAACCGCTCTCGAGCTTGGATCGAATGCAGCCACGAAAACTGTGCGGGGTTTGCCGGAAGTTCGCGCGACCACCAGTCGATTTTACCACGATAAATCCTTTGGGGCTGAACTGAGCTTCCGGTCGCGTGACGTTCGATCAACCCCCAACAGGATTGCGAACGCGATGACACCGATATCAGTCGATACGGAAACGTACCGGATGTGTCGCGTTGGCGCAGGCTAATCGAGTTAATTACGTTAATTGATACTAAATAACGACCCACCGATCAGTTTCTTCGACACACGATCAGCCGTACACGTTATATACATACATCTCTATATACGTATACACATATGTGTATATATATACATTATACACACACACAGGGAGAGGGAGAGGAAAAAAAACCAGAAATACAGAACGCATACACACAAGGAGAAACACTTCTTGCATTAAGTTACACGTGGAACGACACGTACTATTGATAATGTATTACGATATTCCGTGACGCATCGTTTCGTAATATATTATTAATATCGGGCGGATTTGCGACATGTTATTACGTGAAACAATGCGATTCTATCCGACGCACGATCAATCCTGAAGATGTTCAGAACCTACGAGAAGCGAGCGTACACCGACGACGTTGTGCACAGAGAAGACGATGCCCGACGAAAAATATTGCGAAGCGAGAAACGGGGCGAAAAGTGTGAGAAAAAGAACGAAGGGAGAACGGAACGAACGACACGCAGAGGGAAAAGAGTAACTACGGATCCTGAGTATCGGGATTTTTTCGGGGCGGACCGGAACGGGGGTCGCGTGGATGACGGAAACGAGATAGAATAAAGGAAGAAGAGATCGATTCGACGAAAGGGTAAAAGAGTCACATGGTTACCGAGACGTCTGCTTGAAGGGTACAAGAGAGACAAAGAGCCGCGCACTCGTGTACGCGTGCACGCGCATAGATACACGAGCTGGCAAAGGACAAGGCTGATTTGTTAATCGAAAACGACGAGACTGATACTCTGCTCTCTGAAACGATCGGACGTTCGTTTCCGTGAAAATATGTTGGGACCTGGTTCGTCTTGTCCGTCATTGTTTCATTTTGAAAGCGTTGTTTCGCGGCCACTCACGAAACGCGAAACGGGACCAAAGAAAAAAAAGAAGAAAAAACACACAAAAAGACACAATTGTCACAAAACGTTCTCATTCCCCTTCTGTCTTCTATTCTCTTCTCCGGCTGCCTCCATCGAGACTCTCTCGTTCCCTGTCTCCGATATTCTTTATTTCCTTCCCTTTGATCCTCTGTTACCTTATAAAAACACCAATTTCCACTTGAATTTCAATATTCCCTATTTTTGTTCTCTCTCCCTCTCTCTCTTTCTACAATTCTATACGTCTCAGTTTCTCCGGCTAACTATACCTCCCTCCAGCCCTCCGTTTCCGTCTCCTGTTTCCATATATCTCCTCTGTCGCGGCTCAACCTACTGGACACGACAACTTCACACGATATTTTTATATAGATTTCTTAAAAGTGCATTATAGTGCCAGGAAGACCACGCCAAGTTAAGGAAAACAAAAATTTAATTAAAATAAAGAACCACGCACGTGCGCGCAGCCTCGGTATCGAAGCATTAGGTGATAGGCGACCGATTCTATAAGTATTATAACGTATTAATACGGGCTCTCGTAGCTGGATGATCGTCGATATCGTCGACGAAACGGCGCATTGGATCATGTGGGACACGTCTGGGACGGTATTACGATGAAAATCGAGGTGGGATTTTCGAGGACGATAATAATGGAGATGAGCGTACACGCGTGCTCGTTTTTACATCGCGATTCCGTCGTAACGGAAACGATCGTAATCTATTCGAAGGAAGAACGAGATTTGAACCCAGTCAGGAATTCCGAAGGATAGTCCGCGCTTCGTCGTTCACGTTGATAATCGAGCGAATGAAATTAGACTGATCGGTACCGTTGCTGCTTTGAATCGTAAACCAGCCTCCTAAGTAGACATCGAGAAGCTAGGATCATAGAGAGTTCGCCGTTCTCGACAAATTCGGATGATCGAGACGAGCAGGAGAGTCGACGGCGATTCTACATGAGCAGAGAGCATCGATAGGAGAATGTACGGCAGGATAATTGGAAGCGTAAGGTTTTTCAATTGTGACCCAGTATCGTTGGAGATGAATGGTATTCTTTAAGTGTCGCAGGCGTTCGATAACATTGATCGTTCTGGAAAAATTGTCCGGAGAGAGAAAAGTATGGGGGAAATATAATGTTTGTTGCTTGTTCGTCGTCGTAGTGTTAACATCGGTTTAGAAAATAAGTTGCGTTCTTAATCGACAATTGGGTGCATGTAACATCGGTGCAAAGTCCTTCTTATTATTTTATTTTCGAACGAAGAACATTATACCCGGTTAAAAAGTTGAACGACCTAACAACGGAAACAGTAATAACATCGACACGGCGGAAGGGTTCTGGATAATCGAACGAAACGATACGAAATGATGAGAAACAAAATTGGGGAAAGGAAGATTCATTGCCGGAACAGGTAGACATATCCCTACAGCGAGAGTTCGTTTTCATCAAAATGGCAAGGTGTTGAAATGGCGATGTGCATATATTGCCAGAATGAAATTGTTTCATTTCTGACTCTCCGTCATACGTTCATACACAGAAATAAGCATACCACACGCGCATATAGGACGAAAAAACTTTATCTGTCCGAAATATTTTTATTATCACGAACTGGTATGGGAAGGGATTTCCACCGAACTGTACACAATTAATTGAAATAACAAAATTATAAAATGAACAACAGATCTAGCTTTTGCTTCCTCAAATAGAATACCGAATATTATTATCGCCGAATTGTTAAAAATTAAATGAATCATTGTGGATAACAATTTATACAACAATATATAGGTACATACGATTTAGAATAATATAAATATTTTCGAGAGATGAAGTTCCTTCTCCCCAGTTGCAAATATGCCGAGATTGATTTGTATGTTTATACCTGTACATATGTGTATACTATATTATGTAATATACACGATATTATAGTATATAGTGTATATATATATATTGAAACGTGTATTACGGCCTTTGTTTCGAGCAGAATTTATATAAGTATGTCTCCAAGGGGGCAAGGAAGGCGCTTTTGTGTTCAGGGGCTCGTATTCGATCAGATTTATACGCACCTTTGATCGCCGTATTTTTGCGTTCACCGCGTGTTTCGTGTATGTTTAAATGTTGTACTTTGTATGTGTACATATGTATTTTGTACGTTCGATGGGCCCGAAAATACTGGGAACAAAGGGTGGTCGATCGCCCTGCAATCGAGGATGGGAGTGTTCTTCCCTGTTGTGTAACGCGTGGCGCACGAAGTTAACGGTAATATGGTCTACAATTAAATTCGTCAACGTAAATGGTTAGAATGATACAAATTTTTAATATTAATTTTCCAAGGAAAGTATTTGAAGGAACTTACTCGTCTTAAATTATTGCAGACCACTCTGTGATCCGCAATTAAACTCTTCAGAAATATCAATACGTTCGTATTTCATATTGAAATGTACTTTCTTTTTATAGAAAAAAAACAGAATAGTAATAAAGTACCTAAGATATCTGTAACATAATTTTTTTCGCATTGTTCTAGCCATTCGACGTGACAGTACGTTTCGAGTCTGTTGCACAGCGCACGGCTGCGTTATATTCAACGCTGCGCACACTATTACGCAGTGATATAACGGGGCAAGTCTTGTGTTCCCCAAGAACCACGAATAGGATCACTTCCGTTTCCTCGCGATATAAGAATCGTAGACGGGAATCGTGGAATCGCGACCATTATTTTGCGAAATCGTTCGTATCACCAATCGTCGGCGCTGTCGATCACGTGAATGCGCCGTAACTCGAAGCAGCTCGAAATACTGTTCGAAACGATTAAAACGGCAAAAATATAAGCGAGAGCACGAGGAAGCAAAACGCGCACACAAAAGTAAAACCACACAAAAATACCAAGAACCCGTACGATACACTCGAGTCGCGCTGTAAATGAAGAAAAAAGAAGAAGAGTAAATCGAACGAACGATCAGGTGTAACTGGAACGTTAGATTAAATCGAACGATCTTTGTACATAAAAGTAGTGAACAGAGAAACGTTGTTTCCAAAATTGTCCCTCGTATACTTTCTTCCTTCCGGTTACGATTGATCATCGAATCTCTCGCATAGCCAGGTTGATAGATCGATTATGCACACGCGATTCTCGTAAGGAGGAGGAAGAATAATAGGGGATGGAAATTCTCAGCGAGGGGTAATAAGGGATTGTAAGATGTATAAAGTACTTCGACGATTAGAGGGGATGAAACGGCGCAAAATCGCAAAATTGATCGATCGGCCGTCCTCGATCGCGTTTAATCGGCGTTAATAGAAATAGGTAAAAGGAGAACGAAGAGGAAGGAGAAACGAGGATGGATAAGCAAAAAAGACAGAGGAAAATAAAGGCGAGAGTAGTATCGGAGGAACGAGTCACTCCGAGCGATTTATACGAGCATTACTACGTTATTACCACGTATTAATCATTTATTATTGTTGTTATTGCCGCGGATGATTATTATGATTATTACGGATTATTATGATTATTATGATGAATAACGGTAGCGTTTAAACGGTTTTAAATCTCAGACACTTTATTAAGATCTTTACCAATATTAACTAGCGGGCTGTCGCCGTCTAACTGTTACGTAAAATGACCAAAAAATTACTAAGTAACGTACTACCTATTTATCTATATAGGGTGATCTAGCGACCACGAGTTAATAAAGGGAAACAGTCTTTTTTAATGAGCTATCTCTCTATCTATCTCTATCTCCCTGTTTCTCTATTTCACTTACTATTTGCCATTGAAAGAAGACACACAAGTAGCAGCGGGATATTCTATCGTTAAGTATCAGCGGAGACCGAAGTCGTTTGTTGCTGTTACAATTTCCCAAACAAAAAATTTTATCATGGCTCTTTACAACTCATCGGAACCCGTTCAACGTTTCGCGCGATCGTCTTTTCGTTAAACTTTTGCAGCGTTGATCTCAACCGAATGCGCCGCTGTCTGACGCGTGCCAGACTTATACTACTGAAACTGTAGTGCTTTACGCCCTCGGCCGTAATGATTGAACAAAACGAACCAACACAGCTTCACTGTCAGTCTGAACGAACTTTTTTGATTGCTACTGAGTTCTGTCAATTGAAAATTGAAAAATGGATGGTATGCTGGAAGGGGTTTATACTGTCGCTCAATTGCTTACAACGAATCGATTTTATGAACTAGCTTCATAACAACACTTGTTCGTAGATCACGTTCATCCATGATCATTCTAATCTCACGTTCTTCGTTTCCGAACATTCACATGCGTGCACTTATTTTTCCAAATAAAGTAATCGGATGATAAAAATAAAAAATTACGATTCATTGTCATCGTGCATTGCGAGCAAATAAATGAGATTACGATGATAAAAAGCAAAACATGTTCATCGGGAGAAAATGAATGTGAATGGAGTAAAATTTTAAGTACTTTTGCATACCTCTTCTCCCTTTAAATAAACGCTATTCGGAACGATTAATTTCGCGAAATCTGCAGAGCGTAAATAATTTGCAACACCGTTTCCCACGTACCTTGCTACTGCCGTTCACAGAAATGTTCAAGATAGTTTCGTTTCACGGCAGCCAATTGCCAAGTGCCAATGTTTTAATTAGCAGCCTGAAGCGGACGGTATTTTTGTTTGCGATTCGAGTAGATTACGTGCGCCCACCGCGAGTGCCGTTGACGTTGCGATTACACAGGTTGATTATGCAAGTTCACGGAGTTTTGTTCGCGGAGGATCTGTACGGAACACGGGTGTCGCTGAAACAGAGCGTTGAAAGGATATCAGTTCTGCGACACTTGTAAATTGAATCGCATCGAAAACTACGCGAAGCTACTTTGTGAAATTCAACAACAATTCTTGGAACAATGTGGACTTACTTGCGCACAAATTTTCTCGACATGTGCCAAATATAACTTATGTCGCGCGTGGACGCGTTAATCTTCACGGCGGTCTGGCTTATTATTTAACTGAATTATTGAAAACCGTCAGAAATATTTTCATTTGATGCGGGTCCATGGATTTAAGCAGAATACAAGTGTTTTCCTTGCGCTCTGATTATCGTATAAAATAATTTTTGTAATATTGCCAAATGCATGTATATTTTTTTTTATTTGCTAAACGATATGAAAAGACGTTACGAATAAAAGAAACAATCACAACACGGGCATGCATTTTTATAGTTTATATATTTCATGCCACGGACAAAAATCCTTCATTGAACCCTTTGCTAAGTCGTTTCTTTTTATACCAATATTGGAGACCGTGTAAAAAAATATCCAGGATCGATTTACTGTAAAATCGCAGTATTCTCGGGGACGAATTTTGCAAAGAAGGACACTACTAGGCAAGCTGCGTCTTCTGTGTATTCTTTCAGTGTGACAGCCCATCGGATGAGGTCTATATTACGAAAGAGCAACCCACAGGGTGTCTTGTTAGAACTTGTAGATTTAGTGAACGATGGCTAGCGATGACGAAGCATATGATGCTTGCTCAACTTGCGAAAAAAATTGTAAATCCTTGGGTCGTTCATTTCCCAACTAATCGGTGCGTCCGCCGAATTTACAGAAGGTGAGGGAAGTTTGTACTTCTTGCTAATTTTCTATCGAAAACTGTTCAAAATGCCGTTGTAACTTGAAAATAGCGATTGTAAAAACTACGGGAGAAATAAAACGGAGCTAGATAGAAACTTTTTGGTGAAGAATAAAATAGCAACGATATTTGAAAGGGCCAGCGAGTTTGTAGCCAAATAAATACATACATATATTAAAATATCGTTTATAGCGTGGAGACGAGAGTCGATTAAGATTTAAATAATCAATCGCACCGCCTGTACTATGAAGAAAGAATCTAGGCTTTCGTTTCATGTTTGCGTTCCTTTTCTTTCTTTCTAACGTTCAATTTCCCATTGTGTTTCATGGGACTATTTTTACCTAGTACAATGACTGAGTAAACTTTAGAGGCTTTACCATTGGAAAATGGACGATTCACTTTTAGAATGTACACCGTGGTGAATGAAACGTGATCGATTGAACGAAACAAATGCTACTCGCTGTATTCCATCGTGATGCAGTGACTGAGAGAAATTGCATCGGTGATTCGAGGAGCAAATCGAACTCCTGCAGAATAATTTTTTCGAAAACAAATCTCCTGAGTGAAATTTTGCAATGTTTTTGTAGACAAATTAATATATCTGTATTCAAATAAAAAAAAAAACTATTATTTTAAAACTTTGTTACCAGTTTGTAAAATTTATGATCGCATATCCACATTAACAATGTTCGATCGTTCATGTTTGGCATAATTTGAAAAAGCTGACAATGTTAAGTGACTAGAATGTTCCAATCTGTTGATTGTTGGTTTTATTCATAATGTTATCTACAATGTTCAAAGAAATAAAATAAAGTAACAATATCGTTCCTCTAATCACGGATTCAACGAGCGCCAGGCGGTAGCGTTCGTCCATATGGTGATGTTCGGTGGTGTTCAAACCAAAGTAAGGAATCACAGAAAAATTTGTAATTTTATCAGAACTGAAGAAAATGGAACTCTGCTAATGGACAAACGCGATCGGCGCAAAGCGATGAAATTTAAAAAGGATAAACAATTCCCACGCAACGAATCTTGAAAGTAGTCAATATCTAATCAATTCCGAGTATACCGTAGCGGTAGACGATTTAACAGAAAAAAAATTAAAAAGAAAAAAACGAAAAAATATTTAAAAAGAGTGAAACCAGTGTAAACAAGTAATGCCAATAACGTTGAATAACGAAACAAGAGGAACAAACGGAGATGCACTTGTTGAAGTGAATAATGTTCAAGCGAATGATGAAGAATCTTCCATTAGATTGAATATCATTGCAAAGCATCGATTGTAAAACCTAACAAAAAACCGAGAAACAAGCCGATATTGTTCTTTCGAAACATACAAGTGGCGATTGAACGATGCGAGGTGTATATACTATATATATATATACACGTATTATTATGTAATTAAACATAGCGATGAGAAGACAAACAAATGTAGCACATATTTTTAAAGAGAAAACAAAAAGGAAGAAAAAATCGTGTTTGAAAAGCGAAACGTCGGGCGGACATATACGCGCGCGGTGCTAATTACGGCACTAATAAGTTAAACGGAGAGAAAAAGAATAAACCGATGAATTTCGATCATCCTTTGTTAATCATAGGCGAATTAATTAATATCAAGCGAGAACGCCAGTCGATAAATCTCTAATTGTAGCGTCTATCTCCGAGGAGCGCTGCTAAAAAGAATATGATCTTCGATCCTTTACAAAGGGATAGAAGTATACTGACTAACGATGTTTATGAACCAATGCATTTTCATGCCGAAAAACAAATAAAATTTGCAAGTCGGACTCGAACGCCTTTTACTTCAATCCATCCTATATACCCACTATCTCCACGCAATTAGAGCGAAATAATTATAATGTTCCAATATGTACATACATTTGAGTTAATAAAGAATTTAGCAAAAAAGTGCACGATTCATAGTACTACCCGCGCGTAGTTCGTAGAATGACAGAACAAAACCTTTTTCTCGTATCAATGTCACGTATTTATTTGCAATATCGAGATAAAAATTCTTCTTCGATCATTGTTTCAATGATATCATTCATAACATATGTACAATAAATGTCGAAAATTAAAGGTATTCGCAGAGGACTCGAATGTTGCCAATACTTTGTGCATACACTTAAAAGTGATGCGTTCACATATATCCTTGTTCCTTTATAGGGAATCATCTAGGATCAGGAGGAAGCTATCACGTGAACAAAAATATATATCTTTCCTTATCGAGGATATTCTACATACGCGAGTATACACAAATATGATTACACGGATTTCATACAGACTTTGTACAAAGAGTTAACATTACACTTCTATTAGGAGACAGGATTGAAGACACAAAGCGGAAGAACTGTCTTCGATGTTTGTCAGTCGGAGGATATGTTCTCCAAATGAGAAGTTTGCGACGCTTCTTTGTTCGCAACACTTTGCTCCTGCGTGTGTGTTGACTTGTCGGTGTTTGATTTATTGCTGGCAGCGTCCACGCCTTTCGACCACGAACAGCTTCGTCTACCGGGAGACTTGGGCATGGACCAGGTTCTGCTACGAGATCTTCTTTTAGGCGACGTGCTTCGTGATTTAGCTCTGGTCACCTTCACTTTCGACGCTGATCTCTCTCGCCTACGTCTGTAGCGATGTTTGCTGTTATTTCTCGACTTGGATCGACTTCTCGAATGTGACTTTCTCTTGGGCCTCGATTGGCGAGACCGAGACCCGTTCCCCACCGGAGATTTGGACCTGGATTTTGATCTTCTTCGTTGTTTTCTTGATCGTGATCTACTCGTGCTCTTGCTTCGTCTCTTGCTACGTGATCTAGAGTCAGTTCTCACTTTCGATCTGGACCGTGACTTCGACCTCGACTTTCCCCTCGATCTGCACCGTGGTTTTGAACCAGATCTGGACTTTGATCTTGATCGTGACCTCGACCTTGATCTATATCTTGACCTCGACCTTGATCTAGATCTCGACCTAGATCCGCTGAACGAACCCTTGCGACTACGTGACCGTGAGCTTCTGTAGTCGAAAGAATGGTAATCCTGGCCTACTAGATGCGCGAAGTACTTGTAGTACTGCTCGTTATATAAATGAGGATTGAATGTGTGCAGTGCACGAGGATTTCCAGTATTCCGCCACGAAAATCCTCGACCTCTTCCTCGTGAAAAACGACCGCCCCTGGGCATCCCCCTTTGTAAACTAGGGTAAATCATTGGCAGAGCTGCTTCGTAATACCAGGGCTGCGGAAATCGTGGATAAAGAGTTGGGTACGGCAGAGATTCCAAGGGTGAGGGTGCTGAAAGATGAAACACAATTATTGATTTTATTCAAGACGTTTTATGATTTATGTTAATTATTTTTTTCATTGATAGTTACCAGTAGATGACGATGGATATGTAATATTTTGTTTGAGAACACTCTTTAATTTTTTCGTTTGCTCTTCCGCGCCCGACTCCTCACTTAAACTTGCCGAATTTTCGGTGTCCTTTTTACGTTTTTTCTGTACAAGATAGGATTCTCAATTATAATTATACAAGTATAGAAATATTTAAAAAATTGGTGTATTACCTTTTTCTTCTTCTCCTTTTTCGATTTCTTCTTCTTCAACTTTTTCCCTTTTTTATCTTTCTTGCCGTCTTTTGAGTCTTCTTCTGAACTTATATCAACTGTTCCGTCAACTTTATTGTTCTTTTTTTCGTCCTTCCTTGTATCCGTGTTTGTCGCTTCATCTATTTTAATCTCATTGTTCTCCACTTTTATCTTGAATCAAAAAATGAATTTCAACCGATTTCTTCGCCAGAAGAAAGATGACAAAACATTTCATCGACTTCTACCTTTATTCTGTCGAATAGTTCGTCCAAGAGACGAATGCTTTCAAGCTGCCTCTGTGCTTTTATTAATTTCTGCCCTTCTCTAGCTATTTTCATAGAAACTTTATCCTCTTCCTTTTTGCGAAATATAGTTAAAACTTTACGCTTGCGTTTCTCTTCCCGTTTCTTTCGTCTACCTTCTTTAGCTATACCTTCGGCCTCTTCTTTCTTCCTAAAGGGGAAAATATACGTAATGTTGTACATATTTTTGATGTAACGTCTACAGTTGCGATCCTAATGACTAATTACTTCAATTCTTCACGACGTTTCTCTTCAGCTTCTTCCTTTCTGCGAAGCCGTTCTGCCGCCAACGTATCCTGTGCTACAAGACGTTTCCTTTCGAATTCTCTGTGCGCAACAGAGCTATCGCTCATGTGTTTCGTTTTATCAAAACTGATCTACATTAAAAATAATCGACAGAAAAATGATACTCTTTATTCGAACACTAGAATTGTACATAAATCTTACAGAAAAGTTTGTATCGCGAACGCACCTTAACGGCTGCAGTGAATGCATTCTCTCCTTCTTTTTTAAGAAGTTTCATGCCCCGCATTGCATCCATAGCTCTAACAAAATCCATATATTCAACGTATTGAACGTACGCATCGAAAAATATTCCATCTTCGTAGCTAAACTTATTTATGTTTGTGTTAAGACGCATTCTACATCTATAAGAATCAGCGGCAGGTACGTCTATTCTCCTAAGTGTTCCCCATTTTTTGAAAATCTTACTGATCAGTGACTCGCTGGGCATAGTCGAGCCATCTTCGATGAACCACTTAACGGGCAGGCCCGTTATATGTATAGTGTCAGGCCTTTCTCCAGGCTTCAATTCGTTCATATGCTTGGCATCTCTGAAGTAAGAATCCCAACTATGCCTCGTTGGAAAATCATCCTTTGTCTCTGCCGCACGGACTTTCAATACATTGGGGAATCCAGACAGATTCAATCGTTGGGAGTCCAATCTTGCAAGAACACGCTGCAGTCTGCATCTGTCTTGCAAGTCTCCTTCCAATCTGATAAATTCCAGTGTGCTCTTGGCTACCTTCAGAGATGCAAACTCGTCCGGTAATATAAGGGCACGTATCTTCTCCATTACTTCCCATGTTGATATTGTTTTGCCTGTTCATATCGCAGTTAATTTTCTGTAAAAACCTATTATGCTAAAGATATTGCGTGTAATTCTAGATTTGCACAGAATTCAAAGTAACAATGCTGTTTCCTGTCACAAAAATTAATATCGTTAATCAATTCAATTTGATAAACGCATTTTATGTGCGTAGATGAATCTCGTGTATTCACTATAAAAAGAAATGGAAATGCATTCTATATGACACAAGCGATAACAGTCAGTTCGAATGAAAAGTCACTCGATATACAATTGAATAAGAAATGAGTCGGACGATAAATCGAGGGATTGCCAAAAGGATTCAAATATAAATGTGAATTAGCAATTCTTTGTAAATAAATAAAAACACAGATAGCACAAGTTAAGGTATCATTTGTCGCTATTTTTACCTGGAACTTTCAGTTGTGGAAGATTAACAGAAACGTTTATCTTTGCAACTGGTTTTAAGTAAAGCGCGTGTGGTGAATACAGTGGCACGATATCGCTAAGATCCCTACAGCTTCGAAATTGGTTAACAACCTCACTACTGGAATGTTCACCTACCTTCTTACCATCGCTCATTATTAAACAAATGTACAATCTATATAAATGGAAGGACGCGAGATCGGGAAATGCGGTAAGTGAAAATTACGAAATATCGTTAAAATATCTATCTTACGACAGAGTGAAACCCAATAAGATGAAAAGCATTCAGTAGAGAGGTTGTATATCCATTCGAAACGATTGAGAAATCTTCCTTTGGAGTCGAGAGAAATTCCTCTTCTTCACTTCACCGTTAAATATTCTTTTCGTTCACCGCGACTCGGACTCACTCTCGCCGTATTTACATTACCCGTTCACCGTGTTCAATTTCATTTACAAATCAGAGGAATCATTTCAATCTTTCGCGTTTCTGTCAAGTTTCACCAATCGGACACTGTAAATATACAAGAAGTCCAACGAAGGCACAAGACAACAAATCCTACGATGGCACCATCCACGGCGGAGTCCAAAAATCGTTGCGTGTGTCGCGTGCATGTGCCAAGAAAAAAAAAACGTCGTCTAGGGAATTTCGTTTTTTACCTGCACGAGGAAACACGAGTCCATTGGACGTTAGATGAATGAAAATGCATACCGAGCGCCATTTGTTTGGACGCTGAATTTTCGGTCAGTTGCATTCGGAAAGTGCGGCGAGGTGTTTGCTGAAGTTGGAGGGAAAGGTGACGCGCGTATTGTTCGCAAGGTGCACGCGGGACACGATTATGTGAGAGAAAGAAATTGCAACACGGAATACCGCGGGATCACGATGCGCAACAAATTCTGCTCGCCGCATTTTTATTGTATCCTGTACAGCCGTACACCGTGCTCGTAAAAATCCGCGCTATTTACGATCATCAAAAATCGACAGGGTTCGATTTCTATTTCACGGGGAAAGAGGAAAACGAAAAGGAGCACAATGTCTCTGAGCGCGAGCGCGGAAAATTTATCGTCGGAAGGGCAAGTAAGTGATCTACAGGAATTATTATAATTTTGCATGAGTCATAAGGCATTATATCTTCGCGGTACTGCTACACAATTAATCGGCTTTCGTTCAATTATTTATTACTTTATTTATCCCCGTGTCATGTTCTAAAGTCCCGTAAAATATGTACGATTGCAACGATGCAGAGAGAAAAGCGCGTCGAACATTACGTGCACGTAGTTCTATTGTACGTGGTCGATATATTTAAGTGCAATTACGTTCGTTAATTGATTTTAATATGCATACTTTAACCGATTCACATTATTATTAAGGGTGAATGCAAAATGCTGGCCGATGCACACTCACTCTTTGTTCAATTTATTGCAGTTACATATCCAGCCACTCCCATGATCATTGCAATACCTTATTCACATTTTTTTATTTTAATCGAACCATATTGCAATCGTGTATAAAGATATTTTGCAACTGTTTATTGCTACAGACTGTTAAATAATGCCACGATAGTTCAAGCGAATAAAAGTGTAATCTACATGAACGATAGATAGGTATACAATGGATGAACTTTTGTATTTGACAGAATAGTGAAAGGTGCATGTGCCTTGAATTGGCGCTCGAGGGTGAGCGTCTATGTAAGGCAGGAGATTGCAAATCTGGAGTAGCGTTCTTCCAAGCAGCAATTCAAACTGGCACAGATGACTTACGAATCTTAAGTGCAATTTACAGCCAATTAGGAAATGCATATTTTTATCTGGGCGACTATGTGAAAGCAATGCAATACCACAAGCTGGATTTGACTCTTGCTCGTAATATGGGGGATAAATTGGGGGAAGCTAAATCTAGTGGAAACTTGGGAAATACATTGAAAGTAATGGGCAAATTTGACGAGGCTATGATTTGTTGTAAGAGGCATTTGGAAATTTCCAGAGAGATTGGCGATAAGGTGTGTATTTATTCATATTTAACTATTATTTTAGGCTTTTGATAATTGTTCTTTTCATCGGTTCTTTTAAATTAATTTCTTCTTTGCAGCTCAGCGAAGGTAGAGCTCTGTATAATTTGGGCAATGTTTATCATGCTAAAGGCAAGCAAGCTGGTAGAGTAGGCCATCAAGATCCTGGAGAATTCTCTGACGATGTTAAACTATATTTGCAACAAGCTGTTCGTTATTATGAGTAAGAGAAAACGAAAGAATCAAATATTCTGAACTTTGATTACAATGTGTTACAATTATAATGTTAATGAAACAAATTCTTGCTGCAGAGAAAACTTAGAATTGATGAAGGAATTGGAAGACTCTGCTGCTCAAGGCAGAGCATGTGGAAACTTAGGAAATACGTTTTACCTGCTGGGTGATTTTCAGCAAGCAATTTATTACCATAATGAGAGATTAAAGATTGCCAAGGAATTTGGAGACAAGGCTGCGGAGAGACGGGCGAACAGTAATTTAGGAAATTCACATATATTTCTTGGCGAATTTGAGAAAGCTGCGCAACATTACAAGTGAGTATATTCGATACATTTCCACTGTCGATAAAGCATTAATAATTTGAGCATACATTATTTATCTCTTTGTACTTTAGGAGAACTCTAGTCCTTGCACAAGAATTAGAAGACAGAGAGGTGGAAGCACAGGCATGCTATTCTCTAGGAAATACGTACACGTTACTCAGAGACTATACAACCGCAATTGAATACCATTTGTGGCATCTAGAAATAGCCCAACAGCTTAAAGATCGTGTAGGCGAAGGTCGTGCTTGTTGGTCTCTGGGAAATGCATATGCTGCAATGGGTAATCACGAGAAAGCATTGCATTATGCCAATTTACACTTAAACATCTCGAAAGAGCTTGATGATTCAATGGGACAAGCTACTGCACAAATGAATGTTGAGGATTTACAAAAGATCCTGGGATTGGAGAAGGGACAGCAAGAAAATAACAAGGAAAACATTGCGCAGAAACATTTGACCAATACTGGCTCAAATATAAATATATCTTCGCCATATAGATATAGACTTAGACGGCAAAGTATGGACAACTTAGATCTCATTAAGGTAACTTGAAAATTGAATATAATTCTACAATATAGTGCCGATGTTGAACCACTGATTAACAAACGAATGTAATCATTTTATTCAGCTTACGCCTGACGCAAAATTAAAGGAACAAGCGGAATCTCAAACTGACAAAAGTAACAACGCGACGCCGCAGTTCGCTCAAAAAGAGGAAGACAATTTCTTTGATGTTCTGTCTCGTTTTCAATCCGGTAGAATGGACGATCAACGCTGCGCGTTAAACATAAATCGCAAACAGAAATTGAGAACGATCACGCCTGAAGTGTGCGAATTGGAAGATAAGTATGTATATATTTTTATGTAAAACTTACATTTTCGAATCATAACTTATATTAATATAAACTGCCTGCATTTTCAGAGACGGAGAAGATTTATTGGAATTGATTGCCGGTATGCAAAGTAAAAGAATGGATGAGCAACGAGTAACGCTACCTTACTTACCTGGCCTAAACAGCAATCAAGATTCCGACGATTCGTTTATTGAGATGTTAGTAAGGTGCCAGGTACGTGTCTCATGTTGCTATATTACTTTATTGCACATTGATTGATTAAATCAAATATCTAAATTTGAATGAATCGGAATTAGGGCTCACGTTTGGAAGATCAGCGAAGCCCTCTACCAGCGGCGTCAGCGGTGCACGATGCTGAAGAAGAGCATAACCAAAGATCTAATGGGACTACTCAAGCAGGTTCGACTGTTCCTGAAGAGGATCTTTTTGCTTTAATACAAAGACTACAAGCGGGTCGAATGGAGGATCAAAGAGCCTCTGGTCCTGGGAAAACCTGTTAAAGCATTAATATTTGCAAAGAGTTCTATGGTAATGAACTTACTTAAAATTCTACTGCTCGTTCCACGCGACTCTTCGTTGGCTTCTTTTATGATTTACGAAACGTTTCAAGGCTTAATTTCTGTATTCCCCTTACAGCCTATGAAATCATTGTGCGAGTATGATTCAAGTTCTAGGAAACTGCAAGGTACTCTTATATACCGTCCATTAATATTGGTTTCCCTCTCTACACTAACATAACATGACAATGTAGCATTCTTTTTTTTCTTCTTTATATCTATAGTACGCTAACTATAGCAAATGTAATAAATCTTCTCATTTTTTTTTTCTTTTTATTTTCAATTGCTTGAGTATCCGTAACATGGTGCCAAATTCTGTACGTACAAATCTAAGTTATTCTTACAGGCGATCGAGGGGTAACGCGCGACATTAAATAGAAAATCTTTGTTATGAAAATTCTCGTAAAGTACATCGTTATTGTTTTGCGGTACGAATTAAAGAGTTATTCAATAATTCGTAATGCAAACAGAAATTGATAATATTATATACACTGCCAGGAATCGTAGAAATATTTCTCGGAAAAGTTTGTTTGTCATCGCGACTATGGAATAGTAGGAATTTGATTGATCTGGCATTATTTCGTGCACATCCGGCAATTTATTTAGCCAAACTTATATTTGCGAATCGCGGGGTAGTTGTTGATGAAATTGGTGCCAAAAGAATTGACACGGTATTTAAGTATCAAGTATTTAAAAAAGAATAGAAATTGTTGAGCCGTGCTGTTTATATATATACTTCCTGTATTTACGATTTTCTCTATTGTACGCTGTTAAACGTACACAAATCAATCGAAGTCTGTGACACGTACAATTATAATAATTTATAATGAACGTTACCATTTCCATTGATTACGATATTGTAATCAGTTTTCACCGTTCATGTACTTTGCATATTCCAAGTAGACGGAATGTTAACGATTTATTCTTGGATAGAGACTGGATCGATGATGGTCACGATATCATCTTTAATTCCAAATAGTACCTACCTAAATTCTATAGTAATATGGATGTTCCAAAGCACTGAAACTTACGAACAAACTTAATTATACATAAGGGAATTCCGATTTACGTGGATTCTCAAAACTTACAATTTGATACAGCTCGTCTGTATCGCCTGATCTCCTCGTGTTCCAAAAACTTTAAGAAGACAAATACATGCATACCCTGCATTTGTTTAAAAAAAAAAAGAAAAAAAGAAGGAACATATACAACATTCCATTGAATAATCCCATTGTATTTATATCCCTTAAAAGGTACCTTACCGATAAGTAATTTAATTAATGTAAATTCTCCGAGTTATTTATCTCTGAATACGCGTTCAGACATTTATCGAGAAGGGAACGCTTCAGTTAACAATTTTGTAGGAACAAAATCGAAGAGAGGAGCAATGCCTTAATAAGTTTTTGCAATTCTATCGACCTATACGATTTCTGTATATGCATCTCGAGGCTAAAGCGTTTCACGCCTAATTACTAATTAATATTTGCCAAGACCTAAAAGTAACTGCGAAACCGACTATAAAACTAAACCGAGCCCGATCGAGCGAGCAAAACAAAAAAAACAACTTATGCATACCGTTCTTAGGAAGAAACAATTAGTGTCGTGTATAATGAAGAAGAAAAAAGAAAAGGAACAAAAACTAATTGTAATTCCTGTATGTACGAATTGTAGTATTACCTTCCTTGTGGCTGAGGAAATTATATATATTGCTAAGTGAATCCAAACAGAAATGAAAACGAGTTGAATAAAAACCACGTTCCAATTGTGTAAACGTACAAGCTCATTGTTCATCATTCCTTGTCATGGATAAAGAGAGATCGAAGTAACTATTGATTCGTTATTGAGTTCAATATATAAATAACGAGAGATTGATAACACTATTTTTTGTAGACGTTACATTTGTACTACATTCTATATCTTTAATATATGTTTAGTTTCGTAAGGTTCGCGGCGTCGTTACAGCGAGCTAAGTACTAACGAGATAATAGTGTTTCTTTGAACTGTAATATTTTTTACGGAGCCTGTTTTCGGTGCGGGATCGCATCGTCCCATCTTCATACAGTTATGTATAATACAGAGATTCAATAAAAATATATATATACTTTTTCCACAAAACCGGATTATTTCATTATTTCCGTCAACCCTGTGAAGTGCTTCATTTATAATATAATGCGCGAACGATCGTCTTTTCATTAATGGAGAAAGGTGCGAAAAATGTCCAAAAAACCTGCAGAATCAGTATTCGAGGCGGCTGCGGGCGAATCGTTATGGCTGGAATGGTCAGACGCGGTGTTGAATAAAGAAAACTGGACAGGTCCAAAAAGTAACGAGGGTGAATTATTCTTCTCTTTCCAAATTTCATTCACAACGTTCTTCCTTAGGTGGGCCAGACGGCCTGTTTCACGACACGCAACTCGTTCAATTGCCATCATCTTTGGAACCTCACGAATGGATCAGAGCGAAGGATTTACCTAATCTAACTGTGCGTTGGCTTTATAAATCAATTTACTTACGTTCGTTATTTCCAGAAAATATTACAAGACTAATACTTCAAGAGTAATTTTCAATTCAGGAACCGTTGACCTTATTCGTCCCAACGTCGGAGTATCCAGACTTTATCGCCAACAACAAACACTTATTGCACAGCGAAGTAATCCAAATCCTCCCAGAATATTCGTTATTAACTCTCCCAAAGGACGATCACTCTCCGCCCTCGATCTTGAAATACACGATCCTACGTATCTATTCCGTTGCTGCGCGATCAATAACAAGTAGCACGTTCAAAGGGAAAATGAAGTTTAAAAAAAAAGAAAGGAGCGTGGTCGTCCCCGAAGAATCGCAATACGGTCCACGATTGTTCGAGATCGCGGGAACAATCGGTTCAAGCGTGCAGGCCGACCAAGAAGTGGACCACTCGTAATTGAACGTGGTTCAATTAAGGAACGACTTTCAGTTCGCGCGATGGTTTATGTCCACGGTAATAAATCTTCAGTACTGCGGCCAGGATGGATTGGAAATAAGTGGCGAGAACGGGAATTTCGTGTGGAATGGCCGGGACCAGTCTTGGCAGGGCTGGTTGAACGTGTACTCGATGAACAAAGCAGGCAAAGGGGTGCAACATCGGCCAATTACAAATCCGAACGGTACGCTACCGGTGTTCTTACTAATCCCCTTTTCTCAGTTTGAATACGAATTATGGACATTGTCCGCGAATTGTTTCGTTCGATTAGATAAGCGATTAATTGTTTCATATGTAAATCACGATGGCACCTTTCGGCCCCTCTTATTGCTATTTTACTATTATTAGTGAAAATTTACACCTTTGCGACGATCGCCAAATTTTTAAAATTTAGGATAATTTTTTGTTTGTAAAATAACTGTGCGTGGGTAATGAATATATAGATTGTTCTATTACGTTAAAGGGAAATACATCATCAGACTGTACTTTTTGGGAAGATGGCGTCGAATTGTTGTAGATGACATGATACCACTGAATGCGGAAAAGTTACCCCTTTTACCTCGAACGTCGTACGACTTTGAATTGTGGCCGATGCTTCTGTCGAAAGCGCTCTTAAAAATAGCCTCCCTGACCTGGTCCGAGGGTCACGAAATCATAGATTTCCACCCTGTCGCTTGTTTAACCGGTAATGGACGGCGATAAAAGAAATCCATGGTCGCAGCCGAAAATTAAACTAAAATATGTTATCCCTTTTCGTCCCTCTGCGTCTTTCGTGAAATGCAGGATGGGTTTGTTTGGAATTAAACGTGGGATACATGTCTCCCAGAGACAAATGGGACTTCCTAAGAAAATACGCGGACCATTTCGAATGGCAAGATGAAACGGAACGAGAAAACCAGGGTTAGTCGCATACCTTCACTATTTATGCATCCTTGGGGTCTGTTTGTAGTTTCAACCCTTCGCAAACAGGAGTATCCAGGTCTGGGAAAAGCAAGGAAGCCAAACCGTCTAAGGAAACTGTGCGAACGAAAAAATCGAAGGACACGGATCGTACGGATGTGTCGAAAAAAACGAAGAATGCTGCTTCAAGGCTGAAAGCATTAGCCAAGCCCCAACCGGTGACTTTGTTTCTTGGTTTGGAAGATATGAAAGAAATTGCGGCCGAAGAATTGCCCGGCTTAGCTCCCTGTTGGAGCCATTTTATTTATGTCGCTCAGTCCCGCGATGTTCCATTGGATCCGAAAAACGTACGTTTAATATGCTAAGAAATTCACTGTACAAAATGATATGGGCAACGAAAGTGTTCAAATGAATCGCAGATGAAGCCTCCGTTGGCAAGGTGGAAGCTATATCGCTGGTTGAAATGGGCGATCAGCGAGGGTAAAATCGACCCGGTCGAATATTTCTTGCCGATTCGATCGCTGAAGGTTGTCAGTCCTTTGAAACAGTACAAGGAGAGTGTGATTAACAGATACGGTGCTGAAACTTCGACGCAAAGCATTCAGAACGGTGACAACGTAGACAAGACGAAAATAGATCAATCGGATGCGAAGAGCAGGGCTCGCGAAAAATTGCAGATTGCCCAGAAATCAGCTACAGTAGAGAAAATACAAGATATTAGCTTCTGGGCGGACTTCAACAAAATTGAGCCCTTTATAAAAAACGTTCAATTTTTCTATAAACTGGATTATTTCCAGTACACCGCCCGGCTGTCCGATCGCTTCGGGGCTAAGCAACAAAACGGGCAAATATCGGACACGAAAAAGGGGAGCAAGAAGGGCAGCAGAAAAAATTCCCCCGTCAGAGCCACGTTTGAGGATCCAGAATTTATCGATACACACGACTGGCCCCAGAAAATGTCTAAAACGAGAAACGAACCACTGTACATCTTTACCGATTCGTTGGAGGAAAAATTCTTTCTCATTAATTTCTCCACGTTTCAAATATCCGTGGACGTCGCCAAGGAAAACGAGAACGAGAATGGAACATCGAACCCTGCGACCATATTGAAAGGAAAGAAAGACTGTCTCTGTATAGAGAAACACAATTGGTTTCGAAGAGCAGAAAAGTCAAACTGCTTGATCTCTATTGTAACCGCTGGAACGAAATCGAATGTATTGGAAATAGATCGCGGAAGGCACCTGTTACGGCTGTACTGTCAGTCGGAATCCGATTCTGCCACGTCCATCTCTTCAGACACGATCTTCCACGTTGGCGACAGAAGGAGAATGTATCAGTTAATGTCAACGGAGTCTGAATCCGTCGATCACATCGCGAGACTCATTAGCAATTCCGTCAGTAACGCGTATCAATCGTTCGGCACTGAAAAATATTCAGAAGCGTTGAATAATTATTACAGGAGCTACCTGCCACGCGATGGAACCCCGACGAAAGAGGATAAACAGTTGCACAATCAGATACACGATTATTTCATAGAGGAGGAGGTTCAATTGATAAGAAAAATCATGCCCGAAAGGGATGTCCCAGCTGTGTTACGATCTTTGAGAATATTTTTTCTGGATCCTAGTATTGGTTTGGAGTGTTTCAACGCAGTCTCGATAGTCTTGCAAGATTCACGTGAATCAAATGTAACGAGGGGCACAGAAGAATACGACACTAAGTACGACAGTAGCGGACAGTCGAGCGTAAGTAAGCTTCCCAATGAACGTCACGCTGCCACAATAATTCAGTCGTTCTTCAAAATGATAATTATCAGAAAGTATAAGCAAATCCATAATCCTAAACACGAACAACATCAAACCGTTTTGGATAATTTACTCAAAGTTGTAGAGCTGTTCAATTACAATAAACAAGAATTATTGGGAAATCAACTATTCAGAAACGTTCTGACGCATCACGATAAATTGTACGATATCTATCCATGCTCCAAAGACTTCGAATACACCTTGCAAATGCATGAATTGTCAGGCACGATTCAGAACGTGGAACAGAATCAATGGTTGCCCATCGCGAGGCTCGTGGTGAATCCGCAAATGACAGAAACTGTTCTCGCCAGTATCGATTTATTCATCAATTTACCTAGGTACAGCGTGCGTGTCTTCAACAACGAGACTGGCCAAGAAATATCGCGAGTGGTGAATAATGTGGTACCGACTAGCTACGCGCAAACAAAATTGGGCTACACGATTTTCTGTTACGGTTGGAGCGAGGATCGCACGTTCAGAGATTTACCGTACCTGTTGAACATAGTTGGCATAAAAGGGCGGCCCATGTTTCATTTTCTTAAGGACGAAACCGCGCATCCTACCATTGCGATGCCTCCTGTCCTGATGATAGAAGAATTATCGAACAATTACATTCCTAATTCGGAAAACTTTATTTCCAAGTGGATCGTCCGAATAGCGAAGTCCTGCGTCGTGTCGTTTCGATTGAAAGCTTCGTTCGATAACGTCAGGATGAGATTCAGCGTGGCCGACAAGAAGAATCGTGTACTGGCCCAAGTGAAGGGAACTTCTGTTGTCATATTGCCCGTGGCGTATTTGGATTTCACGCGAAAGTCCGAGAAGTCTGTGCTTCGCGAGAGAAACAGCGTGGACGGTGAAAATAACAATGATAACAATACGGAGGAAGCTTTTGGCGAGGAGAGAATCGACGTGGACGAAGACACGAGCAACGAGGATTTATCAGACCACACGACTTACTATGCGGAAGCTTTGATACTTGACGATAGCTGGCCATTGACGAGGGCAGAGTGGAGTATCGTTTCGGAGTTTAAAGTGAAGCCAACGGGTTCTCTCATTAAAACGAAACTACCTCATTCTTGGAGTGCAGGAAGGCTGTCCAAGTCCGAATCATTGAAATCGAGGTCCGAATCGATGAGGTCGAAGAAGGGTTCGAAGCCGTCTGTGAGCAGTGGCCCTACTCTGGAATCGCCTTACTGGATTCTTCAAGTGGTTACTGACTCTGAGAGCGGATTGGAGGTGAGGCGACGCAATTGTTCTACCTGTACAGAGTTCGAAAATATTTTGTTGTTATTTATTTGTCCGTGAAATAAATTGGAAATAAATTATCGCTGCTATTTAAAAACTTTCACTGATTAATTATCAATGATAATTACACTTTCGATTGACATCTCAGATATCCCAGGACAGGAGGAGGGAAAATGAGATAGCGAGGATGAAGGCAATGTGGGCAGCAGAGAACCCTGATAGTTTGCAACGCGGCAGAGAGCTCCGCGAAGCGTTTATAAAGAAGCACGAAATTCAGCCAAAATCGTCGACGTGTTCCCTCGAACGCGACCCTTCTGGCCTATCCGAAAGATTATCGTTAACGAAGTTCAGTGAGAGATCGTCCACCATGGACATCTTTCAATCACAAACGTCAATGGTTTCCCTAGAAGGAAGAACGTTGAAGGCGCCTCCATCTCTTCGAAGACTTCCCCCTTTGGATTTGTCCATTTACGAAGAGAAAGAGGACATATGCTCTCGACCGTTTGTAAGAACGGAATCGAACGAGAAGACGCAAAGAGATATGCGTATGCTGCGCATCTTCGAAGCTGAACAAGGGTACGCAGACTTTTTGAAGGAGATGGAGAATTTGATACGGAAGCAGAAGGAACGACATCGAACTCTGTACGGCGATTACGAGGACGCTTTTTGGGAGAGGCGAGTGGATCTGGAAAACGCGTACGAAGCTCGACAAGCATATATTAACAGTATGAAACTTATACCCGCTTCGACGGTTAAGTCTGCCAGGAATAAAAAGAGCAAGGTATCTAAGAAGACTTAGGCTTTTGATCGTTAAGTTGATGAGTTAGTTTATGCTCAACGATGCTAGCTGAAATGTGAAACTAATTGTTCGACCAGGCTGGATAACTTGATGGAAGTCGTTAAACTGGATGCAACGATATTCTTGTTTTTGGGACACGTAGCGATGGTTTGCAAAACGTTACTGGTTAGAATGAAACCAGTCTTACATTTTCAAGCAACTGTCGCCCGTACGGTAGTAAACGTTGTGCAGCCGCAGACTGTCTGTTCACGATTTTAATGCCATTTATTTCATATTTATTTAAATTCCCTGCTTAAAACGATGTTTTAAAAATATAAGGCATGGCCCCATTTTAGTCATCGGTGCCTTGTAAATTATTAATCGAACATCCTCAAACATGTTGTCATCTAGTCTACTGTTGTCTAGTCTAGTTTACCCCTAATTTAATTAAATACACTTCGTTGCTGACAATAATGAATCCCGTACGCATAGGAAGTGAAACGCCTCAACTCCAATTAGAAGTATCTACTTTAGACCTAACAACGCTGCGCTAAGTGTACCTATAACGCAATGTATACGCCACGAAAAGTATCTAATAAACGTTCAATCGATCCGATAAGTATTCAACCACGTTTTCGAACCTCGTATACAATCCTTATCCGGCCATGCCACAATTTCCCATCTTTAAAAGCCCCTGATATATTTCCCAACGTCCCACTGCACGTTATGATTTACCGCGTTCACGATTGCACTTAGCAAAAAGTGTCTCTAATTACCGCTTGAACCTTGTCCTTACTAATCGCTCGAACCACCGGCGTCATGCATATTCCTGTGCAGCGACATTCCTCGCTCGGATTCCACCCGGTTGCACCAGCTAGAACTCCGCCGAACGAGCGAACTTCATATCGCGAATTAAATGATAACGATCGATGATTCAGCGGGGTGCTCTTAAGCGGCGACGATTTTTCGTCGCGATTATCTAGATCGGCGGTCGGTCAGGGACACGCTCGCGATACATTTTCGATCGGGCTGGAATGAAATTTCGAGGCGAAGCCGATGTTTGCATACCGGCGACAGGTAGCCTGTGGTGCATCGCGAAGAGAGGTCCGTCGACGGGGCACCTTTTAATGACGCGTTCCCCGCACGCATAAGGAGAAGAAAAGTACTCCGATCCGTTCCGTTCATTTTTCATACGGGACCAGTCCTCGTCGTCTAGCAAGATTATTACAAAACTGCGCGGGGAAGAGGTCTAGGTTAAGCGCAAGAACGTGTACAGCATCAGGGAACGACGTACAAAATGGTTCGACTTTATCCCTCTCGGGTTTAACGTATTCGTTCGTTTAACAGTTTCGATTCAAGAGCGAATCGGCGGATACGTGAATCGAGTTTACGTCGCCGGCGTGTGTAATGTGCAAGCGAGCGATGGATCTGTGTCATGGATAAATCAATGGTTGCCAATAGAAATCAATAAAAATTAGTAGGGGTCAGGGAAGAAGAATCGAGCCAAATAAACAAAAAGTCCGGTTACTTGTTATTCGTTAACGTGGGCACAATAAAATTACTCGTTGCACTCTAGCTTCGACCGTAAAATATGCAAAATATGTAAACTGAAAATCGTTGGCACCTAAAGTCCATATTAACGTCTTCTGTCGGGCAGTGTCTACTAACACCCTGCAAGAGTTCATTATCTGCAACGAGCATCCAGCAAGAACTTTTCCTTATTAGAATCAGAATCCACCGCGATCTAATGATTCCATTAACTAAACCCACACGAACGGAACAACTATCCGTGTTACGAGATCTCACTGAAGCATTTACAAAACTGGATGTACAACGATGCACCGTGCACGTTGATTGCAGGTGCATCCGCGCTGCAGGCTATTCACTACTTTCCCGTGCTGCATATTCGCGAGCAGTAGCTCGCCGCCTGTTTCGCGATCCCGTAATCAGTGTCGATCGTGTTTGTTGGCCGATCTTGCGTGTCGTCGAACGAATCACGATCGGGGTGGTAAATTTTACGAAACATTGATTCACCTTATGTCGATACACGTGTACATACAGATGCATCTGTATCCTGCGCGTGATCCGTCTGTATCGCGAACAAGTAGCGGATAAGATTAAGACTTATCGAGGGAAATTATATCTATTAACGCGGCTCTGCCTGGACAGATTTAATTGGGGGTATTCATGAATGAAACGGATTGAAACGCGAAAGGTCGATCTTCGATCTTTTCGATTTCGATCGAAGATAGGGGGCCCAAACTGAATCAAATGTCTCGTTGAAAAGAACAAATGAGTTATATCGAATGAAATCCTTGCATTTATTCTGCAGTATTCATAGAATTTTTTTTACGTATTGACGGCGGAGTCGTATTTCTCTCGACGTTTCATGATTTCGATTGCACTAAATGTTGAACAATTTGCAAATCGATTTTCGTGACAGAAGCTTACGCATGCATATGTCTTTTCCAAGGCACGAGATAAAGGTTGAACTTACTATTGGATTATTCCACATCATCGTGACTGTTAGTTCAGAAAGCCAATTTCTTGTCATTCGTAGTTATCGCCGGAACTTCCCCGTGCACAGTGATTGACTTCGGCGTTGCAAGGAAACTGCCAGTCTACCTTTGTTTCTGCATGCCTCGTTTGCCACCAGGCATCCGAGACGCAAATAAAAGCTCGAAAGTAATCTAATTCTGTGAAACTCGAATTCTATGGGCCTATTACTACGCCCATTGTGCCGATTCTAATAAATATTTCTGTTAAGGTACCGAACAGCGTGCCGATAATTCAAGGATGTACCCCGTTGAATTATTCCTCGAGCAGCCGCGCTGTTTAATGAACTCCGTTTCTATTTTCCATCGGCCAGCTAACAGAATGTTTGCCAACTATAAAACACACTGGGCGCATCAACGTTGGTTTAAAGCTTCCGCGGTAAATGAAGCGGCCGCACAATCAGCAAAGCTTGCCTGCACTCGTTCGACGGTTCGTTTCTCGTTTTACGATCGCTAAACGGGCAGCTGGCTACCGGAACGAAAAGGAACCCCGGAAAAAACCGAGAAAAAAGAAGAAGTAAAGAACAAACGTGGTCGTCGTTAATCATCGTCAATCTCGAGGCGCGGCGTTGTATTAGAGACGGTCGACGATTTTCATCGTCGTCGTTCAAAATCGTGTCCGCGAATCGGAAAATCGTGCTTTACGAGGCACGTTTATCAGGAATTTCTCGCCGGTCGAAGCCGCAAAGGCTCGCCATGTGATTTATGCGTCCCCGTTAGCTCTCTGTGCCATCTTTCGCCTATTCTTTCGCCTATTCTTTCGCGACTTAAAACCCTGTCGCACGCTCGCGATAAATTGCGAATTCGATGCGGGTATTCACGGAGAAATTTGCTGCGTGAAAAGGTTGTTCGTTTGAGAATTAAGATCGTTGCGCTGTTTCGATAGCGATTCTATGCTTCTATGGCGAGATAAGTTCGATGCTGTTTGTTCGTGATATAATTGTGAACCGATTGATCCATTTTCGAGTTATTTGTTATTCATTTTTCTAAGAAATGTTAAGTTTACTCGAACCCATAGATCTGTTATTACAAATGTTCTCTTCTTTTTTTCTTAATTTTTTGATGCCGAGGCAACGTCGCGACGTTGAGGCAAGTAGCGTCCTTGCTGACCATTCATTGTAACAAGGAAAATAAGGAAATAATGCTTTTTCCCGATGTTAACCCCTGATCTCTGTGTCAAGGAAACTTGGTAGTTCTGCATCTTATTGTTATTGCTGCCACCCGCATGCGACTTCGAATTGGATTACGTAACGCTAATAAAAAGATCAAAGAAATTATACGCCTGCACAAACGATGATGTCTGGAAAATTGTGTTTCTCTGCGCAATGTGGATTATATTAAAACAAAGACATATTCCATTCATAAATATGTACAAATGAATACCATACGAATATGGTAGATTGCATGCAGCATAAGTTTATAATAATTGCGATAATCGAACGTGCCTGTAAATGGATTTGCGCTAATATATATTTTCGTCGCGGCAAAATGTGTGAGCGATTTGAGGAACGGTTCATCGTATAACAATGGATGTTTTTAATCGAAGCGACCAGAGGCGTTGGCTTCTTAACACGATTATTGGTCCAGAACGTAGAGGCCAATGCCGTTTCCGTTTCTCAATCGAAGTTTAATCCTCGTTCGATAACAGCCATCTGTACTTAATCGCGGGAGTCCGTTTAATTAGAGTGTTTAAAGTTCCAATGTTTGTGATTGTTCATTAACGCTCATTGCGTACCTAAAATATCTCATCGACGTTACATAAAATGATACATTTCTCAAGGAAAGAAAAATGTTAGATTGAAAAATAACCCCCGGGGAAGCATATCCAAATGATTTTTGGGGGGGTTGAACCCCCGGCAAACAATTATAAAAGGAAAACAAGCGCATAATTTAAAACCTCTTCTACGTCTTCTTTTAGATCTCACGGGCATTATGAAAACATCTCTCGGCTCTCCACCCCTTCCCATTAATTACATCTCCCCTTCAAAGGAAAAGGCAGCAAACGAAAAAAGATAAAATACGTGTATACCCGGTGACAAGCGGCTCCCCGAAAAGAAAAACAGCCACGAAAGAAAACGAAACACCCAATTTACCACCTCCTCCGTGTCGCCCCGTCACGTTCCGAAGTTTCCCCTCCAAACTCTCGCCTCCTCGTTCTCGAAACGAGATCGAATTTACACGCATGGAAAACCCTCCGACATTACCCCATCTCGTCCAAAAATAAAAATCCTCCCAACCCCTCGCGTATACATCCACCTAGTCGATCGAACTGTACGTGTTCCTTTTCCTAAATGTATCCCCGGTTCACGCGTGCCCCTGTACGCGTCGCCGTGCACGCACACACACGCCGTTCTGTTGACAGCGACGAAAGAAAACGGCGCGACGCCGAGCGTCGCGACGGGGTGGGACCATCGGCGTTCTCCTCTTCGAGTTCCCTCGGCCGTCAGCTGGACGTGGCCGCGAAGCAGAGCGTGGAGGGAAAAGACTTGTGGAGGGAAGGAGAGACGCGAAGACGAGGGAAGAGAGCCTCTTCTCTCCAGATGAGCCCTCTCTCGGAGCAGGCACGTCCACAATCGGCTGCTCCAGTCTCGCGTCGAGTCCCGTCGTCGCCACTTTTCGGGGCCCTATTCCTTCTTCGCTGCTCCGTCGTGTTCCCCTGAACCGCGGGAACGGCGTGCAACGTCGACGTGCAGTGCAATCGAACTGTTACCTATCGCCTATCGGACGATTTCAGTGTCGTTCGGATCATCTCGTGAACGCTGTGACACCTTTCGCTTTTCTTTATTTCAATACACCACGGGCAAGTTGGGGAAATCGGATTGTTCAAGACAGTTTTGCCGGGGGTGAACTGTCGTCGAGGCGAGGTCCAACCGAAGGGGGTGAAAATTTCATGGGTCGACTGTTGGATTATTGACGGTGGTAGTTGGACGAAACTTGGATTGAACTCGGAGAGAGAATTTTCGGTCGGAGTATCGGTGGTTCTTGGTGGAGGAATGTTGATGGTTCCGTCGACAGGTATGACGATCGGTAGAGAATTAATTGGGAAGTTTGTAACGGAGGCGTGTTGAAGGCGCGCACGCTATCGTTGGAGGGTTTCTTTCTTTTTTATCTACGATAAATGTTTCGCGACGGTGCGCGTTTCGTATCGGTTATTTTAACGCCGGTGGATAGAGAGGAGTGCAATTGAGGCTGCTTTGATGTTGGCCAATCCGAAAGGCATACGTGCTTCGTGCTAATTTCAATATTGAAAGTTCGAGTATCATAGCTTGATTTACGGGCATAAGTCAAGCATAAAAGGAACAATTTAAAAAATGGATAATCGTCCTGAGTCGTGCAAAGCGCAACGACTAATTACCGTGCGGGTCGCGGAAAGAATTGCGGATCGTTCGTTTTCAACTAGGATTACCAGCGAGGCCTAATTACCAGAGAATTTTACGAAGAACGGGTGGGAGATACTGACTTATTATCCCGTTCGCCGAGTGCAAATAAATGATTAATAGCTGGCGCTATAGAGCCGCGTTTATCAATCCGTTGCTCCGCTCTTTGCCGTAATAGAACGTGCGAACCAGACTGATCTCTTTTTGCACGAGTTTTGCACGAGCATACCAGCTTTTATGGAACTTTAATGATAGCCTCTGCTCGGTCCGCTTTTACGTTATGATAACGAGTGAAAGCTGGAGTATGTATGTACGTATCTCCGCGCGGCAAATTTCCGTGGAACGTGGCGTCGACTCGAATTGCCTTTTTCCATCCTTTCTTTTCCTACGGGGGAAAGGGCCTCGCGTGGTTGAAACGCGATCGCTATCATTGTATGCTTGCTGGCAGTTTGAAATTGCGGAAAAAAACAACGTAGCTTTTGGTTTCGCGCAGTAGAGGGAACTCATAGACTAGGAGTCCCAGTTACGAGTCCTAGAAAGTACAACGTAGATTGCGAATTGTTTGAAATACGAATGACGCTTAAATTAAACCGGGCACAGTGTTGGTAAGGTGTCTATTACGTTTCCGATTCAATACTATTTCGATGAATTCAGTCGTCGCTTTCCGATTTCACGTTGAATTATTTTTCGTTTCATTTCTATCTGTGCCAGCTTGCGAAATGTATTTCGTAGTTTCAGTTTGGCGTCCGTTTCGACGGAGGAGCGAGCTATTGTGAATATTTATATCAGAAGATAGTTGCATCTATCTCATCGTACTAATTTGGTGCTTCCGGAAAGGCGTCATAGCCAGCGCGGAATCGCGACGAATTATCGCCAGTTGTCACTCCGCTTGCCGTTTACGTGGCGAGATTCTCGCCTTTCTCGCGGAACGAACGATCGCCGAAACGAAACATTTATTTCCGTGGAAACGTCAGCTCTCCAACGATAGCTCCTTCGAATTCGTCAGCTATCGGAACGCTGAGCGGACTGAATTTCGCGTTCTTCGCCACGTCTCCGAGATATTGTTCCACGCGTGAATTCGTTTCAACCGGAATTATTAATCGCAGAAAATATTGATTTCCACCGCAACAATACAGAGCGAGACTAAAGCGAAATTCGCGCAGAAAAAGGGGAGCTTTCCAACACGTAGGATCGCGTCAGAAAGATCTCCACTCTGAAACACGGACGACCACGTTACAGATCGCCAAGCGTCCAGTCGATCGAGAACCATGATCGCGGAACCGATCGTGGTGTCGATCGTTTGCCGGCGTTGATATCGTACGAACCGTCGAAAAGTTCGCGTGTGGTCGAGTCGCCGTTGATCATGAGACGAGCGAACGAATAATAACGACGGATCGGCCGTGAACACTTGTGTGTCGCTTCGACGAGACGCGAATCGATGATGCCGCCCGCGAATATGTTCAACGAGCTGTTGCTCCTCGCCACCTGGCTGCTGTTGATCGTTCCTCCAGGTGTGTCGGGCACGGGACAACGTTACACCACCAGCCCGGCGCAGGATCTGGATAACACCTTGCAATCGGTGCCGCCTCTTGGGTGAGTATCGAGCTATCGAACATCCCTGCGAGCGTGAAACGCGAACCGGCCAATCGATGTGCGCCCCGCGATTCGATGATATCGCGATCGACGCGGGACAGTAATTTTCGCGGTGTGTTGATCACTAGGGATGCGCCGCTTGTTCTTTGGAGCTCGACGATGATCGAGGTATTTTTTTCCTTTTTTTTTTTTTTTTTTTTTTTAGTGGTTCGCTTCATTTGCTCGAGAGTGTAGGGAAGAGAATAAACGTCTTGGGGTAGTTGCAATTTTCACTCGAGCTCTTCCGTTTCCGTGAATTTATATAGGATAGGATATATCCTATATCCTATTTATATAGGAAAGCTCGTTTCCCGATTTTGTACCTTTCTTTCTTTTTTAATTATTCAATCGTTTCTAGCCGCGTGGTGTCTTGTATGAAAGTAATGAAGGACGAGTGTCGTACCTGGGTGAATGGAACTCGAACACGACGTTTTGTAAAAATAACAAAGTAGTCAGCAGACGAATCGATCGAGCAGATTCCAGATTGGTGGTCGTTTGACAGGTCCCCGACGTTCCAGACCCGGGAATGTCTGCGATAAAATTGTTTTCAACTCGTATCTGCTTTTACTTGCTGGGAGACGGGAACGCGATGAAATCGTTTGAACGAGAAACTCTTTGCTGTCGTGCCTCTTTTTTTTATTCCACTGACTTAAATTCGCGTTCCTCCTTTTCCTTCCTACCATATATGTTTTCTATTCGATTGGAAAATATTTGATAGAGATATTCAATAAATTGTGATGCTGAAAAGTGAGATGTCGATTTATGTCAGCTGTCACTTGGGCGCTTTATGTGGCTGAATTTATATTTTCTGAAATAATTACATAATGGTAATATCCGATGATAATGGAACCGATTTCTCGATTACACTGGATCGAAACTTCACCTCGAGATCAAGGAAAGTGCAAAGATCACAGTCGCTTCGAAAGAGACTGATCGAAAGAAACCCAGCCAAGTGTACGGAACGATAAAAGACGATCATGGCTTGTTATCAGCCGCGCGCACGCGATTTTTGGTGCAATCCCGAAATGTGTTCGCGTTAATATTCATGCAACTGTAGAACTAATTATTCGTGACGCTGTTGACCCCGAAATAAATTATTGTCGATCAGGGAACTCGGAAAAGAAAGATATCACGAAGTAATAAAAAAACGAAATAAGAAACAACTACCACCTGTAACTGTGCACGAAAAAAACCATGATAGTCTTGAATACATTTTGTCCTCGCATATAAAAAAAAAGTATTTAAAAGTATACACAAATTTAAATCGAAACCAAAGATTTCACGGGCCTTGTAAAATATTTATGCCAACGGTATCCTGATAGAAAATTACCAAGTATCAGCCAGTGCATTTATAGGACGAACGAAAAATTCCTTTCACTTTTCTAGAATTAACTGGAAGCTACGTTCAGCTCCAAGTGGTAATTCTTATTACTCGTTGCGGTCATATAATGCGACGAAACCATGGATAATTTCAATCGAAAAGGTATCCTTCCGGATCAAGGTTTCAAGAACGTGGCTAATTACGATCGTGGATTAAGCTCGGTATTCTAGAAGGTCGTGCAAGCACGAAATGACTGAATAGCGCCGTGACGAAACACGTTCGTACTGCATTCCCAGGCGAATCCGTGAAAAGCGTTTCCGCCTTGAAACTCCATGGTCAATTGGGCCTAATGGATGTATAATAATGATCCATCATCCGTTTGGACTCGGTCAGAATTGACGCGAAACGGGGGAAAATACATCGCGCGTACGAACGGAAACCTTGCCTCTATTATACGAGCAACGGAAAAAGGAAAAATGTGAATTGAACCGCGAACGTGTAACGTAACGCGCAGATAACCCAATTACAAGAGTTATCGCAGGCGTTTCGTCGCGACTCTGCCCCGGAGCAGATCTGACAAAATCTGCGATTTCGCAAAGCGCGATAAGTTTTTTCGTGCACGCTGGAAGTTCCGTTCGGCTAAAATAAAAACAGGCCGGTAATTGAAGTTAGATAAATTTTCTTAAAATAACACGACCCGGTTCTATTCACCGTACGCGAACGAATGTGACATAGAGGAGCCGAACGTTTGAATAAAATCCGCTCTATCGACCGTAGCACGCAGCACCGCGAACGAGGCTGCACCCCAATATTGCAGCAAACGCGTTTCCCTCGGTTTCGCTATATTATATCGGCGGATGGAAAAACGACGGAGTCGATCGATGAACGGAATGCCGATGCAAATGGTAGTTAGTGACGCGTTATTATACAAGAGCCACCACCTGACGATATTAGTCGAGCCTGATGGAAAAGTATCGGACATTAGCGAGGGTATCGTATGGCTACGAAGCAGAGGAACTAGTTTGTTACGGTAAAAGATTCTTGGCAGCTCGTTGCACGCGATAGTGGGACCGCGCCGGATCACCTGCCGGCGATGGGGCCGGTGAATCTCGATACGAGAAATAAGTAAAATCGAAATAAAGAAGATCCCGTGATTTCACTTAATACGGGACATTAGACGAGGCGATAACGCGAACGCGACCCGGCGGTTTCACGAGTCGCGGTACACATAGTTTGCCATTGTCACCGGCAGCAAGCTGCCCTCGTTGTCATTAATGCATTAATATTTTAACGTATAATAATGATCGAACAAAATTGGTTCTAGAATAATAATAATATTACCGGTCTGTGGACACGTCAACGGTGTCAGTATCGAATCCTGTTAGGTAGAAGGATTTAATTTTCTAACACGTATTTGCTTTTGACAAGAAAATTGCACCGTAGTTCCCGACAACTTCGCCTCTGTGCAGTGATTTAGATTTGCATTTCGCGGTCCTTTTACTTGGCGTGCAGTCATACTTCCCCTCTTCGGGTGATAGAAGGTATTGTTATTATGGCCATTGCGTAGCTCTCGATTTATCATTTTTAATTATATCCAATCACTCTCGCTGCACCCATCGACGGGGCAAATACTAGACGCACCGTTAATGATTCACTGCGAAACACACCTCTGCATTGAGTTACTCGGTTGATACGCCGAGCAATTTCGCGTTCGATAAAGATGATCGCGTGATAATCGACACGGTCGGGAGGACCGTCAAAAATCGAAGCAGTCGACCGTTCGAGGCGACGGACGTCCCCCTCGTACAAGTTTTTCATTAATAAAGATGCATTAACCAGTATCTTGTCACGGCCAATTAGAAACACGTTCCACGTGCTCCGCCTAACCACTGACGCTCAAGTGCGCTATTAATATCGTCACATCAATTATCGTGTCCTCGTACAAAACGCATCTCGAGCACTCAATTAAACTATAAAAGAAATGAAAATTCGCTGGCACGACCGCTAAAGGGAATTATCGAGTTCGAATTCTGCCTAGCTCGCAAAATAGTACATGGGCTAACTCGTGCACCAATTGAACCGTTTGCAGTATTAATTAATCAACTTTTGCAACTGTAGAGGATAAATTGGTAATCTGTTAAACGGGACGATTGTGGAATACATTCCTTCCGCGATTCCAAAGTTATAGGATCGTCGAAATATAATGGTGCGATCGGAAAGGAGACTCTATACTAGTCGAAGGCGTGTAATCGGCTGGCTAGATAACTGGTGCCCTACAATCGATGAACTTTGTCATTTATCGGTTGTACTTCTTCAAGCTCGACGATAACAATGCTGCGGGGCGAATTAATAATGCCGGCCGCGTTATGCGTGACAATTCGACAAACTGTTTAAAGATTGCCCCGTCACCCGGCTCGTTTAATCTCCGTTCAATGAATTCAAACACGAAGTTTCAGTGTTAATGGGCTGTATTCGTGTGGGAGCGTGAAATTCTTAATGGATGCCGCAATACGAAGATAAAGGTGGTGGGTCGTGTCATGTGTAAGTTTAAGTTTGCCCCGACAGAAACTCAACGTGGAAGTGATGCGTAAAAAAAAAAAAGGGGGGATAAGAAAAAGTCGTGGCATGTTATGGAAGATAATCGTGGTCTGCCTCTTAGGAAGTAGAAAATATTCGTAGATTTTTAGAAGTCGTACAAAAGTCTCGCACCGTTTCGTGTGCGTGTTTTTTTTTTCTTCTCGCGGGCCCCTTATCGAGGCTGATGATACATACGGGTTTTTTTGTTGCCACGGTAATTAATTCAAATGAAAGAATGTTGGACGAGGGAAAAACAGATAAATGTATTATTCGCTTTGCGGACGATTCCGATGTTACATTTAACCGCAAGAAAATGTTGGGTGTTATCGAATATGTTATTTTTCAGAGGATTATTCATGATACAATTGAATAGAAATATTTAGCAAGAAACACTGCTCTATCTTCACGTTCGTCTATCCCCCGATGGATTCAACAGCCTTCATCCCTGTCAGGTTCATTACTTTATTACCCTAACTCCATTCCCAGTACAAAGGTGTAGTATACACCTTCATCTATCAATTGTCGTGCAAAATAATTTTGCAGAATATAAAATCACCAATGGCTATTTGATTCGCAGAAATCAAGTTTAAAAATGTTTGAGAACAGTATAAACACATTTCTTCGGAACGTTTAAAAAAATCTCGGGAGTTGCTCATGTCAGACAGTTTCAGATATCGTGCTATTTATTCCTAGCTTTAATTATCCGCCTTCAGGTTGCACAAAATTGAATTATTTTCCCTCACTCAGAATTTACTATTCCATAAATTCATTCATATCACGTCGCACGACTTGTTAATCAGATTTCTTTCGCAATTCGTTCGGCTGATTCATCCTCACTCGCTCTCGCGTCAGATTCAGTGTTGTCTTTCGACTGGCATCACTTTTATCGGCCCGCAGTTTTATCCGGTCGAACTGCGATTTCGTCGAATCCAAGTTACGTCCGACCCAATTCCGCGAATCGATCCTAATTGGCGAACAATTCTCCTCGCAGACGATTTCAACTAAAACGTGCCAGTATGCAATAAAGATGTCACTTTTCCTCCCTCCACGCAGTTCCTCTTTCACTTCCTGCAGTTTGTATTGCGCAAGAGCCCACTTTGTTTCAACTAATCCAACCGAGTAACCGTGAATAATTATTTAAACGTTGATCCCATTATTCGTAAAATAGATCCTACCCTCCGTTATATTCCTTATACTCAATCATTCCCTTTGGATCCCTTCGAATTCAATAGTATCATAAATGCTTGAATTTATGACAATCCATTTGTAAAGAATGATCGAGCTACTTGTCGAGAACTATTGAGAAATAGAAACAATGGCAAATATGATTGAAAGAAGTGAAGCTCAATATCGCTTTAATTATTGGATTAGTTAACTAATTGCCATGAATTATATTTATTAACTTTAGCTGCCATAGCGTGGCAAAAATTGAACTGGAGAATTTTTATTCGGTTCGATATATGCCTCCTCGCCCTTATCGTTAATTGCACAAGACTGTACCATGTTCCCAAGTTCATTTCGACAAGCTCTATTTCCAAGATTTCACGCCAAATTGATCCGACCGGAAGGACCCTAATTTTTGGTATCACTACGAAAAATTTCCTTGACGAATTTCTAGGCAAACCCCACTCAAGAATTTCATGTATAGATATATATATATAGACTCTCCCTACATCTAATTACACAACTTCGTATCACATAGTGAGCGTCGTCAAGCTCTATTTCAACGATTTCACGCTGAATTGCCACAGATCTTGGCCAAAGACACGTCAATTGTCGCAATTGGATCCACAACCAGTGGCCACCGATTCCACGTCAAATGAACAACACGGTCACCCTTCTAATTATCACTGGCGGTGGATAATTAGTGGAACAATAAATTTCTATCACAAACCCGCTGATATTATCCCGTTCGTTTCGTAACACCGGCTGGCCTCAATAGGCTCCGTTAATCACTCGATGGTGTTTTAAGAGATCGTAAATAATGCTCGATGTTTACTGTACGTAATTCCTCGTTCACGCGTCTTTTCCTCGTCCATTTGCTTCACCCCCGCTCTTTTTTTCTTTTCGTTTCTTTTTCTCCCTCTTCAATTGCGCGAACGTGCTCGTTGACAGCGGTGTTTGCTCAGCCTTAAGCGCAACGCAGTCGCCTTCTGTTCCCTTTAATTTTAATGGACCGTAATCCACCATCGCGATAGCCATTCCAGCCGCCGTTTCAGATCCATTAAGTACACTTTCCAATTGAACCTTTAAACCCACACCCGCCTCTGTGGCTGTTTAGACACGCATCAGGGTTTGTGCAGTTAGTTTATTGGATTATTGCACAGGCACGCGAGTAACCGCGAACCGTATTGCGAATTAAAGCGATGTCATGGTCGACGAGGATCTTGCATTGCAATGCGTGCAGCTGTTCCCGTTCTCCTTCTAATCGCCATTGTAAATAAGGGATTCGGTGTGTAAATTGTAGGACACAATTTTTAATGTTTTTATTATTCAGATTTTGCAAGATGTTTTTTAAGCGAAGTGTGTGAGACATTGTTCCGTAAATAATAGTAATGTTCATTCGTTTATAAGACATTCGCGAAAATGGACATAAAGAAATTTTTGATTTCGTGTATAACAGCAGCCTATAAAATTTGTCCCAAATTTATTACCTTTATTGTGACATATTTTCCTTTAGTCATATTAATTTAACGGGTTTCGTTGGTGATTTCGTTTAATATTCAGACTACAGGCGAGGGCAGCTAATTCCGAGGAAAATTGAAAAGATAAATTATTCAGCTAGCACAATCCTGATTCGGCCTTCAGAAATACGCCGAAACGAGAGGAAGAAAATAAAGTAAAGAGCGCTTGCCGCAACGTCGACAATGATTGATTTTTATCGCGCCAGGTAATTGGAAGATTACAGCCCACCAAGAGTATCCCTATCAGCGGAGATTACACGACGGGGTGTGAAAATTACAATCGACAGGCTCTTCCAGACAATCTGTATGCAAATCAGCGATGCTTTCGAAAATTGCTTCATTACCAAATTGGAAACGACTTCATTACGCTGCAGCTCGAAAGTGCTGATCGCCGTGTACCGACACTCGGTGATCATAATTTTTATCAATCACCGCTAATAATACCCTTCCTTAACGACCCACCTGCCGAGATTAACCCCGTTCGGCACCTCGTAAATATTAATAATAATAATATTCATTACAAGGATAACTCTCGGTGAACTGCATACAAACGCGAACAAATAATTACCAAATAAATACAAATTAACATTATCAATCTACCGTATATCGTCAATAAAATTCCCCAACAAATCCCGTCTACACTCAGTTCCAATTGCATTCTCCGTTCACCTTTACAAATCACTGCTCTCATCGATTTCTACTACGACATTATTACCTCCCCCCCCCCCCGCAAAATTTTCATCCCCTTCGCATCCAAATGACCGCGCGAACTTCCACCCCTTTCCCCGTGCCCCGCTAAAATAATTTCACCCGATTTTCCTCCATTTTCGTCACTTCCGTGCCTGAACGTCTACCGAGATACCGCGCGGCGGGGCAAAAACCGAAACGTTTCCCCTGGAAATCCACGATTCCGGCGATAAGGCCGCGAAACGGGGTCGCGCGGCTCTATCAGAAGGCGGAAACGCGATTTTCGCGGGGGCGGTGGGTAACGAGATGCCGTGGCACGCGTGGAACACGCAAACCTCACGGGAAAGAAAGAATGGGAAGTGAACGCGGTGTGCCACCTCGGAACAAGGCGGCCATTCACGTTGAGTCGCTCGTAATTAACGTCAGCTGCTACGGGCAGCCTCTGAGTACTTGCACTTACGCGCCTCGGCGCCGTGGCTCGCTTCGCGTCAGCGTATTTACACGCCTGTAAACACGACCACTTTCATTCTTTTTTTTCGTTCATCCCTCCTGGAGTTAGCCGTCTCGCGGTTTTATTCGATCGGGACGACAGCTTCGATCCATGGCTCGTCTCGTGCAGAAACGGGGGCGAAGCAGAGAGAGAGAGAGAGAGAAGGGGTTGCGAAGTGGTTCGAAGTCCGTTTGTTGGTTGCGTGGGGTCGATCGTTCGAAGGCATTCAGGGTTAAAGATTGCTAGGGGAACTCCAATGCACTAATACAAAAAAGGCGTTTTTTTTATCGAAGAGCGCATAATTTGTTCTTCGTCTACGTATGGATTTTAAGACGTCCGGGAATTATTTAGACGCTTCCATAATTTTGTTGCAAAAGTATTCCGTTCGACTCGCGTTAGATTACCCGCGACACGTTCGATAATATTGAGTTCAAGGATCCAATCATTGTTCGCCAATATAATATATTACCTGGTACGAGTAACGAACCTCCTAATATTAAACGATTCGAAGTGATTCGAAATACCCGGGTATTTTCGCATCTCCATTTTTATTACAAATCTCGCAGCTTTTGAACAGCCAGGTCGTACACCCATTAATTACCGTCGATCGCCCGCAAATTATATTCCTGCAAATTGCTCGTCCCCTAATTTTAGTAATTATAGATAATTCTAATAAAAATTTTAATCTTCCGCCTCGTCGGTGAACGATGTTCACCGTTGAAGCTCCGCCAGCGGGCCCACTAATCGCGATTACGTTCGTACAATTCTTTTCTTTCAGACCGAACGTGTGCAGGTCAAGATACAAGAATTACTGTTGCCCCGGCTGGTCGAAGAAACCGGAGACCGGCCTCTGCGTAATTCGTGAGTATTACAAAACGGCCGAGATACTCGAGACTCGATTGTAATCGAAACCGCGAGCTTCACGATTCCATAAATGAACGTGATCTCATAAGCTCGAGTACGGACAATTTTAGCGTTCATTATCGGTGGGTAGCTGCAAAAAGGAGCAACGGGACGATGATTCAAGCGCGAGCATCGCGATGAATAATTGCGTCGTTGCGCAAGCAACGAATGGGTTGCAAGCCGATCGACTTCTCGAACGAAATTGCTTTAATGGCCAGTTACACGCTTCCTGTTGATCGCATTGTCTCTACGGTGCTCGTAATTCGGTTGCGCGGCGATACGGTTGCGATATCGGGCTCGATCGCAATTGAAATTCAGAGAGCGTATAGTGAAGCGAATCACGGGTACTTCGGGATAAAGAGTACTCGCGAGTATCGCAGAAGCGCAGATGCTCGATTTCTTACAATTTTCGGAGCTGCGATTGTAAGAACTCGACGCAAGTTCGCGAAATTCAGTTTTGTCGCGTTTAGAAAGATTTCGCTATATTTTTTAGCAATATGCACGAGACGATGCGGCTCCCTAGGTAGATGCATTAGGCCGAATATATGCCTGTGCGAGGGTGGCACCGTAGCCTCGTCTTGCAGCAGCAGTCAAACCAGAGGTGAACAAGTAGTCTGTACTGTTTGAAAAATCCGAAGCAATTGCGTTCCATAGAATTCTGCGTCTAAAACGAATATTCTAACGCCCGTCTCAATAGCTTCTACGCATGAAACTGGTAGCACGTCAGACAGGGGTGAGTCCGGAAGGTGCAGGGTGCATTGCATAAACGGTAACTGCGTGGACGGCAGATGCCAGTGTCGCAATGGATATCAGGGAGAATTTTGCAACGAACGTGAGTCCGAGAAAATAATTATTTCACTCGACGTATCAGAAATATTCCACGGTGAACGAAATTCACGATTCGCACGGTATATTTCAAACAGCAATTTGTCGGGAGCCATGCTTGAATCAAGGACGATGCATCGGTCCAGATCGTTGTGCCTGTATTTACGGATACACTGGCAGACGTTGCGAAACGGACTACAGGTATGATATGATTGGTTGAATTATTAATCAAATAAATTATATTATTCCTGCGGAACGGTTTGTTCGACGGCTATTTTCGCAGAACCGGTCCGTGTTACACGAAAGTGAAAAATGGCCAGTGTTTGGCGAATCTTCAGGGTGTGGTTTGCACGCGACAGCTGTGCTGCGCCACCGTGGGCAAGGGTTGGGGCCATCCGTGTGAAAGATGCCCCTCGAGGCTCGACTGCGAGCTGGGTCACCTGAAGACCAATCAGGGCCAATGCGTCGGTGAGCAACAATAGCAATAATAATTATTACTCGTTAAAAATGATGCTTGGAAACAATAGATATGACGACGACGGGACAAAAACATGGAAATAGAAACAAGATCGAATTGAACTGAAATTATTCTGAAGGAATCCCAGCTCTTTTCTCCCTCAGTTTCGATTGGTTTCGTTTGTTGATCAGACATTAACGAGTGCGAGGCGATACCAGGACTATGCGAGGGTGGAAAGTGCGTGAACACGCCCGGCTCGTTCACCTGCGAGTGTCCAGACGGACAGGCTCGCGATCCAGAAACGAATGCGTGCAAGGACAGGGACGAGTGCCAGGAGGAAGGAATCTGTGCGGACGGTCGTTGCGTGAACACGAACGGTGGTTATTATTGCGTGTGCAATCCAGGATTTATTCAGAGCCAAGACCGAAGATTCTGCATAGGTAGTAGCAATACGCGGATAAAATTGACATTCGAAATCAATGAAAATATACAAGCGTCGTCGTTAATGAAATCATAGATGGAAGACAGGGGCTGTGCTACACGTCCGTGAATCGAAATGGCCAATGTAAAAATCGATTGGCGATGAGACTGAGCAAGAAAGATTGCTGTTGCGGCAAAAATATGGGCAGAGGCTGGGGCGACGAGTGTTTCATTTGTCCCAGTCATGGAAGTGGTACGTAGGTCATCCATAATGATCAATTTTAAGTAAGAGATATTGAATGAATATATTTCCACGCAAAGATGTAAACATCTTGGATAAAAGAGCGACTAAAAATATACCAAAGTGGAACGAATAGAAATAAAGTTAACTAGGTGATACGGGATAATGCTCGATGGTTATTGCTCAATTACAGACGATTACAACAAGCTCTGCTTGCAACAACTGCAACCGATCACCGAGATAAACGAGTGCGCGTTGCGGCCGGACATTTGCGGAAACGGGAAGTGCATCGACACGAAGGACGGATACGAGTGCGACTGTTATCCTGGATTCACGAAGAAGGCTGGCAGATGCGAGGACGTCGACGAGTGTCAATTGGGATACTGTCAGGGTGGCACTTGTCAAAATTACGAGGGGAGCTTCACGTGTCACTGTCCGCCGGGGTTCATCGTTTCCGGTGAAGGCAGATACTGCACGGGTAAATATTTGACGGATAAATCTTGTTACACCTGCGGCGAATAAATTTTTAATTAAGCACTTTGAGTACCTCTCAACGCCAGTCGCAATTAAATTACATTTATCTGAAATAACTTAATTTGCAATGGTATAAAATCTGATTAAAGATATTGTTTGCAAATTTTTGTTTCTATTCCACAGATCATGATGAATGCCAGGATACAGGCATGTGCAACAACGGACACTGTATCAACATGAACGGATCCTTCAAATGCAAGTGCAACGATGGCTACACTCTCTCTCAAACGCAAAATACTTGCATTGGTACGCTCAAATATGAATTCTGTATTCTACAAGGGAAAGGAAATATCTGCAAGCAGGAAATATCTGAGTTCGTACACGAGCCGACAATTAATTTACAGATATCAATGAATGCGCCGATAACCCAAGGATCTGTCTAAATGGTCGATGCGAGAACACGCCAGGATCTTATCACTGTATTTGCCAATCTGGATTCACGGCATCGCGCGACAACACGTTCTGCGTGGACATGGACGAATGTTCTACGAGTGGAATGTGTGAGAATGGGAAATGCGTGAACATGGAGGGTTCCTTCAAATGTGTCTGCGATTCTGGCTTCCGAATCGGGCCGGATCAAAGTCACTGCATTGGTGTGTGTTTTACATTGACCTAAATAGATCCTTCAAAATTTTAATGCAAACGAAACGGAGGCAACGATAAAATAATTGCATCGAGAAAGTCATAACCCTTTTTTCAATTAGATATCGACGAGTGTCAGAGTGGCCCGTGTCAAAACGGCAGGTGCATCAACACGCCTGGCAGCTTCCGCTGCGAGTGTCACCCCGGATTCAATCTTGGACCAGATGGAAGATCGTGTCTAGGTTTGCCTCAATTGTCCAACTATTATTCTTTCGATGCAGTAACGATTTAAGCGAAAATTACTAAACAAATTGTGCCAATTGTCAGACACAAGAAGGGACCTGTGCTATTCCCAGTACAGAGACGGACAGTGCTCGAATCCTACGTCGACGGCCGTAACAAAATCAAGTTGCTGTTGCTGCACTGTGATCCTTGGACAACCAATGGGATGGGGAACTACCTGTCAGCCGTGTCCGCTTCCTGACAGCAGCGAATTCGAAGCTCTGTGCCCGCATGGCGCTGGAATGACTTACAATGGAGACGGTAATTTCATACAATTGACGACGAAACCAAATTCTAAATCACTCATGCAATTCCTCCGGCCGGTGCTTCTCTAAACTTTATACAATTCTGTTACTATACACTGATTTATCCGTGCCCTTATTAACACTATCATAAATTTATTTGGCCGAAAGAAATCTGGCACCACCTTGACAACGATCTCGAATCCTACGTATGAATCGTGCCCCCTTGCTTAATCGGTTAATCGTTTGAATTGAACCAGACATAAACGAGTGCGCGCAGAACCCCAATATCTGTGTGAATGGGGGATGCGAGAACCTTATGGGAACTTATCGCTGCATCTGCGACAGCGGTTACGAAGTGGACGCCACGGGGAAGATTTGCAGCGACATAAACGAGTGCGAATTGGAAGACTCATTGTGCAGCGGTGGTCAATGTCGAAACACTCCTGGAAGCTTCCAGGCAAGTAGATAAATGGCTCGTGCGTTGAACCGAGATTCGATTAGATCTGTGGCACTCGTCGAGTGATTTGCCCCGGCCAATTGAGTTATTTACAACACGTGATATTCCGGCAGTGTATTTGTCCGAGTGGCACGCGATTCAACACGCAGAATCATATGTGCGAGGACATCGACGAGTGCGAGGAACTCGGGCCAGATGTTTGCCTGAACGGAATCTGCGTCAACACGCCGGACTCGTACGAATGCGAGTGCTCCCCTGGATACATTCTGGACCACACTGGCCACATATGCATGGGTACGTATAATTCAGGGAGATATAACGGCTAGAAGAAAAAAAGGAATGGGCAATGTCGTAGGATCTTCTTAGCGAATAAAAAATTTAATTAATTACAAATTGAAAACTGTTAAATACAGGAAGCGGTATTGCATGGAGTTCTATGAAACTTTTTGGACGATTAAAAAAAGAAACGGAAAAAATTCTAATGGAATTTTGTGTTATATAAAGCAAGGTTCTTTGCCTCCGAATTTATTCAAATTTTTACAGGATATGCAAAGAATCAGAAAAATGTAATTTAATTTTTTTTTTTGGTTAAGGCACAGGTGAAAATATAATTGAAATTTTCCATAGACAACAGGAGAGGTTCTTGTTGGACGAAGATGATCGATGGCCGTTGCGAGTACAATTTACCCAGACTGGCACTTAAATCGGAGTGCTGCTGCTCGGTCGGCGTAGCCTGGGGAAGCCCATGCGAGCTCTGCGATCATTCTGTCTGCGAATGTTCAAAGGGTTTCGCGAAGTTTGGCGGAAAGGACTGCGTAGATGTGAACGAATGCGAGTTGAACAGTGGCATTTGCAAGGGCGGTGGCACTTGCGTGAACACCGACGGCTCTTATCGTTGCGAGTGCCCACCCGGCCTAACCTTAGACGCAGCGCGTGAGTAGTTTCGAATTCATGTAACAAATTGTCCTTAGCAAATTCTTCCTTCCGCCAGCCATCGTAAATTTCAAACGATTCCGTTCAGACGCGACGTGCATCGACATGAGACAGGAGACATGCTACTTGGACTATCGACACGGGCAATGCTCGAATTCGATAGAGGGACAATTTTCCAAGAGTCTGTGCTGTTGTTCCGTGGGTCGTGCATGGGGCAGCGAGAGGTGCGAGCCCTGCCCGAAGCCAGGCACGCACGCGCACCTTGAATTGTGCCCAAGGGGAGGCGGTTTCACGGACAGGCAGGACATCAACGAGTGCATAGAGTTCCCCGGGATGTGTCTGAACGGACGTTGCAAGAACACGATCGGAAGTTTCGGTTGCAAGTGCAATCAGGGCTTCGCACTGGACGAGCATGGCATCAAGTGCAACGGTATGCTATTGAGAGCGGACGTTCGAGCGATACAAACGTTTCTGACACGATGATGCGGTTGCGTTCAATCCGGCTGCAATTCTCGACGCAGCAGGTTCTGTACGAGTATCGTTATTTGCCCACAGACATCGACGAATGCGAGATCATGCATGGCGTGTGCGGAAACGGCACCTGCAGGAACACGCCCGGCAACTTTCAGTGCGATTGCAATCCCGGCTATCGCAGCAGTGACATAATGAAAATATGCATGGGTACGTGATTGGCGAAATTGTCGAGTGCAATCTACGAAGATTGCGACCAGCTACTCTTCCCGCAGAGATCAAAACTGTTTCACGGATTTACCCAATTCCAGACATAAACGAGTGCGAGGAAACACCGGGACTCTGTCGAGGTGGGAGCTGTATTAACATCGAGGGTGGTTTCAAATGCCAATGCCCGCCCGGACACGAGCTAGGTCCTGACAAGCAGTCCTGCAAGGATATCGACGAGTGCTCCAGGACCAGCGGGATCTGCTCGAACGGTGTCTGCGAGAACATGATGGGCACGTATCAATGCATATGCGACGACGGCTATCAGCAAACAGGATTGAAGTCCCATTGCGAAGATATAAACGAGTGCGCGACCAACAACGGAGGCTGCGAGGATATCTGCTTGAACACGGCCGGCAGTTTCTCTTGCTCCTGCAGGTGAGATTTTATTCTTGCACTGCGTTCTTGTCGTTTAATCAATACAACTGTCTCGCTTCACCTATAAGAATAAGCCGGTTAATAAATAGTTTCTGTCTGTCTGTACATTCGAATTACGTTTCGCAGCACCGGATTCGCGTTGAATCTCGATGGTCGATCTTGCGTGGACGTGGACGAGTGCAAAGAGAATCCACGAATTTGCAATGGGGGAAAGTGCTCGAATATAGCGGGTGGCTATATTTGTACCTGCACGGACGGATTGGTGCCCGGGAAAGATGGCGTATCTTGTATAGGTAAATAAGTGGCGGAGGATTCGAGTTTGCAGAGTTCCCTAAATATTGCATTCCCGTAGACGTCGACGAGTGCACTGTGCAACCACACGTTTGCGGCTACGGCGAGTGTTACAACACGATCGGCTCCTATAACTGCCGCTGCGAGGAGGGATACTCCGTGAAACCGGAACAGGGGCCAGGATGCACAGACGACGACGAGTGTCTTCTCAACGCGTACTCTTGTAGCGAGTTTGCCGAATGCCAGAATACCCAGGGCTCCTACGAGTGCACCTGTCACGAGGGTTTCGTGGGGAACGGGGTTGAGTGTAGAGACGTCAACGAGTGTTTGACGAACAACGGAGGCTGCGATTCTAACGCACAGTGCATCAACACCGAAGGATCGTTTAAGGTACTGTCTACGATGCACGAAACTATTGGAAATTTATTCCATACTCCTAATTCGACTTTTTAAAAACAAACGTTTCATTTAATCGCACAGTGTATATCTGTAAAACGATGGTTCGCATATCGTTGGGCGATTGATTGATATCTATATTTCTATAAATTCTTTTCTAAGAGACGTTTCTATGTGTCAGTAATCTCTGTTTGCTGTACTTTGCTGTACTTTGTGCTTTTTGCTGTATCGAAACATTTACTAACTTTTTAAACGTTCCAGTGTGTCTGCGACGCGGGGTTCAGGGGCGACGGTTACACCTGCAAGGACATCGACGAATGCGCCAACGATAATACACTCTGCGAGAACGGCCACTGTCTCAATTACCCTGGCTCGTTTCGCTGCGAATGCGAAATGGGTTTCATGCACCCAGACGAGAACAACGAGCAGACTTGCGTGGACATAAACGAGTGTAAAATGTTCAATAACCTGTGCGTGTTTGGCCGTTGCGAAAATATATTCGGCATGTTCCGCTGCGAGTGCAACGAGGGATACAAGTTGGACAGTTCCGGCGGAAATTGTACGGACATCGATGAATGCGAAAATCCGCAATCTTGTCAATACGGTACCTGCATAAATACGCAGGGGAAATATATATGCAAATGTCCGCCGTATTATGAACTGGTTGAAGCCGGTAACGCCTGTGTCGGTGAGCAATTTTTTCAAACAAAGGTGTTCAATATTTCTCCGTTTCCAATGATATTGCACTTTCCACATTTATTTATATGCACACGTTCAGTTTCTCCTTTTTCTTACACGCGTTCACACTTATCGCTGATATGTTATAGATAGGCGAGAATCATTCTGTTTCACCGGTTTCGAACACGGTACCGGAAAGCCGCAGTGCGTCTTCGACATGTCATCCTCGGTGACAAAAGCGTCGTGCTGCTGCAGCATTGGTAACGCTTGGGGCAATCGATGCGAGGAGTGCCCCGAAATTGGTAGCAAAGAGTTCGAGGAACTGTGCCCCGGTGGTCCGGGTTACAGGCCAAATCAGATCACCTCGATTTTGGAGGACATCAACGAGTGCGAGGAGCACGAGAATATTTGTCAGAACGGTCACTGCACTAACACATTCGGCAGCTTTATGTGTTCCTGCAACGAGGGCTTCATATTGGACGATACCAAGACCAGCTGCATCGGTATAATTATCTTAATCGTGTTAAGGGATGCGAAATTATAATACTCAATATATCGTACTTCGTTCCAGATATAAACGAGTGCGCCCTGCACCCACAAATATGTGGCGTGGGTTATTGTATCAACGATCAAGGAAAATATCATTGCGAGTGTCCGGAGGGGTACATGGCAATGCCAGGTGGAAGTGAGTGATTGTTACGAGCGCCTTCATAATTATTATTATAATTAATTTAACGCATTTATCTGTCCCCTTTCGATCGTCCATTATTTTAACAGAGGAATGCGTCGATATGAGAAAGGAATCGTGCTATCTAAGCTATGAACAGGGTCAATGTTTTAACCCCATGATGCACTCGCAGACGAAAATGTTGTGCTGCTGCTCCATGGGCGCCGCTTGGGGCAGTCCCTGCGAGCAATGCCCCGCTGAAAGAACCCGTAAGTGCACAGAGCATTCCCTTGAATCAATTAAAGATACGAATTATCTATCCCGATCGGATATGCATTTCAGGTGAACACGAGGTACTGTGCGGCATGGTGCCCGGTCAAATTATGAATCCCATAACTAATCACACCGAAGAAATCGACGAATGTGCACTTATGCCAACCATGTGCACTCACGGTCGCTGCATGAACACTCCCGGCAGTTTCGAGTGCCAGTGCGACCGGGGATACGTTTACGATCAGGATTCGCATCAGTGTATCGACGAGAACGAGTGCTCGCAGGTAGAAATGCTGTAATGAAGCGTAACATTGTAAAACAAAAAACGCCCAGCATGAAACTAGCGTAACGTCAAGCGTTAACCCGGAAAAAATTAAAACGAAAATTATACAACGGTGCCGATCGCTCTAATTAAATGAACCCTAATTATTCCCTTCAGATTCCGAATCCTTGCAGTGGAAACGCGCAGTGCATAAACAAGCAGGGTTACTTCGAATGCGTGTGTCCAGCGGGATACAAGCTGGGGCTCAGCCAGAGAGACTGCGTGGACATCGACGAGTGCTACGAGAGACCTGGAATCTGCAACAACGGTGCCTGCAACAATTTGCAAGGCAGCTTCCAGTGCGTCTGCCATTCCGGGTTCGCGCTGACGAGAGACAGGGACAACTGTGTGGATATCGACGAGTGTCAACGTAATCCGAATATCTGCAACAACGGGACCTGCGTGAATACCCTTGGATCGTACAAGTGCATCTGCTATCAAGGGTTCAAGCTCAGCCCGAACAATGATTGCGCTGGTATATTCATTTGTTTCCGCTCGACGATCGTATCGATGTTTACACGACACTGTAATCCATGAATCCTCCGACAGATATCGACGAGTGTCGAATTATGCCGTTCCTGTGTCGCAATGGAAGATGTCGAAACACAATTGGCGCTTTCAACTGCGAGTGCGCCGATGGCTATGTACTGGCTCAAGATGGTCAGCACTGTAGGGATATAGACGAGTGCCACGAGGTGAGTTTATTCCATGGAAAACTATATCACTTCCCTCGCGCATCTGTAATATGTCCAACGTCGAATAATCTGTAATATATGCAATATTTAAATCGTCGAAATCGCGACAATAGATTCCTGGCCTGTGCCCATCGCCAGGAAAGTGTCAGAACCTGATGGGATCCCACATATGCACGTGTCCCCTTGGCTACGAGTTGGACCACACGAAGAAGAGATGCGTCGGTGCGTGACACGTTACATAGAAATGAACCAACTATTTTGTCGTAACTTGTTCCCCGTGTTTTTGTGAGTACAGTTCGAAACGAATTTTTCTAGACGTGGACGAGTGCGTCGAGACTCAGGGAATTTGCGAGAACGGCCGTTGCATCAACACGGACGGGGGTGTGATCTGCGAGTGTCCGGTTGGATACAGATTAAGTGACAAGCCGAATTCCATGCGATGCGTCGATATTCGAGAAGAATTCTGCTACGACCGATACGCGAAGCATCTGGGTGGACGATGCTCCGTTCCGAGAACAGGCGCCATGACGAAGAAGCACTGTTGCTGCACCATGGGCAAGGCATGGGGGAAATATTGCGAGCAGTGCCCTCCGGAGGATAGCGGTGTGTTGGACCACGGGAACATGTTTCTTAAAAAAATACTATGTTTACATAATTGTTACTAAATGAGGGGAAGGAAATTGGAGAAGCTACGCAATAGTGAAATCTTGCGACAAAAATAAAAGTCTTTCTGTTTTCTATCAGAGGAATTTAGAAGACTGTGTCCCGAGGGACCAGGCAGGGACGACACGGGCATAGACTTGAACGAGTGCCTCTTTATGCCGGACGCTTGCGCCGGCGGCGAATGCATAAACACAGACGGCTCCTTCCGGTGCGAGTGCCCCTCCGGATACGTGTTAGACGCGAGTGGCAAACGCTGCGTGGACAATAACGAATGCCTGGTTCAACAAAATATATGCGGGAACGGAACGTGCAGCAATATTGACGGGGGTTTCGAATGCATTTGTAACGAGGGCTTCGCGCCAGGGGTGAACCAGGTGTGCGAGGATGTGAACGAGTGCCTGGAATTGGGCAACCAGTGCGCGTTCAGGTGTCACAACGCGCCTGGCTCGTTCAGGTGTATTTGCCCTTACGGCTACACTTTGGCTCCGGACGGTCGACATTGCATAGGTAATCGTTAAGGATTATTTATTATTGTATTCCGACGTTCTTTCTATTGCTTCGTTTCTTATTAATTGAATACCGTGCAATTTTTGGTTAATATCTTCCGAGCTGAAACTGGACGTAGAAGGACATTGATGACATTTCACGAAGCAATGAAATTATCCGCTAATCCGAATTATATGCTTGCAGACGTGGACGAGTGCGCTACACCTGCGAACAAGTGCAAATACCAATGCAAAAACCTCATAGGCTCGTTCATGTGCATCTGTCCCTCTGGATACCAGCAAATCGGTATGACCGACGAGTGCAAGGATATCGACGAGTGCGCGATTAATTCGGGCCTCTGCCGGAACGGACGTTGTCACAATCTGGAGGGCAGTTATCAGTGTCTCTGTTACGACGGCTTCGAACAGAGCACCGACGGAAAATCTTGCATAGGTGATCGATCGAGCAGGAAACAATTGAGAAGCTGCGCGAAATAAAATTGTGGGACGAGGAAATTATCCCGAGCATATTTCTTTCAGATCGAAGGGTGGGTTACTGTTTCTTGCAAACGATCGGCGGCAGGTGTACCGCCAGGACTTCCGATTTGAAGACAGTGACGAAAGCAGATTGTTGTTGCACAATGGGCGCTGCTTGGGGACCGCACTGCGAGATCTGTCCTTCGAAGGACTCTGATAATTACAACGAGCTCTGCTTGGACAAAGGTTTCTCTGTGGATGGCCAAGGTACTTGGATATTACTTATTTCGTTATTTTTTTATTTTTTTTGTTCGACGATTGTATAAGTAACAATGGACATATTTCGCAGACATCGACGAGTGCAGAACGATTCCCGATTTATGCAAAAACGGACTGTGCATTAACACACTCGGTTCTTACAGATGCGTTTGCAATAAGGGTTACAGGGCCGATAAATCTGGTTCTCAATGCGTCGGTAAGTATCACAGAGATGCTGCGAATATTCTTTGCCTCCTGATTAATGCACTTGGATGATTACCGTGAATTGCAGATGTGAACGAATGCGAGTCGACACCGAAGCCTTGCAAGTACAATTGTCAGAACACCGAGGGAAGTTTCAGCTGTTCCTGTCCGGCTGGTTTTATTTTGAATCCTGACGGAGTGAGCTGCAGAGATTTGGACGAGTGCGCAACCGGAAATCATCTCTGCCAGCAAAACTGCATTAACACTCAGGGCAGTTACACTTGCGGCTGTCAAGAGGGTTACACGCAAGATGGGGATGCTTGTCACGGTGCGCACGCCGTGGACAAAAGATTCTTTATCACTTTTCGGTGATGTTAATTTGGTTTTTATATCTTTTCAGATATCAACGAGTGCGACCAGACCGGAACTTGCCCCAAGCCTGGCACTTGTGTCAATACTCTTGGTAGCTTCCGGTGTATCTGCCCGAGAGGATTCAAGCTCGATCAGTCCGGTAGATACTGCGTCGATCAGAACGAATGCGCCGATGACAACACATGCGAACACGGTTGTCAGGTAAATTTGCATGATTCTTTTCAATCATACGACGTTAACATTTTCATATCACTGGGACGATTGAAATATCGTAGAACTTCATGGGAAGCTATCGTTGCGGATGTCCCGAAGGATTCGTTCAGCACCTCTATTACAATCAGTGTATAGACGAAAACGAATGCAACACGTCCCCGTGTGGCGACAACACTTGCATCAACACTATTGGAAGTTACAAATGTGGTTGTCCAGATGGTTATCAGTTCGATAATAATTTGCAGATCTGCGTTCAGGTAACGACTTCGATGCGTGCTGATGCAATTTCAATTCTTCGATATATTCGTGAAGGGAAAAAATATTGATGGATTTCAGGTGAGCGCTGGTTGCATAGGAAGCCCTTGCGCGTTTGGATGCACCCCTAATGGAGCCAGTGGTTTCAGTTGCGGATGTCCCACTGGATACCAACGAATCGGACAGGTGCGAGATTTAAAGCCCCTGCCTTGCTGCACTGCGGATATGTTGTCTTCGACAGTGATTTATATTTATAAGGATTTGAAATAAGTGTGAAACATGGACCAATGGAATATTTTAATTTTTTTCATTCAGGGTCACTGTTTATCAACGATAAATCCGCTATCGCAAGGGCACTACGGCGAGGACATAAGCAACGCTCCAACTTTTGTGATCAATCCGGATCCTTATCACATTCCGCCTGCGGATGATAAGACCATATCAACGGAAGGTTGCTTCTCTTGCAAGGTATCTTCGAATATCTACTTTTACTCGAGCAATCAAATAATAATGATAATAATAATAATAATAATAATCATAATCATAATAGCATCGATATGTTAGGGATACTTATGACACAAATATGACAGAATATTGGATAAATTAATCCTTGGATAAGTGGTTTGAGAAATTGTATTATAGCGCATTATCTTATTGAACAGATCAATGGCAAAGGAAGGCACAGAAGGGGTGTTCGAGCGAACTCGATCGGTCAGCAATTAAATCTACGAAAGAACAGAATGTTGAGAAAACGTGGCACGCGATCAGCGAAGCGGCACCATCATGGCGAACAACATATTCTTAAGATCAGTCTACGACAAACCAGGCATCGAACGAGAATCATTAAACTTCAGCCAGCTATTAAGGTTTTTATTAATTTATATTGCAATATATTAATATATACTGTTCTAAACTCTGAATTAAATTTTATAATTGTTGTGATCTGTGTACAGGACCAAGACATGGAGTACACGATAGTTAAAGGAAACAACGACAACCACTTCGAGATCGTGAACGAACAGGGAATTTCTGCACTCCACTTCCGCAGTCGATTGAAGGAACCTGGCCAATTCCGACTGGTAATTCACGGACACTCCAGAAACGGTATCAACGAGGAAAACGAAGTCTGGGAAAGGTCTCTGACATTCAGAGTACACTTGATAGTGACGGAATGATTCTTAGGGAATGGCTGTTCGACGTTTCGATTCTTTTAGTTAATTGTCACATTGCCACGTAGAACACCGAAGCGATCCAAAACGGAAGCGAGCGATTGCCGGGCTGAGTATTACACAGGCACGATTCCTAACGATATTAAACTTCGAACGCTCGAAATTTGTGTTCATTTTTATCTTTACTTGCGTCGTTTCACTGCCAAGTGCCCTTTTACATACGTTGCTACGTAAAAGAATTCCTTAACACTGCCTCTGCTTTGTTCGTTACTGATTCTTCAACGTGTATACTTGTTTAAGTATTTGAGATTTAGTAATCTTAATAATTATTTCCACGTGTCGCAGAAGGGGTCTGATTAGAAAAAGACACAGAGGAGCCCAAAATGCCTATAGAATCTCTGCCACAATTTTGTAACTGCCCGCATTAACATATTACACATAGATGTAACATTATAGGGATGTACAAAAAAATAAATGAAGCTTTCTATTAAGCCTAAGTAAATAAAGAAAATGTATACATATATATGTATGTATATATACAGACATAGCTTTATATATTTATAAACGTTTATAGTCAACTAGCAGATAACAGAACGAATCGATTAGATCAGGTGTAAAGATTATGGATCAGTTTAATCGAGACGTTGAGAGACAACTGTATGTCAGATATAATATTACTATTTTGTACCACAATTGTAAACACTCTCGACAACGATCCATAATTTCTTTTATCTCCTTGCACAAAGTGCCTTCAGGTCGATGAAAAGAGAATTACATAAGGAACGTAACATTAATCGAGACGATAATATGTACAATTTTAATTAGAGGCGATAAATATGTGAACAGAAATTATGATGGATGATTCTCTACAAATTGGCGTGTATACGAGGATTATTCTAGCCGAGGTGGTTCACAAATATATGTACTATAAATCTACATTTGTTCATCATTACACTTATCCTCTTACATGAACGATCTTTTTTGTCTGCTTTCAACGAATAATTCTCTCATTAATAAGTTCTCTTCGAAGAACGCTTCGACAGTAAACCGAATTTATATGTTATGTCGTGTCTGTAAACTTCACCCGGACAAAGAATGCACGGAGGAAAATTGCTGATGTTAACTGCATCGGGATAGTTTTGCGGCGACAAAATAAATCCGCCGTGCCTTTGGTATCGTACGCCATCCTTGCCCCAAACATCGTCTTGCTTGACTTCCTCTTCCTGCAATCGATTGTATATGAACTTGGGAAAGCTTATGATACTTTGATACGACGTGAACTAAGTGAATATCGTTTAACTATATCGATGCAGTTACAGTAATCTTCGAAGTCGGGTAGATAATTCCGCTCGGGATCCGGTAAATCATTTCCAGTGGAAAATTGCAGTCCAGGTTGATTCGAATATACTTCTAAAGTCCTTCCGGAACCAGGATGTAAAATTCTTTGAAAATGATATAAATGGTACTAATACAATTCATCTAAGACAAAATTATAAAAATTGAATAGTGCTTTTATCATAGTAGATGCACATGGAGTTTAACATCGCCATTAATAAAGTGTTTGTAAAATTGTCAGTAACATAGGCAAAACAACTTTCTGGATTACATCGTTATTTTAAACAATTGCGTTTCCTCGGCTTCTACTGCGTGTTTCTCAACCAGGCTGGTCTTAAATTAAAGCTACGGGGCATAGCTATATCGTCCAACAGTTTCAACAATATGGCGTTTGTGGTTCAATTGTTATGAACAATTAAAAAATCGGCAAAAATGTACCCCGGGTCGCTGCACTTATCTCGATTTCTAGAGGGGCTACATTAGTGAACCACTGCTCAAAAAGAAGGTAAAGGATGCCGCTACACGTCAATAAACGATTAATTACGGTCATCTGGATATAGTTACGGCAACGGGGTATTTTTTATCGGGTAGTTTATTCGTTTCCCTCTCATTTGACCACCCATTTATTCTAAAACAACCGCCAGGAACCGAGATAATAATTTTTTTTAATTTGGTCGGTAACGATATGTCGATAACCGTCCATGTGGCGCCATCTCGCGTTTGCGGCCTTTTTCGCAGTTTTCCGCACCGCTAAAACTGAATTTCTGAATTACAACTTTAATTTCAACAATTGCATTTTTCTCGCCACCTACTGCGTCTTTTGCAACCGGACTGGTCTTAAATTAAAGCTACAAAACATAGCTACCTCCTCGAACAGTTTAAACAATATGGCGTTTGTGGTTCTATTGTCATTAACAATTAAAGAATCGGCAAAAATGCAGTCCGGGTCACTGCAATTATCTCGACTTCTGGAGGCGCTACATTAATGAACGACTGCTCAAAATAAATTTAAAGGAGTCCTCTACACATCAATAAACAATTTATAAATGCTGCATGCGCTGTCTATTTTTTATAAACAATTTAAAGAGTTGTTTGCATATTGCACGTAAACTATACACGAAGCCCATTCCATTCGTGGAGTAGTATCCTGTGAACAATATATCTATCTAGCCGGTGAGTCGATTTATTCGAAATTGTTTATAATTTATTTAAACAAATTGAATTATCTCGGCTTCTGCTGGGCCGAATTCAATGAACGACGTCTCAAATGAAAGGGAAGCGAATAAGTTACGTGGTAAAAAATACCCCGCTGCGGTAACTGCATCCAGCTGACCGTAATAACAGTTTTAATTATTTGTTTATATCAAACGAACTGTGCATGGAATAATGTTCGCACCTATTGCAGAAAGTAGCTTTTAACGCTAGCTTTAATTTGTGTCCTCTTATCATTGATATACCTGGTCAGGGAGTGTCAGTAATCGCATTTGTTTATAATTTATTTAAACAAATTGAATTATCGCGGCTTCTGCTGGGTCGAATTCAATCAACGACGTCTCAAATTGAAGTTCTTAGTTCACGGAACAAGCTGCTGCACCAATGGAGTGGGCTTCGTGAATAGTTTACGTGCAATATTCAAACAACTGTTTAAATTGTTTATAAAAAAAAGGCAGCCCATGCAGCATTTATAAATCGTTTATTGACGTGTAGCGGATTCTTTTACCTTCAATTTGAGCAGCCGTTCTTTAATGTAGCGCCCCTAGAAGTCGAGATAATTGCAGAGACTCGGAGTGCAGTTTTGCCGATTTTTAATTGTTAATAACAATTGTACAACAAACGCTACATTATTGAAACTGTTGGGGGATATAGGTCTGGTTCGTAGCTTTAATTTAAGACCAGTCTGGTTGCAAAAGATGCAGTAGGAGCCGAGAAAAATGCAATTGTTCAAATTAAAGTTGTAATCCAGAAATTCGGTTTTAGCGGTGCGGAAAACTGTGAAAAAGGCCGCAAACGCGAGATGGCGCCACTTGGACGATTACCGACTTTCTAAAATTTATTGAAATTGTTATCTCGGCTCCTGGTGGTTCTTTATCAATCAATGGATGCTCAAATGAAAGGGAAACGAATAAGCTACATGAAAAAAAATACCCCGATGCTATACCTATATCCAGCTGACCGTAAATAACAATTTTAATTGTTTAATTGTTAATAACAAATGAACTGTGCGTGGAATAATGTTCGCGGCTATTGGTGATAGTGCCTTAAATCGCTAGCTTTAATTTGTGACCTATGAATAATATATCTATCTAGCCGGTGAGTCGATTTATTCGCGATTGTTTATAATTTATTTAAACAAATTGAATTATCGTATAAGTTACGCGATAAAAAATATCCCGATGCTGTATCTATATCCAGGTGAACGTAAGAACAGTTTAATTTGTTTAATTAATTATAAGAAGGTCATTCAGAATGGATAGGATTCACGTTGAGCAACGAACGTCCATCAGCTGATCTGTGTCTTTGCCTATATCTCGATTGAGGCTATACTTTAGGCACTTACCTAGCGTGGAAGCGATATGACCAGCTGGTTGGGCTGGTGATGCAAAGGTTTTGGTTGTAACCACCCCCTGGTACGATGTAAAGCCGTCTCTTGGTTAGCTGAGTCGGTAAGCGTAGGTCAAATACTGTATGATCAACCGGATGTATAGCACCTGTTGGCAAATGGTCCCTAATATCCGCGATTGTCCAGCTACCTGCGTTGATCGAAATTACGTGCTTCTTCAATTCATTTGGGCCAGTGGCCTGGACGACAAAAAGGAAAGCAGAATAATTCGATCAGCCGGTTCTACGTTACAATTATTATCAAGTAAATATTAACCACTATGTCTGTGTATAAACAAATTGATAATTAATGAGACAATATTTATACTGTTGATTATAGGAGTATTTAATTTTACATGGCCAGCGAGATTCATCAAGCAGTTAGTAGTAATGTTAGCTGGTGTTGGTTGAGTGGCAGTTGCACGAATGTTAATGTGAAGCTGATTATCATCTGTCCAAGAATATTTAATCTGTGTTAGCATATCTCCCGGATATCCTTCACTATTTGCTGGGCTCAAGTGGGACATTACCTATATCATAGAAATTATACGATTCGATGGATGTTCGATGAATTATTTAGAAAATATATCACACTCCTCACGTACCACATGATTATTCAATGCACAAGAATCCCAATTAACGTTATCGAATGCGGCAATGCCACCGTGTAAATGGCTACTACCGTCCTTGTCGTTGACGGACAGAGCATACATTTTATTCTCGATTCTCATTTTGGCACACGACACTCGATTCACTATTCGTCCAATGATGCTTCCTATATACCTGCTCTTCAAATACCCTGATTATATTGTGACGAATGTTACGAACCTTCAGAGGTAATTCAGAAGTTATCCATTCATTTCTGGCACTTAAACAATGCGCTTAGACTGCTCTTTTACCGTTCATATCGTCGAATCCCAAAACAACGTCACCCAATATGCCCAATTGATTTGGAACTTTCACTGCTTGAATGCCAGCGCCCCAAGATAGCAATTGTACCGACGCTTTGTGTCTATTAGTCATTGTATACCTGATGAAACGTATAATAGAATAATCTACTAAGGCTGAAAACATCTTCTAGTACCTACAATTTACCTTCTGACAATATCGAACGGTTTATTATGCCTATTACGATCCGATCGGGGAACAAGCCCGAAACCGTCCTCCTCGACAAAAGTTTCCGTCACGGACATGATGCAACGTGCAGAGTAATTTTGCCCCCCTTGCCGAACGATTCGATTTAACCACGATGAATTTACCCACCTTGCATTCGAAACTTTCACAATTTTCTCGGCTAAAATTCCATCGCCTCGATCAGACTTCACGGAGAATTTTGAACGTCGACCGTACAACGAGGTTACGAACTACGGTACCTGTCTCGGAAAGCAACAACTTCGCGTCGAAGTTAAGAAAGAAAGAAAAGCATCGTTCTCAAAATAAAGCGATCACGATTTCCTCGCGCGAAGACTGTGCAAAAATGTCATCTTCAAATAATCAAACGAATAGCCCGTAAATTGCAAACACGCTCGCGTCCCTTGGTCAACTCTCAAAGCTTTGGAGAAGAAACGTCTACTCGACAGATCGGAGAAGAAACGCGTTCTTGCACAGAGGATCGTCAATTCCACGCAAGAATCCGCGATTTTGAGATACAGAGAGAGAGAGAGAGAGAGAGAGAGAGAGAGAGAGAGAGAGAGAGAGAGAGAGAGAGAGAGAGACTCGCGGAGCAACGCGTTCAACGAGTAAATCCCGTTCCTCGAAATCAGGGTATTATCGTGGTTGCAAGCGAGCGACACAAATCCGACAAGCATGTCTCTCGTTTTAACGCTTCGCCGCCGCTCTGACGAGTCATCCGTCCCCTTGTCGTTATCAACGCAAACAAGCGTACACAGAGGCGGCGGAGCCGAGACAGAGGCGGGCACAGAAGGAAAACGAGGGGATCCGAAAGGTGGATGAAGGAAGGAAAAATGGCGAGCCGCGAAGGCATCCGCATCCCGGAGGAGAGGAATTCTTTCTCGGAGCAGCCGGCTGATCAGTCTGAATTCCCGCGAAACGTTTCGGGGCTGCGAAACACTCGGTGGAAATAATTACATTAATGGCGCCTGGCCCGGGAGAAAGCTGTTGGATACATCGGTGAATACACCACCCCTATGACGCCTGGTTCTTCCTGAAGGAACGGAAAGCAACCCCTTCGCCCTCTCTGCCGCGGTGGTTACAATGGCGAAACATGGAAGTGACGGAATAATGCTCCACCCACGAGCTAAGGTATACCAACAGTGTGCACCACCCTACCTCTTGCTCTTCTTGCACCACCTCTCACCCCTCTGGCCGTGCACCCCCTACACTTTCTTTACCGACAATGCATAATGCCATTCTGCCGCGGTAACGGCAACAATCAACGCGCACGTCCTGCTGGAAAGTAATTATCTTAATGTCGACGAGCCCGACGCCGACGAATGGAGAACGCTCGCGCGACGGCTGCCTTGTGTGAGAGATCTCTTGGCTTGGTTACTCTGCTCGCTTTTGCCCTCATACCGTATCCGTCCCTGTTCCTTTTGCTTCCCTTCCTTCCTTCCTTCCTTCCTTCCTTCCTTCCTTCCTTCCTTCCTTCCTTCCTTCCTTCGCGCAGCTTACTTGCCTGCGTCGTTGTTTCGCTCTTGGATGCGGATTGTACAGCGAACAATATCGATGCCGCGAACCGTTCCCCGCGATATCGTGACAAATCGTGTCGCAACACGCGGCGGGATTGTCTCGCTGCTGATGAATACAACTCGGAAACGGGCGTGATGTGTTGGCGCAATGCGTACCGAGTTCGTTGGTCCCGGAATGATAGAGTTCGACGGTGCCGCGAAGGCGTGTGGCGTATCGATTTTTTTGTTTCCTCGTGCCTTCGTGCGAATGACGACAATCGTAACGCACGCTGACGGCAATTAAAATAGAAATCAGTTGACCGCGAGGCTAAAGTTTAATCGCAGAGGAGGAATTGATAAATCTGCCCAGTCGAGACGCTCAAGCGCGGCCCAATAAATCGGTCCGCGTTCAAATCGAGCCCGGTGCGATCCTGTAATTCCGTAATTCCGTCGGCGCCGCTGGAGGCGAGAGATCTTTTGTGATCGGCAGGGTAGCGAGTGGGGCCGGAAAAAAAAGGGGAGAAGGGAACGGAAGGATGAAGGAGGACCGAGGGAGGGGGCGGGTGGGGGTGAAGAGTGCATTTTACCATGACCAGCCTGATCGTATTATTTCCCTTCTCTTTTCCAATCTCAATTAGTCATTACGTCTCACGACGTGGCATAGCTTCGATGCACCCCCCACGAAACTCCCTCGACGTCCGCGGCTGGTTTCTCTGCATTAATTGCGTCTACGTCGGTCTACGCCATCCCCGTGCTTCTCTCGATTCGTTGCGCCCCCTCCCCCTATTCAGCCCTGTACAGCGCGGGGGTGTTTCGTCAAGGATTAGTGTCGACGCCACGAACCGCATAATTCGCCACCTCTACGAGCGAGAGAAGCAGATCTGCGGCCGACTAACGTGAAAATCGCCCCCACCCCCCAAAGACGTTGTTCGCGTAGTAAAATTCGCCGTCGCTTTGTAACGACACCCAGGCGAGCGTTATGCCCGATAATTGATCGTTATGTGCCGTTTGTGCGAGAGGCTTCCTCGAAGTGGCTGCAAAGGTGTCGCGTTAATACCTGTCGGGGCTGCCGCGGCCGAATGGCTGGATCCGTGAGCACGGCAGGCTTGTACAGGGTGAACTAAATCGTTTGAGAATGATACCGATTGAAACGCAAGACCGACGCATTGTACAAGGTCGAAGTATAGTTACGGAGGTAAACCGTTTTTCTTTTTCTTAATTCGCGTTGAACAACATTTTACTCGGACCTATTGGCATTTGTCGCGCTTCGAACGCACGTCAATGACGAATCCATTCCAATTCGTCCCATCGCTGCGCGCTCGGCATTGAGACGCATCGTCGCGATCCAGTGCAATAAGAATCATCCGAGCAAGCCAGACGAAGTGCACCCGCACCTCGCGCAGTCAAGGATACACGCCGAACAAATTATTCTCGGAAAACAGCGTCGTCGTCTTACATCGAGTACCACCCTGTAGATCGCACGTGTGTTCACGCACGCGGTGGGCTTCAGCCGGTCTGCAGCTACTCGAACGTGTTCTCGGGGGGGTGCCCCAATCCCAGCGCGCGATAACGGTGCGCCCACTTCACCCTCGCCATCCAGGCCGCCCAACGACCCCCTCATCCACCCACAAAACCGGAGAGGCTGTCGCTAATTACGCAACGCGTTCGAGCGTGCACGTTGGGGTGGCGACGTGGCACCGTCATGGGCCCCCTGTATCCCATCGTCATCCCCCGTTTCCACCTTCCTTCCTTCCTACCTCTACGTTCCACCCCCTCTCTGTCTTATTCCCTCTTACCCGTTGCTTTCTGGTACTTTTACGATTGCCTATAATCACCCAAAGTACGCTGCGATTACGTTCCGTTCTGCCCCACCTGTTTCCAGGACCAACCCCCCGTGCCGCGACCCATCCCTCTTTCACAGACCGCCCCCCTAACCCCTCGTCACTGCGACGAGGTTGCTTCCAGCAGCTCGACCGCGTCGAGCAGCCGACTTAATTTGCAGGATCAACGTCGAAGCGTCGCGCGGATAATCCTGCGCATCCGAATTACACGCTCCGTGTAATGTCTGGGCACGACGAGCACCTGCGGATTCAACGGAGACGGAGGACGATTACTAATTAGCCGGGATTTCGCCACGTGGATGAGAACCACCCCTATTTAGTTCAGCAGGAGAATCGGACGCACGGATCATTGTAGCTGTATGTATATAGATGACTTTTGGACGCGAGATATGATTACGACGTTTGGGGGGTCGATTGTGGCGGAGGCGTTTATTTATTACCAGTGAACAGGTCGTTTGGGATTGTTGAATTTTTCCCCGAGTATACAGTTCGCGAAATTTCTCACGGAGGGCTGCGTTCGGTTTCCATTCCGAGACGTACAAACACGCGCGAGGGAAGTTCGACAAACTTCGACGGAGGAGTCGTCCGATCGTTACGTAGTTACTAATTTCGTCGATTGTCTGCGACGCGAAGAATTCATTTGCCACGTCTCCGTCCAATTGTACGAATTCAATTACCATTCCGCGAACCTCGCGTACCTCGGCGACCGCACGACGCGCCCCGATACCGTAAGACAGAGGCGGAGTTCGTCCCGCTGATCCCGCTATCAACTATGGATACGCCGGTGACGTAAAACCCGCGGCTAATAGAGGGCAGAAGTGAAAAACGAAGGAGAGGTATATCTGAACCACGGAACAAATGCAGATAGCGAACGGCGTATTCGCGAGCTTGCACTCTCGAATTCGTAATCTCCGTCGGGACAAAGCGCCTCATTGTTGGGACCCCCGCGATTCTCACGGCACCGCCATTCAAGATCTAGCCTGCCAATAGCTCGATAGGTCACAAAAACATCGACGCACAGTCCACGGATGTACCTCAGGCTCATTCGAAATTTACAGGTCCCGGGGAAGCTAAAAGGCCTGGCCTTTCCAACCAGGGCCGTCTGTGCGGGGGTGGGCGAGGGCCGGGTAAAAGATTTCGCTCGCTAATGGCAATCATTAAACGGGGACAAGGGATCTTCGTACGTGCACAGCCGAAGATACGCGGCTTCCTCGAAATGGTTTCGTAGGTGGATGGCGCGAGAACGGTGAAAAGAGAGAAATAGAAGGGGGGTGGCTCGGGCGCGGTTGGGGTATATCGAGGAGGCAGGGTTCATACTTAAATTACCTAGGAAGCATCGCTGGCATTCATACGCGGTATAAGCATTGTCATCCCGAGGGATTGTCTCATAGACACCTCACTGGCACATGCTTTATGTCGTAGAGGGTAACGGTGAACCGGTGCAGAGGGTGGCAGTCGAACCTTTATTAGGTAGATAACCGAGATGCGAGCTGCGTTATATAGATGCCCATCCGCGTTGAGCTGCCTCGTTTTACTCACTTCAATGCTTAATGGAATTGAGTTCTTGTAAGCGTCCTCTCCGCCACCCCTTTTCCTCTAGCCGCCCCGCTCGCCCACCGCCCAACCCCTCGAGATCGACGGAGGGAGCCGAAGGGACAAGGCAGAGGCGGAGGACATGAGATAATTGGTATTTTGTCTCGCCAAATCCTTTGTATCCCGAGTTTTAATTGACTTCGAGATTTTTCAATACCAATTTGCACCCAACTGCATACAGCAGGCAGGGTGTATTGGTGGGCCGGGTTGACCCGTCTGCGCCCCGCTGGGACCGTGCGCGCATTATCCAGGATCCGGGCCGACGGAATGGCGACCATCCGTCGACGGATTTTTTTCCCACCACCACCCCCCCGCGCCACGGAAGAGTCCGGTTTCTCGTTTTCCTCTTTTTCGCGCTTTAATCGTTTCCTCCCTCTGTTTACCGTTCTCTTATTGGCGCTACGTCGTCATCCCGGTCCCCGGCTGTTTCGGCGAGCGCCATCGACGATTTTTTAAATAGCAGCGAATTTTGATAGCAGTTTCATTCGGCGGATTCTCCCTGCTATTATGCGGCGAGACAATGGGAACGCGGCGATACCGCTCTGTCGTTGTTCAAACGAATTCCGAGAGCCCATTTAAGACGATATCGAGGTAATATTATATTTCTGGGGAACGTTATCGATTCTCATCCGATGCTTACGAACACAAGCGCGCGAGAATACAAGGAAAAGATTGTACTGTTTAAACGGATCGCGATGACGGCTACGTTTCGAAATGTGCAGGGTCGCGTCGGAACCACTGGCACTTCGTTTCAAAATGGGGAGGAAGCTTAATCGATTATTCGAAAATCGAAGTAAGGAGACACCGTGGCGAGGCGTGCGCGCCTCCGCGACACAAAAGCACAAACGACTAATGCAGTTCACCGACTGAGGGAGAGAAAGAGAGAGAGAAAGGGAGAAGAGAGAAAAATCTTTTATTCGTTCGCATTGCTGCATGTCCTTTGGGAGCGGAGGGCGCGGTGAGTCGAGATTGAGAAAGGGGCACCGCTCGTTCCTTTCGCCGCTGTTGCTTTCCATTCTAATCCAAGTGCCTGTCGTCGAGAGATTTCTTTGCATTGTTCCTCAGATTTCCCACAGGAAAGGAACCGGCAGATTTCGGCCCTTCATTGTTTCTACGGGGCGAGAAAAGAGGGACGTCAACTTGCGAATTCTGATTAATCACTCGACGAAACGAACCCGAATTAGGCGATCGTCAAGGAAACGGTGTTAATTGTTCGTCTCTGTAATCGTGTCAGATCATTGCGCTCGTCACGCGACTGATTCGCTAGGAAGGGGTTAAAAGATGCGCGCAGACGATGCGGGAGATACTCTTCAATCATATCGTACGATTTTTAATCTGCCATTAAAGGATAGAGAAATGGAAACAATTTCGTATTAACATTCCTCTAGAAAAAATGTCTCTCCTCCGGAGCAAGGAATAAGGATAACTGACGCGGTTCAATGGAAAGGATCTAATCCACCCCTCGAAGATCATCGAGCACGCTGACCAAGTATACTCCGCGTTATCGTCGCCGTGGCTGCGGAAGGGATGAAACCCGAGGAAGGGCGGAAGCGTAACCAATTATCGCACGATATCGCGCCGCTGGTGGCGTGCGAAGCACTACACGAACAGAGGTAGTCAATAACGACAGCCTATACGCTATTTGTACCTCATCGTATCGAGGTAATCGATAATAATAATTGCAGCCCGCGGTCTCCGAGGCAGCGGCAGCGGCAGCATCGGCAGTGGCAGCCCTCCTCAGTTCAGCTACGATACAGAGGGGTTGCCGCTGTTCCTGCTTGGTGTGCCGGGGTCACTTAGTGGGGAGAAAGGGTAGAAAAGGTACGCGTGCACCGAAGCAACTTCGACGAATAGCGTGAAGAGGGTCGGTTTGTGGGCGCGGCGAGCGACGCTTCGCGTCGGTTCCGCCCTCGGGATCCAGGCAAACAGAGACGACCGTCGAGGGGAAAAAGAACGAGGGAGCGAGATGGTGGAATAGACAGACAGAGAGGGAAGGTAATAGAAGGGAATAGAGGGAGAGAGAGAGAGAGAGAGAGAGAGAGAGGAAGAATGGATCCCTCCTGCAGGTCGTGGACCGGTCCTACAGGCAGTCCACGTTCAGTCGACACCGGTACTCCATTCGAGCACGTTCGACTGTTTACCGTGCTCACTTGTACCCAACTGTTTCCGACACTCGTGCACTTCCTATTATTTCTCTCTGACTTGGACTTTGCAGTGCTTCCTTATATTCTCAGTGGAAGGAACCGAACGGCTTGAGTTGTTTAGTGCCCGACCGTGAATGACTGGAACCGATCGTCGTACCTGGCAAACGTTCTACGTTCAGTGTGTGAAAATTTTACCCGAAGGAGGACAACCTCGAAAGAGGTTGACGTCGGTGGTAGCGAGACACGTCGTTCTCAATTCACCCCTACTACACGCAAAACAATCGAGTCACAATGATGAGCTCGCACCAGCAGCACCCCGGCTACGGGTTTCTGTCCGGCATGGACCTGCATTCCGTGCACCACGTGAGCCAAGACATGAACATCGTCAACCAGCAAACACACGCGTCCCAGGAGCAGCACATCAAGAGGCCGATGAACGCGTTCATGGTGTGGTCTCGGATCCAGCGAAAAAAGATCGCCCTGGACAATCCCAAGATGCACAATTCGGAAATATCGAAGAGGCTTGGCGCCGAGTGGAAGCTCCTCTCCGACACGGAGAAACGGCCGTTCATCGACGAGGCTAAACGTCTCCGCGCTATGCACATGAAGGAGCATCCCGACTACAAGTACCGTCCGCGAAGGAAACCGAAGGTTCCGGTGTCCGTGGTGTCCGGCAAGGGTGGCCCCATGAGTCCAGGTGGATTCCCAAGCTTTCCTCTGCCGCCGTATTTCGCTGCACCTGCCGCCCCGGTGTCCCATCACCATCACCACCCGCACCAGTTCGATTACCCACCCCTGCCGCCGTATTTCGGATCCGCGTTCGACGCCGTCCACCTGAGCAAATTAGTGGCAGGTAGCAGCGGCACGGTACAATCGCCGACGAGCGCGGCTGCGGCCGCGGCCGCGGCAGCGGCCGACGCGGCCAACAACAACGCGGCATCCGCAGCGGCGGTGGTCAGCAGCTTCTACTCCGGCTTCTACACATCGCCGACTACAGCAGGTAAGCCGTATCCCACGACGGCGTCCCATCTGGGCCCCCTGTTTCCACCTGGACACCATGCCGTCGGTGCGACCGCGCCGCACGCACCCCTCATGTTCCCGTCGCCGACCACCGGGCCAGGCAGCATCGTCACGACGACCAGCAGTCCTGGGAGCAGTCCGGGGTCCACCCCGATTCCGTCGACGCACCAGCAAGTCTCAACACCGACCACGCTGGACCTCGAACAGCTACGTCGACCAGTCTCCGTGATATTCTAGGCCCCATAGATGTTTCTCTATAGAGTTTTAGAGAATGTTTAACCGGGTCGATACGTGGAACGTAATATATACATATATATATATACATACATAAATATATATATATATATATACATATATATATATATATAATGATCTCTGCGGTGAGTCAAGCGGGAAGAACTTTTGCTCGCGCATCGAGAACCGCGTCCCGACGACGCAACCGCGCAGGTTTAGTTTTTAAAACATTCGCATCGTCGTATCGTCACATTATGCGCACGTTATGTATGTTCTCTTGCGCGGGAAGGCGGGCAACGTTGTTGCATTTATATCCGCGAAGTTCGAGGGTCGACGGGAAACGGGAGAGAGAGAAAGCAATGCCGTAAGAATTCAATCCTCTTTTTCATTTTTGTTGTCGTTGTTAATTAATTTATTAACAATAGAGAGAATGAGAGAGAGCAGCGAGAGAGACAGAGAGAGAGAGAGAGGGAAGGGAAAACGGTGACAGAGGTGAGATTCTCAAGGATGGCCCGATCGATTTGCGAATCGAATCGAATCGGGTTTGGAAAAAAACCAAGGCTCGGCAGCAACGACGCGAATAATTGAATTAGCATATTAATGCGCTGGAACAAAAGAGCTGTTTAGGCCGGGGTTCGTTTTGCTTTATTGAATGGGACCGCATTGCGCGCCGCGGTGTTCCCGTGAATAGAGTGTCCCGTCCCTCCAGGAGGTGGACCGTATTGTTTTCAAATAATGTTTTCTAATTGCGGATGTGCCTTTTACCTGTCGCTCGATCATCGAAATCGAGGGATCGCCGGGCACGCCGTCCGAATCGAGGAATATAGCACGTTTCTGAACACCCGCGGCGCCGCTTCAGATCACTTCCGCGCCACCTTTCCTCCGCCGAGTCAAGCCTTACGATCCATTGTTCTACACCTTTGATTTCGAACCGGGCCCCGGCTCACCTACGTTGGCGGACACCGTCCGTTGCTGTTACCGTTGCCTCTCGACCGTCGTTACCGTTCGTTTTAATATATCGTTTCTACGAATTGTAAATAGTTCGTACGATACACGAGCCGCGTAATTTAAGGAAACGCGGACGCGCCAGTGCCGGCCGTTCGCTCGTGGTTTAGCAAATAGTTTTTTCGTGGGACGTTCCGTATATACACGTCAGATCTTGTTTTCGGGACGGGCGGACGCAAAAGTTCGCCCCGCCTCGAGAAACTTTCCGCGACAGAAGTTCACGAAATTCGTTCGAAATTTCTCGCGAGATCTACGAAATATCAGCGGCGTTCTTAGTGAAAGATTGTACGTATTTCGTCCAGGACGCAGACCTATACGGGGATCGTGCGAATTCGCCGGCGAGCAAGCTCGTTTGCGTTTATTCTCTGTGTTTAGTCTGCGTATCGTTTGAGTGCCGCGATTCGAGGTTCAACTGTAATTCCGGAGAATCGTAGCGAGCTTGCGTGTACCCTCTTATGGTTTACGCCTGTCTTCGGCGAGTAGAGTTTCTGGCGACGAACGTGTGAAGATCTTCGGGGGACTTGCATTATGTGCACAGGGAGTTGGCGCACCGTGCGATATTAATGGGTAACGGAACGGAACGACTTCTTATGTTGCATGAACCGTGGAAAGGAGATCCCTCGAGAATTTTACTCGCTCGTTGCTGGCAACGCGTCTTTATTAAGCTCCACTCGAAGGCATTTTCGTCGCCGTGGTCCGTATGTAAATGGGCCATTCGTTAACTGTGATTTCGTTACGTCGTAACAAAACGCGTTCGCGCGAACCAATTCACGTGTACGTGTCGTTTTTCCGTAGGGTCTAAAAATCGCCTCGTGTAAGTACCTCTTGTTGTAACTAACGTCTACGGCACACACATGCACACAAACACACACAGAAAAACGCGTGCGCGTGGCGTGAAATTGCTGCACGGCAAATAGGATTATTTATGGGGACGATCGTGTTCGACGAATTATTGTATCGTTATTGTTACTCGTTCCCCGATCTTTCCTTTAGATTAATTTATTTTCTTCTCTGCGAACTGACTTGCATAAACGGTATGCACATACGTGCGGTCGTACGAAAGCGAATGGGAAGATGTAGTCGACGCGATCGGCGAAGGTGTGTATGTGTTCGACGTTTGTATGTAGACGTGTTATGTCGGGTCTGTATTCCGTTTTGTTATGAATGAATTGTTATTATTTGTTTGCGGCACGATCGTGCGAAACGCATCCATCCGACGTGAATGATGTTCGTTGAACGATCGATCGAGATTCACGCAACCAGCGTTTCGTTCTGAAAAAAAAAAAATATGGATGCTCGATTGCTATCTTCCGAACAGAGAGTATTTATCATCGACAGCGAGAAACGAAGAAACTCGACGAAATAAAAACAAAAAAGGAACAATGTCTCTTATCGTATATGTGCATATATTTATTATTATCATCGACAAATCAAAGTAATAAATGACTCTATGAATTTCATTAATCAGCTTGCCTCGTAACTCGCACCCTGAACCCGACTTTCAATTACACAGCTTACCGCCGTGGCGTCCCGATTAATTCCACGACAATGTCCAAGCCGAGAGGTTCGAAAGATTTATCGAACCGGAGGAAAATTAGCGGCATCGTTTCAGGCCGTTAGAAAAACCGATCGCCCCGAGACCTCGCTTCAGCCCCATCGCTGTCACCATTATAATCGCCGAGATATTCGATCGAGTCAACGTAGAGGGTACGTAGAGGGGATCGATCGAGCGTCGACTATCCGACGAATTGAAAGCGATCGGCAATCGCGATCGAGAATCCATCGAACGGCGTACGATGTTTCGCACGGGGAAACGACAGCTGCGGGGTGGCGGCGAAGAAAGGCCGATCCCGATCGAAATTCGTAACCTCGAATTTCCTCGCGACACCGGAGAAGCCCGTTGAATGGCACCAGCCATCCCGCAGAAAAGAGAATGAAAATATAAAGCGAAAGGACGTCAGGTTCCCGTCAAACGGCACCTTTCGTCGTACACCCTTCCCCGAACACGTACGCGTCCATGTAAATATACATACATACATATAAAAATTTTGTTCTCTACGCCCGTTCGGTCGGTGCATTGAAAAATCTCACCCCGAATCGGTCGACGGTGACCACCCTTTACTATTATGGAGCACAACACGGGTGAAAAGGAGAAGTGAGAAGAGGAGGGACGATCGTTCTCCGTCTTCGAGCGTCACCCCAATGGGCATTGCGTTTCGCTATAACTACCCTCTGTTTAGAGGCCAATTGTATTGGCGCTGGGACCTTTTTACTCTTTTCACCCCAAGAAACCCCGCTGGCTCTGTTGGCCTGCTACCTCGGTAGGGTGCGCGTTTTCGCCTCTCTATAATCTTACCTCCTCTCTCGTTCGCTCCTTCGAAGCGGGATCCGTGCGTGTATAATATACATTATGTGTACTCTTATGCGCTCTCGCGTACCGATAACGGGGCGCGAACTTCCCCCCCACGGCACTTCCGGTCGGACTTCTTGACCGCCCTTTAGTCACGGCCCGGCTTTCAAGCGACTTTCCGTTTCGACGTTTGTCCCTGTCTTACGCGCACCATGGGAAATTCTAAACGAGACCTTCGGCGGTCGCGTTAGGGTGAATTAAGTGTCTTTAGTTTTCATGGGGGCAAGTTCGAGTACCTGGGGTTCCTGTCAATTTCTATTCACTCAAAAATTCATTAACCGTTTCACGGCGTTACTGCCCCGCACGCCTCCTCGTAATTAGTCCAACAGGCGTACTGTTTATTGGTCCGATAAATTCGAAACAGATCGCGTGAACAGTTACCTGTTCGCGTAAGAAGCAACGCAGGAAATAATGGTTCGTTCGTCTACTAATTGTATCGCGTTGCGTTTATTTCTCGTGATATTAAGAGGCGGCGACTTTAAACAGCCTAGACGCGTAGAATAGTATCGATTTATTACGGACGCGGTGTAACTTCGATTCCCGTGGACTCGATATTCGTTCGCGAATACGCGTTCGTTCGGGCCGCTCGCCGCCGAAAACGTCAAAAGAAGAAACTGACATTGCCCGAAGGGCCGACTCGCCGCGAAACAATCGCGAGGGTAGGGCGCAAAGAGGCTGAAAAGAAAAGCATTATCGGGGCGAAGTGGGCCGGTCAGGCCTCTTTAACGAGATCATTGTCGGCTTTGACTGGTGGGCAAAAGTGTTTCAACGTGTACCAGCCACTCGATCCATGGCCATTGTGCTCGTCGAACGGGTTGAAACAATGTCCACTCCGAATGAGAACAAGGGACCGCTCCTCGGATGATATAATACGCTTAACTGTTTTCGCAATGCCTCCGTCCTGGTGCTTGACGTCGCTATCGTAAATGAAAAAGTGGCATCCTCGAGCAGCGTCAGAATCGAACAACGTCGAAGGGACGAGGAAAGCGTTCTTATGCTCGCGAGAGGGCTGGGACGAGGGAGAATTCGTTTCCTCTTGACTCGGTCGCATTATTGAAGCGTCAGTCTTTGTGCAACCTTGTCGTTTCATCTGGAAACCACTCGATAGTGTTCGCGAACATTTGGCCCGAGTGTAGGACGTAGAATCACGCTCGAATCATCGCTGGAATCAGTTGGAAGTGCGCGCATATAGCCGACGGCATATGCCGTGGGCTACGAGCGAGAGCCAGCAAGGAAGTCAGGATCGCGCGACGGTAATTAGGATTCTGGTTTCTCAACGAAACGATTATTTAATTAAATCTTGGCGAAACGATCGCGTTTACAAAGGCGTTTCGACGTCGTTTGCCAGGAGAACCGGAAGCCTCTCGAATGCAGGCGGGATTGATTGAAAAATCGAGAACAGGCGATGCCACGTGCTTGGTTCCATCTACCACCCCTTTTCAGCCGCTAATGGATGCATTCAGCCTTTCAGTGATCGCGACGGAACGGAGGAATATTGTGTAACTACGAGTGTTTGCTGCGCGGAGTATTTGCAATGTCCGTTGGCGGGTTCCTTTTTGTGCGAGACATTACTCCATCTTCGATTCTTGGGCGTTGGAATACTTGTCGGCAAAGCTCCCCGTTAAAATACTACCTCGATGCAAAAAGATACTGCCCACCCCAAAAGGGTTGAAAAACGCGTCGCGTCGAACGCACGATCCCCCTCCCACCGAGTGAAACTTTCCAAGCCTTTTCCAGCCAGAACGAAACTCCACCGCGGAACAGAACTTCCGAACTAAATAATTAAGAAATCCACTTAGGTGCCCCTCTGTGACGATCCTCACAAAGGGTTCGACATTTATCAAGGAACAAGCCGCTTTGCCATCGGCTCGATTGTTTCGTCGCGCGTTCGAACGAAGTCGTCGAAAACGCGCGGAAAGTTGACGCTCGACGCTTTTCGGCCCTCCTCGCGGGACCGCCGCGAAAAACAAGCCTTTCCCATTTCGAACAAAGCCGACCGCCTTATTCTCGCGCGAATTTCGCCCGTTGAACTTCTTCCGAGCGCCTGTTCCCCAGCGACGACAATTATTTTCGTGGCCCGCGACGCTTGAGCACGACAATCGAATTTGTTCCGGTGGCAAGAAGTTTTCCTTGGCGGAGAGTCGAGAGGGCAGCGTGGAATAATATCGGGGCGAGGGATTCATTTTTTTATTTTCCATCTCGCTGAAAGACCGCCAGCAGCGTGGCCGAGAATCGGCGTGAAACACAATCCGATGAATCGCTCGAATAAACGCCGGCAAATTGCATTCAGCCTGTGTAAAATGCAACGCCGGCCCGTTGCCATTCTCGTCGGCAAACTTTTCAACGAATCTCCGCCATAAATCCGGGGAACAGTAACGAACTCAACTCTACAAGATCGCCGAACAATCCCCGGTAAAAACCACGCCGAGACGTTTCCACCCCCGGTTTTCACCGCGCATACAAAATGTACACCTTTATGTACATATACCGAACAAACGATTAAGGCCTTCTCGAGAGAAACGCTATTCCAACGCTTCGATATTTTCACGCTCGCCTTTGCCAAGGGTAGCAAGGTTCCGTGGCAACAGACACAATTCCTCTACAACGACCTCGAACAGCGAACCTTTATAAAGCAATAGTACACGTACGTGCATAGGGAAAACGATTGTGCCAAATAAATTTGTGAATCCGTGCGCAGCCACGCTCGACCTCGCCGCTCACTCATCGTTTCATCCCTTGGAGGAACGCAGGCTCCTCCAAGCACAATTAAAAAAAAAAAAACTCCTTCGACTTCCTGTACGCGAGAGCAAGGCACAATGTAACCGCGGTCATAATAAACGTTCCCCGGGTTCGCCGTAACGGCGGCAGCGTATCCGTGAACATTTCGCGAGCGTTTACGCGGCACGAAACGATGCTTTTTCCTTCCTCACTAATTTCTTTCCGGCACAGGGGATACCGGAGGCATTCGTCCCTCGCCCGGCAATTCGTTTCTCCCGTGCACGAGGGCCCTCGTGCGACCATTTACGGGTATATCTGCCGCGTATCAAGGAGATCCTTTTCATCCGTGCATGTTGCAACGATGTTTGCACGAAAGCCGGGCGATGCAATGGCCGCATCAAGTGCGCCGGATGAATGTCCCCGTTCATCCCGGTTCCATGCCCGACAATCAGACGCAGGATGATAATTTTCAGCGGTGATACACGCGAACGAGACCGACACACGGGGCCGCGAAGAGGAGGACGAAGACGCTGCGGAGAGATGAATGGAACGCGGGTTGCGATGGCGTGGAAAAAAAAAGACTGAGGCAAAAGAAGAAAAGGGTGGAGGGGGTGGAAGAAGGGGTGGCACTCTTTCGCCCCCTCTCTGTGGACAGTCGCGGGTCTCTTTCGGGAAACGCATCATCCCTTGACCCTCGACCGGGTAGCAGAGAAAGGAGCTCGTGAATGTAAACCTTTTAATGGCCTCTGCGCCGGGACCCTTTTGAGAATCTCGGTTTTGATATGAATAACCGCGACAGAAACCGGCGGTACGCGTATACACGCGTGTGTCGCGGTTACAGTGGATGAAATCGACGACCGGGGCGAACGTCGGGGTGCGCATTTAACCGATCTCACATTTCTCGCGATGCGCCACCGATATCGGCACTGTTGAAGACGCGTTTATTATGTACTTCGTTGGATTCGTTTAATGATTGGGTCAAGACGATCGGTCGAATCGTCGCTCGATGACGGGACTATTCTAGGAGAAGAAATTGCGAGCGCAGTCGGGCTTCGTCGTTTTAAACGGGGAACGATCGCCGATGGAATTACAAACGGACGAATTTGAAGGAACGACCGTTTAGATCGTGAATGCGGCACCATCGGCGAACGCCACTGTACCGGATCGCCCTTTGGCCGCATAAAGCTTTGGAAAAACATTCGAGGGCTCGCGCATAAATGTTTCTTTCAGCATTATCGGTGCTCGGCGAAGGAAAGGGGAAGAGTACGGAGAGCTTGGTTTCTCGCCACTTGAGAAATATCGTCGCGAGTCAAGATTCTGCCAGGCTTTGGCATAATGTGGACCGAGGTTTTCGAGTGGGCCGTGGGTTCTTGCCCTCTTTCTCGCTCTTCTTTCGCTCCACCGTCACCCTACACCCCTTCAGCCCTTCGTATCCTTTTCTGGCTCCTTCCTTCTTTTTCTTTTTTTCTAACCCTATTATGCCTCGTTCTTACGATTCGCGATGTCGAGTGCGCGCAGGCATTGACCTTTACCCCCCACGAATGAGAACGCGAGGGGGTCCTTTTTTTCTGTTTGAGTGGGTCATACATCGTTGTCGATACCGCGCTTTTGTCAAGTATATACATCGAACTTTTTTCATCGCTAAAGAGAGGTCGCCGAATCGCGAGATGTTGGGGGAGGGGGTTAAATAATGCTTTTGAGCCGGTTTCGCGGCGTGGTTCGATATTTTGTGTGGCGATCGGCGGGTGCTTCGTAGCCCCGATCGATTTCGGGCCCTCGATCATCGGGACTCCGATAATGTATCGGACGCGCAAAGTGTTTTGTAATTATTATTGCATCGATCGCCGAATCGCATCGTCGAACACTTCTGCAAGGTTAAAGAAATTGAACAAGCATTAGAAGAATAAAGTTTCCTCTTCGCAACGACAATATATTCATTCTGTTCATCATTGAATAGAAGGATAACGCACAATTCTAAACACTTGTCGCGAACTTGTTATACCATGGTTTCAAGAAAGCAAATACGAAAGTGTTACTTTTCTGGTGGGCGAGTGCGGCCGCCAGTAACGATTAGAAGTGGTTGTGGCGTTGGTAGACACTCTGTGTCCTTCTCTTTCCCTCGAACAAGAACGACGGGACACCGGCGAATAAAAGGGGGACCCCCGTGCTCGCAGTACCGATTTATCCATTGCGGTTAAAATCAACGCTCCGCCTCCGAGATTGCGGGAGGGCATGGACACATACGGGTAAGTACCATTGCACGCATATAATTGCACGTGTATTCTTTCACACCCGGACCCTATTGTTACGCCGCGTCCAACCACCACTGGCTACGCGAACCTGCGTTTATTTAGCAGCTGCCGGCCAAAACGCGATACAATGAAAAATATCCCAGCGGTGAGAAAGCGTTCTGCAACTCTTTTGTGGTTTTCGAAACCACCACTCTCGCGTAACCGTGGCTGCGCTATTTAAAAGCGCTCGATTGCTTTCCCCGCGAGGGTTTACGTATTTCTTAATATTCATTCCTGATATTCGATTGCGGCATAGGAGAAATTCGCGATGAACGAGGAAGCATAAGGATCATGCGATTTCAAGGTCGCCAATTTAATTGCCGTCGAATTTAATTAAACGCGATTAAGTGTGTATACGGGTCAAGTGTAATCTCGAAGAATCAAGAGCGGGTATTGTCAACGTATCGTCGTTGGCACAATGCGCGATCGTCGAATTAAGAGTACCTTCTGTTAGGGTAATTATCGTTCAGCCACATAACTGCACCGGCCTCGAGTATCGCGAGTGTCGATTGACGTCGTTGTCGTGGGGGCCCGCTCTCGCCGCCGACTCCGTTTCGAGATTACGCAGCGTCGATCGTTAGTTTTAAAGGGCGGAAAATTCGATCACCGTTCGCGGACAATCGAAACGGGCCGTTCCCGAAGTTCCGGGCCGAGAACGCCGCTTGTCCGCGATTATTAACGTCGCCGCGATAGATTGATAAAGTTGTCGGGGAAAAATGTGTCCCGGACGAAACGATGGCGCGGATAGAATGGAAAAGCGTCCGGTGCATTTGGCATACCGGTTGTCCATAATCGTGCACAATTTACAATAGCGTTGTCCCGGCCGGGGCCACCGATGATTTATCGAAAATCGTCATTCCAAAAATTCGCGACCCGCCGCGTGGTGGGGATGCGCGACAATGGGTCGCTTGTCAACGCTGGACAAATTAATCGAATCAGTGCGCGGATTTACTGCCGTCCGCGCACCCCTTCGCCCTTCCCCTGTATGTGTGTTCCCCTGCGCCACTTCCAGCGCCACTGTCGAAAAAAGAAAAAAAAAGAAAAAAGAAAGGAAGACAAAAAATGTATATGACATGTATGTCTCCTCGCTCGTTTGAATGCGAATAAATGGCGCTGTATGATGACGATGGTGCAGTGGTTACGGTGAATGGCTTTGGCTATACAGAGAGAGAGAGAGAGAGAGAGAGAGAGAGAGAAATGAATGAGAGACAAGGACGAGACACAACGGCTGAAGCGGCGAGGGGTTGAAGGAGAGGGAGACAGGCGGAGAACGTAAAAGCGTATGTTTTGTCTCCGATTGTGCAACGATGATTGATGATGCGGTTAATGGTATTTTATTAGAGACACTTTGGAGGGTCAATAGACAACGGTCTGGATGAATAATAACTCTGTTACGGCGTTACTTATTAGGATTGCCCGACGACGTTGTTTCTGCCGGCGCAATCATTAGGGGCGCACGTGCTGCGTCTCGGCCTGTGTCTTTATTTGTCTCCCGAATCATACGGACATTGTTGCGTGTTCTGTCTGTACGAATAATTAACGCTCTAATGGGCCCGCCGAGTCGGAGGGGCGCGTCGTTCAGTTTGCTAACGACGGTCACGAGAAAGTGACGGGCGAGATGGGCGCGATTCGAATTGCTGCGAATCGGTGGAATTCTCGTTATGACGGAGGGCTTTGGAAACAGTGTAAGAGAGGTTGGCTGTGTTTGCACGAATCGTTGAATGGAAAATGAATTGATTGTCGAACGGTCGTGTATAATTATCCACGGGGGAAGGGCAAAAGTCAACTAGCGCTCATAAACTTACGGTTAAGATTATGGCCTGCAGCGATGCGACCTTTAATATAATGTCCATTTACGGCTGTTTGGCTTATTACAAGCGCGTCCAGTTTATTGGCCGTTTCTTCTGAAACGACCGGATTCGCTCGGCCGTTTATTCCTCTTCCTGATTAATTCACCGACAATGAGAAAGAAAGGTACACGGCTGAGATCGTAATAAAATTATGCCTTTTTCCATAATTCCATCAACGTCTGCTTTTGTTTGTATCCTTAAAAAAGTTTACCTCCGTTAAGCGTTGCTTGTGACGCAGGCCTCAATCGCCGTACCTTGAATTATAAAACAATTTAAAAGTCGAAAGTCGATCGTAAAGAGGAATATTGAGGACAGTAAAAATGTTGAAAGCACGCCCATTGAACCTCGCTCCTGAAACAATTGTATTCGTAATTACCGTTACGAAGTGGGCTCGTTGGGTAATCTTGTTAACCGTCGCAAGGATCGATGACAGAGCAGACAGAGACAATACCAGACGATCGAATATTCGTTGCCAATTTTCGGGCGAATCGAGGAGGCACGATACATCGGGGTCCGACGCACTGCGACGAAACAATTCGTCGAGCACCACTTCCACGTGCAATCCGGTAGGTCGATGGACCAGGTAGAGAAAGCTAAAGAAGGGGTAGTAAAATCGCCGGGCTGACTTTCCCCGTTGTTTGCTTTCCTGTATAACTGTTTTCTGCGAATAATCTCATTACTCGAAGGGTCGTTATACGACGCGGCAATCCATTGTCGTATACCTTCGAGTTCGTGAGGTCATGAGATTGCAAACAACGTCGAACTGTCCGCCCCTTTTTTTCCTTGCGGACCACGAGCCGAAGGGAACGACAACGGGCGAAAAGAATCGACGAACATTGTCGAAGGTTGGAGGTAATGGCCCACCGGTTAATAAACTGACCTTAGTCTTCGGCTTTATGAGGCTCGAGGTGGTATACTCGTCAAAGGGTGACGCTCGGAAAACGCTGCACGCGGCAACAAATCGTTTGGATGGTTTATGGTGGTGTGTGCCGTGTTCGAAAAGTCGCTTTCGCTCGAGATGGTTTTTCCTTGGCCGTTTTGCAACGGGGCAAAAATTATCATCTTCAGGAAGTAAACGGAATGGGCAAATTATAGGGGTCGCTTCGGGTTTTCCATGGAACGATTTTCTCACTGAATATCTGACGAAGTATCGATAATCGGGAAAGCTGATGCTTCCGGTCCGAAACATCTCGCCCCATAATTACGCGTAATATATTCGTCAAAGCGATATCATTAAAACGCGAATTTCTTTGAACAACCAATCCCCCCTTCTCCGCCCCCTTCCGCCCTTGGCGACCGTCGTGAAACTCAAAACAGAGATTTTATTTCTCGTAATTACCCCACGATCTCTGACATATCGCGGATTTTAATCAACGCATTATTCAGCATCCCGGTGGCAACCGATCAAACGTGTCTGCTTCTTTCACAATGAGGGCTCTTTGACTGGCGTCAAATGATTAACGCCCTTGCTTCGTGATCGAACGCGGCTAAATGGCATGTGCTAAATCGTGTCGGTCGGGGGAGGGCAGAAAAGGGAGGGGAAGGAAAAATTAAGGAACGTGCGCGCACGTACGGATGCACGAGTTGTGAAATAAAAAAAGGAAACGAACAAAAAAGAAAGGAAGGGGGAATCGGATGCTTCAAAGTATCAGATAGGGTAACAGATAGTCAACTATCGGAGGCCTCCGAACCTGAAAGGGGCCACTCGAATCGCGTCGGGGGAACGATATCGGCGATATTTCAACCGTTGCCTCTAATTAGAAAGAGGTCAGCAATTAATGCTAATTGGACGCCGTAATTATCTGCGGATTGTGCGCACCGGGTTCGTCTGCCGCAACGGTGGCCTCCGCGTTTTATTTCGCGCCGCGGATACGACATTCCGCGGCAAAGTCGACGTTTGATCCGTGGCCTCAAAGCGTGGGGAGGCGAGAAAGAACGACGGGGGAAAAAAACAGGGGAGAAAAAAAAATTGTGCAAGCGAGAAGCTGCGGGGGAGGGGCGGGGGGAAGAGTGAAAGGGTTACGCGAAATAATGAACGATCTCGTTCGGCTAATATTGCGGTCGCGCGTCGACTTGGAAAATCGGCGCTTTCTACCGTCACCCGCGCTCGCTTTGACGCGCGAATTAATTTAATTAGCCGATTCTGCACACGATTTTCCAACTCTCGTTTACGTGTTAATGTTTGTACTAGCAACCGTTAGTGCTGGTTTTCGACTCGTGCGCTCGTTTTTTCCTCTTGTTCTTTTTTTTTTTCTTTTGCATAGAAGTCACGTTCCCTGGAAATTACAGTAAATCGTCGCGGAGTGGTTCTCGATTTTCGTAGGACTGTTACGCTGGAATAGACCTGGCCTTTGAGACGAGGGACATGGCGGATATTCAAGCTGACAAGTTCTGCCGCTTGTACGACGCGAGGGACGGCTCGAAAATTAATTGTCTACTTAAATACCTGTGTATCATTGGGTACGGGTCTTTCGTCGTAGGTGTACTACTCGTTGTACAGAGATTTGACGATCGTTCGTAGTAAAGTAAAGTTAGCCTGCATTTCCCAGCCAGGTGTATCGCGTATTCGTTTATTATGGGTTTCCAAAATTAATTGGACCCTCGGCGAATTCAATGACTCGATCCCTATTTTCGTCGTCCCTCGGGGATTACTTTTTCTCGACGAGGCGACGACGCGTAATTGCGAGTCTATCATAGAACCGAGACGCGTCGTCCAATTTGAAAGATAAAGGTGAGATCGTCGCCGGTCATCAAAATTCTTGCGTTCCGTTCCATTGACACGGGACAAGTGTAAATGCAGGCTGCTGGCTGTATTTGATTATCGAGCAACGTTTCACCAGTTGGCCCGGCATTGTTTGCGCACGCACACGTATACACTCCGTGGAAAAGCTGTTGGCACCGGGCGGTGTTTATTTTTCTATTAAAACCGACACCGAAAACTTCCCTGACAGACGACAAACGTTATCCTCTGCTACCGTTTTCCCCGAACACCTTCTACTTTCTACCAGGAAAGAGGTGACATAATGTTAACGACATCGAAGTGCTTGTTAACGAACCTTAACGAATCAAATTTGTCCCCGTCATTTACATTCGCTGAAACTTTTGTCACTACGATGACAGTTCGCCCGTTCGAGCAAGGAAGAATATTTTCTTAAATAATTGATGGGGGAGAACGTTTGATGCCGTTGTGCGGCTTCCACGATAGGAGATTGACGTCACCCACGAAAGGTAGCATTAAATTTTGTTCCCGAACAATCGGTGAGATTAATTCGTTCGGCTATATTAAGAAACGCGTAGCTGACAATTGTGCGGGGTAAACAGAGTGGTTCCAGGGGGTAGGTCGCCGTACGTATCGTCGGCAGATTACGGAAACAAACGTTTCAGGGTATTATCCGCGTATAATGGACCGTACGACATATGCATGCACGGCGTACAGCTGCTTATGACTTTGGACCGTCGTGCTACGGGGTTTATAAATCGAAATACTCGTGGGTACATGGCTCAATCTCGTAAACTTCTCTACCTTCCGCCTGGAGCACGGTTGATACTGTTGATACAATGAAAATCGTCCCTCTATGCGAGAAATATAAATACGATTACACGATCGAACCGAATATGCGCCCCCAACGGAAATAATTGGAACGCTAAATGCAAACCGAAGTAATTTTATCATACCGCGATTCGCGGACAACACGTTTGAAACGGAGCCGTCGTAAAACTCTAGCGCACGCGAAATTGATACAGAGATTTAAATACAATACAGTGAACCGAACAGATAAACAGGAGTTGCTTGTAATCCAGCAATCTGGGCGAACCACTTCAATACCGACATAATATTCATATCGGCCCCGTTTCATTTCCTAATCGCGTTAAACCGAAACGGTCACGCGCGCCAAACGTGGCAGGCTCGTACGCGGGGCCGATTTGCAACGTATAAAACAGCTTATCCGCGGTAATGATCGATATTTTACCCCAGAAATTCTGGCTGCCCGGCGCTTATCACCGCCGCGAGATATTACGTCGTTTCGCGCGCGTATGACGAAACGAGCCTCCCGGCGAAACCTAATGGAACCTGTGTAATTCCAAGCAAGCCATTCGCCAAGGCGATAAAGCCAAGTCGATGAGGACGCAACCGGGAATGGATAAGCAATCTTCTTAGCTGTCGTTTTGAACAGCCATGACTGTCAGTCTGGCCCACGCTCGGTTGCCTCGTAAAGTATTAGCGGACAATGCGTGACTGATTTCCATGGTCGTACTCTTTGTCAGAGACACAAGCCTCATTAACTCTTTAACAAACCGGCCTGGTAAACTCTTCGCGCGAATCGAGCCGCTTTATGTCGCTCGCTAATAGACGATCACTCATCTTTCGTAAGGTGGCCTTATCGCGGAGCGTAATTAGGGGAAACATTGTTACGAGATTTCCTGTCGATCGGCTTTCTGTCCCCGTGGAAAAGTAGGCAATTATGATTAATCGAGGGTCTCTCGTTAGTCTGACGTCTTGGTATGTACCGTTAAACGGAAACGGACAGTTTCGGTGACGTGAAACTTGTGCGTCCACGACTGGAAGGACGTTATTACCGATTCGTTCTATCGCTAGTCATTCACTCGGCTATTTATCTATGCACAACCGAAAATTGGAATATTAACGTTGGAACTTACGCCTGAACGGAAGTTGCAATTATAATCGTGACCAAAGAAATGTTTAATTAGCTACTACGACTACGATGACTATTCTCTATGCGTCAGAAGTTCCGAATTACGGGCCGCTCGTGATTTTTAATTATTTTTAACGCCGCGCATCTCCGCTTGTCCAGCGATAAGAATTCGAACTTAATCAATAATTGCTTGTCGAACACCGCTGACCAAAAACTCGAAGGTCTTGCTTTTGTTCGTAAGCAAATATCGTACAAGACGGGAGCTCTTCACGTCCACCTATTGCTAAGTGGAAGAATCATCGCGGTAGAAGGAAAACCCGCCAAGAGGCCGGCCACGACGTTCTAATAGTCATTATCATTTACAAACATCACGGTGTGGCTGGTTCAACAGCGCGGGATACGCCACTTGTTTGCATAGATTGCAAGCGTAGAGGCTCCTCCAGTGGCTAGTGCTTTGTAAACCTATCCTGGCTAACTAGGCCCGTGTGTATCTAGCATGTGTCCCTTCGGTAATGCGAGACGCACTCGCGTGTTGCGTGTATTCACACGGGCCCTCCAATTTTCGTTGATTTTGGTGACAAACATTGATCGTTTTTGGTCAGACGTGTCTCCAAGAACGGACCACAATGCCTCCATCCATTTATTGGCTGTCGTTCGAGAAACACCGGGCAAATATTGTAGCTAACGTTTTCGTTACCCTTCACCGAATATTATATACATGTGCACAGGGGACAAAGACGAATATCTTGACAAACTTTATGCACCATGTATTTTATTTTCCACGCCTCTATCCGACGAGCGGCGTTTCGAAGATCGTCGGAAGGAAATGTCACCGCGAGGGTTCGAAATTCCCTGAATTTTTCTATCCACGGTCAGATTTGGTAGTCGAACGTGACGAGGCCCAACGCTCATTGTCCCCTCGCGGTCGGTATGTGACGAATTTTACACGTTGGTGTGAATCACATTAGAACGAATGACTTTCGCGACCCCGCCCCCCCCCCTTTCTCGTGGTCATTAAGGGACATTTTTCGAGTAGCCAGGCAGTGGCGCGATGTTTACAGGGACAAATAAATCCAGCGTGGCTTACGCACTCGAGCCTGAGAGAGTTACACGACGCTCTTAACGACGTACATCAGTTTTAATCTAGGCGTAAGCTCGTCGATTATCCCCGCTTGAATTGACCGCTGGTTCATTGCCGTCGCTAAAGCGAAATTACACACCTGTCTCAAAGCGGTCTTAAGCCTATTGTCACCTTTATTTATATTTTGCGAAATCTTTTTACGCGCAGTTTCGCTGAAACGAAATTCTCATTCTTAGTAGCAAACGGAGTAAATAAAAAAAGAAAAGAAAGAACGATATACGATTTCATACGATACGTCTGATAAATAAGCGCCGGAAAAGAGTGAAGAAATGTAAGCTTCCTAGTCAGACTGCAACGCGTCGCCGCTTGGATAAAACCGCAAAGTCTTCCCCAAATTATCGCGAACAAAAATCGCGGTTCCCAAATCTACGTATTCCTCTCAAATTCTTCCGGAGACCGCCGCCCGATCGAATCTCAGCGGGCGAGTATATCGGTCGAAATAGAAACGGGCTGGTCGCGTTTCCAGGACTCGTCCGAGCGATCTGGCGAGAAAAAGGAAACGGGACACGGTTTCGGGATCACGTTTTAGAACGTAAACCATGAACGTCTTCTTCGCCATAGGCGGATCAACAGACCCTTAATATGAAATTTCGCGCGGACGTGCGGCAACTAATCCTCCCTCCTGCCTCCGGTCCGCCAAGTCCAGCATCCTTTTCTTTCTCCTTGCCTTTTTCTTCTTCTTTTCGTGCCCCCCTCTTCCTCCCTCCCTCTTTCTCTCTCTCTCTCTTTCTTGGCGGCGCGGAGAGGCCTGAAATATTCGCGAATGCATAAAGACGTGAAATATGGCCGCATGAATCAGCTGGTCTTCCTGCGGAGTGAACGGGTCCGCAGGAGGGTTTGACAATATCCTCGCGGCGGCATTCTGCGCGGATTAGCGCCTCGAGGTTTTATGGGCCATTTTGTTTATGCACAGACAGGGCAAGGTTGGCCCTCCATATTGCGGAATCGTGGACGCGTGTGTGCACGTGTGCGCCGTCTTTGTGCAGCCACGGACGACACCGTGCCGGATTCTTTTGGAACTGGATAGGTTCGATACTATGTTTGCCACGCGGTGATTTGCCTGAACCGTGCGCCCGAGGAATGTTTCCATGGGACGCGGTAACCGAGAACCTAGCGAAAATTATATAGACAGGGTGTATTTTTCTCTTGTTCGACGCTGCAACGAGGATTTAAGTTCCATTAACCCTTTGCTCGCGAACGACGCGCGGGTATAATTTGCCATTAGGAATCGTTTGTTGGAAGGGCGCGCGCATAATTTCTGTAACGTGACCGTCTCGATTTTATTAATCGCGGCGACGTGAATATATTACACTGTCGCGCCGTTACCGTGTACAGATACAATGTTGAAAATTAATTTTGTTTCGTCTCTTGGAAATTGCGCGAACGGGGTCTGTTATTATTTTCTCCCTCAGCGGGACGCGAGGACTGATCGGGAAACTCTTCCAACGAAACGTTCCTTATTAATTTAGAGGCCAGCCAGCTTGGGTCGTGTGCACAGTCTTTGAACGGACGTCAACGTTCATTATTGACGTCGAGGGAAAATCGTGCAACAGTATCGGTGCCTTCCCTTCGCGGGCAAATTATTCAAGTATCGCACAATGCGCTCCGTTTTGTACACGTTCGTTATAATTAGAAACCGATCGTTCACCGGCTCGTTGAGCAGGGCTTTGTGTCTCGACGGGGAAAAAGAAAAAAAAAACTATCGTTCACCAGGCCTCTGTTGTATTTCCAGTCGATTGAATCGCGCTGTCTTATCCCGTCGTTAGAAATCAGCGGGGAATCGCAGGGGGTGCGTTCGCTATCGTGCGTTTACAAAGAGGGGAGGGGGGGGGGCATGTGTCGCACGGTGCATCCGTCTATTGTGCCCAATTCGGGACGATTAGGTACCGCTAAACAGCCCCGGCTGATCCACTCAGCTCGAGACGACTCGTTTCGAGATCGGAACACCTCTGGCCTAATCCCACGAGCACGGATAAATGAAAGAGACAGAACGGGGAGGCACGAAATGAATAGATCGGCCGATAGATTAAACCTTTGTTTGTCGGGGCTAAAAGGAGCCGGGCAGCTCAAGAATTTTATTGTCGTGACGTGGAATGATTTTTCGTTCGCGCAGACGCGCAACCAGATGCTTGGCGCGCTCCGTTGTGGAAATTTCAGAAGTGTACAGTCATTATACATTGTCTTCGAGCTTTCTTGTTAATATTGGACGCGCTAAAGGGTACACGGATCCGGCGGTTCCATTAACCAGTTTTAGAACCATGAAGTTTCACGATTAAAGAGCGGTGAATAGAAGTCGAGGAGTTGAAACAGCGTGAAGAGGAGGAGAGAGGAAGAAAGGTGGGAGAGTTGCACGACGAATACTGGCGCGGACAATTAATGAAACCGAGAATAATATTTCGAGGAAAGGAACGGGAATATCGGTAATCAGGAAGGGAGGAATGCGTGTACACTCGTAGATGCGTAGCCTAGCGCGATGGCGCGGTACTTTGGTGTTGGTAGGTGTACACAATCTGCTAACAATGGACGCCGAATGCGGGACAATGAAGTATACAAGCGACGTCACAATGCAGGGATCAGCGAAACAACGAGCGGTCTCACTACGGATTACAGGCAGATGCGCTTCAGTCCGCGCCAAATCCGCGCTCTGCCTACTGCACGCGATCATCCTCGTGTTTTCTCTTCCCTTCGCCTCTCTCTCTCTCTCTCTCTCTCTCTCTCTCGTTCTCGCGGACCGCAGTTGCCACCGTCGATTTCCGGTATCTTTCAAAGGCTCCAATTAACCCTTGAAAATAATTTCCCACAAAATATTGCCCCCTCTTTCATCAATAAACGCGCTAATCCCAAAGGTCTCTGTTACCACAAAATATTTCACGAGCGACTTATTTCCCTTTGACCGAAGTATTTCCTTAAAATACCAAATCCCCGATTTATCGCCACGGGCAGCGCGAACTTGCCACCCTCTTAAATCAACGCTACCCAAACACCTATAGCTCAAGATTTGTAAGCGTCAGGTGACACCCCCGCTAACAAGACACATTTCGTTACATTCAATCCTCCCCGTCCCCTAAAAACCAACACGTCCGTCCTCTCCACACACCCCCCCCCCCACCTCCCATAATGGACGTAACAAATAATTCCATATCCGTGTCCTTTTTTTTTTCTTTTTTCACCGCACCGCGATCGCGTTACCAATCGTCGTTGCGGACAATGACGGGACAATGGGCATCCTTCAAATCGGATATAATGTCGAGTAAGACGGGGGCGACGGCAAACAGCAACCAGACGAAACCGTGCCGAATACTGCAAATACAGCGGGTGGGCGTTATTCCCACTGTATCGAGAGGCGACAATGGGGGACAAACTGCATGCTTGTTCGGTCGGTAATACCTCGTTGGGTCGCCGAACAGACCCACTCCCATTGTCGATGCATCACGAGCGTATATACCCATAGACCTGCGCGCCCGTACATTTCGAGTAGATACGCGCGAACAATGGCATTAATCCGTGATTGTTGCTGGTGTGGATATTACCAAGCAGAGACCGAGGGCTGGCTCGTTCGCGCTGGTAATGGTGGTAGGTAGCACCGGCCGACGCGACTCTGGCGTTGCTTGCCGATGCTGATTCCGCAGGGAGCACTGGCCACCCGCGATTTCGATGATGTCTCTTATTTTTGGGTACGCGACAACGTGCCACGGCCGCTTTGTTACTAATGGCGCGGGGGGAAAGTCAACGAATAATGGAACTTTGCAATTGTCCAATCAATGGATTCAGATTATTCATTGTACTGTAATTAATTATGATGCTCGTGGCGTTCGAAGTTTTGTCGCTATCTAATTGCACCAGCGGCGGCGTAAAACAATACCGATGTACGGTTAGGAATGGGGAAAAGAAAAATGTGTTATATCGCAGAAGGCGAAGGGCGACGTAAATAAATTTATGCATGTGTATTAACGCTGCAAATATTATAGTTTCCGAACGATCGAATTCTTCACCATTCTGGAGAGGCCGATCGAGCATCGGTTCCATTGGACGAAGGAGGGACATTTTGACAAAAGTCGCTCGGGAACAGTGACGCGATAGACCCGTGGCATTCTACGCCCTAAGACTGTTGTCGCGTTCAGAGGTGAAATTAAGCGGCACTTGGTTAGAGCGAAAGGCAACGCGAACAGGTCGTATTTGTAGTAGGCATAATGACGAGCGTCGGGGATGTCGATTTCAGGCGCGGAACGAATGACTGTTCCGCGCAATTTCCCTCGTCGCTGGCAGAGGCAGCGTTCGTCCAAGAGCGAGAGAAACGTGGGGGAAAAAAGCGAGTCATCGATAGAATTGGCGGACGGAGAACGATATCGTTGAGCTGCTCTCGCATAGGAACAGTGAAAAGAGGAGAGATATCATCGTTTCCATAAAAATCCCCAGACGTAGCGGTGACACGTAGGAAATTAAGAGATAGGATTTTAAATTGGAAAAATACAGTGGCCAGGAGAATGAGGCCTGGTACGGGGAGGTGGTTGGAGATAGTAGCGAAAAAAGGGAGAGAATGTGCCTGGGTGCGGAGGGGTGGGCGTTGTGGGTGGTTGAACACAAGAGGGTGGACCCAGAGATGGTGGTCGGAGAGGTGGAACAGGCACTGTGGTAATTAACGGTTTAAATTGGATCTCAGTTGGGCGGCTTATTGGCGATTGTCGGGGCCGAAGACGACGTAGAACAAAATTGAGAACAAAATTGCGTCGGGAGTCGAGAGGGCCGATTGTACGCGAGAACGATAGAGACGGATAAGTGGTGGTACGTTATGTCGAAAATAGAGAGGAGCACGAGAGAAGGAGGAACGGGGCCGCGGAGAGGCTGGTGGAAAAAGGGAGGGCGACGTTGCTGTGTCCAGGGAGAGGCTCATTGTTGAACTGTCTTGAGGGCTGTCCTTGCGGACGGTGCCAACAAAGAATTTCATTTAGAGAGAAAAGGACGGGCAATGCGACCACGTCAAGCGTCAACAATCGGGAATATCGATTCTATCGATAAACCTCCTGAGGATTTCAGAAAACGATTTTTGCACTACCGCTATTTGAGGTGAGGTGATTATGATCGTTCGGCTTCGTTTCATATTGGCCATGCCGTGAACGCTGCCTTCTTCGTTGGTGATCCTTGCATGTCGCAAAAGTTGCCGGCTATGTCGTTCATTAATAATAATCGTGCGACGTTTTTAATTAAGTTTCGTAACTCTCTTCGAAAGAGATGTAGACGCAGTTGGTCACAATGGTATCATGCGACGTTGAATATTCAGTAAGTTCTAAGCAGTAACAAAATAAATGACTCGAAAATAATCTATGTTCAACAGATATTTTGAACTTCATTCGAACACAATTATGAAAAATTTGTTTCGTATTATTTATTACGAATAAACAATAAATAACAGCAACTGCACATATCTGTGCGTTAACGACAGCTGTTGTACTTCGTTTAAAAATCATTGAAACATTTAAGTATCATCGTAATACAGATTGATGCAACATCTGTAACGTTAGAATGCAAAGCATTCCCTCTTCGATGCTACAAGATAACCAACCTCGTTCGCGTTAAACGGTCGAAAAGCACGTGAATGGCCGCGCTCCTTCGAAGCACGAGACAACGGTTTTCTAATTACCAGTTTATCGGGAGCAGTTTCCGATAGGCTCTCCATTGCTTTCATTCCACCCTAACCGAAGTCTCTCTCTCTCTCTCTCTCTCTCTCTCCCCCGCCATTCTATTCTGCTCTTTCTTCCTTTTTCTCCCCGAATCACAGTAGACTCGGTACCGAGTCCGTTTCGTTCGAGCTTTCGCCAACTCTGGTTTGCGACGATGACGATGGCGAATACCACCCAGAAGGGGTCGCGGCACGCCGAGGGGCAGAGGACGCGGCGGGGTTGGTTATACAGGATGGATGGGTCACAATTAAACTCAATCCTATACAAGTTGTTTTTCTTTTGATTCGCCTCGCTCTCCCTCACATGACAATTCCAATTTAACCCGGACAAGCTGGCCTCTCCTCTCTCCTGTCTCGATCTCTCCGCTGTTCTCCCGCGGTTCTTTCTCTCCTACCAACGAAACAACAACGGCAACAGCAACAACAGGCGGCGGGTGGGCGAACAACGGCGAAGGGAGTACCGAGAGGGCGACGAGGAAGAGGTGAAACGGACTTTTCGACATTTCAATCAGACATGGACCGTCGTTCGTACTCCACCGGACCTGATACCACCCCTGCTCCACGGAGCGGTCGCCCGAGAGAGTAGTTTGGGATGGGTTTCGGTCCGGCTCTCTCGGTTTCAGCCAATTCGTCGGCTCTCTCGAATTCAATGCATGTTTTAATGAAACACTGCTGGCCCGCTGCCCATTGTCAGCTGCATTGTTGCCTAGATGACTGGTCGATCGAAGGCCTCCGCGCTTTTGTAATGCCACCACCCTGTTCCGACTCTTCCGCCCTCTTCCTCTCTGCCTGACCACCGCCGGCGTGTTCGCTTCGAATCTACGGCATCGTCATCCACGTGCGTCAGACGAAGGGCGTCCGAGGCCTATATCAGCATGTTGGAGAACGTCCAAAACAACGTCCAAGAACCAGCGTTGACTTCTTTCAACGGTGTACACCGGGAGTCGGTGCTCCCCTCTGTTACGTACCTCTCCGCAGAGGCTGCCTCGTTTGCCCGACAAAAGGACCGCTCTGCCTGTCCATTCGTCCTACTCCTCGTTATTCCTGTCGATAGTTTCAGTTTCGGATTTATCGCGAGACTAAGCCCGCTTCTCGTGGCCTCCGGGCTGGTGTACGCGTCGATTGTTTCCTCTTTTCGGAGGGAGGGGGGGGGGGTTGTTACGGAACGGGGACCAACGTAGAAAGAAGGATTTTTTTCAAGGGAATCTTATATAATTATTCGTGACTTACGAAACTTGGAAAGATACGTGCCGCCTCCGCGCGTAACGTAACATCGCATGCGTAGTCTAATTATATTATAGCGTTAAAAAATGTGGAATTTTTCTGGAGAACCAAGCGGTGTCCAACGGTGAACTGTCGAAAAGACGTGGACATTTTACGAATATATGGTTCAACGAACCCCAGAATTCGAGAGCGAGGTCCATACAATCAGCCAAGTATTTTCAGAAAATCATCAGAAATTTCGATCCTTCTGTACTCTGTCCTACATGCTTCTGTTTTTTTTTGCTCCCCTCTCTCTCTCACTATATCCGCGATGCATGTACGTATTCACAGAACGAACATAGGAATCCCGGAATATCGTGGTACATTTAATTACGCCGGTTTGTCTGGATGTATCCAGTCGCCGTGTCGTATTGTCCGGCGGTTTTTTCCCCCCGCCGCAACCCGATAGAATAGCCGACGCTGAATGCCTTCGTTCGCGGATTGACGACGATAAGATACGTGGCTTTTCATCCGTGCACGGTTAGCAGCATTGACGTAGCAGCGCCGCGACTTTTTTCCGTTTATAAACGCGGCAGCCGTCGCCGCGGCACACCCGCAGACAGAGGGGTGGTTAGGCGGTGGTCATTGTGCGCCATTATCGGCCCAGCCCTCTCTCCTTCGGTGTGTACAGGACAGGAAAACCGGCACGAAGAGGGATGGTCGCGCTGAAAATGGGGATGGACTGGCTGGCAAGCGCTTGTTTCATCGTCGCTCTGACGTCGACTCTGCCTCGTGTTCTTTTCTACCGGGGGAATTTGTGTTCATTGTTCGACGGACACCCTCGCTACCTACGTGGCATAATAAAAATTCCGCGGGTTCGATCCGAAGGAGAAATATTCTTGCGGCTCACGTGTCTCCCGGCTCGCGAAATTGTAATTTTTGTTCTGCTTATTTTGCCATGGGGTCTTTTTTTCGTTTGTTTCTTTATTACATTTGCCCGTGGAAGTCCCGTATGGGGGTCCTGGTCACGAAACATCCGAGTTCGGGCACTCCATGGTTCGACAATGGATCCTTTCTTCCTCTCTCTTGATTTTTTTTCTCTTTTTTTGCTTTTTGACTCAGGTACGACGAAGGGCAGGAAAAAGGGGGGCGTCCTTTTCTCGTGTCGTAAAAGTTAGCTGCCCTAATCCACTTGCGAGGAATAATAAAACGAATTGCCGTCAATTCCGGGAACAATGGACGCGAGTGCAAATATTTCGACGAAAAGTTGCGACGTTCTGCCCATCCATCGGCCCACAATGCACCCCGCTATACGGTCCGATTGTTCGGCCGCTTTTAGTGCGCCTAATACTCTTCACGAGGCAAATTATACGTACGTCGTCCGACACGCTGCTGCAACGAACTGCACAGGCCATGCAATATTCGGCCGAGCCTTGTAAAGGGTTGTACCTGACAATTCCTAGCTGTGTTTCACCGGTCTGCGCGTTCCTCCTGTCATTCATCGTGAAATTATTGGGGTAAACTAAATAGTCCTAACTTAAGGTTGAAGCTACCAAGAATTATGGCCGGTCTTGTTCACTTTGAACGAAGACTGGTCGCACGCACCTCAAGATTGCCATTCAGCGAAAGTGGTGATCGGCGCAGTTTCTTTCTACAAGTTTTCGCACCAGTAAGCGTCTCCACATTCGCATAATCTGCATTATGCCAATCCATGGTCACCCTGCGTATCTAAAGGCAAAGGGGACAAACACGATCGTACGCCCTATGGAGTTCGATCATTTCCGCCAAGAATGGTTTTTCCACGAGAGAAGGCAGGAATTATCCTCGCGTTCGATGCACGTTCCACGATAGTTCGTGGAACAAGGGACGAAAGGTAGGGAAGAGAAAGAAAAGGTCACCGATGGATAGATGCTGTCTCGAGGCTCCAGCGAAGTGTCCACTTACAATGGCAAAACGAGTCCTAGGTCCCGTGAAGGGATAAAGGGACATTATCCCCGGCAATAAAGAAGGTCCAGAAAAGGAGAGTGCGCGAGTTGTGCGAAGCCATGTTTTTCATCCATTGTCACCAAATATAATGCCGTTGCAGTCTCGGTGGCGGAGTCTCTGCCAGGTGCTCACTGATGCCCGCTTCCACTTTTTCTTTCCCACTCTCTCCCATTCTTCTTCGTCTTCTTCTTTCGTTAAAGTAGACAGTAACCACCGTGCTGGTGTCCACTCGCTGCGGGCGTCGAAAACTCCTCTGTGTCGGTATTCGTAATGCATTGTCACGAAGCGACAAACAAACGACCGAGAAAAGACCTAAACTAACAGATCAATGGGTGGATATTCTTTGAACCAGTTAGAGACCGGCCAGCTTTAAAAGGGAAACCGAAACTTTCTGGCCGAAACTTGTAGGGTAGCTGCTTGGTGTCTCGCACCCGCTTAATTGATCCTTCTGGCACATTTTCTGGATTTACCGAAGGATCATCGGACAAATTGCTATTTACCAACGAAGTAATACAAACATTCGAGGAAACCGGTATACACACCTACGTCATGCGAATAGCAGGTTACTGATAAATTCAGCCCCGAGACGAGAATAGTCCCGATTGTAATCCAAGGAGTTTGTGCTCGAAACTGAACGTCAGCGAAATGTATACACAGTCACGAAAACGAGAAGCCCCGCGACGCTCGGCAGGAGCATCTTTTCTCATTCTTCAATCCCCCCTGGCATTTTTCTCCCTCTAAATGACAGACGCACGGTTTGGCCTCTAATTAAGTAAATGCCTAGAAGCACGCACGCGTTGCGGTGAGAAGACAATGTTTTGCAGTTTCGCGCCACCCTGCTGTGGATGCGGCTGCGCTTACACCCTGAACGCGGTAATACAGAAACACACACGCACACACAGGGACGCGCCAGCCACAATCTACTCCATCTCCGTTTCACACGCAGCTTCGTCATTTATCTCGTTCTTTATCCGACGCTCTACCAGATTCCTCTCCTTTGCCCTTTCCAACGTGATTCTCACTCCCGTGAGCCCAGCTTTCCCTGTTCCATCAGCGCGGGTAGCTCGCTTTAATTAAATGCTTTCAACAGGGCGATTTTAGAGCCCAGCGAGCTGCACGAGGCGAGCGCGTGAAAGCAGCGCAAGAATCGCAAGGTGTCAACCTAGAAAGAGAGTTTGAAGCCCAGTGTGCACGGCACACAGCCGAAAGAGAAAGAGAAGAAACGAACCGCGACGACGACGCAGACGAGACACCAAGAGAAAGGGAGACGGAACGAGAGAGCGAGGGCGAGGCGAGGAAGAGAAGAGAATCAGTGGAAAAGATCAGAGAGAACGTGAATTCCTGACGCGTCTGCCTTTTTCACCTCCTTTAACGCGCTGAACCCCTTCCTTTTTATCTTCGCACCTCCGACTCGCTAGTCTCCTCTTTTCCGTCACTTCAAGCGGCTGCCTCTGTTTAAGACGTCAAAAAGCAGGCGAGAACCGTGTAACTCTAATTGTACACGACCTGCCACTTTGTTGCCCGCGCTCGCGACGACCCTCGCGTTTTCTTTTAGCGTCGCTGCCGGATGACGGTCCCTCTTTCTCGCAACGCCCGCCAGAAACGATCTAAGCTCGTTAATCAGACCTTGTCTTAACGCGGCAACGCCCAGCGCGAGTTTAGGGCTGTCTGTTGTATTAGTTTTGTAGATAATGTTACTGCGATAATGCTTGCAATTTTTCTGTCCAATTTATTTTCTACGTTTTCACTTATATTTGCAAGTATCGATCGCTTTGCATAATAGAAACTGAATAACCGATAGTACAAGCAGCATTATTTTGATAAAAACTGTTATCGTAAGGCTAAACACAGTATTTCCTTTGGGAATTGCAAGTTCAATATTAATTCGCCGTCCATTATTTTAATTTAATTCCGCCGCGCCGTATTTCACTGCGCCGAAAAGGAGCGCCGTTTCGTCGTCTCCTTTAAAACAATAAAGAAAGAACACCCTTTCGCTACTAATAATCCTGGAGGACGTTGCGACCGGTAACGACTAATTTTCGCCGATCCCGCGGAACACGGATCCATCTCCGCGTGACCGCGAACAGTAAAACCAGAGTGGCTTCCGCGCAATCCAATCATCGACCCCTGTTTTAATTCGCCGGTTAAAAAGAGGGGGGTCGGTAATTTCTCTAATTTGATTGCGGTGGCTCGACCCTCCAACACGGGACGCGTTATCAAGGGCGCTGTGATTTCTCGCGATTCGAAACACACCGCTTGGATGTTAAAATTCTTGCCCGGTGTACGCGCGCCGCCGCGTAATCGCGACACCCGACAACAAAAAGGGAAAGAACTGTGCGCTGGTCGTGCGCGCAGAAAAGAGTGAAAACCGGAGCGCCAGACTTCAAAGGGTTCAACGCCAATTACGATGGGGGTGGAAAAGAGAGCGAGGGAGAGAGTGAGATGGAGAGAGAGAGAGAGACAAAACGAAAGAAGGAGAGTGGAAGGGGTGGACGGAATTTCGCGGCGAACCCTTCTTCGACGGGCCATAAAACTGTTTCGCCCAACCGAAAGGAAGCCTTCACGCGAGCGAGCATTAGCGTTTACTCGCGCGAACGCCTGCGCCTGCGCGATGCGACTTATTAACTTGTTAAGCGGTCCTCTCTTCCTCCTGGATCGTTTGTTCCCCGCGTAATACACCGCGCGATGGGGTGGGTAATTGAAGAAACGCGAATTCGCTTGTTCTGACGTCAGCCGGGGAGTGCATTTATGAAGGATCCGATGCTCAAATGTCGCTCGACGTTTGAGGGTGTTGTTCCTTGTAATAGCAGTCTCGAAATGGCCAGTTTGTTCGAGGTGGTTGCAGATCTTTTGCGCTTGGAATGACTATCGAATAATATGATTGCTCTGTAATTTATTCGGCGATTGGGGAACGGCAGATGCTGTGTTGTTAATTATTTCACTGAACTGCTGTCTGTGTAAATAATAGACTGGACGCTCAAAGGATGCGCTTGTATACGCTCATTCGTATAAAAAGTGTATCTCGATAAATGCTCTATCTATGAATCGAACTGGTGATTTTACTTTAATAAACGAGTAACACGCCTTACCTAACGAATAAATTAAATCGCTAATTTCGTTCACGAATTCTATATTCTAGTTCGATAGAATATAGAAAGAATTCGTAGAGTGGACGAAATTAGCGATTCAATTACAGGATAATATATATATATATATATTCTTCCCCGGCTGTCTCTCCGGCGAATTTATCCTTTTTGCAGAAATCTTTGATGACGTGATCCGTGCAACCCTTCCGGGCACGGCTGGCACTGATTTCAAGGAGAACGAGAGAGGCAAGGAAAGGGTGTTCTCGCAAGCCACTCACGTTTGGTTTCGCGGCTGTACGAGTCCGCAACCAGCGTGCGTCGCTATAATTCGTCGTTATCGCCAAGGAACAAAGTGACGGGTTATTCCGCAGGGCGGAAGTGGCGACCTTTTCTCTCAATGGCCTGCCGCTGCTCCTCGCCCTTTTGCCCCTTTCTTTCTGTCCTCCACCTTCCTTCTTCTCCGGGGATTACGCGCAGTTAGACCAACCGGAGCGTGGGCGACGCTAATTGGCATTGAAAAAAGGTGGTGACGATAGCTAAGTACCCGACCGGGACGACCCTCTGTAAATACCTGGCCGTTTAACGTGCACGTTCGCCTACCCCTTCGCGCCCACCCCGTCGAGCTTACTTTCTTCTCCTTCGCGAGAAGAGCGGACTCCTGAAGGTCTGGTTCGACGATCCACGCGAGTCAGCGCAGGCCTCAAAGCTGCGGCGGGAGCGAGAAAAACTCGCGTACAAAACTAGCGAGTAATTAATTAAAGCGACCCCGCGGAAGAAGGGCTGGTCTTTCCCGTGTGAACCGGGGGGGGGGGGGGGCGGTTGTGCCGACAGTCGCGCGACGACCGTCACTCGGTGCGTCCGGTTCAAAGGCGAAATGTCAAAAGGCAGATGAAGAAATTTTGCAGTGTCCACGGATATTTCTAAGGTTAGCAATTAGTTTGAATAAAGGCCGCTTTTTGTTCGCAGTAGAACTTTCGTTGGCGAGCTTCTCGTTTTATCGTTGATGAAATATTATACGAAAATTGTAAAAGTAGCCAGCCGTGGCTACAGAATATTGTGCAATAGACTCGCTTAAATATATATTCAATTCCACGTGGGGTTTGTAATAAATGCAATTACTTCTACGCTCGTATTTTGAATTTGCATGAAAAGCACAACAAATCGTTTCGTTTCCAGTTCCCCGTACGCTTAACACGTAAATTAAAATATAATTCCATCGTGATATACAAATAATTACAGCGGAAACGCGAGGGTTGCGAGCGCCGTCAAAGGAATATAAACATCGTGAATACGAGGGTTGTTTTGTTGCCTGGTGCAATTGCCTACTGATCTTACGCTGGAGGAACGCTGGGTCGTTCCTCTGTCCCCTCCAAACAACGGACCGTAGCGAGAACACACGGAATTTTTACAACGCCTCAACTAATACCCTCTTTGAGCTCGAGTGGTATAAAACGCCGTAATTAGCGCGAATCAACGGTGACCGGGCTTGCAGGCCTCGCTTTTGCCTCGCCACCACCGGTACTGTACCCTCCTCTCATTCCCTCTCTCGTTGACTTTCCAAGCTTTCTTTTCAAATACGATTTGCACGCGCTGGCAACTCGTTCATGCTGAAGCGGAAAATGTTCCTTTATCCTTTAAAATATCCAAATCTTAATTTCCCTTTCCGCGTGTACCTTTTAATGGTGTACGGATGCGCAACTCGGCGAAAATTTGGAGATGTACTTACACCAAGGATCACGACTGCAAAATTGTCGATTTTGGAGTTGCTGTAACTTTGTGAAAAAAATTCGTACAACAGTCTGCGCAGTCTCGTTTGGAAGAGTGTAGCCTCTACTTTTTGCGTAACTGAATTTCGGTGTCGGCAAAAATGTGTAACCTGCGGCGGGAGGGAGCGTTTCATTATGAACAATTTTCGGTGCAGAAAAGCACCTTCAGTTTTCCGCTTCGTTTTCTAATGCAAATGGATCTCTGAAAAAAAATTTAGTTCCGGGATGTAACAGATGTAAAATGTGCTCAGGTAGACTGTTCTACGATTTCTTCCCGCAAAGTTACAGCAGTTCAAAGATCGGCAATTTTTCTATCAGAATTGTAATATTAATTATTTACAAAGATATTAAGAGATTCAAATCAAAAATGTACAGAAACAGTTATATTTTTGTAGCCTTTTAGGTCGACGCAGCCCCTTAACAGAAACAGCCACTCGACTCTCCTGAATCGAACTTTTCCCTTTACGAGACTTGTACTGCGTCGAGCATTATACCTGCATGCCCGTGTAAAAAGAAACGCGTCCCTCCCAAATAAGATACCCAGCATAAATATAAAAATAGTTGACGGGGCCAGACGTCAAAACGCCAAAAAATCCCGTCATAAAGCGAAACCAAATGGGACCTGTGTATGTCACGGAGTCACGAAGTCAACGGACGGAAATCCACTTAAGATATTAAAAGGTGTAGTACGCGCGCATGTCGTTTATTGCACGACGGCAAGAAGAGGCTAGGTACGCCGGATAGGTGTTTACTGCTTTTGAAAGGACTATTTACAGCCGAAAAAGCTTTCGAACCGGTCATTCCGTTTTACAGCACGGGCCATTAAAACGAAGGGCCTCAGTCGACCGGGCAATATTTTCATATTGCGGTCCCGTTCGCCACGATTCCTGAAACATGGGTAAACGTCGCTTTCTTTTTCCCAAACTAAACGGCCATCAACACCATAAATCTGTGAGTGCTTTTACTTTCGCCCTCCCCCCCTCCGTTCTCTGCCTCTCGGGGTGGGAGCGTTGTACTAACTAATGGGTCTTCTTTTTGTTCCGTCTTGTTCCACACGGCGAGGGACCGTGTTTCGTTTTGTACGACTCGTGTTAATGAGGAAGATCCGATGGAGGGGCGTTGGACGTTGCTTCCTGATTGAAATTCAATTGTAAAAGAAAAGTTTTACGAGCCTCGGGTATTCGAACGATTGTGCACGTGCTTCGACGAGCACGTGAATGAAATAGTTGTACCTAATTGTTGCTTGTATTACGGTGTAATGCGTGTAATGCTCGGTTACTGGTTGTTTATTATTTAACGCTCACGCCTATTGTATCGACTTATCTTGTTGACGTCTACGATTTTATTAGCCGTCGCAAACAGGTCGCCAGCTTTTACGATGCGCATTAAACGTTCCAATTATTTCGCGATACCAGTACCTGTAAATAAATGGCACGTAATATCAATTAAATGCAATAAAAGTTTCATCCCCCGGCGCGATTAAAACAGCTGCCCCATCTTCAACATAATATTTGCCGTTCAATTCCTGCACGTTCTACAGCACAACGGAGGATCCCCAAACCTTTTCGACGACACCATAACCAGCGTATCATACGTTCACATAAATACACCTTCAATCTCCCCGATTCTTCGCAGACACGTGGGTCCCGCACAGGTTGTAATCCACGCCTCGAATCGTGTAATCTTTGTCCCCCGATAGCGAGCAGTAGCAGACCTAGCAGACCGATTTAACGGATAAAAGCGATAGGCTGTTCCATCATCCGGGCGACTGGGCGTTTCTCTTTCACCGTCGAAGACGTTGCACGAGACACTCCGTCACGCGGTCCCCGTCAGTATCCATTGGGCGCACATCCGGGTATTTGTAGCAGGCTGGTGTGCAACATGTAGGCACTTAGATCGTTCCTTTGTTCGTCATTGTACGGCCCAAACATACGTTTCTTCGAATGTCCATTGTCGCGTCCAATGCCTGTTGGTTACGGACACTTTTCCACGCGGCGGCTATTGTCGCGGTGACTCGCACGGCGGCGGGTGTGCTTTTTAACGACGGATTTTTGGCCCTCGCCACCCCCTTTACCTTTCGTAGCGCGCCGGTCGCCCGAGTTTTGTCTCGGGTGTCGCTGAAACTGATGATATTCCTGCCCTTTTGTTGAACCGCGTCACCCCGGCAGGTACTAGCATCGCTTTTGTGGCGTAAGCGTGGATACTGCTCCTTTTACTGCTCCTTTCGTCGATTGTACGTGAAAGCGCTTTTGTATATACGAGATTCTAATGCGCAAGACGGAGAGGCAATTGTTTGGGGAAGTTTTTACGTTATCTCGTTATTCCGTGAACAACCGTATTGCTGTATTCGTGAAATGTTATTAACGCATTACGATGTCGGGGTATTCCACTCGAGGGACAAATTATAAAATCGCCAGTCGGCCTATGTTTTTCGACGGGCCGGTGTATAAATAGTTAATAGATTTCATAACATTTGACAATGGTATTTAACTCCTTCGGGAAGACTTCATTTTGCGTCACCCGAAGACGGCACGATTACGATACCGCGTTATCGTCATTACGTACACTCGATATCGCTCGCCAAACGAAAATTCCGCCCGGCGAGGCCTTCTCATCCGTCGAAACAGTCGCGGGTCGTAAGCGCCATTAATCACCCTCTTCCGGAATTCGAAACGGCGCAATTTCAAGATTGATGGAACGTCTAACTCTCCGGCGGCACGGTATCGAAAGAGTCACGGGCTGGTATTGTGCGTGTAACGGTCGCGTAAAAAAGTCAAAAGAAATTTTCCCTATTTGATATTACCAGCTCTTTCTCTCCCGCTGTCTCTTTTCCACCCTCTGGCTGAACGCGCAGAGGGAGAGCCGCGAACGAATTGTTTACAACGACGTCAGGTCCTACTCAGGCCGTATTGCTTTCCGTGGGATTGAAGTGCTCGTAAAACAAACCCCCCTTGAAATTAGAGCAGTCCTTGCGGCTCCATAGAGGCGCACACGTATGCATGTACGACGAGTACACGCTCTGCGTGCCCCTCCTCGCGCACGATACAATGTCCTCCCTCCCCGCCCCGTCGACGTGAAACTAACACTGTGCATTACCATCACAATGGCTAGATTAAAAAAAAGAAGGGGAGTGGGATACGCACCCCTGGTCCCTTCCAGGGGCGAAACGACGCGACGTGTCTGACACGTACGGCCGAACGATGGAAACAGAACGTTTCAGAAGCGGTCGAAACTTCCAGCGGGGTGCGGGCAACCCTTTCCTCTTTCAGGTGAACCGATTGCGCGCGTAATCCGCCCTTGTTGCTCCTGTATGCATAGCTACGGACCCGGGAGAAAGGTGAACTGTCTCCTTGTGTATCGATAGACCTTCGCGGGGATTATCGATTACTCTTTGATTATCTATCGTTTCTTTTCAAAACGGCCCGGAGATTATTGATTAGTCGGGGTTTGCAGGGTGTTTGGTGTTTTTAGGGGTGGATCAAGGAATTCATTGGACCCTGGGGCAGGGTTGCAAAAGTGTTACGCGTAAACAGCGGGGCACGATCAAAGATTTTCGCGGACCATTGGAAATTACGGAACGGTACGCGAGCACACTCGAAGATTGTTCGCACGGCGGCTATCGCGCTGCTGCGCCCACCTGAACGGTAAATAAGATCCGAGAATCACAGGTTTATTTATTGTGCCGAGCCGTGGTGTCCTATTCATCTTTGAATATTCCGTGACATTGTAGTCGACGAATCCCAAGGCTGTCCGAGAGGGAAAGATAGTTCACGAACCATTTGTTCGGTAATGTTGTGACTAGCCCGGCCCGTTTTATTTAGGGGAAACGACGAGAGAGAAACGATTGAATGCCAGGCAGGTTGACCCCACAGTCAACAGTTAACGATTTTCAATGGCGATTGGATGTCAGCATCACTCTCCGCCAATCAGAGAGTGATGCTGACATCCGGACAAACGGACAATGGGAAAGCGCTAAATGCTCACGGTGCGCGTTCAATCCGGTGAATACGAGCGGCGTCTATTGGGGGTTCCACCCCGCTATTACAGTCAATGACGGAACATACGAAACACTATTCATCCGCAGCGTTTGTTCCTTCCACGCATCGTGTAAGTATAGTGTAGCCCGGTCCGATGGAGCTACCAGAGCCACGATTTTGCCGCGGGGATGTTGGTGACGCCTGTTTGCAAACCTAGGATACTTCGGCGACGATGAAATTCAGTTTGCGCGTTGCTGTCCGGAACATTGTAATTTGATCGGAAATATGTTTCCCCGGTACACGGGAACGTGTACCCCGGAACGCAGAGAACATCAGCTATTTCGTTTACACTATTTCACATGTCGGCGAAGAATAATAAGCTACTTCAATAATTACACGAAGCACCGACAAGTTGATCCTAATCGAATTTATATCGGTCACAATAGTTGAAGTAATTCTGCGCCCTCGTATGTTTAATTATAATGATTAATCAATCTCGAACAATTTCCTACGTCTCGAAACAAATGTTCCCTAATCGTCTCCGATTGTTTCGAGGGCTGTGCTAGATCGTCGAGGACAAATCACCGGGAAATCTCGTAACAGCGACCCGGAAAGGATTCCTGGGAGACCGCGTCCGTCGCCGTGGACGTCGCGTTCCTGCTCCGGGGAATCAGCGCTGCGTGAAATTCAATTATGTCATTCATTGCTCCTGCGGGTCTTTCCTGCCCTTGCGTGATCCCAAAAGAAAATACCCTCGATGATCCCCATCCATCGGTTCGCAGGATGATCCGCAGATGCGTAACAGACGAATGCTCGCGTCGATATCCCCGCGGTCGCTGTCGATCGTTTGTCGGGACGCGTACAGCTTTTCACGGGGTCACCGCGATCACTGTCTCCTCGAATTAGCCGGATTTTCTTCTCCCTTCCGCTCCTGTTCGTCCATTCAACGGTGTTTCGAGTGTCCCCGTATGGTCTGTCCTCGTTACCTCCTGCCGGTGACTCGATCTTTGATTCGAACGCGCCTCCTCGTCGAGAGCAGACGATCCCTGCACGCGTCGTTGCGTCGCGACCACGTCAAAGAAAACGGTGCACCGTCCGCCTGTTCTTCAGCCCTCGACCGATTCAGCCTCCTTCGAGGGCGACGTTTAATTGACCGATTTTACGGATTATTTCGTTTACGAGACTGCGGCGTGGCGAACGGGTAATGGGGTGACAGGCGGTTCGCTTTGTACTTGAATGGAGGAGGAACGTGTCCTCGAGTGTGGTAGGTCGTCTTGAAACGGTTCGTTGGTTGGGAAGAATAATGGATTCGTGATTCGATGATTAGCAATTAATTCTCTGTTACAAGGGGAAATATTGTTTCGTTATTTCTCGATGAGAGAACCTAATGTACCCCGAAGACAATGCAGACAAAAATATTGTAAAAAGATACTACGCGAAAGAGTAATATATTGTTACTAAAAGAAATATTATATTATACTGGAATCACTGTGAGAGAGATTTCTGTCAACGGTTTTTCAAATGATCTACTGCAACGGTTAACAGTGAACGAGTGGCGGGAAGTCAAGTTGAAAAATCGGCGAAACAGTCAATGGATTGGCAATTAGTGGGCCGACAGTTTGTTTTCCCACGCGATCAATGACTATGAGGAAGTGTTACTCCTAACGGTCCACCATCGATCGCAACAGTATCTGTGAATGGATAACCATTGTCCTATGAATGGACGATAGTTCCGCTTGGGAAGTAGGTGGGTCTGGCCTTGGTTCTGTTGTTCGGCAGTGCGACAGATTCGCACGCTATAATTTGTCAACCGTGTGCCCCTTGCGCAACTGCGCGATGCTTCCCAAAAGTGCAGACGAAAATCTGAATCAGTTGCACCGTTGCCTCGAACGTCTCATTCGACCCGATACTTCAAGGGTTAATTAACAAGCCTTGCACGGATTACCCTTCGTCTTGATTGAATTGCAGTAGATTTTTATTACCGTTATTGTTATTATTTCTTACGCTTCTTCTACTTATTTTTACTCTCGTTTCACGGTAACCGCAATAATACGATGTTTATTCCGGTCTATCCAGAAATAAATACGGAACAAAATATTTTTTAATTCAATACCGAACACACCGATGGTTGAATACTGTGAGTGTAGCAGCATGAAAAAAAGGAAAAGGGAATAACGGGGTACAGAAGAACGTTTTTCACGCAGGGTTCCCGACGGAATGCTCACCGTACGTTCTTTTCCACGTTCCCTCAATCTCGGGGCGTGACGCGATAGACGTCGGTGTCCCGAAATTATGGGGCCATTATCGATACCCCTGTCCCTCCCCGTCAACTTTGTCCTCCTACCGTTCCTTCATCCCTTTCTCAACGACAAGGTCGCACGCAGCGGTGCCGCGGCGAAGGGTAATTATTCCCTCGGCCGCGACAAACGAAGGAAACACATGTTCTGCCGGTGCGAAAAACCCACCACCACGTGGACCAACGATATAATAAATCCGGACCCTCGTTGTAACGCAATTTCGTCTCATTGTGCCCGCGTGGCCCGGTTATGAAACTCAATTCTCATTGTGGATCCCGGTTTCCATCGGGACCCCTTTCGTTTTTCGCCATTCGAGTTTCGAAAGGTAACCCATTGGCGTCTCATGGAACGTAGAAAAAGGAACGCCACAGGGAAAACGAGAGGAGACCAACAAAAAAGAAGAAAAAAGCTACGAGAGAACTATAACAGATAGAAGGGAATAGAGGGATGAAAACCAGTTTCTCGGTGGTATCTCTGGGAGGAGCCTTCCTGCCTTCTATATCGCGGCCACCATTCCTCTCTCGGTCTTCCTTCTCGATCTTTCTCACCTTCTCAGAGGGAACGCGTCGTCGATGTTCCTCGGTGGCTATATAAACGTGGAGCACCGCAACGTCGAAACCCCCTTCCGACACGACAGGGCCAGAAAACCATGAATATTCCCGGGGCTGTAGAACACGGGCGACACTTCGGAGTGGCCACGAAAGGGAGGCGCTATGAATGTCATTCGCAAACGTTAATCGACGAAATACAAAACCCATTAGACGCCACCGTCGGCCGTGGCCGGGCCGACGGTTCAAGTGAACCTCACGCCCATGTCATTTTCGCTATTGTCACGGTGGCACAATTAGAGGCGACTTGACACTACGCTTTCCACTGATTGGTACCCATTGTCGGAGACAGCGGATCGCAGCCTGGACAACTTGGATGATCGTCGTGCTTGCGACTCTGCGGATACAATGGTTGATCCTGTATTCCCTTTCTTTTTTCTTTTTGCATTTTGCCTACGTTTGGCAACCGTTTTTCTTTCTCCTTTTATCTTGGGACCGGGGTCGAAGCGATGGCGGTGTTACAGTGGAATTACGACAGCCCAGTGTATTTGGACGCTCGAATCTCCGACCGAAGCTTGAATAATATTTCTTGTCAGGCGCGGTATTTTATTAAATGAAATAACGTTATATAACCGATATATAAACGATATATAACGATAAAAGTCCGTAGAAAAATTAATATTCCTGTTAACTCCAGGACCCGCGACACTTGCGACGCTACGTAATTACGTGGCACCACGGTTTACATCGAAAATGGTTCGGGGGAGGAAGAGATGGCGTGTCACATTGTCTGCCGACACCTCGAATGCGCTTCAACAAAACGGTCTCGCGCACCGTGAAACTTTTATTCCGGCGAAATTGATGATGGCCGTGGTGCTTCGCACCGGGTGGCTCGCCCCTGTTCCACGGCTGCTGTTGCTGCTGCTGTTGCTGCTGCTCGCCGATGAAAAGATCCTATCTAACACGAGGTGGGCGTATGATGCTTCCCGGCAGAGCGGGCTCTATCTCCTGGAGAGACGGGAGAGAGAAACTGAGAGAGAGAGAGGTACCAGCAGGGAGGGCTTTTACCGAATACGAATATGTATGTGCCACCTGTGTGAATTAAGGGTTCCGAAAGTCCCCTCTTTTCGAGCTAGATCGAGGAACGAATCGTGTCTCCGAGCGTGGCAATAGATACGACACACAAGCCGTTCGATATACATAGAATTATCTTGTCGCTGCTTTACGGGCTACGCCTGAGCTTCGTAATTCGCAGAGATTGAAACGGGAAATCAAAAAACAGTTTTGCGTGTAGCTATATTTAGGGTTGCTGGTGGACTGAGAGTGCGCAAGAATGTTTAGCCTATGTTCGAACGCTTCTTGAACGGCTTAGAATGTGTCCAGGGAATGAAATAATTGTGACAGTTTTACCTGTACGTATATAGCATACTTTGGATACAAGGATGTTTCAGACGACGAAGTTTAGAACTTTGGAAACCGTGTTTCTAGCACACCACAGATACCTGTTTAAAATTGAAGATGTATTCAATGTTGCCAGAATCTCGCATATTACACCGCCCTTCTGTCCGATTTCGAAACCGATTTGGAATACTTAATCCTCGCGAAGAAACGACGACGTCCGGTTTCCTCGTTCAGTCCGGCTTCCACCAGCTAGAACGAAGGTGTGCCCTTGGCTGTGAAACGCTCGCCACCGATCATTTTAGCATTTTAAAAGCATTCCTTGGGCTGTTGATTTTTTCGCGAGCCGTCCACCGATCGCTCGATGGAAATCTGGTGGCGCGGCCCCGACGCGCGCTCCTTATCCTACGATCTCGAGAGATGTCTAAAGTGCAGCATCGCGCCTACTATTTCGACGATGAAACAGATTTAATAAGAAAGGGGAACGTGGGGCGATCGATTTCGCGCCCACACGCGACGATCTGTCGCTCGATGGACGCGTCACAGTTTCATCCTTCTGTCGTTTTTACTCTCCGTATTCTCAACCCCCTTTGTATTCTTCGCCCTTTGAGCAACGGCACGGAAAACGTTCGAGCGTAATGTTAAAATAAATTTGTCCAAAAATCATCCCCGATCTCCATACAAAGAGTGCCACGCGGCTTTACGGCCAGGAATTTGTATTCTCTCGTCAGATCGACCGATCGTGTGTCGTCCCTGAAAGCTTCAGTTCTATCGACCAGTGTCTGCGATATTTCTATTGTCTGGCGAATCTGGAATTTGTATTCCCGAGGTACTGTCTCTAGGATATCCTTGGAAGTCGCAAACGATCATGTAGAAGTGACGCAACAAAGTTTTAAAAGCCCCTCAAATATTTCTGCAAATTGCGTTCGATTAAATGACACGCGAAGCAATCCTCGGGCTCGTCGCGCATTGAAACAATGAAACCGTCCGTGATTCAAGAAACTTCGCCCAGGACGAAGCAACGATTATTCCCCCGCCGATTCTTCGACGCGAAAAAAAGCAAAAAAATGAAATAACCATCATCCCCGACACAATCCCTCGAACCGACAGCGGTCAGACAAAAACGGAAAAAGTAGGAACACCCGAAACCGTCCCCCGTGCTATTTAATTTCGAAATTTCGCCGGGGACGCCGCAATAATTAATCCCCCTCCCTTCCCCCCGTTGCCGTCCTCGGCGCAGCTTTTCCCTTTATTATTGCGCGCTGAAAGTACGCCGAGTGCAGAGCGCGGCTCGAGCGGCATTCGTGTGCACGTGTGCGCACCTGAAATACATCTAACTAGACGCGTTGCAGCGTGGCGCATACAAGAAGTGGGGTGTGCACCTACTTGTTCCGCGGCGACGGTGCATGAGGTACACGCTCTCTCGCGGTATAATATATAATGAACATATCAGATGGCCGCCAGCGATGTCTGGGATTACATATTTGGATCCTATGTTAATGCCGGAGTCGCGCTGCTATACATCACGGCTGCTGTTATTGTGATTCAAAGATTGAATGGTTAAGGTACGAAGCCACGATTCTACGAGGGAACGCTCCATGGACAACACGGCGGCGGATAGAGGGAGGGTTCGGGGCGGAGGGAGGGAGGGATAGAAAGGTAGAGAAAGAGGGAGCGGATCGATGCGGTTGCACTTGGAGATAATATTGCAAAATGCAGCCGCGGGATGCGACATCGCGTCGGCTGAACTGATAGAATCGCGAGTCAACGTGCGCATACGCGCATACATATCGTCTGTACGTGTTTCTGCTTGGGAATTTTCTAAAAATTTTGTTTGCTTCTGCTGCAACGCGTCGCGTGAAACCACGCGCATACGTCGATTCGGATCAATCGGTTACCGATATCTTTTTGTTTTTTTTTTTTTTGCTTTATGCCCGAACGGAATCGAAGGGAAATTTATCGTCACTGTCCGGGCAACGGTGAGCCACTCGGTAGCTCGAGATAACGATACGATGGGCGAGTTATCGTGATTCTTGATTCGGGTTTGACTAATGGGGCAGCCGATACTGGGGCCCCGTTTCAGATTCGAACAACGACGCGAGACAACTTTGATCTTCTTTTTTCCACATTTTGCACGCGTGACGCCCCAGCAACGGTGTGTGTGTGCGTGTGTGTGTACACATATTCGGCAGCGATTCGACGGGTAATCGTGCGACAGAGTTGCACATATTCATTTATTACGATTTAAGTCAAGACAGTTTGGTTCGCAACGAATTGAACTTCTTGTCGCAAGAGCTGGCCTCGATCACCGTGGGCAATTGCCTTGACGTATTATACGTATTGAGACATTTCGCGATCGTGTGCGTTGCGAACATATATCAATCGTACGGTCGAACAGAGGAGCACGACGATAGAGAGGATCCCCGTTCTAATGTTCATTAATTGTCCGCGCAGACAACGTAATTATTTTGTCAATCATCCGTGAGGAAAAATGATTGCCGGAACGCAGCGGCCAATTGTCTTCTCGTTATTCCCGCTTGCACAACGACCACGCCGACGCCGGGGCGGTCTTCCTTCGTGGTTTTTTTATTTTCGCGCGGCTTATTAGTGGGATCACGGGGTCGTAGCCATCAAACACCATCAGCCTTCTATTGTTTGGCCTCACCTGCGAAGCTTGACCGTTTTCATTCTCTTCTCGGTCGATACCTTCTCTGAATACAAGCGTTTACGTGTACAGATGTTTTAGAAAGTTCATGCGCAACGCATTGAGAAGGGTTCGAACTGTGGTAGATTCTTCTGCTGATCGAGGAGCTTTAATTTGTGGCATTTCAAGCGTCAAGTATAGATTTATATTTGGATCGACGTTTCTCGGGGAAAATCGCCATCGTTCAGTAGCGGATGAATTATTTCGATTGCAATTATTGAGTGAATCGTTATAAATCAACTACCTCTAAGAATGTATACCTTTCGCTTGATAGTAAACTGTTTTGCCTCCTGGACAAACAATAATGTAAAAATAAATGGATAATATCTAACCGTTTCCAATATCGCCCACCGAATACAACTGGCAAACGAAACGAAATCAGCCGTCTATAAAAAAAGAAAATCAATCACCAGTCCTACAACATTTACAGATTTTCTAATAAAGGAAACATCACCGCTCTGTCGAAATGATACGATTCACTGCGTAGAACGTAACGTCCAACCCCGAGGAAGAAGCCTGCGCAATAAAATAGCCACGAATATACCCGAGTGGTCAGCATGTTCATTCGGCGAATGTAAAATTAATGATCCCCCCGTGTCGGTCGGTGGACGAAAAGTCTCAGGTGTTTTGTCGGTGTAGGGATGCGGAAGCGGCAATGCGTATCGCGGCAGCCGACTTTTCGTGGCCACGTCGAAAAGGAGAATTCAATTACTCGTCGAATTGGTTGGTCGTAACAGAGATGACGTGCCATTCGGCACAAAGGCTCACCTGCCAGGGTGCATAATACTGGAACAATTCCGTGGGCGTCAGGTCGAGTAATGCTCGCTGCCGTTGTTGTTGCTGCTCTTCTTTTTTTCCTCTTCTTGTTTCTTCCCGGAGCTCGGCCGTCGGGCGCTTTTCTTTTTCTCGGTCCGCGCGTTCTGCTGGCCCACCCGTGGCGAGTCGATCATCGTGCCGGCTCGTTCGACCGACGATTTCGTTGCATTTCTAAGCGACTCGTTACCCCGGCCCCGGGACAACCGCTATTTCCGTCTCGGTGGATCGTTTCGAAGTCGCGCGAACGCGAACGAGTCCGAGGTGGCGAGTTTCGATTGATGACTTCAGCAACGCGTCGAATGGGAAACGAGAGAATCTTGCTGGCGTGGTGGACGCAATGAGAGATGGTAGTAGGTGGGTCAAGACTCGCGAACAGGTTGTATTTACGGTGGCTGAGAAAAATTTGCTCGGCCAAAAGGGCGATTTCAATTGTATCGCCGATATCGGAGATTTTTGAAGATGAGGAGCGATCAAGCGAGGATGGCTTGTATATTAGGTTATAGAGTACCATTTGTCAAGTCCCCCGCAAAAATAATTTCATCAAGTTTTATTTAAGAGGTACGTGAAAATTGCTGTTTGATGCCCAGTGTGCAATTGCACTTTGAGGATACTAGCTCTATTATTATGTAGATTGCAAGGTTCTTCGGTTGTCGATTCATCAATTCTCCAGTGCCATGCAATTATTATTAATTCGAACGACTTCTAACTCCTTACAATTGCATCTCTACCATTCTTCCTCCTCGCATCGTCAGTCCCTCGTTATTACTAATCCTTCCTCCGCGTACAATCGAATTAATACCAAGTTCAGTTCGGCCGATGGGAAGTGGGCCGAAAAGATGTACCCCACTTATTGCGAGCGGCAAGTTTGCATTCGCGATACAGAACGATTGAAAAACACTTTAACGAACATATCTTTCCGCGAGTCTGCTTGCAACACGGGACAGACAATAGGGACGAAATGTCGGACAAAAGGCGACGGCGGACAATGCGGACCAGTCGACGGTGAATCGATGTAATTTCGAACGTATCGGCAGGAAGTGACTGCGCGCAAATCATTCCGAAAACAAAAATATAGTCCGCGTTCCACACGCAGTCGGTGTCAGAAGAAAAACAGCCAGGCTTCTGGCTTCTTCTTTAATTCACGCATTGTGGCCCACGTTTGCTCACCACAAAGACGTTCCCACGAGCGGCCAATGAGTTAGCAGATATAACAAAAACATTGGCCCACCGATGCCCCGGCGTTCTTTCTTTTCTTTATAATCTTCGACTTCACCGAAACTCTGGCCCCCGAATTCACCTCGGTAGCGCTATTGCTTTTCTAGCGTGAAACGAAAGCAACGTCGTTGATCGAACGGAGGCACGTGGGCAAATTTTATAGACCATACTGCGCAGTGATTTCAACGAGGGAACAGAGATCGATTCATCGAGGTGTAAGACGGATTGATTAGATTGTAACGGTAATCGCCGATTCGAGACAACATTTGTTTTCCCCGTTTCCGTTAGGATTATCGTTTGATATATTGAGAATTCGTTCCGTCGACGTTATTACCGGCGAAGAAACGCGTGAACGAAAGAGGAAACAATTATTCAGTTTTAATAGAACGGCACCGACAACAGGTACGTCCGGTAATCGATTTCAATCGAGAACGGTGCAGCGGGGCGGTTTTGTCTCCGGTGTCCCGTGAGCACTGAGACGACCTCGACCCACCTCATCCGCCGAGTTTTATTAGGTGTGGGATTCCGCGAGCACGAGCCACAATGAGCCGTTCCCAGCACGCTATTCTCGGTTTATATGCTTTCGAAATCAACTCGAATTTCGAACAAACTAAAATAAGTTACTCGTGGACCGATACGCTTACCGAAAGGAGCGTAGGAAATAAAATTTACATTAATCTCGCTACGCTCGTCCCTTTCTCCCTCTTTCCATTTCAATCTTTCGCGTATTTAGTATCGAAATTTTTTCAATCAAACATCCCCTCGTTCTCGTGAATATTTCGACGCAACGGGTCCAACTCGAATAGTTTTGATTCCGCTCCGTTAATTAACGAAGCATAGGAATGATTTGTGTAACAGAAGAAATATTTGGGTCAGATCGGTTCGTCGATGCAGGTGTGTCCTTACGTATCACGCGCCGCTCACTCTGTTACCTTCCAAAAAGGACGACTCTATACGCATAATCTAAATAATAATGTTGGGAAAAAACTGCGGCCACTTTTTAAAAGTGAACGGCCACTGTCGAATAGAATGAAAGATAGCCGCGCGTCTGCTATTCTGGGAAAGCCAAGGAATTCGGTCTGTTCCGAGAATCTTCGTGGGACCTCATACCGTAGCCCATGGGGCGCTACCATTGTTCGATGGTGCCAAACAGTCTGGTCGGACGGCACTTTCGCCGCGTGTGGACCATCTCGCCTCCGTGGCCATCGTTTCCAGCCGCACGGTGAATGATTTCTCTGTTTCCGGAATTTCCAATTGCCCGTATTATGTCGTTATTTATGAAGATTAACGCTGAACGTTTCTGATCATTTTTACGTGGACCACTGTTGTTCGAATTCCAGTAACGGGGTAATTTATTTTTTTTACACGCTCCCATAAGGAACGGCTGTTTATTTTCGTTGATATTACGGGGGACGTGATTTACGAGCTGGAGCACGATTTGGATTAAGAATTGGAAAGTTTCGGAGATTATAAAATTGAAGAATTGTATCCCTGTGAAAATAGTTTAGATATTCGGTGAAGAATTATAGCACTTATTAATAAGGATATTATTTAATATTCCGCCTTCAATGTTCGCCGAGAATTTAATTTCTATTTGCATGTAATTATGAATTTAAATTAAGTTCCCTAATACTTTGCAGCGGCTCGCCCAATTATGACTGCCCCGAATTAACGGAAATGATAAGAATTCAATTATTTCCGAAAGAATGCAATTGTTCACCAGAATTAGTTCCGGTGCAACCCCTATTTTCTCTAAATCAACACCTGGACGTCCAATACTTGGACCATCGAGACGAAGCTCTTGTACGTGCTTCCTCCTGCCTTTTCCACCAGAATCACTTCCTTTCACAGTGGATGCGCGTGTGCATCTGTATCCTGATTCACGTGACAGACGACTCGAGTCCATTCGTCGTTTTCGACAATAGCATAGTGTCGGTTAATGCCCGCTACATAGAACGCCGTTGTACTCTTCGAAGAACGCTAATACAACTCGTCCTCTCCGTCTGTCCTCATTGTTTGGTATCTTTCTTCAACTCGGGGTGCTCGTAAATTTTGGCCGAAAATCCCGAAAGAACTGACGGGGGATGCTTCCAAGAAGTGCAATTTCGTATAAACACCCCGTTATTTACGAGCATCCTTTTTGTACCCTTCTTCCCACACGTCGAAGACACGACGGACGAAAATACCGACTGGCTAATTTGCGTGCCATCTTTTCGTGCTTGTGGTCTTGTTAGATAATTGGTCTGCGGTTCTGGAAATTTGACGAGTTTACCAAGCTTCGCATTTCGTGCCCGTGATATTTGTGTGCCTTGCCCGGACTGATTATTACTTAACGCGTTTATCATTGCTGAATAGATGAGAAAACGTTCGCCACTACACTTTTGATCAATTTCATTCAACACGCTACGTCTTTACGTATATATGCATGCATTGTATTAAAAAATATTATGCCCCTGTAGATAATGGATTTAAGTTCTCGTCGATAGTATTAATACAATAAAAAGAAAAGTCAGTCATATTCAGAATATGCCCGCTTAATGTTGTCGTCCTAAAAGTTCTATTGAGTTGAATACTTATTCTATCAGTAGTTAAGATCAATAAAAGATGCAACCCATAAGAATGTACGTAGTTCATTGATTAATCGCCTCTACAAAATTTCGCAATATAAATTTAAATTCACCCTCGGCCTCCCTAAAACGCTTCCTCACACAACGCACACTATTTCCCCGTTGTTTCTGGAACGTGACCAACAGCCCCGCAACGTGAACGTTGCAGCAGAATAGGTGGATCGGTTGTGCCCGTTTTGGATTAATGCCGGGCGCAGAAAAATGTTATTAAGATCTCGATCTGAGACGCGAATAGAGTAGAACAAACTCGACTCCTCGGACAATGGACGTGCTCCTCGGAGAACCAGGGCCGTACAAATGGACAAAGCTGTTCTCGATTTCTATTAACCGAGCCGGAGCTCCTGCCACCACTCGACTTCTCGATCTTACGTTCCTCGTCCAATGGAAATAATGAAATAACGTGCAATACCCTCGATTTCACGAGACCGGCTTCTCGCGAGTCATTAACGTGTTCGGCGCCCTCCTATTTAAATGATATCACAATACCTTTATTCGCCGCGACAATGGCCCGTGGCGTATGCACGTGAAATTTAACCGGCGAGAGGAATAATGAGAAAGATCTTCAACGATACTGATCTTTTCGCGGCCCCCCCCTTTATTTACCGCACAATTATACGTAGAAACATGAACGTCTCTGCCCCCGGGATTATTCTCTCGTTATAGGAACCCGGATAACAACCAGAGATGACGATAAAGCGCTGTTGTAGTTACGTGAATGCTGATTCTACCGATGCGAAATAAAAGCTTGCGATAATGCCTCGACGTGGACGACATAATATACCTCGATCGCATTGTACCACCAGGCATCTCGAAACGTTTTGCACGGTTACCAATCGTCCCCCTCCCGGGACGAATCTTTCGAATATTTACACCGGAAGGATCTGGCCGCTGTTCAATCTCGTCGATTGAATTTGAACCAACCAACTCTCGCGTCCAAGATCAGCAACGATCCCCCACCCCCCCCCCCTGTCACGTTGCAATTACACCCTCCCGAACGCGGAACTGCTAGTTCCACTCGCGTCGACGGTGGTTTTAATCAACTTCCTTCCGAGCGAACGAGACGCCCCCTCGGCGGCGGTGGCCGTGATGCAAAGAATAAAAGCTTCCACGGTGGAATTAGCGAGTCTTATCGGGAATCGAAGCGATCGAGCCGAGGATAATTCGCACGGGTGGACAAAAGCTTGCGATATTCGAGCGTGGCATAGGTGAGCGTAATTATATCCTTTGAAATCGGGCACAATACTCCTCCGGGGGCAGTCATTGAAAGTCGAGTACCTGTGCCTCTTGTGAAGTTCCACCGGTGCGGCCGCCTCTGTGTAAGGCAGCTTCAGGCCAGCCAACCAGCCGGGGGAACGGAGACAGAGGCGAAACTGGGGGCGAGAAAGGGGGCAAGAGAGACGGGTTTAATGCGTAATTAAATTCTGCGCGACACGGCTACGTAGAATCGGCGGTTGTGTTCGTTTTGTTTCTTTCGCGATCACGGCTGTCGGCCTGCCACGCGTCACGTGTCGCGATCGCGTTCGGTTCTTTTGGTTTCCTTTTTTGGCCGATGCTCGCCGACTCTTACGAAAAACGTTGGATAACGCTGGGGACTGGAACGTAGATCGATTCGGCGAGAGTCAAAGGTTCGTTGCAGTGAACGGCCATTCGCGCGTGTCTTCGGGCCGATCGTCCGCGATTTAATTAATTTGTGCGTGCTACTTGGAAAATTTTTAATTAACGACGGGCAAGAAACGCGTGCCGCGTAGAACGTCGAACCTTTGTCGATAGCTATTTCCCCGGTGGAAAAAGATCCGTTTTTGCCTGCGAAGATCGGTAGATAGAGAGTCGGTAGATATTGAAAATTCCATTAGGTTTTTAGTCGCGTCTAATAATTGATATCCGTACTTGAACTTTGACTAGATCGAGTTAAGAATCATCTGTCATTTGTAACAGCGTTTGCTTGTTCGAAGAGAACAGTTTACAAGTACGGCAAATTATACGGGACAATAAATATACAATAAAATACAAAATAAAAAAGCGTATTACTTTATCCTACCGCTGAAAATCCGTACATAACAGTAACAGTTGAAAAAAAAAGAGGAGAAGAAAAGTAAACGAAGGGAAACGATCGATCGTAAGAAGACTGACACGAAGGTACAATGGTTGAAAAAATTGCCGAACAAGAATGCGCGTCGTTGCTTATTCCAAATACCCCGCCGCAGTTTACATCCGTCATGTTTGTGAACATCCTGTTTACAGGAGCTTCTCTCCATACGACCGAGCCTCTTTTGTTGCGAATAAATTATTATTTGCCCTGAATATTCCGCGCAGAATGGAAACGAGACAACCACGCGTACCTACAGAACGGACAATGACGGCGGATACCTTAACAGTAATGTTTGCGAGCATTCTTTACGCTCAATTGAGCCGGCATAAGTTTCGAGAGAGCGTTCCCTGGAACAGGATGAGCCCGATGGAACAAGGGATGGAATCTCCGATGCGAGGCAACATCTGTCAGCCCTAACAAATCATCCCCGCGCCTTTTAGAGATCGCAAACTGGGCACGAGCATGGGGTGACCGCCGATTATTTTCAACTACAAACTCGTCCGATCGGTCAAGCGAGCCTGAGTGTCTCTCCTCTCCTCGCGGCTGTCTCCTCTCGCGTGTGACCGGTGGGCACGCCGGCCATTAAATTCGCAAAGTGAGCGCCGCAATAAACGGGGATTCTTTTAATGGGAGTATAAGTGTCGAATCGAGGGCGCGAACGAGTTTTACAGGGACCATTCTGACACCGAGCGAGCCTGATTATAGAGAAATCGTGGTGGCAATGAATTCTGAAGAGGGCCACCTTGTTATTTGGATCTTTGATCCGTTGGGTTTTTTTAGTTACGATTGACGAATCGCCGTTTTATACGTCAATCTGATTCAGTCCAGTTTTATTAATAATTCTGTTTAACATCGATGGATCGATTGTAGTCTATGTTTACGATGTTGGAAATGGTACGATACATCAGGTGGATCGCCGAAGATCAGATTCCATTGAGCCTGCCCAGAAACGGAAGCATCCTGAGTAAACAGTACCTTCGGGTGTCCACGAGACAGCTTGGCTACACCAAACTTCCAAGTTTCAATTCTTTCACGATCTAGCAGAGCATGGTCGTAGTGTGGGAAAGAATTGTTTAACGAGCTTGTTCTCGGAAAGCGAGGAAAGTTTCACGGAAAAAAATTCTTTATTAACGTATATGATACGTATAGACAGAGGGGCACCGGGTCGAGCTCGTTCATAAAGGAAAATTGTAAATCAGAAATTTGTATCCGTTCATCCCTGGCCATAATACGTCCTATCCCGGCAAGATAACATCGATATAAAATATAAAAAGATAATATCTGGCCGAGATACCATCAGCCACGGCAGGATCATTCGAATTCCCAAAGTTCTATCCCGCTCGACGCCAGAACCTGTCGTCCCCTCGGTGGCAATAGATTCGAGCAGAAGGTCAACATAATCCCTGTACAAATCTGAAGGCTTGTCAAGGGGTTGTTTCTGGGCGAGCAAGCAGAAGATAACCCTATCCTGGTGGCCGGTAGCATTAATAAAAAAAAAAACAAGAAACAGAAAACGAGAAGAAGAAAGGAAGAAGAACCAGATTCGCGGGAAGAAGGGAAGCAGGGAAATATTAGTGAAAGGGGGGAGAGGAGAAAGGAGGAGAGAATTGAAGAGGACCATCGTCCAGGCGATGCTGATAAACAACGTCCATGCTATAAAGAGAACCTGATCCGGACAGCGGTCGTTCATTGTCCTGGCGCGGGCTGCACGATGTATTTGGACAGTCAGTTGTTAACGGCAATGAAATCCGCCATTGTGGCACCATTCGCCGGGGACAATTGCCCATTATGGCACCGACTACCTTCCGCGCTTCGTGTACCATAATTACATTACGCGACTTGCGCCACTGGCCCCTGTGTGTTAACCCATTGTTGCTGCGGATATGCGTACATGGGTGTGCCGTCAGTTTCGATCTGGTGTCTTCGTTGGCTTAATCGATAGGCCGCTATTGCATTTAGCGTTTTGTCAGAAGGCGGCGGAAACTCGAGGGGGACCGGTACAAGGATTGGGAAGACGTACTTTCGTCGATTCGCGTACGTTACGCTCTTAGATGAAATCATATCTATCGCGGGTCCTACGAAAAAGTTTTTGCATTCTTCCTTCTTTGTTCCGTTTAGGTAGAAGGGATTGCGATGTAGTATAGTCGGATACTGTTTTTTTTTTCTATTTTTTTTTTATGAGAATGTTTTATTTTCTTGCAGTCAAAGGTCGATTTATTATGGCTCCTAATAAAGTTCCATGAGTTTTTTACCACCTGACTTTTTGTCATCGCAGTCTAAAGTCAAACGTTCCGTTATGCTCCACGCTCTCCTCTATTGATTTTATGGAGAGCCATTTAGGAAAGAATTGGAATTTCTATTTTGGCAATAGGCAAGGAAATATTGCCTTCGGCCGTTGCAAGATTTGCCTTCGGTGAAAATTTTATTATTCCTCGGCGAATACCTGCAAATACCTGCAAGTTACTTATACTGCTTCAATTCTAATTTTATCACACCCGTCGTAAAATGTAAAATGGTACATATTATATACATAAAAGGTCAGATTTATTATTGCACATACTTTCCTTGTTACGAACGTACTAAATTAAATTTCCCTGCATTAAAACCATAAAATTTTTGGCAGGAACAGCATTCAACGCGTACCGCTGCGTGGTGTCAATTCTCAAGTTTCTCAAGTCTGTCGTTAAAAATAAATCTGACTAAACCCGCCATTAGGAACAAGTCGAAGAATAGTACAACGAGTGGGATCCAGTATTCTCCACGAAAGGCTTAAAACTTCTTGTTACTCGCGATTCCCTAAAGGCAAGAATGAACGAAAACCGACACTTTCACTTTGTGCCCCCGCAGAATGGGCAAAGGAAGCTTCATGGAAATGGATGGCCAGGGTGAAAAAGTTGAATAGCCTACGCCTATGTAGTTGCTGGTGCCAGTCTGTCTGGTCGAGACAGCCTCCCACTCTTCTCGAAAACGCTTTGCGTCCAAAGCGAAGGAAACGTAACGAAGGCCATCTTAAAAATTCCTGGCACCCTGTGGAGAACGACTCCACCCCCAACACGTCCCAGAGAGCCCTTTTATTCCCGCCATTTCCCACCGTTCCAACACCACGACCAGAACTATCAATGAACACCAAGCTTGTATTTCCTTGCCCTGTGCATACCGAAAGGATTGCTTCGATTAGCGTCCGGGAGATTCTAAGGGACTCCATACGACGATATTATCTTTTTGTTAAAACGATTGGTAGATTTTCCTTGATATTTCACTCTTGATTCGGTTACTTTGTACCATTGTGCTATTGTACAGTAAGAATAAAATAATTCGAATATAAAAACTCAATCTGATGCCGTTTATATACCATATGGACAGATTAAATTGATGCAACGTATGTAATAATAAGAGTGCAATTTTTAATAAGCGGGTGTAGTAATTATTTTTATTGTACGTTCACTCAATTTTCTGTCTGACATCATTTTCGTTGACACAAAATCTGCAGCATGGATTTCTCGTATCTTTTAACGAATTCCCAAGTCCGCGCGTATCCTTCGGTAGCCTGCCTAGCAAAGTAAGACGTTTCATTGAAGAACTGCAGGACACTGGACAGAAAGCGAAATACACGAACGGGGAAATCATGAAGGAAAGTCCTAAAGTTTCCCACAAACGGGGCGTCGTTTGTGTGAAACGCCGCTCATAACCGTACTTCCTTTGCCATTCGTAGGTTTTTCCTTTGTATCGCTTCGTGGACAATGGACCAACATTTTCACTATTCACAGCGCTGAATCGACCATTGTTCAACGTGGACAGGTCAACGTGCATCCGTAACGTCTTTCCTGTTGCAACTCGAAAACAACTAGACCCGGTCTCACGTCTCAATGAAAACGCACTGCACGAATTTCACATCTAAGCGCGATCTTGAAGTAATGAGAAACATATTGAAAATAGAACCGGCTCGTAAAGTGTCATTAAAATGATAAGAGTAATTAATATCTTAGAACACATCCAGGCAATATCAGTTTTATTTCTCTTCGACACTCGTCCCCATTTCGGCCATTAACAATTGCGCCAGCGTGGCCACAAAAGATATCTTCATCTATTTTCCTATCGCGCCACTATAACCCCCGGACAAACATTTGACCCAGACGCATATGTGTCCCCATAAAGTCAAGGGGGTAAGTGCACGCAGCGTACGTTCTTATTCACGGTGGCTCGGCGATTCGTGGCCGGCCAGTTTTCGAAGGGTCCACAAATTGTTGGTTAGGGCTGAAAGCCAATCGAGGGAGGAGAGAACGGGGTCTTTTGGCGAACCACGATAAGTGACATTAGTCTGTGATCGCTGGACCAACGAGTAACAGGCGGGAGTTCGTTTCACCCCCCTTCTATCCGTCATGTACAGATAGTAATGTTGACATTCTTGAAATATCGATCGTTTCTTGATTGAAAAATATTCCGGTGACAATGAAGAACATCGTGTTCGGCTATTCCCTAAAATTCACTTGGCAACAAAATTAAACGATCGAAAAGTTTTGGCCACGAAATTGTCGACTTTCAAACTGCTGTAACTTTGTGAGAAAAAAATCGTACAGTAGTCAATCTGGACTTATTTTTAAGCGTGAAGCCTCTACTCTAACGCTCCCGAATTGTATTTTACGAAGTTCGTTTTACATCAGAAAGCTAAATGGAAAGCTGAACGTGCTTTCTCCTCTGAACATTGTTCGAAATCAAAGGCCTCTACGGAGTTTACAAAATTTTTGCCGCCACTCAGATTGAAGTGACGTTAAAATAGAAGCATCGCCCTTTAAAATGAGACCAGGCAGACCCAAGTGCGATTATTTTTCATCAAGTTACAGCACCTCAGAAATCGACAATTCTCGGTGAACGTTTAGTAATCCTTTAATTCTGTTGGCAAGTGTGCGCTGTCTACCGATTGTTCGACCTGCTGTTACGCCTGGATAATCGCGTGCGAATAATTGCCCCCAAACACCACTAAATACGAGCATTTCATTGAAACCAAAAATATAGGGCTCACAGCGGTTCGCATTAAAGCCTCGATGGTTAAAGGGGGCAAGTGTATAATTGGACTCATTATTCCAGTTTTTGTCCACACTGTCTGCAAATGCCAACCATCAACAACCATCGCAGGGACAATGGCAAATAATTCTTTCCTTGTTCCCCAAGACATCCACGCCCCCTAATTCAATTAACGAGCACCAGCTACTACAAGCGCACAATCAACCTCTCACGAACCGACCACCAGTGTCACCGCCCATCTGTCATAAGCTTATGACCTGCGAAGCGATTATCGTTATCCAAACAGCGACGATTGAGCACGTTTTTCCCTTTCGTCGAGGCGCGAAAGTCAATTGTGCCCATAAAAGCCGTCCGGCGTTCCTCGCGCCGTCCAAGAACGACCATCGTGGAACCCCGAGGAACTAGCCGGGGGACACACGATGCCTGCCCCGAAGGGTCAAGGATTTTACACGGCAATTGCCGATAAACAATTCGTCCTCGTGGGAGGTACGACGACGGCCCGAGCCCATCGCAACGCCTTTCTCGAAAGCCAGCTTCGACAAACACCCTTCTGCCCGCGTTCCGTCCCTCTCTCATTCTCTGGGTTTCCTCCGCGCACGGTTTGCGTATGCTGCCAGCGGGGAGTCCCCCAAGGACGTCAGCTCCTGCTCGACGGCCAAGAAGGAACCGCAACGACCATACAGGAGACCCACCAGGCAACAAGGATACTATGAGTCCTCCTGTAGAATGCTTCTGACACCCTTTCTCTCGCCCTCCGTGGACGTACGCGTGTGCGCACGTACGTACGCGCGCAATATATAATTTTGAGAAATGATAAGTTACTCACGAGCAATCGGCGAAACGAGTTCGTGCGGCCAGACACTGTGCGCCGGTACTTGAGCGTGAAACTAGGCAGACTAGTGAGTAGATACTAGTTAGGCGGTGTGTTTTCGAGTGACACCGCGCCGGGGTAGAGGTTTATTAATCTTTGTTGAGCAGAGAACGAGATGTTCATTGTGCGGAAAAGATGAAGGATTGTGGGACCGCTGGTCAACAGTCTGGACCTTGTCCGTACAGTCTCGTTGTTGCATTACTGCTTCTCTATCAATCATTCCAGATTTCGAAGCAATAGGAACATGCCCGGAGGTTCGGTAATACAATGTGAATACGAAAAATGAATCGAGATGAGAAGCGAGCGAACGAAAGTTCAAGAGTGAGGAAATGAAACGTACGAGTCTTTATCTCGGCTTTGTAATCTTTTGTGCCGAGTATTGTATTAGATACTTCTATCGGTCGAAACCGGGGGCAGTTTTGAGGAGGAAGAATAATTTAAAATGAAACGGATCGTTCTTAGTCATTGTCGAGTCGCGGCGCGTTGAAACAGCAGCTATCGGTTTTCCCTCGATATGGACATCCGCTGTCCAGTGAAAACAATGAAACGAAAAGATTGGTTAATTGGTGTCCCTGAACGACTCGTTGCCGACTAACGTATAAAAAAATTGCTTAAAGAGTTATTACATCTGCGGATGAAGGAACGTCCACGTGGAAAGAGGACGCTAAACGTTGCTCCTCAAGGAAATCACGGATAAAAGGCCGCTTTGATGTGAAGCGGTGCTTCAGCTAGCTTCCTTTCAGGAATTCTACCGGCGAACCGTTCCACCAATTACTTCATAATGTCGCCCACCGGAAGAGGAAGAATTCCGGGGGAAAAAAGGCACGCGCACTTTGCGAGCTGGAAATACCTCAGGCCCTATTTTTCTGGATGCGTCTCGTATACGAAGAACGTGTCTAAGCCCTCTCCCTGCACAGTTGAGTTTAGAATACCGATCTTTTCCATTTGCTTATTCTGGATTGTTTTAATAACGAAACAGTCTAATACGTTTTCAAGTCAACGAATAATAAATCAGACACCATAACTGCTTTTGCATAGGGATTGCCGTTACCGATGGCGAGAGTTTCGTTTCGGTTACATCAGATCAAATTCTATTAGAGTCGAATATATCTATTAGTTTCACAGATATTGAGAAAAAGACTTCCGGTGCTGTGCATTGAAAGCTGCGTATATACAATATTTCATATACTTCTTTATATACAATAAAAAAAAAAATAGTACAAGTACGTCACCTACCTTTTCACACAGTCCGCATGATTATACATTTACATATATAAAATATTGCCTGACATGTACACGTGAAAAAAGACAATTTATACATATTAAAGTTTAAAATATCAATAAGACCGATAGCGAACCGAGTCTGAGCATCACTTTTGAATGCACTCGACGAGCATTCGAATATTTAAGAGAGCCATTCTCTTCATTTACTAACGCATTACGCCTCATTCTAGTCGTAGCTACTTTTAGTGTATTAATTTTGATGTTTATTTATCAAACGAGGAACTTGACACAGGGCGTATACACGCTTTATAAGATACTTTGGCATTCTGAATGAAAAACAGATAACAGCTGTGTAATAGCATTCAGTCGTTGTACATGCAATATCAATCGCATTTTTTCTACACGACACGTCGGTTAATCGAAACCTGCTCTTCGTACCGCGACAACCTGTACGATGACTGAGTGCATCAAGACGGACGACCAATACGATGGAAAATATACGTACCCGCTGTGTCAACTAATGCAATATGTAACGTATAATAAGGAACATTAATAACGAAGTGAACTGATTACTGCGAATATCGAGATTTGCTTTGAAAGCGACAACATTTCGAACAGTAGAGTGATTGGTTCTATTACAAAATAAGGAAAGAAATTCGAGAGGTTGTGGTCATGCAGATTTGTATTAATTAACAATGGAGTTCGTCTCTATTGCATGAGTAAATACAAGCATTAGGGGGAAAGGTCCCTGCCAATTTCCTTTTATTCTTAATCGAAAGATCTGATGAGCTTTTGCCGAGGGCCTCATTAAACTTACTGATATAAATTTTTGGCGTCTATGATTGTTACCAAATTACATATGTTGTAATCAAACAATCTGTAGTTTTAAATTTTCGTCGTTCTAATGAACAGTACATTAATTTCCATACTAGAAAGTAGTTGCCAATAGGGGATGCAAACAAAGATTATCATGAGCATAGTGCTTGTTTACAAGCGGACTGTACATATGTATTGTGGTCAAGTATGCTTTATAGCGTGCCAATTTTTTTTCATTCACACCAAAATACGAGAACTTACATTTACTATCATTACCGCCTGCACTCGACAATTTTCCTTGCGCAAACCTTTCTTCGCGTGCGAGCGTAATGTATCGAAAAAAACTCTGCGCAATTACAATAGGGTTGACGATTGCATGAGGTATATACTAACTGGTCCTCGAATAAATAAAAAAATTGGCAAGCTACGACTGGTATGAAGCGAACCTGGGCACAAAATGTATAGCTCGCTTTAAGAAGCAACCTCTTTACTCGTTAAACAACAGCTCCTATTCGCAAATTTCTTTATCGTACAAGAATTAATGCTATCTCTAATTTGTAATGCAAACTAATTTAATGTAAAAGCTCTATTATCAAAATAATTTAATTCAAATTTATAGTCATAGGCAACCAATATAAATATGTTTCCCTTATGTTTCCTAATAGCCGAATGAATAGCCTAATATCCTAATAAATGACGTACAATTAGAAGCATCAGCAACAAAATTTGCTGGTGGCTGAAAATATCGAGATTTTCTTTTAAAGGGACAACATTTCAAAGGGGCGATCAACCGGTTCTATGACAAAATAATAATTAAACGTTGTAAGAATATAAAAACGAAGAACTGAGCGACTGCATACAGGCTTTGACTCTATCGCATGATGAAATAAAACCACTAGGAAGAAGAGATTCCTACTAATTTCGTAATGAGTTTTTACAGAGTAGTAAATACTATCGAACTAAATTAACTGACATTCGTTTTAGGTGTCTATGATTGCTAGAGTAATTTGCATGATATTTTTTAATAAAATAAGTTGCAGATCTAAACTTCCGACGTACTAATGAACGCTTCATTAATTTCCATATTATAAAATAGTTGCCAATAGGGGACTGCAGGAAAAGATTGAAACATGCAGGAAAAGAGTGAAACATGCAGAAAAAGATTGAAACATGCAGAAGCATGAGCATAGTGCTTGTTTCCAAGCGCGGTATACATATGTATTTTGTTCAAGTACGCGTTTGAGCATGTAAATTTCTTTTTAATTCGCACGCAAATACCCAAACTTGCCATTATTATCATTACCATGTGCAATCGTCAGTTTCCTTTGCGCAAACCTTTCTTCACATGCGAGCGTAATGCTTCAAAAGCTTTGCGCAATTACAATAGGATTGACTGTTGCAAATCGTATATAATAATTAGCAGACCATGTATAAATAAAAAAGTTATCGCGTCTGTACGAAGCGAACCGGGGCACAAAATGTATAGCTCGTTTTAAAAAACAAACACTTTACTCGTTAAGCAGCAGCTCCTATTCGCAAATTTGTTTATCGTACAGCAATTAATGCATGGCTTCAATTCTTAGTGCAAATTAATTTAAAGTAAACCGTCTACTACGTAAACAATTTCATTTAGACAACTAACTATAGGCACCCAATATAATGAACTTCAGTGGGGTAGTATCTGCCATCCGACGAAAACTCATTACCCAGCTGATGTAAATAGTAGAAACCTCTCCTTGCAAATTCAGTACAAGAGTTACGAAACGATCCTAACGGGCCAGGAAAAAGATCGGCTTACTGAAAAATACATTGTAAAATATAATGATGGATGGAAATTGTAGAATGTAATTGAAAAATCTTTTCGACAACTATAGTGGTGTACAACATCCAGTTGAAACAATACAATATCTGATTATATAGATTCCAATAGGTATTTTGAGACAAAATTACAATCTTTGCATGACAACAACCGTTTCAATTTGGCAAAACCGTTTCCTAATAAACGGTATTAATATTAAGCGTCGCCAATTTCAATCGGAATTTACTAATTTTTAGCTATATTTTTTGGATGCTACTAATATGGCTTGCGTCATTTTTGAAACTGGGAACCTAAGTTATTAAAAAATTTCGTCTTATTTTTGCAAAGCTTTACATCAGTTGCATGCCATCCTGTCTATTTCAAATGGCGATCAAATGATTTTTTACAAATGAAACTCGTCTGCAGGAAATGATAATATTTTGACTCAGGAAAATTGAAATCACGTATGATTAATTTTTTCCGCCAAACTGCATTATTATACGACACGATGCGACGCAGGAAAGGAAATTATTGTTTGAGCAATCTATTTACAAGCTCTGGTAATGACGCACGAAGAGAAAGACTCTTTCCGCGGATAGTTCGCAGTCTACCTCTTATCTGCCCGCGTGCTTCTTTTTTATTTGACTCTGGGTAATTGACCCTTTGAGGACTTTGAAACTTTGACAATTTTAATAATGTTAAAAGACAGTGGCCTCCGTGATTGGTATACCTGTTGGCGGATGCAATCGACAGTGCGCATATATTCCATTGCTGCTCAGTTCGGTACGCGTGCACATCACAAGGTACCCGGTATATTACGTTATATTGCGAGGCGAGAGTACACAGATCGAATGAAAATTAAACGAGGACGCGAAGAATGTAATTTTTAACGAAACTGTGCCTTTTAATCCCGATTGCGAGAAATAAATTGCAGATCATATATATAATTCGAAAATTGTACTAACTAAATATTCATGTTAATTATGTTTATTAATAAAAATGAATCAAAAACGCGCTTGCAGATTGTTTCGAACGTTAATAGTCAATTCAACTGATTTGGCATGTCCATTAATTATTCCGCGTATCGAACTTGTTCTTTCGGACGAAATTCTTTTGTGTGTGCGATAGTATCGTGAAAATATTCCGGCGCTGGATGCGCGTACGAAATAAAAAAAGCGTGTTCAGATAGGTTAGGACTCACCGCTTGCTGTCAAGAACGCCTTTCCATAAACACCAAGAACACGCCTGATCAAGTTGGTGGTTCGATTGTACACCATGTAATCCATGTAATCCATGCAATTCATGTAGCTTTTCCGTTGAACATTTTCCATGGCACTTTGAACTGTAAGCAGAAACACAGTTACTCGCGATGCGACCGAAATAGTGAGCGTCGAACATGAAACGACACTCACTAGCCAGTAGCACACATGGATTATTTCAAACAGCTAATTTTTCTCGATAATCGCCCATAAAGACAAATGGCTATTACGTGTATCATGGCGTCCGGTCTGTATTTTATAGAAAACGGAAAACCCGATCTACTTTCCGTCGTGTACCGTTTCGCATCTACCATTTACCCTTGCGAACACACGAAAACCGTCTCGACAATATTGAATTGGAACCCGAAGTATTTAAATATGATCAGATCGCGATAAATGGTCATTAAAATCATTACCTTTCTTTCCTCGTTAGAACAACTTCGATCACCGGCACTTGTCGCGACACTTCTACTTCTTCATCGGCGCCCCTTCTCCTTAATTATATAAAGTAGTCGCTGATTGGTCCTCCTACCAACAATGTCACCAATCAAAGATGTTCTTCTATTAACACTATGTTTAATCTTCGAATAATACATTTTTATTGCCAATGGTATGTTTAATACGTCTACTTTAACATGTATTAACTTTGTTACACATATATTATTTATTTTATGACGGAACTATTTTATTCCTAGATTCTTTTTTGCGCGGACTAGACTAATGACTAGACTAATGACGTACAACGTCCGGTAACAGAAGTAAACGATGGTTCGCAAATCATACTTCGACGATTGCGTTTCATTGAGCTTTCCCCATAATGCACGAGAATGATCAAAAAATGTTTACGAAGTTTGGCAGCATTGTAAATCGGGTAGGTAGATCGTACTCGTAATCGGTATTACGTATTATAACAAAATTTCACTCGTCAATCGACACTGGCGCCTACCGCAGCGCAGACGGTTGTGTTAGTACATGTAGGTATCTAGCTACGCTGCTTTCAATGTATAGCGCAGAAAGTCTTTTTATCACTGTCTCAGAATGTAATAAATACGCGAAGATAAAATTTTGGATCTGACCAAAGCGAATTTTCGGGCATCGATATTGGTCACTCGTAACCAAAAAAAATTTTCGTCATCCGTAATACTTATTCGCAACCAAAAAAAATGTTTTCCTTCAGTAATGATCATTCGTAGCCAAAGAAATTTTGTCGTTATTTGATCATTAACCCTTTTATTGCCGGAAGCCGATATATCGGCCCTTGATGCACTGACGAGAAGTGCCAGGGCCGAGAACTCTATCTCAAAATAAATTTATAATACGTTATAAATGGTCTAATCTCATTACGAGAGAATTAAAAAACATAGTTTTTCGTTTTAACTCTTTGTGGACAACGACTTTTTCCTATCGCTTGGAGCTAACGAAATCTAACATAAACCCCGATGGTCGCCGCTCAGGCGACATCCGACTTGCGGCTTGAATCGCCGTGGCGTTGGAGCTTTATCGGAACATGTAGACAGCGTTTTATAAACAACTGTTTGAAGATTCTTACAAAATAAGATCGTATTGCCGCAGCGAGACGTAGGATCAGTTAGTTTTTCTTCGACCGTTGACGTGAGTAGTGTATTTCGTTTTGCCCCAGTGACAGTCTGAAAGCGTCATTTTTGTTATCGCCGTTGTTTTCCGCTTGTGTCAAACATTTTTGTTTTTGACAAACCAACAATTATCAAGACAGGATTTCTAAAATTTGTTTCAGCAATGTTATATGTTAATGGTTACAACCAACAAAATTTTAGTCCTTTACAATCATTGTTCGTAACCAGAAAAGTTAAAAATCAAAAATTGTTAGTCACAGCATTTTTTCAAAAATTTCTTGAAGGTTGTACGATAAGTGCCTGCCATTAGAATCAAAATCAACTTACTGTCAATTACATTTACCGACAATTTTTTAAAGTAACTGTTACTTTTTATCTCTCAATTATTATTAATAATTCGTTTACAGTGGACAATTTCTCCCGCCTGTACCAGAACATTGAAGCCTAAGCAAATTAATAATTATTAATAGCAATGGGCGTCTTCGAGGTAGATTGCATTTTCGATCGAATAGTTCCAAGATTGAACGATCGATTCTATGTTTTCCTTTACTCTTTTGTATCGAAGGTTCGACAACCAGGAAAATTTCAAAGTGCCCGCCTCGACATCGAATCCTATTACCCTACCAAGATTCCAGCTACCCTGATCCGACGTAAGCGCGAATCAGTCGCATTTTATCCGGAGCTCCTTTATTTCTATTAAGTCGTCCATTGTGATCGTCGCTTTTATCGAATAAATGCTATTGAATCGTAATCTTGGTAGCGGACGATCCTGGACGGAACTAGAAGGAGGATCGTTCCTAAGCCTCGTTTGGAACCTGTCGGGCAAACAATGCGATCTACGCACAAATCGATCGCCACGGATGAAAGATACATCGATCCTCGGCCGATCTGTCCTTCTCCATTCTCTCAATAGCCCTGCTAGCGCAGCTCAAAGGTCGAAAATAAAAGACTGTCGCGGAACACCTTGAAAAGGAACGCCGCCACATAAATGTATTATATATTTATGCCACGTCCCTGTGGATACCTGGCATTGTGCCTTCGCCCTTGCCTCTGTTCCTCCGTCTCATCTGTCTCTCTTACATCTTTCTTGAACGGTCCCCGCCATTCCTGACACCCTGTCGCCCCTTTTGTTTCGTGGATGATTTCACTCGTGTGGGACACCTTCGTGAGATAAGCCAGACAATGGCTGGTTTTTCGTCTAAGGAAGACAGTATCGCGATCTCATCTTGTCTGATCGAAGAGGTCAGAAAGAAATCCCCAGGTCCGGCCTGCTCTAGTCTCTTATTTTTGGGATTATTCTAGCCCACAGCGGCGATACCGTTGACGCGACGATCCAACGTTTCACGCCTATTTTCATGCCGATCGGGAATTTAATATATTATCCTGACTCTTCATGGCCACGGCTTTATATCGAATTGGTGGGGAACATAGAATTTATAAATACATTTAATTCTTGTTAACTGCGGTTGGTCGGCTTCTTCGGAAAGAAAAATTGTTCGATAAAACTATAGCATTACAATAAATTACACTGCGCGCACTGGGCTAATACGTATAGTATTATATATTATTTCGAAATTATTGTGGAATATATATTATTCCTTTCAAATTATCATGCAAATTATTATGTAAAAAAAAATCTTCCTCGTCCCCCAACCTCTAACAACTGTTTCTCGAATTGGAAACGAATCTCGATACATCCTACGGCGCACACCTGTTCATCTCCGAAACGGAAGCATCTTCGCGATCCACAAAAAAGAAACGCCTGGCTGGAATTCGTTATTAGCAAAATCCTCGCGACCGTTAATCCGCTCGGGCATCCTACGCTCGCTCTACAACGTTTTCACGCTCGAGCCGTCGCGCGAGTGCAAGAGGGCGAACGATCCGGTGGAAAAGGCTTTCGTGGCGCGCGTGAAGAGGATACATCCTCGATGTAGCAATCTGTATATGAATACGGCGACTTTTTTTGCGGCCGATACATGATACTTTCTTGGATCGAAGGGGAGACTTCGGAAAAAAGACAGAGATCGGGGCCAGTGGACCATGGATCCCACGAGGAGCCCGCTGGAAGGAAACCGAAGGAGACCCGCTTGCAACGCGTATACCTTCCTTTCAAACTGATTGGAATGGAAGAGAACGCGACCGAGGGGTTGCCTGGCTCGTTACCAGACTCGAGGAAGGGGTTGGATACCCTTCCTACGATCAGGACCAGATAACGTGTAACGCGGCCCCCGATACATTGTACCCGTTTAAAATCTGCCGGCTACCTACGGCGCTACCATCGCGGCCCTTGGTCCTCCGTTTAAGGGATAAAGTAATCCGTGAATGAAACATAAATTTCTTAAGACATTAACGCGTGCAGCGTATAATGTTTTTATAAGGCAGTGTACAGCACGCGAGATGGACGAACTTTTCTCACCGAGCTCGATACTCGGCGGATATCGAAGGGTCACGGAGGTTATATCTTGCCGGAGTTGTCCACGGTTCGGGGTTGCAACGTAATTTCATCTCTTTCAATGAGACATTGTTACTTTTTATTGAAAAGGACGACGCGGATCTGCCTATGCGGCGCTGGAGAATATTTCAAGTGCCTGGCGAGATCGTAGAAGAGGGTCAGAACCAAGCAAGTGACCTCGAAGATCCATTTCAATCCCCGCCGAGGGCAGCGAGAGAGAAATAAAAAAAGAGGCAGCAGAAAGGAGACCGAGGAACGAAAGATCAGGCTAGATAGCAGATTTTAATTACAAATCCCGCTACAAAGAGACCACATTTTTTGCCGGACTCTCGTAGAAAAGCGAGACTCCGTTGCAAGAAAGGTTCGCAAGAGTATCGCGGCTATCGAAGCGTGGTTCCTCGTAGGCCAAGCGAGAAGCCAGATGGCGGTCTCTTCAGAGATCACTTTAGTCTCCGTTCACGCGTGCCCTCGCCGCATTTCGAGTCCTCTGTTCCTTTTTTTCTTCTCCTTCTTCTTCTTCATCCCTCGATCCGGAGAAAGAAACTGGTCCGGCGGTGGATGAGAAAAGGTAACTTTCCGCTCTCACCCTTCCACGTTATGTTTCCAAAACATCTAATATCTCGCGCCCGAGCGACTCGCCTGAATACGAAAGATACCTTCCACTCCTCTCTCGTCTGCCCGTGGTGCGTATAATCGGCGCATCCCCCGTGCAACGATTCTGTTTTCTTCTCCTTTTCATCCGCCTTCCTTTCTACCGTCTCGCCGGGGATTACGTTCGTGTTCCGGCGGATGTGCGTGCAGAAGACGGGGCCCATCCGTGAGGTCGATTGGCAGGCGTGAAGAATTCTTCACAATGCTACCCGAAAAATACTGTCGATCGGCTCGCGTCCATAATGGGCGACAAACGAGATCCTGCTGAATCAGCCATTAAGCCGCGGCGAATGCGCGGGGCCGATTTTTACTGCGCCGTTTATGGCCACGGTCGGGAATTTTTTGAAACCTATATATATGTACATATATATGTATATATGTACGCCGCACTGACCAAATGAAGATGAAAATAGAGTTCCCTTCGACCCTCTGCTTTAAGAATTGGACTCCCCTTCCTCCCCGCCTCGTTATTCGCCGAGCTCGCTGCCCGGATAAAGATCTTCGGCTTAAGGGTGTGCTCGAGGGATGCGAATTGATATTGGGAATCGCTTTCGCGCTGGGTGATTGGAAGTGGCTGGTTTTATTATTGTTGTGATTAAAACGGGATACAGCGGTTCGATTGCGAGAAGGAAAGGATAAGATTGGTTATTGCTTGTTTGTAACGGAGGGAGAGATTGCTCAAGCAATCCGATGCGCTGGTTAATCCAGCGGAACTTTTACGGTATTTATTATATCATCGGTGTACTCAATATTTTCTGTACTCTTTGTTTTCACGCTAAACCATGCACGAAGGGAAGAGTTGATAGATTTACAATACCGCACACGCAAATAAGATAATTTCATCGCAGTTCGTCTATAAATGCCACTCGCACGAAGAAGCTAAATTAATCTCGAACCATATATCCCCAATAAATAATTATCTTCCAATCGATTAGCCAACGACGAATAAGAATGCCACGTCGTCCGACAGTTCGAACGTCGATCGCTCGTACCAGCCTCCCCCCTCGGAATTGTCTGAAAACTGAAGCCAACGGGTCACGATGTCTCGAAAAGTCTCGTCGCATCGCAGATCCACTTAGCTCCTCTCCTAATCCCACATTCCACTTGTTCGCCCACCATGCTCTCTGGTACGATTCGATGGCTACCGTTCTGCTTTCGTTACACCCTCGTCCCTCTTCCTTCCGCGTGCATCCTTCGCGCGAAACACGACAGAGAGGTGAAACGCGCGAGGTGGAGCGGCGGGGCGTAAAACACACTCGCGTTCCAACATCCTCCGGTGAACAGGGCTGCGCATTCCGATGTCCGAAGTAATATGCAGTTAGACGGGTTCCCGGGCCGCCTTTTCTATTTTTACACCGGCAACGCAGACAGCAAACGAGGTAGGTGTCTGCTCGTTCTCCGTCTCCGTTCGATAGGTGTTCACCGACACGAGAACGCCCCGACACGGCCCGGCCAGGTTTCGAGGCAGACAGCCTGGTGCCTCTGTTCCCCTGCTGGGCCACGGGCACGGAGGGCTGATCGCGGCCCTTCTAACCCCTTGCTCCCAGCAGGCTCTTACGGTGAATCGTGGATACGTGCGCGCGCGGAGTCGAGTTGATATCGAGATTGTTTAACCACGTGGAAAACTCAATTTGGGAAATCCTCGATGAATCTCTGAGATAAGATAGAAGCTGGGCGGGGATTTGTTACCTTATTCTTTTGATTAATCCAATGGTAGGGGGTTCGGTTGGGTTACGGTGTATATAGTGCGTGGACTTTTGATCCGTAGGATAAGTGGCAGAATTATCGAATAATAGGTGAGGATTTTTGATGCCAAGTTATTGCGGGGATTTTATTTTCTAGCAGGAATGGGAATTGTTACGGGGTGGCTTGGTTATTTCGTATCCGTCTGGCAGTAAATTTTTATTACCAATTAGGGGAGCTACGGTTGAATCGAGGTAACTGAGAATCGCGAATCTTTTTTTACCGACACAACAGATACGCTGAAATACTGGAATTGTATAACAGCCTGTTCACCGCGCGTGCAATTAGACATTCCTAATTGGCTACTTTAATCATTGCTGAGACACCCTGTATCGCGAAGCAACACGTCCGTATTTGCGACCATGCAAAGCCCGAAGCGCACGATTCCGACAGTTTGACAGACGAATCGAGTCGGGCTACCGGTCACTCTGTTGTCGCTGGTTCCACTTCACGCCATTGTAATAACAATGTCCCACCTTCGACGTCCAAGGAGGGTGAAAGAAAACCATAAAACGAGACTCGATGTCCTGCACCGGACTACGTAAACACTCGTTCCGCGGGCGAAGTATCACGGACCGAGGTATTCAGTGAAGAATGTAACGAGCAGGATCATCGAGATGATCGAACGATCGGATCTCACGAGCGTTCGAAGAAGCCAATGATTCGGTAGAAAAATATTTTCTGTCCCCGCGTTTCTGTGAGCGCCTTGTGCAACGAGGAAACACCGCGTGCAGAAATACCAGTTGACGTGGTAAAAAAAGGTGAACATGCGCTTTTGAAGCACCGAGAGTGACGTAAATGTTGTGAAACAGGGTGTCCTTAACACGGCGCGATTCAATTCATTCGTTGCGGACAAATAATATATTGATGTTAGCATTGAAAAATATAAATAGTACGATATGTTGTTATTATTAACATTACGCAGACGGCAATGAATCGGTTAACGTTTAATCGTAGTGAAATTTAAATGCCCCGCGGAGGCCGCGTGAGAAGAATGAAACGATCGAACCTGCCGGCAATCAGAGGCAGAGCGACACAATGTTTCTAAAAATGAATTCGTTCGGTATTGTAATAATAACCCTCCGGCCGAGGGTATATAAAAGAGAACACCGGAGCACGAAACCCGCGCGACACAATGCCTTTCAAACAGATGTGTCCACGGTTTAATTATCGAGTCCGGCGGTGGTATCTTGAAGTATTCCCCCAGGAGCAAAGGTCAGGGAATCGTTTGGCCTCTCCTCTCCACGTAAAGGATCATAGACAATGATAACCATACCCGATGGCCGGCTATAACGTGCATCCGTATAATAATACGTTAACCGTTAAGCTGACTGTCCTCTCAATTCCGGGGTCTGTGTGGTCCGCCATTGAGTCTTAACTCTTTGATGCATCGTGCACGCATATTCATTCGGTCTCGCTTCACACAATGCCCATAGTGTCCATACACGGCATTGTGTGACCCGTGCGCCGAGCGTTAAACTCTCTGATGCACACATCTGTGCGTGTATATGTAGAAGAAAGCACCCATACGCGTTTGCAAAGGCAAAGAGAAATAAAGACAGAGGGATTCGTAAGGGTCTCCGAGGCTATAGAAAGCTTGGAATAATTCATTTTGATTGACTCGGGCTTGTCCCGCGGCACTGGAGTTTGTTCAGTTTTCTAGAAAGTATATCTTCTGCGGACTGGTGCGTCAAAGTAAGCCCGACGCTTAGTTGATGGTATGCCATTTTAATGCGTATACGACAGTTTCATGCTCGTTTCCCTTACGAAGTATGTGCATATTTCTAATCGTGATCGTCGAACGGCCAACCAAAAGGTTCCCGAGTAATAATTTGTTCAATCACTTCCTACTCTCGGTGGAAACGAAACGTGGAGATCTGACGGGCGCATAAAGCGTCGCATAGATTCGGTTAGCTCGGTCTGAATCGTTTTTACAGGCCTTTAAAAATTATGTTCGTTTATAGGATTATCAATGAATCAATCGAATTGATTCGCTTACACGAATTAGATACGATATCCAGAGATATTTATAACATATATTTCTGTTCGATTGAATAAAAACCACGTTGATTTATGTAAGAATGCGTATGTAGCGAGAGGATTATCCGCTTTCCCAACGCGACACTAATTTATTTCTACTTTACTTCACCCCATATTATATGACACACTATGTTACATTTATTTCACCGCCGTCGACGTGGAACAGAGATGTCAAATAAACGACAATCAATGAAAATATCGTCCGTAAATCAACGCGCACCGAATATCCCCGCATTTCCCTTTTCTCTTTCGATCATTGGCAGAGAATCGTGAACGACCCCCTCGGCCAAAGGAATCGTAACAATTTCCGGGCTCGCAATTTCGCCGCGGCTGAAAGGCGTTCTGTGGCACGTAATAGGCGTCCCTATCGGTAATGAGATCCCAGGCAAACCAGGTTGTCGACACGTATTATTCCATTCCGTGGGCCACGGAACGTGAATTAACGAGGCGTCGTTCTCGCGCCGCTGCCAGCATTTTCTTCGTCGACGATGAAAAATGGCAGGGCGTCTTCGACCGTGGGCGTCGCCGTTGCACCGGCGAAGGACCACCGGACACGATTTTCCGGATATTAACGATGCGAGGTTCCGGTTCCATCTAGGGAACCGTCGCTTCTACAAAGCGCCCCCTCCCTCCCTCCTCCTCGTGGAGCAAGCTGCTCCCAATTTTCTGCAACTTAGCCGGATAATGCTTGGTTTCGTTTAGTCACTTCCCGCCGTTGTTCCCGTATCGTGTGCCTGAAAATTGTTCTTCGCGCAACGATTCCCTTTTTTGCTGTATTTAGGAAAGGTTCATTAAAAGGAAGAATGGAGCGATCGCGGAGCGGCGGCGGTAACAGTTGTGAAATGTTTATCGATAGACTGTTTTTCTAATCCCTTTTGTCCCGTTGTACGTGCGTGAGATGGCATATGGTTGTTCGCTGAGTTATTGAATTTTTCGTTCCACTTTGGGAGAACCGAAAAATAAAGGCAGTTGGGAGCAAAAAATTTCGTCGAAAATTATTTTTATTTCTCTTTGCAAGTAAACATATCCCATCGTATCTTATACCTTCAGTTTTATAGTAAAATTTAGCCCTCTTTTTAAAATTCTTCCGTCTCATTATCACCTCTGAAAATATGTCTTCATAACCTGTCTTTATTGTCTGTTTCCCATTCTGGTGAGAATTGATTTGTTAGGCGGGCTGTAAAATCTGTCTTTATCATGAAAGGCATCTAGCAGATAGGATCGCATTAGACCCTTATCTTCTTCGTTAGCTGAAAGCATTTTACGACATGTTTTCAGCATTTTACGAGCGATTCAATATTCGAAATTAGTCGCTTCCGTCGATTCAGGGAAACTATAAAAACCTCCAACTATTAAGGCATGTTTAACCACGTTAGTCAAATTATCGATCCCGGCGCAGAACCGTTTTACTCCCCGTTCCTTGCATTCTTTCTCGAACAACCTCATAAAATTCTTTGCTTAAAGGATGCAACCTCTTCCATCAGCCTAGGAATTCCCTCGCACAAATTGCAACGATACAAAGCCAAAACGTTCTTAGAAATGATAAAAGTCGCCGACAATTATGTGACGGAACGTATACAATTTTATTATACAATTTTCACAAGATTATCTAAAACACGCAGGTGTAAGATACATTTTCCTTCGTTTTGAACGAACGATTCCCTCTTGCAACGCGAAAATACCGAAGCCCAAGAAACGCATCAGCGGCGAGAAACCGTGGCCGAAAATAATCCTCGACAACGGAGCATTTGCATTAAAATAATTTCAACCCGACCCGTCACGAATTTTCACGGTTCACCGCCGCGATCCACTGCCGATCTACCCCAACAAAATATAACGCGACCCTTACCGGCCACATTACAATACCACCTCCACGTTGCACATTCGGTTGGCCAATACCACGCCAGCGCCTGTATCCATGTCGAAAATCGTTCGGGAGCACTTGGTCCTGAATAGCAGTTACTCGGAAACAGTATCCGTCGGAGAACGATTACGAAGGGGTTGCGCGAACCTCCCTTCCGAGCGAATAAGTTTTCTGTATACCCTAGCACGAGGTGGATCTTAATCCGGGCGAAAGGCGAACGCGAAAAGGAAACGAACTTCTCCAGATAGGATGGCAGAAGGGAGGAGAAACGGAGAAACCGGACACGGGGATGTGTTTCGGACAACAAGCACACGGTTTGGCGCGTTCCCAAAGCCAGCACCGCGTCCCTTCGCGATTTCGCCCCGATTCTAATGCAAATCGGGGTCAGTTATGGCGATACCCCCGAGTCCCCATTGAAATAACATTAATCTAGTGTGGCAGCGAACGCGCCGCACGGTTGCCACGTTCGATTATGCCGGGCCTGCTGCTATTCCTTCTCTCCGTTGCCTCCGGACGAGAGTCTCCGTCACTGGATCGAACCCCTCTCTATATATATATTTTTTTTCCTCCCTTTTCCTCTCTTTCGACGTCATTGTCACTTGCGTGCGCGCCCCTCGCATACATTATCTCTGCCCTCTCGCGGAAAAACGAGCGGTCGTTGGACACGGCTCGAAGATAGAGGAGGGTTGTGCAGTTCTGCTTCTCCTTGGATCGTTGCGGAGCGGAGCGAGTTCTTGATGAGTCGTTTGAGTAGCTGTCTGATGAGGATGACCCTTTGTGATTCTGCGCGGTCCAGTATATATGTATAGGGGATCGTTGGCAGGTTCGAGTTATTATGAAGTTATGTTGGATACGCGGTCGAAGATGGTCTTGTATATAAAATAGCGCGGAGGGTTACCCCTCTGACGCGGCAATGCGCACTGGTACATCTGGGCAAGTAACTACACTATTCTGAGTACGCACGGTACATGATAATCGATGGATGTTAATAAAACACTGTTTAATGTTCTCTAACGCGTGACTCGGCAATGCGTCCGACTTCTTCGACGCGTCTCGCGGTCGTCGCACGGGTCCAAGATTATCTTCCAAAGAAGTGCAAAGAAATGCTAAATGAATTACACACCCGAAGAACTTTCCTCCGTCAAGAATTGACGCTTCTCTAAGACCAATCGGTGATGTTCATCGAGCGGCGCAAATGTTAAGGCCGGCACAGCACGGAACCCCGTGCACGATATACTTTCACTTCCCTCCGCCATAATTTTTCCCATTTGAAACACTCGAAGATGCCCCCTGCGTTCGCGGGACGCCTTCCCTTATCAGACGCACGCCTGGGCTCACGTCGAAACACTAACGCGGCAAAAACGGCTAAGTGGAATTTATTGCGGTCCCGACAGGTCGCGGCACTGCCAGTGTTATGCCCGGCCACGCGGGACACGTGTACACGGCAGGTATGCGTTTACGCACCTTCCATACGGACGCACGTGGGCGTCGGTCGCGGCATCGTGTTCCCGTGTGATTTACACGGTTTCCGTCGTAACTCTTGGCGGACCATAAAACCGAATTAATCGTTCGGAAACGGCCCGCGGCTGCGAGGCCTCCCGCGAATAAAATCGACCCGGGCACCGGCCGCCGGTCTCTTCCCCTCGGTATCGTTTGTTCGCGGTTCGCCCTCCTCCGTGCGTTCGATCTCCTTTTTCCACGGCGTCTACGGGGCACCTTCCACGGCGTGGCGGCCACGCGGGAATATTTATGCGGGCCCCGTTCACCTTTCCCTCCGCGGCGTCTCTCATTTTCTGCCTTTTCTCGCGGTGAATAGCGCGAACGGTTCATTTCTCCGGCTTCGCTCGCATTTTTTTCTTTCTACCCGTCTCCTTCGCCGTGGTTGGCTCGAAATACCCGGGGCCGCATACAGAGAAAAGAATACATTATCGCGCGTGTCGCGCTTTAACGTCCGACCAGGATTCATTCTGCCAGGCCTTTTCGGCGGGGTTAACGAAGCGAGGACGAGGTTTCTCGCGATTCCAACAGAGTTCCAACCGATTTTTCGTTTCTTTTTTTTCTTCGCCCTCCTTCGCGAGGAAAGGACGAAGGGGTTAGTGAAATATATCGGGCGGAAAGGGGTTCGAAGAATTTTCACACGGATCGGGAAAGAAAGGGGTAACAATTTTTACGTGAGAGCACCTGCTGATTTTCAGCCGAGTGACCGTTGTCAGGAGGGGGGTTCTTGGGATTTCTGCGTGGAAAAAAGGGGTCCCGTGCGAGGATAGCGAGAATCGCGAGGGGTGGTTACGCGTCGAACCCTTTTCCCTTCGCGGGAGACGGCGCAAACGGTCCATTTTTGCCTGCGATTCGTTTTGGAGGGAAATCGAAGGAAATGGCAGTGTTGCCCGACAGATGCAACGGAGATTATTGTCGGAACGCGGCTAACGGATATCGAACTTTTTTAGAAAGGACGCCGAAGATGGAAGCGCGTAGCTGATGTGCATTTGATCTGCGTCACTGGTGTGTGTACGGTTGAATTTGCTAACGGCTATGGATTTCGAAGTTGTAGAAACTCCTGATTGTAAGGAGCGCTTGGAAGTTGAATGACTGTTCTTCATTCGACTTCTTTCAAAGCTGAAGAATGTTTTTTATTGACGGGCACATAGGTTTTCGTGTTCCTTGTTATACGATTGTATTACAATCATCGATAATAGCGTCGTTTGTGCAAAAGGGATAGGAATAAGTTTGCCAGATTCGTCGCAAGCAAGGATCGCGAAATTCTCTGCGACACTGTCCACGTGTTTCAACTCGAATCTTTACCGATCACCTCCAACATCTTTGCGCCGCTCTCCCCCCCTCTCTCTCTCTCTCTCTCGGCCACCTTAGAGTGGCGATAAATCCGCGGACGGGTTGGAAATTGAAAGTGAAATAGTTTAATGGCTCGCGATTCATAGGGCCCCGAGAAGGCGACGCTCCTCTATCGGGTGTACCGAATGAAAATCGAGCGCGTCGACGTGCAGGCTCGTAAAGCATGCGCGGGGCCCCATTGAAAACAGTCGAGCCGTGATATTTCAGGGCCCGCGACGGTGTCTCGCGCGTGCACGTCCCCCGTGCGATTCGTATTATGCAAAACGGTCGCGGAACGTATCGTGCGTTGCGAATCGTTCGTCTCTGCACTCGTGCTCGGCTGTTTATCCGTTTGCTCGCATGGAACGCATATATTCTCGGTCTAATTGCCGTGGCGCTGGGACCGCGGGCTCACCTTTCTCCTCGGCCGCCTGGTTCACGGGGAAAACGTATCGCAGGTAGGGATTGCTTGGCGGATTTTGTGGTACACGTGTGCGAAAGGTGCGTGCACACGTGTGCTCGCAGGTAGGGAAAAAGTGGGTTACGTGTAACTTTTAACAGAAATGAGATCGCACGAGGGAAAGGTGTTCGAACGGGCGTCAGAGTACGCGGTGAATTAGTGAGGATACTAGAAGCGATCTGGTTCGCGTAAATAGTTAGGCTCGTGGCGTGTGTGTACCTGTTAGATATTCACAAACACCTGGATTCTTGAGGAATTTTCTTTACGTACGATGAATCGGAGAAGTGTTCGAGGCGCACGGTTACCGCTGTGTTGCATTGATTCGACGTTCGGCCAGTCAGAAAGGTATCGATTGTGCGACGTAGAAAATTCATGGGCGGAAATATTTATCGACAAGAGGTTCCAACGATACTGCCCGCGAAATCATGCAAGAGGAACGCTGAGAAATAAAAGAAGTTATCTCGTCCGTGAGCTCGCGAGGGAATAATGGAAGGGTAGCCTTGGATTGCGCGGCGCACTACTCGGCCCTTTGATAAGGAGCACAATCGAGGATTCCATTAGAAGGTATTGGGTACATGGGAAAAAAGATAGAGGCAGGGAACAGAGGTTGGCGTGGAGAGGGGAAGGATAGAGAGAGGGAGAGAGCGGGTATCGGTGAATTCGGACACGGGCTATCCATTACGAATCCGCCGGCAGAATTCGGTCCTATCAATCTTTGCAAACGCCAGGCTCGCCCTTGCTGTTCCTCTCTCTTTCCATTTCCTTCGACCACACCCTCTGACCATCCCCTCCGCTCACTCCATTTCTCTCTTTTCGCAGCACCTACGGCTATCTACGTATAGACATTGGGTATTCGTCGTGTGTTCGATGTCCGAAGGCACGAATCAGCCCGTTAATGCATACCATCGACGGCCAAGCGGCAGGGCAAAATTAATAGTCACCCGCGTCCACCTTCTTTCTCACGTTTTTTCAATTGCGCCCCATGATTTCCAGGTGCCAGGCATTGGAAAAGTAACGTCCGCGGTTGAAATGGACCGATGAGTTATATTCCGGAGGCGGCTGACGGTTTTCTTTGGAAATCGGACGCTCTGGGGTGGGGGAATAGTCACTTTGCATCGGTGCTGATTCGAGGGGGTGATAAGGGCTGACGGTGGTGTCGATGACGCCGTGCTGTCAGGTTAGACGGGGGCGCGTTCGAAAAAGGTTGTTCATGGAGTTGTTCGATTCGAGCGTGAAAGTTGAATTTTTCATCGACGTGGGTAGGAGTAGATTGTTAAGCGGTGCCTTTTAATATTTTTCAATCAAGTTTTCGATGCTGGACGTTTCGCAAATTATCTTCGTCACGGTGTCCGATGTTATTATTTTCGAACCAGGCAAACATTCTGTTGATACATTTTTATTTCGGTGCAGTAATAGGAAGGTGGGTAGTGTAGTGTGCTTGCAGCAATTATTAAACAAATTTTGTTCTGGGTACAGGGGTGAAAAGTAATAGTCATTTTGATGCATTCGTCATCGTTTCCGTATTTTCCACAAACTGGATAGTGCAGACATCACCAAACGAATTCAATGGGAAAATACCACGTGAGCGGAGATTCCGTGAAAATTGAGGAAAATTGAGATGAGAACGCAATATACCAAAATAGTTCGTCCACTTAGCATTCAATTTGTCAGACGGATTGGCAAAATCGTTGGCGGATCGAATTGCTTTAATTCCAAACTAATTTATTACACCTCGTGCATAGAATTTAACGAGTCATCCGAACTCTCGTCACAGTAAGTTCTACTAACCCATGATTTTTCAATCCCGAGAAATCACACATCACGCTCTCTATTCATTCCCCAAATATTCCAATTAAATATCTACAGCAGTGACCTTTCAAATACGAACCAATGCCGACAAAGAAATCCTCGTTTAATACTACTCAATCCGTCGAAAACGCACATTTCCATCGCGCTATCCGAAACCGATACATCCCGCCGCTCGATTCGCAACATCGCGTCAAATTATTTTAAACATTCGCGTCCCTTCGAAACCGGCACGTAAGAGATCGCATCGACCCTCGAGTTAGGGCTGATACAGACCCCGCCAGGGACACAGGGAGAATCGCGTGGGCGCGGAAGCCAGCAGGCAGCGGAGAGGGTAGACGGATAGAAACGGGTTGAAACTTTCGCGAGGAATAGAAAAGATATTCAGTGAGCCGCGGTCTAATTATAAGTTGGCGGTATTAAAGCTGGCATTATGAGTGCGCGTTCGTGCAGCAGGTATTCGACGCCGCCGTGAGCCGCTGGAGGGTGCGAAAGGGATCGAAACAGGGCGAAACAGACGCGAGCTTTCGGCTGATGCCGGCGCATAGAAACCCAGAGACTTGGAATTTCTGCGTATGCAGCCGCACGAACGAATGTGGATAGACGAATGTAGCACGCTCGGATTGATGGTTAGGAGGAGGCGACGAATATATACGGGTTATTGTTCCTGTCGTATATGAGCGGTTAGTCGCGTTTCTCGCTGTCACAGGGACAGCCGTGAACGCAAAGGGCGGCCATGGTGTTAGAGAGGGCAGAACGCAAAAGAAAAGCAGAACGCGCACAAATGTCAAATGTTATTCGTAATATTCATCAGGCAGGCGGCTGCATAGGATAATACGTCGCGCATATATACGTCGCCGTGGCGTTAATAAGATAATGCCGGTAATACCCGTATATATCGTAATTATGACGAAGTCTCCAAGCAGCTATAGGCCGTTCAGGTTTACGAATACCAAAACCCACCCCGTTCTTTTCTGTACCCCTCTTCGTCGTTCTTCCCTTCGTTCCCTTCGTTCCCTCTCTCTCTCTCATTACTTCGACTGTTCCGTGCTTCGTTTGTTCGCCTCTTTTTCGCCCAGTTCACGCCGCGGTGCCCTCCCAGCGAACCGACGATGATACGCTTTGGCCGCCCGCGCGTCGCCTCTGACGCTACAGCAAACAAAAACATAACGCCTCTGTCTTCCTCCCGCTACATTCCCTCTGTGCATTCGCGAAACCGCGACTAACGAGAGCAGTCGCGGAGAAAGGGACACGACGCCGCTGACAGACCAATAGAAACGTTAGATTCGTTTCAATATTTCCTTTGTCCTTTCATTTCGCACCCCTTTCTGCGCGGCACCCTGTCTCGTTCATTTCTTTTTTCCGCCGCACCTCTTGGTTCCCGCTGGATTCTTCTTTTCTGCGATTTTTCTCTCCTCCTTCTTTTTATTACTCTGCCCCCTTTGTTTGCCGCGCGGTGGCAGCAACGAGTTGTATGCTAATTTCTCTCGCGTCGAATGGACGACTCGAAGATCCGTGCGACCCCATTGACGATTTGCGATTATTTATAATAAACGGGCCCTTTCAGACCGCCTGTCTGTTGACGATTTCGCCACGGGTTTCATCGTAATTACGGACGATCTCTCGCGCGACGCCTGGGCTGCCGGTTTTCTCGGCGCCGGGTTCGCGGCGCCCGATGAAAACCGATTCTCAGTTTCATCCGCTCGCTTTGGTCGGGAAATGCGGGGCGCGGAGCGGTTTCGCGGCCGATACGCGTGAAAGGCAGAAGCTTTGCGAGGGAGTGTTACAGGCAGGAACGTTGCGAAGATTCGTGGAATCTTTTTGATACGAGACTGACGGAGTTCCGGGGAACAAAGTGGCGTTTACAGTTCTCTTTCGCATTTCATTGTCGAGGACCAGACGGAAATTTATTTTCGTGGGCTGCTTCCGATGACACGTCCACGAATCGAGTTCCTAACATGTAGCGTAAAAGGACAGTATCTTTGCAGTTTCTAATTTATCATGATACCCACATTTTATGCAACTCCAGATTATTACTGTACAGTTTGTACTACATTTTATATTTATTATAGTTTATAGTTTATACTACAGATCATATTACAGTAATAATGATTAATTTCATTATTACCATGGCTGCGATTCTCTTCGTAAGAACCGAGTAACATGACCAGATGAATATTGGCGAAACCGCGGTGCTCACGAGATACACCTGCGATCGTTCAACAATATTCGTTGCCGATAAAATATTCGACGCCAGCAGCCGCATCGAATTTCAAGATTTTTCCTTGCTGTCTTTTAAATATCGATTGTCACGTTGGGTCCCCGTAGTGGGTCATCCATCATCCGGGGCGAAAGAAAGTTGAAACAATATGCCCCGCTTGAAGAGGAAAACGTCAGGCCGGTCTGGCGGCGGGGAACAATTTCCAATCACCAGGCAAATCGTCTCTCATCGTTCATAAATTACCCGTTCGTTACCGATAACCCGATCCACGGGCAATCGTGACTCCTTCAACGGTGATTACCAGTCGGCCGACCGCGATGACGCGGATCCAAAGGGGCCACACAGAGTCCTCGAAGGTGTCGGCTCGACACGTTTCGGAACTGTTGCCACGCTAACGAACGCCCATAAATAATAACGTTCCACGGCCGCGTAGGTACGTGGAAAGGTGCCGTGTGATTTATTACAGCGTGCACTCCGACGACGACGTAGCTGATTGGTACTCACAGGTGTTCCGTCGAGCGCACGGCCGCTTCTTGCCCGCTCGAACGATGCTACGCATCGTCACGTCACCGTGTAACACTCTGTCATTCGGAATCATCGATTGCCCTCCCCGCGACATTTTCTTGCTCGATCAACCGTGCGAACGGTGTGTGCTTCCTCCGTGATACGTGCGCGAACGTGTCCCCGGGAAAACTGTGAAATACGCCGAGCTCATTGGAGCGTGGCAAACGAGAGGAACTGTATTCGGGATGTTTGCACGGAACAGTTCGGGAGTTGCACATGCGTTTCTGTTTTTCGTTCGAGTAAAAGTTTTTTGGGGGAGTGAAACATCGGAAGTTCGAAGGACGAGAATATTTGTGCGAGAGTGTAGAATCGCGGAATTAAGAATAATCGAGAAAGTCAAGTTCAAAAGAAACATCCTCATATTTAACAAAATCGAGAATATCTCGTCCATAAACATCGCGCTTCAACCGACCATCCTCGATTCCGTCCATCCATCATCTCGAATCACCCCGTCCACCGTCGTGCACCTTAAAAGGAGCTATCACTGTTCGCTCGGCCCCTCCACGTTTCCGCCGAAAAACGTTCGAAACCCATGCGAAAGTGAACCGTGATCCCACGAGCCACTCTCGACGGAGCATCGCATCGAAAGTCCCGTTGATGGAGTTTCCCTTCCACCGGCAGAGTGGAACTGTTCGTAGGGTCTGTTCAGGGTCAGTTTGATGGCTCGTCCACCTGTCAGATACGTCCGGATAGCGCCAGATCGGATCTCGTGCCGCGGAGAAACGATAGCTGCTAATGTACGTCGCGGTGAACAAGAGGTGCCACCCAACGCGGCTCGATAGGAAGCGTGCTGCTTTGATCCGGCCACGGGAGTGCGCGAGGAGGACGCTTCACGGCGAACACGTCTATCTGGTTAAAGCAACTCGACACAGAGATTTCTGTCCGGCTGTCCGTCCATCGGGGGGGACGCGAACGACTTCTCCGTATAATCACCATGATTAGCCGGACACGATCCGGGCATCGATGGTTCACCGTGTTCGCATTGTGGCTGCGGGGCACGATAACCAGCTGGTCGATCGAGACCCCGGGTATAAATCGACTACGGTGGAAGGGATCGGCTTCCTTGGTTTTGATTAATGAAACGTTGACGTCGGGCGTGAAGCGGTGTCGCAGGTTGAACGCCGCTGGAAGTTTCACGGCGCAAGAGCGAAATCGTGGAGGATTTTTCTTCCGCGTCGTTGAACAGGATTACGTTCGTGCGAGGGATGCTTGATTATTGACGGAATGATTTATTCGTGTCCCTTATTCGTTTCGATGTGGTCGAGTAGGCGACCCGTGTACCCGACTCGTTAATATCCCGTGAAGCGTTGCGGGAAATGTGTTACGGATATTCTAGCGATATCGAAAGAGCGATCCTCCGCGAGGAATTGTATCGCGGATTCACGGGCATTCGGCCGAGTATCGGCATGGAAAGCTGTCTCTATTTGCATTTCGACGTCTCGCGTGTGCACGATCTCGTTCGTTTGTCGAGTAGCCCGGCAAATTTCGTTACCCAGGCGTACCCGTACGCTCGTGTAACATTTCGCCGTCAACGATCGAGAAGCAACCCCCGGCTCGATGTCTTTTTCTTCTGGGCCCGTGTACACGCGATTGAAATAACATCGAATACGGGGCCCGGCATCGACCCATCGATACCCACCCGTTCATAAAGGGAGAAACGGAGGCACGCAGAAGGCAGACACGGATTCGCCAATAGGAATTCCATACAATGCTAATTAAGGAAAGGGTTTATTCCCAGCCAAAGGGCACGAATGGGAATTTGTAACACACGTGGATCACAATGAGAACAGTTTATGGGGCACAATGTCGTGCCGTATAAGGGTTGCTCCTTCTTCAGCATCCCCTTCGGGTTACTTTCATTTTGATCGTCGTACGACCACGAGTTGCCAACGCTTCGACAGGAACGTTTCTCGTCGACAATACGATTTCTCCGTTGGCTCATTGTCGTCTCGTGATCTCGTCTCAGAAGTCGCGAACGGAGGCCCCCTCGGCCGTGCTTCGCACCTGAGTCGATCTGCTGATTATTAGAAAATATTATTTCTGCATAATCGAACGGAGATCGCTGGCGGAAGGACAGATGTCGATATCTGGTTGAAAACTGTTTCTCGGCGAACGTGATGAAGGGAAATCGGTTACGGGAGGGTACGGTGTCGTGTTACGAAGGAGTTTTCCCGTGAGAACGGACTACGAAATCCCGACTGAAAGCTGGCTACAGTTGTTAACTTGATTCACAGTCGATATGGAGATCGAACGGTACGATCGTTAGTTAATATCCATCAGAGGTGTACACGGATCGCATTAATGTTACGAGAACTTTAATAAAAGTCCTTGCTGCTTTCTCCGGGGTATAGCATGATTGACAACTGCTGTTAAAATTAAACAACACTGGTACGATTGATGCAACGTTCATCGAAAGGTTATTCATATCCCTGTCACGGTGACTCAAGTGTCATTCGGTGCCCTGACAAAATTATTTCACGTAAATGTTACCGAGAGCTTATGTATTACCACAAACACACCTCGTCGCTCTCATAAATTTCACCGAGACTCGTGTGACCATGATTCCAAACGAACTCGAATTTCTCCAAAGAATAACAACAATATAGCGCTTCTGTTCGCAGTCAGTTGAATCGGGAGCGTCGAATCGCGAACATTTCCAGCATTGTGCACAATTCGAGGCCGATTTTCAGCGCGAGAAAGAGAAGAACGTCTGTCAGGGGCATCGTGCCGCGAAGGAAACGGGGAAAAAGCGCGAAGAAATAAGGGTGCCGAAAGTCTCGACGGTGAAAGTCTCGACCAACCCTCGTGCCGCCCTACGTCCCTCTCCAGAACGTTCGTATACGAGTACGTGGAGCAGGGAGCCCGTGTATACAAGTGTCAGGAACACGTGTCACCACGGTGCTCCATACTCGAGCGCTACTTTAAAGATGTCACCGCTCAGAAATTGGTCCGGATGCATGCGCCTTATAATCGTACATGGATTGCCATGGTATCCGTTCGCTAATCGTCGCTTTCAAGCCTGTTGCAAAATTACCTCGCCTTCCTCGCGATCGCTACATGGAAATGAGCGAACCGAAACTGATTCCCGAGAGTACAGCGATCGATGAAACTGTAATGACTACAATTCGATCGCTGTCTGTAGACATCGCGGTGCCGCATTTTTATTCGATTAAAATGTCTCGAGCAAGCATCGTAGAAAGGAAATATAATCCAGCTTCTCCGGATAACACTGTCGTTCACCTAACTCCCTCCATTAACGGTACATCCACTATCCACAACGTCGATCTGTCGATCGATCTGTACAATGAACCACAATCTCCGAAATCGTCCCGCAAACAACTACTTATTTCCGCCACCACTTACCAAATATAACCCGCCCCATAACCCCGAGATTATCACATGAAATCGAACCTCCGCCTCTCGCTCTGCTATCGTCCGCCGTTGTCCGCCGACAGAAGATGCCATCGAATCGAATCACTTCGCGGAGAGGCAGCAATCTCGATCGAAATCGGTAATCGGTGTCGCGCTCGAGGACACCGTCTTCCCCGGGGGTAAATTAAACGTCGAATTTAGGCGATTTACGTCGCGACGACCCTCGACGCCGAAAGAAGACGCGACTGGAGGACGAGGAACCGCTATCGTAATCAACGAAAGAAGAAGACGAAGAAGAAGAAGAAGAAGTGATTTCCAATCCCCTGGTCTCCGCTTCTATCCAAGACCGGTTCAATCAATCCAGAATGCAAATTCGCGTTGCCAACGGGGCCACGAGCACGTCGAACAATCGCGGAAGATGGCACGAGGGAAAATAAACCGGCACATCGAGGGTGGATCCGACGTCGCCGAATATCTTAATCAATGCCACGGAATTTTCCCACCCCGTGATCGTCGGACGATCCTATCCTCCCCCCGACGGATAAAAGTGATCCGGACGATGGAAGAAGGGACGGCGGGGAGAAGTGGCCGACAAACAGATCGCGGCTTGGAAAAACGGATAATTATCCGGCTCGGTTGGCCGTCTATTTACATATCAGCGGCGTCACAATGACGGGCGAGGATGGCGGATCTAAATTAAAATGTTGTTTGCGCCGATACTTAAATCCTGCCCACACTTTGTCTTTCCGTCGTCGCGGCGCTCTCGTTCCGTGTCGTGAATCGGCGGAAGGAAATGCACGGGAAAGATTAGAGAGGGATGATCGGCGGGGTTGGCTGGGTGGTTTGAAGATCTCGATGGCGGTCGGAGCGATGGGGTGGATAAATTGTAGTGGAGAGTGATTTGCGAGAATGCGACGCGGGGACGGCGGTGTCGTCGTTTCTTATTTGATACGACCGCGTTCCGTTACGCGAAAATAGAATCTCGCGGGGGCCCCTGAAATCCATCGAGATTTATAATGAAACTCGGTCGAACGGGCGAATCCGTCGTGCAAAAGTGGGCGCGATGCGAACGCTAATTGAAACGTTTGTTCGCCTCGTTTGACGAGCCGTGCTTTTCAGAGAAATTTAATGGCCAGTGACAAAAACAACGTCGCGCCGACGCTCGATACACAACACAATGGCCGCGTCGTCTATGTGCAATTGCGTTTTGAAAATTGGAGTTCGGTAACACGCCACAGGTTTCGCGAGTTAAGGCAGATTGCACGGGGCCGAACAATGAAGGAACTATAGGACACTGTGCCGGGGATGAAGTTAAATAATAAAAAGTATGACGGGCTGTTTTGTGTCTCGGTGCAGGGGAACAACTATATTGTCTCATCATAGAGTGAAACAATAATGTGTTTGGTAATTCTAGTGGGAAATCGGATTTCGATACCCAAGCGTGGGCGATGGTTAAAAATATTTTCGACGAAGGGTTGAACGAATTGCTATAGGAGAAATATAGCGGGCAAGTATTATTTATAAATCGCTGGCATTCGAACCGAAAAACGAAAAAAAACTAAAATTGTTACGACCAAGTGGCAAATGTTGTTTCAAACGCGAAAGAATTTGCTCCCGAATGTTTACGTACCTTCCGTCTCCATCCCTTCTACAATACTAATATTACTTTTTAATAAACCCTTTACACAGATCGAATTACAATAACATCCAGGTTTCTTAAATTCAACAGACGTTTCCAAACACGGCCCTATTCAAATTCAAAGCGGACCCGGTTCTTTTCGAAAATACGACACGAATCATATTCAGGCCTGTTGGCACGAGGATTTCGAGAAAATTCGTGTGAAAAATTTGCATGTCGCCTAGCTGCGCCGGTGTTATGTTAGAAGCAAGATCGAAACGGTGCTCGGTCATCCCTCGAAGGGACGGAAAGCTGGTCTCTCCCATGGGGACGCGTCCTTTAATAAGCTGTCCGCCATTCATCCACGATCTCCCTTTTTCAATTTTCATTGACGCTTGTGTGGAGCGTGTCACGGACCATTAGCACCGTAAACCCATTGATAGGTTTTCCTTCTTCGGGAAAGAAAAGGGTCAGCAACAATAATCGCCCCTACACCTGCGATGTTCGCATACTTCTTTCGCACCTGATATGGAATATTCGCGGCTAAAGTTAACAATATCTTGCAGCGCGTAGCATAATGCGGAGAAAAGAACGATGATTATTACCAGGTGTATTAAGAAGATTCTACCGAAAACTGTTTTATGTATCTTAAACTGAAAATTATCCGCGATATTTTATCGCCGAACGCAATTATTCACCGATGTTCCCTACGTCTCGCAATAAATTATTATTGACCAAGCAAGCGAACGATCCGCATAATTTGTGTAAAGCAAGATATATTCAGAAACGTATTGTCCAATGAAACTGATACCACGATTACCAATCGCTCAGTGTCATTCCGGTGTTAAATAAATGTTTCCAATCTCCTATTTCCCAAGCCTCACCAAACTCCACTCCACCTGTCCATAAACCTTCTCCGTCCTGCAATCTTCTCACCAAACCCAGGCTTTCTCAATCCACCATTCCAATACGTAGCCCGCCACTCGACTTCCCGTTGACTTTCGAAACCGCCCATAAACGACCAACGTCCATCAGCCTGTCGAAGGTCTCGTCGCCTCCCTTTTCGCCTCGATAACTAAGTGCACGCGTGACAAAAAGTTGTTTCTCCCGGCCCGGCCATTGAACGTATTGTGCCATTACGCGTAGCCGTGGCCGCCGAGACGAATTCCTGAAAACGAAAGCTCATTGTGCCCGAAGGAGCGTCGTGGTTGTCGCGCGTCTTGTTGCGAACAGCCTGACAATGCCGGAAGAAGGACCTGTGACGATGTTAAACGACCACCAGAAGGAGGGACGGAAAAGGAAAATTGCGATTTTCCCTCGGCCCAAGAGGGAGGCCGAAGAACGAAATGGTCAGGGATGCGAGAAACGAAGGGCCATCGGTGACGAAATCGGTGCTGGTTTTCGCCATTCATTCAAGCACGAACTGAAAACGTTGAATGGGAGGCGTTAGAATGGAAACGGAACACTGGTGATAATTTCGCGTTTCGGGCTGTTGCTTGGTCCTCTCCCAGCGCGGTCCTTAATATCCTTTTTGTCGAAAGGCCACAGAGAGAGGGAGGGAGAGAGAGGGACGGAGAGATTGCCTTCTTAGCGAAATACTCTCTGCCTACGGGGGCAGAGATTTCTTTCGGTTTCTACGAGGGTTTGTCTCTTAGCCGGGAATTTATGAATACTTGAGTGGTTCGTGTAAGGGGCGCGCGGATTACGGCTCGTCCGGAATTGAATGGACGAGACGGCGTAAGATAGTTGTTTTTTATTGCAACTGCATTGGAAAGAATAGCGGGATAACACGATATATTTTGTTAGGACCCGAAAGGTTGTTGCACTGCAGATTTAATCGTCGATCAACTATATTCCAGGATGAAAACCGCGGCATCGAGAAGAAACTTGCAAGCGCTACCGACCAACCGGAGTCAAGGCATCGCAATGCATACCGAACTAACGCAACCACCCGAACCTTCCGCCCCATTCGAGGAAAGCAAACGAGAGAAACGTACACCTTTGACGCATGCAGATTCATCCTCGAGCCGGGATCACCGATGCAAAGTCTTTCGAACGCCGAGTCTCGCGTGCCCGCGTGTTATATCATATTCTTGAATACCAGTTACTCCACCGAAGTTTACGTTATGAGAGACGGGGAGAGAGAGAGAGGCAACGCCATTCTTCGGCACTCGGTTGCAAGGAAAATTGCTTTTCATTGAGATTCAAAGTCGTACGCCGGTTGCTCGACTTATTATTGCCGCGCCTCGCCGTTGGGAAAAGGAGAAAGAGAAATTACCATCCGAAATTCAGGGTTAGCACGGGGTGCACGGCGGCAATGCGTTTCGATGGGCGGCGATTCCGTCGTGCGATTTATTAGCCGACGAGCGAATGCGAAATCAATCCGCAAGAGCCTCGTGCATCGCGTGCGGAACGATGCGTTTCGTTTTGTGCCTCGCGTACGAGGCGTGGCCGTCGCAAACGCAGCGACGGAACGGTCGATCTCGAGTCGTTGGCGAAGTAATAAACGATTATTTATCGGTGGGCGTGTTTCGCGGGTCTGCCGAGAGATCGATTGAGTCGTTCGCCGTCGGTGTCGTTTTAACGAACCCTATCCGCGCCGCCATTCTTCAGGAACGATCGCCGGTTATGAATTTTATATTAGCAACTTGCCGGTGAATGGAGGACAGATGTCGCGACAGGAATATTTGATTATACCGGTGTGTGGAGCGCGATCGAGAACGTTCGATTTATCGAGGGGCCGAGGTGAAATTAATACGTGGCGCAAATGAAATCTCGGGGAGTGCGAACCATCCCCCGGTACATGTGCGCGTCCTGGTACGATTACAAATGGTATCGACGCGAGATAGGACGAGAATGTTGTTCTACTTGGATTTATTTTCCATAGTTTTCAATAACATCGAGAGAAATTTCACAGCAAAGAGTGCCGCGACAGGGAGAAATTATTCTCCGCTGGACAACAGGTTCTATAAATGAAGGGATCGCGCGTGAGTGTAAATTATATCAGAAAGATACCCGAGTGCAGACATGCGCGTGTTTAGCCTTTAGTAGAATTGGTTTAACGAACACCAATGAAAACGATCGGTTTGTAAAATTCCTTTCCCAAAAAATGACTTCGTTCAAGCGCACCGCCGGTTGACGAGTGCGGCACATTTAATGCACGCGCACGTAATATTCCATCGAATGGCACCAGAAGGATCTCCGAATCCGTCTTTCACAGCGATTAACCGTGTGTCCATAACCAGAGGCGGCTAATCGTCAGCCTGGCAAGCGACAGCTGAGCAATGGACCGTGTTGGTGAACAGAATCGAACAATGCCGCGGACTGTGAGTGTAAAATCAGCGGGAAATTGGCGCGGTTCGAGCGATTTGACATCGTCTATTCTGACGATTGGCGCAGCGTGTGCCATTTCGATGTCGCTTACACGGGGGCCCGGTCCACTGTCATGCAAAACCGCGGCACAAATCTCGAATCCCCGATTCGATTGCCATTCATCGGGAATAGGGCTTGGTGACTGCGGCCTGGCGGGACGCGAAATCGAATCGAGTCGAATCGATGTTTCCGAGCCGTACATCCACCGATGCAAATGCATCGATCCAACCTTTTCTATCCTTACCCCCGTGCCCCTTTTCCTTCTGTCTATTACATCGATGTCCCTTTTTCGCCTCTTGGTTCCGCGATGAAACTTTGCCCGAGGCATCCGGGCTTGCGTACGCCACTTGCCCCGGCGGAGGGGCAAAAGTCGTGTAATAAAAAAAAGGAAAAGAGACGCGAAGAAGGGAGGTCGATGTTCGAGCAGGTAACGCGCACGCTTACGACCGACGCCAGGACGCAGGAATGATCCTGCTGACGGTATGAATAATTTCTGATCGGCCGTTAACGGTCTCCCCCGACGGTAATTCGACACGTCATTTTCTGCGCGCAGGCCGGAACGGTTGCACGGATGTTCGATTCCTTCCGGCGACACTCGCACCTTTCCCTTCTTCGAGGCCGCTGCTTCTCTCCGAGTTCGTTCTTTGCAACCGTAGATTTTCATTATTGACTGGGTTAGATGGCCCGTGGACGTCGCGAGAGATCGGAGCGGCGATAGGTCCATTACGAGGGAACACCTTGCGCGAGCAAGTCGGTCAACGTCTCGGAACATTCCCACGCGAAACATCGAACGTCGGCGGATCGTTCGCAGGAAATAGCCACGGTTCGAGGAAGAAAGTTTCTCGGATTGGAAAAGGGAAACGGGCACGAGGGAGACAGAGGGCGAAGAAGATGCTGCGAGTGAAGGGAGGGAGTGACAATGCCAGTAGCAGCAGGTAACAATACTTAAGCTCGCTTCCTACAATAAATGCTGCAAAGGGGCCGCCCTCTGTGTCCTCGTTCATCCGCGCCATTGTGCCGCGGCCTGTGGATCTCTCTTCTCGCCGGCAATGGGATTTATTAACAGCACGACGAATTTATTGTTGCCCCGTTAGACGAAACTAAATCTCTGTTCAGCGCTCTATTCGTGCCCGGCCAAGGCGATCCTCGTGGCTTCCTCTTTCATTTCGTTTTTATCACCCCTCGTTGTTTCCCTTTTTCGAACGGAGAACGAGCCTCGCTCTTTCGTCAAACCCCCTCCCCCCCCCCCCTCCCCGTTGCTAGCTGGTGAACTGGATTTTAATCGCGTTCGAACGCGAGCTCGATGTTCTTTCCGGTCGGCTGTGGAGAAGTTGTCGATTGAATCATTAAACATTCCGCTTTAAGCATTCCAAGTTGTCGGTGGAAATGTGGACAACTATAAACGCGTAATAAGTGTACGCGTCAAATTGAAATACCACCGTGCCGCATTCACCGTACGTCATACACCAATGACTGCTACGTCATACTTCGGAGCGGAATTTATTTATTTGTTCAGCGCGACTCCGGTTCCACGCAAGAACCGTAAAGTACCACCGCGACGCACACGTTTTGTCGTCCAAAATAAATCAGACGTTAAACCAACAAGAAGTTGCGCAATCCCCCCCCAAAAAAACAAGTCATCTTCGAAAACCTCGAATCCTCTCCAACCGGCGTCCCCACGAATCAACGGCGAGAAATCAGAAATTAATCGTTGAAACGTGTCCAAGCGTCGTTTTCCCGTATTGTGCGAGGGCGTCTACCAACACCTGCCCTCCGGACGCGACACGAAACGCCTTTGCATTGTGTCGAACTTCTTCGATCTACCTGCGCGCCAAGTTTCACCTCCCATTCCTATCCGTCCCCCCTGAACAATTCCGAGCCACACGTTTTCCGCGCGTGTTTGCGCCCGGGCGACGGAAAGACCGTGGAAGGCGTCAGGTTTCATTGAGGGTGGCTGGCCGAACGGGACGGGGACCGTGGGTAGAAACAGGCCTAATGGCCCGAAAATTCGAACCCACGCGCATTCCGTGCGCCGTCGGTCTTCTGGCCAGACCGCTGGGCGCCTTCGGGATTCTCTCCCCTTCTCTCGTCGTTCGTTTTTCGCGGAAACCGCGTGGCCATTCAGCCGGACGGACCCGATTCTTAACGCCCCGAAGAGACAGGAATTCCTGGAGGAACCATCGGAGACACTTGATTTATACGTGCGCGGACGTACGCGTGATTTCTGCTGATCTTCGGATGGAATTCCTGGTGGCCGATTTTGTGGGCCGCTCGGCGAGTCGAGGTGTTCACTGTTGCGGTGCTGAAGTTTCTGAATTTCTGGGCCGCGAGGTACGCACAGGTATATGCGAGTCGTCACCGAGTTGCCAGGATCGATTTTTTCGCGGACAGCAATTTTCAGACTGACCGCAGTGTTTATTACTTGCTTCTACGTACAGTGTTTATTGTTATGGCAAAAGTTACGTCGCGAAAGATTTTCTTGCGGCTCTGGCTGGCTATTGAACGCTTATAAAAAAAGCTAGCCTAAAGATGTGGTTGGCTAAATCGGCAGAATTAATTTAATTGTCGCGAAGAAAATTCAAAAGCTGGCGTCAACCGTTTTGCCTAATCTGCGGCTGAATCGGTGCTGGGCGGATAAAAAGAAGCTGGAGAAAAAATTCCACAAAATTTTGCGCTCCGATCGCCGTCGTCTCGATTCCGCTCCCAAATGAAATTAGCAATCCCACGGGCCAATTGTCCCGGTAAATAAGATTACAATTGGGAGAAAAAAAGAAAGAAAAAAAAAAGAGGAGGAAGAGATCGACGAGAGCCCACAAAGGGCCGCCGCAAAAGGGAAGACTTTACCGGGTCGTTGCACGCTTTTCCGCGAGGATCCAGGCAGATAAGAGATCTACGAGAGAATAACCTCCCCTTTGTGGCGAGTCGAGCGACCGTGCTCCGGTCTGCTTATGCCCCCGTTCGACGATTTAAAGTTACACGTATGTGACGCGCGAAACGTGTGTACGCTCCGGATAATCCGATCGCAGACCCATTGTTACGGATCCGTTCGACGCCCACCGTTCTCCGTGTAAACTTTACGAGTCCGCCTCTTTCCCCGTCCGTGTCCCTTTCCGCCCTTCGGTGCCTCTTTTAATCGGTGGCCATCCACTCGGGGGTTAACGTTCAACGTTTTTCGATCGCAATCCCCTTACTTCCGCGGATCTGGGCGCGGTCGATTCGCGATACGCCGCGGCGACGTTTCGAGCGTTACACCGGGGGTGGGTGAAATTAAGCGCGGACGATGTTTCGTATTGATAGAGCAGCGAGGACTGTCGGGAGAGATAAGATACGGTCAGCGGAAATATCGGGAATGGAAACGATTTACGGGCGGTGCAATTATTCAATGCTTTAATAACCTTCCGTGTAAACAGTTTTAAGTTACACGCGCATCTCTTTCAAGTCCGGTAAAGTTGCACAATTCTTCGCCCGTAACAATTACAATAACATCGCAATGGATATTTCAACGAACAAAAGCCTCCGCAGCGCCGCTCCTTCCCTCGACCTCGCCCCTGATCGTGTCCCTCCCCGGACACTTCGACGGGAAGAATGGAGGACTCTCCAATTCCAATCGCCTCCCTCCAACCCCGAATTACTAGAAGAAGCAATATATCCCATTTCCAAAGAATAAAGGAGCAACACACCGTGCTACGCCCGGTCAGCTTGGCCTTTTCCTAAGCGATCTTCGTAATCTGGACGATGGCCCGATAACGTCAGTCAATTGGCGATCGACTGACTCGGCCTGACTCTCCCCCCGCGAGTTTTTCGCCCGTGCACTATCCGGGCCCCCTCTTTTGTGGGAGAGAAAAAAAATGTAGCCAAACAATCGGATAGCAGGCCGGCCGGTCCATTGTGCCCGGGCTAAATGACAGTGGAAGATCCTTCGGTCGGAGCGCCGCGATGAGGATCTCTCCGTGGCTTCGACTTCCTTTCTTCGGGCGTAATGAGATGTCCCGAGATGCGTCGCGCTACTCGCACACGCGGAGCGCACCAACACGCCCGCGAGCATTCAACGCGCACGTCCGCGCGTACAAATACGCGTATACGTACGCGGGCCAACCGAGAGGATATAGACAAGTATAGGCAGATAGAAATACAGAAAGCACTCTCTGAATCGGATTTTCCCCGATGCAGGAGGAAAAAAAAGTAGATGTACGTGGACGGTAAACGCGGTGAAAGCGCCGCCGGGACGTTTTGTTGTCGTGCACCGGCGGCTTCGGCCGTGTTTCGCGTTTCCACGTTTTTCCACGTTCGGCGTCGCGTCGGCCCCGATAGACCCGGGGAAACGCGGCGGAGGAGCGCCCGGTCCGCGCCTCCATTTGCTCCCTCGCCTTTCGCATTACGTGCGTTTCGTTCGCGAGGAGGGAAAGAGAGACAGGGGGAGGCACGTTTAGATTCGGGATATTTTCGGAATCGGCATTGTGCGTAGGAAAAAAAATTGGCATTTTCAATTCCGGAGCACGGCCGACCCTTGCTCGGTGCATTCATTTGGGGCTCGGTACGAGGGCTCGTTGCTGCGGCACTGCGCGCAAGGATAATTGCCGGAGAATGTTTCGCGTAGGGATCGCTTTAACGGATTTATCGTTCGCTGACGGTTTTTTGGAACGACGTTTCGTTCCGCTGGAACTAAAAGCGAGGGACGGTCGCGTTTAAGTGCACGGTAAGAGAAACCGAAGTTTAGAAAACTGGAGTCGATGCTACACGTAGGTGTACGTACGCGCATTCTCGATACAAGCAAATGTTCAAGATAACGAAAGCTCATTTACCGCAACGTGTATCGTGCAGTACCGAGTTATAAATTAAGAAGAGGCGATGTGAGAAACTGAAGTGGCTCGAGCCAGTTTGCAAGACAGTATTCTCCGCCGATCGGTTCGGCGTTAACCGGCAGGAAATGAACGTCCCGGCGAAGAGGATCGTAGCATCCTCTTCAAGTCCATCGACTGGACAAAGGTCGCGCGAACGCGGGCAAAGATCCGCGCGAAACCGTCGCAGAAAGGCGACCAGCCGTGGTCGCGACGATTGGATAATGTCGTAAGAGGATCTCAGCGGATACGAGCTTAATTTCGCCTGAGGATCCGGATCGTCGGGGACCTCCGTCGCACAAAAAGACGGACACACGGCCGACCGACGTTCCACGTATGTACGACGTAGCTGAGTGACCGACGAAGAGAAGCCATCCCACGAGACCCGAATTCGACTTATCCGGGATTCTTTTCTTGCCACGCGCGCGTCCTCCGCGCTAGAATACACCTGCTCGACGAGGGGACGCCAGTTCTATCCTCTTCGGGGTCAAACGATGCGTGGAGCGTCGTTCCCGAGGCGGTATCTGCGAGGGTTATTCGGTGCGCTGATCGGTGTATCGTTGGAAGCGTACGCCAGGATCGTTATGTTGTTTTTCCGAGGCCCTTTTAGCGCGTCGCCGTTTGGTATTCAGAAATCAGCTGGTCGACGGCGCAGCCGGAGTTCGCGTTGCCAGCATCGAGGTATTTGATTTCGCGGAAGAGATGTTTTCCCGATGTTTTGCGGTATTTATTCCGTACGAACGGGTTGGGATGGAGCTTACGCGTACGGATGACAATATGGTTTTCTCAGCTGGTCGGTTCGATGACGAATTTTTAGACAGCTGACGAACGTTCGAATAATTAACAAAGACGGAGATGCCGATTTGTTCAATTTATTTCGGGAAAATCTTGGCGCGGCTGTATCGAGGCGGCGAGCGTAAGAGGATTAACAGAGATTTATAAGCGTTCACGAAATTAGTAGGGAAATTAGAAATTGATCGCCAATGATGAGTCCGTTTCGGGCGACTAATTGCAGCGCCGCTTAAGACTCGGCTCTTATAATTCCGTATTAAGCATTCGCGAATAATTTCTCGAGAGACTTACAAGACTTTCCGGATCTTGATCCCCTTAATCAGATCCCCGGTCCCATTGCCGCGGCGTTCTTAAAATTAAAAATGCTCCAGGCGCACGGATTAGCACGGGTTCTGTTCAAATACAAAAGGTACCTGCACAAGAACGTCGTATCCATCGAATTATCTACCCTCAACTCGTATCAACCCTTTCGCCCCTCCCGCATCCTAAAAATCATTCAGCTCGGCGCACTAAAATTAGCACCTCCGAGTCTACACTTTCTTCGTCCCTCTGTATACTTGGTGCGCCGCTTGCAAAACCAGACAACCGACCGTTCGCCCATTTTCGGTACACAGAAAGCTTCTCCGGCATAAAATTCGCCGGGCCACCTCGCCCCCGCCAAGCCCGGTTGGGAACGCATACACAAATGTAGAATTCTTCTCGAGTAGGCGGCACACGTCACCGCCGTAAGGTGTCACAGGCCAGGGGCTTCAAAGGGGGCGAGGGTGCGGTGGTGTAAGAACGAGAGGAACGCGACAGGAAACCCACCGCGTCGCGAATAAGCAAAGGAAGGATGCGGGAATCGAAGAGAAGAGAGACGAGAATTTATCCACGAACGTCGCCTCCTCGCAACCCGCGATTTATTTGCCTGGGCTAAAAGCTTGAGAGCCGCGGTGTATTCCGCGCTGGGAATACCAAGCTGCGGTGTATTCTGTATTCGTGTCGTCGTATTCTCATCCATCAATTCCACGTATCACGAAAGAGTAGGGCGACGACGATGAAGAAGAAGAAGGGCGGAGAGAGGCTGGCTGACGTTTCAGTGGGAGAGCAGAGAGAGGGAGAGAGGGAGTCGAAGATTTTTTCCCTCATTGTCGACGTGGTTGTCGTCGTCGTTGCCATTCGTCTGGTTTATTCGTCGAGCCATTGTGTTTCTCGCGGATGCAAGCACGGCCCTTTTCTTCGCGCACGGTGCCGCGAAAATAGGTGAACTTGCCTCCGCGTCTTCTCGCCCCTTGTCCAACCCCTCTTCTTACTCGCCACCCGCCTACGTTCCCGGCATCCGTTCCGGCCGTCGAAACGCGACGTCGAGGAAAATGGAGCCGATGAGGGAAAACGGGAGGTCAAACACCCGTTGCTTAGCCGCGAACGTTGATGCAGAGCGCTTGCCAACACTGTGGATCCGTGGATTTTCTCCGTTCCCTGATTAAATCGTCCCATCCCTCGCTGTGGCGGTATTCATCTAATAAACCAGGGCCAATTGAGCGAGCAAATTCGATTGCTATTATATGGGGGGAGGAAACGTTGTATTTATCTTAGGACAAAATGCACAGGTCTATGCAAAGTAGTGTACAATGATCCGCGACAGTGACCGTGCCCACAATAAGCGTTCTCCGCGATGCATAATCCGTCGAATATAAATCCGGATTTTTATTGAAAGCGGATCGGATCGCCCTTGCACCGTTCATTGTATCGCGACAAAGTGACCGTAGAATAAACCTAGCCAAGAATATATACGTCGAATCCCCGCAGTCTCGTTAAACAACGATCTCATCCATCGGGAGCAGTAGAGCGCTCCCGCAACCCCTTCAAGCTCGTCAGCCTAATCCTTTCTTACCGATTCAACTCACCGTTCACCGTTCACCGTTTCACCCGATGGACGCGCTCCTTGGCCGACGGAGATGAATATCCGTATCATCGTACCGCTCCCTTTCAACTCCCCGTTGCACAGAATGCAACGAGGAAGCCGGCGTTCGTTCGACGTGAAACCGTCCGCCGTTATGGGCTATTAATCGAACGGCGGCAAGAGAATCGCGACAGCCTCGCTTCCGGTCGATCGGGCGGCTTAACGGTGGCCCGTTGTCGCGGAGAATGGCGAAGAAAAACACACGGACGTCCATCGCGGCCCCTAGCAACGGGACAGATCCTTTTGTAGGTGCAAATTCGCATGTAAGTAGGTGGCGGAACGATCCCTGCGGATCCGGGGTCCCTCCCGGACGCTTTTAAAGGGCTTAGCCGGAGCATTAGCCGGCCATTAGCCCTTCTGTTCGCCTTTGTTCCAGCTTGATGCGTACACGCCGCTGCTTCCGGGATTTGTCGCTCGACTGTTATTAATTATTTGCGGCCCACGAGCACGGGACACCTGTAGGTCACGGGAAGGCCGATCATTGTGTCGGCGTTGCGAAGGAACTCTTGTGAATCGGCTGGCAGAGGACGGGCAGGTGATGTTGCGGGAACAATACGATGGGCCTGCTGGTCCGTCGGTGCTTGTTATGTAGGATCCGGCCGAGAGGTAATTGGTAAAGATCGCAATGGGAAATTTATGGAAGGGAGAATCGAGGTTCCTGGTGATTGGTATGAAATTCGGGTACCCGTGTACCTGTGCAGCCGGAACGAAATGCATTCGACGACCGTTCGTAATTCCTTGTTTTAGAACTGGAAATGGGCGTGGGGTTCTGCTCCTCGTAAAAATGAAACTGTTATTCGGTCGTATTTATTGTGGTTATACATTTTTTTGAATAATCGGTCAATCGCCACGAAGTAACAGCAGTCGGGGCAAATAAATGTTTCGGTTGCTCGTCAAGAGCTCCTGATCCGCGAGTCGTCAGTTTTCTCAAATTTCAACCCTCCAGTCCGCTGATACCAGCGTCCCCCGCGCAAAGAAGGAAGCCAGCCAACCTTCGAAGCTGCTACAATATTTACGGACTGCGAGTTTCCACGAACTTCGTCCAGCCCCAGTGAACTCTCCCACCGCCCGAGCTCCGTTGCCGTGGCATTTTTATTAAATTGTTACAGCCAAGTTGTTCACCTGGGGACCGGCAGAAGGAGGTATACAACGAGTAAGCCAACGTCCAGCGATGCGGCAAAAGGGACAGCCCGCTGCGCGTTGACAATTCAACGTGGCCTCTTGGACGGGGCTAAGTTTTACCGGTGGCTGTCTATTGTCACCATTGTGCTTGTCTCCCGCGACACCTGCTCCTCCGCAAAATAGAAAGACAATGGCGTGAAAAGCAAGGCCGCCCGCCCATGACAGACAGCCGAACGTTTCTAGTTATAGATCAGCCGGCAGTAACCGAAGGTCGAGACCTGGCCGGTGTACCGCGGGTGGTTCGCACCCCCCGTTCGTTTCGCCTGTTTAAATCGGCTACACCTGACAGGTTATCGGGGGGGAGAGGGCTAATAAAATTTCTTTCATTTTCGTTAAACAGTGCCCCGCTCTCGCCCTGTGTACAGGCCGTTTAAAGAGACCAAGGCTACCTGCTGCAAGGACTGGTGGCCGTCCTTTGTCCTTCGACAGGCTCGCGTTTACGATCCGACTCATCACCACAAAACTGCAGGATCCGTTCGAGACAATAGGGCTGAATGACACGGTTGTTCCCACCTTCCGGGGGGAGACAGTGGTTCGGCCAGGTGTGGCATCTCGTAACTGAAACTCGCCCGACGATCACCGACCTGGACGACTGGTGGCTCGAAGGCGTCGAAGTCCTCTTGACTGGTGGTTTATTGTTCTTTAAAATAAGGCGGACACTTGGGGACGCATTGTTGCATTAGTTTTGCTCATGTTTCGATGCATTGTTGACGGAAAAGGGAGGAGAAAAGCTTTCTAAAGAGTTATGGGCCTGTCTCAGTATGATCCTACAGGTGTAGGTTTGAACGACGGTAGAAGGGTTTCGATATTAACCCGGACACCGCGGGTAAATTGTACGTTGCATTCACCTTCTGTTGAATATTAATTAGTTCCAGTTCTTGGAGACGCGAATACTGTAGTACAGTTTCTGCGCAAATGTAAAGACGAATTTGACGAAACGATCGTAATAGTAAATGAAACAATTTTCACGTCGAACCGTCGCGTAGAATCAATCGTTCCACTTTGAGACCCATTATACTATCGGTCACCAGAATTTCATATTAAACGCGGAACAAGGTCCAGTCGTTAATCCAGCGAACAATTTGAACTTTTCTTGATATCAACTGCGTTCCAATTCCATCCTCCCTGCCAGGAATATTATTAATGGCAGCGCACGATCTCGAACCGAGCATTGGTACATCGAAGAAAATCCTCAGTTCGTCTCAGTAATCACCTCGGTGATCAAACGGCGGCATGCTGAATCTCATTGAAATACGGACTAGTTGGAGAGGCTGCGGTCTGGTACGATTTGCCCCGAAAGTTATTATCGCCTCTCGCCGTATCGGCGTGTACAGCGTGAGATTTACACTTAGGGGCGTTATTCAACGTTGGAGGATCCCGAAGGGAGAGGCCCCCGATTCACAGCCGAGGGACCCCTCCGTTCTCGTCGAGGGTGGCGGCCCCTCCCGAAACAAAACATATTGTCCGAATTTAATTGTGGATGGGGTGCATTAGATATTCATACGTTACATGTTCCACGACGCGTACAACAATATCGCCGCGGCCCTGGTCCGTGCATAGGGAGTCAGCACGTGCTACGCCACAGAGGGGAAAATAAATCTTCCTCGCGATAAACACTGCATCAATGACGAGTACCTCGAGCCTAATGATTTTTCCTTGATTGTTTGGTGAGGCGTTGGGATCTCTTTTTATCTTTTTAGTTGTTTCCGAGGTTCGTGAGGAACAAGCAGGGTTCGTTGACTGACAGAAATTTTTACATAGGCTTGCTTTGGGGGTGCCGGATCGAATTCAGACAAGTTTCCTATCTTTCTATAAACGACTGCGTATAATCTTGATACCTATCTAAATACCAATCTAAAAAGCCAATTTCATTTAATCGTGTTATATTACTAAAAACTGTAATAATAGTACCTAGCAATAATCGAAAAACTTAAAAAGTGTTTTTGTTTTAAAAAAAGCATGTTACGAATTATCTCGTATTTGGCTTATGTAACAGAAAACCTGTCTTGGGTAAGCAAGCAACCTACGAGAAAACTCGTAGTTGGCAGTCAACGTGTCAAATAACAAATTCCGTAAATTATTTTTTAACTATTTCGTTTATTAAGCATGTAGTAAGTAATTGTAATAGTTGACACACGGTTATCAGGACGATAGTCCGATCTCTCAACTTTATTTCACGTTAATTACAAAATATCTCTCCCTCCCTTGCGCAGCTCGAATCGTCACGCAATTATCGTCCGCCCATCGTAATTGCCATAAACGCGAGCGAACGTATCAACTGCCGCCGCTGATAATAATTTCTAACAGCGGCGGGCGACAATTATGTTTTTACCTCAATTCGCGTTTAACGCGTCGCAATCCGGGACGAACCCGTCCCAAATCGAGTACGTAATTGATGTTTACAGCATCGCTTAGATCATCGAGTTCGGCAATGTCGACCGCACGGAAAATGGCCAGAGTCGATGAAATTATCAGATTAGCGTGCGATGGGTGCCCGAACGCTTTCAACCCCCTTCTGGTGTCCCTCGCCCCTCGCCAACACTTGGGAATAAACAAGAGGCGATCGATGGACGCGCGAGAGGGTGCAATCGAGTGTCTATAGAGAAAACGGACGGTCTATAAATTCTTTTGTAATCGACGCCACTTCGCGCCGTCAGTTAGGAACCTTTTCACCGTTACGTGGAAACGATGAAATCGCTCGATTGTGTTCGCCTGTCACGCGGCCGATCTGGCCACTCGTTGTCCGACTGTGAAAGTCCATCGAACATCTCGAAACGAACGGCTTTTCCGACTGTACACCATTTTATTTTCGATAAACTTCGGCAAAGCCGCGGGAGCATGTATGAAAACAAATTTGCAAAAAGAAATTAAGATATATTTCTCCCCCGTCTTACTTGTCGAACGCGAGATCGGTTTCGTTTTACACGGATCCGGAGTTTGAGGCTTGCCGAGAGATCAACAGAAACGGATCGAATTTTTGCCGGAAAATTTCGAAATCCTTCGACGCTCGATAATTGATCCGTTGTAACCAACCAATACTCCAACTAAACAGACGATAGAACCAAAGACCTCCCTTCCGCGTACCCAGGTTAAACATCTCTCGCGTTTTCTATCTCCCAGAAAACGCTTCCCTGAAACTACCCCAAAGTATCCGCACCACCCGCAAAGCTCACTCTCGCCCAAAATCCCCAGCCAATTTCCGAACGCACGTGCTCACGCCCCGTACCCTGTGGTTTTCGCGAATCACTCGTGGCCCACCTATCGGCGTTGTCTCCACGCTCGCCAGGGGGTGCGGTACGCGGAAACCCCCTGCTATCCAGTCGGCCGAAAAAGAGCAAAACACTGCGAGCTACCATTTTGTGCGAGAGCGGGCCGCCTGGCAGATCCAGCGCGATGTCCTCCTCCCGAGCGGAGGCAGGAGGAACGCAACCGCCCGCGGAAAGAGGCACCAGGCTGTTTCCAACGAGGTGTACCGCGAGGACCAGGTGGGGCGATCGGAGGAAAGGGTGGTAGGGGAACACGGCGCGCGTTATCGAGGAGAGAAGCCACCTTCTTATTAACATTCTGAGCGGAGTTCTCTCGAATTCGACTCGGCGATACCAACGGCGATGCCACCATCCCGAGGCATCCCACCTTCTTCCACGTCGCGACCTCCCCACCACGCATGGGCTGGATCAGTTGGTACCTGTAATCGGTGCTCGTAGAGGTGGCGGCGGTAGCAACTCTACCTGGCCCCACGTTTCAGCTCGCCCACCACCTACTTACCTCTCCGTTCGCCGCGTCTCTTCCGTGGACCCACGCGTTCTGTCTCTATTTCTCACGGGAGCTTGATCCACCCCGGACTCTGGCACAAGGTGCAATTGTGCGTCGCGTGAACGCGAACGGGTCGGGTTTTATTGTAAGCGGGGATAGGAAATTATTGACGTGAAATTTGATAAGCGGCAGGGTAGCCGCGTGGAGAGGGACGAATGTAGGGTTTGGAGAGGGTTTTTAAAAGACTGGGAGGAACGTTGTCTTACTCCGGGTCGGGCATCGGTATTAGTAGATTCTATTCAATAGTTTAAGGTCGACGAATGATAGGATCGCCAGAATTGTAATTCTCGAGACCCAGGATGGGGTGGGAAAAGTTTGACAGGTTTTTAAAATTTCTATCCCATTCTGGTATTTATCGCGACATTCGTGTAATCTCCCGTTTGAAAGACGCGGATGAATAGCATCCTCTTTCAACGGACGCCGAAATGACGCAGAGTTCCTCGGTAAAATAATACGGATAATGAGAAACGTTCGGGCCGATTGTCAGCGAACCAGAAAGTTCTCGCGGAAAGAAACATCGGGGTGCACCAGCGCCGCGAAGAAATTTCATGTCGCGTGTTCGCGGAAAGAAAGGCGCAGCAAGGGGGGAGGCCTCGGGGTGGCGAACCGAACGAGAGAGGGAAAATTCGAGCAACGGAAGAGGAGCGTGAAATAAACGATGGAGGGGAGGACCGATGAACGCAGGTCGGTTCGTTATCGACGGTATCCAGTCCTCGGCCAATCGTCGGTCTCAGCGATACCAAGTTCACCTTGTCGCCCCGCCTCCCTCGTCGTCCCATTGGTCGGTGGGTTCTTTTTCAATTTGAATTTCGACGGAGGGGGTAGAGTAGCGCCAGGAGTCTGTAGATCGGCGGTAGGCGACGGGTTTAGCGTCCACACTCCCAAAACTATCGTCGGTGGAGCTGGATTAAACGTCGTGCGCACAGTGCACGTCGCGTTCATCCTCGTGTTTCGTCCTGAAAATCGCGACAGTTCCCCACTGATATTATACGGCCATTCGTGTCGACGGTCTCACGATTGTTGGTTATCGACACTGTTCCCGTTCGATCGTCGGGGATGTCCGCTTCGGGTCGTGTACCGTGTCGCGACACCGATGACTGATCGGTAAACAACGAGATAGTGGTAGCGTGGAGCACAGTGATCGAGACTCGAGTGAATGATCTGATATGGCAGTGTAGTGACTCGCTGATTGTTCTTTGTTGGTTTTGATTCGATTGAGGCGTTCCGTTCGTCACCGCTGGGGCACAGGTGAGACGAGAGTCTCAATCACGGCAGCAAAATTGAGCTGGACTTGCACCAACGGGCCGCCGGCCACTTTATGAGGTAAGCCTTTCTGCGAATATGTATTAACGGCACGCTTAGCCGCGGGGCGAATATTGCCGGGACGATTGCGAAACAGCTTTTGGATTCTCGTTCTTTCCCCATTTTTTTTTTTTAAGTAAAGTTGGCGCGGAGTTGCGTGGGACTTTTTCGTGCTAGCCGTAGAGAATGTGGTACACAGCTGTTCCGAATGGAAGAGAAAATTTGACAAACATCTTGGTCGTTCGTCGAACTTCCAACGCCGGAACGACGAATTTTAGTCGGCGATTGTTATTCATTCTATAGCAGTGTTTTCGAAATTCGTGGGTCTATCAGTTCGCTCGAGAACCGTGCATTGTGATCGCAATATTTTGCTTTCACGAGATTCGCGTTTTATCGCCCCTGTTCAGTCGCGTTGACCGTGAAACGAAAATTAATCGGGTGTTCGCCGATAGCGACGGCGAACCAGTGTGCCCCGAAGTACCGTCAAGATCTGCCAAATCGGATTCGTCGTTCCGACAGACTGTTTTCAAACAATCTCCGATCCATATGTGCAAAGATCAATCGTTCGCGCAACAATTGTCTCCTTGAATTGTGTAAACCAACGTCGTCGACAGATCCTTATCTGTCGTTCATTGAAACGCGAAACAAATTTCACTCGCAGGTTTCCACTAATCCCCCGCCCCCTTGCCGCCACACCCCTCCCCCAAACCATCGAAACCCGTTCTCAATTAAAACGAAAGAGTTCGAACTATCGTTGTCACTATAGCAATAAATTGCCGCGTGCCCGCAATCGGAGTGCGTCGCCTAACATTCAATTAGCACTTCCTAATCCCCCGTCGCAGCTTGTCAACAACCATTACTTCCAGCATCTTCTCTCTCTTCGGTGAACCACCCCCGAGCACCCTTGGGGCCTCTCTAGAGCAGCGTGGCTGCTCCGTTCCACCCCCCTGTCCTCGCTTACCCCTCCACGACGAACGAACGAACGAACGAACGTCTCTCTAACCAACGTATCTATTAATCCGGCCTGAATGACACTCGAGGGTGGCCCGGTGCCCGAGGGTGATTCTAACCCTGCAAAATCGTAACTACCGCCCCCGGGTTAACTCCCTCAACCACTACAGGTTCTTTTTTCTTTTCTCTCTTTTTTTTTCTTAATGAATGCTCAAGGAGATTCGCGTAATTGTGTTAGTTCGAGAGTAGAGACGCCGCGGTAGAGATTCCGTGGGGACGCAGAGGAGGGAACGGAAGGAACGGAAGGAGAGAAGAGGGTGAACACCCTAAACGAGGGGTGACATTTAGGGTAAAAAGACGGCGAGGAGAAGCAGCAACGCGGCGAGATTGGTTAATGGCTTTGATACGAGGAAAGGATAAGATTAATTTGCTTATGAATCAAAGAGCAAACGAATAAGCAATTACCGGGACCGTGAGGAGTGGCTGCACGAGCTCCCGCTCTCGGTTCTTCGGCGTGTCGCTCGGCGCACAATTAAAAGCCACGAGCACGAACGGAACGGCGTGCACGCGGCGCGTGTTAAACGTATTCGGCTCGCGATACGGGCGTTATTATCGTAACCGACGACCGGTGGAAGTTCGCTCTCGACGGGACGCACGGGCGAGGGATTTTCGCCCGCGTTGGCCAGCTAATTACAGGTGTCGGCCGTTCAGTTCGATCCGGCCCGATCGAAGATATCGCTGTGGAACGATACTACCAATTGAACGCCTCGGTTAACGTCGAGGGGATTTGTATCGGTTCGATTGACGATCCGTCGCAACGTTTGGAAAAGTTCATTCCCTCCGCTCGTTGATATCGTTCGACGCTGCGCGACGCAACTTCGTCGATACTCTTCGCGTGTTCGACCCGGTATATAGACGGGGCACGCGGTTTTCTGACGGATTGCGAAACGGCGATGTTTATGTGTTTTGCCAAGTAACTTGTTGCGCCGTGGTTGAATGAAATGATGATTTATGTAACGAGTCTGTCAATTTGGAAGGTTATTCAGCAGTTTCTTAATGACTTTAATCTTGTTCCGACAGCCGGCGGTGTTAGGATCCGCGGCACTTTAACGCTCGTGAAATGAAAATTACCGGGCGACTTTATGGAAGACTGTTTGCCGTGCTTGCCGTTCTACCGATTCCGACGGTGTCCCGTTCAATTCGGAATTCAGGTTCAATCGGGCGAGAAATTAAATCGGGACGGTGAATCGCTTCTCACGAAAACTGTAACACTCATCGTCCAAAATTATTCGCATTAGTTCACGCCGTTCTTACGGTCCCACACTTGGACCCCTTGCGTCTCTCCTCGAAGCCCCTTGTAAATTTCCCAAACTAAAAATAACATTCTAGCTGTTAAAAAAATGTACGAACGTGAATCCAATTGTAACCCATTTGCTAATGTACGCGTGAGTAATGTAGCGTGAAAAGAAGATTCGCGTCAAGCCGATCGCTCCGTGCAAAAGTACCAATACAAAAATCGAACCTGTACTAATTCGTCCGCAATTCGCTCATTCGAATCGGATCGTCGTCAGGGGCCACGTTTCCATCAAAGTCGCGTTCCAAAATAACCGAGATATCGTCATGAATATCGCAAATCACGCGCGATACTCGAAGACCGTCTCCGCCGGTGTGCGTCGAGCCCCGAAACAATAGACACCCTCTCCATATCTTCCCGCACATCCGAATATGTGTATACGCAGCGAGGTTCCTGGTGGTCCGCCCGGTCAGTTGGACTGACGGTTATCGCGATCATTTTCACGTGGGCGTGCCACCCTATTAACGTAGCCGTTGGGCTTACTAATTGGTGGCTGCGTTTAATTACAGAGCCGGCGGCAACATGTGCGACGGCTCGTTCACGGAGACCCTGCGCGGCATGCAGGGTATGTCGGGTACGTCGCCACCCGGCGGCGGGGGTGTTGGCCCCATGGGGGTTGGCCTCGGCAGCCCTCTCGGCCCGACCGCGAAGAAGGCGCAGGTGGAGCACATCAAGAGGCCGATGAACGCGTTCATGGTATGGTCCCGGCTACAGCGGCGGAAGATCGCGCAGGAGAACCCGAAGATGCACAACTCGGAGATCTCCAAGAGGCTAGGTGAGTGCTCGTTAAGAATCCTCCTATCGGGACAGGTGGTGAGGGGGGAGTGGGGAGGGGGGGGGGTTGTTCTTTTGGTAGACTTAGATCGTTGGCAATGACGGATAATGGGACGGGTTTTGTTCGGTTTGATGAAAGAAATATTGCGACCGGCGATAATATCTTACGTAGGTAGATGTATTTCTGTGACAGAGGACGCTCTCGTTGTATCTTGGGAACGTATATAAGCTGACGTACGATGTTGCGTTTCGTGTACGTTCTCGGGGACATCAATTATAATAGAAGAGGAACGGAGAATGCAATCGATGAGAATCTGTACGATGGTTATTGTTACTCGTGCGGCATATTCCCGTACGAAATAAAGCCAAAGGGAACGCGTGTCGCTAAAGCGTAACGATTCCCGTGTTCCAAATACGTACGTAGTGTTCTCGCCGGGCGATCGCAATCATCGCAACCGAATTCGTCGACGAGCAAAGGTACGCCTAAGAATCGTGATGGAAGTTCTCGCAAAGGGAGAACAAGTAATACGAGGAAGCAGCTGTCTGCGAATGTAATCACATTCCCTGCCATCGAACCGCGCCGCGATTTTACCGCAACACGGAACGCGCGTCCGCCGCTTTATCCGAGACGCTCGACAAACGGTGTCGCTATCTCCATCGTTCGTCCATTCGAAAATCGCTCGGTCTTGGTCGGTTCGCGCGTTCGGCCCTGCGCGCACGGACACGCGCTCCGATTATTCGTTGCTCGCGGTACAGAGAGGACGGGGACAGCGACGGCGAGGGACAGGAGCGAGGGGACGCGTCTCCCGCGAGGGAGAAGAAAAGGAGACGAAAGAGGAACGGGGACGAAGGTATTCCGGTTGGTATTTCCGTTAAATACCCGGGAATCGACAAAGCCCGTTCCCGCAGCCACCCCTCGAAGCTTCTTTATCCGTCATTTTCTTCCTCGCCTCGGTTCTTCTACCCCCCCATTCTCTATGCTTCTCCCGACGGCGACGAATAAGGGAAGTGCCTGCTCCTCGGCAAAAATGATGCGCGCACGCTCGTACCACCTCCCTCCACCTCGAGATTCCACCCCCGCCTCGCTGCTCTCTCTCTCTCTCTCTCTCTCTCTCTCTCTCTCTCTCTCTCGTCCTCTCTCCGCGTTCGCCAGCCCTCTTTCCCCTATTCCTCTCTCAATACAGCTATCCCCCCTCCTTTTCTCTTCTCCAGCTTGCACCCTTTGTCGAAGCGACACTTTTTCGTCGCTCTTTTACCGCCATATCCCTGGCATCGCGCGCAATTTCTGCTTGATATACAACCCTCCAGCCCCTCGCGTTCACCTACCCCCCACAAGGCTTTCTCGTGGCTGGCTTGTCGGAGCATTTGCAAATTTCATCCTGCGAACCACCCGACCACCCCCTTCCTACTCCTGTTCCTCTCTGTATCCGCGACCCTCCTTCTACTTCGCTCTCGTTTCACCGCGGTGGCCCTCCTTTTCCTCCCTCGACCGTGCCCCCCCCCACCCCAGCCCCCTGACCCCTTCCCCGCTGCCACATTGGCGAGCAAAACGCGACAAAAGATTCGAGGAACCGATGTACTTCGGCGTGAGAGCACCCTCGACTCGTTCGCTGGAATCTCGCGCGGAATGTCGATCCGCTTTTCTGTCCTCGCGGTTTCCGGGGGAAATGTTAACTCGCGAGCCGGGTTCCTGCCGCCATTGGCCGCCAGACGTCGAACGACGACGCCGAGGTTGAATTATCGGGCGATCGGTTTATTTTTTTTTTTTTATCGCGGACAGAGTTTCGGTTCTTGTGACGACTGAAAGAATTGCATGCAACAGGGAATAACAATATTAGTTCCCCTAAATGCGACCGATATCTCGTAACTAATGCAATGTTACATTCGCCCCCCCTCGTTTTTCCACCCGAAGTCGAACGAACGAAATTGAGCAGCGCGCGTCGATTTGCAAAGGATACATCGAGAAATGGACACGCGAGGTGGTCAATTATTTGCTCGGTAGCATAAGCGCGTTCGAACGCGAGAGTATTCGCAGTTGACCGATCGTTTAGTTGGCCGTGGTTTGCAGTGGAGTGCAAACTTTTTAGTTGTTCAACTAACTAGTTGTATGTATGCGCAGTTTCACGCTGCCTGTCCCAACCACTCTCTCTCTCTCTCTCTCTCTTTCCCTCTGTCCCTCTGTGCTCGATCCAACTGAACAGTTAACCAACTAAAAGTTGACGGTATTTGCCAAGCCTGAGCGTACGTTTGTGCTCGCGGGCCGCCACGAAATAGCTGCCAAATGGAAATTTCGCCTCGAGATAATGCCGTGCAGGTTTCTTGTTCGCCTGCAAGATTCTATTAGGCGGTTTGCTGCTGCTCTAGGTTATAGCGCATACTCTTGCCAACTATTAAACGAGTATTTTATCCTCCAGGAACATCTGTTACTAAAGTAATCGGCAAACTATCGATTGATCCAACGGGGAAAGTAAAAGTAATTCTGTATATGTTTGTAGAATCGCGTAATCGACTGTCTGACCTGCGTTTCATTAATACATACGTTTCGAAATCTTTCCGCTCAAATTCTGCTCGCGTTTCGATGTGACAATCGAAACCAGTTGCTTCACGAAAGCGACCTCGACGTTCATAATTCACCGTACAGGTGCGAGTGTTTCCCCGTGAAATTGCGCTCTGCGCGATGCGTAGACGTCCTGTGAAACGTCATCGACAGGCATCGTCGGTTTTACGACGTCGATTAGCAGACGAGCGTCCACGTTTATCTTTCAGCCGTACGCCCGAACACGTTTCACGATCCTTCAGCATTCGAAAACTGTGGCGGAAGTGCGATTGAGCCCCGGTATCGGGTAAACGTTTCATTGGGAGAAGCTAATCTGGTTATTGGACGTTCCTCCAACCGGCGTTCCTGCTCGAAAACTTTTCGCCCGTCTCTCTGTCTGTCTGGACGGTGTACTTTCTCCGTTCGATTGGCGCTACTGCTTCGACGGGATAGCATTGTCGCGTAGAAGGGGTTGCTTCTTCGGTCGTATTTCCAGCGAGACAAGTTGGGGTGGACGTTAATTGAATGGGAATCGATTAGACGACGGGACTTGGGTACGGGAAGTTACTTGGACGTTTGCAACTCTGCTTAGAGTAATTGGAATAGGTTCCAGTTTTTATAACGCACGGCGAAGGATTGGCAGATTTTTCTTCAAGCGTTACGACGCGGGGGAGATTCATCCTTATAATGTTAGCATTCGGAACCTTCTGTTCTAAGCGGAAATGAAAATTTCCTTCCAAAATTTCATGGTAACTACCAATCTTCAATTTTAAACGCACCGACCGAAAGCTCTCTCTTTCTTTCTCCCTGCGTAAAATATTCCTCGCGCTTCGTCCTCACGGGAAATCAAAGACGTCTCCCTCGGAATCAAAAGAAGCCAGCAAATGGCGTCGACTCGCGGCCAATATGCAAAATCCCCAAACGGAATGCAACGAACGCTTCATCGCGCGCGACAAACTGTTCGCCTAATCCACTGTACGCGCACGTGGGCACACGATTGTCCTATTCAACGCACCCAATTACTCAGAGACGATCGCTTCGAAGACGAACTCCTTCCCCCGGCATCGATCGTCGTAATTCACCCTCGTGTCCTCTCGCTATCCACCCTCCTCCGACTCGTCTAAAATACCCAGTCGCATTGTTGCCCCGTAAAAACGCCACGGGAACGCGCCACGCACTCTGACAATACGAGAAACGCATTTTCGCGTAGGCACTGGTGCACGTAGAAACGAAGACAGAGTTGGAGCTGCGAGGGGCTTGGCGGCCGGGGGGAGGGAGGGGGTGTGAAGGGACGTCGGTGGAGTCAACAAAGGGGAGAAGGTGGTGGATGTAGGTACGTGCGAGCACGAAAACGAGATAGCTGAAATACACGGTTACTGAAGAGAGAGAGAGAGAGAGAGAGAGAGGGGGGGGTGAGAATTGGCGAAGAGGGAGGGGGGAAGAGGAGACTTGAGAAGGTAGGAGCAAAGCTTTCATCGTAATGAAGTATTTCTGCCGGTTCCCGGTAGCCTCTTTCCCTTTCTTACCCTCTGGTTCTCTCCTCGTCCTTCCAGTTCTTTCGCGTGCGTTAAAGAAACGACTTGTCGGTTTCGCGTACTCATCGACATTGAAACGAGTCGCGCAGGAGGCAGGGACAGCACAGGGAGAGAGGAATATTCATCCTCCCGCGTCGGCGAAGGACAACCCTATTTAACCCTTGCGGGGTCCGTGGAACGAGCGTTCTCCGGGCTTCCCTCCGGCGCGGCGAGTCGAACTCTCGCCCCCCACACCCCCGCCGCCCCCTTTCGCGAAAGAATCCTCTGACGGGGCACAAATTGCTTCGGCGTTTTGCGGCTTATCTGGTTAAACGGGGAGAAACTGTTCCTTGCGACGAAGGTCTCCGTTCGCTTGTTCCGTCCGTTCTATATTTATATTTTTTTCTTCTTTCGTCGCGTTTTCCACGCGAGCCGAATGTTGCTCAGCTGGTAATTATGGGAAGCGTATTTTCGGAGAGAACGTGGCAAGCGCGCGGTGTACCTTGCGCGGGGGATGAAAGGAACTGGCGGAGAAATTGCGAGGCTCTTCACGTCTCTGGGGTGGATCTTTGGGAAGCGAATTAGCCCCATTTGCGCGACGATGATCTCTTTGCGCTTCGTACGCTTGTTCCATGATATTCTGTCGTCTAAAAAATGTGTCTCAACGTATGGGGGAAAGTGGGTGAGATACGTTAGGCGTGCCATTAAGTTCATTCAATCAAGCTTCATCGCGTCACGAGGTTCAGAAGCTGCAGTCCTGATTCTTTCCCCGAAATGGAACGAGCCAGACCGCTCGAAATTCGCAGTCACGATCTTAAAGAGGTACGATCCTCGCGGTATGAGAAATCTGTGAGGCCCGCTCGACGGAGCGACGCGGAGGGACCCCGAAAATTGTGTTCCCCGAGGACCGGGCAGCGTAATCCCATGGATATAGTGGACATAATCGTGTCTACGACACGAGGAGCCGGAGAAATAGAGCGAGCAGGGGATGAAGAAATAGAGAGAGAGGTTGCGCAAGATTCGCGAAGAAAACAATTCGCGGAGGACCCCGACACTGCGCTCCCATAGAATCGCGGGAACAATGCCGCCCTTGCGACAAAGCGGGAAGCACAAAACGCTTGCACACAGGTACACGCGCCGCTACTCTCCCGTTCTTTCCTCCCTCTATCTGGTCCTCCGCCTCCGCGTGATTAAAAATGATCGTCCCCAAGCATGCTTAAAGCTCTCAAGGCTGAAAGCTCGCCTCCTCCTCTCTACCGTGATAACGCGAAGCGTCTTGCGAGTACGCGACTGCTCGCGATCAGCTTCGCGAGGAACGCGGACTGCGACGAATCTTTGGATGCTCAGTGTCGAGAAAATTTGTTCGGTCAAAGAACGTAACAAATAATGATGATTACGGTGCGCAGTCAGAAAATGATATCTCCGCGGTTCATACAAAGCAAATTGCAACGATCAATTACGTAAATCCCTCCGTTCGAGGAGTTTCCCGTTTAGATAAGAAACCCAGCCGACATAATCGTAATCTACATATTTCCGTCGTGAAATACGCAACGCTTGGCTCGCACAATGCATACCACGCGTCACACATTCGCGGCGGCTTGTTTGCCAAACGGAAGGCGGGCAATTTGTTGGCATTATGTTCTTTGTAGGTCGCAAAAGAAACACCCTGCCACGCGGATAATAACGCTGTCTATTAATCTGTAATATGCATGGCCCATTAACGCGTACCGCAGTCTTCCAGGTGGAATAATAGATCGTTAAGGCCGATAAACAGGCCATTGTTTCACCGGCGCGTCCACGTGGACCTATCATCGAGACAGCATTGCTCGAGACGTTAATTTATACGGTGCAACACTTTTCACGTGGGTGTGCGTTTTTTTTCTCTTGTCGTATTCGAACGTTGGCGAGAAGATGGAGACCCCGGGACGAGTGGACGAAGATTTTTCTATTGTTTCGTCCGTTGATACAGATTCGCGGTAATACGAGTTGTTAATGGATACGTCTTGGTTAAAATGGATTGCGGCGGTGGGATCGATGGAACGCGTGCATCCCCGTGCACAAAGGGTGGTTATTGTGCTCGACGATATAATTCCTTGCGGCGTTAGAAGTATAGGAAATTGCACGAGCAGCAATCGAATAAACCGACGTTGCTAGAAAAAGAGTTCCCCGATTGAATGGCGGTTTATAGGCGCTGGAAGTGAAAGTTGTGATAAAGCGGCGAGAGATCGAGAAATTAATGTTTCGTATGTTTAACTGTCGAGTTGATCCAAGCGATGTATCTAATTAAACGGAACGACCGTGAAATTCGAAAGTTTGTAACGAAGATTTGACGCGAGTAATCTTAATCGAAATCGGGGACTGAATAGGAATCGTATCAAATATATCGCGACGTTCGCGTGGGAACAGTGAAATTTTGTAGCGTGTCAACTTACTGAAACAAAAGCATTTGAACGCGTATAATGTTGCTTCGTTCCATTATGCCTAGTCTTCACAAATTGTTGCATTCACTTTGGGCGATAAAACGATTTGGGCAGAACGGTTCTATTAATTGCAAGACGCATTCGCCGTTACAGAATCACTTCGTTTTCTCGCCCAGTCTTTCCTTTCTGACGGAGTAAGTTCGGTTCTCCTGGGCGCGTCCTCGCGTAGACAGGAAACGCCGGAAACGTTTTCCAATTTCCACGTTTCATCGTTGGGAATAGGCTTCTCAGTAGAGTGGGTCTGTGGATCGATCGACAATGCAGCAACTGCTCCGGCATCGCGCTTCACCACCCCCTGCATTTTTTTTTTCCTTCAACTCGCCAGAGAAACTACTCGTGGAAAATATTCATTTGAGGAAACACTGTTTCCTGTGCGAAGATTCGCGATATATAAACGAAGAGGGAAACCTGTTTCACTGAAAAGAACTTTCTAAATAGAATTTTTTCCCCGTTGAAAAGTTTCTTTCGGCAGGAGTGTTCTCTGAAAAATATCTCCTGAATGGAAGCCCCTTTCAAAAGCCTCACTGAGGAAATTAGTCTTTCGCGGTGGATTTTCTTAGAAATTATTTTTCTAATTAAGATTTCTTTACAATTGTATCTCGTAGAGAAGTCTACGCGCAGGCGAATCTTCTTCCGCTTCGTTACAACTGCGGGGCCGAGGTGAGACTGAAGCTGCTATTCCAAAACACTGAATTAAACGCAGCTTCGCGACGGGAAACGCGATTCTTCTGAGCACTTCCAAACGGCACCGCGACGCTACGAAAAATATGCGCCGGAATCGTTTCGAAGACAATCGTTCAAATAACATTACCAGTGCCCACGCCAGAATAAAATTACAGAAGCCCTTGTAACGGACAATGGAAACGAAACCGCCGTACAACCGAGTACTAAATTAACTGAAAAGCCACGAACTTCATTCCTTCTTTCGTTCAACAATAATCACGCGACTGATCCAACGGTCTCCTCACTCATTAACACAACATTAACGGCGGAAAGAAAAAAGAACAAACGAACAAAGAAAACCCGTGGAAACGGAAAGCTTAAGGAAAACAAAATGCAGAAAGTTCTAAAAGTTGGCGAAACAGTACGCCCACAGTAGCAACGGTAGTAGCCCAGTTTCCCCCGGCGACAATGAAGACGAGCAAAAGGTGGAGAGAGAAAAAAAAAACTCAGATAAAAAAAATTGAGGACGAAGAGGAAGAAAACGGAGGCAGTGTCTTGGTAGCTCTTGCCGGACTAATAGCAGCCGCCTCCAGAAATACTAATTCCAGGGCAATAGCGCGTCGTTGGTGTGGTAAAAGCCGCGCTACCAATGGCTCCTCATCGCCATGGCTATCGTCTCCATACCCCTCTCGTCGTCCGAGTTCCTCCTCCCTTGGCAACCGCGTCTCTCTTGCCGCGACCCCGTCCATTAATTAACAGGCTTTGTACTTTTAAACGATGTTAAATAAACGGCATTGTTCGCCGACGAAAGGACTGAAAGGCAGGCGCCATTATGCTTTAAGCTCGGCCCTCGTCCTCGACGACAACGACGACGACGACGACGACGACGACGACGCTGACGACGCTGACGACGGCGAGGCCGTAGTCGTCGTGGCCCTCTCCGAAAGCACGGAAAAGAGAAGGAAGGAATAGTGGCCGAGAATACCCACCTACTAATACCGACGCCGCCAGGGAAGCCTTTGTTCTAAACAAATACTCCGACCCACCCCTCCTGGTAAAGCCCGTTCACCACTCCATACCGTCTCTTGTTCGTCCGTGCTACCTTTACACCGGAAAAACGTGTATCGATTGGAATAAGCTATAATGTAAATAACGTCGAAACGAAGAAACCACCCCTTTCGCCCCGCGCGCACACAGCCGCACGCTGCTGCACGTCCGCCATAATTGATCGACCACCATCCCTCGACTCTCTGTAAGGTATATCGAGGCGCCGTGCAGTTAGTTCTTCTGGTTGTCGTTCGTCCGGTTCTTCTGGCACTAGAATTGCACGGCAGAGGTTAGAAAACGAGTGTCGCGTTTGAAATATTGCCGCGATGCTTCACGGTGGTTCGATTTTAGGTCAATCGCGTTGCGAGTGTTGATGTACGTTTTTAAACGTTCGATTGATATTCCCTTGGTGATTACGGCCGCCAAATGGTGCCCGAGCAAATATAATCGAATCGCCCAGCAAGAATAGGCCGGTAGCGATGTTGTTGCTAAACCAGCAATTGAGCCCGGTTGCATTCGAAACAAGCGTTTCCCGTTAGGATCGAAGTCGCAACCCCATTCGCCACCGACCGATATCCCAATAAACTCGGAACAGAGGAGAACAGCCCTCCATTGTGGCATTATCCCGAAACACTATATTACCTTTCGCGTTCCCCGAACTTATTCAGAACGGGCCGCGGAACAAGGATTAAGAATGGCTCGACACCAGTTCGCTCAGCTAGAATGCGTTATCAGCGCAGCGCATTGTACAGGAAGACAAAAATCTCGGATCCCCCCGTCCCGTTTCCATTTCTCCTTTTTCGCAACGTTCCTCGGCGCTCATTGTGAACCACCACGTGCCCGTATTGTTTAGCCGGGCTCTATCTCTCTTTCTTCGTGCGCTATACAGCAAGCAACTCTTTCCATTGTCGTTGCCTGCTGTCAGCAACAATAACGAGTCGAGTAAAAGATCCATCGGGCAACGTTGAATCCCATCCTCTCTCGCTTCCGTATCTGCTCCGGTGCGCCTCGAATTTCCGACAGTGTATATCTCTGCTCTGTATCGTGAACTTTCATCCCCCTTGAGCGATCCGTTGTCTGCCCGGCCGGAACGTGCTCGTTCCTGATATTGCTGACGATATACACCGTCTCTCCTTGGCCCCGTTTCTTCTTCTTCTTCTTCTTCTTGATCATCTTCGTCTTCTTTCTCTTATTTCACCTGCCCCGGCTTCCTTTTCGCTACTTCGTTGTTTACTCCGCTGCCCCGTATGCATAGATGGCGTATAATATTCGCGAGGCCAGTGTAATAATGGAGTCTTGGGAAATGCTGTTTGCAGGGGGAAGTACATTAACACGTTTGACTAGAGATGCCCTCTTTTCTTTTTTTTTTTATTAATAGACGATACCTAACGTATGTCATACAGCGAAGGGATGGTTTAGAATAAATTAATGCTGCCAACTGGATACAAAATGACCGTCTTGGAAATGACTGATACGATATGCTGGAATATAATTTACCTGACTGTTAGACAAGGTTGAACTCCGGTACGTAAACAGTAAAATATGATATATAGACACAACAGTGTCTACGATATATATATATAGACACAAATGTAAGAGATTATCAAACAATCAATCATCGAGCACCCTTAACGGAAAGTCGATTAAATTACCCCTCACTCGAAGGATTACAAATCCACCCCTTTGCTATACCTGCCAACTGTAATCGCGATACGTAAACGCTGCTGGGAACTCCGTCGAACCGTTTCAACAGCGAATCAAACTGAATCGAGCCTGTAACGGCGAAGATCGACGCGGAAAGACGCCAAGCGTCTCAAACATCGGTGGCCATTGTTGTCGCGAAGCCAGAAGCCTTTGTTTCGCGGCTGCAACCGCGGAGTGCGGACTTCGCGCGTCGTTTTCTCGTTTGAAGCCGGCCACCGTTTCCTGGATGCCAGGGCTTCGGTCTTTGTCCGCGCAGCCAGCACCCCGACAACAAGTGGTAATTAATTTTCGACGAAACAATCGGGCCGCTACCGCTGAAGGAAGAAGCAAAGCGCCGAACAGAGGGTGGCAGGAAGGCAGCCTGGTCTGAAGCGTTTCGCGGCCAACACGTCGCGTCGGTCGTTTCTGCCAAATGACTACTTGCCTTCTGGCCCGGCTCTCCGCCGGCTCATAAAACAGCTCGAACGAGAAAGTCGGAGGCTTGGAGCACGCCAGCTTTATCGTCCCGTTTGTTTCGCCCGGTTCCCTCTTCATTTTTTAATAGAAGCTAACTGCACGCATTGGTCGAACGACGTTCGATGAACAGTTTGCAGCTTTGGAGGGGAACTGGATTAAAATACGGAGTTAATACATATATCTCTTCCGTAAGTTTTAAGAATGGGGGTAATGAATAGGAGGCAGCCGGCGAATATTTTTCATCGTCGATCCTTATTATTATAATGGAGAATATTCACCGTCCACCCATCGAACACGAACACACCGAACGATTTCACGGAAAGACTAAATCTCGCTGCTTCATGCTCCAATTAATCCGCTTTCGCGGAACGCTATTACGCGTCGAGTTCCACTGCTCCAAGCTTTGCACAAAGCTGCTTCCAGCGCCGTGGTTGCGTGACTCGGACGTTCGAAGAAAATTCGCGATAAGAAGAGGTGACACGGTCCCGCGACCGTTATTTATTCGCGGGTAGGCTCGCGAACGTGTTCCTGTTCTCCTTTCGTCCGTCGTGTTCACCGGTGACTTCGACGAAACGCGATACCAGCAACTTTTCTTCGAGGCCCACTCGTTTTCGACAATAAAGTGGGTCGACGAAAGGGAGGAAAGGGGGCAGAACGGGGGGAATTAATAGACGGATGAAAATCTTTGCCAAGGAAAATGAGTGTACAACTGTCCGCGCGAACAATCGCGAACGGGGCGGATTTAAATTAGCCACGATTACGCCCCGTCGATTATTTAATTCAGCCGTAACCGCCGGTTATGTCGCCGGTGGCGCACAACAAGGCCGTTTCATCGGGCAAACACTGCGTCCGAATACCTTTTATAATCATTGATCGGACGCGTTATCCAAGTGCCTATCGCTCGTTTACAAACCGCTTTATTCGAATGCAAACACGTCGGAGCGAGCGAGAAGTCGCTACGCCTCCTTCCTCCGCCTCGAATTGCTCGTGATAACTTTGATGCAATGTTTCGTTGCGATCGCTGTACCGCGGGACGTCTGTTCGAATGACTTTTTTTATTGGGGGGAAATTTGATTTTTCACGCGTGAATTAATTTTTTCAATATTTGAAACGCTGCGCACGGTTTCCGTTCGAACCGTTCGTCCTATCGCGAGCTTCGTAATTTTCTCGCCGGCTATCGCGTCGAATTGTTGCTTGATTTTTCGGCGCAAACGACCACGAATGAAAGGAAAGGAATTTCCTTCCGCAGAATAGTTTTCACCGTCACGCGCAAGAGTTGCTTTCGACGAATGTATGTAGCGGAATGTAAAGTATCGTCCCTCTCCTGTTGTTCACAGAATTAGCTTCCTTTCGTCTCGCCGCTTTGAATACTCTCCGCGAGTGTAAAGAGCGTCTAAAATTGCGACCGGTACAAGTACTTTTTAAGCAGGGCACTTACAAATCTAGCAAGTAATTTGCACTGGAAAATTCTTCGGGCCAATTATAATTCTATCACATCGAAATGACGCATTGTTTCAGGTGCCGAATGGAAACTCTTAACGGAGGACGAGAAACGGCCATTCATCGACCAAGCGAAAAGGTTAAGGGCGCAGCACATGAAGGAGCATCCCGATTACAAGTACAGGCCTAGAAGAAAGCCGAAAACCTTGCGGAAGGAAGGTTACCCGTACAGTATTCCGTATCCGAGCGTGCCGATGGATGCACTTCGAGCCGGTAAGACATTGTCTGCGTAAACTTTAACACAGATTCAAACGCGATTTAAAAAGAAAAAAATAAATTGCCACCTCTGTTTAAGAACCTTCCCGTCGAACGTCCAATTGCACACCTCTGAACCATTGAATTTTCTCAAATCTATTATCGCCGTTAAAAATCCCGAAAATATAGTCTTCAATAACCAAGCAATCACCCGTTGAATTCGTCACGCAATTAAGACTAAACGCTGAAAAATCGTACGATAATTCCTCGTGCAATTACGATAGCTCGGAACAAGACGGAATCGATCCCCGCGGAATCTCACGATTCGTAGGTGTGTTGCGGCGCGGTACAATAGAGGAAGAACAGTTCGTCGGGTTGGTCTTTGATATTCTTATCTTTTCGGCTAGCGTTTCAGCCGTATTGTTGGCGGCGATGCCCCCGGGATCCGTGGTCGGAAGTCTTATAATGGCGATTTCTTCGTGGTACGCCCGACCCTCGTTTCCTCCTCGCCATTTTCTCCAGCGTCTCGCTAATGGTTCACGCGTTGCCCGCTTTTACCGTCAAAGACGTGCTCCTTTCGTCGTTCGTCGTCCGTTATTATCAGCGAGTATCACATACACTTGCGCAAACAGTCGAATGCAAAGAACGTTCGCGGCACCGCCGACAACAATACGGCGTCTGGTCAGAGTTCTCTTAGCGGGGCGACTGACGTTCTTTATGCAAGAAAATTCATTATCCTCTTCGATGAAAATCAGTGGGATTCGAGATTGGCGATATTGGTGCGCATATTCGGCCAGATAATAGAGAGATTGTATAGAAACAATAAACAGACGACAGGGTTTGAATCATTAGCGATTTCATCGAACCGTATTTGCATACGAAATTCGTTGTTAATATTGTCGAGGTGAAATATTGCCACGTTTCATAAAGCTTTCATTCTAGACAATGTTTCTTACATAGGCAAATTCTAGGTGCCTACTGTGTACCAATCTTTCTTTTTTTATCAAAACGTCAAAGGCTTTGAGAGTACCAACAGTGGCAAAAATATTGTCACGATTCTTCCACGGTCGATCAGCGAAACGATTGTGCAATCTTCTCGACGCACGATTGAACTCGTTCGCCGAAAGATCGGAGCCAATCGCGATGGTCGCGTTCCATTAAAAAATGATCAGCATCTGGCGATTTCGATCGTCTGGCCTTATCTCCGCTACGAGACAGAAGCATCCACGTGAAATCGTTGGGGAACAGATGTTCGATGAATCGCGTTCGCGTGCACACGAAACTCACCCCATTCGAGTTTACACAGATTTGTTTGACGTTCCGGCCTCTCTATTGTCCCCATTGTTTCCCGCCTCATAGCGGATTACGTAATTTTGAATTTCTCCGCGTCGTATCAAAGAAAAACGGGGTTGCAGGACAGAACAATCGAGCGCGAAATTATGATCGTGAATGGCGATGGCGACGGTGGTGTCGAGGGCGAACGAGCCGGTCGATGAACGAAATTTCCATTTAGCTGTCGCCTGGGACAACGGATGATTCGCGCTAGCAATCGATTTTATTGGCGGGGTATTTTAAGTTTCCACGAAACTATTGTCAAGGTTCGAAGCGGAGAATGGAGTTCTTTTGTCAATCGACGGTGGAAGTGTTATTTCATTCGACAATTTAAAACGAAGAACGCGGTGATGATGTTTCACTCTATTTTTCATTTCGTGCTCCGCAGGCGAAGAATCTTTCACCGTTTCGGATAACACAATGCCGACACTTAGATTATTCGAAATTATCCGATTGAAATGCGCCTCGTTAACATTCAGGGATATATAAAAGCTGAACGGTTTAGCAGTTCATTGCATTAATTGATGTGCCTCGTACAAAGGGGAACGATATAATTGTCGTACTACTTTTATTTCTTCGCGTCGCACACCGTTCCATCATTTTCCGTCCAGAAGCGAAGAATCATAAGTGTCTAAGCGCGATTAATTTCAAGCGTCAGCCATCGCCGGACGCTGAACCTGAAATGTGAACCTCGCAGAAATAAAGGGAAATGAAAAAAATAGGAGGAAGTTAAGTAGTCACGCGAGGGCCCCCGCGTTTATTTTCGAAAACACGGGTCAAAAGTTGGCGCTGGTATCTCGTGGATCTTTCGTTCGGAGCGAACAGAATAAATCGTCGAATAATTCTCTTTGGCGCGGAAGGGCCGCGGGTCCGCTTGGACGATTCATTGGCTTTATGCACGCGAGAGCATAAACATGTCGCTGGTACATTATTTATCGAATTGTCTTAGTACCCTGTGCGTACGATTACGCCTGGAGTCGTTCGCCGGAAGCACGTGACTTCGCGAGCCAGATTATAAATCTGTCCGTGGCGAAAAAGTACGCGGCGGCGATCGGCCTAGCGATTTGAAGAATTTATGAGTCGCTTTCTTGTCCTGTTACAATCTGTTCGTTTTGTTTTCTTCTCCTAGATTCGATACGGTTTTGTCTGGTATAGCTTTATTTCGATTTGGAATCGTTCGATTTGATATATCAAAGGGGTTCTGTGGCAAGAGAAAATTCGAAGTGGACTGGATCGAAGAGATTATTATTTATAAAACGTAGTTTTATATTATTTTTAATCTATATATTTCGTTATTCATTTAATACCAGCCTGTGATAACAACGTAACGTTTCAATTATCTTTTCGGCGACCGTTTCAAGAGTTACGAATATTCTAATTACTTTAAGGACTGAAACTGTTCGAAAAAGTAGCAGGAATTCGTGGCCGACGAGATTCTCCCTTAACTCACGTTCTTAAGTCGCCGTTTGCTATTCGCTCGAACGGAAAGCACGATCAGAAATTCCGGTCTAAGCCGATAATTTATCTCAGCCACCCACGCACTTGTCTTATACGCGTGCCACCGTGCAGGGTCGTGTTCGCCAACAGTAGACGATGGTTAGAAAGATGGAGCGAAATAGATTTCGAGTCACGTGAAGGATAGAGGGAAAATTCGAGAAGGGCTGCACGATGGGTAAACTTTTATCGATGCCCTTGACGATATTAAACGTCACGTTCAATTTTGCTACTCGACAAAATTTGGAACGTAGCAATTTTCGGAGAAACAAAAGTTCACCGCCGATAATATCTTTATACGACTAAAACTGAGATTTAATGACGCTTCCGTTGCAAGGAATATAAAACATTTATTTTAATTCTAAAAATATACCATGAACAGTAATGTTTGCAAGCCGGATCGCCGGTCCTTCTCGTCCTTCTCCGTTGTCCCAGAAAATTAGTAGGTCCAAAATCCTTGCCGCTATACGGAGAAAGGGGTGGAGAGTTCGAGGAAGAAGTAAGAATTTAAAGAAGGGAGTATCGAAGGTGGGAAGGAGGGACACGGAATACGACCGATAAATCGAGGATTACCGATCACATTTCGACGTGTCGCGTGGGCGGCAGGATAAATTCCGGCCTTAATCGACCCGCTGCCATTGGTGGAATTAATAATTGCGTTCGGTTATAGTAAAAGATCACGAGTGGAACGTGAATGAAACGAGGGATATCTCGGTCCCCGGTGAACCCAGTTTATGTGAACGCAGAACAAGTTACGAGTTGCCCGAGGCTGGCGATTTCAGTATGGGGGTTTTATATCGTAGAATTACAATAAAAGGATGATCGTGCTAATCTGATCGTACGATCGAAGCTAGCGGTTTATTTATTATATTTATACAGCGGTATTTGTCTATCCGATGAAGGGAATCCTCGCATCAGAAATCAGAAATATACACCGAACCCCGTCTTCGATAGAAACAATTACTCCGCATTGGATACAGGTGTGAAATAATTTCTACACCAATATCAACGAATTCATTTCTAATATCACGATATTCTAGCACGTATTAGCCATACTCCGAAACACAATTCTCTCAAAACGAACGCAACATCGTTCAATATTACCGAACAATCTTCGTATACATTCCCAAAGTATCGAACCTTGAATAACAGGTAACGAATAAAACATATCATTCCGTAAATCGCTTCGTCAGACAATAGCGAACCCATGAACACGCCGTAGTGCCCCCCTAACAATAAGAAAGCGATGGCTGGTCCCATTCCCCGGGGGTATGTCTGTTGAATCTCCAATTATCGGAGACAGGGTGCCAGCTTTGTGCCAAGAAACGATAAAATGCAAGAGCTTTCCGAAGATCGAGGAACTTTATTATTTTTCAACCACCGTCTATTCATTCGCGAATTCCGTCCGCAACGACGATGCCCACGGCGCATATACGCTCGCAGAATCGCGATTAATAATCAGACGCGTGAATTCTTCGTTCCCGGTCATAAATCACCCCGCCAATCATCCCTCGGCTTCTTTCGCGGCAGCCGGCCGGTCGTCGTCGCGAAGAATTCACGACGCCCCGACAATGAGGCTTCGTTGGCATAGGTATTCTTTCGTCGCGTTTCCGTCGTTCGGCGACGATGATCGATAAGCGGACGTTTTAACGCACGGGCCCCGATATTAATCTCGACGAAAACGTTCGAGCTGTTCGGTTAATCATTCGCATTGTCGATCGGCGAATGGCGGAGATCGACGTTGATCGGTTCCGGCGATTCACGTATCTTGGTACACGTTTCGGGGAAACATTTTCGCCCCGTAATTGTTAGACGTTCGGGTCGAGGGAAAGGGAGAGTGACGACGGGGAGATTAAAGAAGTCGAGGATTCAAAATGCTGCGGGAAAAATGGATAGGATAAATCGGCGGTTGAGAGTCACGATCCTTGCGGGATATTTGGAAAACCTTGGTGTTGGATGCAATTGGATCAAAGTAATGATAATTCCAATTGGACGCGAAGTGTGCGAGAAACGGGGCATTGGAAGGGTATACAACGCAATTGCATAATAGACATCGTAATTACGTATGTCTGTTTAAACACCTTCGGTCCGCGTCTGACGAGAGGACCGAAATTTTCCGATCGCCAGATCATCAGAATTTTACAATCTTTGTGCACCCTCTGTTACAGGAATGGCCGGCGGTATGGGACAAGCTGGAATGGGATCTTACTATGGTCCTGCGGCGGCTTATGGTTCTCTTTCCGCGGCCAGCATGGCCGCAGCCGCAGCCGCGGCTGCACAGCAGTCTGCGGCGGCGATGTCCGCGGGTCTCGCAGCACCTGCTCAGGTGAGTCGATGCTACTCGTAAACAAACACACGTTTCCTGCTACGAAACCCGTCCCACCGTGTGTCCAACGCTCTCGTCGCGTCAATTCCCTTATCTCGCTCGTTCGAACTTAATGTAAAACGTAAACCGTCCACGATTATCTCAGGTCGATACTGAAACGAGCACGATCGCGTTTTCGATCGTTAATTTCGCGCACCAGTTAGTACGCACGAGACACGCGCAAGCTGCGCCTCCGTGAAACGGCCAGTTTTCCTTCACTTCTTTCTTTTCTTTCTTTCGAACGACCGCCAATGACGCGCAGACCGACAGGAATGCCAGTTTGAAGGATTGCGACAGCGCAGTCGTTTGCAATTGGAATTTAGCGTACACGCGTGTACGTACCGTTCTAAACGAGGACGTGAACTGAATCCAGTCTAAACTCGAAATGGAAATACCTTGTGAATGGTCGGAGATGTGTTGTTGACCGGATTCGATGCACGTTGCGAACACTTTTGCGAACGAAGGCGCGTCCGTTGCACAATTGCACGCACGGCGCATATGGCGCGGCGTCGCGTCGTTGCAAATGGGAAAGATAGATGTTATCTGCACGGCGAGTCGTATCTGCAACCGTGAAACGTTTCCCATTTTCTCGCTTGCCGATTGACATTTTTTTGTACGGAGATTTGGAATTTCTTTAAGCGCTGCCCGGCTATTATTAATACGTTCCCGTCGAAGCTAACAGCAATTGGTTACTTGTCGCCCGGCGAATTGAAATTCTTCTCGAGGAAGAGCGCCGCGGTAAGTCGAAGCAACGAACGGTTGACGCGGCGCCGCATTGTTCGGTCAGAAAGAGAACAGGAATCGATTCTTGGAGAAGGGGAGGATCGGCGATTACGATTTGTCAGGGACGAAAAATGCGTAAGACACGGTCACGGGGGCCGAGCGTTATCGAGATGCCGGCGGAAAAGAGCCACCCACGCTGTTATTCCTTTCCCGTCCCTATTCAATGGAATTTGACATCGGCAGACTCGATCGGAGAATACCGAGATTTATCGTTCCATTCACGCGTCCCCTTTCTTGGCAGACAAGCGAAAATCTGTTAATCGTTCCCGAAACTTGCAGTTGCGCATCCCATAGTTCGACTCGGGCAAATTCAATACGTTGCATTAAAGCAAACAACGAATTGAAAGAGCACTGCGATATACGTCAACCGCGAAAGGGAAAGAAGAATCCTCGAATCGCCAGCTCCCTCGCCGGAAGCCCACGACTTCGATTCCCCAAGATGGAAATAAAAACGGGGAACCTCGCCAGAAACACACGCCGCAGCGGCGTTAAATTTCGCGCTGCAAAAGCATCGAACCGCCGACGAATCGGGGCGGAACGCGCGATTCAGCGTCGATCTGTAAACCCGTGAAAGTGAAACGACCGGATCGCGGGCCACCGAACCGCGCGCGGACCGCAACGAAGGAAACGTCGCGATACAGACGGGATAGATCGGTGACGAGAGGAACGGCAGGAGCAAACGCGATCACCGTGGTGAAAGAGAGAAATGACGCTGGAACAGGAGAAAGAAGAGGCGGAGGACGAGCGTAGGTACGTTTCATTCTGTGTCGCAACAAAGGGGCCCCCGGGTGGCTTCGCAAACAGAAACCGGAGACCGTGGCTCTGTGTATGAATTTCCGCAGCTGGGTACGGGAGACAAACAGATAGCTAGTTATTTCTGCATTCAACCGCTGAATGGCCGACGCGTCTGGAACGACGCAACAGCGCGATACAGGCCGACTATTATTGGCGAACCGGCGGGCGCGAGCGAAGAATTCCAACGCGTGGTGCGCGCGGTGCGTTATCGTCCCCGTGGACGAAACGGCACCGTCATCGCCGTCGGCCGTGGTCGTCATTGCCGTTTGCCATTTAGGACGAGCGCGTATACTCGCGCCGCGAGACCAATGCGGCGGTCGTGGCCCCGCCGTTCCTTCGAGGAGTGGGAAGAATGGCGGACACTGTCGGAGAAGAGCCGAGGGAGGCAGGGTGACAGGGATTTGAGGATAATGCGGGGGTTGAGGGGAATTAGAGGTTAAGTGGTTGGCTCGTTAAATTGTGCAGAAGACGCTTATAGTCGAGGGGGTTGGCGTGAGATTCGGATTTATAACGCGGGAGGTTCGTTCTTTGGATGCTGCATCGGTGGTTGGCGGAGGGGGCGGGGGAGGGTGAGAGATAAATAGGTCGAGGAGATATTCGTAATAGGGCGAAGATGTAACACGTTTATATCGTGTTACAGTTTTCCTAGTTACACGATTGTCGGAGTAATTGGGATCTCGTTTGCCGTAGCGGTGAGTTATTTTGTTTCTCCACCGGTACGATAAATACGACCGATATCAGACTATCGTTTCTACGTCGCGCGCTGATGGGCCGAGTGAACGCGATAATGATTGAGGCGAGAAAAATTCGGGAGGAGATATTTAAGCGCTCGCTTCCGTCATCCTTCATCGCAAAGATCCTCGTCCGAGCAAGACTTAATTATCGCGCAGCGGCACGGTGTCGTCGTCCTAGCGTACAATAACGTCGTGCCGTTTCCATTCACGAAAGCGTCTATTCTGCGCGCTGCCGTGTGTCACCGGGGATGGAAAGCGGCGGAGGGAAGAGTTGCAGAGAGACGGAGAATGAAAGTTGGGCATTACCCGAAGAGGAACGAAGACAGGATGGAGTGGAATGTCTTTTGCTTGGGGAGCACTTTATTTTCCAAATGGCTCCTCTCCATTCCCGAATCAGAAATGTTGGATAGAGCGGGAAAGTCAAGCGTAGAGCATTGTTATAGCTGGCCCGTCGATATTTCACCCACATCCTCGTTCTTATAGATTCGACTTACTGTAACGTCGAACCGTAGCGGAGTCGATTGAAAGCCGGATTTTGCTCGTCGAATTTATGTGCATTCTGTGTGGAACCCCCGTGCCCGGCGAAGTTAGAAGAAACTTGAGGAGCAATCTCGCCGAGAGCTGGCTGGAAAGTTTGCGAAGGAAATTCCGGGTCAGCGAGACGGCGAGATGATTGTTCGACGAGTGAAATTTTCCGCGTTGTTTTCCTCCGTCGAAGATGTTGGACCCATGATTAGAGAGATTCGGGACACTCGACTATATGGACGTGAATCGTTGTACTACGAAATAATAGAGCGACGTTGCCTATAAGATATAGGAGATATGTTTTAGGCGAAACATAGAATCTATAAGAAGAAGGAATTCTCTGCCGAACGTGCTAATCGCTAAACCGACCCGCTAACAGCATCGAAACGTGAAATTCCTATCCGCAAATAAATATCCGAGGGCAATCCGTGACATCATCTACCCGCAATTCACGAAACACCTTCAATTTCCTGGACACATCTGGGCGACAACGAAGGTCCGACTCGCGAGGATCCTCTCGCGGTGAATTTTGAGGCGAACGAGAAGACGGACCGAGCGGTAATCAATTGGACGTAGCCGGCTGAGGGGTGACGAGGGAGGCAGCTAAGACTGGATGTAAATCACCTGGACAAAGCCGCTTAACGATCCGACAAAGGGTCCGGCGCGATCCTCGTTCACGAATTATAGAATCGGGAATAATCGCGCGCTCCTCCCGTGACTTTTCTTTCCCTTTTTAAGGATCCGTGGCGGTTTCACGCGGCGGACGTCCTCGTGCACCTCTCGTCGGCCGCTGCCCGGCAACGGTTATGAAATTTATAGCCATTGGCAGCTTTGTCCCCCGGATAGAACAAATCTCTCTGCGGCCGTCGCGGATCCGACAATTTCGCGTTTCGAAAATTGGACCGAGTCGAATACCTTCGTCCCATTTCTTTATTTGCGTCGAACGAGCACGAGAATAGGTAGTTTCTTTTAATATTGCGTAACCATTGCATAATTATTCGTCGATATTGTAAATAGTTACTACTCTCTAGAGTTAGACATTGAACAGTCCCCACCCCCCCGTTATCCAATTACACACCCGCGAAACAGTAAGATCTCTCAACTCAACAGCTCCCTATGTTCTTCTGCCCTGTTCCAGGTGGTGAGCTCGATGGACGCCATGAAGTACTCCATGGAGGCGGACAAATACCGGGCCGCTTACATGCCGCCCAGCACGCTGGCAATGAGCATGTACTCGGACCCTAAGTACCTGGACTCGAGTCCAAAGTCGTATCTGGACCGGAGTTATCTAGACTCGGCGAAGGCTTACTTCGAGCAATCGAAATTGTACATGGACCAGAAACCCGCGATCGCCGACTATAATCGGCCCAGTTACGAGCACAACAAGCTGTACGACGAGTCCAGTCCAGGTAGCGTCGTGGGTGGCGGCGGTCCAACGAGGTCACCTGCTGCAGAATCGCCGGACATGAGCAAGCAACACGAAAGAACCGAGCAAGGATCTTCCAGTGCGAGCTCCACGTCCACCTCGTCGGCAGCGAGTCCTGGCGCGAGTCTACCTGCTTATTATCCGGGCCCGGTGCAGACCAGTGGCCTATTGGGACCGCAGATGAGCCAATACAGTGGCTACCAGACGGCCCCAGCACCTGGAAACGAGTCGTTCAGGCGACCGCTCACTGTCATCTTCTGACCCGATAGAACGTAGCTATGATCCATATTTGATGAACAGTTGCCCTGAGTTCGGCTCGGATATGTTCTAAAAATGTCTGGGTGCAGCGTGGCCGATTGCGGCCCCGTATTTAAAATCGTTGAATGAAGGTAAAGAGATTGGAATTCGAAAATTAAGGCTTCGGGGGCTCTTTCTTCTTGCCGGAGAATTTTGTCAGATTGGCATAGTAGACGTAATGCTACAATTGTTACTTCTTTTCTCGATATTGAACTGCTGAAATGGCATATTTCTCAAGCATAAGAAACCTTTTAAAGCGCGATAGTAATTCGTATGAAATAACAGAACGGCGAATGGAAAATCAATTATATTCAGAACTTATAGTCGGGTGATGCTCGAGGAAGCAATTAAACGGGGCCTCGTTGTTTAAATTATGAACCGGACCTCCGGAGCCATACCAAGTTCCAGCAGCTCTCCAAGAAAGAGATTCTCGCTCGAAGAGAAAAGCACCCAGCTGAACATGAACTCGTATCTTCAGCTTCGAATACAGCAGGAGCGAAGGTAGGGCTACCAACGGTGATGATCGTTGAAAGTAACAACGAAGTCGATACTCTCCGTGTTCTAGCCATCCCCATGCGTCGATCGCGACGCGCGGCAATTATTTATCGCAGGCATAGGACTTCCATCAGTGGCGATGGGAATTATAAAGAAAGTGTACATAGTCCCCGTGTAAATAGTGTAGCAAGGATTATTATGGCGCACGACGCTCGAAAACGGTTTTCCTTCGTCCCGTTTCCCGACGTTTCCCTTCGGTTCCGATGAATACTGGAATGTCCGTCGAGTCTCGATCCTCCGGACTCCACGAGGAAGCGCCCATACACGATAAACGTTCTCACAGTCCCAGGGACATTTCCCTTCACCCGGCAATTCTGCTTGGAACATCGAACACCACGAAGTAAGCTGACACGCTTCTCTGTTACGATTAGTAGTGTTAGACGACACTAATTCCACGATGTTTCGTTTCGAACGCATTTCTATAAAAAAAAATATTGAGCTGGATGAGCAGAGAGCCTCGTGCAACGCAACCGGAAAAAAAAGAAAGGGGAACGTGTTTTTCGTGCGGTCGTTCGATTCGTAATCGCTGTACATAGATCTCCGATTCGTTGAAAGAGTATGTCGCGTCCTTTTCGCTCACTTTCTAATTTTTTTTTTTCTTTGTTGGTCAGTTTCTTTCGTTTTTAATCCGCGATGAATATGGAAGATCCATTCTCTGTCTTTCCTTCGCTTTGTTTTCCTTTTTTTTTTATAATTATTCAAGGATAAACGCGAGAGACACGATGAACGCGTGTTCTGCGTTTTACCGTGAACGTTGACGTAACGAATCTTCCTTTACGGTTTTTAGCTATTTATTACGAGCGAAGGTTCTTTTTATAATCTTACCGAGTAAATACGAGTGGACTGGAAAGTCTATCGGGTTTAAAGTTCGATAACCGGTGACGCAGATCGCTGAGGATCTGTATAGCGTCCATTCGAACGCTACTTCTCCTTACTTGTTACCCTTTCCTGTTTGTTCAATTCCGAGGCGAAGGTACTTGTAAAGTATTTTTCCCTGGTTAGATATCGTTGTTTCGTTTTTCATTTCATTTTTTTTTTTTTTTTTACGTGACGTTTGGTTGAACGATTTCACGAGAGAACGAGTGAGTGTGAAAGAGAGGGAGAGCTTTTACAGGCGTTTCGCGAGAGAAACTGATGGCATCCGGCGAGAGAAGAGAAGGAGAAGAAAAATAATATAGAACGGAAGGATGCTTTCGCGAAACGTCCGTGCCCCGCTGTAACGACGTGTAATCTTTGTATTTGTATCGTTACGATAAATCTCTTAAACTGTACCGATTATTCGAGTATTACGACTTTAATGCGACAGAAGTAATCTATAAATATTGTACTGTAAGTGAAGAAGCAAAATAAACGTTAAGTATTATCCTTCGAAAGCGGCTTCGAACGCCATGTAATCGTCTTCTCACCCTCGGATCCCGTTTCCAACTTTACTCCTTCCGTGGACGCCACCTTTTCCATGATTAATTCCTGCATTCGATGTCCTTCTTGATTTAGATCACTCTGCAACGTGGGCATTCTATTATTTTCTACGTGATTTTCAAGCCTCCGTTCCTTTCAATAATTTCCCCATCCACCGTGCAAAGATATTTTTCCTTATTGAATAGTTCGTACTATTTTCTCGTACCCCGAAACAATTTCTCATTAGCCTTCCAAAAATATCAGAAACTCTCTTCTTCTTTATTTGCCAAATTTTCGTCGCAATTAATTACCCATGGAACAGCGCGTTGAATTAATCTGAACCAGACAAAGCTCGAAAGCTGTCTTTGTTCCCGGAACAAAACTGCCGAACACAACCATCAAATCTCATTATCTCCCGACAAAGTTCTCGTACAATTGCGGCTATGGCTCAACGAGGGCCAGGAAATCTTCGCGATTTTTCAGAATGGAATATCAATTGAATGAATCTAATACAGCCGAAAGACAAGCCTGGCCGCCGATTCAAGGTACTCGAACAATGTCTTTCATCTGGCGAAATCCAAGAATGGATCTCCGAAAAGTGGCCGGGCCTCGAAAAGCCTGAAAACAATGAACGCGTCTCACCGTTCGGCCACGCAGCTCGCCGTCCATCGAAATCCGACACGCTGGCTGTCGTGGCACGATGGAAAACGTGGAAAGTAGCTTTCCGCCGATGGTTCATTGTCAAAGTTCGACAGACGACAGCTGCGATCGCCGTTCGTAGATCCTATCCATTCATTCCGTTCGCACCTCTGCGACACCCCTGGATCCGTGAAAACGCCTAGCTCACCGTGAACGAACCCACCTTGCACCGGCACCAGGAGCGATTCACTGGTCGATAAAAAGGACGTCGAGCTTCTGGGAAAAAGTTTTCGACGAAAGGGGGCCGGCCTCGGTTGTCACGCTGGTCAAGCGACCTGCGTACGTCCTAAGGGGCGAAGCAAAAATGTACGGAATCTTTGCTGCACAACTGTGTTAATACTGTTAATTGATGGAGGTATAGGATATTGATTGCACATAAGCAGCTCGACGATTTCTCGAAATTCAGTAAAGTAGACAGTTGAGTAAAATTCTAATTCCCAATTATTAAACAACGAATACCATTTCCTTTGTCGAAAATCGAGCAAAATGTAACGCACGTATCCGAACGAATTGAACAGGCCTGTTCAATTACGTCGCCAGAGAATATCGACGCAAGAAAGAGAGGCGTGCCCGGTAGCCAATGTTTTCTCTGCGATCGGGTCCGCATATAACCAGACGTCGCGTTCTGAGAACGGTGATTACCAACTTATGCACGCCTCTTCGCCACGACAAACTGACAATTTTCACCATCATTATCCTCTCGAGAGCCACCGCCATTGTTTCTCATCCCTGGAGGGCCATTGTGCTCCGTGTATACGCGCGCGAGCGCAAAGGACAAGCGGCAACCCTTGGAGGAGGAACGTCGAGCAGTCAAAGGTGGCTACCTTCTCATTAAATCCATTATAGCGAGTGAGCAGCGATGAACTCAAGGCGGAGGCGCATCTGACGGGCCTCTCCACGGTTAGACAGATCGTTTAGGTGGAATCTAAATCATCCGCAGGGGCCCTCTCTCTTCGAGCGGACGTTCAACCGCGCGGACACGCACGCTACACCGTTCCCGGCAACCTCTCACGACTTCATTAGTACCTGCTGACTTTGGAATGCCCCGCTTAGAGGACCAGTTTAATCGCCTTCGAACGGATCAGAAAGTTGTTACGCTCGCTTTCATACGATTTTTTGTGGCTTTCCTGATTCCTGGTATAACCACCGTGGGACGGGCGGTGGGATCAGCTGATAGGGATTTGATCCTGACCCGGCCCTTTTGTTCGCCGAGGCTCTTCGAATGGACTCGCGTGGGGTTTAATCGGATGGAGGGAGCATTTCGAGATCACCTGGGATCATCGCAGTCCTCCGTAGTAATTCCGCATTCGCTGTTATTCGAACTGTCGACACTGCGATTGGAAAATTTACCGTATTTATTTCAGTCGAGTAACCCGATTTCCTCGAGCAACATTTTGTATTCAATATAGTATGCGTTTAGGTCGATGCGTTTAGAGGAATAATGTTGATTAGATTCGGGGTGGCTGTAGCGTGTATCGTTTGATAATTGACAACGTTATTCTGTCGTCGAGTGATTTTACACAATACCGCTACCGAGTCCCGGAGTCGAATAATTTAATTACTAATTATATAGCCCGTCAGTTGGCGGATCGAAGCTGAGCGACAGGAGGTCGCGTCTCTTGCGCCATTTCAAAAGACGGCTACAGACGGTTTTCTCATTAAATTCATTATAGAGCGTCGAGCAATCTACGGGCTGAACGAGTGGCTTTCGCCGGTTGCCTTAAATCACTTAACCGGAATGTAAATCGGTCGTGGAGCTGCTCGTCCACCACCTCACGGCTTCATTAGCGTGGCCCCGTCGTTGGAATTTCGAGCCTCGAAGCTTGCACTCGTGTTCTCTTCGCTGTAGCCAAGTCGTCGCGCATCTACTTCCGGTCGACGATTTTTCTCCGCGCGCACCGTACCTGAAAACCGGCATAGGCACTCGTCGAACGTTCTGCTCCTTTAAAGGATTAATTACTTTCGAGATCGCGTCGCACTGAAAAGTGGGGACGTTTCGTTCAACGCTGGTTGAAGTGTTATCAGGCTGTGCGGAAATTCGCGATCGCGATCGCGTTACTTTGGGTTAGGTAGGTCCCTCGAGAGGAACGTGGAGTATGGGTAAAATGAAGGTAATCTTAGGAGCACCGGGATACCGTATCAATTTTTATATATTCTTTGATTATCTTTTCATTGGTCTCGAGTATACAGGGGATGGTATTATTATACCCATGGAATTATTCTATTTAATAAAGCAGTTCATTATATCATTTTCGACACGAAATTTCTACTGAAGAACCGACCCAAGTATTTTCAACCATAGCTCCAGAAGCTGGTAGCGCGACAAACAAAGCGGCGGCCAACCCTTTTGCTCGCGTAATTCCTTGATTGGCGCTTCGCGGTGGCTCGAGTGCGTACGCGTTTTACACGGGCACGATCCCGATTCCGTGCCGCTATAATTAATCGTTGTTAATTGTCCGCGAAGGCTGACTCGTCACCCGATTTCACCTTCATAGCACTCGAGAATCGACTCGATCGCTTCTCTTCCTTCTCCCTCGACGCTGACTCCTTATATTTTCTCTGGTCCCTCCCTTGTTTCAGCTGCTCAATTTCTTTCAGCGTCGAACGCGCCACGCAACGGGAGGAATTACATCGACGGTATTACGGGTGGAGTACAGAGTGGTAAATATGATGGAGTAGGTCGTGTTCTGGCGTGCGGACTTGGCTTTTTTCTTTCTGAATTCAATTGACGGGGTCGAGGGCGGGTCGCGAGTTAACGTAAGTAGGTGAAATCCAGCCGATTAAGGGTGCATGATTTTTATGAAGTGGAATCTTGGTCGAGACCCCAGGATTTACTGGCAATTAAGTGAAATTCGCTCGTATTCCCGAGGTACGATTTGTAGATAGTACAGTCAGGAAAAACGTGGTTACGATAGTTTATGCGTTAATATAAATGTATATTTCTACTCGTGCACAAAAAATATTCACGACTTTATTTTCTTTTTTTATCGCCACTCGTCCGTCTATCCTGTTTTCCCCATGTTTCCCCATTATTGTTCTGTATAAAGGACAAAACTAATCTATTTTTCGTATATGGATTAATTGGTTTATTTTAGCCTGCCCTGGTCTATACATTGTACGTACAATGTCCGCGGCGTCAATGCGTCGCGCTTTTGTTTCTTGATGCGTGCAACACTCACTCGAGACATTTCTTCGAAAGCGTTAAGATGTACCTTTCTACGTGCCTCAGAAAATATACAGAAATAAGTATTTTAGTATTAAGCATTATATTGAATCATTTCTATACCCATATTCCAATATTCCCTCAACAATCTCTCCTCGTTCTAGCTGCGAGACTTAATTTTTGTTCAACATCCTCACGGCAGTGGCACATTTTTCGAATTGCCAATTTCAGTCCATCACACGTTCGCCCTACGCGAGTACAAGGGGCGCTGTATATCGCCAAGTTAATACTCTTTAAACTAATAGATGCCAAACACCGAGGCACCGATGTCCCAGCAATTCCCTTGGCGTGCTCAACGAATTATCGCCTAATCTCAGCCAAAGCGAGCCGACTGGCCGGTTGTTTGCGATGCAATTATTTCGAGCAGCTGGCCCGCAGAACTAGCAATCCTTCCCCCGATTGTTTATGCGAGTCAATCGTTGCTGCTGCCGGCAACGCGACCGCGGCTCGTTGCTTGCGCAAACATTTGCCATAAACGCGCTTCGCCGCCCATTACCAGCGGTAATGCGATCTACGGAATTCGTAGATGCAGCTGTTTGCTCGTCCACCGTAATTATTCTGTGATGAAATTGCTCTCGTAGGTGATATGCAAGATCTGTTGAGAAATACTGCACGCTATAATCATCTACTTTCGCGTTGAAAGTTACCTTGCCTAGGGATTCGAAAAATTCGTTTCTCAGCCCTTCGGGGTGTAATTGCTTCTGGGATGCTTGTGAATTAGCATAGAAGTATTTGCACGAAATGTCGATGGTAAATTGAACTATTTAAGAGTATTTTCAATACTTCGCATCTCTCCGCTTCTCGAAACAGCACAAACGAGTATCAAATTGGCGATTTATGGCGACTGGAGTTGAGTAAGAAGCATGAAATATCCGCGAGAGGGGGGTGTCAATGGCCGCGAATTTCAATGTCCACCTGAACCCCGAAAACGTGGCACTCCTCGCAATGGTGACAAAAAAAAAAAATGTACCGCAACCTAATTTCACCGGTCCATACATATAACACGTCGCCAATATATAGAATATCCCGCAACAATACAATTGTCCGGCACCACAAAAGTTTCTCTTCGTCGCGGCGCAAAAACACTGCTCCTTTTTCGAACACGAACGACATTCCATTAAAATCCTTTGCCACGGCACCACCGTGCAGAGCGTCGAGAAATTTTAATTTCACGCAAGATTTTGTCGTCGATGGTCATTTTAACGCACATTCAATGCGCTCCGTTCGCGAAACAAGAATTTCAAACGGTGGGAAGGAGCGAGGAAAAAAGGAATAAATAAAAAAGAACCGGGAACTCGATGCTCCCTTCCGCGATGCTTTCTCATCGAGGCTAACAGGTAGTGAATTTCTTCTTTTCGAAACGGTGGCGAGCAAGATACGCCCGCCGGATAAAATGGTGGAGCTTTGTTGAAGGGAATTCCAGGCCATCGAGAAGCCTGCACGTTGGTTTCGGTGTATGTAAATTAGCCGGTGGTCTATTCACACCCGTACACCTGGTCGCGGCCTCCCGCTGCACGGATGCTCATACCGTGGACGTCTTCCATCTCGGATCGGAGCCACCTTTTATTCTATTGCTTCCCTTTATTTCGTTTTTACGATTTTCCGACTTGTGAACAGTCCCTAGGTTCTGGAGAAATTATCCTCGGATGAAATCTTTATTTACAGCTGGACAGGAAATAGATAAATTTATAGTGGTGGATTAGTATTATTTTATTATTAGTGTTCGTTCGATGGAATACAGGAGCTAGACAATAATTATTCTCTTAAAGATTCGACAGGGAAAGGTTTCCAGGTGTCGCATTCCTTTTTTAATTAAATTTTTGCAAATTGAGGAAGAATAAGATGTGCAAGACTAATTACTGCGATGTTGCTAAACATTGTTGCGCATACCTTTTAAAAACGATTCCTTTAATTCAATAGAGACTGTGAAATGTTTATAATGATCGTTGCTTTAGAATAATGGTTACTTTATATTTGCTTTCGAATCTATGGCAAATACCTGCTATATTTTTGAGAACCAATCGAGGCATTAAGTTTCAATTATGCCACCTTGCCTTTTTTGCTTCAGGAAATATAGAAAAGTTTAATTAAGTGAAAGTTCACAAGAAATACCGATACCCCTGCTATAAGATGTACAGTATTCTTCTTCAACAAGCGGAATTAATCCTATCGATCGTATCAAACGGAGTCTATCACCAGCTAGGTGGGTTCTGTTCCTCGCACACACGTGGCATTAATACAGATCCAAGATTGTGTGTATATGTACATATTATATACATATCGTTGGAGATGCTGCTGCATTGTGCAGCTGCATTCCACGAGAGCGAGGGCCTCTTCGGGTTAGCCTCTATTCTATCGTTTCCCGTCGTACTTTCAACCTCCGCGTGTCCTCCGTATCTTAATTCGTTGCCCATTTAGATGGAAATTAATGTTTCGAAGAAGATTTGGTCGTTGAATTTACGAGCCGATTAGATACCTCTTTATTGTCGTGGTCGCTTAGTTTCGTGTTATTTTAACGTGCGATTTAATACCCGCAAAATAGGATTAACAAAACATTCGAATTTAAATATCATCTTAATAATTCACAATTGTCAAATAGAAAATTAAAAACAAAAAACGAAGGAAAAACGTGGACATTCCTTGGGCAGCCTTTTTTGTTAAGCAACGCGCAGTTCATTTTGACCATTCGATAATTTATTAATCTTAAGTAACCAGAAAAAAAAGATTATAATGATTCGTCAGATATTTATTTGCTATTTCTCTTATATGATCTTTGACATTTTTTGTCCGCGTATTTAATTGCGAACAATGTCTAAATATATTTTCATAAATTTATATTTATATTTAACAAAAACTTGATCTATCCCCGATTGCATTTATCTAACATTTGCATAGTCCCGTTCGGTTCTGTCAAACCGGTTAGATTGTCCAATAGATTGTTAATTGTCGTTCTGTCGTGTAAACGATCGTTCGACGAGTCGATCACCGATAGCATTGGGGAACCGACATCGCGACGCAGTGACTCATCCTCGAAGGTTCAGTCGTCGGGGGATGAAGGATTGAAAAGAGGGATCGACTGCTTGCACGTGACCGTCCAACGAACCGACTCGATTAATTCGACGTAACTGTACAACGATATGTCGAGAATCTATTTCGACATCCTGCCAGTTAAAAAGCGAACTTGAAACACTTGTCACGTCCTTTGATTTTTTTCACGGTTTAGTGAAAGTGAAACTCTGCCACGATGTTTCATACAGACATTTTGATTCTACGTTGCACCAAAAATATGTGCTGCACAAATAGCTGAAATTAATGTCGCTATTATTTATCGAGTATCGCAAATGGAAATGACTGGAACGATCAAATTCATCCCCTTTTATCGTTTCTTGCAAATTTCACTGTACAAAATGATTTTTGCTTATATCTTTTTCTATTCTGAAGGCCGCTCCACAGTTCCCGTTGTTGTTTTCGAACACCGAGGGTGTAAGTACGACGCGTCTCGTTATATCCGGCGGCACCTATCAAACAGATCAACCAGCCTGAACCCCAATCTGTGGTATCCCGATAAGAGTGTGAATCGTTAGTTTATTGAATTCGCGAACGAGCCCTCTTGCGATTTGAAAGCTGCTCACGCGGCCAACAACAATGGCACCCTCTTTTTTTCGATCGGTCCTGCGCGTCTGCTTCAAAGTGGATCGTGAGAAAAGGATTTTTCTTTTTTTAGACGAGACGCGCTAGGCGCTCGTCTCTACGATAAATCACGCGGGTGCTCAGATAGAATCGGGTTGTACAAATGTTTAATTCCGAATTCGGTGACGAATGCAAAATCGTCGATAATCACTCACTAACCCTCAAAAATACTTCCTCGAATGGTAGAAATATTCCGTCCGTGGAATTCGCTGAATCAAATAATACTTTGTAGAAAGTAGAAATATCATTGTTCTGATATCCCACGGTTCCTCACAATACCTCCGTCGATTTTCAACGTGAATAGCGAACAAAGTAATTAGTCGCTTCGACGGGAATATCTTTCATGCCGCGCCGCGCACCTCTGTTCACCGTCGTTCCAAGTATCTCTTCACGGTAGCTCTTTTCCATTAGCGTTCGAGGGAGGAAAAAATGATGCAGAGGGAGCGGAGAAAACGCGGGCAGAAACTTTCTCCGTCTCGGTGTCCCTTTCTTTCAACGATGTAATCGCGTAAACGCGTATCGTTTTGTAGTCGTCGGCCACCTGGGAGCGATCGAACATCGAACAATCGTAGCGCAGAGTCACGATCGCCTCGTAGCGGCGGTGGAAAGGCGCGGAGAAAATGAACGGCCGAAGAAAAGGAACGCAAGGTGAGGGAAGTAGAAAATAAAAAAAAAAAAATGAGAGGAATGGTAGAAGGACAGGGGGATGGCTGTCATTATAGGCGCGGGAGAGTACAAAACGAGACCGCGCTAAAGAAACGGAACTCGCAGGATGACGATCGAATACAGCGTTCAACGATACTCGATTGTCGAGGATTCCGGTCTCGAAATTGGCCGGCCGGACCACCTGTACAGGCAGGGAATCACGAGTTACCTGCACCGACAGAAGCTGATTAATAATTGCTGGAATGATTGACCCTTTTGCCACCGAGCCGTCGGAGTTCGAAGCCCTTTCGGTCTCGCTGCAACTAGAGCAGATTTTGTACTGATTTTGTCGCGGGTATTTATCGATATCTATAAGTTAGATATCTTTCCAATAAACAGATACCACTAATGCACGGCTAGGTCCACGCTACCGGTCTATCCTTTCGAGGCCGATCGTCGACGCGACAAGAAATGTTCACGCCACCTGTATAAATGTACAAAGTGTTCGATTCGACAAAACCGGCAGTGATCCAGCGTTGATTTGGGAGCCGCGATATCCAATTGGTCGACTATCGGCGGCATCGTGCCGATCGCGACGGCCAGGTATCCAGAAACAGAAGCTCGTTTTCGTAGTGTAGCAAAAGGCCGCGGGCAACGTGACCAGCCAGACTGGTAGAACGATTCGTCTGCGTTTCGCCGATCGCCGCCGTCGAATTATCGGGTCCGATGAATTTGATTACGGCTTCTGAAGGTGCCGTGAAGATGGGTGACGTGGCAACAAGCATTGTAGATCGTTTAATAACTCCCAGTGGGTGTCTAGCGAAGGCCACCGGTGTTATTCGAAGCCGATACTTTCATTCCGCCGCGGAATCAGAAATCCAATGAATCGGATACAGAGAACCGGCCGGCCGATCGATCGTTCATTATTTTTGTAGAACCAGTTCCAATGGAATCGATGTAACGTTCCGCCTGGAGTGTAATTGATATTTGCCGTCTCCCTTTGAACGCACTGTGGAGTTCTGGAGGGGAACGGTGATGTAAACGATTCAGAAATAAACATCTTCCAGTTCGATTGGGAAGTTAATGTTCGAAATGCTGCCGGATACGTTGAACTTGTGGAAATGAATTGGAGGCGAGCGTGTTCGAACAAATGCTGCGTTTTATTCTAAGTCAAAGTTATCGATTCCTCTTATCGATAAGCGGAGAACGAAAATCTTCGCAGCGGCTACAATTATTTCGGTCTCCGCGAAATCGTTGGACGCATACAAATAGGAACAGTCTTTAAGGAAATGTTACATCTGTGCACAAAGCGTACCACAATTCTGCACCTGAACGGTAACAAATTGAATAAAATCCAGCCGACTCGGCGTTCATCGCGCTGCAAACAAAAATCGCGATCGTTAATCTCGCGGCCAGGATTTGCAAAAATAGAAGGAGGAGACCTAAACGTCGCCGCTTAACCATTTCTATTTCCACGAACCGCGTCCCCGACCATCGGACACAAACGACGCTAATTACAATTAATTCGAAACGGAGACACTCAGAAAGAGTGGCTGAAAAAAGGACGGGCGAAAAGAAAAAAAAAAGAAAAACCATAAAGGGTTGCTCGAGCACCGACGGGGAACGAAGGATCCAGGACGAAGTCGCATATTGTATCAGGTCGATGGGGGTACGGCTTGGCGTCGTTTGTCATCCGGCTCGCTCTTGCGGGCCATTCGTGTTTTCTAAGCCCGAGAAAAAGATAGGAGGAGAAGGAGAGAGCCCCGTCCTGTATTGTCGCGGCGCACAAAGCTCACAAAGGAGGACGTGTGAATCAGCAGTAATGGGGATAATGCAAAACTACGATAAAGGGGGTTGAGGGGACGGAGATATCCAGGCGATTCGCGGAGAACCGTCCGAGAAGATTGTCCTGCCACTCGCAGCGATCGATGGACGCCCGCTTTTGGGTCGAGCCACGGCAAACCGGTGTAACCCTTTTCACAGCAAACTGGATTTCTCTTGGTAGTTTCTGCCGCATACGAAAGCCCCCACAATTGTTGGAACAATGGGGGATGAATTGCGCAATCGTGGAATGGAAAGTTGGTGTTCGCGATCGAATGGATATTAAAAACTAAGCGTCGTAAAGCTGCCACCAGAAACCGTAGTGATAGTTAATTATTTTGTTTCGGGAAGACGTAGCGGCGTTCGGGAATGTCTGAATACATTGCAAAGACAATGATCAGAGCCAGCGTGACGATAATACGTTCAAGTATGGACAGGTAAACCTACTCGTTCGAAAACCATGTAACAGCAGAATCCTTAAAATTGAAAAAGGCAAGAATTATTTAATTACGCTCCCAACAATTTCCACGGAATTGCATGGTACCGACTGATTAAATCTAAGGAAAAAATTGCACCTTTAAAATCGAGAAACAGAGCTCGCGTAAAACTTCAGATACAAAAAAAGAAGCTCGACTTCGTCCCTTTATCTCGGACAGTTAATTTTAATCGCCCCCTCAGCCGTCGTCGGACGTTCGTCGAGTTTTACGCGTCGACGTGAGCGATATCGCGGGCGTCGCGGATTCCTGCACAGCCTGACGAGTGTTAATGACGTTTATTGGAAATCCGGCGCGCAGTCGACGCGCTGGAGGCGCTCCTAGGCGGGCTAAGTAGCTGTATAGAGCCCGTTGAACCGAGGCAATCGATATCTGTATGGCACTGGCGAATGCAAAAGGGGCTTTCCTGATTAATGAACGCAGCCAGCAAACCTATTCGCGCACGCTACATCCATCCTCGATTCGTTCTTAGCGTCCCGCTTAAACAATCTTTCGATCGGTTCACCCTATCCTCCTGCACCTCCACTTCCCTGCATTTTGCCCTCTGTCTTTCCTCGGTGTTCACCGTTTTTTTTTTCTCCTCCCCTCCTCCCTGCTCGTTCCCTTCTAATGGGCACGTGAACAATGTCAATACCTCGTTCAGACGTTTGCGGAATTTCTGACGCGCGCGCGCGCGCGCGCTCTCCGTTGTTCCGCTTCACGGCGAGCTACTGAGCGGATTCGCGTGTTTGTTGACCGTTTGTTCGGAAGATGGTTAAGTGCGGCGGAAAATTCGTGTGTTGCTCGGAAATCGGAAAATTTTAGTGCGGCGTCGTTTTTGGCAGCATCGGAGCCGCAAGTAAGAATTGGAGGTTCGTCGACGGATGTATTATTATTATTGTTATTATCGGCGCGAGTTAAGGCCTCCGCAGTGGGAGAGGGAAATAAAGAAGACGGGGATAAAACGAGACCGGTGAGATTTAAAAGGAACGGAACGATTGAAAGAAACGATTCAGTAGAATCAGACGGGTCCGGTCAGACGCGCAGTTCGAACGACCGCGGATAAATATAGCCACCTTGGTTCGACTAAATACTACTGATTACGTATTCTGTGTCGTGCAACGCGAATCCTGGCACAGAAAAATCTGATGGAAACTTCTGCTCTTCCGCGTCCAATTACAACCGAACTTGCAGACGAACACGATAAAACGATTTGAGGTTCATTATCATCGAATCGATCATCCGATGGTTCCACGGGGAAAATTCATGGACCGAATTCGATCACGCGTGTCGTACGTTCAGGGAAAACCCGGTTGATGTGCCTTCTTTGCGCAGAAAATAAGAAACAAACCCCGGCGCGATAGAGGGAATTGTTTACCTCGAGAATCAGGATCCCTTGCGTCTGGGAAGGGTTCTACGTTGCAGAAGAGTGAAAAAAGAAAGAATGAAGGAAATAGTGTTCTGCCCTGGCGTGTACCCTCCGGTCCCCTTTTCCTGTTGTTCCTCGCGCTCGATACGCATTCAGGGCAATGAATGAGAAAAAGGAAACGCGATCGATCGTGGCCATGGGGTTCCCGATATGTCATTGATCGGAACTGAATCATCGAACATTTCTCCAACGTGACAACAATGAGTTTCGACCGACAAAGGGACACCCTGCGCGAGCAGGTAGCGCCACGTTCTGGTTCCCAGTGCATGGACATCGGCAGCGAAATTGCTACTATAAATATTCTTGTGAGAATGTTGACTTTCGAGGTTTTCGAGATGTCCCATTGATGAAGAACGATGAGCCGAAGCGATTCTTGCTGGAGGGTTGTTTTTATTCGGTGGACGAACAAGGACGTCGCAGAAGTGGTAATTTTCACATTCTTGTATCGCGTCTATTTAAAGACAATTGATTGTCACGAAAGTGTGAACAATTTTACGCGTACCTTTGGAAACGCCTCTACTTCTTGTAAGATTTCATCGTTAATGGATTCTAATAGTCTGTCTTGCTGCCACTGACTATTTAAGTGAGAACAAGAGTATTACACTCGTTTAAATTACAAGGTATCCGTGCAAAGAACATCCAACGATCGAACTTGAAATAGCAACGTCGGGATAAATTCCGCGACATATACTTCTCCGTGACCATTCTATTCTACCAAAAATTAACTGACGGTTAACGATTAACTCCGCGCAGTCTGTCGATGAATGCAGGCGACGACGATCGATCGATAATTGCGCCAAAGGCGCGGAACGCGATGTAATTGCGTCGCGTTGTGTTCGCCATTGACAGTTGCCTAATTTGCGCCTTGAAACTTGCCGATCACCGCATTTCCCCGCCCCGTCTTTCGCCCCTTTTAGCAAAGCGAATGACCGCGAGCGTGTTGACACCTTTGCCGAGTGAAACGCCGTGGATTATTTCCCTCTCTGGCACGCCGCCGCCCCTTTAGCCGACTCTCTTTCTCCGTTTCTCACTTATAAACAATTTTCGAGCAGCGAAACGACGAACATTCAAAGGAAACACGCCGAGTGGAGCGTGCACGAGTTCCCTTAGCTTCGTGCTAATGCACGTGTGACGTGCGATAACGAGCGCGAGCGCGTTATTAGCTGGAAATTCTAGTGAAACCCTGTCGAACACGAGGTTAACAGGCGGAGAAACGAACGAAGCGAGAGCGAGAGAGAGAGGGAGAGAGAGAAACGGAGAAAGACAGAGGGTGGAGAGGGCGAAGGAGGAGGAGAAAGGGAGAACAGGTGAGAATAACGGTAGCAGCAATCCTGCAGCTCCCAGACATAGGCCGATCGCTCTGACTGGGTATTGATTTTAATATAAAATGATTATGTGAGCGACTATATTGGTGCGCCTTGTATTACAAGAAAGAGGAAATGAGAAGTACCATGACGTTATAGTTTTTCGCTGGTAATCATTGGTATTTGAAACGTGAGAAACGATGGAGAAAGGATGCACTATTTTATTTATTTCTCTATTTTTAATTGTCAGATATAGTATCGGCTGGCGGCTGTCCAATTTGATCAATTGCTAGCTTAATCGGCCTATCAGACAGATACAATTGACACTTGCAAATGCGTCATCGAATTAGCTCCTTAACCGGCTTCGTTTTTTGCCCAGCTACTCGAACCCAACCCTCCTATTTAATAATAAAAGGAAATAATAATTAATTGCTTTATCCAGCTATTTGAATTTCTAATGATATTCCCCCCCCCCCGCCCGACCCCCTGCCACCGTCGTAAAATATCGCAGAGGGGAAGTGACTTGTTCTAAGAGGCACGGATCGAAATAGAATTTTCCCTTCGGTCGAAACGACGATGACGGGCAATATAAACGTCGAAAAGTTCTATTTCAGATGGAAAGCATCACGCTATCCTCTCTAATCCGCGTTTTTATCGAGGCGACGCAGCGAAGCCCGCGTGTACGCGTTTGTGGCGAACGCACAATGTGTTCTTTAATTCTCCGCTTTCGTGGCCGACGCTGGAATCCCATAAATCGGCCGAAAATTCCCAACGGGGGCACCCGTGGCCGCCACCAGGACGTAAATTACCGGCTTATTTCCGCAGACACACCACCACAGATGACGTCGCCTCCATACACGCGCACACGTACACACGAAATGGACACCGTGCAGCATGGACCACGGATAAATAAAAATATTTATACCGAGGCCGCGTGCACTCGGACACTAAATTAAAGCTATCTCACACTCCCCTATTTTTCCTGCGTTCCCCACCCCTTTCGATGGTCGTTCTCCATTCGCCCCCGTTCGGCCTGTTACTCGATCTTCAATTCTGCCCGGGCGCCTCGCAACAATCGAACTTTTCATTTCCCGTTGGATGGTAGACGTTGTTGCACCGCGCACCTTTACAGGCCTGTGCTCTTCGTCTCTGTTTTTCGCTTGTCGTTTTCGAACCGCCTTGGGTTTCCTTCCTTTTTCTCAACCGCGACTCCCTTATTCGATCTTATTCGCTCTGCCCTCTTTGCTCGATGTCCAACTCCCTTTGTGTCGGCTCCCGTCCTCGCGCGTACACACGCGCATAATTTTCGTCTTCGCAGTGAGTCGCGAAGCACGCGCGTGCAACGACGCCGGTGTACTCGCTCCCCAGCTTGCACCTGTGCCCAAGTGCTCGAACTTTTGCACCGGTGGCTGATTAATTATCTTCCGCAACTTCGTTGCACCGCCAGACTCCGCCGGGTTAAACGTACACCGTCCCCTCTCCGCGATATCAGACATTATAGAAACGCTAACGAACATCCGTTACAGTTTCGTATTAACGACTTCACTCACTCACTTAGCGCTCACTGTAAGTAAAATTCTGCGTAAGAGCTGTATGAGAAAGTACTAGAAGGCTGATTCCAACAACGAACCCGAATAATTAATGTTATTCACAATATTCTTGCTATTAAAAAGAAGCACTCAGCAGCAGGCGCACTAGAGTGATCGAGATTGAACCCAAGAGAACGAAGTCGACCACCCCGTGCATCTCATAAAAGGAGGAACCTCTGGACAGTGGGAGGCACCTGCGGGCCGCAGTGGTCTCGGCAAAAAATGATACAAAAGCGACGATAAGGGTGCGCACGTCACGCCGAATTAATTCTCGGCGATGGCGCGAGCAGCGTGTATATTACGCGTGGCCGGGGACCATTCGATAGATTTCGTGGATTCCTGGAAGTCCGGGTGCCAGGTCGGCCGCGGGATACGCGATAAATTAGCGTTATTTCAATAAATTAGGTGCGTGGCCGGCCGGTGCAGCCGTGTAGCCCGCCGGTCCCTTGGGACCTGAAGCCCGTCCGACGGCTTCGCTTCTGCTCTCCACAAGGTTCGGTAAATACTTCGGACTACCGATTGTAGAAGGCGCTCCTCGGACTGGAATTGTTTCCGACAGTATCGGTGGAAATCGTTGCAGGGACGTTCGCGGGGCGAACCATTGCCGCGGTAATTGAACAATCTTCTTCCGCGCGACGCGCGGAGAACGCGAAACAGTATCTCGCTCAGCCTTCGCGAAACGGCTGTTAAATTATGGCGAAATATCGCGTATTTCTCCTAGACGGTACGAGTGTAATACGACACCGACGAAGAACATTGCGCGACATAATTAAACGCCGTCGTCGGGCGTCGAGAAAAATAGCTCCGGGCCCTGTCATCGCCGACGCAATATAATAAGTTAACTCCGCCGTCCTTCCGCGCTCCTCGCCGTTTTAATTCGACTCCAAAACGTACCCAGGATTATCCGCGAAGTGCGCGGCGGCATTGTTCCCGCGAAATGTATACACGCGTCAAGTTTTCTCGTTCGTCGGGCTGCGTCGAGTGTACGACAGGCGGGGTGAAAAAAAGCGCCGACGAAAATTCGGAATTTCGCCCTCTCCGAGTCGTCTCGCGGCGTATACGGACGGCGAGGGGCTGCGGGGGGTGTGGAAGGGGGGTGGTGGGTGGGGGTTTGAAGTTGCAGTGGTGCGTGCGTATAATGCATCTTTCTTTCTTTTTTTTTTCCCCGGGACGACGAGAATTCCTGTCGCCCTTCTCGCCGATTCTCCCTTTCTTCGTCCCTTTTCCAAGTCGCGCAAAATTCCCTGTTCTCCCCGTTTTTCAGCCTGTTGTTCCCTTTCCCCGCTTTGCCCCTTCCTTCCTTCCTTCCTTCCTTCCTTCCTTCCTTCCTTCCTTCTTGTCGCGTTTTCCTTCGCGTTGCTCGATTCTTCGCGCTCCTCCGCCGGAAACCGTGCGCCGTTTCGCGACAAAACGGAAGCAAGCCGGTTGCGAATTCGGACAACAACGTCGCGAGCACACCCTTAAAATTATTTTCTATTCGCTCCCCTATTGTTTCATTTTATTTATTAACGTTTTTGTTCCATTGTCCGCGAGTTCGTTGCGACGGTTCCGTCGGTTCAGTTGTCACCGTGGTAATATCGACGGTAGCCGGGGCGTAGGAGGAAGACGCGGACAATGGCGGAGTCCCAATGGCGAGAACGGCTTGAATAAGCGTATAATATTCAATGTGTAATAATGAGGCATTGTCGCGGGGCAAAAGAAAACGCGAGTATAGAATGCAATTAGGGAAACAATTCCGTTTATTTTCCGCCGGCGCTGTATTATGATATTATTTAAGGAATGTTTCACCGTTCGGAAGGAAACAGACGTTACGGTGTACAGTTCGGGCTTGTAACCCTCGCGGACAGGGGGACGGTGGGTACAGGGACAAGGGTTGGAAGACGAAAGTATTTTCGTGGAATATAATAATTAAAACGAGGCAGCATAATGGCCGCGTTCAGGTCGCACGAATGTTGCCGCCCTTCGACGCGCATTGTATCTGGCCGTATTGTGCCACCAGAATTCGTGATTTATTATGGAAATACGTTCGCGCCGGATTGTTAAGGGTGTAGTTTACGATTAACAACGGAACGCTCGTTGAAACCGCTTGGTAAATACGGGAAAAAAGCGAATCGATCGGCATCAATCTTTTGCGCCGCCTTTATATCCCATCGCGCCCGTGCAGCTGAATTAATTAGTGTTGGTGCAATTTTCAGTCTTTGTCGAATTACATGTTTACCGTAAATCCTATTCCAATTTTCGCAACACCCGAGCAATATCATTCCTTCGACACTCCAACGAATGCGACACCAAAATTAATTCGGCCGGTTAACTGGTCGGTGCAATCCGCCAGTGTACCATATTAATGTCCCCCTTGTATCTCTATCTTGAAAACAGACAGATCTCTATGTCTGTCCGTCGAAACAACCTTCGTGCATCCTGAGTGAAATATCGACGAATTCGAAATCCAATGCATTTAAATATATTTTTCCAATCAAATTAAAATCGCCATGAGACACGCTCTACCATAATCCAATTGACGTCGCGTTCCCTATGCATCATTATCTAATGGAACGAATGCACCGTGCATGGACGACGGAGCAAAATTCTCACAGGAATTTTCGAACGCCCAAAGAAACTAGGAGCTGCGTGTACCTTGGAGTACCGTGCACCGTCGTCGACGTTTCCCTCGGAAAAGCGGCAAAGGAATACTCGTCGTCTGCGTCGCGGCCGTGCTGTCCTTTTCCCCGTGAATCGATTCGCATTCCAGCGAGCAACGGAGGAAGCAACAGCCAGGGGGAAAAATATCGGTCGCGGTCGCATCGTTGAGCAAGGAAGGAACGTCTCTATATAGAGGTGAACGCCGCGTCGCCGCGCAGTCAGCCACTTGGCATCCGTTCGCGTCGCTCGAAATGCTTTTTTATTAACTCGCACCTGAATGACTTTTCGTTCTCTCTTCCGTTCTCCTTGTCCCTTTCTCTAACGACGATTCAGCCGCCAGATGAATACATTCTCCGGCTCAATAAGGCGAGCTTGCCGCGCGCCCCGTTATTCGAAAACGACGGAGAGGAGAGCCGTCGCCGCTCTCTTGTCGGTAATTATTTGCCGAGTGGTAATAAATTGAAAGCGAAGCAGCGGGTAAGGCGGCCAACTGGAGGCAAGATGAAGAGAAAGAGGGGTGGCTCAGCAGCCCCCGGTGACTCGTTGGCGAAGACACGACGAAGAGGACGGCTGGATGGCGCGCAACTTTTCGACTTAATAAGTCGGTCCGGTGTGCTCTTTCTGCTTGCGGCGAGGTGTCGAGCTTGCCCTCGCCGTGGATGGCTCCTCTTGTTCCCTCGTTTTCCATCCGCTATAGGGAAAATCCACCCCTCGGCTGCGGATCGCGAACGGGGATGTTTGGAATCGTCTTTAAGACGGTGTTAAATGAACGATGGGCTGAAAGATGGGAATTATTTTTGGCACAGTTATCGACGATTTTGTTTTACAACAATCTCTCGGGAGTCTGGGCACTTTTCTTATAACGGGGCGTGTTGTTTGACACGAGGAAAGCTGCCTAAGCAGGGCAAGGTTGAGAATTAAGGGAACTATTTATGTGGAAAAGAGATGATCGATGAACCGTGGAGTATGTATTTGGAAAATATGGATAAAGGTTTCTATACTGTCAGTCCCCCCCTTAATACTTGTTTGTACGACACGATGTTAAGGAGCCATGAATTAGGCAACGCTAAACTGTATTCTACGCGTAATTTATATTAAAAGGCGAGGACAAAGGAAGGCATAAATTCACTCAGTCATCGTCATCAATTCGAGGCTTTCACTGTTGAGTGTCCTCACTCCCGCTTCTCGCTCTCACCTACTCGTGCATAGATCGTTAGTCCGATCTCACAACAAGTAATCCGTCAAAGTCCCCTTTCTATATCGTAGAAAAAAGAAGACGCATTAAAATTTTCACCAAACTCATTTAAGCTTCGTTAACCAATGCAACATAATAAACGTCCAAACACGCTGTCTAATCGTTTTCAACCGTTCGTAAATCGAATCGAGTTTCTCGACGAAAAACGAAGGGATTGCGGCGCTACTGCAGAAACAATGGTAACCCTATCCGCAATACAAAAGGCACGGTAACCACGCGACGGAAACCACGGGAACGCTCGGATTTTCCAAACTTTCCGCCACGGTTCCACGAAACGGATCCGTCGTCCCTTCAGCTTACGATCGGTCAGTCGGAAAATTCGTTGAATAGAATTAATCTCTATCGAGCACGCGACAAACTTCATCCCTTGCACACGATGCTCGGCTGAGTGCGTCAAAGTAAAGGAGAGAAGCCCACCGCGTTATGCGAATCGAATTCGGCATCGCAAGCATCCAAGGGAGACGTGGTTTTGGCATGCAGATTCGATCCGAACCTGTCTAGCGTCCACCACCCTTGCATTCACAGCCCTGGCCATTCTTCTCACGGCCAACCCTTAAAAGCAAGGTGTTTTCATCGTTTTGGCTCGGTAAAATGCATTTTATAGTTGTGAGCGACGCTCGATTCGATTCGATTCGACTGGAATGAAAATCTCTTCGCGAAGAAGCACTTATAATATGTCATTCTCTACGTAATTTACATACTAATTCATATTTCTCTCCATTCTCCATCCATTCTTATTATTCTATCACGTAATAATAATAAGCGAGTTAGATTCAATTCTACTTGATAAAGCATCGCAGCTTTCGTTTTTTAATCCTATGTTTCGAACGGCAGTCAGCGTGGATCTTATTAAACCAGCTGTAACAATCCAACAAAGTATCAATGCGCCCATCCATTATTCCTGATCGACGTTAATTTCAACGTTCGAGAGAAAGAAAAAAAACGGATTACCGGAGCGAACAATTAATTTCCACCCCGCCCGCACCATTTGCCGGAAACGCCGCGAACCAACATCGACTCACAATCATGGATAAAAGAATCGCCCGCTACCCCCACCAATTAATTCTCACCCGGGCGCCTTTTGCCTCGAACCGTCGGACAAATGCCGCCAAGACACAAGGGACTGAGGAACAACGTAACGAAAAAATTGCACCAATCCGCCCCGCCGCGCTCGCTAGCCAGAGCGATGTAATTTTTCAATTGTATACGCAATCCAGCCCGCGTTCATAGGACACGTTTGCCTCCTTATTTCAATAGCTTTGTCCTGGCAGCGCGTTGGCCCCATTGTTTCCACCCCTTTCGCCGCCGCAGCGCGAAACCCGAAGCCGATTGTATTTAAATAAAATAAAATGTGTATCGCGCATCGAACGAACAATTCGTCGGCGACAAAACGGCCATTGTCTCCACCCCGGGCATTATGACGCGTTTGTCGCGGCACATTCGCGTCGCTTGCGCGGCGACGAGACGCGCCCCTCGCGTCTTACACGGTCGCACCCTCGCCACCCCCTCGCGGCGCAAGATCCATTTACCGCCGACAGAATCGGGGAACAATGCGTCGCGGCGCTATCACGGGCCCCGGTGTTAACTCAAACGAGCCCATTTTCTAGGAACAAAATGTACCCGAGGAGAATGGAAGCGCATATTCGGCGGCGAAGAATCGTCCGACAATCGGGACCGAGGAAAGGAAACGGCAGTCCCGTTCCTCTCGTAACCTTTTTTCCATGCAGGCAGGTACCACGTTGCCGCAATTTTCCGCGCACGCTTCGACTTGTCTTCCGTCCCCGTCTTTCATCCCTCCGCGTTCTTCCTGCCTTCCTGCCCTCCGTTCGTCCTTCCTCACCTTTTTCACCGCGCGGCGGAACAGCGAGCTTGACGGATGGCTTTATAAACGGCGGATTTACATATTTTCTGGATTTAAATAGCGCCGCCGCCGTCGTCGCCGGTGTCGAAAACTGGCACGTGCGCAGCCACTTTCTCGTTTAATCCCGCACTGTCTCCCCCCGGATGGCAGCAGAAGCGCCAGGCGGACGTGTAATTACCCATTATCCTGGCCCCAACCGTCGTTCCTGCCGCTCGCCCCACCCGAACGGAAACCTTCTTCAATCCCTGCCACGCGGCGTCGACTTCTCGCGAGATTCGTTCAACCCTTGCGTCGCGATGCGTCGGGTCGTTTCTCGCGACCACGTCCCGAGAATTTTCGGCGAACTCCTCTAATTATCCTTTGCCGCCCCGTCGTGGACTGTTCCACCTTTGTTCCTCGTTGTTTCGTTCACCGCCGCTGGTGCTTGCGGTTCTGCGGCGTGGATGTCTGCTACTTTGCTATTGAGCTTCTCGGTTGCTAAGGACGCGTTTCGTTTCGTCGTCAGATTTGTGACAATTTTGGGAAGCAGAGTGAATTGCAGGCATAAATAACGCCTGTAAGAAAAAGTAAGCGGAAAGAATGCAACTCGACGCTTTAATTTAATCCTCGTTTCCTATTATTTTATTTAACTCCCTCAAAGATTCCGATTCGCAATCCAAGGGACCGCGGGCCTTCCAACTCGAAAGATCTGAATACCCGGCAATCTCCATCGTGCTCTACTTTTCCGCTACATTTTCCAAACCCACCCCCTTCCCTACTCCCGGACCGCCAGAACCACTCGATTACACTGTTTACGAGACATTGCAATCCCGAGTACGATTTTTCTCAGAGAATACGCTCCATTCGCGACGCGCTATCTCAGCCAGCGAAACGTGGAGCGGAAAGTTGGACTGCTCGTTCGCATAACGACCGACCGAGGCTCTTCCGGATTCGGGCTTACCGGCATCCGTATCATTTCCGTGAGTTAACAGCAAACGAGTGGTACGATTCGCTTGGTCCAAGTTGGCTTTCGGCCCTGCACACTTTTCATACGGACAAACGGGCTAAAACTATTTCCACGACTTACGCGTGTCCTCGCCGGGAAGTTTGTTGAAAATTGCGTCCATTGTGGCGTCAAGTTTCTTCGTACTTTTTTTCACTGGCCGGGAATGAAAGGTTGGATGCTGGATGACTCGGTCTCTTGGCGGTTGCACGGGCCGAGACCGGTGAAAAAGTTCCTTCGCGGAGTTGTACGATGCTCTCTGCTGTATAGTGAAACGTGTTCTCTATTTTCTCTCTGTCGGGAAAAGTTTAGATCGTTGGAAGAATAACACGCTCGGTATTATGTAAAAGTCTGGCGATCGGAAGAGAAATTTTGTAATCGTTGTAAAATCTTTTCTTGGGGTAAGCAAGAAGATTAATAATAATTTTTGGGTTATGCAAAACGTACTGTAAATATTTGACAAGTCACTAATGAGTGCATAGTTTATTTGTATATTGCCATGCAATTTGTTTCACGGCAGTTACGAAATAGTGGACGAAAGAGTAGCAATTAACGTATAATTGTGTTATTTCTGCTGCAGCACAATTGCCGGATATATAATTGCTATCGATAACGAGTAGCAAAGCAGAACGTTAACTATAGGTAATGTTCGTGTTAACTTTTGCCGTATTCAGTGGATGGACCCTATCTGTGACACGCGTGGAAATTGAAAAGTCGTTGCCTTTTATATCGTTGTAATTAAAATTCTTGATAGCTGGCGCCGCGTAACTATTGATATCTCTGTCTCATTATTCGTTCAAGTTATTTCCAATTAAGCCCCACGCAACAGGGAAGAGTTTTCTATCTGTATCGACCAGAAATGAATTTGAAGTTCGTTCCATTTACACTTCCTTCGAACACGATAATTTGTCCCCCTCTTTACCCGTTCGCCAAGAAATATATTAACTCGTTCAAGATTTATGAAAAACCCTTAGGATCGTAGACGGTTTATTAATACCACCATAAAATACTCTCTAAATTACACTCTACCCGACTCCCCGTTCGTGCGGCAGAATTTTAATACTTACTCTCGCGATTCCCGTCCAATCGATGCAAAACCGACAAATAATAATAGAAATATCGAGGACCCTTTCTGACAACAACGAAACCCGTATCGCACAGCTGTAATCGAAATTTCGATATCTTCGTATTTTTGCCTCCCCCCTCTATTTCGTGCTCCGTGCTCCGAAAATTCAAACGAAATAACCCACCGAGCGTCTCTTTCTGTTTTCTACCCAATGAAATTCTGCGTTCCTCTTATTTCTGCATCCTTTTCGACGCAGTCCATTTTCGAGGAAGGGCAGCGCGCGTTCGCCTTGTCATACCGGAGTCGCGAGGGCCGTTTCGATGCGAGTCGACGCGGCCGACGATTTATGCCGGTCGTCGTAGATACAGCCCGCGCCTGGTATAGGCATAAAAGTCCTGTCGCAGGAGCCCGGATACCGCCGGGACTCCTTGCACGCCCGTGCACGATTCTCGTCGAGGATTAGGAGACGCGTGAATGGGAGAAAATGCGAATTGATACGGTCGTTAAGAAGACCCTCCTTTGAACCGTGGGTCCGCGTGAACGTACGCGTGCAAAGGAGCAGGCTGTTCGGGTCGGGACCACTTCGATCCTTTATTCCTCCTTTTTTCTCCCGAACGTCCGTCCCGCTCTCCGTCGCCTTCGCGCATTCAGAACTCGACCCCTTGGCGATTTATCTCGCGCCGCCCTTGGCCCGCATCTACTTTACGAATATTCGAGGCAGGTGATCCCGGTAAAATGGAATCTCGCCGTTTCCCCTTGGCTATCGGTCCCGTGCGCTGATTGGTATTTATGTGTAATTGATTCAAGCTCGCCCCGAATACCAAACTACCCGACTAATCTTAACTTCGCGAATCCTCGCCGTTGTTTCGCACGTCTGCGTCCAACCTGCGATACATCCCCCGGTAACAGATCGAACCTCGCGATCTGAAACGTCTTATCTAACCGTCGATTCGCCCGCGGCTGGAGGCAAAGCATCGCGAAAACGGGGAGCCAGCCCGTTGTATCTTCCGCGAAACGGGAAAGCAGAAAGAAAGCCAGGTGGGCGGCGGGGTGGTTGGGTGGTTGGGTCGGATAAGAAAGGTGTAGCGAAGAAGAGGAGAAAAGAAAGAAAGGAGAGAAAAGGAGGCGGGCAGGGAGGGGTGGTAGATAGGAAAGGAAACAAACTCAGAGGGCTATTCAGACCCGGTTTATTCTCGTTCGTCTCGGCGGACTGCATAATGCTCCGTGTACCGCGTTTTCTTGCGAGGCGCGGCCATTATGAACGCACGAAACAAAGAAAGAGCATATCTATTATGCTGGCCGAGTTGCCGCCGCGACGCCGCCGCTAGGATTAATCCGTTCTGTGTCATTATATAATGCAACGTCGACGACGACGAAGACGAAGACGCGGCGTTACGCGTCCTTCTGCCTATCCCACTTCTCCCGTTTGTCACTCCGTTTTCCCTCTGTGCGTGCACTGGAATCCTGTTGGAACGCGTGTACGCTAACTGTGCCCCATTGTCGCGGAATGCCGGGGCGCATTCGGATGCGGCTCGATGTATTGCGGAGCCGCGTTCCCTGGAAATGAAGAAGGCCGGGAACGGGGAAGGTATCGACGTTCGGCGTCGCGACGCACGCCAGCGAACGATTAGTGGGTGAAGTGGCGCTGTTCTGTGGCGTGTCCTTTGTACTAACCGGCTCGCGGGGATTCGATTTGGAGTAATTGGTTTTAAGGACAGGAGGGGTACGGAATGGAGGGGAAAATTATTTGTTGCTTCTTGGTTCGAAAAATTGGGAGTGTTAGGATGTACTAAGTTAAGCAGGGCGGGGACAAGGGGGTTGGTTCGATAGATTTTCCGGGTGGGCGTTAGATAACTGAAAATTTGTTACAATGAATCCTGTGGTCGAACTTGCGTGGTGATCAAGAGAGTTGTAGAAGATCGTTCACGATTGCCGGTCTGATAAAAAGAGTTATCCTTCGCGATGACGAAATCCAGGACCGTGAATGAATGTGCAAGTAGGACATTGGCCTAATTATACCATTCATTATAAACTTACGAGTAAATGGTAGTTGAACTATTCGAATTGTCGTAATTTATTTGTACATTATATTCACTGTCGCGTTTCGCATTCGACGTGCAAATAATTTATTCTCCATAATCTATTCTATCTTCCGTATTATTTATTATGCATAATTTATTCTTCATCCTCCGTTTTTCTGTTTATTTATTGCTTCGTACATTGTACCTTCTGAATAACATAGACGGTATTTGATTATAAATAAGAGATACACTTGAACCACCCCCAACCCTCGAATATGCGACGCGCACGTGCGTAATTGGGAGCTCGAGTCTCTCTGCCGACGTCACGCCGGTAAACGATGTTTTTCCGGAGGATCGGTCGCAAGAACCGTCTTCCTTTTGTCCAGACTGAAACAACCGGATAGGTCATTAATTATATTGACGTATCGTGAACTTTTTTCTCCCGTGCACGATTTTCTGAAACCTAACGCTTGCGTACCGCACAATCATGCGGATTCGGGAGTTTCCTGCCGTTCGGTCCTGCTGACAAATTACTCCGCGCTAGGTGACGTAATCCGTGACACGTCCAGCATTAAAATAAATACCGAATGGAAACCTTCGAACTATCACAAGAGAGGGGCGAATTAATATATTTAGGATGACCACCGACGATGCACACCTGATATTAAATTTAAGATCGCACGTCAATCGCCGCTATCTGCATAACGCGTTCCATATAATTCACCGTCAAGTATCCGTGATACTCGCCCCCCAACACCCCGAACGTCAATCGACCAAAAAGATCTCCCGGCCTCCTAACAGAATAATAGTAACTGCAAACCCCGAAATCTCTCGAGCAAGCAATGGAACCTGACGCCTAAAAAAATCCGAACACCAGTTACGCCTTCTAAAAACTGCACCCCTTTTCCTGGTGCACACACCCTCAAAACTTCGGGTGCGCTCGTTCGCATACACCGACTGGTTGCTTTACAGGCACATCGACGTGGGAGTGCAAGGTAGAGAAAGGGGAAGACACAGATCGGAGAGGGTAGGAGATAACTCCGGAGAAAGAGGGAGAGAGAGGGAGCTTGTTTGCAGGGTGAGTTGATACAACATTAACAACAAGTCGTTAGAGAGATGAGGTACACACGGTGGGGTTGCTGGATCGGTTGTTGGGTGCTTAAGAGGGGGGCGGGGACGGTGGCGCTGTGTTCGCCGGCAGCGGAAGGGGAAAGGTACGTAGGTGGAGGCGCTCTGCTGGAGGTTGGAGTGAGAGTAGGTGGAGGAAGCATTGGGGGGGCTAGAAGGTGGAGTGAAGGTGGAGGTGGAAGAGAGCGTGGCACAATGGTAGTCATGGAAACGCCGTACGGCTTCCAACGCGGGCACCACGGGCAAAAGAGAGAAGCACAGTTCGTAGGTGGAGGAGAAGAAGGTGGAGCGACAGAGAAAGATCGAGGGGGACAGAGAAAGATTGAGGGAGTCGGAGAGGGTGCACGGCGCAAAGAGAGAGAACTCTGGCTCCGACTCAGGGACTCTATTTCCATAATCTGCCGCTTTGTCGATTCTGAATTATGCGACTACGCTCCTCCTCCTCCTCCTCCTCCTACTTCTTCTTCTGCCGCTGTTCCTCCCCGTCCACCCGTCGACTTCTCCTCTTCCTCCAACCTTCTCCGCCCCCGCCCGCCACACTCCACCCTCCTCCACCCGTGGCTACACACGTACGCGGGTACGTACGCGTGCATACGTGCGCGTCTTCGCGTGTACACGTGTAAATGTGTAGCATGCGAAACGTAGTCTCGTAGCGGCCCCTAAAACCGAGTATCCGATTATTTGCTTGAAATCGATTTCGCGTGTTCGCCTGCCCGCTTTTGCATTCGTACAAACGCGGCCGTACAACGAACACACACTGCGCGCCGCTTTGTGCGATGTCACGGGTTCGGCCCGGTCCTCCTCTCGTCGTCTTCCTGCCCGGCATTGTCGCCGCTTTGTCGTTCACGTTGTCGTCGTCGTCGTCGTAGTCGTCGTCGTCGTCGTCGCCACAGCCACCGTCTCGTTGCGGTGGACTGATCTCCGATTAGGAATCGCGAGGGGCCCCCCTTCCTCGCCAGGAGACTTTCAGCTGTGCGTTTGGAGTAACGAGACCGCGGTTGATTTCGATGCCGCTTTCTTCCGTTCTGTCCCCTGGGGGTGGCTGTCGTTCCTCCCGTTTTTTTTTTTTTACGACAGCGTTTCGTCCCCGAGGACGGGGAAGGGGTTGTTTGGCTTATATGTCGGCTTCGTAGTCCCGGGATGATCACTTGGACGCATCCTTGGGATGGGGTAAATACATACTTTTCGTTTATAATAGACGGTTAAATACCTTCGTTCGTTAGAGATATGAAAATGTCGTTACCTCTCGCTCAACCGCGTGGACGTAACCCTTTAACCTGAACGCACCGTAGGCAAAGAGTGGACGAACAAAGCCCTCGGTACTCGACGCTTCAGGCCTCTCTGGTTCGTGCTACTGTGCGCGTTTTTCACGTGAGAGTCGACGATGGTTTGACAGTTTTTATCGGACCGGCTTGCACCAGCCGGTACACGAGCAACTCTCGAGTTCCGGTTCGATGGGCAACTTTGCCACGCGTATCCTCCTTCTTTCATACGTGCTCTCCCCCTGTCTCTGCTGACCCTCTCGCCGGAGCCCTCTCATAAACACTCGATCTCCATTAAACTAACTCTTTTCAAGGGACTGACCGGCTACCGATACTCGACTATCGTATCGTGTCCGGCTGGGACTGTCCGCTTATTTTTCCTCTCCGCTTCGTTCTCGTCCCGCTCGAATCCGCCGATAAATTCGCCTTTTCAGCGAAATTTCCGCGATTCTTATGGCGAGAGCTGAGAGTTCACGCCTTGTTTGCCCTCGTTGCTATCCACGAGAGCTTTGTATGATTTATTTTGCATTTTTTTTTCTTCTGTAAATTCTAAACCCCATTTCACCCCCGTTGGTATTTCGCGAAATTTCTTCGACTCCGTTGAAATAACAAGTAAATCGACAAGTGCCTCTCAATTATTCCGCAGAGCATAATCGTTTTCTCTTCGCGCACCTTAAGGTTTCAGCCTTCCGCCTCTGCAAAACGAAGTGTCGTGCTCGAGAAGATCTCGAAGCAATAAGAATTGACAATACAATTTGCCACGAGGATGGTAACTCGGCGGTAACGTGATAATATCCCGTTTTAACTATCGTTGCCTGCGCCGACACTGCGGGGCGCTATTAGTTCCGTCGGCTAATTAATTCGGGTGGGGAAAAATGTTCGACGCTAACGAAGGAGGGGCTGCGGCAAAGAAAGCGGTATTATCGAGCGGGGACAGGCTCGATGGAAAATAGTTGATTCAACGGGGGGGACACTTTCGATCATCGGTTAAACTTCCAGCATCGGCCCATTGTTCGGTCTCCATTGTTCTAGTATCTCGAGGGCGGCGCTTCCCTTTGTCGCCACCCTTTGTACGTTTCCGTGGTTGGATCTCTCGCCTCTTTGCGCGGGCGCGAGACAACGTCAGCCGAAGAGGGAAAGACGAGGAGAGGCCAAAGGAGATAAAGAGATAAACGGGACAACGCGTGCACGCTCGAGGATCGGATGAAAAGTTATGCCCCCGTAATTCTTTCGCCCCCTTTGTCCCGACAGAGCCGCGGCGTTAATATGAGAAACTGTTAATTAATTAAATCGAGGGAGCTTTCGAGGGTTGCCTGCGGAAGGCGAGCCATTCTTGGAGGGGGCTGGTCTTTTATTGTCCAGAGATGCGGTGTATTTGCGCGCAATGTTCGAAACTTTCCGCGAGATAAACTTCTCCGGGCAAAAGAAACAAATAATCAAGCCAACTGACCACCCCTTTCATGAGACCAAGCACACGTTGTTGCTGCGAGAGGATATTTATTCGATATTTCTTATCGACGCCACAAATTGTGCGAACGAATCGACCGAAAGATCGTCGCAGTACTTACCTATATTTTATACGAAACATTAACTGCTCCCCTAATCAACGGTATGCTCCAAATCGATAAATCGACATCGAGATACGCATCTTAAAAAAGAATCCTGCGCCGCCACTTGAACAGTCCCGTTCCATCACCCCCGCGGGCGATTCAACTTTCGCACAATGTTCTCAAATTCGAGCCGCCCACCGGTGTGCACCACCTCGTGCAGCAAACGGCACCGCAAACAAAGGGGGGGAAGACCTCCAACGCATCGCGAACAAACGATAAGAAGACGCGCGCAGCGTTCCCCGCTTTCCAAGCGAATCCCAGATCACCGGTGGCATCAATTTCCTTTGGTTCAGCGTTTACTCGCGGCAGGACGCGGTCGAACGCATCGACGATCTTCATCGCGCGTACCTGCACAGCGGTAGTACGTTGCATTATCAATGCAACGCAATATCCACGTATACACGGCCGCGCGGTATCGCGTTCGCAATCTCTTCCACAAACCCTTCTCACGGGCCCACTGTGTGCGCGCGGAGAGAAAACCCGTGCGCGCGCGGACGTCCTGTGCACACACGCTCGTACACACGGGAACACAAAGTCGATCGAGTCGGGGAATCGACGTGGGAGGACATTACCATATCGCTGGGTCGCCCATTGTCGAGAACCGCCGTAGGATTTGCATCGGATTCGCATTCGGTCAGGAAAGTAGATCGGCCGCACTTTGTTCTACGAAGACGAATGGCCGGCTCCTCCTGTTCCTCCTCCACGGTAGCGTAAGGGCGGAACCGGGGTTAGCCTCGAGGCTCTGCCCGAGGCTGGATTCCCGTCGGCTACGCCGAAGAAGAATCGCAGGATGTACCGGCGGTATTTATGCCGAATCCTTGAATCTCGAGGTGGACTGAATTTCTGCGGCGCACGACGATGTTGTACGCTTGTCACCGATCTTTCTTCGGGGGCCAGTAATTCACTTTCACCCTTCGAGTTGGACGGAAAAATAAAAGATCGCCTCTGCTGCGCGTATGTGCCTCGAAATCGCGGTGCCCGGACAGCGTGGAGGGTTCGCGAAGTCTGGGGTAGTTTAATATATAAGAAGATAAAGGACACTCCTTGCCGTATTCAAAATCGTATAAACATATCGAAGGACGTAGAAGCGAAATGAGTGCAAAAGTTCGAGTATATCTGGCCGATAGCGTCAGTGGCGGAACATTGACACGGTGGATGCGAGTTTTCCATTAAAGCTATTTCACGAAGAAGCGTAACGGCGATCGTAAGCACCGCGACTTTATTTAAAAACGGCGGTCTCGTCTCTCTGTCTTATCCACGAAGCATTTAATACCGTTCATTACTTCGGCACTGTTTATTTAATCATCGACGCGAAGGACCCTGAATTTACCATAAACCAAAATACCCCCACAGTCAATTTCGCCATGGCTCTATTTACCAAAGAAACAACGTGGCGAACGCCTGCCCCACTAGTATCATCCCCATAATACATTACCAAAATACGTTTTCCCACCTAGCAATATACCACCCGCACACGCGTTTAAAGGAGCCATCCGGCAGCCCACAATTCCACCACAATTCCTCCCAAGCAAACGCATCCCGTTACACCAAAGTCCCAGTACAATCGAACCAATGTCCCCGGATATTATACAGTTATCTGCGCGTTATACACCGGCCGGACCATTCGTGCCACCTACGAACGCAAACCTGTAACCCCGTCCAAGGCACCTCCCCTCCTCCGCGCCCTATGTATACACGTGTTCGCGTATCGCAAACGGATACATCTGAATGTAGCACGGCCACGGGATCAAGGGTTGCCGATAGAGGAGGCGGAGGCGTGCAGCGGCGGGCCTTCATCGTCGTACCGAGAAGCAAGAAGGCAGCGATGCCAGTGAAAGCGTCGATGTTCGGTTGAATGTGTGCCGGTCGGATAGAGGCAGGGAGGCACGAGGAAAGGCCGATACAATGCTGGCCTCTCCCGCGAGTCGACTTTCCTTGATACATCGCCATTGAGCCATTGTCCGCCTCCCAATGCCCGAACGAAAGACTCCGAGGACGAAAAATTCAATTCAGCTTTTAAATTATTTCTCTCCCACCCCCACAGCCCCAACCGCCCCGTCCCTCCGACCACCGCCCCCCCCCCTGGCCGCCTCTGATCCTCGTCTCGCCTCAGCCTGTGTCGCGCCACCCCTACGCCGACCGATCTCTTCCTTTCCCTGCCGTCGCCACCACCGGCTGTCGTCTCTGTCCGGGTGGTGGAGGGGGAGAGAGAAAGGAGAGAATAAAAAAAATAACGTCGGTTACGTCGCTCGTCGTCCATTCTGTTGGCGGCGACCGACGACGACGACGATTTCGCTCTCTCTCTCTCTCTCTCCCTGCCCCCGTAATCGTAACGAGATCCATTCGTCTCGCGGCTCGTAATGAGACGTTCCCCGGAGAGAAATGCCATCCCCTGGATGCTCGACGCGGCGGATCGTCAACGGGGTGGTTTTTAAGATTTTTCTGGACAGCAGCCCGGCCGTCTGATGATCCACGTCGAATACACGTGGATCGGGAGTCGAGGGGGACGGTTTCGCACGCTTTGTCTTCTGGGGGCTCGAGTTCGGGGTTGGCGTGTTTTCCGTTGGAGAGGCGTTTAAGGTTCGAGCGGAGGTATTAGACAGGGGTGTGCAATCGTTTGTAATATCGGGGAATGCGGGATTGGAACGCCGTAAGAAATGTATTTGATGCTTTTCGGATGGGGACGTCCGCGGTAGTTCTGTATTAAAATGTTTTGTGACGTTTGCATCAATTAGTGTCCCGGTACCTGTAATTTTATTCACGAGTTCGTTCAAGGGTGGAACGGTGTTTTGTTCGGCTAATACAAACGTTGCGACGAGCCGACGCGTTTTCACGGATTATGCGGTTGCATTTCGGCGTGTCGAATTCAATCTATTTACGGCAATCCGGTCGGATGGTTTTTTTCTTTCTGCGGCCGTATAACGAAATTCGTCCGTCTCATCGAACGTAATGAGCCTTTCCGCGAGAGAAACGGCTCGGGAATACCTATTCGTCGCGTGCACTCAAGGGGCGACGAAAAAAAATTCCGCGTTCGCGTCTACAGACTCGTGGACGAAAGTTTATTGAAATCTTTAATTACGCGATTACCACGAGAAGCCTCGAAACTATTCAGAAATATGCCAACGAACCCTTTCACGCTCGGATTAAACCGGATATATCCAAGAATATTATTAAATAACGTATAACCAGAAATATACCACCCCCCCCCCCTCGTATTCCTTCGAAGCACAAAGAACGTCATTAAATAATCCGTTACAAAAATACACCCTCGTACTCGCCTCCCGATCGTGATGCACAACACGAGCAGACGCCCCCTCGAAAAATTTTTAACTCCGTCCCGATTAAATTTTCCACAGCCCCCGCAAACAAAAATCAAAACACACATCACCGCCGTACGCTAACCCTAGCATAATCCGCCCGTAGCCCTCCAGCGGTTAAAAGAAACCCATTCACATCGACGGGGACCACCCCCGTGGCCTCTAAGATTTTCCACCGCCAGTTTCAGTCGCGCAGCAAGGTGACCATTGATGCGAGCGACATCATCCTCCTTATCCATCCTCTCCAGCCGTGAGTCTAGCCAAGGGGGGCGGCACGGCGAGGGGGTTGAAGGTTCAGAGTCGGTGCAAGGGCGTCAATTGATGTTGTGCTCGCCAGTACGAGGTACCACCGACAGGGGCGTCGGGCGCCACATTGTTTCAGCACAATATCGCCCACCTACCCTTCGCCCGTTTCCATCACCGCCAGGATTCGCAGCGCGACTCGACCCTCCCAACCCCCCCACCTCCCACACCCTCCTTCACCCCCGCGCCAGTCAGTGACTAGCAGGGGATCTCTAGAGGACACCCTCCTCGCAGCCTCGTTATTTTAATCATCCCCCATTTTATACCCGTAACACGCGGGCTATATAGCAACCCCCGAACGCGGCTATAGAACGAGAATCCGTGGTCGACGTAGCCGTGCGACTTCAGCCCGCTTTAGTTGCCCCGATTTCATCGACGATCGAGAACACACAGCCGTGGGGTGGGTGGCAAAGGTGGATCATTAATGGCCTGGCGGCAGTCGGTGGCTGCCTCTTATCGGTATTCGACAGAGGGCGGTTTACCTAACCGTTGACAATGACAATTAGACGGGGAGTCTGATACCGCGGGGTGATAATACTATCGTGCGATCGACACTTCCGCTGAATATTCGGGAGAATTTTCGGCCGTCGCGAGCGCCGAAATGTACAGAAATATTACTGTCGTTCGGAGCGCAAGAGTTTGTCCGGCATTGGAGAAACGGCGAGACTACCCCCGGGCGGGTTAAATGGTTGGAAGCGCTGCGAATAATTTGCATCCGACGTTCGGTATTCGAATTGATTGCGAGATAGAAAAAAAACCGGCGGGGTTAATTCGGCGAATTATAAATATAGGCTGCAGTAATTAAACACGAAAGAATTAATAAACTTGCGGGCTAAACGTTCGGAGGCAAGGGAGTAATAAGAGAAACCTCGAATTATAACCGAGTTCCGAGGGGTTCGAGCTCCCTCAGACTCGAGGCGAGGACGAGTGTTCTCGATCATGGATAGTTAACGAAACTCGATTTTTCCAGCCCTGAAGGACCTCCACTCTCCCTTATCCCGGCAACCCTTTTTTCTCTACTTCGGTTATTCTTGCGCTGCCTCGTCTCCTCTGGGCCCCACCCTCCCTCTGGCCGTCACTCTTTCGCTCTGCCGTTTCGTCTCTCCTCTCTCTCTCCCTCTCTCTCTCTCTCTCTCTCTCTCTCTCTCTCTCGCTCGTTCCTGCCCTCCCTTCTGTTCTTAGTGGATCCTGGCGGGCACCCCGCTCCATTATGACATTATGTTCTCGGCATTGTCTACCGCTGAATGCCTGAACGTTGGCTACATTGTCGTGGCACATTGAAGCCAACCATACAACACTACGAACGCTAACTCGTTATCGGGGTCTGATAGGGACGTGGGGTAGCCAGCTCTCTCTCGTAGCAACAGCCGATGTCTACCATTACTGATATTCCTCCCTCCCGACGCACCCTGTCCCGTAAACTTATCTTTTATATTGAAGCGATCGATTACAGGTATTGTCGTATCGGTAGCAATTGCTTCGCGGACAAATAACGTATGCGTGTGTTACACAATCTCGCATAATAATAATAATAATAATAATAATAACGAATGCAACGCATAAATGCAGAATTTTGATTGCGCATTAAAATGAATCGCATTATTATATACTTTTGCTTGGCTGAACATTTATTAACAATTTCTCCTCTCCCACTCGTGTCGCAGAGTGAAATCTTCAAGAGAGAACGTTCGTTGCGTCGTCGTTCCATCGGAGTAATTGTTATTCGTCGTATCACGAGGGCCTAACACCGGCCAGGCGAGGCAGGAAAAGTGCATCGCCCTGTCGAACGTGCCTCAGGACGGGAAGAAGAAGCGAAGGCGGAAATAACTGGTAGAAAATAGGCTGGTTCGATAAGCAGCGCCGCGGCACCAAGAGAGGAGAGAGGAAGGAAGGATGAAGACGGTGCTGCGCAGAAAAGACAAAGACGGCTTGTTACGCGAGGCAGGACCTTTGTGGATCGGCATTGTCTTCGCGCTTTATCGTGCGACAATGTCGCGACAATGGCGAGACAATGGCGGCATTACGACGGCTACCAGGCGGCACGGAGAATACCTTTTCTCTCTGTCCCGTTTCCTCTGTGGCGTTCGTTTTCCTCACCGGGAGCGGGCAGGAAGGACGCCGGGCGAAAAAATGGGCGTAACAATGGATTTATAATTAGCGGCTTGTACCGCCGCGCTGGCTGCCATTGTTCGCCCCGTCTTTTCTGGCCGGGCTCCGCGGAGGCCTTCGACGTCGAAGTTCGTTGAAACGAGCCGAAACTCTTTCGTGCTGCGCCTTTCGACGCCGCTGCGTTAATTGACACGGGCAAGAAGCCTTTTTTCGAGGCACTGTCGCCCCGGTCATTAGATCGCGGATAGACATCCCTCGGTTCCGGGCGACAAGCTCCCCTTGGGTACAATTTAATATCAGTCCGTGGTTCGAGTTGAGGAAAGTCGAGGATAATTTCTCGATCATCAACGTCATCGTCCGCCACCGAAACGAAAATCCTCCCATCGTTTCAATGCGCGTAGCTGAGCATTTATGGCGTTTATTCGTACAAATTCGTGACAGATCTTTCACCTACTGCGCCTCGCTTGAATATGCACGCATTGAATCGAAAGTCGAGCCAAATTTGCACAGGCGTGCCTATATCGTTTTTAATCAGCCAGGAAGAATCTGTCGAAAATTCGACGGGAGGCCATTACTAAAACATCATCGGACGGTATGATTTTCACAAATTAGCCAGTCCCCCCACCTATCAGTCTCTTTCCCTCTCCATTGTGTCGCCGGTCGAACAATGGCCAGATAATGCCATTACGTCCACGTTAACAGCCATAATATCGAGCGGCGACGATGCCAACGTTGCTGGTAGTCTCGAATGATAAATGTCAGCGTCGAGGTGGAGCGGCTTGTTCACGGGGTGAATAAAAGGGAAGGGGGGAAAAACCTTCGTTGGTTAGAGGGAGACGACGCGTACGGAGACGACAAACAAGGGCTGGGCGGGGGGGACAAAAAAATAAATGCGAGCCAGTGAAGCGAACTAAATGCCACTAAACGGGGGAAAACTGGGGTAAAGCATACGTTTCCGCTTTTCTCCCATAATACGTCATAAGCGTGCGCGAAAACCAGTTCCCATTGTGCGGCCCATTGTGCACGGATAACGAATGGTTGTTCGTGATCCCGGTCGAGCTACTGACACCGACTCCCTATACGCATGTGAAGTGTGTGTTTTGATCCCGTGATTTTTATGCGTTTCAAGGGCTCCCGTTGCTCGTGGCATTCTTATACTTGAAAATTAAATTTCACGGGGCTCGAAGGGGGAGTTCGGAGATTGATGATGACACTGTTTCGATCGTCGGTCGGGCGGGGGCACACGGTGCATCGTGCCGATTCGTTTCTGTAAGTTATTGGCGAGTTCTTGCCGCGTTGCACGCAGACAAATTAGATCGACAATGCAATGGTGAATTGATGAAAAGACATTAACACGCGTAGGACAAATGATTAGCCAGAGGTTACGGTGATTTAAACGATTTCAACTTTGTTACGACATTTTAGCGATATTGGTACATTAAATTGTCATTGAATGTTCAAACATGTACATATGGAGCGACGAAAAAAAATATAACCGGCAGGTATTTAGCTCGATGCGTAAAGCGGCGCGCTGCAGTTACGCGTAAGTAGAATAGGCCCTGCGCGGGCAGACGTAACCGCCTGACCATGCCCAGTGTCCTTTAAACGAAGAAATATTTGTCGACCGTTTATTGCTATTGCATTTGTTGCAGCCGCTGCTCGATTGATGAAGCATTCCACGACTGCTGCAAAAGTCAGCACTCTAATCACCACAGGCCGGAGAACTTGCGAAAGCAAGTGGGCTCGGCCTATTAACGCCCCCTTTGGTCAAATAATTTTGCACCGTCTATCCGCGGAACGTCGACACGCGTCGTCCAGCAACAAAATCAGCAACGAAAAAGAAGGGAGAGAGGGCAGGGAACAGGTATAGCGCAAAAAGGAATCGAAGCTACGGAGTAACATTGTGCTTCGTACAATGGCTGTTTACTGTCTCCACTCCGCGGCCTACAATGGTCGCTCGTTCCGCCGTCAGTTTTTGTCGATTGTCGTCCGTCGTGTATATAGCATGTAGATAAAGATAGCTTAGGGGAGTGGGGTCCAGGCTGTCCGGGGTAGAGCTTCCGCATAATTTATCAGGTTTGTTTAATCGATCGACGGAAATGAACAGCTTGCACGATGCATCCCTTATTTTTCATCGAGCCCCTTCGATCTTTGTCGCGATTCAATTCGTTTATATATTAATAACCTGTATCTCGTATCTTTACTTCGTTAAATAATGACGATACTGTATGGAATAGAGTGGAACAGTTCCAATGCCAGATTCGACAAATAAGAACTCAGTATAAGGAAACTTTGTACACGTGTAATCTGCATTATTATCATCGTTATTACGACTGTTGTTGTTATTATCATTGTTTTGGCCGAAGACGAAGATTGTATTATTAAAAAGGAAATCTTGTTTCCACCAAACACGATCGTTCTCAAACGAAGTCCCCATAAATTGAATATCACGTTTTCTCTACGAGCAAGGGTTCACGGGTAAATTGATAATGCTTATCAATAATGTATGTACGATTGTGCCTCGTTGCACATTATCGAGGCGAGACGGGACACGGTTTATTACTGTATCAAATCTTTCGTTTGCATTTTCCGGTCTCTCACAGCGAACCCGATTTTCGAGCCCGGGAATATGTATTCCCCTCGTTCCTTTTCGCTGAGGCATCGTCAAGGTAACAGCACGGTTTCCTGCTCACTGATCGCCGACAAAAGTGCACGTCGAGAGAACCCCTTTTCGACAACGATCCGGTAAACGACGAATCGGCTTTCTCGACAATGCGGTTGTCACGGGTTTCATGGGATTAACATTTGTTAATATCACGCGATTTTTCAGCGAAGAAAAAAGGAGAGAAAAGAAAGAAAATGGGAAAGAGGGGAAAAATGCTATACCACCGTCTGTTCCATAGAAATTCCCTTTCCCCGTCGATAACTTCGACGCGTTGTAAATGGTGCTTGTAAGAAATATAAATGGCACAAGATCTGCATTAACGGAAGCTGCTTTATGACTCGGACGTCGAGAATAATAATAGTGCCCCCCTAGTTGACGTAATCAAATTAAAAATAAAGGGATCGCATTTTGAACGGATGTTAAGTATTAATTGAATTACATTCCCAATGTGCATATAGTAATTACTATTATTATTATGATTTATTAGCGTTACTCGTGGAATCCGTTACAAAGCATTGTAAAATTTTATGACGCACTGATAAAAGAAGGAAACGTCAGAAATCGTGAATGAAACAATATCGTGCACGGCACACCGGTTTAGGGATTCATTTCGAGTGGCGTTCAACCCTGTTAGAATTAGCCGGAACAATGGGTAATCCAGATTGAGAATCATGAATCGCATTCTGGATGGACTATTCGTTTTCAACAGGGGGAATCTGTATAAAGATGTTGTATCCGCATTCTTCACGGCTGCTCCGTGTAATTTATATCGCGATTGTAGCACGGACAACGAACAGATTGTATGGGTACAGTCACGTGCACGTGTCTAATGTCCCTATTCCGACCCATATGTTTAATATGCGTATTCCGATTAGCGTGCACGTGTAATATGGGCGCAGCGTGTCGCTTTGCGTGGGTGCGGATTGTAATCACCTGAATACCTGTTCTATCGGAGGATCTCGGTCCAGTGGGCGCATCTGGCTCAGGATACGTACCTACGTCCAGCATCTTTTCCTTTTTTTTTAAATTTCTCACTTTCTTCTCTCGCTCAGTTGAATAGCGTGGAAATTTGGTTAAATCGCTAAACAAACAAACATATTGAATTCGTAAGATTAAGTTGTTTAAATTCTAAATTTAATACGCCACGCATAATAATGTATTTAAATATTAATTTTTGAAACAGCCATGATATATTTCTTGTTTTACGCTTTTTGCTTTTGCTACTTCAATCGGGGATCAATTTGAAAAGAAGGCAATTTTATTTATACGTTGCAATTGTGTCTGAAAAAAAAGTGCGCTATTTCTTTAGCATACATTGGTAGCCCTTAAATGTCGGAGAAGTTTAAATTAAAACTTTATCCTGGAACTTTATATACCTCAAGTATCTAAAATCTGTTCGGCTAAAATATCAAGGAGTCTATGTAACACCTTCAGATCCTATTTAACGGAACGTATCTTACACATGTCGCGTTAATAAACACATTTCATGCTCCAAACCATCGGAATAGAAAGGGATGAAGTTAGGAATGTTTTACAAGATCCTCGTTCCCATTGCGAGACCCGGCCCTTTAATTCGATTGATAATAAATGTTTGCGTTTTACATGCACCCGAATGTGCCGGATGTGTGGCATGTGGCAAGGCCAGTATTTGTTCAGGCACGAATGGCAAACACGAGGCCACTGTCCCCCAGTTCTTGTCACGCATATTCGTCCATATTGTATTTTTGTACGCTGTACAGTGACGCAAGAGAATCGTATGTTTTAAAGGGTAGCGCAACCAAAACGGTGACATATTTCCTTCGCCACGAAGTGTTGTCCTCGAGGGCCTATCATGAATGTCATTCGAATGGAGGGTGTGAAGTGTACGGTGATTAAATTTACTTTTCGAATAGGTTGCAGTGATTTAATGTAGCCGCACCGAGTGCCGAATAAATGCTAAAGGAAATTGAATATTCCTCAAATATTCCGTACACGAAAAGTAACAATATAAACTAGTACGAAGAATAGCTATACAAATTTTGTACAAAATTGCGCGAAGTCCATGTGAAATTCTGTCTCTTAATGGCTTGTATATTCGAGCACGGTAGTCACACCTGGATAGACAGGTGTAGAAGGATGTAGAGCACCCTCGAGCCTGGGGGGTTGGAACTCACATAAACTCGACGAAATGTACTCGCTCATTTCCATACATGCCAGCACCACACCCTCCTCCATATAATCCACGCTTCGGGACGCGTTTCTTGTAACTTGTACAAGACGGGACGACACCTCTAGACACTCGTGAAATCCCCCAGGATCTGTCCAGGAACAAGCAGAATCACCGTGAAGTCAATAAAAGCCTTCAGAAGCATCGGATGAAGTCTCTGTTCGAACGTAACGGAACTTAGAACTGTGTCTTCCGTTTTGCCTTACCTGTTTACGCTCGAAGCGCATCCGGTTGCTCGAGGGTTGTCATCGCATTGGGCTACGATGATCGTTGGTCTCGCCGTGGGTTTGGAACACCCATTCGAACCCAAAGGGGGTTTATTCGAAAGCAGTGGACCGTTTCCAGTTTTAGCTTCAGATTCGACACTGTCCCGCTGTTTGGTATTTGCAATCGCCAACAGCCTCGGGCTGACATTACCGTCGTTCGAATTGCAAATCGACCGGCATGGTTGGCGCACCATGGGAACTTCAGTTCTTTCATAGAACCTTCGCCTCGTTGAGATTTATACAATTGGACACTAATTGTTCACTAAATATTTCTTGCATTGGCAGGCGTGCAGCGTGGCGCAGTTCAAGAATTATTAATATTACATCGACGTCCATGAAATAGAACATTCTCGTAACGACGAGCTAACGAGAGGAGGAAAATATGTTCCCAACGAAGTACATTTTCATTGACGGCGATCGAAAGCGTGCTCAGCAACGGAGCTCTTCGGTTAATCATCTTTGCCTCGAACCACCGCTGGAAAGAGTACCAATTCCGATTTGCACGTCTTTGCGATGTACCGCTAACGAGCTCGATGCCAGAAAACAGTGAACCGCAACCAACGAGGAACAAAAAGAAGTTTACATGGCCTATTACATCGTCATAATCAGACGACAGACGATGAAAATGAAACTCTTGCGTCGCATCAACGCACGAGACGACAGATTAAACCCGTCCGTTTTTCCTCCTTCGCCGCGGGATTCGTTCGAGCGTCGGGTGGCAACAAAGTGTAACGGTGATTGGTTACACATCTGTGCCGATTCCGTTTCTGCGAAACTGAAGCACAACGAAAGACAAGGAGCGAGAGGGTGAGGGTGAAGGGCACGGAAAAGCGGGACACACGCTTTCTGTTCAGTGAAATTAGAAGTGCACCCGGTCCTCATCTGAAAGCAAATAGCACTCGAGCCACGCTCCTTTTCAGGAACAATGGAAATGTTAAGCTAACAGCGACCGGCAATTGACACAAGTGCCGCCCGCGACTCGCTCTCTTTATCCGTGGAAAAACTTTTTCCAGTGCCTGTGTGTTTTTTTTCTTCTCCCCCTCCCTCGCCCCTTCGCTCTTCTTTTTTTCCCCCTTTTTTTTGTCCTAGCCGCCCACTCTTCATTTTCCTACTGCTCTTCCCTCCACCGCTCCTCTTCCTCCATCTCTGACCCCCCTCCCCCTCCCCTCACCCCTCCCTCCTATCCCTTCAACTTTGACAACCCTCTTTCACCTGCAGTCAAGTCTTGCGTTTCCCTCTCTTCGTCCACAGTTGGTTCGTTCGTTCGTGCTTCTCTCCAGCTTGAATTCTTTTTGTCTTTTTGTCTCCCCCTTTTCTTCTCTCTCCATTCACCCTTTGTCTGTACTGCTTTCTCGCTCTGTTCCCGGCGTTCCCTGTATCCCTCTGCCCCCCCCCACCCACCCACCTACACACCGTCCCGCTACGTTTCCCTTGTTCCCGCTTCTTTTTTTTTTCTGTCTGTGCACGCCCGTGCGTGCACGCGAGTTCGATGCACTTTGCGCGCGAACCACTCTCCCGCAAGCTGTTATTATCACAGGTGTGTGCTCGGAACGGCATCCCTTCCGGCCGCGGATGGACGCGGGCGATGTCTTTGACCCGACCGCGATATCGGTACCGGAGGCAAATGGTGAAACTATTCCGTCCTGGAAGGAAGGGAACCGGCGGGTCGCGGAGAAACGAGACTGCTCAGGTGTTTGTTAACGCTTCGTTCGATAATATTGTCTCGGCGAATTGGGCAACGATGTTTGCCGATAGCAAAAGTGGGAGTTAAACGACTGGAAGGAAACTTCGAATCGAAAGTTAGACGAGTGTCGTATGTCGGGTTGTAACTTTCGCAAAGTTATTCGGAGCGCAGAGTTTGTTACCATTATCGTTACCTTTATCGTTAACGCATTCATGGAAAAGGTTTACTTCATACCCTCTTCCAGTCATTTCCGTTAAAAGTTACTTAATTTGCAACCAGCAGAAAATAATAGCAGCCACGCCCCATTCTGTCGTAATATTCGTTAGAAAAGTAATAACGTTGAATCAAATCGAACTTCCAAGAGAATCAAGAAAACTTCTCGCGACAAGGGGACGCTCTTATCTCGTAGCTTTCTTTCCGCTTTACGAATCACGTGCTCGCGACGTTCCGTTACCATTTGAAGATCAAAGGGCTGCAGTCGATTTAATCTCGTAACACCGTTCACGCCTCGAAGTCACAGTTGTATCTATGGCAGCGTGCACTTCCGGTTCGAACCTGGCGCGCCTTTGTCGCGAAAAACTCGCGAGAAGCTGAAACGTCGTTAAAAAACTCGGACCTGGTGTCTTTCTCCAAGCGAGAAGATTCTTTCTTGCCAATCTTTTCTTCCCTTCCTCGAGTCTTCGCCGCCCTCTTCCACTTCCCCCTTTGCAGTTTCCTTCCGTTGTCTTCACGGCTGACCCTTTGTCTCGAAGGGCCTCTTCTCGATCGCTTTCTTGCGCCAGATTGCTTCACGTATTGACCGAATGTGCCGCCCGCGTGTTGTTACTTTCGACTGTTGTTCTGCGTTGCCATTGTGCCGCTGCAAATTGGGTATGCGTTTGCTGGAAACTTAGTTAACTGGGGATAAGAAAGTTCAATTATTTGCAGCTTGGATCGGCAGCATCGAATATAGTAAATATTAAATAAAAATTACAATTAAACCAGCAAGTAATTCTCTTACGCTAAGATCGTCTCGAACTAGAAATTGTTTAAAGAAATAATTAGCATTCCTCCAACGACTCGTCGCTCACTTTCGTCTTTCCCTTTCGAGATCGTCGAACCGCTCTAAAACATTCCCCCACCCGAGCTAGATACCTTCGACCACAATGGCCACCTCGTATGACAGGCGAGGGACGACACTTTAAATTTAATTTAAACGCGTTATTGTGCCGCCGCCGCCGCCGATACCGCCGACATCTCGGTCGCGTCGTCCCTTCGCGAAATGCACCAGTTTCGAGCCCCTTCTCGCCCTTTGTCGTTCTCATAATACATCGCGCAAACCCCCCTCGTCCCTGTTCTTCTTTTTCACCTCTGCTTCTGGCTCGCGGAAGCGTCGACGAATCTCAGCTTCTGTTTGCCTTCGCGCCGAGGAGAGGAGTTTCGGTGTCGCGAGTCGACACGATTCTGTTACATAAATATTGGCTCGATTTCGGAGTACACACCTTTTACCGGCCCTCTTTTCTGCGCGAACGGGCCCGGGGATTTTCCAACAGCCACGATGGATCCGTTAAGGGCTGTTTAATGTCGCCGGGGTAATTCGAAATCGACGGCAGACGCCGCGGACCGATCCGGAGATTGATTCTTATTTTAACGCGGGCGGCGTAGAGTCCCCAGAGGGTGACGGTGGAGATTGGAAAAGAATTTCAGATGAATCGTGAATGGGAGTACATTGTACTTCAAGGCACGACGATACTGGATGGGCGTCTGAATTATGTAGATATTTCTGAATCGCTATCGTTGTTTTACTATATTCAAATTGCTTTCCTTTCTTTCTCGCAAAAAAATTATCGTATTGGGGAATATAAAAACGTTCGAACGATTTATCAAATATTTCCTCCATTCTTGAATTTTTACGTTTTTAGGTGTCCCCGTGTTATCTCAGCCTAGCTTTTTGTCTTAAAAAAATAGATGGAATACCTAAATGAAGAATTCGTTCGGTTACGACCTCCTTAGATTAACATATCGTACGTATATACATGTATCGCGTCACACATTTCTTCATTTCCACCCCTGAATGCGACCATCGCCACGAATCTCCTTCTGTCACTTCCGCATCCATTCATTCTTCACCTCTCCAGTTCCGTAAGCACGAAACTCTTTCCCTTCGCATTATCACGAAGTCCATGCACGAACCGGGGCCCACGGTGCTCCACAATGCGGCTCTATATTTATGACAGAGGCGAATGGAGATCTCAAGCGTAGCAAACGTCGATCCTACGGTAGGAGGGCATGATCGAAAGCGCATAAAGGGCCAAGAAAAAAGGAACTGGCAAAAGGAGAGGAAGGAGAAAACTCGTAAATCGAGAACAGACAATAGATCGAACGTGTCGTTGCACTGTCTCGTGAGCGACCGCCTGGCCCATTTTCACCCCGTTTCCTACAAGACTACGGACATCTTTACGACGTGAATTTATAACCATCAATTGTCTATACCGACATGCTGCCCCCCTTTTTCGAGAGTCTCGAAGGTCTGGCAGGATTGTTCAATCTGGTTCGATCACCGCTAGCGGAAACGCCCCGTGCGTCACGGCCGATTTATAGATCAAGCGGAAAAGGGGTTCGGGAATCTAACGAGAATCGTATGCACGGTTTATTACCATATTATTGAATCGCATTAAAGCGTTTCGTACGCGTGTTCGTGATGGGTACTGAATGGGGATGCGCAACATCTGCTTTGGAGGATGCTGCTATTGCGTTCAACGTCGATGCCGATGTTGGTAGGATTATATACTTTTACGTTATATATTGTGTATACGGAGATGTTGCGGATAATGGCCGACAATAATGAAGATCCCGCTGTGATCAAGCGGCAAATTTTGAAGATTTCAAACTGGTAAGCTCGGGTTTAAAGGGTTATCAATGTCTCTGTTTCGCGTAAAATGCCCCTTAACTGGAATTAGGGGAAGTCAACGACAATCGCGCAGTAAATCCTCATTAAGTCCGTAATAATTTCCAGAAACTCTGTTCTCTGCGTTCTCCTGATCGCTTAAAGCCAACGCGTTTCTTAGGAACAATCGCACCAATCACCGCGTTCTCCGCCACCACCCTTCCTTGTCGCAAGGCATTACCCGTTCGCTTTTGTCGCCCTCCTAACAATATTTCTCGGGTAATCGCAACCGCGATTCACTTATGGTTGCCTGTACCTCCTCATAATCAGCCATCAGACAAATCACAGTCTCAAAATCTCCCCCATTTCTCTTCCATTTTTTTTTTTGTCCTCTTCGCTGCCGCCATGGAGTTATTCGTTCCTTTATTTTATTATAAATTTCCACCGAAACGGACCTTTTGGGGATTGCGCCCCGTCACCCTGACTATATTAGAGCAACAACGGAATCCACTAGCTTATACAAAACATTATTTTCCACCCGCGGAGTTCTTCGAATTTTAATAATGCTTGAAGTACAATCTTCGTTCTTGGAGCTTTTCATGCACAATTACGTGCGTGATACAATTTCCCCATAGCGCAACTTATTACTCGAACCGTATCAATTACAATACTCTTTCACGTTGTTTTCGAAACCGGTTTCACCGCGGTCTTATTCACTTCGCTATCGCAAACACGGTCAAACGTGCCACGAAGGCGAACCGACGACGTTGTTCACGTAACGAGATTATCGCCCGAAGTGGCTGTTTCTCGCACTGGCCAGCATTCATCCGTAATATTGCCCATAATATACTTCCACCCTCTTAAGCGGCCACGGTTAAGGCTACAAAGCGGCTTACCCGCGGCTTTGCCTTTCAGCCTGGAATCTCGAGAGCGCCTACATTCCGGGGATAACGTGCACCGTTCCACTTTTGAAAGGGTCCACTCGCGTGCTCGGGTCAGTGTTTGGTGCGCGGTCGCTAATCGAGAGGCGGCCTTTCAAGGTATTCGTATCGCCGATATGCCTCGGGAGGGAGGGAAAACCCGAGGGCAGAGAGAGGTGTCCCCTGTGGGAAACGGCGTCGACCGTGTTGTAACTCGAAAATAATTTTTCGGCCTTTATTTCGCTTGTTTCGCGGCGTCGAACGATGTTGCCGAAGGAAGCGGAGGTAATAGGATGCGTGGTTTGAATCTAGGGGATACGCGCGTGCACCCGTGAATTTTATTATTAGCTAAGAAGATTGGTAATTGAAATATATTAGTCGGCAAAATTTTTGTAGTATCATTTTATGCGAACTTCTGTATGCTGTCCGTTAATTAAATTATACCTTTAAAATGTTTCCACTGGTAACCTTTGTCCACTTAGACGTTGATTCATATCCATTGACGTAAATGTGATGTAAATTCTTGCAGTCGATGTTGAGAGAAAAACGTGCACGTACTTAATAGAACAGGTGCATATATCGACAATTTATTAGCCCTCGGATGCGTTTTAGTTGGTAATACAGCAGGGATTAGCCACCTTTGCAGCGTAAGTTATATACGATGGCTTAGGCTCTACGACATCAGATGATAATTCAGCGCGCATCAGAGTATCCTACGTTATTGCCTCGGGTAAATAAGCTGCTAATCTTGGATAATCTGTCTAGACAACTGTAAGGAACTTCCGAGCCATTCTCAAAGCTACAGGATCACCTCGTTTGACGCCCCCCGTAATTCCATTCTACATTTCTTAATGTTAACAATGCACGATAAAGCGCCATTGTCGCGGCAGGGAAAAATGTCCACTCGTGTTTCGCCGAGCTATTTTAATGGGCGGAAAAGGAAAACCAACAAAACCGTCCGAAAAAATCAACAGTGCAAAGGGTAACGAAAACTCTCGAACGCCTCTCAGGTGCAATTAAAGGGAGCACGAAATAAAATCCTCCTTTTCCACGGAACATGGCCCCCATTAGAAACACACGAACGATCAGGGCACAATGCGCCGAAAGACCAGGGGTTGTAACCCCGTAAGTGGCTGTTCACAACGTGCTTCGCGGTGGCCAAGGAGTTCACCCTCCTACGGGGCACGGGGGCTGGCTTCGAATTCGCGAAAAATCGTCCACCGTGTCTAAAAGCCACCCCCTTCACGATCCACGCGTATCTCGGCAGTCGGGTCTCGAAAAACGGGGTGGCGCGTGCTCCCATCGTCCCGTAATGTGTATATTATGTTAACAAATAAGTGGTCGCGGTAATAAAAGCTGGGAGGGGTTGCTTTCACCCTTCACCGTTGGTAATGTATGCGCGGGACGTCTTGAACAATATTCCAGCGACTCTCCGGCTGATATATAATGCCCCGTATAAATAATAACGTCTTTACTCGCCACCCTCTGCATCCCTCGTCCCAGATTTTCCACCCCGCACCGACGATCTCTATCTTCGTCGGTCTAGCTGGCGTTCTCTTTGTCCGCGACACGAAACGGGAGGAAAGGGTGGTCGGGAGAATGAAGAAAGAGGAAGCAGACAGGGACAGGAGTTTGACAGTGGGGTTTGTGGGGGATGGGGGGGTGTACACGGGACTGAAATATGTACAAACTTGCGGGTTCTTGTTATGAGCGATGATAAATTACTCCGTTGGAAGAAAAGAGAGGCGGCGAAAGGGAGAGAGACGGATGGTACAGGGCCGTACGGCGAAGAAGGAGACAGCGCGATGAAGATGGGACGAAGCAGGGAGAAAGATGGAAAAATGTGACCGACGAGGGTGGCCGGGGGACGGTTCTATTATAAGTACACGGATATAGCTGTTCCAGAGGAGAAGAATGGACTATGCCGCGTGTTTCGGTAATTTTTCATGGACAATGCGTGGCTTCGGGACGACCCATATGCGGTGATTTTATGCAGATCGAGAATACCGTGGATAAGAGTACAATAATCGTGGAGCGAATAGCTTTTGTGGAGAGTTGTCGATTGAATTGGTTATTGGGGAAACAAGTATAATGCTTCTATTTGGGATCTTATTGACATTCTTTGACGTATACTCAAGGACTGGAATATAAAGAGGACCTCGTTCGATATTTGTCATCCACCTTTTAAGCTTTCGTTTAATGATAACCAATAGATTACACGACCCACATGTTAAAATATTTTCAATATTTTCAATATTTTCAATATTTTCAATACCAATGAATTCGTCAGTAATAAAAAATAGAATTCACCGTTCAATCGCACGGCTAATTAACTTGACATAGCAGTCCAGTTCACGATAAATTAATCTAAACAATGATCAATGCAGTCTTATGACTACTAACACCAAGTCCCTCGCATTCGCGTATTCACAGTTGATGATATTGCAAATAGTTCCGTACGGTACAAACAAGGAATAGCCGAAGGAGAAATTAGTTATCGAAGCAAATCAACGACGATGCAATAATGTTGCAGCACGCGAGGCCGCGGTAATACGTAATTACCAGCGGTAATAAGCGTGCATTATGCTCGCCCACGTTAATCAGGTTTCGTCTATGGTCGAAGTCGAAGCCGCCCCGGATGATTAGATCGATTCAAGGATAAATCGATTCAGTGATTCTTTGATCAGCACCTGGCTGCCAGGAGTGCGCCGAATTCTTCATTAAGCCGGCTTTCCATCGCGTCATCTTCTCTTCATCCTCTCCTCGCGATCGGTTCTGCACGGTCATCCTGCGCGTCCGTCGCCGTTGCTTTTCTATTCGCTCGAGCCAGTCGCGTCTTAAATCATATTCTCGTGTCTCCCGCGACACGGTTGGTCGGATCCAATCAGAAATCCGTGAGAAAGAATGCTGGGCCGCCGGAGGGTGGCTTGGACGTTAAAGGCAATTGTTCGTAGGAGATTAGTGGGGAATGGTGGTTAGATCGATTGATTCAATTGTGCTACGGGTGTGTACATTGAAATCGCGTGCGCCTCTCGTGCTCAGGATAAATAGATTGATGTTCGAAGTCGGAAGAATTTGAATTAATGAAGAGCCGCGGAGAATGCAGTATTTGATTCCTCAATTATTACATCGAAATCGCGAATAATGGGAGATGCGTTTGTAACAGTGCACGATTAATCACTGTCGAAAATCGTACGACGGTAGTTCGCAACGATGATTGAAGCGGGGATAAAAGTTACAAGAAAAGGAGATACAACGATTGGTTAGACGGATCAACCGAATATACGTAACGAGGAGAAATATTTTCCTGGCTGCATTGTTGTTAATCATCCGGCCGGCTAATGCAATCAATTATCCCGAAATGGCGATTGCTCGTTTACAGAAAACTACCACGTCGAATACGACAACTGTGTTCGTACAATGTTTACGCAACGGTTTCGTCGCGACAGAATCGAGGATCGGTGTTGGGATTCGTTCGCTCGTTTTTGTTCCCCCCGCCGTTCGATTTCTTCCTGTCGCCGAAACTCTGCGCTAATTCGCCAGGGATTCCGGCGCATGATTATTCCGGCGACACCGGTTTCGGTTCACGATTGGATGGCCCCTGACCTCGGAGGAATTCCCGACGGAAGAACGGCGTCGGGCGCGGAAAAATCGCAGGGAACGATTGAATGAGACCTCTCCTCTCCGGGCCGAGGATTCATTCTGGCCGGGCGCGTATGTGAAACGGGGCTGCGTATCATAATGGCAAAGTAGCGGATTCGCGAGCGCAAATGCCAAGCGACGAATATGATGCGAGGACAAACAAAAAATGCTGCACATTTCTATTGATGCAACGGTGTATGGATTGTGCGCGCGCGTATTTCTTCCATTCTCCCTTCGCGCGAGCTCGTCGCGCCAGGTATTCATGGTGAAACCGTGAACGGGGCAATAGCGTAATTGAAGGTTACCGTTAAGCCGCGAATATTTCGTTTCGAGTTAGAACTACCTTGACAGTCGGGAATTTATTGACAGCTGGAGCGTAACGATTGTTCGGGACGAAATTGAAAATTCGAATTATAGGGAATTATTGTAGGCAAGTCGAGAACAATGATTCGAATGTTACGAATGCCTCGAAGAGGTTCCAGTAATTTCAACGACGACAGGGAGAATTGCAATTTTTCGTTCGGCGTGCGATAATTAATCTTGTTCGTTGAAGTTCTGTTTGAACGTTCCGATGATAAATAAGGGAAGAATTTTTTTTATGGGTAATATGTATTGTGCGATGTGTGAACAGGATGGATAAATATCCCCTAAAGCCAAGACAAGGGCCGATCAACCGTGAGTATCGATTTGTATCGATACCCAAACGACCCCCTCGCGTCTAGCCAGGTATTAACAATGGCCCGGGCTAATGACTACCGGAGACAAGGGACGACGTCGTCCGAAACTCCCCATCTGTTTCAGCCACTAAATCTTCCCATGGTCATACGTGCGCGTCCTAATCGATTATGGGCTTCTGTTTATGAGGTAAGTGCCGGGAGTAAGAGTCGAATCGTCCCCCCCGTGATACCGTGCTCAGTCGCTTCCTATTTCCGGCGGAAACGTGCTGGCATACAAGGGTTGAAATTGACACTGCCGACTTTCGCCCGATTCTTCATCGAAGATCCTTCAACATCCGGCGTATCTATATATTCAATAAGATCATCGAAAAATTATGTTCGTTACGAAAATTAGGCGAATGGACCCATTGTTGAATACCTTTCTTCGCGCGAATAAAAATTGAACGAAACAAAACTCCACCTCCAATACCCACGAAGCTTCGCCGAACATTACGCCAATATCCAGCGATACGCCTCAAACCGTGACAGAACTCAGCCCAACGATCAACAGAAAGCAACCACTGCTTCCGCGTCCAGTACGACAGAAGGAACGCGGAGGGACAGGGCCTGTGTCTTGATCCATTGGACAACGACGGTCGTAATAAGAATAGATGGCTTCCCTCGATCTCTGAATGGCCGACTATTAGCAACGGGCCGTACGAGCGACAATAAGGCCCGACAAACTGATAAATTATACCACGGGCGTATCCGCCGGTGCGCCGACCACAGGTAAATAGAATTAATCACCCTATAGAGGCGACGCGACGCGGCCTACGACCGCGAGCCCGCGCAAGCTACCAGCCAATATAACAACGTGACTACACAATTTCAACAGGGACAAGGACTCTTTCGTTTCCCCCTCGACGCTTCCTTTCGTCCTGCTGCTCGAAAATGGCCACGGGGCACGAGATAAATAAAAGACGCGAATCGGCTCGACCGGTGACACGAAATCACGCGCGGGACCGCGATCGCGATGTAATTTCGTCGCGAACGATTACGCGGCCGTCGCGTTGTTCTTTCCGCCCTGGAATTCCCGAATAATGGACGCTCGAATCCCTTAGCGAGGTGTTAATTGGCGGCATGACGAAGCGTTCGAGCGCTCGAAAAGCCAGGATTTACTTACTGAGAGCTGCGGCGCACGGGAGAGACAGCGATTGGATTTTACGGGAGGATTGCGGATCGACTCGTTGACGGTTGGAACGATTGTACGACGCGTTGTTAGCGAGGATTTCGCTGCGGCCGAGTGAATGCGTGCGTTTGCACGTTTAAGGTGTTGGTTGTGGATGTTTCAAGAATTGTTGGGTTACACGGGTAACGTGTGCACCGTCAGCGGGCGCCAAACAAAAGTGTCGGGCGTGAAACGCGTACCTGCTTGCACGCGAGTACGCGCATGTGGTTGGTAGCGTGTTGCTTTTGAGGGCGATTACTTCGACTGCAAAATAGGAACGTCTGAAAGGGGCAGGACATATAATTTTCACGTTAAGTAGGATGTTTGGCGAAGAGTGAAGAATATTTTATTTAACGATATCATTTCGGCAAACATTCACGAGTTACAGTGCTGTAATATAATATAATTGAACGTTCGATACTTTGTCGTAATTTGTTTCGTCCTCTCTCAAAGTTAACGTCGATGTTTGGCATTTCCCTGTAACCTTCCACTACTTCATTTGAAACATAAAACTTACGATAGACTGCCCTGCTCTCTATTCGATCAAACGATACGAATAATTTTCCATTCAAATCTTAATCTTTTAAAACCCTATTATTAAACCAAGTTGTGTAACTTCTATTAGGCACGAATTTCGTATAATAGAACCCTCGAAACCATGAACGTTTCGGAACACCTTTGTACAGGGCACATAAAAGACAGAACCGTGGAGAACAATTTATTAACTATTGTGGGAACAATGTCAATTTGTTGAGGCCCCAGTGTCTCCCTTTGTGCCTCTTCACAATTGCGTCTTTTCACCATTCATCGTGGACCACGAAATAAAAGGGGAAGGAGAGGAGGTAATTCACGGTCATTCTGACTGCATTGGCCCGGTATCGATCACCTTCGATTCGATTTTATGCGATTAGCCACGGTGGATGGCCCGTTCGTAACGCAGGCACAATGACACGTCCCTTTTACCGGTGCTTCACCGAAGCTTTTGGATTCATGACACTTTTTTCCCTTCACTACGCTCTTCGATCAAAGTTCGAGGTCCATCACAGAGGGGATGATGATGATGGAAAAACGCACGTTGCAACCGAAGGGGAGGTTCGATCCTTTCAAGCTTCTCTTTCTTTCCTTATTCTCTTTTTTTTTTATACTTCCAAAGCAGGGTACAATTTGGAGGTAGCCGAAAATAAAGTGAGTCGGGGCTACATATTTACCTGTTCTTGCTTCTTGCGTGTTCGATTCGATACGCGGAGAATTATGTTCCCCAAATTCCCTCGAGTGCCAGACGTTTTTCGACATTTCGAGCGGTTCAAAGAAATCCAAACAGGTTGTCGCGGTCGATTCGTCATTTGAAGCTCAAGAAACATCTAGCTCCTCTATAACAATCGCCAAGAACCCGAACGATTCTTCAGCAAAGAATCACCCGATCGTTCAGCGAAATATAAAAATTTCGCGTACAAAATCTCGTCCAACAGGCATCTCGTTGCTCTCGAGCGAATTAAAATTCCACCTCCGCTTCGATTCGCCCCAATCGCAGACCCGTTTCTGCACTACCCCTTCCATTCATATGTGACACATTTCGCGCAACGATCGCCCATTGCCGCCAGCCATATATTCATCCGGCGACGCGTTTAATAAACTCAGTCACAGCCATCCAAACGCGGCAAGAGCCTCGATCACCGTGGATGATCCGCGCGACGCAGATCCTCTTCAAGATTCCCTCGGTTTTCCGATCGGTTGGCTCTCTCGAAAGGGAGGCACGTCCAACATGGCGGCAGAGGGAACCGCGAAGAAAGAGGCGAGCCGTATACGCGAGACAGGGCACAGTTGCTAATCCGTTGCTTGTAACTCGAACATTATGGATATCGTTGTTTGTACAGCCGCCTGCTGGCTGCCGCGAGATGCGGCAAGGAAACGGGAGAGGAAGAGGGAACGGAGGGATGGAGAAAGAGGGAGGAGAGCACCGCGATCGATGCATTTATGCATGACGCGAGCGCGGATCGAGGAATAATATTTTCATTCTCCTTTCGCCTTTCGCGGCCGCGCACCCGTGCCAAGAGGCGAGAGTGCGACAAACGTGGCTGAAACGGCGACGTGTACAAATAGAAAGTAAACCTACCTGGCACGGTAGACGGGGTGCACGGTGTTTTCTAGCTGCAGGTTCGGGAATCGAACGGGCTTGATGGGGTACGGTGCTGGGGCGAAGAGGAGGAACGCGAGAAATGTGCTCCTTTGGCGCGGGAAGCGCATACGTGAGCAGATTTAAAAGGATTGGACGCCCGAGGGAATTGTGTACAAATGCGTGTAAGCCTGCCGTGGAGACGCGCGTAACAGTTTGGCGAAGATAAGTCGGAGCGGTGAATGATGGTCCTGTGAATCCTTTTGCTCGGTCGCTAAAAGGGAAACTAATTGGCAGGTGGGTTTGCATCGAGTATTCTCGAATTATAGTTTCCCCTGACAAAGCCGTACCGGACCAACTGATCGCAACGTCGATTATAAAACAGAGACATCGTACGTAGCAAATGACGCTCGAGCCGGTTCGTTCCTCCATTTCTTTCTTCCCCCTCGAAACTAGACGGGAAATCAAGGTATAATCGTAAATATCAAGAAAGGATACGCAAAATCGCCGCAAAAACGAGCAACGCAGATACAAAAAGCCGCAGTCACCCTTTGTACGCCCCACGGCCGCCGTACCCTTTCCGGACAAACCTGAAGCGAAAGCTCCGCCAATCGATGAAGAATTACCCAAAGCATTCCCAGCAGGGACCACAAACATCCATGCACACCGTGGACACGGGGAGCCTTTCCGAATATCCGAATAAAGAAACTCCTGGAGCAAACTCGAGTCGAGGCACCAAACCGGCCGGAAATCAGCGCCGCTGAAAGGCGGCAATAAACTTTGCCATTCTAATTCCACAATCGATACCGTCAACAGAAACGGAAGAACGACGGCTACGTATCGGTCCAGCGGCGGAACTCGACCCGAAACGAACCGGCCGATAAGAAGCGGAGGCAGAAACAAAGAGACGAAACATCCACCGGGGGGGGGGGCAGGGGGGATCTGGTCGAAGGGAGAAGGAAGGTCTCGCAGGGGCACAGGAAAAGAGAGAAAGATCGCGGGACTGGTGGATATATTAACAGGGATGCGGGCAAGAGAAAGGAAGAAAGAAAATAGCAGGTCGAGCCCAGGAGCCTCTCCTCGGCCGAAGACAAAGGGTGAGCAGAGAATTAAAAGTATCGTGGACAAAGCCGCGGGACAAGACGCGGGAGCTCATTTGGTGTCTCCCGGTGAATGGGCGTTCATTATGATGCCTCCCGGACTAACAATCGGGTTCATTTTGTCTCTCCTGCTCGTGGCAACAATGCTGCCCGGCCGGAGGAGGTGAAGGTTACCGAGAAGAGGGACCGGGATAGAGTGGGACGCGGCGTTTCCCCGTTGCTGTACCACCGGATCTCTGTCCCTCTTCGCCGATCGCCATCTTGACTCCGCCGCGATGTTCTTTTGTCGACTTCCCTGGAAGCAGCCCCGGGAGAGAAAAAGAGGAACGGCCTCGTCGACGGGAAGGGAGAGCCGGGCCGGGTATGGATGCTGGAGGTATCGAAAGACGGGTACGGAGAAATGGAAACGCGGACGGAGAACACTGACGGATACGGAAGGAAACGACGGGAAAAATGGACGGGGACGGCCGGCGAAAGTGTAGGGGAGGGAAAGTTGCGCGGAGAAAAATCTACCGGCGAGTCGAGGGACGGTATCGCGGGGCGAAAAATTCGAGCGGACGGGAAGTTGAGGAATTGCGAAGTTGGTGAACGGTCTGGTAGCGTGAGTTTCGATGTCGTTGTTCCAATAATAAGGTAGAATTACTCGATACGGGGGGGGGGGGGTGAGGCAAAGTTGTGTAACACAAAGGATGGCGCCTGAAAGGATATTTCTCGTTAATGTCGTAACCATCTAATAGAGCACTTCGCTCTTCTATTCCGGTAATGTTCTGCGATAAAATACTCGATCGGACTTTGGAGTTGGTACGAGACGCAAGAACGCTCCATAGTTTCTGGATGAAGGTATTACCGGGCTGACGATACGAATTATCGAGCAAATCAATGGTGTAGCAAATCAATCTCTGCTTCGTGATTTCAGAAAAAATGCTCCTTATCCTTTGAAAATAATTCTTTCGGTATTAACGAACGAATATAGTACGTCCGCTTTCGCGTGTTTGAAGAATGAGAGAGCGAGATGAGAATATTGTCGAATATTGTTTCTCGCTTTTACTGTCGAACGAATTGACCACGAGGTAAACCACCTTTCTTATACTCGTTGATGGCGTGCCACGAGAGGCCAGTATGGCGATCACCGACCACGTGCAAGAAGAATCACTTGGCGCGCGTCGTCTCGCCGCGCTGGGCGGTCGGAATCGGTCACTTTTCTTTTTGGTTTCGCCAGCTCTGCCGTCCAATCGGCGATCTGTCTGAAACTGACCGCCGGAATCGCGTTCCTCAACGACCGAGAGACAAAAACCGACGCTCCAGGGCCGCTCGTTTGGAGCAGAATGGTGGACAGAGGACGCGGACGATGGAAAAACGACAGGTACTGCCGCGTCACGTCGGTTTTAATCACGTTCCGCTAATTAAGAGCGAGAATCGGACCCGAATCCTGCGGTTCGTCGGTCGAAATAGAACGAAAGCTGGATCATTCTCGTTAGTCTGTCAGAAATAGACATTTTTTTTATCTAAACGCCAGTGGCTTTTTCCCCGTGTTGCAATCTTTGCGTTAGAAATGTACGAAATTCGAGGCGATCGAGTAATTCGAACTACACGCCGGGACGATTAAAAGTAATAGACCAAATTGACTGCAGACGAAACAATTTACGTGCCCGTATCGAATGTCTAAAACATCCGTCCGACTCCACGAAATCTTTATAAATTAAAAGATCCCCGTACCCTCGCAAACCTCGAGTCGACACTGTCTACATAACTTCACTACTGACACACTAGAACCACGCTCGCCGGACGTACGATGAACTCCGTCATTCGCAGGTACAAATTGTACATTCCTCGTGACGCTGTTTCCACAAAGACGTCAAACATTCGAGTCAACGACACAATGCCGCTCTTAAATATTCCCAAAACCTATTCCCAAAGCCCCCCCTCGTACAGAGGCAGTCGTGTCGACTATTGCCAGACACAATCTGGCCGGCATTAAAGATTTACGAGCATCTCTGACGGAAAGGGACCAACGTAAGACAGAGAAAATCCGTCGGGCGACCTTTTCCCCCGCTTAGATGCAACTTTTTTCCCGCATCTGGTGGAGCCGCGTCGCCATTTTTCTCCCTTTTTCGCCCCGCGGATTGTTCAATGGGGCGAGAATGCGCGCGGCTGGTCCGCCGGTGGTCAATTTGTTTGAATGGACAACGACACAGGCCAGCGTGCACAATGGCCTCGTCGGCTGTCAGGGGCATAAATCAATTTCGAGAAAACGCTCGAAGGTGGCACGTTGCATTGAGAGAGAGCGACGGCGGCCAGCGATTTTCACAATTCACGGCCGCTCCTGTTCTCCTCTCTATTTCTCACCCTTCGTTTCGACACTGGCCCGGAATTAGTGAACGGTAGAAATAGAGGCTCGCACCTCAACGCTATCGACCACGATGTGCTGGAGAATTCTTCTCGGCTGGGTCGTGTGAACAACATGTTTTAATCGGAATCGAAATTTTACTGCCCGCTTACGCGGTGGGTTGCTTTTCGATAATCGGGGATTGAGAGTGTTGCCATGCGATTACGAATAATGGGGGAAATAAAATTCGCGAATGAAAGACATTATCCCTTTAGTATAAGGGGTCTGAGTGAAGTACGAAAGTAATTTACCGAACAGGAAATTAATTGGGTAACAAAATTGTTTAAATGAAACGGGGGTACTCCGCACGCCTACCCTTCTTCGTCGTGAAAATTTTGTAAAATATACGAGGATCGCGGATATGCAAATCTTTCGCCCTTGTTAGTTAATCAGAATGAAAGGAAATACACGCTTCGCGGAAAAGTTATACCGTTTCACAACAGAAAAGAAAAAAGAGAACAGAGAGGAAAAGTGCACGAAACAGCGAGAAAATCGAAACGATTGCACAATCGACGATCCGTATCCCAGGCACGGTTCGAAATCGCTTTTAATTAGCGGCTGAATCACGCCGTGAAATCCCGTGGTCAACGTTGCTCTCGACCGTGCGGGCGAAAAAATATTTTCAGAGCAATCTGCTACGTTTTATATCGGTTGAATTATCTGCGTTTTTTGAATCGCCGCGTGGACAAACGTCCGTGAACAATTTTTCGCCGTTCGGTTCGTGCGCGTGCACGCGTGCACGCTGTCAGTTCGTTTAAATCCAACGTTAACGCGAACCAACGCAGGTGATTGTCTGTTGGCCGTATAATGAAATTCAATTAATATAACGAGCCAATTAAGCGCGTCGGCACACTGACATGGTGGTCTGACCCGTTCGAGGGGGAGGAAACGAAAAATGAAAAAAAAAAAAAGAAGATACACGATATTCGACTTTCGACGGAACACTGCGACCCGTTCGCCCTTTAATTCACGCGACATATGAAACGCAACCCACTCGTTATGTCGTAAATTGACGCGATTGTGGTATTACAATTAATGCACGAACGTAGCCGCGAATTTCGATTCGTCTTTGTTCACCCCGTTGCTGTTCGCGAGGGTTGCATCTTTGTTTCAATTTCGATACTTCCCACCATTGTTTCAATCTCTGTTTCGATTTAATGTGGAATCGATTGCGCATTTGCACCCTTTATGGCAACTGTATAAACCTTTCCGTATTTGAACGGATTTTTCCGAATCGTTCCCATTGCAAGACTTTAATTGCCGTCACGCTCGTCTTTTCCTCTACTCGGTCAAATCTTTGACGGTGCGATATATGTAAGTTAATTAGAGATAGGTTACATTGCTTAAATAGGGGTAATTTTTGGAAGGTAGTATGAATTGCTTTTACTTGCTGTAGATAAGTACAAAGAAGGTTCGGAACAAGGTTTGTCGATAACTGTGGATGAGTGCTAGTAAGGAAGGTTTCTGCAATAAAAGGGCAGATACCTGCTACTAGGGATGCATTGAGGTGTATTGTAACGCTGTGCCAGCGTGCAGATGGTCGATAAAATAACTCTCATCGGTACTACAGATCCTGCCTAATCAATAAAGCAAATTCCTGCCAAAGAATTCTATAATATTCATTGACAATAAAAAAAAGGGGGTTGGTTGGGGTGAAACTAATTTTAAGCCATTTCAGAGTAACAAAAAAAAAACGTAAAAACTCGCCACCTTTAAATAGTTTGCTTTCTTTTGTATTAAAAAACAAATATACAAGATGAACAAATCACTCGGCAAATTATAATAAATTGGACGAAAATGAAAATATTTTCTATGCGAAGAAAATTTGGCATCATTACAAAGCGAGAGTAACTGGTAGAAAAATTCAACACTTTAAGCAAAGTCCTCGTGAAACAACGGAGGAGCCTTAAAACATTGAATGCGACGCACAAAGTAACTAATTTGCAATGGGGAAAGCAATCGCTTGAAAGCTCCACGCGGTCGTAAATGACTGTCGGCTAATTTCTAAACACCCCTGTATTAGATAGGGGCTCTAATGTTCCTTCATCGTATCTGTCGATTTGCTTCATTTCCGAGCACTACAACACGGCTCCTACACGTTCCACTGAGGCAGTTATGTGCGGATAGTTTCTCCTGTTCGATGTACAGACTTTATCTACCGTCATACCGGCAAACTCCGTCTCTTTCCTCGCGTCTTTCCTCGCGATTCAAATGGATCTGTGCAACTTAGCAAAGTGAGGTGTGCAGAATTTTGTAGATTTTATCGACGATTTTCCTTCAATAGAATCGTTGCTTTTCTTTAATTTCGTCTTTTTTTAATTTTAATTTTTTAAAATTTCGGTCAACAGTTGAAATGTCATTTCTAGATATTCTAGTTTTAATGATTGATCAATTAATGCGAAGACTTTTCTTGTCTATTTTATCAATAGGTATTTAGCACAGCTTAAAGCCATTTTTGTATTAGTCAAGACTTTGGAAACTTATATAGCTCGATAATTATTAATAATAGATTCCGTTGCGTGCTTTTCTTTCCCCAGGATTTCCGGAGAAACTCAGACGCAATTATCAGGTTCACAGATTGTAATAAGATAGATTTCTCTACGTTAGCTTAAGCATTATCGTAACTTAAGGTCTCACGAGGATAACGGAAATGGAACTGTCGTAGACGTTCGCTTTCGCCCGGTTTTCGAAAGTTAATTGCAACCCACCTTATTCCGCAGATTGTTGAACGATTCATGAGCACCATTTTCATTTTCGAATTTGGCGTAAATCAGGGAAATAATCCTGTTATAATTGACTATAAAACCGTCGCAATTCCACAAACACTAGAACCTCCGCTTTAATGCATTCACAATTCCGTAGTGATTAAAATCTGCCTTATCAATCGGTGTAAATTATCGCGGTACATTATTGGTGAACCCTACAAATTCGACGTAAATCGTGCAATAACCACGTTATGTTTTACACACTATTAGTACAAACGCCATAATGGGGGCATTATGTTTTAATGAATTTTTGTTTACTACAGTTGTACTTCAGTTATTGGTTAAACTGCTTTATAAATATACACGCACATAATGTATTTCATCTGAATTGAAATACCATGAAGATCGCAATGAAGCATTTTCTACGCCAGCTTAATTGTTCAAAACTGTGCACTTAAAACCTACATATTAGCTGCTTCGCGATCTCATTTTATAAAAAGAAGGGCGCACAGAAATTTTGCCAATCTACGATTAGAATACCAATTGAATTATATTTGAACGCGGGCGATAATAATCTCTGAAAAGGGAAGAAGGTTCATCCAGTTGCCAATCAACGTTAACCCTTAAATGAACTTCCATAGGTACACCCTACGAGTTGTATTTCCAACGACGTGGCCACTTGTACGGTAGATAATACGATAATCCTCGGAAGAGCCAATTTTCACGAAGCCCCATCGCATATAATGCAATAATATAAAATTGTCTCCTCGTATTCTAGAAAAAGGAAGTTCCACGGATAACGCGACCGGCTTACCGTCGAGGCAAAGGAACGCGTTATTCTCGGGGAAGAATGAAAGGCACGGGATTCCGATGAGAATCGAGCAAAGAAGATTTGCCGAATTGACGAAGTGGGACTCCGAGTTAGAACGATGGAGCGGGCAGAATAGACGAAAATACAAAAATGAAGGAGGCGTATAATGATGGGGAAATTTAAAATACGAAGCGATTCTTTGGCGAAGCAATGGTTCACGAGATATTGTCCTACAATTTGGAAACTTTTCGATTACTCCGGGATAAAATATCGGAGGATATCTGTTCGAATTAAATATATAAGAACAACATAAAAAAATAGTAAACTAATTTTAAGTAAACATTTCAGTAACGGAACAGAAAGTGAAAATTGTGAGTCTCAATGGCAGTTGAACCATAAACGTCAATGTTTACCAACAATTACAAATATGAAGAAGATATAAATCCAAATTTCCAGTCAATTGATGAGAACAACACAATACCGTCCTGATCTCCTCAATAAAAAAGATCATTGCCGCTGTACAGTACTGAATCGCCCGCAAATTGATAAAATCATTTAACTAGATGAATCTCTAATCACCGTCCAGTTAAAGTCCATTAAAGGATGGATAAATAAAATTCGTAGTAAAATGACTCGGAAAGCATAGCGAAACGTTGATTGCGCTCATTTGCACCCCACCGCGGTATATCATCCTCGTTTCATGGTACGGGCGTAAAGAGGCACCACTTTTATGCAACTTTCATTTCTCGATTGTCAGACTGACGAAGGATAACGAATAGGCCTGACAGGAAGGAGGTGCGCACGCTTTTTCGCCCTTTCACGCCACGATGGAACTCGATCTCAATTGGCGGTCCAACTATGGTTGTTAGATCGATTGTTTACCCTTCCGCTTCTGCTAACTAATATTAAAGATCCTTCTCGTTTGCGTGCATTCAGGATCTGTTACCGCGGTGGTCGCGATTAACAATTCCCTTGGCTGACGAATCAAAAAACTCCACTTCCGAAGGTTACACGAAACTATTAACCCTAATGAGCGCTGCGTCCCGTTTAATCAGCCACTAATAATTATCGGTGCCGCTAACTCGGTTCTATGGCCGCGATTGAAGTGAAAATTATTACCGCCTCGATAGTTGGATACTTTGTGACTGTCTAACTAGAATATAAATTTGCAAGAATAGAGAAAATAGAGAGGCGGGAATTCTAAGATCTATAGAAAATGATTTCTTCCCGGGGAGAATAATGGTTTAGATAGGGGGCGCAATCGAAACGTGTTCACGGAAATAACGGCACAGTTCGGAACGCTCGTCCCTTGCCACGGTTCTTTTTATAAGAAAGAAAGACAAGCTGCTCCGCCGTTTATCTTTCTCACAGAAGGACCCACGATAACGTTTTACTTATCGGCACTTCCGCAAATCGATTACAGAAGACCGAGACGAAGGGAAGGAATGACGATTACGAGACACAGAACGTGAACGGAAGAGTTTCAAGGGGTTTCTTCGTGACCCACTATTATTTACACTGGCCATAATATTTCTGGAATAACAATGGACAACGATGTTTATCAAGCTAAATAAATGAAAACACCAACAATTACTTATTCCAAGTTTGCATCTGAAATTCCAAACGACAAATTGCAATATAATAATATTATTAAACTGAATTATATTTATATTATTAAACTAATTATATTGACGTTGCAAGAATTTCCATATTTCTATAATTACGTATACTAAACATTTGCAATAAACAAGGGGCAGTAAAGGTAAGCCATAAACGGTTAAAAACGTTAAGTCGAATAAATATTAATAGGAAACTACAGAAAAAGGGTATTTTACACGAAACGTGCAGGTTTTTTTTTCAATTTAATTGGCCTCCCATTTAATTCCCCCGATCGTGGAAAATGCATTCTGCTTTCAGGCGGCGAACAATGCATCACGGGTTTAATTCCGATTTTATTGTGCCGCGGCTAACCAAGGGACGATCCGTGTGAGTGTAATGTATATTTTCGCCTATTGTCGGTCCTCTTTTACGCGTACGCGAAGTCAGAAAGGAAAGGGCCGATCGAATCGATAATTGGAAAAAGGGCCGTTGTCGCGACAAACCAGACACAGACACCCACTTCTGCCTGGCACATAATGTGTATATAGGGTCACGCCGATAAAGGGCTTATTCACGCCCCCCTTGCAAAAAGATTTACATCGAACAATCGCCACCAACCGAATACATACACTCATCCAGCGATGACAGAGCCAATTAATTTATCAATTTTAAGCAAGTATTACAGAATGATTGAAATCGGATTAATATAACGTTGCCAGTACATTGAAAAACAATATTTACCATCCTCAAAAGCGCCCTAAAGAAAAGCTTGCGATATAACATCGCCAATACAGTTTCCCAATGCACAGCGAAAATTTATATACGAACTACGTACTAAATAGCGCAACAAAAATAAATGACGAATAAAACAATTCAACGATCGTCATTTGTCATTGATCATTATCCAGTAAATGAATATATCCAGGAGTATAAGAAGAAAAATGTTTATTAAACAATTAATTATTGAACGGGAAATAAATGTATAATAATACCGAATTACAAATTACAACGCCTGATTTCTACTGTTTATTAGATCCACAAATAACATTAACAACACTCCCGTCGCAGTAACCAAAAATCTCACCACTTCCCGATACGTTTCCAAGACTTTTCGCGCAACAATTTCAGACAATTCACTCGTGGCAACAGTGTGGTCCACAACAGAAACAAGTCCACGCTTTTCCGTGCGGCCGATCCAAGCTGTCCAAGTTTCGTGAAAGGGTGAGACACGGGGTGAAACGGGGGAGGGGGGGGGCAGGGTTCGCCACGATATTGCAGCTTGTATACCCGAGGCAACAGGGCTCATATCAAACCCACGACAATGTCCCCCATAATGCCGACAGTCGAGCATTGTCCGGTATTGGCGCACCGATATCTTTGCCGGTCGCGTGCAAAACATCGACAATCTCGAGAAACGTCTTCGTGGACCCGCGTCGATATTGATGGACATCGGACGGACGTTTAATCGTTCCCTCGGCCGCGATCTGTCGTTTATTTTCCACGTCGGGCCCTCCTCGCGCGTCTTGTCGCGTACCGTCAACATCACAATGGCATTCGCGTGGCCGCAGGCGATCCCGGACACACCTCGGCCCCGAGTGGATGGAATTCGATTCTTCGACGAAATCCTGCGGGACTCCTCTCTTCTCCGGGTAACGAGACGTTATTGTAATCGGCGACGGCTTGGGAGTTTGATGTTCGAGCTTGCGTGAAAGATGCTGATCGAAGGCCGGCGTTATCGGCTCGCGATTTTCTTATTGGGACTTCGACGGGGTTGGGGATATAATTATTGCGAGCGATACGACGTGTGTCGAGCACGTTTTGTATTTGGTGGAAATAATTAGGGGGGATAGGGGAGGATCGAATGGGTGGACAGACGAGACTTGACGGGCGTTTGTACTTTACAGGCCTGGCGCGAGCGATTGATTTTAGACCGACTAGAGGGTACGTCACAGAATAAAAGAACTTGGTGAATATTTCACTGTTTCGGAAAACTGTTCTTACGTATGGATTTGGATTCTTGCTAGGCACAGTTTATTGACAAAAATGTGATGCAAATAAACGATAGACAAGTGGAAGAAGATATAAGGAGGACACTGAAAGATAAGTCTAAGGAACGATAATCTCCCTATCGTACGAAATAGAAGAGGAATGATAAGAAACGTTCTCGACATTTTACCGAGCACACAGAGGCAGCTGCAATAGCTTAACGTGACCAAGCGAAGAAACGTTCCGAAAGAAAATTGCCCGTCTAAGATCTCCGAATCCGCGGCTTTCTAATCAAATTTCCCCCGATATGAGCAAGAAACCACTCCGTGTAAAAATGTTGAAGAAACCTCCCCTTGAATTTCTGCTGAACCCGTTCAGCAGTGCCATTTCAGGTTTGCCGGTTGTCCCCTCGTGGTGGCATCTTCTCGACAAGCCTAATGTCGTACAAGCTCACTTGTGGAACTCTCGCACACACGCATATATCGTCTGTCGAATCAGCGATCGGCACCGCTCGACGCGGGACCATTCCTCACAATTAGCCGCGATTCAGGGGCCGTTTTACCGTCCGGACAAGCCGGCCTTCCATTCGCTCGCCTAGCACGGAACTCGTCGGCCGCGGATAATTATTTTCCGATTATGATTGATAATCCAACGGCACGATACGTGTTCGTTCCACGAGTCCTGCGGGTTATCTATCACCGGTGAACGTTGTCAGCAGAATGTTAGTCATTGAGGGCCGATGGGCCCGCCTTGAATAGAATTTTGTGACTCGTGGAATCACGACGAGAGGCGCGATGCAGTCGGCGTCGATGATGAAACGATCGTGTAGCTTCTTTCGGTATGACACGTAGCCTTGTCTGCGTTTCGTCGATGCGACGTAAGGTAGAACGAACGGGCCCGATAGCCGTGTGTCGGTTTATTTGTAGGTCTGTGGAAATAGGGACGGTACGTGTAAACTAGTTTTCTTCTTTTTTAAGACGGAATATAGATTGTTGAGGTAGGCGATGATACGATAATGGAGTGGACCTTTCCAGTGGAAGATTGTATGCGCGTAGATTAGAAGACAGGAGGATAGATATCTTTCAGGTTTCGTTGACAGCCTTTGTACCTATTGATAGGGGAGAGTTATTCTTCGAAATAACAAGGTATTAACACCCGCTCGGGTGATAGGTATTAGCTAGCTTCTATCAGGTTTAAATTGAAAATTCACTGCTTCTGTATGGCAATTCTTTTTCAAACGGCCGATTAATTAAATAGTTGCTATCGTAACACTGAAATTCCATACAGATGACGATTCCATCGATTCATTCCCCCAATCAGAACCCCCAATTATCACTCAAATATCCTCGCAAATATTTCCGCGAGACCGAACGCGACAGAGTAGTTCTCCTTTAACGACGACCTCCCACGAATAATGCAACAATCCTGAGTACCGCAGTATCGGCAATCAAAAACGAGATTCAATATCCCATGAGAATATCAAAGGACATGGTCAAGGATCGTATCTAAACCGACCAGCAAGATTACTATACGTGCATGTCGACACATTGGGATGAGGAGGGGTGAACAATCCCCGTATCCCTGTGTATGATACATTCGAGTCACATACGACGAGGCCCGTCCCCTCCATAGCTCGATGTATTCATCGTATGTAACCCGAACGGGACTCCATAAAATACTACCCTTCCACGCGATTTTGTTCGGCCGAATAAGTTATTGTAGCGCGTTCTATTTTGATACGGCGCGGCGGCGCCCGGTCGAACGGCTGCACGCTGAATACCGAATGCCGCGTATATATTCGGCCAAACAAAGTGGAATTCGATTTTACAAGGCCTGGAGGAACGTACGTACGCGCGATACGGACAATCGAGTCTCGTTTACGGGGAACGCCTTTTCGCGGATCTACCTTTTATCTTTTCAATTCTGGCGACACTGGCTCGGCCGTGCGAGGCCCGTTTCTCTCAATGGCCGCGGAAACGATATCTTTCTGGCACGAAAGGGGTTGGAAATCTTTGTGCCGCGGATTGTTTCGCCATTCGGTTGCCAACAATGTGGACGGTTTTGAAATCGTGAATGGAAATGAATGGCGGCGACGAAGAATTATTCGTGGGAAGTTACCGGACGCAGATTTCATATTGACCGCGGAGTCGATGAAGTTTTATGTTGGCTGTGAATCAAATTAGATCTTCTATACGGAAAGGGGTGGACTGTTTGATTGTAGGATTAGCTGTTGTTATTAACCGTTGTGGCGATAAGCAAAATTTTCGGCAAGTGGTGTTGAAGCTGGGTATCCGTGTGCCTAAAACGTTCCGTTCGACCGCATATATTGACCTGCACTACTTAAGCAATACATACGGTTCCGATTGTGATTACGCGTTGAGCTGTACTACTTAAGTAATACATGTTCACGCTAAGTGGGATTTTTTTTCCGTCTCCAGCAAAGGATACCATTACAATTCTCGGATTGTTAATTAACAATTACAATCTCCAGTAACACTCGTACCTATATGTATATAACGTTTCACTTCTGAGTTGAATGTTTTGCTCAGACGTCGAACGGCTCTTGAAACGTCAAGGCATCAGTGTCTCGAAACGATCAACCCTTGTTTCCACAAAAGTTCAACTATAAAGTAACAACGCAATAAAAAAAAAGTCATCGTAACCCACAAGCTGCGCTCTTCAACCCTTTCCCCCTTTTCTGCATTTCCCTGACACAACTTCGTCAGAGGATCGTTAAAGAATTTCGCGACGTTTCGCGTCGTTTCCTTGAATATCAGGACGCATCCCTTCGTGTAGCCGGCTGGATGCAGCTGGCAACTGGTCGGCAGAACGGAGTGATAAAAGGACAACAAAACGCCACGAGGCGTGGCGATTAACTGAAACAACCGGCTCGACAATGGAGTAATCAGCGAGCTTTTCGACGCACCCATTCCCCCGCCCCCGCCTACCGTTCTCGCACCCCACAGTGCCTCTTATCATTCGGCGTCGCGGGCCAACGTTTTGTTGTCGCTTCAGCAATCGCAGCGATGATGCCTCGCGAGCTCTTTGTCCCGTCACGTTCTTTTCCACGCTTCTGTTCCAGCTGGCATCGTGTCGTCTGCCAAGAACGATTTGCTGAGAAGGGCGACGCGCATGTCGCACCGATTTGCGTGAACACGTTCTGCAGGCGGAACTGCATCGTAATTCGCCGGTGAAATAATTTTTATAACAATTTCATTTGGAACTTCTTGGCGGATGGAATAAGAAAAGAGTGATCGACGAATCGAAAGCACCAAGTGCCAAGACATCGTGCTCACATTGGCCACCATGCTCACATTATCCATATCGGAACCACGATACTGTTGAAATCATTTCCGAACGAAGCCCCAGAAACCAGTAATGTGTGCTCGGGCTCGTCGACAAAAATGGACAGTGTACACAAACACTTCAACAATTGATCGGCGAGGAGGAAGAAGCGGATGAAAAAGGAGAAAGTCCCGGGGGAAAGGTGGACAGAGGTATTCGCGATGCAATATATCCGAAAATTAAGCAGCCGACGGCGACGGGCCACCGGAAAGACGGATTGTTTCATTGATGAGGGAGCATTCAGGGCCGTAGTAGTCGGCGGGGCCGAAGTGGGCACGCTGCGAAGGGTGAGCATAGGGGGAACAGCGCTACGACGTTTACGAGTCCGCTTGCAACCCTCTTTCAGACCACGGTGCGCGATGAATGGTATAATCAGCGGTCGCGTGCCACCCCACGGCTCGAAAGAGCGACCGAGACGATAACGGAAGGTGAAACGGATGGAGAGAGAGCGAAGGCTGATAGAGAAATCCCCCCACCCCCAACTTACCGTGCCTTCGCTATCATCGGAATCAAGTGACAAAACGTGAAAAAGTCACTTAACATCCTCTTTACCGACTACCTAATATGTCGCGCTTCCTTCTGTTTCGTGTAGAAGCTGGTTGGTTTAGATTTAGAATGTTTGCAAGTCTCGTTAAACGGCCGGAGAATTATCGAAAGAGGGAAGCAATTTAGTTTTAATTTGGAGCAGACTTAGAAACCTGTGCTGCGGATGATTTTTATATTAGGCAATTATTGGAAGCATGTAGAAATGGTTTTGATTAAATTTATGCGTGGTAAGAGAACGATATTTAATTTATTCACTGAATACAATTATTCGGTGGATTTTTTAAAATCCGTTTATATCGTAATAATAATACAGTGGATTATTTAGATCTCACATTCCTAGGAGAATATCTAATACTATATCTTTTTTAATACAGTGACGAAATATTCCGCCAAAGGGAGGAGTGATGTTTGTCAGCGATACGGACTAATTGAAAGTGTCAGTGTGTAGATAAGGATTCCGTACAACGTCCAGTATGAAAAGAGACTCGGTTCCCCTTTTCCAGATCCTTTCTTCTCGTCGATGACCGATAAAAATCGCGTTCACGCCCTGCGAATAACGGAGAATGTGTAACGAGGGGTGATAAAGGAACTCCGGGCAGTGTGACAGGCAAGCGTGGCGATTCATTCATTCACCGTCGTGTAGTGAATTTATGATCGAGTTAATAACAGAACAAATAGCTGATTACCTTCGGTATCTCTCCTACAGCTGAGCCCTCGTCCCATTCTCCCTCCATTTCTTTTTCATTGATCCGATTCCATCTGTTCGCAGCTGAATGTCACGCGAATTTCTTTTCATTCCTCTAACCACTAAATCAAATATTATGTAAAATAAAGTAGCGCGAGGAATGCAACTCGCATAGTATAAATGATGGATCTCGGTGCAACGCGAAACGGAGCAGTGAAAATAGATAGAACAAGATATATTTGAATCGCGACCATTTTCTTGCGCCTCCTTCATTATTTCATTTGCCCGTCCACTTTTGCTCCAAGCTGACACAGATTTCTCCTATCTCTTTTCCCCCCTCTCTTTTTTCTTTCACTGCGACAGATGAATATTTCGGAATCTTCCGGAAATTCGTTAGCAGCGATCGTGCCGCCGTTTCTTTATGGAAGTTGGAATTCGCCGAGATGTTACCACTAACACACAGCCCCCTTGTCTCGTTTTATACCGCCTCTCTTTATCGTCTTATCACTGGAAAGACGTATTCAGCCCCGACCGTGGCCTGCGTTCCCCTTCTTCCAGCGAGGCATTGCCCGTACTGATAACATTTATTTAGAGAAGTGGTCCTGCTCGCACACCGCTTGTACATACAACAGCCGAACAAAGCGGTGAAAAATTCTCCGTTACACGCCACGATTCTTGACGAGAACGCGATGGATTATTAATGAGAGTCTCGATAACGTTGGAAGTAATTCCCTCTGAAAAATCATTTAAATTGTATTTACGGTTCGTTTGATATTGCATAAACACTTTTCTTTACCCCATGGCGGAGAGCGCTCATTTTTCGTAATTGCAATCAAAAAGTAAAAATGTGGAGTTAACCGATATCATTCCCTTTGTAAACGTATTAGATCGCCAGTTTTATTATTTATTTATTTTATTATATATTATTATATTATCATATTATTTATTTATTATTTATTTATATCACAGAGGTGAATTAATAAGAATTATCAATTGAGCAATATTTTGTATTGCAATGTTCAAGCTATAATTTTTATGTTATACTTACCATGAATAATATAGGATAGCATATACTGAATTCAAATGATCGATATGCAAACATTCTTGCGTCAGCCTATATCCCACCGAACGCAATCCGAACTATGCCTTCCTAAACATAAACTGTACTACTTGAACCATTCCAAATGACACCCATTACACTGCATCTCATTCGACCGGACACCCGATAACAAAAAATCTCTCAGCGTAATTTCCATAAATACGCCGCGCGCGAATCCAATTAACTCGCGTCTGACCAACGGCCGACCCATTCTACTTAACGCGCCGGAATCAAGCCCAAGCTCATTGTCTCCGCGTCTGAGGCGTCAATGTCGACCGGATGCAAGCTGGCCATCGACGTCGACCAAAAGAGGTCCAAATAGAAGGGAGAGAAGAAGAAAAAAAAAAGGTAGAACGATAATCTGCGTAACATACACAGAGGAGTCGTGGCCCGGCTGGCAGGCACAAAAGAGAAACGAGGCAGAGAAACAAAGAGGGACGAGGAGGCAGCACACCTCCACCTGTTGAACGCACCTATATCCTCCGTCCGCCATGTCGACGAAGGAGCCAATAGTGGGTGTCCATTAGCCATGGCACATGGTGGGAAAGAAGGGACATTCCTGGTTGGCCGATTCGTTGCTTCCCCCGCGTCCCACGGGACTCCAGCTACTCTCCACGCTCCCGATTCCTCCCTGGCTCATCCCAGACCCGACGTCAGAGAGATCCTGGTGGATCCTCGCCAGTCCTCGTCACGGTATCAATCACACTGCTCCACGGTTCACGGTTGTCGGTGCTGTTTCACCTCCTGTTCTCCGAGGCCGGTCGAGTTTTTCTGAATAGCGATCGAGACGAACAGGGCTCGCTGTTCGATTTGGAGGACGTCACGTACTTGAGGAATGACTTTGAGGGATGATTCGAAGTGAGTGATCGAAGGAGATTTACGGATGGGATAGAGGAACACTTATTCCTTCCATCTTTGTAGTGTGAGAGTTTCGAGATAGTAGTAAAAGAATCGCGGTGCGTGAAGATTCCGAGACGATAGAGGGTGGAGAAGATCGATGACGCCGGGAATGGTACGATTTTGTTGGAGGAATCGTTATTGAACTGTGGTTTCGAGACTGAAGAGTCGTGCGGAAATTTGGTACTTTGCTGGCCACGTGATTGTACGTCGCAAGGGGGTTTCGAGGACAGTGTTGTGTGACGATATACGTTTAAGTAGAAGACTGTTTTAACAAGTATGATGTATAAGCAAGGATGGGGAGAAGAGTATTTTAAACCTGGTACAATATGACTGTAGAAAAATGACGCCAGAAGGAGACAGTAATTAAGAAAGACACTGTTACGAAGCATCGATTAAAGTATTAGCGGTAAAGGACAGAGGAATTAAGATGTCGTCGAAAGCGCTTCATAACGAGCACATCAAGCGCCCGATGAACGCGTTCATGGTGTGGTCACGGGGGCAGCGACGGAAAATGGCTCAGGAAAATCCAAAGATGCACAATTCCGAGATATCGAAGAGGCTCGGTGCTGAATGGAAGCTGCTTAGCGAGAGTGAGAAACGACCGTTCATCGACGAGGCCAAGAGATTAAGGTGAGTGTTGAGATTGTATTCCTGTAATCGAAACTTTGCACCGACGTTTACAATTGTCGTAACATTCTTCGCCGATTGCGAAAAGGTGACGAATTCGAGATGTAAATTACAAAGACGACCGCTTATTCACGCTTATTCAATTTAACAAAATTTCAACTTCCATTAATATACCTTCAATTAAAGTACTTTACGAGAAAGATATTTGAGGAAGATTTTGCAGGCAATTGAATTTTGTGGCTGGTAATCTCCCTTTGATTCAAGAACGAAATCGAAAGTTTAATCCGTATCGTTTTCAATCAAGACGTAGGATTTTTCTTTGCGCGCTAATTGCTCTTCAGTCACGAGTGGTCGAACAAAATTATCGCGTCGAGACGTATCTGCAATAAACGCAGGGGGATGAAAAACGGGGAGGGGATCCCGTACTTCATAATACGGTACATTGTTGCTAAAGCTAAGGGCGTGCTGCGCTAAGCCAAGGGGTGGAATAGGGTGAACGAAGTGGTATTTACGGAGATGGAGGGGGAGAGGCTCTTTATTACCGACCCTGAATATTTAATCATTGTTATGAGTTTATTTAGCCCACCGTAGGATGAACAGGTCGAGGATCTATCACGATCGAATATTTTTATCACTATTTTTTCGTGCTCCTGGCTATTGAGGGGAATTAATGAGAAAATGATTGCTATTTTCAATTTTCGTAAGGTATTGCATTTACTGCGAGTTAGGTATAAGAATTTCGAACTGCACCCAATTAGGGATCGTAGAAAAAATGAACCACTATGAAATATAATATATCATAATTTCTAGAAATCGAGAAAAATAACTTCATATAATTGACACTGTTCTTTAAAACGTACAAAACATGATAATAGAATAAGGGGATAAATTAACCCTTTCGTTGCGGTGGGTTTCAGCCGCTGTTCAGGGCACTGAAGCAGACTTTTAGACTTTGCATCGAGCGTTGCTACGCTCAATCCGTGTTGTTAATTGGTACGAACTTTCCACAGGTGACTGGTATACAGTCAGCGCTCAACACTGAATGACTGCAGTCACCTTTAGTATACAGCGAGAGCTCAACGTGGGCAGACCGCTGTGGTAAAGACAAATGAGAACATAGATACAGTTACTCTGTTAAAGCACAATGGAAAATAGAATGCAGGAGAAAAGGGAGGAACACGACGAAATGGGGATTAATTGAAAAGTACGGCGCGTGAACTGTCCACGCCAGTATCCACGCTCTGTCACGGTTTGTCAAAGCAAAAATTGCCAGGGACAGTGAATTGATAGGAGACTGTCGGGCTTGAATATAAACTCGCGGAATCACCCGCCGCGACGATGGAGCTCGTAAAATAAATAATGGAATAATAAAGCCGTTTCTTCGTAAAGCGCGCCACCGTCGATTCGCTTTCAATTGCCAAGTGTTCGCCTTTTTTTTCTCGCTCTCGCTGGGTAGATTTTCGAGAAAAAAAGAAGAAAAACCGGAAAAAGAGATCGAATAGAAGAATGAGGAATCAATCGACTCGGTCGCGAGTTCTATCGACGGAATGTAACATCGAATCCGCTTTTCCGTCGATGACCGTGATCGAGCCTGACAAAAGGAAATATCAAGTTTCGCATTGACACACGGTCCGTGTCAGATGCGAAACGATTGCTCTTTTTCATCCTTTCGCGTATTGGTATCGTCAATCGTCGAATGAAAAATATTGTTCGGCGTGGAAAGCATCGCACGGATTGTTGAAGTCCTTTTTAAAAGGAGGAACACGAACCATTATTACGATTTTAGGTAACTCTCTAGTGCTTCTGTTGTCACAGAATAATTACAATTTAATACTGTATCCATTGGGTTATACCGTAAAGAGGCTCGAGCAATATCGCCAACCCCTACCGACATTAACAGAGGCGCTTTCTGACTGCCAATTGCATAGCAAATTTTCATACACCTTCGTTCGTAACACTTTTCCTGAGCTCTGCAGCAAACAACAAGATTCGCTTGCAAAATGAAACAATACGAAACAACACAATTAATTCAGCATCAAAGTTACACTCAATTAAATTCGACCGGCCTAGTATTCTTCCTTCCAACAAAGAAATCCACACCGTCGAAACAAAACCTGAATACAATTCTGGATCCCCGAAACCACAGACTCAACGTCTCAATATTCATTCCGTCCGTGGAATGATCTCGCTGGAAGGGTCAGGGCAGGAGGCTAGGGGTGAGGAAAATTTCGGGCAGAGGGACGTGTAACCGAGAATCCGCTTTTCTGGCGGACGGCAGCGTCGCTGACGATTCTAGTAACGACGGTGTGCTGAAACGGGAGGGGTTTGGAAGGGAACTGTCGTAAAATAAAGAGGAGAGGGCCCGATAAAAGTCGTTCCCTCGGAGCCACACTCCTGGGTAGGAACGGGTTCCCCCGGTGCCGTGCCGTCACTGGCCCGACGTAATCTGTCCGTTCGTTCACGGCGACTCACAATGTGGCCCCCGAGATAACAAATAAAGCCCCATTGTCGCAATTGTGTGGATTTAAAAGGATTTGCGCGGCTCCTCTGCCGGCCCCTACCCTCTCCGCCTCCCTTTGGTTCACCCTCTCGGCTGTTCGTTGGCTGTGCCTCTGCCACTGCTGCTGCCTGTCCGACGATTCCCTCATCCTCAACCCTCTTTTCCGTCGCTGCCTAACGGTTCTTCCTCGAGTGCCAAGGAAATCGAAGAGGAAAACAGAGAATGCAAATATGATACGCGCGATATATCGGTCACAAACGATGGTTTTTTTGATTAGGATCATTTTATTTAACGACGCAGGCTTGGAATGAACCGGAGGACAAGCTAAGGTAGATAAGAATAATTCGATTTTTATCGAATTCAAGTAGGGTCGATTTTTGTTTTTAATCGTCACACATTAAATAGGAATGATAATGATATAAGTATTGTCGCAGCAATTTATGATACCTCTCATATAATAATGACTATTGTTATATCTCTATTTGATATCCATTCAACCACTTTCGTTTTCCTAATCTGTCTAACGTGTCCTATCGAAACCTGTCCTTAGTTCTACTGTTAAAACTGTTCGTCTGAGGGCCACTTTAAAATATCCTACAACGTAGGCGCGATATTCCAAAACAACAGCTGACGGACACGATAATTATCGAACAATGGCGAACGGTCGCGGCCCCCTCCGTGTCGTAGTTGACAGCTATTTAGTTATATCGATCGCGGGAAGATCGGTAACGCGGACACCGGGAAGGTGAATCGATCGTTGCCGCACAATGACATTTATGACGAATCGTTACACTAATCACATTCGCGGAGCCACCAGCGGACAATCGTGACTAATTGTTATTGTTTCTTGTTGCGGCGGCCGCGAGAGCGCAACTACCGCGCGGCTTATGTCCACCGATATGATATAACGCGTTGTTTATCGCACAGTTGGAAGTGGTGTGCGGTCTGGTGTGCTGCTAGCTGGCAGCTATTGCCGGTGGTGGCCGTGGTGGTGGTGGTGGTGGTGGTGGTGGTGGTGGTGGTGGTGGTGGTGTTGGTGATGGTGGAGGGTTCCAAGCGAATTGTAAAGATTACGCCCGATGTTTATGCATTTATGCTGAATTATTGTCGGCGGAGCTTTACCGATGTTTATGCTGATTTACGCTTTGTGCTATCTGCCGGGACACATTGTCCCGGAATTATTATTCCGCAGCGTCACTCTCGCCGCGAGGAACCGAAATTTCGGATTTCGTTCGCGAGCTGGAAAATTCTCGCCGCCGTTCCCCTACCTGTCCGCGGCTCCATTCGGCCCCGCGATATCAAGCATAGGTTTTACCGATGTGTGCGCACATCGTTCCGCGACATTCTGTTCGTCGCGGAGAATCGATGTTACCTTGATACACGGGAGTCAAGGAGGTGCACAGACGAAGTCTCTCGATTTCTTGTTCGAGGGGGGACGTGGGCATTTAGTAACCGAGTTTTGCAATTTCCCAAGACAATTAGGTCTCGTGATACCGATATCGTCCACCTCGAAGAATGTTGAATAATTGATGACATGAATTTACATCAAACTCGCACGGTTACGCGAAGTCGTTTCTCTTGTGAAAAGCCTCGGGGATGGGCAGCATCCGAATATAATTTTCTTACAGAATTTCGGGAGCTATATCTTATGATCCCGAAGCTTCTCACAGTCCATGATCATCGTATTAATCGTTTACGGTAGCGAATTGAATATTAATCGAACGTAGCAGAAACCCTTCACACGTTCGAGCGAAAACCCTTGACGAGGGATGCTCGAAGTAATTCGAGTGGTGTGCATTGTGCGGGCGTTTCCAGGAGGATTCCCAGCGCGAAACTCCGGGCACGTAAAAAAGAGTTCCCGTCCGTGAAACACCTATCTCGCTCGCTTTCTTTTATCTCCACGAGGCGAGGCATAAATAAGGACTGCGTTTGTGCGCCTCTTGGGTACATAATGGAGTATTATGTGACGGAGATACCACGGGGCTCTGACTCTTCCCTTCCACCCCTCACTTTTAGCAGCCCCTCGGCACACAACGTGGCGTCGGCTGCGCCTCCAGCCGGGGTGTGTGTACAAGATATTTACTACAAATACCCATGGTGTCCCGTATCATGTTCTAGCACCACGATAATACGTCCCTTTGTACGGATAACGGTGTCGAGAGCAAAGTTTACCGAATTCTCCACTGTCTCGTCCCGTCTTGTTGCGGTTCTTCGCGTGATAAGGCGACACCCCGGATCATCGAAGGTAGATAAAAGTCTAGATCATTGTCTGGCGGTGTTCAGCGCTCACATCTTCCTGACGGATAGGGAGCATTTTTATTTACCTGGCGCGTGTGTCTGTTCAAATTTACACGGGATACTGCTGCGGTACTTTATCCGTTTATTTTTTTATAACAGGGTAAGGCGACTGTACGTAAAATGTTCTATCAATTGATATTTACCGCTGCTGGAAATGAGAAAGTATGCGTTCTTTTAACTGGATGCTCGTGATTCGATGAGCAAAGCACTTGTGAATTATTTAATACTTGCTTCGTTTAAACAAATACCTCAATTAGTAAGATCCCTCCGTGCTACGGATTATACCTGCAACCCCTCTGAAAACTACCGCGTCCCCCATACCAAAACTATTCAATTAAACAACCCCCGAACCGTTGGAAATCAGGGATCCCCTCTGACCTGGCGGCAGCAAGTTTAGGTGACTGTGGATTTACGTTCGCGACAGACGTCTCGCGGCTTCGCCTTAAAAATATATACGACACCTTTACTACTATTCACTCAAATTGTATTCGGCTAAACATGGCAATTCGTCCTGCGAACCATACAAATTTGGCGTACAAATACTAGAAGATATTTAAACAAAAACGTTCCTCGAAAGTGTTGCAATTATTTCTATTATAAATAAACATCAATTTCGTCGCAATTACCTTGACCGGTGTATTTCCTCCAATATGTACCTACAATTAATATTCTAACGAGAAAAAACATTTTCCTTCCAGAGCCCTCCACATGAAGGAGCACCCAGACTACAAGTACCGACCGCGCAGGAAGCCCAAATCTCTAGTAAAGAAGGAGAACAAATTCGGCTTCTCGATATCGCCCCTGATGTCGTCGGGTGAAACCCTGGGCAACATATCGAGAGGCCTTCTGCCACCCTTGGCGCCGCCTTCTCACCACGCGCTCATGAGCCACGAGGATCTCAAGATTCCCCGTTTCTTTCCTCCGTTTCCCTATCATCTCTACCCAATTCAACATAAACTCGGCGAAGAATTCAACGGCGGCAAACTGGCCGCGGATCTCGCCTTCCAAGCCCTGTACGGCGGGAGCACGTTTTACTCCAGCCACCAGGCGATGTCTTGGCCAGGATTGTCAACGGCAGCCTGCCTCCAACCAAACTGCGGTTGCCCGAGTCCACCCAAGGAACCGAAGAGGCCCTACTTGCCAACCAAGCTGGAAGAAAGACCGTTTCCCAGCCCTGGAAAGCCGGAGGACGATGGATTCCCATCGGATAGGGACTCCAGCAGGGACGGGACAAGATACAGAAAGCTGGACGACGAACCTTTCACATCGTCGATGGACAAACATCACGAAGACAGATCGCAAGATCGGTTTTCGTCCTCGTCGTCGTCGTCGCCCAGCGATCAGCCGGAGAAAGTTATCAGCACCGTGACCACGACCACGTCCACGTCGACGACGAAAGTGGAGAATGCGTTTTCCGTTCAAAACTTGACGTCGCCCAGCTCGAACTTGGGCGCCCATCGTGGACACGTCATATGAAGACCGCTTCCGGTTCTCCCGGACCTCAACTTCCGGGGGAACCTGGTACCACCTGGATGGCCCACTACGGAGTGGTGGAGAGTGCCACCAATGCTTTCACCGATTCCTCAGGCCACTGTTACGAATTTAACTGCTCAGGTGAAGGAGGACGAGATACAGTTTCAAGAGGAACAGCAGAGGGGCACGGTGACAGCTAGATCGAGGAACATTCATATTGGCAATGTACAGTGATCATTGATATTTACGCAAAGGCATTGGGGTGGTGATGACGGTTTTAGAGAGCGGTGCGGTTGAATATTATGTTCGTAGGGGATGAAGGAACTTGTGGACTCCAAACTGTACGCAGGGTGTTTCGCTCAAAGGTACTACAGATTCGTTTTTCATTATTTGCAGCGATACGGTTGGGAGGCATTCATCACTTAAGCACTCAAATCCAATTAATTCCATTTGCAAAATAACACCCCGCGAGACACCCTGCGCCCTCACTTAACTGGAGGCCACACCTTTCACGCGTTCTAAGAAATTTCGACTGTGCGTCGAGATACTCGAATTCGACCCCCGCGAGTCGAAAGATCGATCGCAACCTGTTGCTTCCCGTGACAAGCCGATCACTTTACTCATTAGCGGCACGTTTTTTCTACCACTGTACATACTTCATCGCACAAAGGTGTTTGTCCGGAAATTTGAAAAATCCGCCACAGTTCCATTTAAAAGTCCCGGCAAACCGTTCCACCGCGAGCCAGACATCGTGCGAACGATCCATCCCCCAGTGTTCCCGTTTTTTCTTCCCACCGAAGACTCGGCTGTCGAACATGTGGAACGTTTCGACGAGGAGGATTCGTTATGCGTGTCGACGGTGGATACCAAAGCCGAATCGATAACTCGCCACGGCCGAAATCCCACAAAGAGAGTGGCGAAAGGGCCCTTTCTGGCAAAGCGTGTACAGGGATGCTAGAGAAGAGTCCAATTTTGATGAGATAACCAACCCCCTCGTGGCACATATTACCGCACACGCGAGCCAAAGCGGCACGGGACGACAGAAAAGAGACCGTACGAGTGGAAGGCCGGAAAAAAAGAAAGAAAAAAAAGTCTCTTCGGTCGGAGGCAAATCTCGTCTTTGGGGCGCGGCCATGCGAAATAAGCCAAACATTCTGAATGCTAACGTAGATGCGACACAGCGGACCTGTATACGCGTTATACTCCCTCGCGAGATCATTTTATTGCGTCGCGGTGCTCGGCGTCGCGCATCGATACTGCAGCCTCCCGATATTTTCCGTGTCTCTCCTCCCCCAACCCCTTTGTCTGTACCGTTCTCGTTAGATCCATTTACTTTGTCGGCGGGCTTGCGCCACGTTTCCGTAGACGGGCGACGATCGTGAGGGAGTACCGGGCAAGTGGAATCGACGAGTTACCGCGACAAGTTGACATCGCGTGCGTTCTTCCGACGATTGCGTCGATGCGCTGGAAACCTTGTGATATATGTTCATATTTTTGCTTCGTACAGGTTCTCGTATGTTGCTCCTTTATCTCGTTGTTTTATTTGGAAGTGTGAATGGTCGAAATGGATTGTTAGGGGGGGGATTTAAAGAGGTCCTCGAACGATGAATATTTTATTTGGCAATATTATTCAACTTGCACAGACATGGACGATTACTGATCCATGGTGATGTACCCGTAATTTTTCTCTCGTTCGGATGGAACATTGCAGCTCGACAATTATTCGAATATTGACCGTTCGAGAAGTTTGGAAATTCAGTCTCGTCGATCCTCGTTGTTCGTTGTTGCTACGACTGCGGCCAGCTTCGATACTTGTGCGCACACCGGAAAGAGATGTATTCGAAAGTAGAACAGGCTGCCGTTGCTTATCGTATCTCTCTATCTCATAATTGGCCGCCAAATAACGTGCCGGCGGAGCGAATGAAAATGTCTCCAACTTTTTTATATAGAGATTTACCGAGCCGTAATTGTTACCGTGGAGCTTTAAACGACGGGCGAGTAATAATAAAGCGTTCAATTCGAGCAAATTATTTGCAGACGCGCCATTCTGTCAGCCAATTGTTGAATTCGTTACGAACCCCCTCATCCCCCTCCCCCATCACCGTTCACGCAGTTTTATTGCAGCTGATTTTTCGCAGTCGACGCACACCGGTATTTGCGAAATTTTACACACTTGTTTTGTCGCACGACGCACGGCATTTTTCAGCAGGAAAATTTCGATATCGACCACGACGATCGAGCATGGAACCGACGAGAATGGAAACTAATTTTCGCGGACATTTTCGCCCCCTCCATGTAGAAATTGTATGCAGCTAATATAAAAAAAAAAAAAGAAATCGTAACGGTTGTAGAGAACCGACGAGAAAAATGTAATTGTAACGCGCACCTAAACAGATAGAGACATATCTTCCCTGTAATTACGTAAGTTCGTCGACCGCCGTTTCATTTCTCGACGTTAAACGAGAGACGAGATGAGGAATGTAGCGATCGTATAGTTTGACTCGAATTTTCCATTTATCTGGACACGCGGCAGCGTTGATCCTCGAGGCGACATGCACGTAATCGTTGTTAATTATTTGGTGTAACATAACGCGACGTTTGTAAATAAATTGAATCTTAATCGAACAGTTCATACTTCTCGTATTATTTCATGATGACGTGAATGTTTTACCAGTGGCGATCGAAAATTTAACGTTGAAATTAAGTCCCCGATAATACTGTTCACTATATTCGTTATAGAGAAATTGGTACTCTTTTTTTTAATTAATTTTATTCTCCATTCGACATTACACAAAAGTTTCTCGACTAAAAATAATTATTATTCAACTTTAATTCAAAGAAACTGACAAATAATCACAATGTTGCGTGAACTAAAACGTTTTAAATTCACGGTGTATCCAATTGATTCTGTCCCTACCTGTATTGAGCTTGAAAAGCTACTACAAAAATCTTTGCCGTATTCTAATCGGAACAAACACTACCCGTCTAAAACACACCAAACGCTATCTGAAGAGAAACAAAACACTGTACAGCCAATAAACTTATCGCCCTGCATACATGAACTTCTGATACGTTTAAAAAAGAACGGAACCTCGTGCATGCCATTCAAAACTGGATGCTTGACGCACAACCCCAGGAAATACCGGGGACGATCAGGAAGCCATCGAATCGTATCGCCAACGAATTCGTAGAACTAATCGGAGGTTATGTGAAGGAATCGTCAACGGGGAAAATCTGAGGAAAAGGGAGAAGAAACTCCACGCCTCCTCTTCGACCCTCGACCCTCCTCCACGTTGCGTCGTGTTTTATTTCTGATAGCGACGCCTCCGTCGCCGCCGCGAGGACATTATCGCCACCACGAAGGACCCTTTCTTCCCCCATAAAGGCAATCACGCTTTCTTCGTGGCGAGATAACAGCAGAATGGAGAGCCAGAAACGTCTCTGTTCGCGCCAGCGAATTCCAGGACGATTCTATAATTCTCCGTTCACTTTTGAACCGAGCAAAACGATTCTTCCCGCTGTGCCCGTAACCGCGAATAAAATATCTCGAAACTTACGAACGAAATTGAACGAGAGAAAGGACGTTAACAATAAAATGTATCCATCTAACAAATATTTTATTTCCCACGATCTCGTCATGTCGATATCTCGCGCGCGGTGTGCTGCTGTCTTGGGAGAACGTGAAATACCTTTAAATATACTAATTTGCGATTGAAACGTTACCGTAATTAAATTTTATTCCCGAGAATGTTTTTCGAGTCTTTCTTTCGGTCAATAAATCCCGGCTTCGTCTTACGAGCAAACGCAATGACAACGCATGGACGATAGCCCTTCCAAATTTTAGCGTACGAAACGTTGACGGGAGCACGAAGAACGACCGGAAGTCCCAAGAACCGACGCAGACTGGAAATGCACGGTGGGTGTTCCGATTCGAAAGTGATTACATTTGACTTGGATTCGTGCCTCCTTACGGCAAAGGCAGCCTCCGCTGGTACAGAGCCTCGGCAACGAGGACATTCTTCCCCGACAATACCTCCCACAATCGAGCGAGCAGCACTTCCGCGCATACTAATGGAGAGGCGCCTAGGCTCCTTTGACCAGCCAGTAGTCTACGCCCCAATCCACCCTTTTCCACCCCTTTACGCGCCCCCGTGGAAAACTTCTCGCGCGAGAGAAGACGTCTTCATAGTCTCTAGCGCGACGGACTTGTAAAATAGTAGATTTCGTTCGCAAAAGACGCGTTCCAAGCTAAGCAAAAAATAATAATCGAATGGCGTATACAGGAAGGTACGTACGTTCCACGTGTTGTAAGAATTCGATGCAAATACAGCAGGCCTCTACTATATCCGAGCAAAATATTTCTTTCCGCGACACCACTGGTGTCTCCGATTTCACTTTTCGTCCAGTTCCATTTTGCCCTGCGAGATAAGAGAAATCGATGAAAAGAAAGAAGGAATCAACTTCCTCCCATTCTGCTCCCGTTAACAGTCCCAAAATGTCCCCGTACGTACGCAAGTTCGTTGTGGGGTTTCTTGAAAGATTCGACCGTCACAACCGCCACCGTAACGCAAAGGAAACGTCGAGGACACGATGGAAGACGGCGCGCAACTCGATAGGCGTTTTAATTGCGTCGGTGCGCAATTATATAAGCGCTTTTGTAGACGACGCGTGAAGAGGGTGCCGGGCGCAATGCACGAATCGTTTGATTGCGGAAAATGACGGGCGGCGATGGCGCGAGTGGAAGTTTTGAGTGGGCGTCGGTCCTGCCAGACAATGAGGCATTCAGGGGTGGCATTGTCGGGCCGACAACTGCGTTACCGTAGACAAACCCGAAATCACCGGCGCTATCGCCGTCCCAGATCCGATTATGGGAATAATAAAATGCAACGAAACGGGGTGGGGGATGGGGTGGGGTGAAAAAACAGGGATGCAACGGAGGAGCAACGGGGCGAGGTGGAGCGATGTGAAGTTTGTTAATAGCAACGCCACCGAGCGATCAAACGCCGCGTCTCTTTCTTCGTTTCACCCTATCACTGTTTTCCCTTCACGCGGGGCAGACATTTGGTTCACCGAATTCTGATAAAGGTTGGACATTAGGGAGACAATTTATACGGGGTTCGAAGCACCTGGCATTTACGATATCGGTTCGGGTTACAGTAAGTGCAAGTGATGTGTTAAGAGTGTACGATTTATTTTTCGTTAGGTAAGTTGAACTGCGAGGAGACGAACGGAACTTATATTTTCGTATTGAGTGGTTAAGATTAGATAAAAAGAAGTCAGAGGGCTCGCGTTACGATGTAAAGTTGGTATCGAGGTAGAGATACTGCTAATGGTACAATGCAATAGAACCTTAACGGTAATACACGTTTCTAATACATTTGTCGCAATTAGATTCGCGACTACTGTTTCGCCGTCTCGATCTTCGATGCAATGACAATGGTAATACTGAATCGTTATTATAATTAATTATTATTATTATTATACGATTAATTTTTCAAGGGCTACATGCGTATTGGTGACACATTAATGTATTCGATGTACAAAGAGCAGACTCCCCGTCGTGGCGTGGAATCCATTCGCAAAAGTGGGTCGCGTGAATATTCGCGAGGAAACTAGGTAACAGGGACGATAATCGGTGGTAAGGGAGACAAACGTGACCGAGAATCGTCGTGGAACCGATAGACGACCAGAGTAGCGGCTATAATTATACATTAAGTGTCGCCAAGTCCGGTCCAAGTTGGTGAACTTAGTTAATTAGGAACGGTAGTTCGACGCCGGCTGGTATTGTCCGGTACTGTTGACTTCCGGCCTCTTCTCGCCACCTCGAAAGCCAGTGGACCAGTGGTGCGGGGTTGATTGTTTCATTGTTTCCGACCCCACTGTCAAATGCCACCACGCTGAATGGGGTTATTGTTATTTCAGGCCGTGGCGCAGACAATCCAAGGGTTTCCAGGATCCCCGCTGCTTGGAGGTTTAATGTCGAGGTATGTCGACTTCGGGGCTAGCTACAATCGGCTTCTTCTACCGTTGAAAGTTTGCCAGAGAGAAGGGAAATAGAACCTAGAAGTAGCTTGACAGATAGGACGACGATGCGTCCACGACAAGATTAAATTATTTCTTGCTACCCTGCATAGGTATTAGGAGTTATTAATAATACTAGGCAAAAGAATACAAATTGCGTTAACTATAAAATATTCAGTGGAAGAAACAGTAGAGAATCTTTATTAGTTAAAAAATCTTTTCCACAAAAGATTCACCCGCCTTGATTGTTATCAAAATTTTCTCTAACGCCCTTCGCCGTTTGCCAATAAAAAAAAAAACGTAGCGTTTTCTCAAAAGAATCTTACTTCTTCCAAAAATAAGCAGCCTAACTCATGCCAACCATATTTCTGTCACGTTTTTCTTAGAATCTCCGGTGAATTTATCGATTTTACGGAGAAAATCACGGGACCCTCGTGGCCAGTGGTCGTGGTGACCGGAAGTCCGTCCGGGCACCGGCCGCTGCCCGCTTTCGGTTTTTCAATTTCGCATAATGTCTGAGCATGGTCTATCGACGTCTTGGAAAAGCGCGAGCGTGATAAGATAGCCACCGGCCAATACCAGGGAATTTACGCTCGGCATAAGTTTGCCTTATATATGAGCGTCCAGGGGAAATGCGACGATCTTATCGGTCGCGGTCGGGTCATGGAGATCCGTCCGTGAAATGTTGCCCGGCTAGTATTTTACTGGTCCCGGGGGACGTGACGCGAGCGAAAAGTGATCGCGAAAGCGTTCAAAACGAAAGGAGATAAACCGACCGTCGGGGTGTGTCGTCTTTTCAAATGTAATTTGTTGCCAGAAACGTGGCCGACGATTGAATGATTAACGTCCGAATCTGCGCGATTTATAAGAACATACCTTTTGGTTTTCGATAGGGGACCGTGGAGAACACGATCTCGAAAGTCTCTTCAGATTTATGTGCATACAGCTGAGGTAGAATATTAATGCGATAGCATTATCGACACGATTGTCGCGTCCAACCCCGAGAATACTTGTCGAAGATCGCTTTCGTCGTTCTGCTCGCGCGCGGCAATGCTCCAGGTTGGCGAAAACAAATTCTCCACAGCCGGTGCGCAGCGCGTCAGGAAGAGGCGCCAGGGTAGAAGTCGGGCAGACGAGTGTGTTCCCCGCGAAGTTTCCCATGACCTCGATAGTCGAGAAAGAAGTGCGTAGGTCTGGCGATGGGAGGACGAGCAAAAAATGGTTGGCAGAAGGGGCCATTCTAGGGACACTTCATCACGATTTAACGCCATAAAAGTCGAATAAGGCCCGATGCCAGTGATGCCCCGACACCTTCTACCGCGGATTGGAAACAAAATGTCGTAAAATATCGAGCAGAGAGCTTCGCCAACGGTTCTCTTCTTTTCCCTTCCCCCTTTAACCCCCCCCCCCCTGTTCGTCTCCTCTCTATCCGGCTTTCCCTCTCGTTTCCGCACCCTGCACGGGTTGACCCGAGAGCGACGGATATAAAATCGTAGCTGGTAGAGGCTGGCAACTCGCGCGGCGGTAAATATAAATAAAAATGGAAAGCCGGCCATTATGGCTGGTGGAAAGTATGACGCATACCTATACCCACGGCTGTTTCAAATTGATATTTCGAAAGTGCCCCGGTGCAGGCGTACACACATTCTTTCCCCGCGTCGTCTATTCCTCATATTCTCCTATTTTAATCTTCTGCAACGGCGGACAAGTTGTTCTTCGTGTTTTCCGATTTCAGATATCAGTGGAACCACCTGCGTCGCAAAATACGGATCTCTAATTAATTTTTATCGGTGCACCCGTATAACGCGGCGAAATCGATGTGCTCCGTTTTTCTTAGATTCGACGTTACTTGAAGTTTGCACGAGTACGGGCTTCGTATTGAAACTTATGGGAAATACGGAACGAAATTCGATGCACGTATCGTATTCGTTTCGACTCGAACCAAAATAAGCAGTGCGTTGCAAATACTTTCGGGGGAAATCATAATCGATTTCAAAGGCAATATCATCTCGAACTTATCCGTATGTGGTCTGGCATCGGGCTGCAAACACCAATAATCCGAACAAATCGTTTAATAAATTGCCGGCCATTATCGTTCCCCATGACGATCCACTTGTGGTAATTCGTTCATAAATATGCAAATATTTAAATGCTACCAAACGTCTTCTAAGTGCATTATTGACCATTTCTTGAAACGTGCGGAATTATTGTGCGTTCTATGCGAATTCTCATGAACGAAATTGAATATTTACTGAACTTCAGCCATCTTAAACTATCCGTTTTACATTTGCCGAACCTAACAAAATATTAATTCACTTTTATCAACTCTGTGTCTAAAAGTACTGTCCGATTCCATAAACTGACCCAATCAAAATGAACGTGATAAAGACCGAAGCGTTCGATAAATAATAACGCACCAATTTCGCGACAAGGTGTACGCGGGAATATCTGAAGGTAGAGAGGCGTTTTCTAAGAATTGCCAGCACGAAGGAAATCAACGAATGTGGAACGGGGAAACGTGTCGCGAACGCAAATTATTTTTCACGGTGACAACCATCCCCGATAGAGGCTCAGGAAACCATGCACCAATGGATATGCAGCGGAGGCAAAATATAATGCAATGTTCGCTTCTCTCCTCTCTCCGCTCTTCTATTTCCCCGTAACCAACAAAGGAAGGATTTGTCGCGAAGCGAAGCTCCGCCGTCGACAAAACCTTACCCTCCTCTTTGCCCACCCCTCCTTCACCTGTCTTTTCATTCGTGCGCTTTGTAAAGCTTTTAGCCCATTACGAGAACGTGTACACGTTCGACTCGTCGATTGATGTAATGCTATTCTTGCTCGCGAGCATATTTATGCTTATGCATATTCCCTCGGCATCGTTTAATAGTAGACGCGCGGTTCTTAATACACCATGTATATTCTCAAAGGGTGTAAATGTCTACAATTGAATGCTTCGATTTCGTTCGCGTTGATCCGTCACGGACAATGCTACGTTAATGCTTGTTTCATTTTGCTATTTCATAAAGGTTTCAATTCTTTTCATGAATACGAAATGAAACGATCATTCTCGGCAATTATCATTGACCAAGACTTCCTGGAGCTCCGTTCTAAATCGAATTAACAATTGTAAATTCATTTAAATCGGGAAAGTATTCGTCGAATCCAGTATGCTGGCAGTTCTTAAAGACACCCGAGAAAATATCTTGAAATTACGATTTGCCCTCGGTTAGCGGATAGAGCGAGCGAAAAAAGCTTCTTCCTGCAACTAATACGAGCGACGGTGGGCATAATTTCTGTTTTTAAATCTTAGGCCACGCTCTGCCCTCCTTCTCCCCCCCCCACACCCCCGGTAATTGAATTCCTAGCCAAGATTACTTTAGCTTTCGCCATTTACTTCGGCTGGAGCATCTTGCAGCGAAGCTCGAGCGACGAAGGCTCCTTCAGCGCCGCCTGAACCCCGCAGGTTATTTAAGATAGATTATTATTCTCCGAGCCGTGGTGGCAGGGTATCAGCAGAAAATGAAAACGCTATCATTTACAGGCGAACTAATTGCCAGGAATCACTTTAGCCGTTCGTCCCTCCGCCGTTCCTCCTTTCTCCGAGCTCTTCTCATTGGAACGTTTAATGGACGCTCGTTGTTACTGTTGTGCCCATTACCCCTTGTCCGACAAGAGAAACGAAGCAACGCGAAAATTCGGAAACACTTGAAACTTAATCGAACGTTCGCGTTCGAAAAGTGCGAACGTAACAAGAAAACACGCCACCCCATTGCCGTTCATTGAACTAACGAAAATAAATTATACGACTCTGACACTCCGATTGACCGACACGCGATTGTATTCGTTCGGGCTCGTTCACGGTAATATTGGCGTTTCAATGATATTATGCAAAGAGGAAACAGAAACGAATTTAAGTAGTTGAACGGTTTCCAAATGCTTCTGGCTAAACCGATCACGAAATAAAATCATCGTTCTAAGCCTTTCGCTCCCAATCCCATTATACAACGATCAAACCAGCCTAATCCACCCTCAAGGTCCGATCACAAGCCGCGCCATACCACTGGACACGGGGACGTTGTCTCCGAGGTTCGATTCTCGATCCGTCGATCGTTTCGCGAAGGGGTTGGACGCTCCCCGCTCGGAATAGGATCGGAGCGAAGCGTGAAGAGGCCGTTATTGTGAGCGCTGGCGCGCGTCATTTGATCGCGCACAGTGGAAGCCAAGGCCTCTCTCTGTGTGCACCATTTCCCTTTAGCCAGGCTTGTCGGCCGATCCACCACCCCCCTATTTTCCACCACCAACCATGCCGTGTACCCAGCAGCCTGTCGTTTCGCCCCGCGCCGCCGTCGAAGTTGCGCAACCCAGCCCGCAGGAAGGGTAGGTGGGCCTGCGAGGGTGGAATTTAGCCCTCAGGCCGGCCAACCTAATGGAAACAAGAAATTGCGGCAAACAGCGTTACCCACGCCTCGACGCCCCGTATATATCGCGGCTCTGAGAGAGAGAGACAGGGTGGGCGAAAGCGGCTCCCACAACTGGCCGACTGTCCTTGTAAAAGGAGCATCAGCTACCCTCCCGGGGGGTTGTACAGTTGTTGCAAGGGTGACAGTCGATGGATGGATCTGCAAGGACCTTCCGATCTTATTTCTGTAAGGTTGTTTCGGTAACGTTTACAGAGGGAGGTTCCGTTCAATGGGGGGTGGACGACTCGTTTTGGTGAAGGTGCGTGTACGTTTGGGTGACTCGTTTCGATGATTGCGGGGATTGGAATGTTGATGATTTAGGAGAATCGTCCGGTTTGATGGGATTTCCGTGAGGGCTGAAATTTCGTTGTTAATATTATTGTTATTGCGAATGGACAGAACTGTACACTCGTGAAATGTTTAGAATAAATGCGCAGGTAATTTTTGCGTAGGAATGTAATTCTGTGTCTATGTACCGGCGGTAATTATAAGGGGAAGGGTAGGAATTCGATTGGAGTTTTAATGTTGCCGGGAGAAGTGTTTTAATGCCATAGAATGCTCGTGACAATAAGAACGGAAACTGTAGACATTCGGGTAATGCAGCATCCGACATTGGATGCGATCGAGTGGCTAGAACTCGTTCCTGGTAAAAGCGCATTGGCCACCGTCTATTTATCTGGGTCTCTGATAATCGAGTTATCGCTGCTTTCTTTTCATTCGATTCAACCGACACCGTGGTATATCTCGCTGACACTTCCGAGGGATCGGCTACGTTTCGAGTGCAATTTATTAGAGAAACTCTCGAAAATACCAGCGACGATCCAGCGATTTTCCCCCCCGAATGGACACTCCTGTATTTGCGAAGAACGTTCGTTTTCTAACAATAAGTAGAATTTTTCGTTGCGCCAGTTCCACCCCGTAACATTTACATAATCAATTACGTAATCAATTTCTGTACTACAGACATTTAATACTAAATAATAATCCCAATGATAGTCTCTACCAGACAGAGAGAAATTGTTCGATCAATTATAAATTCATTATATCTTGCTATCACAATTCCAGCTACATTGTACAATCTCCGGTCGCGAGAAATTTCCAAAATCCTCCGACCGAGGATTTTCGACAAAATCTCGCGTCGAATCTGCTGTAGCTTGAACTGCAAATGAAAGAATAATCGAGGAAGCGAAGACGTCGCCGGGAAGATGGGACGAAGGAAAACGGTCACAGTGTCAGAAAAAGGCGAGAACGGCGCGGTAGGGGACGCTGAATGTCGAGTTTTCAATCTGCCATTCTATCATTGACAATTTCGCGCAAATGGGATCGCGGTGCAAGGGCGTTCAGCCGTGTTCTCGGGGCACATTGGCGTTAAATAAGAGTAACCCAGCCAGCGCGGCGCCGCGGCATAATTGCCTGTGAAATCACTAGATGGATTTTGCCTCCTTGTTCTGCATTTCCATCCTGTATTTTTGCAACACCGTCCGCCCAGACCAGCCATCCAGCCTCCAGCTGGACTGGCCGCGTAATTTTGGGATCGAATCGGTGCCGCGAAATTGTTTCGCATCAAGACCGCGAATATGATTCGCCTGTGCACTCGAGCACTCCTCTTCCCCTCCACGGCACGAAATTCCAATCTTCTCTGGATGAATTCCTTTAATTTCGAAGTATTACAGCGAGGAATGGGGGTAGAAATTTGTGGGAAACAGAAACGAAACCGGCGGAAAGTGGACAAATATTGTCGCTGCTTATAAATAGTTCAATTCGTTGTTCCGATTTTTCATTATAACCAAAGTTTGAAGGATCGCGAAGGAAATGGACCGTTTTCTGGATAATTGGTTGCTTCGTTATTGCTTAACGTTGTTACAGGATTTTTTTTTCCCAGTCTCAAACGTTTATTTAGTACAATTCTACTCGCGTCGCTTTCTTTCGTAGTCGCTTCCGCCACAAAGGTGGACTGGTACTTTGACCAGAGAAATGCATTCCCGTGATTCGGTAATCGCCTTACCGCGACGCAGACCGCCGTTCTGCCTTATCTTGTAGGGACTGCGAGATAGAGAGAAAGTAGACGGAGAATAGCGAGAATGGTTCTATTTTTCCAAAAATGAATTCTTCCTTAACGTCAACGCGAACGTATAAAACCGGAGGGCGAATGTTTAATTATTCCATCCAATCGATGCGTGAAAATAAATGGGCTCTGTATCTCTCACAATATTCTGCCATTTCTTGTTCATGGACATTTGCAATAACGGATGCAGCGGGTCGAATATTAGTTGCACGATAATTAATAAAGGACAAACTTCGCTAAAAGAAAAAGAAACCCGCTTAATCGCATTCAGCAAAGTCCACCTTTTAAACGGGCAAATTGTTACAGGACTTATTTTACCAGAACGTGGAAGACAAAACCGAGGCCGATCAATCGAGGGACAAGAGTGACTATAAGAAAAGCGGAAACGAGAATGCGAGGCAACGTAACAACCGCGGGTCTGCTTAGCATAAAAATGGCCAATTATCCGGCTAACAAGCCCGTCGGGCGACGAAAACCCCGTGGAAACGCGGGGCTGGCTGGTCCTAACTCCGTTAGCGCCTCCTCGTCTCTTGAAGCAGATTAGTTAGCGTAAATGCCGTCGGTCGTAGCATTTTTATTCCTGATTACCGTTTCTCGTCGCGATAATCTCGTTACCTTGACATTCGAAAACTTCACACCTCCTCTCTTCGCCCTCGCGCTGTCTCTTTCTATCCTCTCTACGTCGTCGTCCTCCCCGTCTCGTTCCGCCACCTTTCTTCGACGACGAGGACGACGACGACTACGTCTTCGAGGAGAGCTACAGAAACGTAAAGGAATCGAGCTTCCGAAGGACACTCGACAATGCCGGCATGATTTCTACGGAAACTGAATGCCATCCTAATTCTTCGGCGAGTAATCGTGAGTGCAAATTTGTTTGCTCCGGCGCTCACTGGCTTCCTGTGTTGCATAATGGTTTCTGACGACCGTCAGGCCTCTGTGAAACGTATTTTGCTTGTATTTACTTTAAACCGAGGCGCTTGGTCCTTTTCATTTTCTTTTCTAAGCGGGGGGGAAACTTGACGTTCCCCCTTTTACTGCGCGAATCGTGGCACAAACGAGAAAAGGGGTAAAAAGATACGGCCGCCAAGATGATGCGTTACAGAATTAAAGTGCTTCACGATTTTCGAAGGTAATTGTAATCAGCGCCAGGAGATTTTGGCCATTGACAATTACATTAATTGAAAATAAATAATAATCAACAAACGTCGCGTCGAAAGTATTCACCGAAATGTCAACTAACAATTAAACAACATCGACGGTGCTCCGAACGATCAAAATCTCATCCGTAGAGACTCTCGTTATCCTCCACTTCACTTGCAGAGGAGAAGATACACCGCGGTCCCATCAAAAACCCTCCCGAAGCCGGTCGAAAAATACGAACCGGGGACGAGAGCCGCGCCAGCGTTATTTCAGCGGGCAGCATAATTTCTTTAGAGTCCGCTAATCCCAGCCCCGAAAACTATAAACCAGAAACACATGTCGACACAGCGGCGCGGGTGGTCGGGGTGGCCACGATGGGAACGGGCGGTTGCTGGTTAACCAGGCTGAAGCAGGAGTCAGCCGAAAGCTAGAGGCGGATGTCGCGCCGGGGCAAAGTTAAATTAAATCACCGGCGAAGGCAGCTAATATTGTAGTTTATCTGGCGGGACATTAGCGCGGTGAAATATGCGCCTCCTTCGCCCGAACTTAAAATCAAGATCCACCGAAGTTCAGAGCTCGTTCTGTTTCTCTGCCACTCTCTCCCTCCCTTTAACGATGTTCCGTTCTCTGTCTTTCGCGAGGACGCGTCCTTCCTGTTAAGTCGCGCATGAAAATACTAATTATTATACCGATTATTAATACGAAAAGTTCCGTGCCGCGCTGAGCCTGTACTGTTAAGCTTCAGCGTGGCGTTGCAACGACGCCACCGGAGGCTGAGTTTCTTGAGAGACGCAGGCATCCGGATTACGCTTATGCTCGGCTAAACGAGGAAAACTGGGGCCCCCTACCCCTTCGTAGATACTGGAATCTGTAGCCACATATATATATATATATATATATATATATATATATATATACGTGATAAAATGAAAATGAGGAAGGGATTCGATAGTGTTCTTCTTTTTGCCAAACGATTCCTTTTATCGTGAGGATTGGCGAAGAAGGGTTCGCGATGGAATGGAATGAACCGTTGAGAAGAGGGGTATGCGACTTTGGTAGTGGTGGAAAGATTATAATAAATGTAATAGAAATTTTGTAAGTCGTCCGATAATATTTATCGTCGGGCTAGCATCGTGTTAATTATCGTATTAATAGTAAGGTAGGAATAGATGTGATTGTACTACATTGACAGTGTACAAGTATGAAAAAATATGAACGTTTATTTTCTATGTTACAGAAAATTACGTTAATGGTAAACCTCGATACGGGAGATCTTTTCGCTTGAAGCGGAAAATAAGTACGTATTAACGACGTTCAGGTTCACGCCAATGTGGTCTTCTGATTCTTCATCATTTCTTCCATAAAAGTGTCGTTCTTCGAGAATCTAGCATAACTGTAACAGAATAAATCGAATAGGAAGGGAGTTTTAGAAATTATTGACGAAAGTAAAAAGAATGGAATTAGGAAACGTAATTATATAGTTTCAGACACGACGTACATTTTCCTGTACTCCGCCTTATCTGCGACGGACAAAGATGGATGCGTGGATTTGATAGAATCGATTAAATGGTCCTGAGAAACCTTGATGTCCTCCGTCTCGATCTTTCCCTCCTGGAACCAAGTTGAAAAGGCGAAGCCATTAATTGGTAGGTTGAGCGAGAAACAGCCTGCAAGTCTGTTTAACCTATAGGCATTATCGCGTATCAGCGAGGCGCGTTCCTCTCGAAACGCGTCGCGTTCAGGAAACTCGCTTGCTAATTAGACATACAGTTTGGATATTCCTGTTCTTCCGGCACGCAAGTGCCGGCGCAACTTCGTTTTCCCCGTAGGAAGTTAATTAATGGTTCACCCCTTCGCTATACGCGCCCGCGAAACACACCCTTTGCTCGTGTTTCGACGATTACAAAGAGTAGATTACTGAACGATACGCATTGGCACTTCACGTTCAGATATATACCTTTTATAGTAATCAACAAGAATTCCACTTTAATCAATTTTGTCATTTGTCTTAGCCTTGTGTTTAAGAAATGTCTTCGCTACATTCCTCGAGGACTGTCAAATATTGAATTCCTACTTTATAAAATGTTATATTATCTCTTGCTTTACAACATCCACCGATGCAAATACCCTCCAATTTATCGCTCGCTTATGTGAATTACAACTCACGCAAAATCCGTACAATATTAAGCATTGGAACTGTGTACATCGCGAAAGAATACCGTCGCGCGACATCCCCACGTTTCGCCGTTCGATACCGACCTCTTAGACGAATGACTGTGCCAGAGGGGGACGGGACTGTCTACCTTTCGATTTTACAGGACCGCTGCAGGCCCTAAACCGTGTATCATTATAACGCATAAGATAATAACCCCCTCGACGTTCAACGAGGCGTAGGCCAGGATGAAGTGGAGCGAGATGGGGTGATGGCTGGTGCTCTCGGCAGCGTGCGCTAATAAACCTGGTCTACGTTTCCTCAGTTATATCGCACCGTACCTACCCACCTAGGCAACCTCGACACTCTATATACATAGGACACGAGCCGCGAGGGAGAAGAGAGGAGTGTACACCTAACGATATTATCATCATTACGCACTATCTTACTTCGGAAGCTCCCTACAAATGATTCTCGGCCGGAGTCGCGCTAAAATGCTTTTCATTATTGCAGCGGAGAGATACGACGGCCCGCGTAACAAAACGAGACGATCGTTAAGAGCAGAACAGCCGTTTTCTTTGGACCACTTTGCGCGCGATCCGTTTCCGTCATTTACGAAACACCCCGTGTGTTTTGGTCGATAAATGGCAGGGAAGGTGAGGATATTTCTTTAATACTTTAATACTTGAACTTTAATAGTTTGGAGCAATTGAAGAAAAATATTTGGAATACTCACGGAAGAATTCGCAACTGCCTCCTCGAAGGCTGATAATCTCGCCTGCGTGACGATACCTTTCAAATCTGCGCCTGTGAGGCCCGAAGTAAGTGCTGCTAGTTCACTTAAGTCTAATTCGGTCGCGACTATGTTCTGCGTTTTACACAGTGCGGCAAAGATCTCCTCCCTGTCTGTCTGTGAGATTCAAGGAGAAATTTTTGTTATTAATTAATCATTTTTGCAGTTCGTGTTGTTTATCGAAGAAACAGAATAGAGTTATGAAAGAGAAAATAAAGCGTACTATGCTTGGAAGTGGACAATACAAAGCTTTATCGAGACGACCAGGCCTCAACAGAGCTGGATCCAATAAATCTGGCCTCGAAGATGCTGCAACGACTGCTACACCTTCTCTATCCTCAACTCCATCCATTTGTGTTAACAATTGGTTCACTACTCTATCCGTGACTCCAGTACTATCGTTGCCTCGCCTGAAATAAAAATTCCAACAGATTTACAGTAACTTAAAAACAGTCCATAAATTAACCAGCGAACGAATTAATAGTGAATTCACCTGGGGGCTAAACTGTCGAATTCATCGAAAAACAGGACACAGGGTTTGGCGCGCCGTGCTCTACAAATTTCAATGCGAACTTCAATATTAACGATGTCAAATATTAATTGTCGACAGATTATACCTTTCGAACACGTTCCTGACTGATTCCTCGCTAACGCCTATATATTTCGATAGCAATTCTGGACCCTAAAATAATAATATTTAAAACATATATTAAAAATTCAAGTACAAGGACTAATGGATTCGTTGGAAAATTATCGACAAGTGCTATACAATTGTCATCTATATGTAATAGATTACAAGAAATTAAGGGTATTTCGAATCATACTTTAACGCTGATTAAGTTAACACCGCACTCGTTGGCGATCGCTTTGGCGAGCATCGTTTTTCCTGTTCCTGGCATTCCGTACAGCAAAACACCATTTTGCAACTTGATCGGTGCTTTCTTAAACATGTCCGGATATTTTAGCGGCCATTGTAGAATTTCCACGAGAGATCTTTTCACCTCAGCAAGACCGCCGATATCTGACCAAACGTGGCCCGCACCTTCGTACAATTGTACACCTTGCAATGCCATCGGTGTGCTATTTTCCAAGGCAGTCGCCATATCTTCCTCGGTGATCGTAATGGTCGGCTTGCAGGTCTCTTTTGGTGAAAAATTAATTATACCAGTAGTTTGCTTAAAGTTAGATACGCAAAAGTTTCATTTACATGATGATATCAAAATGTTTAAATAATATATTGCACGCATTATTTTATTCTTCATGGTTATTCTTAGTATTTGTGTGCCTCTTCAATAGTTTTACAGATTATTGCAACGGCGGGGAACTCAATAATTGAAGCATGCGTCAAACGAGTTATTTTGTGTTACCTTGACGTTTACAAGCAGTAAACGCAGCTTTCTCAGCCATATCAACGAGATCCTGGACGACCCATCCCTCGGTCTTGTTTCCATAGTAATCCCAATTCACGGCTCCAGACACGTACAACTCGTCCTCGAGCATTAATTGCAAAATATCGATTCTATCTGCCTGATTAGAGAGATTGCAGATTGTACCCACAGACAGAAATAGTAATGGTCATTTAACTGCCTAATTATTCTACACCTACTACACGCCCGCGCTTCTTCTATCTTCTTTTTTAAATCGTTACTTCGATTACCTTTGTATTCACTGTTCGAAATATTCAACCACGATCTCGAACGTTTAAAAAAATTCTAGGAAAATTAGATCTCTAAGTGTACGATTGCATTATTATTATTTATCATATTGCGAACGAAAGTGTCCTTAATTAAATACCTTCTTAAGATTGGGAATGGTCAGAACGGTCCTAAAAAAATGACTACCCCTAGCCGGCCTTAATTTCTGACCAATTTTATTTACACCTCCACACGTAGCCATTATTGCTATCCGATAAGCTTTTTGGTATTGTGTAATTGTGTTGATCAGCATATCCGTGATCCTAATAAAAACACTGCTGTATAGTTGTGTTTAAATTGACCCAATAAAAATGGAAAAGACCACGGGAAACGTACCTAGCTGCGTTAATAGCGTCTGGGGTATTTTCTTCGTCGTTGGAGGATGTGCTCGTGATAGATTCCAAATCGTCCAAAAATAATATTGCTGGTTGATAATAGATACATTTGGTCAGAATGGACACAATAGTTTTCTGCAGTGTCTCAGCCCTTTTCCCTAATATTAAATAATGCACACAATAGAGAATCTGTTGAGAATCTATTTATAAGAAAGAAAAATTGTAACAGCAGTTCCACCTTTTAACGATCTACACTCGATCACATGTGTGTGCACGAAATACGGTGCAGCCCGCAGGTATGTCGCAAATATTTTGCAAATTGTGCTTTTACCCGAACCAGTATCGCCGGAAATTAAAATATTTTCAATGCCGTAATCGAAAGGTAATTGAGTGCACAAACCTAGACTGAGATTTACACCCAACCGAACTTCGGTCAAAATTGTTTCTAAATACCTAGAAGCAAGAAAACAGCAATTTTGTGCAAAGAAATAAAGTATATCAGAAGCACAATTCAATAATATCTCTAGACCTGAAGCTGAAACTACGTTTATGATTATTCACTCAGAGATTACGCAAAGCAAAAAACATTATACAGATCAATAATCTATGAAGAGAAGCAATCTTACCTCGTGTAAACTTTACCCAAATCATAATATTCATCATCTAAATGCTCAGGCATCCTCAATTTATTCTTCTGTTTCACCGATTTCACATGAATCTGAATTCCCTTTAAACCTTTCTCGTCGATTGTGGCAAACGTACAATTCTCAGGCGAGATTCGCACTACACATAATTTTTCATCGTCCAGAACAAGGGCAGCGCAAGAATTAATTAACAATTCTTTGCGACTCGAATGTGTCTTAACGTAGGCGTCGAAAGTCTTTGCAGACACTGAATCCTTCCACGAGAACAGCTCAATGGAGGACGGTATACATTTTTCAGAAAGATTGTCTATCTCCAATAGGCTCACTTTCGCCCCTATTTTTAAATTCAAACTCATTCGCAAACTGTGCGATACATAGACGCTCCTGTCGCGAAAATTAACATTAAAATATTTCTTATCCAATTTTGAACATTTCTCTAACATATCCTCAAGAATGAACACTCTGACGGTCAATTCAGTGGACAATTTTGGAACAGGTGAATCGTCCTCTGTGAGAAAATTTGTACTAGTTGCGTCCTTGTGCTGATTGTCCGCGGGAACTTTTCTTATCCGACAGAACGTGAAGTCGTTTAAAAATTTTGGCGCATGATTTCTCGAGACGAACGCGTGATAAGGACAATGCGCGATCTCGTCAAAATCGTTCCCGTCAATTATGTCTATGCTTTGCATTGGATGAACCCGATAAATTATTGGCTTCCTTCTGTTGCAGAAGCTTTGCAAAAGCTTGCGATTCGCGTCTGCCTCGTTGTCACGTGTATTCGGTGTGTTTCGATCGTTTGCGTTTGATGAAAATTTGTGAAATATTGACAGCAAATTGTCTATAATACTGAGTGGCTTCTCATGATTTTCATTCAATTCGTCGGTGTTTCTACTCGCTATTGTGTCCGCTATATGTACTTCTGAGAATTGTTCAAGCAATCCGTATTCGACAGAGGGTTCCAATGATTCTGTAAAAGGTTGAAAAGAAATCGGTTCGATTCGTAGGATGTTTGGAAGAATAATTTCTAATTAGTCTTATGATACCTGCCTACTATTAGAGTTACGCGAGAGAATTTTGAAACGTAGGCGACAATTGGCTGCCCCTTTGCTACTACTCGAATTTGACTGAGCAACGTCGATTGTACTTTCTCCATTTGTAATTCCTGTGCAAAGCATAATTTTATTGTATGTAACAGAATGTGCAAAATGAATATTATTTTTACAACCTACCAAAATTTCTCTGTCGTTCGTCGTAAGAGGTGTGACATCAACTTTTGTTAATAGCGGCACATTTTTTATAGAGGACACAAATACTTCGTCGCCTTCCTCTATGTTTAAACTTCTCGCAAATGTTGTACTGAGGCTTAATATTTGTTTATGATTTGGTCGTGTAATACAGGATGTGTAATAGGTTTTATCTTTATGCATCAGTTCAATTACATTTTCCTATAATTATATCATAAACTTGTGATAGAAAATGCATTTAAAAATATTTACGATTAATACCTACATATGAGAAACTTAAAGGCAAAGGTTATGTAGAGAACGACCATATCGACATAACTCGGTCGATCATTCACAGTGAATATTTTCTACTTTATCATAGAGTAATTAGAAAAATGGAAATATTGAAATTGTTTCATACACTAAAGCAATAACTTTTTTTATTATTACTATTAATAATAGAATAGAGTAAATGTACAATTTATTATTAAATATTTTTAAAATTGAAAAGGGAACGACCTTATCAACATAGTCAAAGAAGAAATGAATCTCGACATCTGGCGGTACAATAGGATATTATTCGTCATAAAAGAAGCTGCCCCAGTGCCAAGTGTATCAGATATTCTATCTAGCATTAATTGTGTGATACATGTTCTACAATATACTTGTTACAGGTTGACTATACAAAACAAAGAACCAACCTTAGTTTCCAAATTACGTAGCCAGGTGTCTGACAAATAGACGAAGCAGTTGTTCGCTGTTATATACTTAACTACGAAACGTTCACTTTGCATTCTCGTTCAGGCATAAAACTACAAATCAATGAGCCCGAATTCCAGGATGCGATACTCAACGATTCACACGTTTGTGGGGAATATATGAGATATATTCGGTACGTGACAAAGTTTCACAATATACAAGTAAAAATCAAGTATAGTTAGGTTAACGGACGACCGGTGAATTGAAATTCTTTTAACGATACTCTTCGTGTAACACAGTTAATTCGAATACCCAGCTCGACGCATAAGCATGTTGATATTTTGCTTTAGAACAATCGACTAGATACAGGTCAAAGGTTAATTGTTTAATAAAAATATCAGATTCGTAATATTCACGCGAGACAGATACAATATTTGACAAATGGATTATCGACAGACTGAGTAACCGGAAATTACACGAATCGAACTTCTACTTTATGCTTATTCATTGCAGTACAGGATTTTCTATGCAGCTGTACAGTAGAATACTTTATTTGACCGCCAATTGTACACGCTAAGCGACTGGACTGGTGTTATACTCTGATTTACTTTCAATAGTATATTATGTATAAATAAAACGATCTCAATATTAAAATATAATTTTTTGTTGTCTCTTTTTCATTGCTTATTTTTAAAGTCATTAATCGTATAAAATATGAAAAACCGATATGTTTAAAATAAGCAGATTACGGTATAATCACAAACTTTACCGCTAGGCGGTGTTATTCGGTGAAGAGAAATTTCTATGTTACGGATTGGTTGTCACGACTTGGAGCGGGCCAATCAGAGATAGCTCTAACAGTAACTGTGATATTTTGAACAGCGTCAACTTCAGTTGCTCTGATGAGACGAATGGGCATCGTAACGACGTGTGACTAGATCCAGGATTTTATAAATGAAATACATCACCGTGCCAGATTACATCAAATCATAATTCATACTATCAGGTAAATTAGTACTACTCATTCGCAACCGACAAACGTCTTTTTGTATGAATATTCAGGTTTTATGCGGGATAATATCAGTGCATGTTTAGAATTGTTTTCAGTTTCGTCAGTGCTAATGGCAGCCACGATGGATTTATTGTTTCTATCTTCTTCGATATTATATTTTCCTCGCGAGACTGTTTGTACAGGCGGAATTCGTAACTTTTGATGCCGGAGAAAGTCTCGTGTCCCCAATTTTCGTTTCAGTACGTGACCTTCGTGTACGTTCCCGCGTTTTTTTTCTCGTTGTGAATGCACTGTTTCATGAATCAAGTCAAACGATCAAAATTCGTGTCTCAGGAATGCGATGAAATCTCTCGATTTATAACAGAACTTGTCCCCAATCTTTCAACCCACTGTTTGGGGATTATTAAAATTGTTATAAAATTACCATAGTGAGCAAAAAAAATTAAGGTATGCCGTAAAAAATTGTGTCTAACGTTTTGACCGCCCTGGTAGGTGATCGATCAACCACGTATACGAAGCGGGCTTGCTAGTATGGCCGTATATTTTGACTCAAAATAATAGCTCCTGTCTATAGAATCACACGAATGTAATATCCTGTGTTTCAATCATTTTTAATAAGCGCGTTTATGGGTTATCGGTCGTATTTTGAGATTTAAAAATTCCGACGTGATCTAAGCAATAAAACTTTTATTATTTACTTGGAATAATTGATTTCTTATTACGATTCCGAAAATGATTTCACCGCGAATTTTAGAGGTTAATTTTTATCATGTCTGTTTCTTTTAGTATAAAATGACAATACATATCGAACTAATTAATGTTTTTGTATTTCTTTCGCTTTTTATCAGGGGAAAGTACAAAATTTGATTTGAAACATTTCATGAGAATGGCACCATCAAAAGTTTTAAACACTCAAAGTAAACAAAGCAATACTACTAGCACTGCAATCACTAGGAAGAGAATAACGACAAGGAGTCAAAATTCTGTATTGAGCAATGTTTTACTTAAGGCACCAATTCTTGGTAAAGATACCAGAACCAAAAGAAAAGCAGAAGCATCGCCATCGAAAGAAAAAATGACAAAGAGATCAGCATTGGGAAACATTACTAATGTATGTTGTATCAGCAACTTCTTTCTTTGTGTTCTCTTTTATTTTGTTACTGTTCTTCCATTTCTATAAACAAATAATAAAATATAATAATCCATCATGTAACAAAACAGGCTATAGGAAAGACCTTAGGGACACATCAAACGCAAGAACCAAAGAAAGTTATTAAAAAAGCAACTGCGACTCAAGTCAAACCTTTCACTCAGACAAGTTCAGTTAGAACGCTTGAAAAAGCAGTGACTAAACCAGAGGTGGTACTCCCAAAACCAAAGCTAGTGCCTCGTGCAAGACCAATAATAAAGAAGGACGACGAAAAGGTTGAACTACCTAATAAAGTAGTAACTCTTAGATATAGTTTAGATTTAGAGAAATCAGAGGACGGTTCTTTGTATGTAAGTGCATTAGAGGATGTAGGGGATGATAGTGCAAGAAAATCTAGAAAAAGCAATATTCAGGTAAGTCATGTTAAGTACTGTAATATTTATTAACGCCCGTTGTATTCCACATATTAGATACATTTGTAAAATATTTTGCAGCCTAAAGAAGCTGGAAGTACGGAGAAAGAGAAAGTGCCCAGTGAAGATGAAGTACCTGCGAAAGCTGCAGAAAAACCTATAGCAGTAAATTTGGACGCACCGCCTGAGAGAACATTACCTCATGGAGTTCAGTGGGACTTTGATACAGAGAATTGGTTGGACCCATTCCAAGTTTCTCATTATGCAATGGATATCTTCAATTATTTAAAGGATAGAGAACGCTTATTCCCCATTGGTGAATATATGGAAAGACAAGTGTGCCTTTCACGGTGGATGAGAGCCTTACTAGTTGATTGGATGGTAGAGGTTCAAGAATCTTTTGAACTAAATCATGAAACTTTGTATCTGGCTGTGAAATTGGTTGATTTGTACCTGACAAAAGTAACAGTCGGAAAAGAAACATTACAATTGCTAGGCGCGGCAAGTCTCTTCATAGCAAGCAAATATGACGTTAGTATCCAGATCAAATAGTGCAAGGAAAAATTAATTCTGTTTCTGGTAGTATGTTTAATGTTATTTTTTTTTTTTTGTCTTTGTAGGAAAGAATACCTCCAATGGTTGAAGACTTCTTGTACATATGCGACGGTGCTTACACACAAAGAGAATTGATTAGAATGGAAATGAGTGTTTTAAAAGTAGTTGATTTTGATCTTGGTATACCTCTTTCTTATAGGTTTCTTAGACGATATGCTAGGGTATGTTTTATTGATTCAACCTTATTTAATTTTGTTAAATTGTTACATTCTAATAATGTTATCTTTAAACAGTGTGCAAAAGTGTCGATGCCAACGTTGACTTTAGCTCGATATATTTTGGAATATTCATTGATGGATTATTCAACCATAATGTTCAGCGATAGTAAAATGGCTGCAGCTGCACTCCTCCTCGCATTACAAATGAAAGATTTGGGAGGATGGTCTCCAACCTTAGAATATTATAGTGGTTACAAAGTTGATGACATAAGGGATATTGTAAATCTCTTAAATCAAGGTTTACATCGAAAACATAAGGAAGCTCTAACCACTGTACGCAATAAGTACAGTCATAAGTAAGTGTATAAATACTTTTTTAATCAAATATTTTGTTTGCAGAAAATTTGACTAATATTAAATCTTTACGAACTCGTTTTAGGATATTCTTTGAAGTAGCAAAGCTGCCATTAAAAGAACATTTAGTTATATAAATAGTTTAAGAATGGAAATGAACTAGGTAATGAATACCATGGTTGACTATAATATATAGGATTGCCTAATTATTACTAGGTAACCTGTAGTAAAATTTGTAAACAATCAAGATGGTCGCCGAGCGTTAAAATGCAAATCATGATGACCGTTAATTCGTGTAATAACTAAGTCGTAATGAGGTAGTTCTCAAAGTATCAATTGTTCAGAGATCATAAAAGAACGACCGTGAAGCTCAGCTGAACATTATACGAAAATGACCGAGAAATACTACAATTTTTTTCTTTTTTCCTATTTTTTTTTGTTTATTATTTATACAACATTAGTAATCTCTATATTATTCTACAATCGCAGTATTTGTAAGTTATTTTAATTTTTTTTTGTTGAGAAATTTATTTTAACGCCACGCTTTTATACTTCGCAAGGATTCTAATGGAAAAAAATTAGTGTTTTCAAAACCATTCTTATGCATGTCAAGATTGAAGTGAATCTTTACTTTTTTCTATATTAAGCAATTCTACATTAACTTTACTGTAAATTCAATTGGTACGTATATATACAGATATCCGAAAATGAACAATTGTACGGCAACTCATAGTTGGGGAAGCCGTGTAGAGGGTGTGGCGTATTGTTATGCATTGTTATTGCATTTTATAGACTGATGATAAATTGTATTGCTCCTAAGGATAGTTACAGCAAATAGCGACGGATATAATGTCTTACTCACCGCATAGTATATAATTGCAGTATAAAAAAAAAGAAATTATTCCCTTCTTCGTGTAAAAGTGAAAGAGACTTGAAAATTAATTTATACTGACAGCATGAAAAATAATAAATTTTAATGTAATATCTAATTTATAGAGGAAGAAATTTCTCATTTGCCACTTAATATAAAGATGTAGCTCGTATGATAATCAGGTACATGCATAGCGCGAATCAAACGAAAGGTTCTATTTTTCCGAAACTTTCTTGTGTCATAATTACGAAATGTGCCTGTTAATGAACGTAGCAAATCCTCCTTTATAAAGTTCCACCTGTGATATAATCGTATTCAGATATTCGGTACAACCACACACGATTAAATTTTCTCACGTACAATATTTATGCAATTTATACTCTAATAAATAGAAAACATCTAGAATTCTTTTTGGAAAAGGATATATATCAGACCGAGAGGATAGTTGTACATACTGATCACAATTATCGATGTGTACATATTTCTTGAAAATTATTAGGACAAATTTAGTGCGACTTCTTTATAAGAAAATTTTTACCATATGAATAAGAGTACTAATACAGTTCTAAGACATTCAAATTAGGTGGTGTACATAATGTCATTATAATATATTTTTTTACTGGCAGTGAATGTATTATTACTCATAATTTTATAAGATGTGTGTATGTGAACCATTGTAAACGAGATATAATTTAATAAAATTAAATAATTTTTACTATTCCGTATTCGCTGTGCTATTACTGAAATGAAGTGATCCAAATAAAACGATATTCCATGCCCCAGGTTTTAAACATAAAACAATATATCAATTTTCAAATATTTTATTATAAACTTCAATTGTATTAACAACTTTTATAAATAAACAATGCATACTTTCAATGGCAAGAACCAGGTACGGCATCTATATATAACTATTAAATCTTTTCAGTATAAAGATAATTTTTTGGGATAAATCATTGTACTGGAAATCTTATTGCCATTTTACATACAATAATTTGTTTGTTTTAATTACATTGGATTAATTACATTAGGTCCAGCAAATTAAGATTCATTATGAAAAAGTAAAAGCGACATATAAATATAGGGCGTCTCGTAACCGCACGAACATCGGGAAATAGGGGTTGCTAGAGTGATTCTGAACAACTTCTTCCTTTACCAAAATTTTGGTTGAGGCTTCGTTTTTGAGTTATTAACGAAAAACATGACCAGTCAAAGCGCCCGTAGGGCGCATGCTCCAGCACTCGACTCTCAATCGCTCTCGGTCGTAGTCGTCAATCAGCGCATTGACACGGCGACCGTGCGTGGTTGAGGGTCGTCTGCTCCATAAGGGCTCAAACTAGGCACTGTTTTTCGTTAATAACTCAAACACGAAGCTAGAAACACAACTTTGGTCAAGGAAAAGGTTGTTCAGAATCACCCCAGCAACCCCCCGTTACCCGATGTTCGTGCAGTTACGAGATTTTTTAAATACGTAACATTATCTACACTACTCTTTAACATTGAAATAATTCGTACTATTTAAATATAAAATTTACAATTAAATTATAACAAACAATCGCGTATCTTCATTCCTTTTGGTAACAATATACGTTATAGTAAATAAATAATTGCGTAGTATACAGAGAAGATAAATAGGAAATACTTCTGGAAATAAAGTTACTATTACTTTAAATATCACATTTTATCAGTCTTTGCTACGTTTTTAATTCATTTGTAATTGCATTAAATAACATTTTATTTCAATAAAATGCTATACTTTCGAATTTGAAACAATTGTTTGTTCGTATATACTTCGCAAAAGCTGCAAAATTTTGTGAACTTTTGAATTAATATAAAATTCACATTTTAGAATTTAGCTTATACGTAACAATATAAAGGTTTCTAATTAATTCAAATTCTTGTGTAAATTGTACGCTAAATACGATGAATTGAAACCTAAGTCTAAATTTGGAACTCCCAGTTTTTACAAACAGTGATTTAAATCTCATTAAATCAGAAATTCGATATTAATAAGCAAAGATATCACGTAAAGCAAGTTTACCGTTTGTCAAAATTGTTCTTCTCTACATATTCGTCTAGAATGTAAGCGAATACAACGTGGACAATCCGCTTTATTAAAGTTCTGCTTACATACGTTATGAAAGCATGCACCACACACTTCACATCTGCTAACTTTTGTGAATTCCCATGGAAATATAACGTCTTTGGAATAACATAATTCACATACAAATCCTCTAGCTTGGCATAACTAAAATAAAATAAAAATTAATTTTTATTCAAAAATATAAATAATGAACATGAACAATTTTACAATTTTACCTCACAGCCTACAATATGCATATTGCACACTTGAACTAATTTTTGTAATCTCATTGGCAAAGTACCATATTTAACGTGCATCAAGTCTTGAATCGAATATATATGAGGCTCACTTATTATGTAATTCGGTTCTTTCTTTAATACGTCTTGAACACTGCAAGGAAATAATAAACTTCAGAACACTACAACTGCAAATAGTTTAAAACGCGTACTGGAATGTAACATACCTTGTTGCGAATCGACATGTAAATAGGAAATCTTTAAAAAGAAACAATTGAGTACGTATTAGCCTTGTTCTTTCTAATTGTTTTATGCGTCTATATAAAGATGGATTTAAATCGTTTATTTGAAATAATGGATCTAATGTCATTTGATCCAATAATCTATAAGAAAAGTTCGATACAGAGTATCTAAATGGAAAAGAACAATGAATAAGTAAGATGAATAATATATGAGGGTCCATAATTATACGTATAGATCTGTTGATTTAAATACCTGGCAAAATCCCACTTTGATAAAATTTTTCCGGGTATTAATGCCAGTTGATTTGTGTGGCATCCAGTACAGAAATATCTACCTAAATATTCGCAGTAACGAAATTTACTCGCATATTTTACTGCAACTTTCATTCCACATCCTGCGCATCTATAATTCTGTTTAGCTATGAGAGTTCGCCGCCTAAGTAAACAAAATATCGCGTTCAATTACCAGTTCGCCGACGGAGCTGAGTCTGTTCTGACACACGCACTGTAGACGTGATGTAAACGAAACACTGCGTTCGGTCGTTCAAGTAAAAGCTGATACTGCTGAGACTTACATTGGCGGTGGGTGCAGAGTAAAAATAATTTGTGGTCTTGGTGGAGCCCACTCTGTAGTGCCACGCAACGGAATTGACAATAAATTTTCACCATCATCTGGATTAATTGGCCAGCTTTTAGGCAATGGTAACAATCTTTGCGGTGCATCTTCTTCAGAAATGAGCCACTGTAATTCGCTTGCTCTCGGTAACTGTTTTTCGCTAAACCTGCTAAGAAGCGACAAAGCTACACCTTCAGCCGACATGCTACTCTCAGTCAAGGTTGATTCCGTTCCGTGTATAGGCGATGATTGGTATAAATCTGCGTCCGAATACAATGATGCCATAGATATAGAAACACCAGCATTCTTCAGCTTTACAATATTTCGTTCATCGTCTACATCTAAATCTTCCACACCATCTGTGGAGATGTTTTCAGATGGAGCATCGGAAGAACTTGATAATGGACTGACACTTTGATCGGTAGTTGTTGTCTCTGTTCTTCCATCGCTCAATAACTCGCGACTCCACGTTCTTCCTGTAGTGCGCTCTTTCTGTCGTTGCCGACGCCTTAATCGTATTCTTTGTTTCAAACTATTTATTTCTTCGTCACTTTCCTCTGCAGTTTCTTCCATAAGACGCCATTGTTTATTACATTTGACTTGTTCAATGGCAGCTATCATTGCCTCGGAGACACTGAAATGTGCGTTTTCTCTGTCCAATTCGGCGTTGGCTCTGGAAAATTGTGCTGAAGCTAGAAAGCTCGTCAAACTTTGACCCTCTGTCGGACGTGGAAAATATCCTATTGCCATAGGCTGAACGCTACTTCCTCCATCCTCCATAAAGCTTTTCTTTGGTGTTCTAATATCTTTTTGACCTTCGATTTCTAAACTCCACGGCCCAGTAAATTCAGGTGCAGAACCTGGCAGAAATGGAGTTCTTCTTCTAGGATGTCGTGTTATATCGATTTCTGTCGAATTTGTGTTACATGTACTTGAATCTGTCTCATTCGATGTAGAAAGTGGAATGCGACATTCTGTAATTATATTTTTCGTCACATCGTCGTTACTCAATACATCAGAATCTTTGCTAGATTTGTTCGTAGTTTGATTTAATTTCACTTTCAGCTTATTTTTCATTCTTCTCGCTGGTGTTCTTGGTTTCACAAGTAATTTGTTACACGCGTTTGTGGATTTAGATTGCTTTGATTCGGCATAATTTACGTTAATTATTTTGGATAATTCGACAGAAGAAGTAAGAGAGTTACTATTGTGTGGACTGGCATTTGTTGCGCTTGACGAAGGTGCAGCAAGATCATTTTTTCCTGGTGTATGACAATGTTTAGTCAACGATGAAAGGCTACTCCAACTTTTTAGAGGTATATCATTAACTTCTGTGAAGTCTAACGTTTTTTGCGGTTGCCTTTCTCCCGATCTAATATCATCGTTTCGGACAATTTTATCATCTGATACTGTTTTCAAAGGTTCTAATTGGCAGTTGTCGATATGTATAGTTGCTTCCCTAGCTATGCTAAAACTGGTAGCTGGAAAATTGATCGGATAAGAAGAAGATCGCCTATGTCTTCTTGGACTTGTGTTAGGAGACAGCCAGCACGGCAAAAACTAAGAGCAAAAATATGTTCATATAAAAAGGTAAATGAAAATACACGAAATATACAAGAGAAAATATGAAATTTAAATGTACCGCTTACCAAAGATGGATCAATTTCTGTGAGTAACACGGGTTGATTTCTTTCAACGGCTCTTAGACATAATAATGTGGTTTCAGCTAAGTTTTCTTGACACAAAAATGCCCATGGTTCAAAACAGGAAAGTAAATGTTCTTTGTCGGACAGAAGCCATGAGAGCTTATGCGACAAAGAATGACTTTCCAAACTACATTACAAATAATTAATACATTATATTATATATAAGAAAATTTACCAAATATATATATCTGAGATTGACAAAAATAATAATGATAATAAGTTTACTTCTATGATTACCTTTTGTATAACCATAGCATATCTTTATGCGCTGTTATTCGTGGTGGTAAATTTAAAAGATAGTCATCCGTTTCAGAAATAACAGGAGACAATGCTAAAGAAGGTTGCAGCCAACTTAATCCTTGAATAAAGATCCAACAATCTGGTTCACCCTTGCAATAAATTGGACTGTTTTTTATTTTTTTTTTTTTATCAACATCAACGTTACAGTATATATTTTCTTTTATTATAAATGCTATCAGAAAAATACACATTAATAAAAAAGAACAAATACTGTAAGCTGTAATCGATTTATATATAAAATAGATAAACAATGAGATATCTCAAATGAAAACGAAAGAAATTATAAATAAACAATTTTAATTTTTTGAACACGATAAAGAGAAAAACAAAACATAACATACATAATATAATTATAAATATGGATAAATTGTGTGATGATATGATACATATGTATACTTATATAAATTGAAAACAGTAAAGGTAAACAGGGTGACGAATGTTATCTTACATTTCGATTAAATATTCGACAGCCATGTTTGAATATCCGCTCCATTACGTGGTGAAGACGATTTAAACCACCATAAACGTTCCATACGTTTAAAACACCGTCGATTAATAAACCTTCTACAGTAGTTCGTAGACTTTGTAATAGTTGCCATTGCTCTTTGACGCGGGCGTCTTCGCACATTCTGATGAACAGAAGTCATTCACTTTTCCATTTTAAATTCGTTCCAAATAAATTACTTTTCGTTGCTCTTTATGATACTTTAGTCAAACCAACGCTATCATGATATATTGTACAATTATGTGTCAGTAACAAAACACGTTTTTTATGTTATCGTGAATATACAACAAACCTCCATTCAACTTAATACTTCATTTCTAAGGTTACATCATTACGATGAATTTTATAGTATACTTGTACGTCATGTGTTAACGCACGTGTGAAATCATACAACCTCCTTTTTGCATAATACGATTAACAAATCATAAATGATTTGAGATGCATTTTGAATGCACATACTACATGAACGTTCAGTAATACAAATAACATTGATATCAGGTTAGAAATTGTCGTGTACGCTCAAATACATGACATGAACAGCATCGAGTTGCAGTGGCGGCGCCAACGGTGATTCGCAAGAACTATGTATATGAACTTTATGATAAAATCGTTAGGAACCGAAGTATAGGACCGTATCGTTATTTAATCTATCAAACTATGTAATTTTTTGGTTAAACTCTAAAGATTAATGTTTTGTAGTCCAAATACGAGCGAAACAATTATATAATCACAGCATATGTCACGTTCGTTTTCCAATATGAAACTTTTATCTTCTATATTGTTTAAAAAGGGTTCCAAAAATACTACGTTGTAATTACATACATGTATTTCATCAAACTTTACCCACAGTTTCGAATTTTTCACAGATAATTATGCGAACTCGTACAATGTAAAATGAAGCATTTGACGATTAACGTTATTCGCATTATCGTAGCTTTTAACAGCATTGATGCTGTATTTCAAATCATTAAAAGTACTCTTCAATCTTTTCAGTTTATCAAACTTTCTTTTCTTATTATGTTTAAAATTCTATTAGAAAGCTAAGGACTTGATAAATCACAATGTCAGTATATACAATAGAATGAAACAAGAATACTTTTGAAATTTTAAAGAGATTGAAAATACCATCGAACGACCAATGTACAGTCTGTGAATCGTAAATTTCGTACATTATAATTTCCATGATGTTCAGGTAATTCTAATAAGTGACGATTAATAAGTAGGTCTTGAACGAAATACATTTCACCCACGATCGTAGTGAGCAAGAACTGACGAGAACAATAGTATTTAGCAAAACTTCCATCGATTTCCGCATTCGATGCATAATACGAAAGTAGTCATAGGTTCATCTGCTGATCGTGTTTGTACTTGATTGTAAGTGCAATTGCGTTTTTTACATTTGCCACATTTCAATAAATCAGTTTTCGTTCCCTGTACTGTAGCAAGTTGTGCATCATTGATTGCCTCCTTTTTAAATTGTTCTCTTAATTGTTTGATTTCGTCGCTTGCCATCTCTTCCGCTGTCATAACAGCGAGTCTAGCAGGTGTTATAGCACCAGCGATAAAATTAGTTCGTAGATTGGGATTCTTTGCGTCGCGTAAATTAGCGACCCTGCTTCGCACCTAAACGGTTATTTAAAAAACAGAAGGGATGAGTAGCCTACACATTCGTGGACATATTTTTTGAAGAATCTGAAAGTTAAGAACCTACCCGATTTTTGTATCTGTTATCAGTATTTTTAAATTCAGCATAAATTGCTTCTTCCAATTCTTCCGCCAATTCCTCTGGAGTAGCACAACCTTCAACTGCAGATCCATCCACTCTTAGAGCCCCTACTAAAAGTTCTCTACATTTAAGTCTGACTGCATCTGTTGTGGTAGGTGCAGGGAAAGTAGATTGCTTCTTTTGAGAATCTTTATGAGGTTTATCTTCTTTCATTTTCACATCATTTCCATCTGTATTATCCTTATCTTTCTTCTGATCTCCATCATCTTTGTTTTTTTCAGACTTATCATCCTTTTTCTTTGAACTACTTGAAGAAGTAGAATCTTTTTCCTTATTGGATCCTAAAACAACAACAAAACAAAATGTATGAGTTTTGTATGCATTTAAGATTTTAAATATTACATAAATTTTAGTCCAATACATTTCTTCTCTTACCCGATAAGAATTTCTTCCAATTTTTAATGAGTGTTTTTGACAAAGATATAACTTCTTCGTCTCTACTGGATTTTCTCAATGCGTTCACTGTCATTCCAATGCGTGTTTTGGTCAATAGCTCCAGGTCTACAGGCAACTTTTGCAATATTTTAAGTAATTCCATTGCTTGTTCTTGGCCCTATAACAAAAATATATCATTTAATATTAAAGGTACACGCAATAATATTACACAGAAATATAAAGAACATACATTTGGTGTTTATATAGTGCGCTCAATCTACTGCATAATGCAATTAATTTATATTTCAAATAATTATAAATGACTGCTTAGTACTAATATATAGTCACTTCTTAACAGTAATTTCATCCAGTGTGTATTGTTATCTTTAACATCAAGACACATAGTCAACTTGAATCAATAGTATAATTTATTCCAATGAGAATCTGTTTTTAACGATCACTTGATACAAATCACTGGAGTGTGGTGTTTAACTAAATTATATGTATGTATATATATATGCATATATATAATATATAATAATATATATGAATATATATTATTACGTGTTAACTGTTTTTTTAAATTAAATAAAATGTATATAGGGTATATTAATAATTTTTTTAACGGAAACATGGTTAAACCTTTCCCAAGCTTTATGAACACATGAAAATTAGTGCACCAGATATTAAAGATCTACGATACGTTGCAATGTCTCGCTTATGGTGCGGAGTACACCCTGCATAGAACAGTTTTGCGTATAAATATTTTCATTTGGAATAAAAAATTCGTACAATAATTAATTGATATCTATTATTCATTTACAATGTATCCGAAAAATAGTATTCCAATGTGTGAAACAACTTTGCTTCCAATGGAGAGCCACCAATGTGCCGAACGGTACACAACTATATTTTACTCACTTACTCACCGTCCCGTCGCCGCTCGACATTTTGTTTAATTTTTTCTGAATCCGTAGCACTTCTTCCTCGGCACTCATTATGAAAATTCGGCAGCTTTTACACAGAAAAACAATATAAACACATATAATACACTGAGCAATCAAACAACAAACCCCCGAGTCCACTTATAACCGTAACTTGCGATACAGAGTTCGATACTGGATAGGTAACTCGCAATATACTTCTTTGCCCCTAGCGTGGAGCTCTAGAACTCCATTGCCATGAGGTAATGAGTAATAGAGATAACTGAAAACGTTTGAGGATATTATGAACAAATATTATCATGCCTAGAAGTGAGCCGATTTTAATAAACGACGTATCCAATTGAAGCTCTTGGTTCAAGAAGCAATCTGATTCACTTTGGGAAAGTGATTCGTGCACAGTGTTGGTGCAATTCACAAACGCATTGTTAAATTGTTTATAAAAAATATAGCATTTGTAAATCGTTTATTTCCGTATATCGGCATTCTTTACCTTCATTTTAAGCACCCGATTATTAATCTAGCGCCTCTAGAAATCGAGATAATTGGAATGAGCTGGAGAGCATAAGTGCCGATTATTCAATTTTTAATAACTTTTACGCCACAAATGCCATATTTTTGCAACTGTTGAAGGAGATAGCTATGGTCTATAGCTTTAATTTAAGACAAGTCTGGTTAAAAAATACAAACTAGAAACCAAGAAGAACGTAATTTTTTAAATTAACGATGTAATATAGGAAATCGGTTTTGGCGGTTCAGCAAACTACGAAAAAGGCCGCAAACTCGAGATGGCGGCCCTTGTCCGGCTATCGACATATCATTACCGACAAAATTTAACCAAATTCAATTATCTCGGCTTCTACTAGACCGATTATATTCAACGACGTCCCAAATGGACGGGAATAGAATCAGCTACACGATAAAAAATACCCTATGGCTGTAACTATATCCAGTTGACCGTAATAACAATTGCAATTGTTTAATTGTTCATAACAAATGAACTGTGCATGGAATAATTTTTGCAGCTTTGTTGCGCCGAAAATTTTTGCAACGATGTTGCAAATTTACTGTGAAACTTTTTGCAACTTTGTTGGGCCAAAATGTTTGCAACAATGTTGCAAATTTGCAAGGAAACTTTTTGCACCTTTGTTGCGCCGAAAATTTTTGCGACAATGTTGCAAATTTACTGTGAAACTTTTTGCAACTTTGTTGGGCCAAAATGTTTGCAACAATGTTGCAAATTTGTTAGGAAACTTTTTGCAGTCTTTGTTGCGCCAAATTGTTTGCAACAATGTTGCAAATTTACTGTGAAACTTTTTGCAACTTTGTTGGGCCAAAATGTTTGCATCAATGTTGCAAATTTGCTAGGAAACTTTTTGCAGCTTGTTGCGATTTCGCAACTCGCAATTTGCAACTTTGTTGCGTTTTGGCGAGACTCAATTCATAACTTTGTTGCGTTTTCGCGAGACTCAATTCATAACTTTGTTGCGTTTTCGCGAGACTCAATTCATAACTTTGTTGCGTTTTGGCGAGACTCAATTCATAACTTTGTTGCGTTTTCGCGAGACTCAATTCATAACTTTGTTGCGTTTTCGCCAAGCGCAATTTGTAAGTATGTTGGGTTTTCGTGAGGCGTAGTTTGCAAGTTTGTTTCCTTTCCGCGAGGCGAAATTTGTAAATTTGTTGCGTTATCGCGAGGCCCACTTGTCAACTTTGTTACGTTTTCGGAAAGACGTGTTTTTTATACATTGTTAGAGTATGTTTAGTAATGTTGAGGTATATTTTTACAAGATCTCCGCTGGTGAACTTTGCATTCAAAGTTCCTGCACGGTAATACTTGTTTAAGTAATTGGAATTAGGTCGTTTCAAAGATAGTTAAGGTGGGAAAATGAAAAAAGCAGTAGAATTCTTTTCATTGAAGATTTATTTAAATTAATGAATGAAGATACAAGTTACAAAAACGTTGTAATTTGCAAGCTACTACTTATGAACTATTCTTTTATATCTATTTACAATACATGTTACAACTAAATCTTCGATTAATTCGAAACCAACATTTATGTAATATAAAAAAACTATAAACAAAATAATCTAATACTTATAAACTATTCTTTGAAGTTAATTTACAATATATCTTACAGATAAAACTTATATTAAAATTTACGTACTTTATATACAGAATCTTAATTGCACCAGTAGTGTAACTTTTGTATAAGTAAATTATTTATTACATGTCTCATTTTATATATAGCACATGCAGTAGAACTTGTAGTAACAGTAATATTAAAGTTCATACAAGATCTACCGAATAAACTGAATATAAACTAAAATATATAACAGATATACATAACAGTTAATTACACAATTGTTCTAAATTAAACTAAAAGGTTAATAGTTACAAAGTATTTTTATAAACTAACGTACTATAAATAAAGTATCTTCTTTCTTGCTTTAATGCAAGAAGAGAAATGCCGTTCAATAATCCTCACTCTTTTCCAGGAAACCTGTTCATACAAAATATATATTAGTATATATGTAACAGGAGGGAGAAAGGTTGTTAAGTGATTGTTAATGTGCGATAAAGAGATAAAAATGTTTTAATAGATAAGATACAGAAGGTATGAAAAAGAAGAGGGTAACAAAAGATGAGAGTGCAAGAATTAAGAAACCTGTGCATGCAAAAAATATATTAGGAAGTATGTAACAAAAGACAGAGAAAAATTGTTAAAGTGCAAAAGAACGTGCAAAAAGAAAGAAGACAGGGCAAAACTAGAAGTATAAGAGAAACAGGGGATTCCTTTAAAAGGAATGGAACAAGTCTGACAATAGTGAATTTGATGAGAAAGGAAATAAATGAATTAACACATTAAGTGCCCAACCAGCTTTGCCTTGTTTCTGTTCAAGCCAGACGACGAGTGACCTGAAGAATAAAGAAATGACAATCTATGTTTAAATTGTTTGAATAAATAAATAATAGGTTTAAATATATTAAAACGGGAAAAGTATCACAGTACCAAAGTAAAGAGGAAACAGGAAAGGGACAGAAATTAATAGCTCAAAAATAACATAGGAATTTGAAATGAAACGGAGAGGTAATGAAAAGACGCTTAATATAAAGATAAAGAGACAAGCAATAGTGTGATGCATAAAGTAGAGAAGGTATGAAAAGGAAGAGTAAAACAAAAGATGACAGTGTAAGAGTTAAGATAGTATTGTATTTACATTAAGCTCAACTTTCATTGCTGCGAGACCGAAATAAGGAATAATACCGCTATTAGTATGTATAAATTGCATGCTGAAAAATTTGTTACCGACAATGTTACTACACATTAACTTTATTATGCATTGTAATACCGTGTTTGCTAACACTTTATTAATATGTAAATGACATTATGAACTTAATTTTATAAATGAAGACAAATAACCAAATTCTATAAGGTTAATCGTACCCATATTTATAAACTGCTGGAAATTACGTACCGCTCGTATCCCTGTCTTATTTACGCCTAAAGTGGCTTCAGTTTCGCCATCTATAAAGAACTGCGCGAAACTACTTTGTATGTTTGCTTTATCTAAGAGTCATTAGTATCGCCATCTATACACATGTGAGTGAAACTACTCGGGTCCCTGCCATAAACACACTTAAGGTAGGTAAGAGGCGCGTGTAGTTTCTCAAAGTTCTGTGTAGATGGCGACAACATAGCGGGTAATGTAGATCCTTATCGACCCGCGTAGTTTCAAGCATATCTTTACAGACAGTAATAAATATATGAATTAAAATATATACGTGGTTATTTGATTTATACAAAATATACATGTTGGGGAATAAGGAAATTTAATTCTCAAGGCGATACATAAATTATCTTACTGTAGAATTATATCTAAAGCGTAACAAAACAGAAGAAGTAGGCCAATAAATAATACAGAATATTTGCAACTACAAATTCATAAAAAAATAGAAATGAGAAATCAAAAGTAACTGCAATAAGATCTTAAAATTCTGTCCAATAAAATAGCTATAGTGAGCAGTAATGCTCACTTAATGTTCACTGGTTCCGGATGTCCGTTGGGATGTCCCAATGGTATCCCGGGATGTAATTTTCCAGGAGATGTTGTTCTATTGCTGATAACAATTTGAGATAACTGGTGGCGATGACTCCGTGAACATTAATTGGGGAAAAAACGAACATTAAGCGGGCACTACTGTATTTTACATCCTGAGTACCATACGCAGTCTATTCGCTCCAATTATTTTCCATATAATTATCAAACGTATCTTATCTGTTGTGTGAGATTGTGGAAAGAATCGTTTAAGAATTATACAGTAAATAATTGATTGCCCAGGTCTCACCACGTGGAGGTTACTGCGCATGGAGACCCACCCTAGCCACGGCCCTTCCACCCTCCAATTACGCAAAAACTGATTCTACTATCATTTGTAAGGAAGAGAAATCTCCTATTATTATCAATTTGTAGAATGTTCATTAACTGGCCGTAGTACAAATACAACAACAACAGGAGTACTTACAAGAATCGCGACCACGAGCTGAAGTGAATATCCGAGGAAACCTGAATGAAAATCTGCAAGAGGATGCAATTTCCTGAAATAAAACTTTCTAAAAAAATATCCTGAGATCTTAAAAACTAGAGAACGAAATATTAGTGCAGTGGTGAACACTGATGTCTTAAAAACTAGGCAATGAAATATTATTGCAGTGTTGAACACTGCTGTCTTAAAAACTAAGCCACAGCTAAAAAATAAATCCTCCCTTCTTAATTACTAGATTAGATTCAAATGATCCCTGCCTGACTAAAGATCTAACTTAAAACTAGAATGACCCTACCTAGTATAACATCTAAGAGTTCAATTAAAAGAACAATTTTAATAATATCCTACCTACACAGGACTGTAATAGATACTTTCCCATACTCATATAGGTATAAGTATACATATTCTTAATATGGACTAATTGAAGAGGAATAGAACACCTAGAACATCTGCCAACCAGTTTAGGTTATACAAAACCCTGCCTAATTAAAAGTCTAATAATAATGTCGATTCGTGTAAAATCTGCCTGTTTAAAAATCTAGGATTGCGAGTTCAAATGAACTCTACCTACATAAAGAGCTAAAAGTATGGTTCGATTTATAATTGGGCCTGCCTAATTAATTATATGACACCTGTAATTAGTTAAAAGGGCAGGGCCAGGGGCTGGGCCAGGGACGGGGCGGCGGTGTGGGGTTGGATGTGGTTACATTATACGTATTTTCATGAATCCTCTTCTTTAGATGATTCTCTTCAATGCTTCTGAAACGAACACAAACACAAAATAATTAGTAAGGCATTATAAAAATGAATTCTTAAACTCTACGAAATCGGATCGACGAGGCTTGCCCTTTGACTTGATATTTTTCAATCGTGTCTTTGATACTATTTCTGCGTTTGTATTGTATACATTCCACTTTTGAATCTGTGGCGTACTTGCATTTGTTTAATATATCATAATTGGATTCATCTATAACAATCTCATACATTGGATTAGTAACATCCCCAAGCCCTTCAATGTTATATTGAAATGGAGCTGCTTTAATTCGTCATAACCGATTTTTATCGAAGATAATAAATTCCAATTGATATGAAAGGGTATCTACATTTTAATAACAATTACTAAGTGGATTTCGACCAAGTTGATATATTCTTTTCTATTTTTTAGATCCAACTGAATGGTAATACCAATCTTCCACCATCACCATGCCGAGGTCCAACTACGGCCGAGAACAGTTTGCGTGCAAGGATTGTTGTTTAAACATTTACGGATATCACGAGTGAGTTTCAATTCCTACAAAGCAAACTCGAGAAGTTATAAAAATTGCCTTTATTAAAAAAAAAAGGTAAAAATAAAATTGCAACGATTAAGAGAAAATATTTTGAAGTTAAACTCCAATAAAGAACAGTCACTAGTATTGACTCTAATTGAAATCTACCATTATTTCGAATTATTATTTTTTTATTCTCTTTTCTTTCTTTTCTTTTTTTTCTTCGTTTTTTCTTTTCTCTTATTTTTTTTCTTCATTTTATTTCATTTCGTTCACACAGTAATTTACTATCAGGTATACAAATTTTTAGCAGTATTTCCATCAACAGACATTACAGGTAGTATAATCATTAAGAAACAAAAATGAAAAAAAAAACAAATATAAAACACTGAAAAGAAAAATTACACCATATGCAACAAGAATTGCCAAAAAATAGGTCAGTCATGACCTTTGGCTGACGACAATGTGCCACCCTACAGGGTGGCTCAGAAACAGGATTCCAATTAGAAGCAATTAGAGACTGGTATTCGCAACACTAATTAAAAGCACGATTATTAATCAACGCAACGCTAACTGGAACTCGCGGTGCAATCGTTTCGCAACACTATTTGCTAATTAAACATTAAATTGTTTGTAATATAAAAAAACAAGCTAATTGAAGATCCCCTGAAACGTTAGCTGAAGGCTCAACACGCGAAAATAATTTCCGCAACACTAGAAACTTTGTCACGCGTAAAATATATTATACAATACTACAATTCAACTAACAAGAAGAACGGTAAAATTGCCCAACGCTAAATCAATCGCGATTTTCATTTGATCGCAACTCGAATTAAAAACCGCGTGGCATTTAACGCAACTCTAATTCGACCCGTTCTGAAGTTTTTCGCAACTCTAATGCAACGCGATATTTCGGGGGGGGGGGGGGGGGGTCTGTATCGTTGCCCCGAAATGTGCGTCGGCCAAGTATAAATAAAAATTGTACAAATGAAAATGCAAGCACTGTGACAAAGTAGTAACAAAGAATGATTCCCCATTCTTAAAAAGAATGGAGAGTCATTAGTAGTTGCCCTCTTCAGTGACAGTTTGTCGGGCCTCTTCGGCATATAGCCTCTTCGTTTCTTCGGATGTAATGCCACCTGAAACATAATCTAGGCTCGAGGCTCTAATCGGAAACCAAGGAAAAACTTATAAATATGAAATAAAGAGCTTAAATCGCGGAGCTAAATGGAACACACGTGGTCGAATCACGATGAAATAAAAACGTAAAAATTGTGATTAAACAAAATCGCAAAGATTACGATTAAAATTTTATTCGTTCTTCGTTCACACGTGCAACCTCGAGCATAATGTAATGCGTTTCGTTTCGAGGCCTAAATCGCGAACACGACCGCGAAAAATTCGAAAAATCGATAGGTAAAGCCAGAGGCGAACGTATTATCGTTCGCGCCACAGCTTCACCGTCGACTTTTCAAATCAAATTTCCTGAAACAGGTTGAACACGCGAAATATTGCCTACCCGATCAGAGACTGTGTCAACCTGCCCGGCCCTACCTACTTATATCTATCAATCACACCAGAAGGTATACTACCTATCCTACCTAGACCTATATTTAAAAAATGGCAAAACGGACACACCAACTCATGACACAGCACGGTTCTCAGTCAAACACTCGGGCACAAAAGCCTACACTAGAGGGGCGTTCCGGGACGCCCCCGACACCCAAGTGCTGTCACACAACTTGCACACTTTAAGGTACATACCATTTTTCTGAAATCGACTGACAGTGGCTGGGATCTTTGCGTTCGCGTGGAAAAAACCACGCCGCGGTTGATATTTAGTAGAATAATCAAATAGCACCGATACAAGAGGTACTTAATAGCAATTGATAAGTATATTCAATTCCCTTTGGCATTTGGCCTCTGTCATCTTAAATTACAAAAATTTCGTGCCTCGGTATAGTAGGGATTATTAATGCAATTAATAGTAAAAATTATGTCTCTGTTTTAAATTAACGGACATCTTATCTTGCTCAAAATTATCACGAAACGACGCAAATCCACAGTCTAACCACACACACAATGTGGATATTACGTCGTGCACGATACACCACACGCACTGTCAGTCGCCAACAACAAATCATTTCATGGCTTATGAACTAAATAAATATCATCGTGCTCTACCACCGTTTTCCCACCCAAGTAGCACCGGGGCACGTGAGTGGGATCCGGGCAGTGAACACGGAAGGGGTTAAACCTGAAAATCCTCGTCTAAAAAGATGATAGAGACATACTGACTTTCTAACGGGCTAAATATATATTTGTATAATCAATGACTCTACTTTATTAGAAAAATTAAGCAATGACTCTACTTTATTAGAAAAATTAATCAATGACTCTACTTCATTAGCAAAATTAATCAATGACTGTACTTTAAACATACTTTGAATTAAATTCAAACATCCTCGGGCGCTCTCGTCATCAAAGCATTGCTTCTAAAACGCAAGGTTGGTTTCAAAGTAGAGTGCCTTGATATCGAGATCTACCCGTTCGCGTATTGTCTTCTTGTACACTCAGGTTTAATTAACATTTTGTACGGTAGAAGTGAATTTATTGATATCTTTGTACGCTAAAGACTAATATGGATATCGAATAATTTTATTATTCGATAGTTCCAACAAATCGACAAGGTCTATAAGTACCTTTACTTTATGTTCAATGAAAGTAGAAAAAAGAAGAAATATTACTTTCTTACTAACAGCAATCGTTATGCATTTTATGATAACTGTGCCCTAATTGCAATTGACAAATAAACGAAGTCGAAGGGTATTCGACTTCTCCACTCGAAACTAATGCACGTATGATACTGGGACGTTACTTTACATCCATTTAATAATTAATAACTATTTAAATATTTGTTTCATACGTACTCAATTAAATACTCTATTTTAAAAAGATGCACAACGATATATTTTATACTAAATTTCTCTCTTAAAATTCTCGAACTAATTTGAAACCCGTTGTACAAGAAGACCTATCCTCATATAATATAAAACAGTAAAAAAGTTACTACTCATGAGTATATTTCCATACACCCATGGTCACAGTGTTTGCAAGAAAAATCTACGTAATTACAACCAGTCACCCGTGTCGGTTCGGACCTTTCGTCCTGCGACATGATTGAATGACCAGAGGAACTTTAAAGCATGCCACTCACCGGTTGTAGACTCAACAGGGGCGCGGTCAAGCTCGTCGCCATCGAAGCCGTGGAAGCTGCTGAAACATTCAAAGAGAGCAGACAACATTAAAACCTTCATTCTTTCAGTACTTTTAGAATGTGGTAATTATCAAAAGTTATTGCAATACAAGATTAATGAAATAAAGAGATACTTACTCGTCAGGTTGATGGAAAAGGCCCGAACTCGCCGATCAGGACACTGACTCTAATGGAACACTATTAATGGATTGTCAAACAAAATGATTCTAATCTCGCGAGAGTTTTATTTCGGAGCAAATTTCGCGTCTCTCTACAGTTATTTTTGTTTAATTATTATTAAGAGCGGTTGCGCTCAAAAAATAATAAAAAGAACTTTGTCGGAACAAGCACTGACTCTACCGACCGCATTGCGCGCGGTCAACAATAATCTTTATGGTGATACCATCGAGCCCATGGCCCTTTCTGAAACATTCAAAAGAACAGACAATTGGAATCATTATATTTTCAGTACTTTTCGAACACGATAATTATCAAAAACCATTGCAAAATAAAATTAAAGAAATACAGAGATACTTACTCATCGATTTGATGGATGAAAGCCCGAACTCGCCGAACAGCATAGGTGTTGACTCTAATACCAGAATACTTATTGCGATTCAACAAAAAAAAAAGACTACTATCGCGCGCGTTTATAATTGTGGTCGACGAACAAAGTGACTCTAATTTCGCGGGAGCAATATTTCGAAGCAAACACTGACTCTACTTTCGCGTATCTTTACTACTAATTATATTTAATTATAATTATTAAGTGCGGTTGCGCTCGAAAAACAATAAAAAGAGCTTTGACGGAAAAAGCACTGACTCTACCGACCGCATTGCGCGCGGACATCAAAATTCTCTGAAAGAAAATCTGCACAAGTTAGTAAATGAGGAGAGGAGGTAGAAATTAAAGCAATACACGTGTGATTTTATATGCTTCTTTCTTATTTCTTTATGTCTGTTGAGGAATTACTACTTTTGTTTTAATAAAGTACGACTGTATTATTAATTGTCTATTGAAGATATATTATTATTGATTAATATAAATGACTTATCAAAAACGTACTGTGACTGTTCTTTGTCAGAGTTTTAAAAGTAATCATGATCCTAGTAAGTAAGCAATATTGCTCATTTATAAATTCTTGTAGCTGCTTGTAGAAATCAAGACTCGAAACTATTTATCATGCTTCAAGGGCATGGCAACAACTACATGTGTACGCGGGCAATCCTGTGCCGAAAACACAATTTGACCGTACTTGGGCCTAGGTCACAGAGATAATAAAAGTGTTTAATAAATACTAGTGAAGCTATAATAGAAATCATGACCAAAATGCAGCAAAACATGAATGTATTTCAATTGTTCGTTTAGAATTAAGAAAATTTACTAACTCTAATTTCAATCGCGAATATTGTAAGCCCTATGTGAAATGTTTTTATTACTTATTGAACATGGATATACTAATTGACAGAAGAAAGTATTGAAATCTATTTACAATAATGAAATTGTTCAATAACTTTCAACCGAAGCAACTGAAATTGAGCCGAATACCAAGTGCCACATAACAAGACATATACATGAATCATTGTAATTATAAGTTAAATGTTACCAGTCCTTCATCAAAAGTTGTCAGACTAATTGGTAAGCGTTGTGGTTATTGTATCTCAATACTCTATTTCTGCAACTTCAATATATTATTCTCAACCAACCAATCATCCATTGGACCTGCAACAAAAAGAAAAGCAACGTGATAAACCTGTGCTAAAATCAGAATCGAAATCGGTATATAAGTGTCATTGCAAACAAAATAAACGCAACCTTAACACCGCATCGAATTCGAATAATCGTGTAATAAAATATAAGAAAGATTCGAAGAACCGTTCAAACTAATAAATTAATTCACTCGATATTTTAATAAACAACTAGTTACGCGTATCAAAGAATCGGTGGTACCGCATGACCGGTCAAGCGACCAGCAAAAGAGGCTCGATAAAGAGTTTAATGTATATCCGCGATAGCCAACCGATTGTTAAATAAATGCGTATGAATTAATGGAAACTAATAGTCAAGCGTATGCGGTGGTAAAGTAGGTCCCGAGATATTATTGCATTGTAGGGTTATGTATGTCACTAACCTTCGACAACATAGTCACCCTATACGCTACGACGCTTGAACTCATACTGGCACCGCGTGCACCGCGTACTAGGCATCCCCACTCCGCGACGCGCCGGCGCGTCGGATGCGGTCAGTGGTATTCGCTATATCGGAAATCTCCGTAGGTCACCGACCACTGCCGTACGCTCTACTATCTCAGAGTCATACCTACTGGGCTTTTGCATGTTCTTACCAACTTTTAGCTAAACCTACAATCTTTGGGTCAGACCTATCAAACTTTTACTATTTCTGACCAAACTTTTTGCTGGACCTACGATCCTCGTTAAAGAATTCTTTTGTTCTTTACCGCGCAATGGAAGCGCGACAGCACTTGACGTGACACACATCTCATTCTCAATTTCGTCGCCCCGATGCATCGCGATGTGATTTCGACTTAACTCGAGCCGAACAGAAGTGCATCGCGCGACCAGGCTCCGTACCCCAATTTTTCTATCGAAACGTTGCTTGAGAAATAGCTTTCCTGATCCCCCCAAAAGCATTTACATATATAATTCACGCAATCGCATGAATCCTGTTCTCAAACTGCTTCAGTAAATAATAGTTCTTCAAGTGATCACTGTTCATGTGCAGAGAACGCTCGAATTAGCGCAGTTTTTCTGAGTCGGTATGTCAGCACGTTGGGCACGAAAGCTATAGGATAGTTTATCTATTTCTATATCTCGTCTGTGATTGCATCTCGTCTGTGGCATAGATAATCACATTTTCAACTTTTTATATACTCTGAGAAGTAGGATTGAATTTTTGATAGAAAAAAACATCATTGTGGCACAACAGTAATGTTTACAATTTTTAAACCACCACATCACAGATCTAATCATGGTACGAGTCTCTGTATTACCATATTATTTGGTAGCTTAATAGAAAATGGATGCAAAGGAAAAGATTAAGCTGTTGGAAATATTTAGGTTTTTATGCAATACAACGAGAAAAAAAAGTCCGGGGCTTGATAAATGTGCCGACTGGATTGGTCAGTTAGAGATACAATATGTATACGCCATAGCATACGTAACCGAAAAAGTACATTGAAAGTGGATTACTTTCAAAGTGGTGCTGTAGCAGTACAACCGTAACATCTGTTATTGAAATCTTTGACTGATAAAGTATTTTCAAAATATAGTGAGTTGCATTGTGTCTTGAGTGAAAGATGTTTCAATTGTTGGTTATAAAGTTGTATTGAATGATTGGGAAAAAGCCAATTTATAGATTTAAAGCCAGTTTATAGATCATGCATACACTTTTATGAGGGAAATCTTACAGTAGAAAGTTTGATGCTAATAACAGCTGTTAAATTAAAATATGTTAAAGTAACATGTAATTTTTTTCCCGATTATAATTCTTTTAGTAACAAATAATAATATGTAAAAACAATACTATTGTGCCAGGCTTATTTGTCTACAAGTTTGCCATAATATAATGATGGGAAATATATGTTTTTTTAACATTGGCTTATAAAATGCTGTTACATTGCTTAACGAGTACGCAAATAATAATTAAGAAGTAATGATGCATTGTTATATAAACTATATGCTTTTCAAATGTTTTTCTATTTCTTGGGTATCATCTGAGTTCAATCTCCATATTATCTTTTTCAGTAAAACTTACACTTAAATTTTACGCGCACCACGTGCATATTGGACTTCAACAGTAGCGCCGTTCATTTAAAATATCCTCTTCCGGCAAATTTTAGGTTAGATAGTATAATTAAATAACAGATCAAAGCTTTAAACACGTTGAACTTATGAAAAATAAACGTGTACTCAATTGAAATATTTTTCTAGTCTTTACATTTATATTTTAAGAAAAACGATTAATCATGATTGTGAATTGGTCGAAATTAAATCGGCGCGGTTTTCAATTGGTTGAAAACCTACTACTCATCCGATCCCAGTATATAAAAGATCGCGATATTCAAGGCCATGTACCAGAAGTCTTCAGAGTTTTAAATAGTAACGTGCATTTTTCAACAATTTCTTGCACGCCTAAACTCGTGAGTGATTTGATAACATATCTATAATTATAAATTGATATTTTCTTTTAAGTCACAACAAAGCTTTGTTTTTATCAAAAATGCCGTGCATTAAATTTGGATCATGTATCGCATCGAAGAACACGTGAATAAATTTATAACTTTATTAATGTCTGGATTAGATTTTTTATGCATAAGAAATAACTGTATGATAATTTATGTACATTTCAATGGATCATTATTATGAATATGCATTATTTATATCAAATTGATAAATGCTATTGTATAATAATATATTAAACAGTTTTTATGTTACATATAAAAGTATTTTACATGTAATGTTATTTGGGTATAGTATCTTTTATAGACTTAGATATTTAAAGAATTTGTTTAGTTTTATTCTTACACAATTTTCTCAATTGAATTAAAATATGAAAGGAATATAAATAAAATATAACAGTTTAACAATTTTATCATTAATAATGTTTTTACGCATGAAGTGCGTCCACTTTTTAATGTGGAATATCTGTTCGTGTTGTTATCCTATAATATGGGGTTATCAGTGGAAACTCTGAACCTTATCACAATAACAGATAGAAAATGATTTTAAATACCCCAAGCATAGTTAAGAAGTACACAAGTAAAGTGTTCCAAAGTGAGCGATAAAGTTTAGTTACAATCAATTATTTCATACATACTGCTTAAAGCAATTTTTTATTTTACTAACTATTATTACGTGAGAGTGATATTAACATTTTTGAAAATGTTGTCTTTCATGCAGAATATGACAGGAATGATATATAAAAATATCTGGGAAACAGACCCAGAGCTGTTTGAATTAATGCAAAAGGAGAAGAATAGGCAAGAATCTGGTCTTGAAATGATTGCTAGTGAGAATTTTACATCTCTTAGTGTACTCCAGTGCTTGGGCTCTTCTCTTCATAACAAATATAGCGAAGGTCTTCCTGGTCAGAGGTGTTGTTCTTTACAATTCATTATTTCTTGAACTTCGTAAGTTATTCATATGTTTGCGAGTTTTTAAGACAATTTTTTATGTATTTAGATACTATGGAGGAAATGAATATATTGATGAAATTGAACTGTTGGCACAGAAACGTGCCTTGGAAACATTTAATTTAAACCCAGAGGAATGGGGATGTAATGTACAACCATATTCTGGAAGCCCAGCTAACTTTGCTGTATACACAGGTCTAAGTGAGCCTCATGGACGTATAATGGGCTTAGATCTTCCTGATGGAGGACATCTTACGCACGGTATTACAAATTATTCAAGGGGTCTTAAGGAACTATTATAATCTGTGGCTTTACAAGTTGAAAAAAATGTATCTTTTTGTATATGTTTATTAGGTTTTTTTACTGCAACTAAGAAAGTTTCTGCAACATCAATATTTTTTGAATCAATGCCATATAAAGTTAATCTTGAAACTGGCCTCATTGATTATGATAAGTTAGCTGAGGAAGCAAGACTGTTTAAACCTAAAATTATAATAGCAGGTGTATCCTGTTATAGTAGATGTTTGGATTATAAGAGATTTAAACAAATAGCTGATGAAAATAAAGCGTATCTATTCAGTGATATGGCTCATGTATCAGGATTGGTAGCTGCTGGATTAATTCCTAGTCCATTTGAGTACAGTGATGTTGTGTCTACTACAACTCATAAAACATTGAGGTACTTATTAGTTAAGTAGTACCAGCTTAATGGTAAATGATTTTTATTATTTTCGTGAAATTTAGAAAGAAACTTTATATTTCAGAGGGCCTCGAGCTGGTGTTATATTTTTCCGCAAAGGAGTTCGAAACGTCGGAAAAGACGGTCAAAAAATTATGTACGACATAGAAGATAAAATTAACCAGGCTGTGTTTCCAGGTCTTCAAGGTGGACCACACAATCATGCAATTGCAGGGATTGCTACAGCCATGAAGCAGGCTCAATCGCCGGAGTTTCTTCAGTACCAGAAACAGATTATAGCTAATGCAAAGAGGCTATGCTCAGGACTTCAAGAGTTGGGATATAAAATCAGTACAGGTGGTACTGATGTCCATATGCTACTCGTAGATTTGCGATCTGCAGGCGTCACAGGGGCTAAAGCAGAACATATTTTGGAGAGTATTTCCATTGCATGCAATAAAAATACCGTACCTGGTGATAAAAGTGCATTATATTGCAGTGGTATTAGACTTGGTACTCCCGCATTAACCACTCGTGGTTTAGTTGAGAAAGATATCGATAATGTAGTTGATTTTATACATAGAGGTACCTATCATTTAAACTAATATATTGAAAATAAATTAAACGTAACAGTCAACAACTTGTAATAAATATTCGAATTATTTTCTAGGTTTGTTACTAGCCAAGGAAGTATCTAAAATTTCTGGCCCAAAGCTTGCTGATTATAAAAGAGTATTAAGTACCGATGTTGACATAAATGCAAAGGTTACTGCTCTAAAAGAGGAAGTCCAAATTTTCTCTAAACAATTTCCAATCCCTGGTTTGGAAACTTATTGATCATGTTTTTATTCAGTACTCCATATCACACAAATTTTGTTACGATTTATTTTTATACAATTTTGTTAAAAAAAAAAACAAATTATCCGAGAAATTTTATTAATTTTATGCGCAATTGTTTGTAAGGAGTGTAAATGTGTATATTTCCGATTTTTATGTGAAATATGTATTTATACATACGTACTATTTTTTACAGATATAAATTATTTAAAAGGTGCCTATTATGGTTACACTAAGAAATTAAATACAGAAAAGTGTTTAATTACATTTAAAAAAATATTAGATTATATGAATTATAACATTGCATTTCTTATATAATATAATAAATTTCATACTCTATTTTCCACATTTATAAAGAACCTGTACATTTATTATTGCAACGAAATGTTGTGAAAGTGTTTAATATCCACCTGACAAGTGTAACTTTTTACAAGTTACTATTAACAAAAGTAAACATTTTTTAATAGACATAAACATAAATTTTGTTTACATGCATTATTATGCATAAATGAATTTGTAATTTATAAATTAATTTGTGTTTGTTTAAAATTCTAAATGTTTTACTGAATTAATTCTCAACTCTTAAATATTTCCACCACTATTATTCGTTGCATACCATTTATAAATAAAACCTAAATTATGTTGATTTCTTGTAATAATCAAAATTAATTTTTCATTTAAATGATGTTATTGAATAATCCTATCTCGATACTTCTTTGTTTGTAGCTGTGTATTTTTACTTTGCAATCATGAATTGTTAATATATCTTATAAATTAGTTTGTATTAACGTATTGCTGTCAACCAGTACAACTTTATTAATTCATTTAACGTTTAGATTAATTTACAATGCCATGTATCAAATTATTATATGTATAATAAAAGTTGATTTAGTTAGGAACATAATAGTTGATCGAAATTAAATAGTTATAGAACTCCATTTAGTTTCAGATTGTTTTTTGTTTCAGCAATTAGAGAAACTCCTTTAAAAAATAAATAGTTTGTTTATTCATATGTTACAACAATAGAATGGATTTGAAGCAAGAAGTTTCAATTATACCTTTTAATTGTTTAGGTGTTGTGTTTCTTTGTCTATTGCAGTATGTATAATATTTATGTATTGAGTATTCCAACAGTTTGCATTTGAATTTCCTTATTCTATTGTTACAATAATTTTTGGGGTAATGTTTCCACATATATCTGCACAATATATATTTTAATAAGTCATAATGCCCTATTCTTTTTTTTATTGATCCTTTCCTTTTAAATTATATCAACATGGCAAGCAAATACATTTTACTTTCCTGATCAAAATCAACATATACGAGAAATCCAATTTCATTAGGTAAATCTGACTTATCTCTCTATAACGATGGAACCATCAGTTTTGAAAGCAAATTCAACTTTTCGTAATATGTAAATCTAAATATTGCACATTTGTACAATCACGCAAAAGTTGGTTGCTGTTGCAATAACAGGATATTTTCTATACCATGCATACGCTTTTACGTACACATATATGTATGTTGTTATTATAAATTTATATCTCTAATCCTGATTTTCCTTTATAATTTTTCATTCAATACACAGCAATTGCACATTATTGTTATTATTATTAAAAAGTGCTCTGTTACAGTATCATGGCCTTTTAATTTTTGTAACTAAATATGTCTTCTAATTTTTTCTCTAAGATTTTAAACAATATAGTTTATATTAATATAGAGCGTGATAAATAAATATTTTACTTGTTGCTATGATACTTACATATAATTTATTTCACTCGTTTAGTGTTTCAGCAACAATACCATTAAGCACTCCTCTGCAGCTATATGTGTACATGTCATGTTTATTTGTCACACGATTAAGTTTATATAAAATAAATCTTCATTTCACCAATTACACTCAAATACACACTTGCTTGTGGATATACGTATGATATATGGATTACTAGTACAGGGATTTTGTTCAAAGTTTAAGCTTTTCTTCAAACTTTTTAGTACGAAGTAAAGTCGAATTGCATGTGTACTATTTAAAAGATTTGGCTAAAATCTCAATATGCCAAATAAAGCTTCTCAATTATAAATAGTATCAAAACCAGACCTTTATGATAGAAGGAAGGTATCTATGAAAAAGTACTATTTTCCACAAAGGTTTCTTTTCTGTGCAGATTTATGTTTTGGTAAACGGATTATTGGTTGCTGCTCTGGACTTACAACTTTGAGAAACTCCTATAGGAATGCGTCCCACATATTTTTATTTTAAATAAGTTTATCTGTACAAGTTATTTAAAAAAATTAATTCCAATGTATTATTTAAAGATTAGCATATTGCGTTTATTTAAAACATGTGGGACAGCGATATATACTTATACATATATATATGTATGCATACATACACATACACATATATATATATATGTATATATATATATATATATATATGTATATAGCTCATTATTTACTTTCATCACATTGCACAGTGACAAATAATTTTTCATCAGTCAAGCTCTTGTACTGTTTGTGAAGTTGAAGCTGTATTCCTTTGTTCATCATCTGAACCTTCATCTTCAAAACCATTAAAAAAAGATTGTAAAAGTGTCCCAAATAGTCCCTGATTACGAGGACGAGGGCATGGAACATTAAAAAATAATTGCCCTATTTTATCTAAGTACTGTCGATAACATGGATCTCTATTTAATGATATTTGATATTGTTCACAAAGGACTGTGAACACTGCGAGTTTACCACTGAAAAATATCAATTTCAAAATATATACTTAATCGGAAACCATACTTCTATTTTTTGGATAAAGTACTGAAAAGTCTCACTCACCTGTCAACTGTTTTTAATAAAAAAAATAAAAAATTCAGTAGGGGAAGAAGGTAAGGCGGGCCACTGTTTATTTTTGGGTGCTGCGAAGTGTAGGAATTGAAAACTTCCTGCGCGGTTGCCTTATTTTGTAAACAAAGATATCTGTAAAAACGATTAACAGTATTTCATTTTACCAAACTTCTTATTCTTTTCAAATAATATCTAAGTCGCCTATTAATAAAAAATGCAATTAATAAAAAAAATATTCCATTATTGTTAAATAATATTTAAACTAATAAATTAATAAGATTTATGCTTACTGCAAAACTGCCTGGGCTATAAAAAGGTCTATTTCATTTGTATAACCACGTTGCTCATGAAGCTCAACAAGCATCGCAGCACATCCTGAGCCATCCTTACTATGTATGAAATGTTGTCTAGCCATTAGATAATTTTTTTCTAAAAAAGAAACGTCATTTCAGATTAGTCACGATTATTGTTTAAAAGTATCTAAGGGACATTTTTCTTTAATAGATTACCTCTCCAAAATACTTGTGCTATCTTCTGATGTAAATCTGGATGACCAGTTTTATATTCTATACCCTTTAGACTCCATCGAAGAGCAGATTGAATAAATATATCTCTTTCAGGTGATAATGGACTCATTCTAGTGAACATGCTGGTAATTTTTTCAAAATAATCTTCAGAAGGTTCTGTCCCTGATCGTGTTAAAACAAGTACAAATAAAATTCCTAAGTCTGCTCCGCTAGCATGCTGGAACAATTAACAATAAGAAGGAATGGTATAACAATAATTTGTATGTTACAACATGGTACAAACAAGAGATACAGAATACAACATGCGTATGCTATTCAATATTATCTATTAACATTAATTGATGCAACATGTAATCTTGCTTATCATGTTTTCGAATATCCTCAACATGTTTCGTTAAGTTAGCAAAATTTAACATATCACGAATGAAGATTAACAATTAAAATTAAATTACAGAACGTTCGAGAAGAAAATTTGTAAATAGCAACTACAATTCGCACATTTACGATAATTAATATTTCTATTAATACTATAGTTGTGAAGTCAGTAAAAATAAGAAAAGGGTATATTAGAAGGAATTACATACTTGTTCGTGCTGTAATAAAAGAGTAGTGCCATTATATAGTAATTCCAAAAGTTCCGAATACTTTCTCTGCCCAAGATATCTGGAAGAAGAGGTTAAGCAATTATATCGATGATTGTATAAAAACTGTTCTTTGACGATGTTGATTAATTAGGTCGTTGACTCACCTGAAATACAAACTTCTATACAATTGATGAGCTTCATAATAATTTTCCGAATTTATCGATGCTTCTAAATTTGCTAAAACTCGCCGAATAGCGCGATTATTCCGCGAGGCCATGTTTACGCTCTTTGGAATAAATTTTTTCTGATTTTGTAATTGGTAACACTGCCGCATAAGCAATTTAAATTTGAATTTCCTGCCAAATTGAAATTCAAAATTAATATGGAGGTATAAAGCGGGTGTTAACATGTAATGATACGGACACTATTCCAAGTGCAAAAATAGATAGTGTCGATCAATACATTATCGATTAATACAATTTGGATTTTTCGATCTTTTCGATTCTCATTTAATGTTAACATAGTCTGATATATGTATACATTGATCGTACATATTTTATTTTAAGAATAAGTAATGCAAGATTTTAATAATAAGTCATTTAAAAAAAGCCTGAAGGCAACGAATTTACTTAATTATGTATTTATTTTAATTGACATATTATTAATAGCTGCGACAGAAAATATTATCGCAGTCAAGATGTAGAATAGATGTAAATCAACGACGTCTGAAATTAAAGCTCTTGATTCAAAGAACGTTCTGTTCCACATTTAGAATGGCTCTCGTGTATACTTGTAGCGGAATCCTCAAAAGAATGTTTAAATTGTTTATAAAAAACAAACTATGCAACTAATATTTACAAATCGTTTTTGGCCGTGTAGCAGCTTCTTCTAACTTAATTTTGAGCACTCGATCATTAATCTAGCGCCTCCAAAATTTGTAATGACCCGGAGTGAATTTTTGACGATTCTTTATATGTTTATAACTTCTAAAGCACAAGTATCATATTCTTGAAATCTGATGGAGAAGCTTTACTTTGAGACCAGTCCGGATAAAAAATACCCATTGTCAGCTGAAAAAACCGCAATTGTTTAAATTAACGATGTAATCCAGAAATTTGGTTTTGTAGGTGCTGTAAACTGCTCGACAAGGCGCAAACGCGAGATGGCGCCAAGTGCTTTTAGCTGGATCTGGGCACAGACGAGATATAGGATTCCTATATCTCGTCAGTGATCTCGTCAGTGATCTGGATTCTAGAGACCCAGTACCATTTCCAAGTCACTGACATCGTTACCGACAGATTGTAATGAGCGATGTTTTATATCTCGGTTCCTGGTGGTTATTTTTTAATCTATGAGGTTTCAAATGAAAGGTAAAGAAAGAAGAATGAAAGCAATTTACATAATAAATACTGGCAACTCGATAGTCGCGTATAAAAGGCGTGCAGAGGTGGAAAAGGGGGTGCAAGTGAGTCAAAGTCTTGGATAATTTATTGTTTATTAAAAATAAGTAAAATAAGTATGAAAGCTACGAAAGCTATCCATGACTCCCGTCCCAAAAGCGACTTCAGTAAATAAAAGTTCTTCCACTTAACACTGTTTATGAGCAGAGGACGCTCAAATCAGTGTCAGATTTCTGTGTCGATATAGCAGTCACGTTGGGCCACAAAAGTCCATAAGGTGATTTGTCTATTCCTATATCTCGTCTGTGGCATTATGTACATAGAGGGTGCATAATTTTTGTACGGCTTTATGAATAGAAAATAATCGTATTTAAATAGCAATGATATAAATAACAATATTGATAATATTTATAAGTTAATAAAGAGTATTTTGAAAGTAAATCTATTAAATCATTATGACTTATGAATGCAATATGCAGTATGATATATAGTTATTTAGTAATGCAAACATGTATTAAAATGCAAGATCTCTTTTACTAAAGTACCTTCCAATCTTAATTACATAATTTAACGAAATACGATAGAGTCTTATTAATTAATTAAATTAGCTTATCAAATAAATACTTATTACAAGTGTATTGCATAATTAAGCATAGGAGCGCAAGTATTCGACTATTTTTTTAGATGTATTTAAAGTAATGTAGGTTGCCCCAAATTGAAACGTCATACCCGCGTTTCGGCTAATTCGTTGGGAAACAACCAAAGACTACCGCGGGTGATATCAATTGCAAAAAGTAATATTGATAAATGCGCAAAGTGGCGTCGCGTAAGCGCTGGATTGCTGTAGAGGTGCATACGTACGTGAGATACGCTAAAAATCGTATAAAGGCGATGCGCCTCTGGCGGCCGGCCGTGTAAACAATCCTTGCGGAAATAATTATCGCGATTTATGTTATTTGCAAATGTGAGAAGAATCATTAATGAGGGTATGGCAAGTAGAGGCGATTAGAGTGATAAACGGATCCTCTAGTGTTCCCGGTTGCACTTCGAGTGAGTGAAAGTCGTGCTCGGTACGGGGTGAGTGTCCAAAACGTTCATTCCCCCCGCTTTTAAAAGGGGGGCGGTGGCTCGCATCAGTGTTTTTTTATCGTTTCTTTAGACGTCTTCATCCTGAAAATAACAATGGCCGGAGGATTCGAATATGCATGGATTTTTAAAATGCCAAGCTTGCTACCCTGGCAACCTACACATATTTTCCTGACCCTTTTTTATTACGTGTGTCAATTTACATCGGTACGGCTACTGTACATCTTAATTTTTTTTTCAATATTAATTTCGTACGAATCAATTGTTCAATTGAACGTAACTTTGTAAAATGATTATACAGTATAGCTACCAGATTAAAGATTAGCGATACTTCTTTTGATATATAAATTCATTTTGATTTCATACGAATATTAATATTACGAAATTATTCACAATTCAAATCATTGATGTTAATCTACTCTTACGTTTATGATACTGTGCCCTCTGTTTTTTGCTTTTTGAACAATCGAACTTTTGCATTTTTTCCGCCAAAAAATGGACGTTTTTATTTGTACAGAATGGACTTGGCAGAAACTATGAAAAACATTGTTGCCAAAGGTATGCAAACGGAAATGGGACCACCGGGTGGAGGATCTGGTTACCCTGGTACACCGAGTAGTGCTGGCTATGTTACTGAAAAAATGTATATGTTATTGCAAGCCTATCTTCAGAACAAAGGTTGGAATCCAAGCATCGAACTTCTGCAATGTTTCTCAGAATTCAAGGATGCATCTATGATACCAAGCGCTGCTTATCTGCAGTAAGGATACACAATTTTTCATTTATATACATAGAAAAGTTGATTCATTTCTTACGAAATATATTTTATCTGAAATTGAAAATTGACTTATTGTATTCTCTGTAATGCATAAATAGGATGATGGCTTCGAGGATAGCTTTGGACTCTCAGGGAAGACTAGTCCTTAGAGAAAACGGAAAGATAATATTGCCGTATGAACACTTTGCGAACGCTGTGATGTTAAAACACATGAACGGTCCGCATGGTCTACATTTAGGTTTAGAAGGCACGGTCAGAGCCGTTATGGAATCTTACACTATAGGGCGAGAATGCTTTGGTATGGAAAAAGAATTTATAATAGAGGTGGTACAAAACTGTCCAAATCCTGCTTGCCGTTATTACAAAAATCAACTTGAATTAACTCAAAAAATGGGACATATGGCGCCAACTTATATTCAAGACAATGAAACAACAGCTTCTCTTTTACGTAGTAGTTTTCCTCATAATACAGATTTTCAAGCAGTAAGCATAAGAGTTTTATCATTGATTAATATGCATCAAGTTGATCATCGTGTACATATGTATATATATATGTGGGAAAAAATGAACTACATTTCATTCTTTTGTATTATAGACTTTAAGCGGCGCTAATCCGAATACTCATATGGGTGGGGGATCTGCAGCAGATTTGGCAGAAATGAGAGGTGCTGGCAATCAAATGAATCTTCAACGTCCTCCAAGCCGTCCATCATTAAATATTCCACATCGACCTGTGTCGCAAGAAAAAAAAGTGGCCACTGGGAAACAGCACTATGAATCCTTGGTACCCAATATTCCAATGTCTGAACACAAGTTGACAGACTTTCTGAGGACAAATTTGGAAAATTTAGACAATCTTGGTGGGCTTGCATTAGGAAACTTGCAAGGAATAGGAAATGCAAATAAGGATTTGTTAGCTTTACATAATGGTGCTTGGCCATTGGAAAGTGAAAAGGGATCTCGTTCATCTGTGAATTCAGAAGGTGAGTAAATTCTCACATACCGTAAAAGTTATGGTTCCCGCGGATCGTTGGCTTATTAAATGCTATATACTGAATAACGATTTGCTTTACTAATTTTTAGGTGGACAGGAGAAAATAGTGAGGGCTTTTGCGGAAGTTATGAAGAACATGGCAAGAATGAAAGCTTGTGTACGTCCTGCTATGTGTAAACCATATGGAAAACAATCAGAAGCTCTGCAAAAAAGTAATGAAATACACTCTATTATGATTCATCTTTTAATGTCATATTTCGGATACGTTTACAATGTGATTTTGTGCCATAAATTAATTATGGTTTACACAATATTATATGGTTCTTTAATGGTATCAAACACTAAATACCTGTCTCGTTATTACTTTTACACATTATGATCTTGATTAATTTTTCGATAGAGATATCAATGATAGAGAAGTGTATATGTTTCGTGTTCATTTTTTTACAGCACTGGTGGATACGATACAGCTTGTACAGTCTCTAAGAAGTTTCCTGCCGCCTCCGCATATTCCTGTTTCAAGCTGGAAAAATGAAGATAAACATCGATTAGATCATACGGGTACTCCTTATCTCCCATCACTGTAAGTATTTCTTATGGTTTAAATTATAAGTATACCCTCGTTACATGACTAGAGATATCAAATAAAGAGTTATAATTTTTATGCAGAAAGGCTGGAGGTTTAGAAGAATTATGCGAACAACGCAAGCTAGACTAAGCAATGTCTTCGCTCTTTAAGCGTCAGACCAAGTTTTGTCTTTGCGCTCTATGATGTTCTAGTCATGTGGTGTTTATGGGTTAGACGGGTGTTTTGTATTTAAACAACCCGAAGGATTGCTCAAATGTTGTTGGCGTTTAGGACTTCAAAATATTAAGAGACAAAACGAGTCATGCGTGGACTGTGATAAACGTGGGTAGTGAAAAAAAAATTTATACATAGTCAATCGAAATTCACACCGTTTTTCATTATTCGAATTAGCTTTATTTTCGTTGCTATAAGTTTTCTACAAATTGTTATAATCTGCCTATGGAGCTTGCCGAACAAAGTTGAGGGGTGAGATAATTCTGAATTACCTACCCTGTATAATAATTTGCATATTGTAAAATATGCATTACGGAACGGCATTTATATCTTATTGTTGTATGTTGATTTAATAGTTCACCATTTGTGTTCTAACTTTTACCTGATTAACGTTGTATTATAAAGATTCTTTACTATATAAGTAAATCTTACGTACACATTGGGGATTTGAATGTGCAGGAAAAATATTTAGTCTTGTACATAAGTTTGGAAAGTTTGATAATAATCACATCGTTATAATTACTCTAATAAGTATGAGTATAAATAAGCAATCCTAACTCTTGTTATTGCTTGACCTCGCATTATTTAATTTTCTAATGTCTTTTGAATATTTATTGCGTGATTACGAAGTTTTGATTTGAATGATTGAAGTCACGACAAAATTAACCTATTTAAATAAATATTCAACTTTTTAATATATATATATACATATATATTTTAAAAAACGCATCGTATAAGTTATTGTTTATTTATGAATAATAGATCAAACATATATCGTTGTTATGTCTAGTATTATTATCTGACAAGTTGTGCGTGAAAAATGTTTAAACTTGTAATAATTTAGAAGCTCCATAGGCAGTACCGTGCGGTGTGCACGTAATAAAAGAAGAAAAGAAATTCATTGGTCAATTTATAGATATTTTTCGAAAAATAAATAATTTTGTTATTGTATACGATTAAAAAAAGTAAAAAAAAAAATGAAAAGTTGCATTAATAGAAAATTTTTGAATCGTGATTCGCACTGATCTTCAGAAATTTTTCATTCTCTCGCTCTCTCTTTTTCTCTCTCCATATCTTATACTGTGCACTGATATTACTTATAAACGGTATTACCTCTGTGAACCGCAAAACGCGTGATAAACCGAGTAAAAAAAAGGACAAAAATCTGAGAAACTGTGCGTTCATTATCTCAATCGAAATTCTTCGATGAAATGCATTTTATTTTGGTTGTAGGAGTAAAAGTCGTTTTAAACTCAATTGTTATACGCATATCTGCGATGGTAAAATGTTTCCTTCTTGCTCGATAATATCAAAATATGAACTGTATGTTTCTGAATGTAAACAATACATTTGTGTATCGTATGCGCGGAAAATTGAATGAATGTGTGAATCTTGTTTGTACAACGCAGGTTCGATGAATGCGATGTTTCGGCTATCAAATAGAAAAATTTTATATGAACGTGAACGTATGGATGAATGCGTGCATCTGTTTAGATATCTTCCTATAGACGTGTCTGTTATAAAATGCATGTATATTTATTTATAATATCTGCAGCGAATACGTCGATAGATTGTTAACAGGGCTCAGATTTCTGTGATCCGCAATTCACAGCTGTGTGTAGTCTGTAAATTTTCATTTAATTCGATTAATGATTAAATCAGTAATATCGCAAAAGATATATACAATATATGTTTCAGTTGAATAGAATTATTATTATTTAGTGTGATGGGGTATGTTAATTTGAAGGGACTGAATACGCGGTCGCAGATGGAAATGAAGGAGATTGTTAAAATTTGGCACAGGAGAATCAAAGTGTCAACGATTTTAAGTTTACTTACGTTTTTTAAGATACGCTTTTGACCGATCTGCTGTATATACAGGCTGCAGTATTTGGTCATTACTACACATAAAAGCTGTGCACAGAAATATGTTTTATTTCTACAATTGCCGAACGATTTGTTGCGAAAAAAAAATAAAAATGATATGATTTAACACATCTAGTTATGTGCACCTTCACAGCAGCATAAAGTTATCATGGAAACGCAAAACATTACGAACTTTGGATCTTTATTTCATTCTAGACATTTTCCATTCCGTCTTCAGTTCTCTTTTGTTTTTCGTTTCTATAAAGGAAATATTGGAATGTCATGCAACGAAGTTTCATTTTAATTTTAGTGTACACAGCGCGTTGAAATTGTTGGAAGCGTATCGATTCCAATGTCTTCTAATGATTCGTGTGTACTTGAGATTAGAAGACAAGACAGACACAGGTTGCGTATTATTTGTTACGAATTAGCCAAGTTCAGCACACAGAACGTTACAAATTGCGCGATGCTTGATCCTATCACTGAAATTTAAGTCCTGTACACCTTGCGTTTCTTTTTGTTAATCGACCCAACCACGAACAAAGGTTGCTGCAATATCATCTATAAGTAATTTCCGACGATTTACCTGTTACACACCAAAGTGTATTTTGCAAACAACACCAACAAATGAATCGACTTATCTCTTCTAGTAGTTATTACGAGACGAACGCAAACGTATCGCCATTTGTCTTGATGTCGAAGTATCGGCACTACTAAGCATATCCATGACTAAGTCGCTACGTGTTTGCGAAATAAAAGAAAGAAACGAAATGAAGAAAAGTAAGAGGGAGCACGGAAACTAAGTCTGATGTTGAAAATGTACAAAAATGGAAGAAACAGAGTCTCGAGACGTATTAAAATCGTTTTAGGTGTGTATGCGAGGTAGGATCGCGGCCGCGCGAACCATCGTTCAGAATCCAGTTTCCGAATTTTATCGCCCTCGCGCCATATTTAATACCAATAGGAACCGTGTACAAGTTTTTCTGCACCTTCTGACTTTCACAGTAACATCGTTATAAGATTGCGCACCGTCGTTGTTCATTTATCGTACCGTTCGTATAAATGGACAAATCGACACACGATGATGAATTATAATACACCGCTGTATCTGCACATTAAGCTCGTTGTCGCTTGCCAGTATTGCTCTTCTGTATTCTCGCATAATTCTAACCGATGAACAGCAATCATTAAAGTTTTTACAAGTGTGACTTGCCTGTGGTACATTTCCCATCCTGTCCAGATCTGTGCTCGGGCCTGTCGTTGCCCCGTTCATATCCAATGTCCTCCGTGTTAGTCCATTCGGACGCCGAGTACCGCGAGCTATCCTAAAAGCTTCTCAGGTGTGAGATTCTAGAAACGTTTCCTATTGATAATTCACAGGATTGTGTACTAACGGGTTGAGCCTCGAGAACGAACACAACGTCGTCGAGGAAGTAGTAAGCCTGGCTGAGATCCCCCTCGCACAGGTAAGGCAGTTTGCTCCATGCGAGGCACCTTAGGCTCAAAGGTGCGAAAACTCTGTCGACCAGGCTGGCGATTTGGCCCTCTAGCCCATTCCCTTTCACCGGCAGATACTCGGACGGTTTGTGATCACCCCTTTCACCGACTTCCACGTAAGGGCTGAAGGGAAGGACCAGGGCCACGACCAGACGACCACCTGGTGCTAAAGACGCCCTTAAGCGTCGAAGCAGTGTGTTCGGTCGATCGCAACGGTCCAACAGGTTCAGGCAGAGGATCACGTTGAAAGGGCCTGTTTCGTGCCACTTTTCTACGTCGAGCACCCTGAAAAAAAAATTAATACCGTCTACTTTCTTTTTTTATTTGATTTCTGGAGTACAATTTCTTTTGAATGGTTCGAGGGTTGGATCTTTTCTTTTCTCTAAATACGCTGTTTCATGTACACGTCAATATTGGCCTGCAAAGTATTCTGAAAATTTGGTAAACAATTCGTTAGTTTCGCTGGATATAAAATTATTTATATTATATCAGTAGTATATGCATAATACTTTTGGTCACCCGATTATAGGATATATGATAATGGAATTACGTAAATAGTAAAATAATCGCGTGCTTGGAAGGATGTTTTAAATGCAACTTATGAGGACTTGGATAGAGATGCTTACGATATTTAAAAATTGGTGTACCTTCTTTTCAGCTAGAATGAAGGTACAGGAAATGGGGTATTAATTTCTTCAATTAGTAATGATTATTGGAATAATTCATATGAGTGATACGACTGCAAATTAATACCCCCAACAACATTTGCATAAAATTATTAAAATCAACGGTTCACTGGGAGCTAAGACATTAGTAGAGTTTATTGTTTTTGTAAAATAGGAATCCTTAAAAAAAATGTCAAGAAGCATTCGAAAGGTGAATATCGCTATTATTAGTGAGTATATAAATTTTCATAAATATCCACTTCAGGCGGATAATAATAGCAATTAACTACAGAATTCGGTTGTTCTGTTATTATCAAGCGTCGAATTCATTTTCAAGGCCATCCCACGGTATGCTACACCCTAAGTACGACCAAAATCAACGTCACTCTTCACTCTAAGACGACTGTGTCTCTAAATTACTATCGTATCTTCAACTTAACACGTACTTGCTATTTCTGGGTGAAGATCTTCATTCGCGCCTAAGATCATGGGGGAGGGTTTTAAACCCGTCTGGAAAAGAGCAAACGGATTTCTATAAAATGTTACGGGTACATCGCACCCTACGGACACTTACTTAAAATTCGAACCCTCTCGAATGCAATCGTATCGGCGCGAGACAGGCCGGGAGTAAAACCATCGTAAACTTCTACTCCAATCAATTCGGTGCCATAAACTTGTTAGTAGCGCACCACGGGCCATTACGAGCATCGTCGTCGACGACATTGCGTCGTTAGACGTTCTCCAACTCTCGGATAGCATTGAATTAAGCAACCATGCACTTAATTAGACGGCCACGAGAAACTTCGACCTTGCATCGCTAAAAGAATCTATGTTGGAGATCGAACTCAATTCCGTGATGTACTTCAACCATGACCAGCTATTATCTTAACTTATGTTTATATTGTAAAATTGATTTTGTGTTTTTCGAACGTCTGGCTCACTTGGTATTTCTGCCAGACGACGGAGAAAAAGATTGGTTCCCCTTTTCTCTTATTTCGCGAATTTCACGTTGGTATAAATTGAGCTAAGCGATCGTTGAGAGAATCGTTGCATCGGTATTAAGACTACTTGGAACTTCTCTTCAGCTTTTTCTCAAAAAATGTATTACAGAACATGCATATTTCACAAATAAACATTTTTAAAAAATTGTTTCATTGATCCTGAATATCCGTATAAAGTCTACGAATTGCATAATAATTTCTAAGCTCGTGTACTTCGTCTTCGCTAAACTTTCGAAACATTCATCGAGATCTTAATCCTAAATACCCAAGTATTTCTTTTCGTACTATTTTGTCTAAATAAATTTTAGTTACTTATTTTGATTCTCTAACGATGTAACGAAAGAAAGATTTTCGTTGCTTCTTTTGTTTTTACATCGAAAGCACGTGCACAATCATAATACCATTAAATAATGACAAGAAGAAACCACTGAATTTTCCGCCGTTCTTCTATCTCACCTGGGGCGATGCAAATTGAACGAATGATTGAAAGTGACTTACGTGAACTGCCTTTTCGCCAAGGCCCATCTCATTGGCGCCGATATGTCTGTAGCGTAAACTTTTCCAAAGAGGTGAGCCACATGTGCGGTGGTGGCACCGTCGCCTGCTCCTAAATCCACCAACGAATGCCATGGCCCTGAAAAGCCGCTCGCGTTCATCAGCTTTTGGAATTGTTCGCAGGAGAAGACGTGCATGGAACCACGGCCGAGCAGTCTGCAACAATCATCCCATTCTACTGAAACTTTCATGCTAGCGCGGTGTGCAATAGCGCGAATCTCTCGTACTACTAAAACCAACCAGCCGATTGCCACAGATTATCGACGTTAAAAGTTAAATCAATTTAGGAAATTAGTGACGGTAATGAATATTGCGATAATAAATAACAATCAGTCCAATATTACTTTTCTACCCAGGTGCCAAATTTTCATACAATTCTCCCCAAGCGCAATATCCTGTCGCAAACACTATCTGTCGGAAAACAAGAAGAAAAATACAATCAACGATAAGCGCGCGTCAGTTTTTCGTACGCACAGCCAGCATTTTTACCTACGACGCGCGCAATAATAATTAATCATCGGTTCTTTCACATTTCATCGAACTTAAACGTTCATCCATCAGGCAGTCGCGTCATTTACGAATGCGAGGGCAACATTATCGCAAGGATAAAGCTGTAAACGTCGGTAGTTCGGTGGTGCGCGTAGTCGGCAGCGAAAGGGGTGAGAGGAATAAATCAACGCAACGGTAACATATATTTCAACATCTCTCATTGTGCGGGTCGACGATGGTTCCATGATCGATGAAAGGCAGCTGCATATAGAAATCGGATGGTCCGGCGTGTTTGCGGCACACGGTTATAACCGGGCAGAATTCGATGAAGCCCCGTTTCAGAGGGAATGCTCTGCCGGGCCCGGTGGAAGGCGAGGGCACACGAGGAAAAAGGGCGGGTTCATTTGAAAATACCAGCGCCGCCGCAACGCGGTGCACCGCCGCGGCGATCCATCAATGCCGCGGAACGCGGGATTTTGATCGTGAATTCGGTTACCCCCGGCGTTATAAATAAGGCGACGGTGGTCCCGTGGTCCCCTTCTTCGTGGGCCCACCTCGACTTTTCTCCCTCCCTGTTCGCTCTTTACGTTCGACCGTAGCCGGTGCCATCAATTAACGAGCACCTCCTGGCCTCTATTGAATAATAAATAAAAATGCAAAAAAAAAGGAAGGAGGAAAAAAAGGACGAACGCAGCAGAAGAAAAGGAGAAGGGGGGAGGAAGAAGAAGAAGGTTGAAGTAGAAGATACAGTGGACAGAGGGAGGCGTAGAAGAAGAGAGAGTAGGGGGGTAGAAGGAACATGGAGACCTGGTTGCCGCATTTTTCGTAGCGTCTTTTCTGTTTCTCTATCTTCTTCCTTGTTCTATCTGTGGATCGTTGACGACCTCTTCTCCCTTCTCTCTCTCTCTCTCTCTCTCTCTCTCTCTCTCTCTCTCTCTCTCTCTCTCTCTCGGTCCCGACTTGCCTCTATTTGTCTTTTTCCGTTCACCATCTCGCTTTTGTTACCTTATTTCTCGGTGTCTCTCTTGCACCGGTCTGTTTACTCTGCCGTACCTTTGGGCTTGTTCCATTGTCAGTCTCTCCACCACCATGGTCGCGTATGGCCTGTACACGGATCTCCTTGTTGCACTCCGCAGAAGAATGAAAGAAATGGAAAGGGAAGAGCGCGCCCGACGGAGAAAAGGGAAGAAAGAGATATTGCAAGGTGAAGGGGGGAGGGGGTGAGCAGGAGACAGGGAGGTAGGAAGAGGAAAGGGTAGATACACATACGATATACACGCGTGCGGCTCACAAATCAGGATTGCGGATCGTAGCGGCTTCGTCGGCGGCGCGAGCGACAATTAATTCACCGCTTTTGCTCTCGGCTCCTCTTCTTGGGGCCCATTGTGTGTACGTACTCGAACCAACCCCTTCGCCCCGCGGCCCAATGTTTCTTCCCTCGGAGAATCGTTCGGGGCCTATCGGTGCTTCCAACGTCGCCCTGTTTTATCGAGCGATTCCGATCCCTCTCTTCGCCCTTTTTGCCTTCCACGACTCCGTCCTGGGCCCCCTACCTTCTGAAGCCGCGTCTTTAATTTCGACCCCGGCGTCACGCGGTCTAGAGAGGCCCCGATATAAGCGCGGCTACAGCGTTGCCAGGTTTAAAAAGTTCATGCGCGATTTTGGTTTCAGGCGAATTTTTATATAGGATTTTTAGCTCGCATTGTGCACAATGTCGTTGTTAATGAAGAACGTGCGCGCGGTAATTAAAGCGACGGGTCTAATGTATTATAACGCGTATCAGAATGATTGTATTTGTTTGCAACGCGTTTTGAATTGGATATTGGATCTCGTCAGGATAGCGATGGTTTAATTTCACTTATTACGTATTTAGGCCGTTCGATCGTGGATTTCGTAATTTAATTCCGTCGCGAAACATTTGATTAAAGGAACACCGGTAAAAGAAAGTTCAACGACTCGGGTAGTGCAAGATGACCTTCACATATCGCCTAATACTTTTCCCACCCCAAAGACGTTCCTTTTCCAAACGCGCATCAAAAAGGAACGACTGCAGCTTGCCTCGAAACGCAGATAGCCTCGCGATTAATAAGAACACGAGTGGGACATCGGCGAGTATAAGGGTGATAAGGATCCCCTTTTTCAGGGGGTTCGAGCGATTATTTACAATTCCAACCACCCACACGGCGGCAGTGTTTCAATTTTTGTTCACCGATAGACGGCGTTGGTTCTGTTGGCTGTGGCCTCGGCTTTTATCGGTGGGGACCTCTCGCGGTCCCTCGTAAAATAACTCGAAGGGCGAGCGCGTAGTGTTAAAGAGGCGCTCGAAGGACCGTTTACCTAATAATAGCAATAATATGTAAATGCGATGCGTATCAAGCCGCCATCTAAAGAATCCACCCCGCTTCGGGGCTATTGTTTGCAAATCCCCGTTTCTGTTGCGATGCTCTCTGCTGGATTGCTGCGGAGCCCCCGATACACCTATTCCCCTTTCTTTTTCCTCGCCGTTCTGCCCGCGATCTACCCCTCTTCGTCCCCCCGGTACCTGGCTGCGCAAATAATCGAAGCTACGATGGCATTACAGAAACACACCTAACGACATCGACGCGAGATGCGCCGTCTCGTTGCATTTTTCTGTCCTTACACGATTCCGCTGCTTGCATTTGGTTAACGTTCGGCCAACGTAGCCCTTTCGTTCCTTTCTTTCTCCTAGTTTAGTATTTAAATGAGAAATCTCTGTTTGTGCCGTGGCAGTGCGAACGATATTTTATTTCTGTAGGAAATTATACGGAAGATGTGTATTGTTAAAGTGGTAATACTCTTTCGAATAATAAAATTCGTTTAAAGATCGGTTTCCAAAGGAACCGCTAATTGACCGATACTTTCACACCGATCGTCGCGAACTCTGCCAATAAGAATATTAAGGAACACGTCGAACTACTCAAACGAAGTATGTACAAGACATCGTACATGCACATATATTCGTCCCCCGAGGCGTTAATAAAATTCCACGGGGAAAATAACGGGCGTGTGTTTGTGGATGCAAAGTTTCATTCAGCCCGAACCATTTTAAGAGGTACATACATCGACGTAGTACAATTATAATTTGATTGAATCTCGTCACGCTCGAGATTCCCTCGCGCTCCGAACGTCATTAGATATTCACGTGGTTACATTTGGAACCGGCGTTACACTGTAATACAACATGGAACTTTTCGAAGTACGCCTTGAATGGATTAATGAACCGAGTGACATGGGATCTGATTGGAGCAACACTTAAGGAATCTGTCCAGTCACTCTTACATTCGTTTGTCGTACTGAACGAGTAACGCGTTATCCTGACCTTTCTCCTCGTGTTGCTTATTTTCTCCTATGTCATCCTTTTCCCCTACTGTCGGCTCCATCCTCGAAATTATCGCTCCAGATTAACTTTCGGAATTTGTTAAAAAGCATTGCTCAATTATTGCTCGCCATTGGCTAAAGTCAAGTAAACTGTGGACGCCGCGGTAGGTAGCTGACGTTTTACTTAAAATAAAAAGAATTACATTGATATGTTTTGGGTTAAACGATACATCCGCACAAAGTGACAATTCCTCCGGAGGGAAAATTGAAAATCATCGACTGATGGAGGAACTTAAACGATTAGAAATTTCTCACCGATTACTTCTTTCACGAGCTTGATATTGCAATAATTGGGGATGCAATAGAGTGTACAGCGTACTTAATCTGGCTCGTAATGGTTTTAAACGATTCTTCGAAGATGATTTTCAATTATGCATTTCTCAATTACAAAGTCAAATGGGGGGAAGTCGATGAAGAATCGTATAGTTATCCTGCGTAGAACTTTAGACCCGGTTCAATAGTCAATTTCAGCGGTATTACTTTCCCGGGATGCACTTAATCAACGTCTGCCAACTTGAAAAATGTATTTCGAATTGGCGAGAAGCAAAAGGGACCACGGTGGCTTCAGTAATCTCGCGGACCGTTCGACAAACTTTCTTTGAAAGAGCTTTTCGTGCGTTCACAAATTCAAATCGACCGTGAAACTTTTAATTCCCATTTCCTTGTACACCAACGACTCGCTACAAAGATTAATAATGCCGCGATTGAATTGTGTAATAACTTTTTGCAAATATAAGAAGGCAATGCAAAAAGTTCACACATAGCAAGTAACAGAACTGAACTTATGGTATATTGATATCTCACCTATTCTTCTGTACAGTGAAATAATGCCTACCGGGATCGCAAACAAATTCCCAATTGCTAGAAATAAATCGCCAGACGACAGAAATGGCGAACCTAACGTCTTGCCACGTCTGAAACTAAAAGTCGACCAATATTTCCATTCAACCGACGATCGTCTACCGCCGCATCAAACGAACTAAATTTCCCGCAGACGATTCAAGGGTGCAGTCGGTTTCGAGCGGGCTGATCGTCATGGGGCGGTATATGTACCTATACGAAAAAGTCCTGAGATTATGCGAAAGAAAGCGGGCGAGGAACGAGCACAAGGGCCTTTCGTTTCGATATCCATAGTTCCTCGTATTTCCTCGAGTTTCCTTCCCTTTTCTTTTCCCTACCGCGATTATACAATCGACGCCTTAGATTCTCTACAAGGGACGCGACGAAGATGACGAGATACGCGAGCAAGCGGTAAGAACGACGCGCTCGACACAGCGTGTGCGCAGCTAGTGTGCATCCGCGGTGACATATAGAAGACTTTCGGATTCCCTCGGCTGTTTCCGTTAGTGCTCGTGCTGCGACTAGTCGCGGTGGGGTTGCTCGTTTCAGCAGAGTCGCGAGAAGTGTCGACGGGAGTGGGGGGGGATCGAAGTGGAGGGGATGACGGCAGAGCGAGAGGGACAGGCAGGGGGTGACGAACGAAGAGATGAAGAACGGCGTGCGGTAAAGGGAAACGAGGAGAATGAAAATGGAGGAGACGGAGAGGAGCGTATTCTCTATTTAGCATTTCCCCTACCGCGGTGACGGCGTCTCGTTAGCTGTCTCTTCTCTCTTTCTCCTTCTTCTGCTTGTTCCCGGGACTATCAGCGAGGGTGTGAGATGAGAAGTATCAAGGGGGATGCGAGACGGAACAGAGAGAGCGGAAGATGGAATAGAGAAGAAGAAAAGAGGGGAAGGCGGACGTAGCTTGGAGCTAGGGATGCTGGGTAGGCGTGGACCACGGACCACCCTGTCCACGAGTAGTGGAGGGGAGGCCACGCCAGTCGGTCTGCTGGTGGTGGTGATGACTGGTTGACGGGGAGAGAGGGTGAATAGGGGTATCCGCGGCCAATAATTACTATTATACACGTCGAAGTTTTGCAAATGCTGTCCTCCGTCGGGAAGGAAACGGGGAAGTGGTCTGGGTGGGTGGTTGGCGAGCATGGTTGCCCGTTATTTCGCTCAGCCTCGCCTAGGAGTTAAGCGGGATAAGGGTTTCTCTCCGGGGGAAGGAGGATAGTGGAGGGATTCCTAAACGGGGATCGTTATGCGAGTCTTTCGTATATACTCTCCTTTCTTTTTCCCTTCGTTTTCTTTCTCCCTCACCTTTTACTCTTCGATTTTCTTGTTCTCCACCTATTTCGTTTCTCGTTTCGTCCCCCTTCTTTGTCAGTCTCGAAATCCGTTTCACCCCCCGGAAACGTTACCGATCCTTCTTCCTCCTGGCCGCGGGCAATCGTGGCTCACAGAGATTCGGCTGGCGTACGTCGTGACTAGACAGCGTTGACGATCGTGTATGCGTTCGAGACGCAGATCGCACGTCGTATATCCGTTCGAACCAATTCGACCCGTTCCTCGTGCCCGCCCCTGTTTCCACACACCCCGGCTCCCTTGCGAAAGGGGTGCAAGCAAGGAAAACGAAATGCCTGTCCCTTTCCTTTGTTTCCCCGCGTCGAATTCTGATGGATTCTGTACTTCCTTTTGTTTCGTCGAGGTAAGGCGCGATCGTAGTGCAAGCGTTCGAGATCGCTGGAATTGTTGGTTTTATCGCGACAATAAATTTGAACAAAGGGCAGGACGAGTGATCTTTGCGTTCAAAGTTTCAATTGTCTGTCGAATAATGCACGGTTCTCGTGCACTTTTTAAATTTATCGCAGTCCGTATTCAATTATGGGCATGCATTTAAATGCAAAACACTGCCGTGTATCGCACGACGACGAGGGTGTAAGCATAGGTGAGAGTACATAACGCAGCGGTTTCTAATTTCGTCGGAAGTTCGGGAACATCGTCTGATTTTCAGCAAGATTGTCGTGGGAGAATATGGGAGCACGAAGTGGACTATTCGCGAGGGAAATACACGCTTTTATAACTCGTTTCTCCACGGCGCCAGCTACAGCAAATCCCCCGCTTCCTTAGAGACATTTCTGAATTTTAGACGCCTTAAACACTGTGATTCGAGTACGATCCCCAGGAGTTGTTGCGTCATAAAAGCTGGAAGAGGAGAGGTGCAGCCTGGATTGAACCAGCAACCGGCGTGTCCAGAGGCTCAATATTTTACACCCAAGGAGTATTTACAATAAAAAAAAAAAAAAAAAAAAAGAAAAATCATAAAAGCAATAGAATTATCTCCGATCGTGCTGGAATTTTTCCCTCTGTTATTAGGAGACATTTATTTGACAGCGAACGCGGGAAATAAGGGGGTGGAATATGTAAAAGCACGTAGAAAATAGCAGACCGAAAGCGAAAGTGGAAGAAAATAAAAATCGAACGGTTTCGGTAGTTCTCTTCAAGCACATGAAAGTATGTTTTATCACACTTTCTGGGCGCAGTTATAATATTTCATAAGATAGGCCTTGCTGCTTATCGGAAAGACGTTTCCGACGATATAGTAACACGATAGAATGTTTGAAGATGCCTTTTCCTCGAGCTAAGCTTTCTTCGATCGCTGTGTATGAGGTCAATGTATCTTTGCCTCACCGGAACCTTCCATTCTATCGACTGTAACGTATATAATAAGTTACACATCCTTTCCCAAGTGCATCCTTTCCCGAGCGTGATCGATATATACAGGGTGTCCGACTCTTTTTCGGCCGAACACTGCTACTATATTATATGGGGCAACGTGAAGAAAAAATGGTATATAAACATAGGTCGGTGGAAGCGTTGCTAAGGCGATACGACAATAATACAACATACGAATGGCATGGCAATAGAGTTGCCGCTGCTGTACAACAAGTTGAAAGAAAGTTGACGATCAATGCGATCAATTAGCTATTAAACGCGAATGTTTCATCTGTGGGGAAACAAACAATTGATAACAAACGTACAAACATTTTTCAAAGGCTCGTGTTTCTCGTATGCTGCGCCTAGGCGTAATAATGAATGCCAGGGTGGACGTAAAGGGAAAGGTGTTAAAATGAAAATTTAATGGCTTCTCTCGCCCCTCCGAGAGTCTCAACTTCGTCCGCACCGTACACTGACCAAGTTCGGCCGGTCAAAACCGGGACACCCTGTATTATACACGTAACACTCCCTTCCCCGGTATAATTCTTCCGATCGCATGCGATAGGCAAACATTGACAACGATAAGAGAGTAATTTCGAGAAACAGAAGAAAGATAATAGATAATGATAGCTCCGCTTCGTTTCTACAAATATCTTGCACCGAATGAATCCGATTCGAGTTATCTTAATTGCGTAATTGCGTATTCCGTGAAAACAAAAAAAAAAAAAAATACCTCTCGACGTTCACGTTGCGTGACAAGAACCTTGTTCGCGTAGCTTTTGCAAAAAAAGAGAGGAAAACAAAAATTATTCAGGCTCTGCTACACCAAGGAATTCTACGCGAAACATCGTGCGCACATTCTACGCAGATTACACGCTCGACTAAAATTATCCTCGGACAAACGAGTTTCATGCAACCCCTTTACAAAAGACGCACCGCACCGGTTCGCCGCGCAGTGTGACTCTTTCGATCGGTCTAAATATGCAGGTGGAGGCGTGCACGCATTTATGCAGCCGTTACACACTAAAATCGAGCCGCGGCCAGTCGGCCGAGATCGGCGGGATCGTGAATTGCACGAGCCACGACCGCATAACACGAGATGATTTCTGTCCGCTATCGTGCTGTATGTACCTGCACGTTGGATCGGAGGCTGTAACGTAGCACCGCGTTCGTTAAACGAAGAATCCTCATGGTAGCGACAAGAGATCGCGCGCGGATCCGCGGCCAGTTATTTTTCCTTTTTTTTTTATCAGAACGCTAAAGGCCGGCCTGATTGGCCGTGCAGACGAACCGGCCTCATATCGTTCGATTTATGTGAACGCGTGACTCTACGAACGACACCCGTGCATATGTAATTCGCCGGGTTCTGTCCAGACGATTCGTACGCGGCTACGTGTACCTCTGTGTTCCCTGTCTCGTGGAAATACCGGTTTGCACTGATATATACGAGGAGGATGCGTTCGTCACGGCTGTACCGTCGATACCAACACGCTGTCACAAAGGGACGCTCTTGCTCTACTCTTTAATTCTGTTCGAGCTATTTATTATATTCTCGTGTCGGATAGATCGTCCGAAGGGTGATCCGATACGTTTAACGATGCGCTGGTAGGTACGGGCGTAGATCCGAGGTGCGACTCGAAAAGGGGCAATATTCCTTTTTCTCCGTTTTCGTTGCTTATACTGAATGGGTTCACCTCGATGAACTTGTTGCAGACGTTGGTCAGAATTTTAAACGCTAACATTATGACACTGATAATAAGGTATTATCGTTGAATGCAATTTGCATAAAATGCTTTACGGTGAAGCATCGTCAGGTGGGGTTGCAAGTTGAATAACATTTTATGGTTGCAGACTGGAGTATTATTATTTCTGTGTTCTGGATGGTTGGCGAGGGTGAATTTTTGAAACACTTGTCATTATCCTGCATCAGTCGTATCATTTTTACTCTCTTTGCTACTGTGACATTTTCTGGAAGGGAATATTTAATATGTTAGCAACTATGTTACGGATGGGGTGCTATCGATCTCGGTTATTTCAGTTTCATTGTAAACGCATGAACTGTAATTTTAGGGATACTATTGAACTTCATACTTCAAACTGGTTTTCGTCTCTACTTCGTAGACAGGAGCTCATGAAAAAACAATTTCGACGATAACCTATTCGTATACTGTGTAGAATACAGTACTCTACCTTTTGTATTTTTTACTCTTACCATTTATTCGCTATTCGGTAACATTTAGTAGCGCTTTATTATTTTGGCGATGTCTCAGTTTCGTCGCGGAGCATGCGCCTGCCGTGAAAGGAATAATGAGTAATTAGCACGGCGCAAACTCGTAGCTGTACCAATCGGGGTGTGTCAATTATCAGAAACGCCATTGGGGCAGATTAATATACGCCAATAAAGACATTGATAGTATATCATAAAAATGTTATTCTCCGAAACATTAATATTTCTCCAATATCGACATTAATATTTTATTTATGACTTTTCACAGTACTACGAATATTTGGGCGACCCTTATCATTCGTTCCTCGTCGAGTACTTCCTCGCACAAAGTTAAAACGCAAATGAAATAAAAGTTAAAACATCGCAAAAACGGGAGACTTTTATTCAAACAAAAGATCCACGAACAATAAACTGTTCAATCAATTGTTCAATCAATCCATATAGACGTATTCCCTTGATTCCTAAAACACGGACTACCAACCCCCGTTTCCTTACGCGAATGTCTCACCATTCAACCTATCGGCCATCCTAACGAGTCTTTCTCTTTCTTGCTCGTTCCGTTTCTCCTTTCCCAGCCGAGCTATCTGTGATTGGTCCACGGAAACAGCCCCGGATCGTTGGTCAGTAATTATCATTAGCGCGTTTGCGCGGCGCAACACCAACCCTCTTCCCGACTGGCAACCCTCTCCGTAATTAATCGAGGGGCGCACGCGCGAATTCTCGCGGCTAATGGAAAAGCCTGCTGTGGGCGTCGACCCTTTGAAAATCGACGGACTTCTGGCCGTCTGTCTGTGCCGGTGCTACGATCACTAATTATAACGAGGGGCGTCACCAGTTTCGGGCAAACTACCCTCGCTGAAAAGTCACCCCACCACGACTGCGAGTTTGCGCGCTTCTAATTACTCATTAACCCTTTTCCTCGCGCGAGACGCGCGAAATGGGCGTTTCATTTTTCTCGAATGTAGAAGGGTGTTTGGGTTCGATCGCAGTGCCTGGAATGGACAAAGGTTTGGATGTTGTTGAGCACGAATTGATTGTTGGAAGTTGCGCGCGGGTCCATCGGGATCGCGACGCTGAATCTTTTCGAAACTTTCGAATGCGGCGACGGTTATTGTTTGCACGAACGTACAGTGGAATCGAACGTTTCCGCAAAGCTGGTGTAGAGACCAGTTTCTAGAGACTAGAGGGGCACTCGCGGAATAATCGATATTTGATCACCGAACGAAATAAAATGAGGTGGAAGTTAATTATGCGTTCTCGAACGTCGGACGCAGCAGACGCGTAATTTCGTTCCGAACATATGCTTCCTGATTATTTCCGGAAAATTACCGTTTCGACCGACGCGACGGTAATTATGAAAATAGTCGGCCTGACTGCAGCGAATTATCAGCCGATGTGGTTTCTGTTCGCTCGTTAAAATCGTATTTACCTCATTAAGTTGGAACGGCTGTGCCATTTACATCGTCTCTAGTTACAATGTTCAATTTGCGGTGCGAGAAAACACTCTCTGATACATGAATGATTTCGTGAGAAGTATTACAATCGCGGACGAACTTTCATTCATAGTCAGTCATAGAAACGTCTCGGGAAAATCTCGAGAAATAAAAGGGAAGATTTGCGGAACAATTTCTCTCGAGTATAATACAAATTGCACCCGTTGCACTTTTATTAAAATTATTAAAATGGACCGTCTAAGGAAAAAGTGTTTCGTATTATCTTTATTATTCGGTTTCGCGCATTATGTTCCGCGACATATGTTCCGAAACGTAATACTATACCTTAAACATCAACAGTTTAAATTTTCTACTAACAACCTTGGCAGTAAATTTCCAATTGCGCCGAATGGCCCTGAAAATTATAGCCCGGTGGATATTATACGAGAAACGAGGCTGGGGGTCTGGCTAACCCTTTGAAAGTCAGGTTTACAAGAACAGAGGGGAGGTCGAAGAGGAGACAGGGAGATAACAGGTGGCCCGCGGAACTAAACAACCCCTTCCCTCGATCGTCTTCCTTTAGCAGGTACTCACGGCCATTCTAAAGTTCCGTACAAGTCGGGGCCTGATACAAAAACTGGCTACCGTGTTCCGTCCGACTTCGGAATTTGTTATTGCAGATCTTGTTTTGACTTCGTTACGTACATTCGTCCAGACTTTTTTCACTCCTTTTTTCTCGATCGGCGATATTAAGTGATTACAAGAATTGCTACATTCTCCGCCCAACAATTCAATCAAACACAATATCAAAGTTTTCCTTCGCAGTACAGAAAATCTTCCCCCCGGGCGATAGCTCGAAATTTCCTCGCATCGTTTCCGACGAGATCGGACGCGATGAATAATTGAATCACGTATGATACAACGGGCGATCCGAGGGAAAGAAAAGTTCTCAGACACAAAAAACTGTGGAAGCAACATTCAATTACACGTCCGTTCATCGCCAATCGATGCTGCCCACCCCTTTTTTATCGTTCGTCGAGGATATCAAAAGTGGCAGGATAAGCACGGGGGAAGCACGCATTCGCATCGGGCCGACGTTAGAAGTGAAACGGTCATAGATCGGGCTATAATTATTCCGTGCTCCGCGAGTCAGGCGGGTCGTAACAACCGAATTTGCATCGGGCTACAATCGCGGGATCGTGGAAATACCAGAAACTCGGTGGTTAAGGGAGAAACATTTCCGGCGGACAATTAGAAGTAATGGCCGTTCGACGGCGACGTACCAATCATTGTTAATTGACATCGCGGTAGCTGCGAAAGGATTGGTTGTACGCGAGGCAAACGGCGAACCCGTCCCGTCGAAAATTGCGCGCAATTTCGACGGAAAAATAAAATGAAGATGGCGTGGAGATCTGAAAAGGGCCACGTCGAGACCCTTGTCCGGTGAACGAATGCATGCTTCAGCGAGCTGATTTCCTTCCGTCTCTCCCCTCTGCTCGGGCCCTTTCTCTCCCCTTCCTCTTTTTATAATAAAAACCATTCTTCTCTTTCCTCGTCGACCGGCGCGGTACTGTCTCCTCCTCGCCCTCTCCGTAGGTACTCTCAGTCGTTTCTCTTTCTCGATCTCGCCGTACCTTTCTCCGTTACGCCTGCGATAACCAATGGAGGACATCTCGCCGCTAATTATGATTAATTTGTGAGACGGCCGAGCGGGCCTCGAAGCCAGGAGCTACCGAGACGCAGAGGATCAACCGCGGGGGGAATGTAATTAATATTCTCAGCAGGAGTGCGTTGTAACGTCACGCGGACGTCACCCAGGTGACTCCTTCGTCGTTCCTCGCCGATCCTAGTTTGGAACGTGGCTCGTCCTTTTCTGCGCAACGTTCGCCGTGAATGCGCATAATAAAAGCCGGGGACGATGGTTGCTAATTGCTGTTTAAGCCGCGGCGAGTCATCCTTAGAAGTCGTATCTTAGACGGCGACGCAGCCGGCTGCGATATTATTGCGCGACTTCGCCTGGTTCAATCTGGACGCAAAAGACGAATCGTTTCGTGGAACCGAGAGTGGGGACACGGTGTTCTTCTTTTTATTCCAACGGCAATTACGAAGATGTAGATTGTCACTGATTGATGACGTCAAAACAAACGCGTGTCTACTATTATCGAATTAGGCTACTGTGTATCACGGATCGATCGATCGAACCGATTTCCTCGGGGAACGCGTTTCGTTGCTCGACGGGGACGGGACTCGATTAGGCGGCGATGCAACGTAAAATTTATCGTCGACGGTTTTCGAAATAGATCGCGGATGCGCGAGCGAATTCGCGTTCGTCGATTGTCAACGCGAATGTTGCAGATTCGTTTCGAAAAGTATGACGTTTTGAACGCGATGCAAGACGTTCGACGTCGATTGTTCGAACTCACTTCTAATAATCGTGGACATAATGCAACTTGCCCCATTTTTAAAGCAACTGCCGCGGGCTTGTAAAAGCTGAGAGACTGAACGTAACAAAAATTATCTGATATCGCGGAATCACTATTTTTCGTGTATAAACGAAGGTTATCTTGATACTTCGCGGCACACGGCCAAACGATAAGGCGATGCAATTTGGAACGCGGAATATTGTGTACGCTTAGTTACTTCCTCTGTTCCATATATGGCGAATAATTTTTCCCTCAAATGCAACTTGTTACGACGAACTTCCCTCGCGAATCGTCTCAGGGCCCTTCTACTTGCGAACTGTGGACATTTGTAGCATTTGTGTTTATTTCTTTTTGCGCGATTCAATTATTTATTCGACAGATGTCTGTTTGGAAAATGATATAAACTTCGTATAATCTAGAACGTCTGATTAAACAAATAATGAATTGTGCACGATTCTGTTCACCGTAAAATTATTACCAAGATTAACGCAGTCGTAATTTTATATAATACGGTGATGATTTTCTATATTGAAATTATTAAGGTCTCATTTACCAAGAACTGTAAGAATGGTAGTTATTATTTATGAAATATTCGATACCATCTATCGCGAATAAAATCCCCGTACCTATCCGTAGTGTATTAAATAAATTCGTGAATTATTTTTCTTCGGCGCAATAAAACACAGCTCAATTATAATTTACGGCGGGTAACTGATACTCGCCAACATTTACCAGCCGCCTGCCAATTAACTATTCTCCAATAAGCAATTCCCGTGCTGTGCTCCGTTTTATATTTCACAGCAGCAGAAAATACGGTCGCCTTTCAGAAGTAAATTTGTCAAACTAAGAAAGAAATCCACGCGACTCACAATCCGTGACACGGTTACGATTCACTACGCCCTCCATAATTATGAGATCACGTTGTCGATTTTTTCATCCGTTCCGTGTCCACACAAGCTAATGCAATTTCGACTTCACCGCCTCGAATAATTTTCCACGATGCGAAGCTGGATCCTCTAATTGATATATGTACAATTCATAGTTCAGCGGTTATTAGCTTTGAGAATATAAAGGCACGTCTAATTACACACGATTCCCGTACGAAGCGCAGACCGTCCAATAAGAAAGTGAGCTCTCGCCAGAAGTTAATAACGTTTCACCGGGCTCTTCCGAGACGCATTTGCCCAGATCGAATGCTAAAACGAATGCGAAATTACTCACTCTCAAACAACCACCCCGGCAAACGTTTCAGCCGAGATGCCTCACTTTTGCGCGCATCACGCCTCTATTTACAATACCAACCGAGAACGATATTAACCAAGCCGCGAATGGATCGACATTTACGTTACGCTCGTTCATGCCGCGACACCCGGATCGTTCCCCTTTACGATCAATAAAATCGCCCCGAAGGAAATCCATATTTTACCGAGAATTTATGCCGCGCGATCCGAGCCCGGCGTCGCGGTAATGCGTTAATTGCTCAATCCGGCTGACGCGGGTCTCGGGGCGGGGCAAAAAGAAAACGCCGAATGAAACCGAAAGGGAGAGAAGAGAAACGGGGAAGGAAGGCAGGGGTGGCGATAAACGAAAAAGAAGAAAAACAGAAAAAGCCGCGCATCATTCTAATTCACGAAGCGACCGCGGAGCCTGTTCCGCCTAGTAGCACGCGGATAGCCGTGCTGGATTTTAATAAACGGTTCCCCGGTCAATCCCATATACACAGCAGCCACCGCTGCGGAGGTGTTTCGCCTGGTAGCTGGCAGGACGACGCGCAACGGGGAAGAGGTTAATCACCCGCGTTGGATTTTAATAAACGGTTCGGGGGGCAAACAAAGCTGGTCATCAATAACCGTTCCCCTCTCCCTCCGGCTGTGACCGTCCTCTTCTCGGCCGCTTCTTTTCCCCACGTCCCGTCTCCCTTTCTATCGCGCCGTTTCTGTCTGATGATCGAGAGAGGCCCACCTCACGAGCCGACCCGGCAACGGCCGCAGCCGCGCAAGAGAGGTGCCTCTTGCCATCAGCTTGTCGAGGCTCATCGGACAGCCAGATAGGCGGAGATCGTATCTGCGTGGTTATTAATTAACCGGTGAGAAGGGAAAGCCTCCTTTCATCACCTCGCGAACGATCAGCCTTTCGCTTGGCCTCGGCCTTGCCCTAGCGAGCGAATATAGGCAGCTTCGTAGGGAAACGGCTGCGCCCGTAGCCCGCGGACTGCCCTTTCACGTGGATCGTTTCGTGCTCGAACTTCCGGGCGAACACGACTGTACGAGATTTCGGAACGATTGAGAGGGTTCGACGGTCGCGGGTATCGTTTTCGCCGATGGGAACTGTGGCGCGACGACGCGACTCGGGGATGGCTGTTCTCGTTCGGACAGTTTTTGATTTACGGGGGTTGGAAGTTGGGTGGCTGTCCGAACGGGCACGCGGTCCACGGCGGGGTGGTGCGTTTAATCGATGAAATTGGTTCTCGAATCAGGCCGGGGCGGTTATGAGACTGTTTCCATTTTAGAGATGGATCGCGGTTGATTAATTAAAAATCGCGACAGAACGCGGGATTGGAAGATCGCATCACAACGGGACGCGGTGTAAATAAATTTTCTGCTGGAATTTCTGTGTATCAATTATTGGTAATTATGTACGGTTCACTTTGGTTCGTACGGGAACGTTGAATCGAAGTGAAAAGTGGAATATTGTTTGAATTGCGCGGGTACTGAATAAAATACACCTATGCTTTCATTTTACCTGGCAAATAATAATACACCATTGGTGCACTTTTGTCGAAGTAAACGATCCTGTCATCTCACGATAAAAAAAATATATGTAAAAGTTTTAATTGATCAATTCCATTGCACGTTTCGTCGTCTGACGAATAAATATATGTAGGAAGCGAATAAAAAGGGAGGGCAGGCTTCGGGAATCGAACCCGAGATCGTCGTATTACTAGGCACTGATCAGTCCATTTTACGCCACGGCCCCTTCCCCGATATTCGTTATATCGTTTGTTCCTTTTAACGTTGTTCTTCGATGGAGGCGCCCAAATCCCACATATATTGCCCCGTTCAATGTATCAAAAATTTGGACGAGTAATAATTTGCAACAATCGAACCTGTGCGACGATAAACAATGAGAGAAGAACGATCGTGGCATCGATGCCGCTTGGAAATATTTTTATTAGCTTATACTACTCACCCATTTATGGAAGTGCGGCTGATGAACCAGGACAAAGCAGATCTGGCCAAGGAATGCCACGTTTGTAATGGTAAGGAGTCCGATCTCTCAACGGATTTCATTAGGAAGATTTCGGCGGTTTTGTCAGGTTGCTCGTGCTGGAGTCCCGCTCCAAGAGGAACCCATAAACGGAGCAAATCCTCTCGGATTTTTGTTCTGTCTACTTTGTACCACTGTAAGAAGAAATGAAATTCTATGAAACGAAATATAATACGGTCTGAAATTAATCCATTATTTTTTCTCCCCGGGAATAAATATGGAGAATCATCATACATTCAATACAAAAGGTAAACTTCAATCGATGAATTTAACTTCGTTGCAATGAAATAATACAATAAAAATAATAGAAATCGCTTTCAAATAATTTCTCATTTCGAGCCACCGTTTCCAACAAAATATAAAACATTTCAGGGGCCGTATTTACGCGCACGCGTACGTTCGTACGTTCGTAAACGTGGGACACAGTATGTGAAAATATGCTTACGCGACAATAAATTTCTTTTGAAGCTCATACCGATTTAGAGCAGCGACCCTAAAATCCCTACGAAATCCGTTACAATTCGCCGTCGCAGAAGGAAACGGACCAAAACAATCGAACTAAAACCGCACCTTGAATCATTAATGAATTTCGTTCACAGGCTCGTCAATAGAAAAACGTGCGTCGCGTTCGCGAGCAACAAAACTCGTCCCCGTGTCCCGGCAAACGATCGCACGAATATCACACGAACGACATCGCCTCGAACACGACAATGTACGCAGCGCGCAAGTAATCATTTCATAAACGCGTAATTCGCATACCGACCGATATTACCGCAGAAGCCGAATCTCAGCGACAAACTCTCAATCACACCGTACATAATAAACATCGGTCGGCGGCGAGACGGGGCCCGGCCCCGTCCAGACGGTATCGGCGAATATTTTCAATTTCGCAGGCAATCACGACACGCATCACGTCCGCGACCGCGGCCTCCGCAAAATTTCGCGGTGGGTTAATGCTTTGGAATAAGAGCCGCGTCCCCCCACCGCCCCTCCGCCCTCCTCCTTGCGATTCATTAACATCCCGCAAGGTGTCCGGCAAAAAGTGTTTCTCGCTTCATTATCGGGGCCGCGTATCGCGACATTAACGATATTCTGTTGGCGTTGGGCAGAGCGGTTTCGGCGCGGAACCGCAAAACAGTCGGAGAAGCAATTACGTTGACCGGTCCGCTGGCACCAGTTCCAGGGGATCGGGCCCGGCACCGGGGCCCAACGCGAGGCCCGACACCGGCCGCGGCGCAACAGTGCAGCGGTCCAAGCGGCCGGTACACGACAGATATCCGATTTCACCGTCAGCTTCTGAGAATGAGAACCAATTACGCGGCCCGGGGCATTAAGGAATCGATCTAATTTGCGCGCGCGCGGCGGTGGTGGCTCTTAATGGCGAGGAGCCGACCGATGAAATTATACGAAAATGTAATCAACGCGCTTTTTGTCTCGTTTCGCTCGAAGGGCAGGGGTGTAATTAGGAATGCTTTTGCGCCTCGCGACGGGGGACACTTGTTGCTTTCTCACCATCCCCTCTGTTTCACTCGTTTCCATTCTTCTTTCCTCTTCCGCGCGGGTCACCTCTTTTCTCGCCTTCCCGTCTGCCCCGCGGCAAGTCCTGTCCGCTTTCCCCCCTTTTTCTTTCCTTCCACCTCGTCTTTCTCCGCCTTTCACTCTGCCACCCCGCGTTCGTTCGCCCGGACGATTATTTCACCGCGCCTCCCCCAGGCTCGCGAAGTCGGACGACTTCGAAATGGGGGAAAGAGGGAAGAAGGGAAAAAGAAGGACGAGAAAAAGGGCCGAGGTAGAACGACGAAGGGGAAGGGTGGAGAGTTGGAGATGGAAGGACCCGGGCACAGAAGGAGAGTAATTAACACCGTGGTGCCCAGGTGCGCGGCCCTAAGAAGTCGTTTATGGATTGCTCGGCAGCCGCGCCGTACGCGGCCATCAATTAGATTCTCTAATTAAAACAGTCCCTTCTCGGCCCCGGGGAATTAACTCCCGGCGAGCCTCTGTAATATTCTGTCGACTCTGTCATCGTCGGGCTCCACGGGCCCAGGCGGCATCGATTTTGCTGCTCCTTTTCCCCTGCGCCCCGTTCCTCTTTCCTTTTGCTTTCTCCTCTCGATTTTTAAATCGCTTCGGAAATGATACAATGTGCCGGAGAACGTAACGCGCGGATGGACCGCGATAAAAATGTAATTGCCGGGAGTGTTTCTTTGTTCCGTTGCGCTGAGGGTTTCTTGGAAGTGTTTATTGGGCAGCGTTGGTCGTAATCCCTTGTGGTATTATTATTATTGCTATTACGGGAAAAAATTAATTGATGGCTATTTTTGAAACGAACGTTGGGCATCTTGCGGGGCGGAATGATGGATGAATTTGAGGCGCGGTAATTGTCAATTGAATGGGGCCGCGGCGGGGCTATGAATGAAATTGTGTTCGCGAGCGCATGGAAATGAACGGCGGCGCAGGTGAAATTTAAATAAAATTTAACACGGCAATCAGTGTAAATAATCGTCGAGCGGAAAGAACCGGCGCGATAATTGCAGCAATGACCAATATCTTAAATAAACTCGGAGCGCGTCGGGAATGTTCACGGGAAATATCTTGAAATTGAAACGAGCCGCGAAGTCCACGATCCCTACGGAGTCTATGGGTGTAATGAATCACGTAACTCGATCGTCAACCGGACGAAATCGCGACGACTTTTCGCCGGTAATTGAATTTCAACAGCGACAACGTAGATGAAACCGAAGAAGAATTTGAAAATCAGCAATCTACCAACAGGTGGCGGATGAAGGATGAACGAGGAGAAGGAAGGAGAGACGCATATGCACGAGTGGTGTACGATTTTAATTATAGCTGGCAGCGTGCATCGCTAATTACAGGTAGTCCGGGCTTCCACCTTCGTCGACAGTGCTTTCATTCGACTTTATCGTTACTTTTTCTCAGCGAATTACAAATGGCTACCGACGTGGTCGCGCGCAGTCGGACAGCATTCCTCTTTGTGTCATTAGTAGCGACTTTCTGTAGGGATGTCGGACAGAGACGGGACGAATCTCGGTGAAGAGAAAGAGCAACGGGGAATCAGATTCGCACACCTTCCGTGTAGTCCAACGATGCACACCAATCGCCATCCGACTCGGACAACAAGTAGCCAACTCGGAAATCGCGCTCATCTAAATCAACGTCCCGCGACGTACCGACAAACACCACGGTCCGAACCTTGATCTTCCTACAGTGGCGCCTAATTTTTTATTCCGCAGTCTTATTCCTCTGTTTGATTGCCACGGAAGGAAATCAAACAGCTGTCCAACGACGATATTCGGTTCACTAGAGTACGCGTGATCATTTTGTCACGATGCCAGGAAGTTACGCAGCGTTCACGTTTAAAAATCAATTTATTGAATAGTTGAGGGCGTTACGTTTCTATTTTGTGCAAGCTGTTTCATTCGCGACTGGTATGTAATTCGTCGGTATACAAAAGAATTAAGATGAAAAGGAATGTGATAGACGCGTATGATAATCAGCATTTATGCTAGGAAGGAGAAGGGAAAAAATGGTAACTTCATGTCACGATTCGAGTCTATGAGGAGTGCGCAGCTCATCCGCGAGACTCGTGTTCAACACACTTCGTCTGAAATGGTTATGTGCTCCTTTATGACGGTACACTACAGTGCATAGGAAAACCTGTGAAACGTAAACTTGGCCGTATAAGCGAGGCATCGCACAGTGGGGAAAAACGGCAATTTAGGCGTGCAAAAGTCTTTCTCTATGAAATACTTTTGAACTCCACTGCCCTTCGTTCTAATTTTTACATAGACGTTAAGAATGGGATGTCTACTATATGCTCTATAAAATTTGGCTGCAGCCAACTGCAGCTGCAAAAGTTATTGCATTTTTAATGGAATAGTTCCATGTCGAGCGTATACGACCTACGGTAGACTCCCGATCAACGTGCCCCGTTTTTTTTTCTTGACAATTAACTAGAAGAAAACGATTGACATATTCCATCCTTGTTAACTTTTTGTCGCATTTGTCATTGTTTCAATAGTTTATGGATATTAAATTATTTAAATATTTTTTTGGATATTAAATTTTTGTGTACTGGATTCCGTACGTCTTTATGCCTAGGAGGTATATATTGTGCGTTATTGATATTTTTATATGTTAATTTAATATCAGTGACCCTGTCATAAACCTCCAGAGGTTTGGCTCTGGTTTAATCCTTGTAATCATGCACCACGCCCTACAAATGAAGTTATTTTTCGCGCATTCTTTGATGAAATGAAGTGAAAGCTCTTCTCGAAATAGAGGATCAATAACTTTTTTTATAAATTTTTTGTAATTAAATTTTTTTTTGTTATTATTTAATATTAATTTTTTTTATATATATTGTTATTGTCTTTATTGTAAATTTTATATCTGTAAATTATACATGTTCATAAATGAAAAAGTGGAACCCGATCATCTACAATCTACCGTAGGCCGCATCAGTGCGAACGTTCTCGGCTTTGAACTATTCTATAAAAAATGCAATAACTTTTGCAGCTGCAGCTGGCTGCAGCCAAATTTTATAGAGCATATAGTATACATCCCATTCTTAACGTGTATCTAAAAATTAGCGCGAAGGTCGGCGGAGTTCAAAAGTATTTCATAAAAGAACGCGTTGAAAATTAGTTTGTTGAAACTTTCTTGAAAAAAATATTAAGAAATTTTTATAAAATTTTTCTTTTCATTTTTACACATTCCTAATCTTTCTTGATACAGTTCCTGCAAACAGAAATACCATTAAGGTCCTGAGCATTAAAATACAGGTGAAAATAGTACTCTTCATTTTTAAGCTGTCTTCAATTGTTGACGTTTGTATCCCCTGCCACGCTTAACAACAATGGATTTAAGAAATAAAAATGTCATTTTTAGGTGCTATGGACATCTAGCTTGACATTGCATATAAAATTATAGGTCTACTCCGTGTTTTGTTTTTGGACTTTTGCACGCCTAAATTGCCGTTTTTCCCCACTGTGCATCGTTACGATTCCTTGCCAGTGGAAGTATTTCAAGGTTACTATATTTTCGACTGACTTTCTTACCGGTTACTTGCTAAATCGTTATATCAATAGGAAAATAATGGTTCAATTGCACGCTGTTTAACGCCGAACGAAATACATCGGCAGCAAATTTCGTTGCACCGTTTTTTCACGTCTGTCGGTAGAATTCATTTCTTCAGTTTCATTAACCGTTACATCTTACATATAACGTCGCCAGCATCACCGAGAGCAACAGTTTCAAAGACTCTCTGTCAACCCTTTTGCTATGGTACCACATTGAAATGAAACTTACCTCGGTCCACAAAACGGTGCACAAAGTGATCAGTATCGAGGAGCTGCCTGATTTATATAAATAATTGAAATAATACGTCACAATGATACGAAACGATAACGTTGTACAGGACGTTTATATAAATTCTTCGCGAACGGTTGCTAAATATGTACGGACGTATACGCGTATACACAAACCGCAGGGAAGGAGTCAAGATCGTCAACCCCAATTCATCCAAGTCGATCACCATTAACGAACCCAGCATACATTATTCCTCCAATCGGCAGTTAGATGTTATCGCGAAATCATCTCCATTCTCCACTTATCCAAGCGTTCGTCCAACAAAATGGACAACTGCCAGCCGTAGATCTGATCGCGGGATCTCAGATTTCCGTTCTACCTATGCCACTTGGCCGGTTTGTTTATTTCGCCGTTTTTTTTTCGTCGGCGTCCTTTTTCTAGAAAGTCCCTCCAGTATTCACGGATCGAAGGGGACCCGAAGACACGCGTAAACCCGGCGTAAACTGTGAACGATAAACAACGCCGTCGAGCAGTTTATGCTTTCCGCGAGGAATACTGGGGATGTTTGGCCGCTCGTACGTGAGGCTCTTCGGATTCCACGACCGTGTTGGATCGCGAGTCAAACGCATTCTCTTCCTGTGCCATTATGTTATTGCTACAGGCGACTGCGGTGGCGGGCGCGAGCCAACAGGCGTTATATTGGCGCCGTGGGAGAGAATCGACGCCATCTTTCCACGTTTCTGAACCTGCCGCGTGATTTCACCTGGACGACCGAGATACGCCGCCAAGATTAACACTGCCTTCGTTTCGCCTGTTTCGAGCAAACGCTTTGGACGGTTCTCTATTTTTTCCTCGTCCCATTTATTCGAAAGTCGCGCGCGGCTCATAGGCGCATGCCGGGATTACGCTATTAGGCGACACGATAAATGGGACAATGGTTCATTGAAAGCGTAAAAAAAAAATGGGCACAATAACAAATATCTGTCGCTACGACGCAAGATACTCTACCGTCCGCATAATTTTCCGATATCGCTCGTCTTTAAATTCTGCGTTATCTGTTTTTCGTACTTTCGTTCAGGTTTACGTTTCGCCTCGATATGCTCGGATGCAAGGTATTTCATTAAACTTTCAGGGGTTACTCAAGAGCGCCAATCAAAAGTAGCGGTGGAAACGGAGGGCGCGGGGATGGAAAGGCGTGCCCCTTTTTAGAGGATTCACGCCGTGAGCGTTTCCGGGCGGGGGAGTCTTGATTGGAAAAGCGGCGGCGCGCGGAAAGGCGCCGGTGTAACTAACCATGAGAAGTTTCCATCGAGATCGTACGATCGGCTAACGAAGCCGGTCGCGCCTGGAATATTGGTTCGTCTGCGCGAAAACTTGGACCCGTCGACTCTTCTGAATTCGCCGGCTCCAGGCTGACGGTGTAATCTACGACGGCGACGCCGCTACGCTTGGGTCTCTGTCTCTTTGAATCGTACGTTTGAGAAAATTTCACGAGGAAGTTGTTTATCCTTCTCCTTATCAGGTTCTCTATATTATAACGAGACGCTCGTCGAAGGTTCTTCGCGTATTGTTGCCTGACATGCTTCGCTGTTTTCCGGCGAAAAATTTGTCCAGCATGTATGAACATCGAAGCGCAAAGGGATCTCGACAGTTGTTGGTAAAAACAGATTTGTTGCGCTAACCGAGTGGATTCGAAATTACTGGCGAGCGCTAACCGCGAATTCGCGACGCGCAAAATGAATCGAATCGTTATCGGCAGGAACGAGCGCGCAGACAGTAGGTGAATACACCTGGACAGGACCGATATCATCATTCGGAGTCCCTTTGGCCAGCGCGAGGCGCGATCGATCATGCGTGAAACGGGCTGGAGGAGCACTCTCTGGTTACGTGCGTCCCTGGATTTACGTGGTACCCCTGAGGAATATTTCGAGAACGAGCTGATAACGATCTGTGTCCGTCCCGCGGCTTCGTTATCCGATCCGTATAGCCGCGTAAAATAACTTGCAAATTACGATGTGTGCGGCTCGGCCGTCCCGTCGTCCCGTTCCCCTGCTTTTTTTTCCACAAGCTTTCCAACGTTTTCCGCGGCCCTTATGACAGCCTTCCTCTACGCTTCGGCTCGTCGATCGGCTTTGTCCAGAACTATCGCCGCCTCGGAGCGGATAATATTTTTTTTCCGCTCTCGGGCGGTCCGAAGCCCTGCAAGCTCTTGGGCGCATCTCTTTCCTCCCTGATTTTTTGTTGCTTCTGCTACGCTCGATCGTTGCTTCCCTGGAATCGACGATATCGAGCTGCCTTTGTTGCGACCACGATAAGTATAGGCTGCGCACGTAAATCCTCTGTACACTCGCTAATTTACCATGTCGCGAAGGATAACACCTTGCGCGCAGCAATCTCGTTTTACCAACTGTTCGTTTCGGGTCACCCGTTGCCTCGTCGACGCGGTGAATCCTCGTTTTATGGTTAAGACAACGATGTTAACGATGGGAGGTACCGAAATAATGCTTCGCGATGCTGATCTATATAATGCCGCGGATCGATAACCCGTGATACGTGGTTGTTGCGCGTAAAATTATCGGGCGCCGTTATTATTTAATACTTTTAAGAATGCGATGGGATAAAAATAATTGGCCAAGTCGTCGGTAAAGTGATTGAAGGGGCGAGACGAATTTCGTTTTCCCGGTTTCTCGAACGAAAATTTGGTAACAGGCGGTGGATATTGATTGACAATTGATACAATTTGTGAAGACGATCGAGCACTATGATTGAGTATTATTTGCGGTATAAAATTTGCGCAATGTTAATATTTATAGGAGTATTCCGATCGGCGTTGAAAATGCAGGCCACCAACCATCTTTTTATTCCCCTTTTACCGACACCTTTAAAAGTTATTGGACGTCCGACGACAGCGGCTGCTAATTTGTTGCTGAACATTATGCACGAACGATAACTATTATTCGGTGTTGCTGTATGCCGTTACCCTTTCGAATGAACATGTATTAAAAAGCGAAAACATTGCGTGAACTGCATTTGATCCTATCGTGCGAGATTAGACGAAGCACTTCCAACACCGTTGTACCGGCGATTTCGACGAGTACAAGTGTTATCAACGTATCGCAAGGTGTATCATTTTATCCACTTGCACGATTCACGTTATTGACTAACTATATTAATTATTTTAAACACGGTACCGCCGCGGCGAGGCATTTCGGATCTCCCGCTTGAAAGTATGCAGCTTGTGTCGCGGCAATCGATATTTAAATCGCCGTTCGGTGCAGCAATTTTGCGTCACAGTAACGAAAAGTAAAATACCTACATTCATTGTTCCCTATTTTTCAAGGAACCGCGCCGAGAGAACCGTACGTACACGCCGCCGTCCAACGCCACGACACCGTTAAAAATCGTAAACCGATCGTTTCAAAGAGCACCGGCGTCGCAACGGTACGCGTCGTCTCCACCCCTCGGGAGGGAGAAATCGAAGAAGAGAACCGAACAACAGAAAGCGACTTATCGCGCTTATTACTTTTTCCGCTCGGTCCATCCGAGACGAGAAGCCGCGCCGGCGACGGAAGAAATTCGACAAAAATGCGAAATACCGACGGTTCGAGAAGGGGCGGGCGCCTAATGAAATCCTTCGTCTCACCGAGCCGTCTTTGAACGGCGGTTTTTTCGCCCCGCGACTTTTAAAATCGCTCGCCGGGACCGGCCTTCGAGATCGGGACCCGCGTCCACCGCGCAAGAAGTTCGGCGACAAAGCGTATCGTGTACGCGCACAAGAATCCACCGGAGGAGGAGATCGTGGCTCGCCGCGGCGGAAACCGGTATTCTGCGTACGAATAAAGACATAAATACGGCTGTTCGTGAATCGAGCGCGGATCTGCCCGGTCCAGAAATCAGTTTTTCGACGTGGCCGTTTCGCTCGCGCACGCAATTTCGCGCGCGAGACACGCTCGCGGGGGCACGCCCGCGATCATACGCCGCGATAAACGAGGATCCACACCGGTCGTCCGGATTTATCGCTGCCCCCGACAACATCGTGCCTCGCGATTCCGGCCGCGGAAGTGACCGTGAGAGATCCTAGATTCTGTTGCACGGCCATAAACGCGAGCCGTATCGCCTCCGGCCGCCTCTTTGCCCGAGACAATTCCGCGTCGCGTGAACGATAACGGTCTGTCTTGTTCCCCGTTCTTCTTGCGCCGGTTGATACTTGCTGGCGCGTACGTGGCACGACACGAGCATCGCGGCTCGATATTATTTGCATTGTCGACTTAGCTTCTGCGATGCGTGTCACGTGTCTCTGGCTCGTCACTGGCAATGAGTATACCCGGGCCTGGTATTTATCATGCGCGAGATTTATCTGCGGGCTCGTTTCAAAGTCTATAAATTGCCCGGCTATTTTCGCTGTTTGCGTCTCTTTTTCTTTTATCTGCCCCCTTTCCCCTCGGCGCGACGAGGACGACGACGACGAGGGATAGCAGAAGGTTTTTGCAAATTGTTCTTTACGTTTTTCTCTTACTTTTTGGCGTGGCGGTTCTGTACGCTGATTTTTCTTGACGCGAGAGATATTGCACCGGAGCGGTGCAAATTGATGTAAAATCGATTAAAGAATTCGGGAACGATTCGTACGTTCGACCGATCATTTTCACGTCGAGAATTATTCGGTTCTGTTCGAAGAAGCAGGAGGCTGGCAAGGAACATTCATACATCAATGGATTGCGTACGATGTACAGAATATAAATAGCAGGCGCCACTTGCACAGCCATGACCATTTCGATACAGGTCACAGTTAAAGATGCGATATTGCACATTCGGAATGCATTGGCATCGCGTAAAACTGGCACCGGTTACGCGAGAAAAAAAAAACTGCATTCTGTTAAAGAAACGGGCCCACTAACGCTCCGAAATCGATGCGAAAATCATGAAACACTAATCATTATTGCTATTGCCAGCCAGCGCGAGACACGCGTACAATTTGCGAACACCCGCCAGTGCTCGCCGACGAGGACGACGGCCTCACGCGCACACCGGCTGCGAGTTAAAATTCCTAAGAAATGGGACATATACAGTTGGAAGCCTGGGGGGGCGCGAAAGAACGGAAACATCTCGACGGTAGCTCTTTCGGTTCGGAGGCAAGAGCTTTCTCTTCCCTCCCCTCAGGAGCCTCATCCATCAGTCACTTAATATTTCAAAGGAGCGCCCTACGCCACCCTCTCCCTTCCTCTTTCTCACCATTTCACCCGTCCCTTTTCATCCCTCCTACAACGGATCCGCGGGAGAAACTGACGGCGTGGCAGCCTTTTAAAAACCTTAAAACACCACCGGGTCGACGCATCCACGCCACTTGGTCTGAGAGTAAAGTTTTCCGACTGCTCAGGGATATTAGACGGCGCAGGCCACGGAACCTACTTATATATCTATACCTATACAGTGGTACAGAAAGTAAGGGGGCAGGTGGGGAAAGGGAAGAGCGGGGTAAGAGCGACGCCTCGCGTCGATTTCGGTCGCTGGGGGCTGAGGGAAATCTCGCGGGGTCGTCCCTCCGTACGAATTTCAAATTTCTCGTTTCACGCGACCGAATGGGATTCTTCGCCTTCTCCGGTCGAGCACCTGCTCGAGCACGCGGCTCTCCGAATCGATTTGCCCTCTGTCGCGCGGCGAAAGGTTCTCGCAAACACCGATAAAAGCTTCTTTCTTCCGCTAGATGAATAAATACGCGATCAGACGCGCAAGGTAGACTCGCCGAGTTCCTATGGATTCCAAACGCTCCGTAATGGAAAACGAACGTCGAGGGGGTGGTTATTTTTGCTGCGAGGGCGGGGGAAGTAAACGCGGAGGTGGTGGACGCGTGGAAAATTGTAATTGCGACAAAGGCGGAGGGGCGTGGGGGTGTTCGCGGGTTTCTCGACATCGGTACGAAATTTGAAACGGGAAACGATGCGATGGTTCCTGGGACGCGATCTAGAAGCGATTTGTATCGAAACACGGCTCGGTCACTAGCTTCCAACCCTCTTTATTTCACATTTATAAGTATTTCCTTGGTTTCCGATTAGAGCCTCGAGCTTAGATTAAGTTTCAGGTGGCATTACATCCGAAGAAACGAAGAGGCTATATGCCGAAGAGGCCCGACAAACTGTCACTGAAGAGGGCAACTACTAATGATTCTCCATTCTTTTTAAGAATGGGGAATCATTCTATGTTACTACTTTGTCACTCTGATTGCATTTTCATTTGTAGAATTTTTATTTGTATTTTGCCGACGCACATTCCGGCACAGCGATACAGCCCTCCCAAAAATATCGCGTTGCATTAGAATTAGAATTGCATTAAATGCCACGTGGCTTTTAATTAGAGTTGCGAGCAAATGAAAGTCGCGATTGATTTAGCGTTGCGCAAAGATGTCGCGATTGTTCAAGCAATTTTGCCGTTCTTATTGTTATTTGAATTTTAGTAATTTCTGTGACAATTGCATAAAACACCGTCAATTGAATTGAGAAACTCGTAGGAAGCTACGCGTCGAACACATTGCTCAATCTTTGTTTGAATATATTATATATGACAAGAAATTTTAAACAACGATGCGCGCGTATATGTGAATTTTCGAATTGATATACACATTTTGCGTACCCTCGACAATTACGGCATTACCCGGCGCCCGTATAAATGAAAATTCCCGGAGGAGGATAATATACCCGACGATTTCACCTCGCTGCATTCTTATCAATGCCTTCTGCGACTCTGTTTAACTCTCTTCGTAATCGCGAACCGCGAGTTTGCGAAATTAAAAGCACGACGAGCTGTCCCCGTTATTAATAGAATGGACGTTCCAAGTTGTGAAACGAGCTGCTCGCGAACCGTCCAAGTTCGCGCGCACAATTGCCCGCGATCTCGTTCGTAGATGCATGGCAGTCCATAGCCGCAGCGTGACTTAACTCGACTTAACACGAGATGAGGTAACCCTGCCGCTTCCTTCGGGCCGCGTTCGACCAAACGCGTTCAACCTGCCTCCGAGAATTTTTGCCGGCCTTCCGGAGGGCCGTGGCACGGTTAAATAGGAAGCGAACCGTGCCGTGCAATTATAAATAGGGCGAAATCGCGGTTTCACGACGCGTATAGGAACCGAGACGCGCTTTGTGGCCCGGAGCGATGTTCGAAGATGTTTCAGGAATATCGAGGACGTAATTGTCCCGTAATTACCGAGCACGCTCTTGACTCTCGAGTAGCGTCGTTCGAGGAAAGAGGGGGAGGGGGGGTGGTGGTCAGTGGTTAACCTTGTGCGGTAATTGTACTAATTATTACCGTTCCCCTTGCCCCTTGCCCCGTGGCCGTTTCCTCCCCCGGCAACCCAATTACCCTGCCAGCCCCGTGCGCGACTCGGAATTTACGGAGACCAGATTTCAGCGGTCCTTAAATTCTTGGAAATGATCCCCTCGCTCGGCATTATTTTAATTAACCGCGATTAAGTTCGACACCGAGCGGAAACGATCATTGTCGAACGATATAAAATTAACACACGGTGCCGGGCGCATTCGAAATTTTACCATCTTATCTGCGTGTGGCCGAATAAATCTTGGTTTTCAATAGAGCACGCTCGAGGCCGCGTCGAGCTTCGAAGGGTTCAAGTTCATCGCGCGATACGACAACACGAATTTCCCTTATATGGTATCGGAAGGTATGCGACGTATAGCACGTATCGAAAGTAGACGTTACGTTTTCCGATTCGTTGAACGTTATTCGTGGAAACGTTTAACGAAACGACGGGAGAATCGTTCAATCGAAGAACGTTGCCGACGCGTTGGTGCACCATAACGATTACGGTGTACCGTGCGTACGGTCCTGAGATCACTGACGTGACCCCAAGCGGCGATACGGGAAACGGAGTACGCGCGGTTTAGGCACAGGGAATACGGGGTTGAATGATAGAGAAATGTAACCTAGACGAACGGCGTGTTTACCTGGGTTTTGTCGTACGCCTCGAGCTGCTCGTTCGATTTCTGTTTGTCGTACAGTATCCGGGCGAAGCTTCCGTGCGGCCTGTAACTTTTCACGGCTCTACTCGTGGACGAATCTTGATTGACAGCGGAACAGGTAGCCAGACTTCTAACGTCGCAGATGCACCTTGAAACAGGCACATTCGCACCCGCCATGCCCGCAAGGAGCACGTTACTGACTGTCAGTCACCACACACGCATGATACGACGATACTCAGCACCGTAATCTCGTGGCAAACACTTTGGTATATGAGTAAGAAAAATACCGAGGATGACACAGTTCGCGTAAACACGTCTAGCACGTGGCCATGTTGGCGACGGTGGCGACGCCCACTGGTTGATTAGTAAATTACGTTCCCCGTAAGGAGCCTACGGTCGACGATGTAGAAACGCTCTCTAACGCTATAACGATTTTTGTATCGGGAAAAGGCTCGATGATAATCGGGTCGCGTATCTATTTTTTATTTGTCCAGTAGAGCTTTAATTATTTCGTTAATTGTAATTTGTATTCGCCGGGACTGAGCGAATTGGGTAACACTTTCAATGGAATGTCGCGTCGGAAGTATTTGGGTTTGAAGAATGCCACCCTTATTTATGCGTCGGTAATATGGCGGGAATGAATCAATGTGCGAATTCTGTGAACATCCGTTTCAACTGATCTTCGAATTGATTCTGTATATGTTTTTCACTCGCTTGTTGCAATCTGTTCATTGTACGCGATAGAACAACCGATATCGTTCAAATTACTCGACAATTTAAGGTTTTCGAAATTAACAATTCCATATCGAATGCAAAGCGAAGAAAGTACGCGCATCGCAGTAAAATTTAATTGTGATAGCGAGATAATAAGCATCGAGAACGAGAGAGCGGGGCTGGTAAAATTGGAAAGGGGAGAACGAAGAAGAAATAGGAATGGTAATATAGATAGGGGTGGAAGAACGCGTTTAGGTGAATCGCGAGACATCAACGTAGTTCTTAACAGCGGATAATAACATTTCACTTTGTCTTACGGGCACAATACGTATTTCGCTCTTGATTATGTATTCTAGTGTCATTCCACTTACTTTATGGCTGATATTCTTGTCGTCGTTAACGATACCGCTTTACTGGCTGCTTGCAAATTCCAGAAGTTACACGATCCACGATTCCTCGCGTCTGTATGAACTTCTCGTCTAGCTTAATGTGAAACGTAGTAAAGTTAGCTCTTTATACGCCAATTTATTTTTACACGCGAAAGGGTTTTAAATAGTTTATTATCAGAAAAGATACTTGCGAGTTTGAATGTCCAATACGTGATGAAAAGATGGTTCGGCATATTACTGAAAACAAAAAAGAACAGGATGAGATTTATAAAATATAAACACACGGTGTGTAACTTTAAAGTTACACGACTGCACAGAGGGATAGCGTTGTTTTTTTTCGAACAAGTTTAAAGCAACTACATCATGCGTGTATACCTCGGTGGTATTTTTTTTCATCGGTGGTTGCGCCCTAAAAAGAAAGGCGCACCAACGTGCATGAAAGTTTTATGCGAACCAAATACGACTTAAAGGGAAATTGCCGGTACAGCGGAGCACACCAATGAATATTTTAAATACCGTATTGACGCAGCGCGCGCGTGTTACTTCCTCCCTTCGTGCTCCCCACACCGAGTACTGATAATTCATTAATTTATGATAAGTTAGCCTCTCGCCTACGACCCACATCCTCCGCTCCTCACCCTATAAATCATTTTCACCGCTGACATTAATTGCACGCCGCTCCTCGTTACTGGGAGAAATGAGATTTTTTTAATTGGCAAATTTTTCACCGCGGCTGACACTGTGACACCCTCTCCTGGGTCTTTAATTCTCTTTTTCCGTGTTGCGACTGTCGCGCAGGAATAAAAATTTATGCACTTTATGTAACAAGTAAACACGTTACGACGGTATGTTTCTGCAACGGTGGTACCTATACATCAATTTTGTGCAAATTAGTAGCGAATTTGCATTGTGGTAGTACATAAATAGTTCTCTTAAGTGCACGATAAACTAGAAAAGAAGTATGACACGTTGGAAGAGTTTAAAAAGTTATATTAAAATTGCGAGAATGGGTGGCGCGTTCGAAAGTTTGTATACATTCGTTCCGACGATCTTCAGATTATTCAAATGCAAATCCAATGCTTAAAATGGAAAGTAGTTATTCGGTTTTTAACATTGCGGCGATATTAACCGCAGAAAAATTGTATTTCAGAAATAGCTTATTTAGATGCACATCTATAATATAAGTAAGAATGATGTATCCCTGCTTGCTCTTAAATCGGTGTTGCAATAATCCTAAAAGGATCGCAATGCGTTGAATTTGTATTTCATTACGTACCACCGATCGTACAAGGTGTTCAAAAGCGATAATGCAAGGCCTGGGTACGAAAGTAATTGGACCAACAAATTGCCAATTGTCGCACTCAATAATAGCTCAACAGTACGGTTGAATCATGATCGGGGAAATTTCATCGCAAAAGGCTCGTACAAAGAAATATTCTAAACACTGCGAAACGTTGTTCATTGTCATACGACAACCCAACTCGCGTCCAGTAACGTATTTAATCTCGCGGCGGCTTTTCCAAGTGGTTTATTAGATTTCGAAGCGCGTTGAATCGCTGATGGTTAAAGAAGGATGCTGTCGAGGTGAGTTGTGTGAGCTCTAACTTGTCCGCGACATGTTTGGACTGTGGCCGTCACTTAAAGCTTAAACATGTGGTGCACGTGTCCCCCTTACAAAGCACGCCATGCCACTGCCCCATAGTACATTCCACCGATTCGAATCCCTAATCTTCCCTCAGGCTACTCAGAAGCTTCACATACGTTAGGTACTTAACGAGTTGGGCATTTAGTATGACGACATTCTATTGTAGTATTTTTTCTTTTTTTTAATCAAGTAAGGTAGGCAGAACGGGAGATAGTAATCGTATTTCTTGATTACTCCCGGGGCACTTCAGTTATTTTTATCAAAGATATAAAGAGTCATGCGAGTTCACATAGATTCTGGATTACGAAAATTCATGGAAACATGGCGGACAGGTATACTATATGCGTAGCTACTTTCACACGGAAATAGAAAACTCGTTGATTTGGTAAAATCGATTTCTGCTGACGTTGATCTAATACCAAGATAATCGTAAGATAACCGTGAAATTTATTCCTCGCTGAATAATTAGGAAAGACCAATAATCGCGCATGACTAACGATCTGAAAGCTAATAATTAGCGCTCTGCGATTGGATAGATTGAGTTCTCCGCGGACAAGTTTCCCTGGATGTTTGAAATGTCACGCGTATGTACGGAGATTTGCATAGCTTTTTTTTTCTCTACTACCGTTATCCGGGACGGTAATTAGTCCGCCGCGTGAGTTTCCAGTTCTCATTTTTCCAGGTGCAGGTAGCGTATGGAAATTGAAATTTATGAATTGGTTGAACCAGCGAAACTTGCGGCTCTGATCTTATTAAGATCTCTGCCACATTTCCTTCTCCAGCGTAACGGTTGAAAAAGTTCCGTAAAGCGTTCCACTACATTCTTTCAATGTACATATAACACTCACCCAGTTCCGGAACGTGAATCACCGGCGTAAATGAAAATCTGTTTTCCCTGAGAAGGCTATCGTCCAAAGTAGAGAAGACACTTTGGCGTTCCGCGCTCGGAAGGGCCTTAACTCGATAAGTCCCCCTGGTACCTGAAGTGAGCTCATAATCGTGAACGAAGCGCGCAACCGCTTATTACAAGCGAGGGCATTGTAAATTTGCAGGGAAGGAGGTAGAAGGAGGACGACGTGATAGAAAGAGAGGGACACGGGGAGACGCGAAGCTGGAACGAGATGCGAAATAGAAAGGAAAGTGGTTGAGGGAGGCTTCGAGGAGTCGAAAGGACAAAGCAGTGCGAGAAACGTGCCCCTCAGCCATATTCCCGGAGTTGTCGTTCCGCGTTGAAAATTTATCGCCCTTCGGACAAGAATATTGCAAAAAAAGAGCCGCAACGGTGGTTTTATTCCTCTCGATCGACAAATCCAGATTTCACCGAAAGCCTGTCTTTAAGATAATACGGACGATATTTTTTTTTTTATTACTTTCGTTTTTCAACAACGCATAATTAACCGTGCCGAGAGTGGGAAACGTTAATTAGCTCGGGCAGAGGTGCAAACCGTTATTAACGAAACTCGTACGTAGGTGCACACGCAGACCAGCTTGGCTACCTGTGCGAGTACGTCGATGAATTATCGTACCTGTAATTACGTAGCTGAAACCCGTGGTTTGTGTGTGTACAATCGTGCTATTGGACGATATTCTAAAAGCGGTAAAACGGGTTAAATTCCTCGCAGGCTCGGGGGAAATAATTTAATTACACCTGGCTAACGATAATTGCCGGAACGATAATTCGATGTTAACCGAGCATCGGGCCGAACGTACGTTTCCTGCGTGCCGCTTTCTTCTTTCGCGCATTCGCGACCCGCCGATCGGCGTGCCCGAGTTTCAATTATCCGACGAAGAAAGAATTGCCACTTCCCCCGTATAAATCATCGCTACGTTATTATGATCGTCTTTTAATTTGTGAAACCATGGACCGTGTTTCCCTTACAATTTGACCCGTGCTTTTAAGAAGTTGGTAGGTACTTTTGCCCCCCCCCCCCTCCTTGCCCCCTACCCTACTCTTCGTAAACCACCGTTTACTTTTCATCAAACTCGATATCTCATGCCACGTCGCGCAGAAAAACTCATCGACCTGATCGCGCAGACGTTACTCCAGAGGCGACGCGAAAAATAAAGAGCTAAACAGTTCGATCTCAGTTCAGACAGTATTAAAATGATTCACCGTAGTATCATTTATCGTACGACGCTTTGCTACATGAATTATTCGTACCGCAACTAAAGAACCAAACTCGACTGTTTTTACTAAATTCATATATACATACAGTACTTCGGGCGTCCGCTTGATTTCCGCCCCGACCGTGCACGAACGTCCACGCTAGCCGTAACGACAAATCGGCGTCGATTTGTCGCGTGGAAGCCATCGGTTAGAAACAATTAAGCCCGGACCTATGCGGCAGCTTAAATCAGAAACGACACTAATACGTCTCCCTCGAGTTTCTCTTTCTCTCTGTTTCAACTCGCCCCTCCCACCTTGGTATCCCCAGGTCCGGCTGTCTGATTACAGGGGAACACCGAAAGGAGATCCACGCACCGATCCCTGCTGTTTCTCTCTCCGGGCTCGTTCTTCTTATCCCTCGTAATAATAATTACCAACACACACAGCGGCGCGGCACACCGCGGCACACCGCGCCACACCGCCGGGAACACCGGCGAAAAGGAACGGCTGAGCTATCTAAAAGGTGAGGTCGCCGGCGCTGATGTTGCTTGGTGGTGGTGGTGAGGGTTCACACGTGGAGTGATGTATGCCCCGTGTGCCGCGGGATGCGTAACACGGGGAGCCTATACGTCTTACATGCCCGGAGGCCTCCAAAGTCGGGCCTTCTCGTTGCTCTTGTCATACATGTATGCACGCGGCGTGACAGGTGTGCGTGAGCGCGGCATGCGTGCATCCAAAGGTACCGAATGAAAGTCTTTCTTGCGGCAAACGTGATTCTATGAGCCCGCGTTGTTCGCACGGCGCGCAGGTAGTGGTGCATCTGCCGTTCGTTTTTCTGGAATTTCGTTGCTCGCTTATCAACGGCCGCCCTCATTAGCGAAGGATCGAGCCGATTACGCGGCCACGCGATACCGCGCACCGACGGCGTAGACGAGCGTCGAATTGCGTGAATAAATTTGGGAGCGACGGGGTGGAAAAAAGAAACGCGTGGCGTGAGCACCTCGATTCGGTGGTAGGGCTACTTTTGGTGGTGCAAGTGTGCCACGACAAATTGGAGGGGCGTGAGAATCTCCTGGATTATGCCTCTTAAAGTTGATCGCCAAGCTGAAGCACGGTTTAATGGCGTGATTAGGTTTGCCGTTTCGAGGGCTCGTTTAATAACTTACATTAGAATTATGGAAGGCGGAATTCGGCGAGGGAGATGCATTCTTGAATATTTATCGTATAGTTATGGAGGCATGGCCGATGGGAAGGATTTAGGTTGATGATTTTAAATGCTCCGGAATCGAGATTGAGATGGTTGCGTATTTCTGTTGTCGTAATCAGATGTGAAACAATTCTACGTGATAAGAATAATTCACGTTTCCCTATGACGATACGACACCCCTTTCAACTAGAACTAAATTTTGCTAGTTCAGAGAAGTGTTCGAATTTTTAATGGAACACCGAAGCGTGCGTACATTAAAGGACACCTTATTTACGCGAGGGTTGCAAATTTAAAATTGTGAAGTCCTACGCCTCGTTGCTGCAAGACACGCGTTCCTCTGGCTCCTCGCTACATTCTTGCCCAATGTTCTGTGCATTGTTCGCCCACCGTGTAGATCAATTACGTTAATTACGAAGCGTCGCCGTGTAAGCAACGAGCAAAAGAAAAAGGGGGTGGGCGGGAGAGACGAAAACCCAGCAGGACTTACCGCGGTATGCATAAAATTCGAGGGCGCGCATACTAAACGAGCAGTTCAGGTAGCTCGAAAAGTCGTTCGCGTAGTCAGCGTGCGTCAATTTCGTTGAAGTGGCGGCGCATAATTTTTCGAACAGACAGCAGAAAACGGGCAACAAAACCTTAGTTGAAAATTAGCAATCCTTACATGCTTCTCGAACATCTATCGTCGATTCATCATGGTTTCCCCTTTTCGCCCCGCCAACAAAATCACTCGAATCACTCCGTCCCTTTTCCCCTTAACGCACGCGGGAAGCCGAACCTCCATCCCCCTTTCCAACGATCGAGTTTTCAAGATTTATTTAGTGCGAGCGTACTACGCGAGGCACGGCCAATCTCGAGGTAATCCTGTTTTTCTTGCCGTTCAATCAGCAACCCTGGAAAAAGAAGTTTTGGGGAATCGTGGCGCGTATAAAGCATCGAGGCGCTAACCGATGCCGGCCGGCACCAGCTCAGGTACATACCCGTACGTCTTCGGGGACGGTGAGGATCAGGGTCGTTAACACTGGTTCACGGCGGGTACATCGACGTCCGACGGGGGTCGGCACCTTCTTTTTTCGATTCTACATACGTACCGACGGATATACACATTGATTGCATTTTTGCGTCCGTGCCGGGTAATAATGCTAATTTGGTAAGTAGAAATGGGCATCAGCAGGCGGTCAGCCAGACCATGGAACACACGGTAGCACGGGCAGCGCTAATGCCTCGTTTTTGTCCTCGTCCCTCCCTTGGTTTACCTCCTCATCTTCCTCCACCTCCTCCTCTTCCGTCTTCTTCTTCTTCTTCTTCGTCTTCTTCTGTTCCTCGCACCGCTGCTGTCGCTGTTGCTTCGTTCTCCACCTTCCCGATCCGCCACCGCCAGTTTCTCCATCTTCCTTTGCCTCGTCCTCCTTCACCGCCGCCACCTTGGCGTTCTTCGTCAGACATGCCGCCAGCTACGGCAGCAGGCGACATAATGACGGCCAGACCTCAAACCTCAAACTCCTAACTGAATCATGAGTCCTCCGGTCGTCCGCACCCGGACAGCCGACTCGCAGCTTCTCGATTTACCTCGCGGTGGTGCCCGCTGAGGCCCCGACGTCGGCTCGTTTCGTCTTTTTCCTTTCGGCGAGTCTCTGGGCCCGACGTTTCTGCCGTATTGTATAGCGAACAGCGAAAGCAGACGGGTCACGGATGAGCCTTGCCTTTCTGTTTCACTCCACGTGGATTCTACTTTTTCGACCAATAAAACCAGATAGAGGCATTCCGTTGACTGATTGCGCGGCTTTTTAATTTCCTTCGACGAGCTTTAGATTGAGAGAGGCGGCGAGCGAATCAGCCACGCAGCTTGTATTTATGCTCCCCTTGCAGATGACGCGGGATTAGGTTCGGTGTAATGATAAAGAGATTGTTTAATACGAGTATTAGCTGAATTTCCTTGCCACATTTGCGTTTGGCACAGCGTGACTTTCGGATAGACCTCTTCTTTATTTTAATGGAATGCGCGAGAGTTAAATTACAGCGGCATGCTTGACCCGCGATTTTGGAGATGTAAGTACGGTTCGCGGTTTAATTTCTGTCGTTGTCGCTGACGAACGTGTCGGGGAATATTTTGAAGTAGTGACTAATATTTGAATATTTTAAATAATTCCTTTAAATATTTTATGGAAATCTACTTGTTGTAATTAACAAACTTAATTGAATATTTGAACCATGCTGGCAACAAACATTTTTTCACTACATACTTTTCACGTTTCCCTACATGTCCGTTTAGTATACAAAATATGTATACATTCTCCGTAGCAGAATATTTTTATAATTAATAATAGATGGATACTTTACAAACGTTCTTTTATCGCTGGAAGTTTTACTCGGACTATACCCAGTTTTTCGTTTGTGGATTCGGGCTAAGTGGTGTACTCGCCGCAACCCTACATTCAATGCATTTCACAGGCAATGGTTGTTAGTGGGGTAGGCCGTCCAAAAGTTCCTGAAAACCTTTGTAATGGTTTCGATGAAAAAAAAAGAACACCCTCGCCGGACACATATGCCACAGTGGTTTTTCTTTCAAACCGCAAGTCCGCTCAATCTCCCATTTGATTTCAGCGACAGGTAATCGATAACCGTGCTATTGGGGCCCGTTAGATTAGCTCGATATATGTGTATCACCTATAGCAATAAATGCAATTCATTAATGCTTACGACCGCTTTCTTTATTTATACGAAAAATATTTTTTGCTTGTATAATTAACCTGGCGTAAAAACGTTAGCTGCAACGAAATTAGTTAACTGAACGACGAATTCCAATTCTTTTGGTTTTCGTGCTTTTATCATTTATAGATTATATAAAAATTGTCTATTTAAATCGAAGTACCGATTTGACTCTGAAATATTTCGTGTCATGATTCTTACCCTAAAATACGTCGTATCAAATTCACAGTTATTTACTTTCTACTATGCATTTTTGTATTCTAATGTTACTTTTAGAATAATCTCGAACCACTTTGATGAAGTACCTTTGATGGTACCTTTCTAATGGCAGTCACGTACCGTTCTCTTTCTCTCTCTCTGGCTGAAATGTCGAAGTCGATGAGGCTGGAGACCTCCCTATCATGCTGTAACTGTTACTGCTTAGGGGTTTTAAAAGGGGGTTGGAAGGGCATTATGGCGACGAACGAGGAAAGGGACAGCGGTCTACGAAGTTAGTAGAGTGAAACTCCAACCACGACACTGAACATGTTCTAACGTTGCGTTACACTTTTTCAAGTGAAAGTAACTGCGAAACAGAATGAAAAATTGTACGGAGAAGAATACAAAGTAATGAGAAATAAAAGTCATAGAAAATACAAATTTAACAAAACATAACTTAAAAATAGGTTCGATTTATTTCTAGTATTTGTATGCAATATGAAGGTAGCACGATATTGCTGCAACGCTAATGAATTTTTATAAATGAATCAGGGATAAAGAGTAACGATCATTTTAAAAAACTTTTCGGTAAAAGTAATAAAAAAGTAATTGAAAAACTATTGTCGATTATGAATAATTGTTACCGGGCGTCAGAGATCCTTTTGGTTACGAATGATCCTTACTGAAGGTAACAATTTTCTTTTGCTTGCGAATAACCCATTACAGATGACGGAAATGCGCCGTGGTTACTTCAGATCCAAAATTGTAGCTTCGCGTATTTATTACTTTCCGAGATATTGATAAAAAGACTTTCGGTGCTGTACATTGAATTCTGCGTAGCCAGATACATGTGTATTACTAACACAACCGTCGGCGCTGTGGTAGGCGCCAGCGTCGAGTGTAGAGAGAAATTCTGTTTGTAAACAACGATTGCGAGCACGATTTCTATCTACCCGATTTATAATCCTGTCACACTTCGTATACATTTTTTAATAATGAATGTGCATTACGAAGGAAGCTCAATGAAACGCAATCGTTGTCGAAGTATGATTTACGATCAATCTTTTCCTTCTGCTACTGGACGTTTGACGAAGCAATTGGAGAGCAGAGTGGCAAACGCAACAATGCACCAAAAATCAAAATATAGGAGCAGTGTTGCACGTTGCTAGTCTAGTCATTAGTCTCGTATGCGCAAAAAAGAATCTAGGAATAAAATAGTTCCTTCATACAATAAATAATATATGTATAACAAAGTTAATACATACTAGAGTAGACGTTTTAAAAATTCCAAAGACAATGAAAATTTATTATTAGAAGATTTAATATAGAGTTAATAATAGAACATGTTTGATTGGTGACATTGTTGGTGGGAGGACCAATCAGCGAATACTTTTTATAATTATGGAGAAGGGGCGCTGATGAAGAAGCAGATGTGTCGCGGCGAGTGCCGTGCGTCGAAGCTCTTCTAACGAGGTGACGAAGGTAATGATTTTAATGACTATTTATCGCGATCTGATCGTATTTAAATACTTCGGGTTTCAATTCAATGTCGTCGCGACGGTTTTCGTGTGTTCGCAAGCGTAAATGGTAGATGCGAAACGGTACACGACGGAAAGTAGAACGCGCTTTCCGTTTTCTATACAGTACAGGCCGGACGCCATGATACACGTAATAGCCCTTTGTCTTTATGGGCGATTATCGAGAAAAATTAGCTGTTTGAAATAATCCATGTGTGCTACTGGCTAGTGAGTGTCGTTTCATGTTCGACGCTCACTATTTCAGTCGCATCGCGAGTAACTGTGTTTCTGCTTATAGATCAAAGTGCTATGGATAATGTTGAACGGAAAAACTACATCGATTTCATGGATTACGTGGAGTACAATAGGACCTGCAACTTGATCAGGCGTCTTCTTGGTGTTTATGGCAAGACGTTTTAGACAGCGAACGGTGAGTCCTAACCTATCTGAACATGCTTTCTCTATTTCGTACGCGCATCCAGTGTCTGAATATTTTCACGATATTATCGCACACACAAAGGAATTTCGTCCGAAAGAACAAGGTCGATGCGCGAAATAATTAACCGACAAACCAAACTCCTAGTATTGACTATTAACGTTCGAAACAATCTGCAAGCGCGTTATTGATTCATTTTTATTAATAAACATAATTAATATGAATATTTAGTTAGTACAATTTTCGAATTATTTATATATTCGGTAATTTATTTCTCGCAATTGGGATTAAAAAACGTACGGTCTCGTTAAAAATTACATTCTTCGCGGTCTCGTTTAATTTTCATTCGATCTGTGTACTCTCGCCTCGCAATATAACGTAACATGCCGGGTACCTTGTGATGTGCACGCGTACCGAACTGAGCAGCAATGGAATATATGCGCACTGTCGATTGCATCCGCCAACAGCTACACTAATCACGGAGCCCACTGTCTTTTAACATTATTAAAATTGTCAAAGTTTCAAAATCCTCAAGGGGTTAATTACCCAGAGGCAAATAAGAAAGAAGCACGCGGGCAGGTAAGAGGAAAAGAGTCTTTCTCTTCGTGTGTCATTACCAGGGCTTGCAAATAGATTGTTCAAACAGTAAATTAATACGTGATTTCAATTTTCCTGAGTCAGATTATTAAAATTTCCTGCAGACGAGTTTCTTTTGTAAAAAATCATTTGATCGCTATTTTAAATAGACAGGATGGCCTGCAACTGATGTAAAGCTTTGCAAAAATGGGACAACATATTTTAATAACTTAGGTTCGCAGTTTCAACAACTACGCAAGCCATATTAGTAGCATCCAAAAAATATAGCTAAAACTTAGTAAATTCCGATTGAATTTTGCGACGCTTAATATTAATACCGCTTACTAGGAAACGGACTTTGCTAAATTGAAACGGTTGTTGTCATGCAAAGATTGTAATTCTGTCTCAAAATACCTATTGGAATCTATATAATCAGATATTGTATTTATTCAACTGGATGTTGTACACCACTATAGTTGTCGAAAAGATTTTTCAATCGCATACTACAATTTCCATCCATCATTATATTTTACAATGTATTTTTCAGTAAGCCGATCTTTTTCCTGGCCCGTTAGGATCGTTTCGTAGCAATTGCACCGAATTTACAAGGAGAGGTTACTACTATTTACATCAGCTGGGTAATGAGTTTTCGTCGGATGGCAGATACTACCCCATTGAAGTTCATTATATTGGGTGCCTATAGTTAGTTGTCTAAATGAAATTGTTTACGTAGTAGACGGTTTACATTAAATTAGTTTGCACTAAGAATTGGAGCCATGCATTAATTGCTGTACGATAAACAAAGTTGCGAATAGGAACTGCTGCTTAACGAGTAAAGTGTTTGCTTCTTAAAACGAGCTATACATTTTGTGCCCCGGTTCGCTTCGTACAGACGCGATAACTTTTTTATTTATACATGGTCTGCTAATTATTATATACGATTTGCAACAGTCAATCCTATTGTAATTGCGCAAAGCTTTTGAAGCATTACGCTCGCATGTGAAGAAAGGTTTGCGCAAAGGAAACTGACGATTGCACATGGCAATGATAATAATGGCAAGTTCGTGTATTTGCGTGCGAATTAAAAATGAATTGATATGCTCAAACGCGTACTTGAACAGAATACATATGTATAGCGCCCTGGAAAACAAGCACTATACTCATGCTTCTGCATGTTTCAATCTTTTTCTGCATGTTTCAATCTTTGCCTGCACGTTTCAATCTTTTTCTGCACGTTTCAATCTTTTCCTGCAGTCTCCTATTGGCAACTATTTTATAATATGGCAATTAATGAACCGTTCATTAATACGACGGATGTTAAGATCCGCAACTTATTTTATTAAAAAATATCATGCAAAATATTCCAATAATCATAGACACCTAAAACGTATGTCAGTAAATAGTACGACAGTATTTACTACTCTGCAAAAACTCATTACGAAATTAGTAGGAATCTCTTCTTTCTAGTGGTTTTATTTCATCATGCGATAGAGTCAAAGTCTGTTTTAGTGTCGCTCAGTTCTTCGTTTTTATATTCTTACAAAGTATTATTATTATTTTGTGATAGAACCGGTGGCCCTACTCTTTGAAATGTTGTCCCTTTAAAAGAAGATCTCGATATTTTCAGTCACCAGCAAATTTTGTTGCTAATGCTTCTAATTGTACGTCATTTATTGTTAGTTCATTTGGCTATTAGGAAACATAAGGAAAACATATTTATATTGGTTGCCTATGATTATAAATTTGAATTAAATTATCTTCATAACAGAGCTTTTACATTAAATCAGTTTGTATTACAAATTAGAGCTAGCATTAATTCTTGCACGATAAAAAAATTTGCGAATAGGAACTGTTGTTTAACGAGTAAAGAGGTTGCTGTTTAAAGCGAGCTATACATTTTGTGCCCAGGTTCGCTTCATAGCAGCCATAGCTTGCCAATTTTTTTATTTATACGAGGATTTCCAATTATTATATACCTCATGCAATTGTCAACCCTATTGTAATTGCGCAGAGTTTTTTTCAATACATCACGCTCGCACGGGAAGAAAGGTTTGCGCAAGGAAAATTGTCGAGTGCAGGCGGTAATGATAGTAAATGCAAGTTCTCGTATTTTGGTGTGAATGAAAAAAAATTGGCACGCTATAAAGCATACTTGACCACAATACATATGTACAGTCCGCTTGCGAACAAGCACCCTGCTCATGATAATCTTTGTTTCCATCCCCTATTGGCAACTACTTTATAGTATGGAAATTAATGTACTGTTCATTAGAACGACGAAAATTTAGAACCACAGATTGTTCGATTACAACATATGTAATTTTGTAACAGTCATAGACACCAAAAATTTATATCAGTAAATTTAGTGAGGCCCTCGGCAAAAGCTCATCAGATCTTTCGATTAAGAATAAAGGGAAATTGGCAGGGACCTTTCCCCTAATGCTTGTATTTACGCATGCAATAGAGACGAACTCCATTTTCAATTAATACAAATCTGCATGACCACAACCTCTCGAATTTCTTTCCTTATTTTGTCATAGAACCAATCACTCTGCTGTACGAAATGTTGTCGCTTTCAAAGCAAATCTCAATATTCGCAGTAATCAGTTCACTTCGTTATTAATGTTTCTTATTATACGTTACATATTCCATTAGTTGACACGGCGGGTACGTTTATTTTTGGTCGTACTGGTCGTCCGTCTTGATGCACGCAGTCATCGTACAGGTTGTAGCGGTTCGAAGAGCAGGTTTCGATTAATCGACATGTCGTGTGAAAAAAATGTGATTGAAATTGCATGTACAACGATCGAATGCTATTTCACAGCTTTTATCTGTTTTTCATTCAGAATGCCAAATTATTTTATAAAGCGTATATTCGCACAGTGTCCCGTTCCTCGTTTGATAAATAAACAACAAAATTAAGACACCAAAAATAGCTATGACTAGGATGAGGCGTAATGCGTTAGTAAACGAAGAGAATGGCTCTCATAAATATTCGAATGCTCGTCGAGTGCATTCAAAAGTGATGCTCAGACTCGGTACGCGATCGTTCCCAATGATATTTTAAACTTTTATATGTCTTTTGTCACATACATATTTCAGGTAATATTTTATATATGTATATATGTATTATCGTACGGACGGTATGAAAAGATAGGTGACGAACAGGTACTATATTTTCTTTGCGCGGGTGTATCATGTTTCATATTATCATATTATATCATATCATATCATGTTCAATTACGATCCCGCGAGCCATGAAATTATTACAGCACCGATAATTATTATGGGTGGGCTCAAGCTGAAGTATATAGTGAAACCGTCTACGCAGCTTTCTATTTATTCTCTTTGCGAAAGAGACCTGTTACACATTTAAATCAATTCAGCACCGTAGCAATTAAATAAACCACCAAGCACGCGCAGATTAAAATCCGAAGAAAATCAACCCAGTTAGGAAGAAGTCCGTGACAGCTGAACAGATTACAAATCTACCCGTTCGTAGCCTATTTCCTCTCGAAATACCTCAAGACACGTCTCGTTAAACCGCACGTTCGATAATAATGCCTGCCGCGAATTTGCGAGTGGCGTAAAGCGAAGGGCATGTAAAGAAGAAGAGCCAGCCGTGACTCGGAGTATCTGTAAGAAGACGCGTGACAATCCGCGTGTCGTCCTTTAGAACGTGTCAATCGAAAGTCGCGTTTCGCGGAGCGGATCTGTCGCCAGCTGGCTGGTACTTCGTTTCCTCGACGCGATAGAAGAAGCTGGCGAAGAAAAAGGGAAAAAGGCAGCCCTGCTTGGACCGTGACGAGGCACATACCATTCTGAATATGGCACATATGAGGAAGGGACGACTGGTGTCCTGGGAATTTTCGCCGCGAGCGTACGAATCGCTGGAAATAACGACCGGCGCATGCGAATTCGACTAAAAGAAGAAACGAATGATCGAAAAGTTGAAAGGGAACGAAGGGGACAGAATGGGGGGGTGTTACCTGTGATTCAGTTTCAGAGCCCGAGGGAAACTGTAATCCTCTAAATACAAATTATTAACGATTCCTCAACTTTCGGCCGACTTTTCAAATTAATATTTCATGGATAGGACGAGGGATCATTTACGACGAGTGTTGCTCGTCAAATCGAGGAACATTTACTTTCTTCCGTGCATTCTCCCATTTGCGAAAATAGCGTAGAAAAATAGAATGGAAACGAGGGAACGATCTGCGATAGGAAAGTGCAGGTCGATTCGCGGATCGCAGATCAGCCCGGGTACTATAATTTCACGCGACGAAAGTTGGCGCGATGGCGCGTTAATCCTCGAGCCCTAGAGATGCATGCATCTCGTTTCTTGGCAAGGGTCGGGTCAAGAAATCATTCTAGAAATCGATTCCAGGATCATTTCGGTGCAAACATATTATATCCTCGGTGTCTCGCCGCCCCTCTATCTTTTTTCACCGGCTCCCTCCGTCTTCGACGCTCTGGTCGACTGCTCGCGATCAGTGCATCACCAGACAGAGAGGAAGCCACCATTTTTCACCTCCGTTGGATTTCTATCAAACGAGCCAGCAACACGGGCACGATCTCGCGGACGGAGGGACCCTGGATAGGAGAGTACGGCGGTGGGGTTTCAAGACGGGGGGGAAAACGCGACGACATTAACCGAGAGACAGGAATGAAAGGATAAAGGAGAGATAAATCCTAGAATTGTAACCATCGGCCGGGCGCGCGAACTAGCGGAACGGCGGTAAGGAAAGGAAGGAAGAACGGATAGAGAGAATGGTCGGGTGGCGAGGATCGGGGGAGTAGATGCTTCGTATCGAGGAGGGGAAAAATATAATGGGGGCCGGCGAGGGGTTAGGGGGATACACACCATCGATGGATATCGAGTAGGCGAGTTGGTACGTGAGATAATAAGGCGTGCTCGGGCATGCCGATGGAAACCGCACGCGGCATTATTCAAATTGAATCCGGTAAGAATTATTATTGGCGGGCAAGTCGGGTCGAGCCGGCTCATTCCGCGGGCACATTTGCGAATACGGGGAGGAACAGAGGAACTGTAAGGAGTCAGGTAGAGAAGAAGAAGGAGGAGGAGGTGGAGGAGGAGGAAGAGGAGGAGGAGGAGGAGGAGGAGAAGAGGAAGAAGAAGAAGGAGAAGAAGCCGAGAGGGAGATGAAGAGGAGGATGGAAAGAGATGTAGCGATGGTGGTGGCGATGTCGGAGGTGGTTCAGGTGGAGGGAACGACCTCGCCATCACGACCTCGCCGTATGATCCGTTGCAGTATCGCTCGATGACCCTGGTGTCATTACGCCTCACTCTGGACGTCATTACGCTAATGTCCATCTCCTTTTCTTCTTCTTCATCTTCTGGCCCCCGGTACCTTTCGTTTCTTCTGGTCACCACACGTCGAAGGATACTTGACACGGTTCGCGTTCCAATCCTTGAACAGCCGATGCCCTCGCCGCCTCCAACGTTACTCGAACGACCCGCGTAAGGCCATTTCGATTGCTGCTTAGCCTTCGAGTTTCTTCGCCGTTTCGTTCTTTTTTCTTCGCACTTTATTTTCTTCTTTTTTTTTCGGTACGCCTCTTTGTTTCGTTTGTAGGTGGTCATTCCTGTTTCCATCGTTGTCTAATACTGCGGGGCACCGGGTAGCACGGGGATTCGGTGGGAACTGTAATCGGGTGGGCTGTTGCTGGCTGGATTACAGCATCGCGGTGGAATTTTCGAAGTAGGCGACGATGATATTTATCGGTTTCGAATGGAAACGCGAAAGGAATCGGAATGAAATTAGACGTCGGGTGTTTTGTAGACGTTTTGCTGATTTACGGTTAACGAGGTTCGATACGAGTTCGTGCAATGCGTTTCAGAATTACGAAAACGTCCTGAAATTTCGATGTTCCTATATACTTTGTTCCACGTCAGCGCGCGTACGTTTAATTAGAGATACGATAACTAGTGGAAATTCGGGGCAACCGGATGCCAACAATTTTTCTACATACGATTCATACTCCATCTATTACAAAATCATCTTATCGGCGTGCTTGATCGAATAGGGCGTTTGAAATTTCAACGCGCGTGCGATTCGTTTTGACGAGAGAATTCCTCCGAAATTCCGGCAAGGTTCAGCGGCGTCCCATTCGTATTCGAAACGAGACGAGCTGTTAACGAGGCACAGTTTGCCACTCGAATTCGCATCCGAAGGTTCCGTCATCCGCTGCGCTCTGTCTCCCCGTTCGTCCACGCGTGTTCGCCCCTTGGCCGCGAACTCGGCCTGTTCCCTCTTTTTTCCCCTTCCTTAAGCTCCGTATACGCCTCTCTGTCTCGTTCACCGGCTCCGCAGAAGGCATCCCGGCGAGGTGTTTGGACCGCAGACCACACCGAGTCACGCACGGTAATAACCCTTGGCGAGGGTGAATACGGTTACCTACAGTTACCAGCCGGGTTAAAGCCCCACGGAGTTTCGTTCTGGTCGCTATACTTCGTGTTTTTACGGTTCATAATTCAGCCGAGTGTATTTCAAACGCCTGCCAATGCAACGGCGGGACCGTAACGTCGATGCAGCGTCGCCCGTTCGTTGCTGGGCCTGGACGCGAGGCAACCCGGCATTACGAGGCGTCACTTCGGGCCCCGAGGAGATTTAAGCCCGTCGTGCGCGACGCGAAAACTCGTCACCCACGATTGCCCGGTTATTTATGCACTTCTCCGCGGCAGGACGTTCGGGAATTAGCTACGAGGCTAACTCAACGAAATGTGCGGTCGCCGTGGCTCCTCGGCCGTTTACAACCGATGGAAATATGTCGCACGCGGGCCGGACAATGAGGGTCAGCCGTAATGAAATACGCCCGAACGGCCGATAAATCTTGGCAGAACGGTGCGTTGTTTCGGAAAGAATCGCCTGTCTCGATTATGACGACCGATTGGGGATGGGGCGGGGCTCGAACGCTCGACGGTTAGACCCGCGAGATGCCACTTTGTTGGTAGGACGAAGGCGGACTGGTGGTTTCGTTCGAATGTTTGCCGGTGATGGATGCATGGTTGTTGAACGCTTTGACAGTTTATCGTCCGCACTTCGGTTGGAATGATTCTCCTGGATTCGTTGGGGAAATTAGGGAGGAGCGCGGTGGAACTGTTTGCGCTCGTAGATTTCTCGAGGTGGCACTGGGTGCTCGTGAAGGTTGGAAGGAGTCGGAAAATATTCTGGATGCATCAAGGTACATCCATGGTAAATTGCGGATCAAATGTAGGCGATCTTCTCAATTTAATTGGTCTTGAAAACTATCATGGTCGCGTTGAAATCCCGCGAGCCGTGAATTTTAAACGTATTCATATCTATTGCAAATTGTCGAAGGTAACGTTCATTCTTCACGCGCTCCATTTAATCAGTAACTTGGTAACTGGTGTAGCTACTTTGAAACGTCGAGCAAACTGTTATCCGATCGAAATGGAACTGCTCGTGCTATCCGTTACGGTGAAACGCGTCCGCGGAACACCTGAAAATCCGTTCGATTACACCTGACGGCGCGCAACAATTTGCAGTTACAAGCTGTCCGCTGGCCCTCTTTCAATCCGAACAAGCCAGCACATTCTACGATTCGTTACAGTCGTGTCTATCAAATTTCCAACGCCGGCTCGTCTGGTCAGCGAACCACGATAGTCAGCTTATTGTTCCAGAACACGTGTGTACGAACGCCGATGCGCACACACGGAGTCGCGCGGTGTGCACGGTGTACAAGACCGGAGTACCGAGGGCTTGAATATTCCCTGCGCTGCACAATGCATATACGGCGGATATATAATAGAGAGGGAGAGAAAGAGAAAGGGAAGGAGAAGGAGAGATGCCTCGGAGGTGTTACGGCTTAACTCCGTCATTATCCGCGGCGGCCGTGATCGTCCGGGGAAAATTATATTCAGATGAGAAGGAAATCAATTCCACGATAGAATCGGCGAGCCTTCGATTAGAACCAAAGCTGGAGCGGGAAATGCAACGGATAGTGGATTAAATTCCAACGGATGTTTCTTTTTCGAGTATCGCCGATGAGAGCGTTGCATTCGCCGTGTCGGTGCTATCCACGTTGCTTCGTATCCTGGAATTATTTGAATTGCTTCAGCGAAGAATACGAAATCTCTGCGCGGGTTTTGTTTCAAACGCGGCTGAGTCTCGCGGCAGGAGAGTACGAATTTGCTTAATCCAGCGCAGGAATTTCTGTGGAATACTCGCCAGCGATTTGTTTTCTTTAATAAACGAAAGGATCATTCTGGAGGCTTGATTTATTCGAGATACAGGGGGGCGTGTAACGCCTTGCTGATTTCATCGTTCCCTTTTTTAAAAATAATTTTACGAAGTCCTACAGGTGGTATCTTATTATTCGCTCATTTCCAACAGTATTTTCCACAGTCAGCCCTAATATATTTTCAAGAGTTCCGTGAAACGAGAGAATAGATCGGTAGTTCATAACGAAAACGAGTGTATACAGTAACGCGTTTAAAGGAACGACTGAAACGGAAACGGGCCCGCGATATTAAAAGTAATACCGCCATCGTTCCGATCGTTCCGAAGTGTCGGCGCGAAACATTCCTCTGTACCACAATTTCCCTTCACCTTCATTCCTTTTTAATTTTCCCACCACTCCATTCTCATTCTCCTCGTCGGGGCTCTTTTACTCTCAGAGGGCCCTGTAGCCCGCCGTAACTTAATTGGCGATAAAACCTCGCGGCCTCGTAAAAAAATCTCGCCTACCCCTACATTGTATTAATTAGGGCCCTTATAATGCCTTAAATAAGGCGCAGCTTAGTTATGGGTTGGCCGAGGCCGAGTTGCTCTGTGTTATCTCGCTGGTTACCACCCCGCCGCCTCCGTGACCATCTTTATCTTCTCTCTTTCTTCCGTTCGCGTGCTCGGGAGATACCTGAACGACCAATTATCAGCCATAATATCATCGAAGCCCGGCGGGCCTGGATTAATCGTATCCGGTTTCCTATCTCGCGGAAAAAGTGCCATAAAAGAATTTTCAACCGCGGTAGATACGGCTGACCACGGTGGGTATATAATAAAATCTATCGCGCCATCCTCTCTGTCGGCCGTTTCCCGACTTCTTTTTCTCCCGCAACGAAAGAATCTCTCCTAAACCCCCCCCCCCCACCCCCCGATAAATCTCAAGCGAAAGGTCGATAAATATCGCGAACGTTACGCCGCCGCGCTCAAATTTAATCTCCCTCGCGGCGCAAAAATCGTTAACATCAATTATCATGTCAGCGACCGCGGCGGCGTTGGAAAATTCAGACAGGCTGCAATCCGTCAATTTGTTTCCCACCGGTCTAATACAATGTCTGCAGCACGCGAATGTTGCCCTAATGATAGCCCGCTTAGCGGGATGATTACAGCGAGGCCGCGAACCGTAATGGCCGTGCCGGAATCGATGGATTACGAAAATAAATCGGACGCGACGGATACGGCTCTTTAAGCGGTTACGACTATGATTTAATATGCCCGAATCTCGGCGCCACGATGATTCGCCGCCCCCGGGCCCGTACCCTCTGATTGCACGTTCGTATTAATTCGTCGTCGCGGCAGCGACGTGTCTCGCCCCACGGGAGCGTTGCGTCTCGTTTTTAATCCCGGCGACGAAACCATAAGGCGCGACGGGAAACGGAAACATAGGGTTGTTCGGAGATTATAGGGAAAAGTTGAACCGTTTAATGGAATTCGAGGAAAGGAAATAAATGTAGGTTCGCGGGACCGATCGTTTTCAGGATTTTCGGCCGCGCCGGATCCGGGATGATAATTTCATGATAAATTGCTCGCGGAATTTCCTGCAACGTGAAATCATGCCGTGACGGATATGCTCGGGGTTCCCTTGGGTCGATATTTCGTGTCCCCGCGGATATTGCTTCTTATCGATTAGTTCAATTTATTATTAACGGCCGATTCCGCGGACGGAGTTTTCGCAGCACCTCGGATGCAATCCGAGTTTACTCTGTTCGCCGCTTCGCAAACGTTAATAAATGTCTATCGATGATCAACTACGCAATTAACACCAGTCCGTCCAAATTCATCGACGGCCACAGACAAATCGAGGCACCTCGCGAAACATAGTATATTACGTTACGCACTCGAGCACGAGCGCAACTTCCCTCGCGCTACGAGTCGGTCTGTAACCCTCTCAATTCCTGGGCGTAAACGGCACGCGCTTGGGTGGGACACTGGCCAGTACTCATTGGGGCCGACTCCTCTCGTTCGATTCTTATCTGGTGCAGGGCCGCATATAATTACAATTAAAAGAGATCGTCGTCGATAAGAGAAGAGAGGACCTCCGCGTCCAGGTTCTCCCTCTTGCCACAGGAATATCCTCCCCGTTCGTCCTTCTCCTCTTCTATCGTCTGTTACTCGTCCGGGTCCAGTCGATGCGTCCACCTATATGGTTACAAGGGTTGGTCAGGGGAGGCCGGATTACATGGATGGGGGAGTGAGCGGGGAGGGGGGGGGGAGAGAGAATGGTGGCATAATATCCGCTTGAACTTAAGTTATATTCCTCCTCGTGCAGCCGAGATATCGGTGCGGAGGTGGAGTTCGGTTCGAGGGTATGCTAATTCCGGCCTCGGGCCACCACGCAGCCCTTAATAGCCAGCTGAGCAGCTCTTATGCCAGCAACTAGCGCTCGTATATACAGAGGAGAGGGACGGTGTGTATCTCTCGTAGTTATAGAGGTCTCCTGGAGTCGATGGTACCGTCGGCGAGAATCACCGGTTTTTCGGAATGTTAATGTCCCAGTAGAGGCGCCCCTTTGCTCGGCTCATGTCGACGATTAGCGCTCGTACGTGTAATTGGGATAATGCGTTTCATTCCCTTTCTCTTTCCCCGCTATTACCCGTTTTCCAGGTATTCGGGACTTTTTATCGTATTTAAGCGAGGGAGTTTAAATGGCCGTGCACGGATACCTGCGGGGGTATGCACGTACATACGCGAGCTTCTATAAGGCGGGGTGATTGCTCTCGCCGCGCCGTTTCGAACGGTTCTGTCGGAAATTCAGCGGACGCGGCTCGTGACTTTGTATTCTTTCGATAATCTTTGCTCCCCCTCTATTTTTTTTTTTTGTTCTTCGTCTCTCTGTTACTTCGTCGCGGATTATTCACGCGGTTTGGCCCTCGCGGTTCTTCTCGACGCGCTTTCGAATACACGGCTTGCAGCGGGGCCGCTTTTTTGCGCTTCCTGGTTGCTCATTTTCGCTGGCTGCTTTCTCGGTTGGGGCTTGAGGAGTACCACGGGCGCGAGGTGAGTCACGCGATACGGAAACGTAGGTAGGTTTTCGTTGGATGAAGATGGAAAGCAGGTGGAATAAGAAAATTAGATGTTATTAAAGATTTTGTTCGGCATGCGAGGGGAATCGGAACGATCTTCTACGAAATTATGTCGAGGATTATTTATCAATGCAAGGCGATTTAGAAGATAATTTCGGCTAGTGCATATAATTGGGGAATGTCCGTTTGGACTCGAATAGAATGAAATGGAAAACGAATAAAGAGTTTCGTAGAGACGGACCTTTACTGTATCACGTAATTATTCTGCGAAATAGAACGGCGAATCTAACGAAAGTATCCGATCAGCCTAACAGATTCGTACTAAAAATTAGATTAATTTTCCGCCACGCAACCTGCCACCAGACTGTCCTTCATCTCGATCATAATTTTGTAGGGGAGTGGGCCTAGGTTCGATCCCCCTGTTCCCCATGGACCCCCTCTTTGCTCCTCTCACCGCCGACACGACGTGCACGGCGTCGCGATGGAACACGATCGATCCGTTATTTATCGAGACTAATTCGTCTCCATTTAGAAAAAACATCTGCCGTTTCCGAACGAGCCCTTTTGCACCGCGAGCAACGACGGGGCCCACGGCGAATAATTCTTAGAGAGAACGGCCCGACGCCAGCCGACGATTCCTACCTCATAGGCAGATAATCGCCTTTGATTTCTCTCTTCGATTCCTTACTCCACCCCGCCGCCACCCCGATCCTCGCCACTCTCCCGTACTTCGCCCTTCATCTCCTTCTGCTCGAGTCCGCGCGATCGGAGATCACTCCCTTCTTATATAATTACCTTATTTCCGAATAATTGGCCAATTTATACTCGAGTCCCAGCTGAAAACAATCCATCTCGCTCGCTCTCTGTCGTCCTCTCTCGATCCACCTCTGTCCTCCGCGGTCCCTCGCCGTGGACCGTACACGGTGTGCCCCATAGGGCCCCGTAGAGCAGTTATTTTATGTATATGGGAGTGTGATTAGATCAGACCCCGTGCCGGTGTGTGGGTATGATAATTCTGCCCGTAGGGCTTCGTGAGGCAGTCTCCACCCACGCCACGCACACACCACGTACCGTGTCTATCTCTCCTCTCTTTCCCGTTCACTCGTCACGGTTCCTCCTTACCTTGTCCTCGTCTATCGTTTGCCCGGCCTGTGCATCAGGCCCGCTTCGTCTCCCCCTCCTCTGTCCCTCGATTCTGCAATTCTACGTTCTACCGTGCGCTAACATTGTAATCATCCTCGTACCGTGCATTTTTGCGCCCGGTAACCGTGCCGCGGTCGTTTCGGCTGATTTGAATTCGCGCCCCTGCGCGATCTAGTATTAGGGATCACGAGAAGGTGCCGCGTCGTTTTCTTCGGCTATCTACGATTGCCCGACGCCTGATCGTGCGCTTACAGCCGACTTTCCTTCCCGATTCGACATTACGATTGCACGCCGTGAATTGTTGTATGCAAAGCGCTCGGAAGCCATTGTCGCGACCCTGTGGAAGTAGGGGCGGCGGAGGGATAGGGGCGACCGAATGGTAATTTGTGTCGGATTCTGTGCATTTTTTTCGAACGAGGATGAGGCGTTTCGATCGTGGGCGCGTAATGGTATTTTCTTTTTTTTACGGAGCTTCTTGCCTTCGAATGTTATACGTAAAACAAGCTTTTCCTGTTGCCATGATGCGCATTACAGTTTGGAGAATATTGCAATATAATCGTACGTGTATTTAGTTGGACGGTAATTCTATTGCTGGTGAAATTTCGTGGACCTGGAGCAACGTTTCGAGAAATGTAGTTTCTGTCCCGTGTAATTTAATTTAATTCCTCGTGTTTAATTGTTGCATTGGGCGTTCCGCTTGAAATTTCCATCGTTTCTTCGTAAATATTTCTTTCATCGCATCGGTGATCTTATGTTACGTTTAATCTTTGTTTTGTAACGACGCGCCCTTTGTTCGATTCGATTATCAAATTCATTATTCATAATGGAAACGAGGCCCCGGTGGTTCACGATCCAGTAACGACACACGGTTAGAGATACAATATGAAAAGTGATTTTTACATTAAGCATGACATTATAATGCGTACCTCTGACTTTGTATCGCATGCCACGGTACATATCAGGACCAATCTTCTTAACGCACACGAAGTTACGTCTCGGCGATCTTGATTATGAACCTGCCGAATCATTCTTGTCGGATTCGAAGTCCTGAATGAATGCTTGTCTTGTTACCGCTGGTGACGCGTTGAAAATAACTAGTCAGGTTACTACATTAATGATTGTCAGAAACAGATTGCGGACTTTTAATCGCCGTGGGTAAACTTTATTGATTCGAAAGTTCACACGATTCAGTTCTGTAACGATGCGTTGCTATAAAAGAAAGCAGACACCTATGTATATCTTGTTTTACCACGTCCCACCGTCTGTTTCGCTTAAATCATCCATCTGCGTTACTGGCAATATCGAAACTATTTATTCGAATTAACCAAACTCGGCGTATACAGTCGAAGCAGTAACGCGATGCAGAAGTGCAGTAAAAAAAAAGATTTTGATAACGTTGTATCTCAGTTTCAAAATTGTAACTAGTAGCATGCCTCGATAATTTCAACTACTGCGCGCCACATGATACGAATATGAAGCGGACGTCGAATAACCGTCGCGACGCGCGTTAAGAAAACCCACCGCATTATCCGCCAAGCGGAAAGTATCTCTTTCCGCGTACAGCCTCCCGATTCCTCGAGCGGCCTAACGTTCAAATGGCAACAGACACCCGGTCCCACGTTACACTTTCCCCGCTTCCTACTCGGTGAGAGGCCCGCGGATACTCTTAAGAGACAACGCGAAAGCGAAACGGGGAAAAGGATCGAACGAATCGAGCGAGCGCTGCGACGAGGATCGCGAACGTCGGTTTGGGGGATGAACGAGGCGGATCGACCGAGCGGAGAGGCCAGCGTGTGTAGCAATTAACTCGATGCTTACGAGCGTAATTAGCGAAGGGTCGAATGAGGCAGCTGGCCAGCGAAGAAATCAGGCAGCATCCTCGTTCCTTTCCAGCTCGATCCGTTCCCGTCTCTCCTTCTCGCGGGGCGCATTTACCTACATAATTATCGTTATGATGATTATGACTGCGCTCGGCTACGGGGCCGATGGAATTCGCTGGCCCGTCGCCGCGTGGCAACGCGTTTCCCTCGGCGCGCTCCTCTTCGTCGTTCCCCGCAAGAACGGAATCTTATTATCGCGCGGCTCGAACGTAGCGAACGCTCTGAGCTGTGCGGGAACTCGTTGCCGTGATTAACCGCTTTCCGCGCGCGGGCAATCCTTTATGTTTCAGGCGTAGCTACCTTTTTTTTACGCTCATTTCGCGATATTTCGGCGCTGACGCTCGATATTAGGTCGCGCGGTTGCGCGTCGGAGCTTTGATTGATTTTTGTTTGGATTCAGGCGTCAGGTTGAACGATGCACGGCCGGAATGATTATTCGAGTGATAATTCATGCCGCAAGAAGCGTACATTATCGCCGAGGGGAATTGCGATAATTGATGTTTCCGACGTAGTTGGAATAATAGAATCGGACGTTATTGGCGAGATTACCGAGCGCATACTTTATCCAAACGGTATTAAGATACTCCGACGGATGCGGTAAAAACTCAGCCGGCACAATTCATATTGGAAGCTATTGAAGCAGGCTCTGTTTAATATTCAAGTCCGAGAAAACGTTGGTAAATCGCAAAATCTTAAACGAATAGTGGCAAATGCGCGATAGGGCTAGTCATTGCTCGAACACGTAAATCTATCCAAGAACAAGGAAGGGGCCCCTCGGAAGCGAAACGCGTCAGGAAAAGCGGAAACGCGGCCAACAACAGTGTGCATGGTGCGCGGAAAAACTGACGGGCACAGAAACGATGGTGGAAACGTGTGGGGGGGGGGGGCAGGTAATTGCTACGGACTGGTCGTTAGGTGACTACGGTGCCGGGTGAAAGTTCAGTTAATTCGATTAGAATCGGCCGGGTGGTACAAACAGCGGTCAGGATTCGCCGTGAGCGACTCTCCATCGCGAATCTGCTTTACGTTCGGATTATGAGAGGCTCACTCGGCTAATCTCCTTTCCCAGAGGTCGTGCGGCGTATTATCGGACTTCCTGGTGTTGATGGCCGTCTTCGATCCTCGCGTTTTAGAACCCCCCGATTCAGCTGTTTGCCTTTCCTCGAGGGATTAATGGGCTTCGTATTTAGGGGCGCAACGTTGCTCGTGAGATCCTGATTTAATAGACCGAGGAAGGAAACGATCGTTGCGGGCCGCGAATGCTTCGGGTTGTCGAAGTCGCGCGATTATTCCCGTTGCTTTCGAAACTGACGTTTCATTACCGTCGCGAGGGTGCAGGTGAAACGGTTTTCGTAATTGGAAATTGATTTCGGTGAACACGTGATAGAACAGAACTGTGACAAATAATCGCTACGTTTGAACGACAAGCTACATAAACGATTGATAAACGGTCGCGAGTAACCATTATCTGCGCATACCTTCGTCAGAAAGGAAACTACCCTTAAATTCTATTCTTCGAGTAACACTCGATCGTGCGATCCAGCTTTCTTTCACGTTATTCGCGTTCGATCAAAGTTTCTTTCCTCGTAATCCCGCCATCCAAGACCGCCTCCTCGGACCTGCTCTTCGCTCTCCAACTCGATTCACGATCGGTCCACATATGGATAATATCCGCCCTTCTACTACAGCATCGGAAGTACGAAGAAGAAAGGGTGGTTTTAATGCAGGCATAAACATTCGCTGGGCAGCCACTGCAGGCATGCAGGGAGTTCTCTGCACGGCGGGTGGAGGGTGGTGGCAGTGGCGGCAGGAGTAGCAGGAGTCTGAAGGGGGTGGCAGATGGGGGTGGTAGTAGCTCTGAGAGATGACGAAGGAACGTCGGGCGCGGGGGGTGGTTCCCCGGATCGATGTGTGTACCCCGCCTTCCACGGAGAGCGAGAGAGAGCAAGAGAGAAGGAGCGAGGGAACGGGAAGGACAGTCATATAGAGAGACAGAGGGAGAGAGCGAGAGTGAAAGAGTCACCCAGGCTTCTCCTACCCGCTCCTGGGGGTAGTTATACAAATTTCCAAGAGTGTCTGCCGCTTCTCCTCGTTTCCCTCCGTACTACCCGGCGTCTCTCGAATCTCCTCTTCTTGGCCCTCCACCCTGCACCGGCCACCTCTCACGCCGGCTCCAGGGTCTCCATGGCAACCTGGGGGCGGGTCTTTGCATATTATGCTCTGTGTGTGACAAGCCGACTCGTTATGTATGCCGGTGTAGGTGTGGAGGTGCACCGGGTCCCGTGCGTGTTCGTCAGCGTCTGTGCGTTTAGGTGAACGAGAAACCACGTGCACGTTTATGCCTTTCTCTCAGTTGCGTGTAGGTGCGCGCGCGTGTGCGTACACGAGCGTTGGTTGCCCGTGATAGCCGGGGGGTGGGGGTGGGGGTGGGGGTTTGCAAAGGAATCGGGCGGAGGTGCGAGCAGAGGCAGATGAGGAATTGTCACCTCCGACGGGACCGGCGGAAGGGTAGGAACCGGCGGAGGCGTGAAAGAGGGAGGAAGAAAGGGAGAAGCAGAGCGAAAAGGTAGACGATGAGAGATGGAGAAGAAATACGATGGAGCGAGAGGGTGCACGGCTATGCCGGTTCTTTGTACTTTGCAGGGTTGCTGCAATCTCCCGTACCCGACAGCTTCCACCTCGCGAGCGAACTCACCCCATCGCCGGAGGATCTCCCGTCGACCACCCCGCCCGGTTTCCTCTCACTCCGTGAAGCTGAAATTCTACGAATCTTGCTATCTTATATGGAGAAACGAGAACGGCGGAGAGCCGACGCGTTGTGATTTTTACCGAGCCCCCGTCCTTCCTTCTCGGAGCCGCGGCCGAGCTTCACCCTCCGGGGCGGTTTTGATTTTTTGAAAGGAATCGGAAGTGACGGTTATGCGGATGCGGCTGGCAGATAGCGCGACACCGCGTCCCGGCTACGCACGGGGACGTGATTTCAATTTTCGTGGGTGTACGGCGCGGCGTTCGCTTTACTAAATTCGCGTTGATGACACCATGAATCCCGATGCGTTCGCGAGAAACGGTCCCGACCGGTGTCGAACGGTTATGCTTTATTGAACGCCCCGTGAACGGTGGTCGTAATACGGATGAAGCGTAGGTTGAAAGCGGGATAAGAGAATTTTACCAAAAGGGGTCGAAATGGTATTAGACGCAGCCGATGTAATCGTGACGAGTATTAATTATTGATCCGGTGAAAATAAATGTTCCCACCCCCTCTCCGTAAACGGAGAATCGTTTCCAACCGAATTAACGTCGAAACGGAAACGAGAACACGATACTTTCGCGATAGAACGTCCAAGAAACATTTCTCTGCCCGAATTGGCTCCCTATCGTGTCGCTGAACGACACACGGACTGCGCACACGATAGCCCACTGCATACGTGGAATCGTGAGGGTGTCGCAGAAACGGCGAATTTTTTTCAGGGGAGACGGCGGCCTTTCTTGCGGGGTGACATGTTTTTCTGGCAGCCAAGGGGTGCGAGCCCCTAATTATAAAATAAAAAAAATCAATATCTTACCCCAGGCCGGGCAGGGGTACAAAAAAATAGGGTGACTCCCCCGTTCTCCTCGTCATTTCCACTAGCGATTCTCATCCTACAATTCATCCCCGCGTCTTCCAGTCGTTTCTCCCTCCTCGCTTCGGCCACGGAGCTGATTTTCTTTTTTTTTACCCCACCGTCGATCGTTCTCTCTTTCGCGCGAACGTGCACTCCTGTCAGATCGTGGCAGCGACGAGGTAGGAGAGGATGATTGAAGAAACGACAGAGGGAAAGAATGGGAAGAGAGGAGGCAGCGAGAGTACGTGGATATCGAGTTTGGAAGTGGTGTAAGGGGTTGAGGGAGGTAGGGAAGCATAACGGATAACGGAAGAAACTGCACGACTTTATTTCGTTGCGCTTATTGCGTTTCCTGAATTTTTATACGCCGCATGCGGCCCATACTTATGGACTTTTAATACCCAGCTGGCACGTGCTACACGCTCGCAATTTCGATATCTACTGCGAATAAAGATGCAAAAGTATTTTAGAGGGCGACGCGTAACATTCGGGACCGGGCGCAACTTATACGATCGTTTCGCAATTATTGTTGGCGATAGACGTTCTTCCTGCAGCGGACTTCTCGTTAAGACGCAGGTACTCTAATTACGGTAGTAACGGTAACAATGTATTGCCCCGGGTTGGAGGATGAGCTTTAAGTAGTCATTATTAAAAGTAATTATTACGAAGTTCCGTGGCATCGTGTTAATAATTAATTTAAGAGGAGAGAATGAACAAATTCAGATGAATCGAGCGGAATTCGCGGATTGTTTAAAGCGATGGGAACGGTGACCGAGGGCCGATCAGATCGTATCTTATCGCCGTTACCGTTTACATTCATCGATTCGTGAGCACTGTAGAGCAAAACGCTCCCAAAGAAAACCGCCCCTCTCGGCAGGCTCGATTTCACATGAAACGAAAAGTGCCCGGAGCAGTCGCCGGTGGTGGCGGCACTCAATCAATAGACACATAAATATTATTTCGAAAACCGGGTCCCCGATCTAAGCAACTGCGTAGGCATCCAGCGCGCGAGTGTGCGTGTCGCTCCTCCTTCCCTCCTCACTCCCTTTACATCGCCGCGAATTTCTTTCCACGATTTCGCCAAAGTGCCGATTGGGGTGGGGGTTAGGGGGGAGGGTTGGCGGTGGCACTATGGCACATCGATTCCTAGGATTCACTGGCGTCGTTTTTGTCTCGCGTCGACGACACATTCAAATAAGTAAGGGGCATCCCCTTGCCTCTCAAGACTTCTCCACCCTATCCCGGGACCTTGCGTTGCCACCCCTTGGCCGTAAGGTCCTTCTTCTTTCGTTTTCTTCGCAAGCCACCCTCGCCCTCCACCTCTTCCCTTTCTCTCGGAGCTGAGGTCGACCCGAGGGATGGGTCGCGACGAGATTAAAAGAAGAATCAATAGCGCCTCTCACCCCACACCATCGTTTGTGCCCCTCACTTCGACGAAGGTGGGCGCCTCCTCTTGCCCTCGAGCACACCGACCCCCGCGACCTCAAAGGCCCTTGCCATATATTGAAATGCTCTAAGAAAGGACTGCCTCGAAACCAGCCTCTCTCTCCTCTGAGTTCTTCTGCAACAGCCACCACCTCCACGCGGGTGGCCGTGAGAGGGGTAGGCCACCCTTTCACCCTTCGTATATCGGCCTCCACGAGCACACCCGTTGCTCCTTCGAATCCTCTTGGACAAACAGCGCGAGCACCGTTCTCCATCTTTCTCCCCCTACCCCCTCCCCCCCTTTTTCTCTTACCTCGCCCCGCGCTTCTGTTTCTTCCTAACCGTAGCTTTTGCAAGCACCGTCTAGAAATAAGAGTGTACCCGTATTCCTCTCTGTCTGCCTTTAGTTATTCTATATGTAGGAAAAGAGATTTGTCGCGAACAATCCTCGTCCTCGTCCTCGTCCTCTACCTTGCTAGCAGTGCTTCACAAAAGTGGACAGGGTGGGAGGGATGGGACGGAGGCGATCGTGGGGCTAGAGACCAGAGGAATTGTCAATTTCAGTCTTCACCTTTCCTTTCTTTTGCATAGAGAGATAAGGGGGCCCTTGACGAATGATTTTAACGGGAAATAGCGGGGACGGGGTCCTTTGTAACCCCTTTCGGTATCTCCGGCCGGTAACGAAAGCCCACGGCCAGAGGCAGCATCGCGTGAAATCGCCTTGGACGTAGGCTGACCTGGCGCGACGCGTACATCGGAAGTGCTATTTTCGAAATTGCTCTCGTCCAGCCTTTCTCGACCGCTTTTAATCGCTGCGGACGAAGCCGCGACGTTGAATTTATAATGCTGCCGGACTGCGTCGTTTTGTTCATGCTCGCCGATAGTCTGGCGGATACCGCGGCCGAATAGATTATTATGTTATTAAATGATGCTTCGAATTTTTTTGGCTTGTTAACCGGGACGCGCTGTGGAGCACGTTAACTCGCGTTGCTCTTTTTTGAGGAGGCCAGCGGGGTGATCGACAGAGGAAGGTTGGAGTTAAAATGTTTAATTGTTAATGCTGTTTGACGGGAGTATGTCGTAGATTGTTCGATGTTTAAATACTAAGCGGTTAGCAGGTGTCGACGTTTGAGGTCTTGAATGGAATGTATTTATGTAGCATACATTATGTATAAAATGAAATTCACAGCTTAACAAATTTCGATGCTTGGTGATCATTGAGAAACATTAGTTTCGTTTCTTTCACAGCAGTATCTCTTTGGAAGAGCATAGAAAAATTAAAAGTCGATTCTTTCAGCACTTCTGACTTATTTTTAAATATAAGTTAAATTCCAGTTTTAGTATTTAACAATTACACATCGATAACTGAAGTATCTTTCGCTGTCTAATTAAAAAGAACAAACTATGCTATTCACTCAGGATATCGTATTATGTAGATCAAATAAGCGTAGCAAAACATCTTTCATGATAATACATATTGTCTGACCTATTAATAACGCGAGGCACGATAAAAATTGGATACAGGGAACCGAAGTGAAATCACGTGAAATCGTTTCGTGGTTGTTTGGCCTATGTCCAGTAACTAAACACACACGAAAGAAGCTATTTCGGAAATTGCTATCGCTGTTTGCATACTATGATTATGTTAATGCAGTTTGGCTTAATGATTCGATCAAGTATGTGTTCCTTGTGTGCCCGTGTGCTATCCGTATGCATGTGTTGTATGACGGCGAAAGGAAGAAGTACTTTTATATACCAGACGAGTCATTAGTATATTGATAACCGTGATCGATGTGCTGCCCACTGTGTAGATATACATATTTATTACGGTATACGTATATGTATACATATTTCGGGAAAAAATTGGTTCATAATAGATAATGTATTAAGCAAATGTTATGCTCTTGAACCTCTGAACTCCGACAGGTCACGTCGTAAAAAGTCTCGCAATTTGAACAAAAATATCGCTACAAATATTTGCAAATCACAGTTCAGTAGTATCTAATGGGATAGTAGGATACTATAATATTCGAGCAATTAAAACTTAAAAATAAAAAATTAATAAGCAACATTTTGAGCTTTTTCAAGCAGAAAGTGCATCACGTTATTAGAGTTCCAATAATTATTTTATTTAAACAGCTACAAATCTACACCTGTGATTCTCTCCTGGGCGTAATTAAATTAAAGTCGCAAATATAACACGCGACATTCCGTACTCCCAATAACCGCGACAATTTCGGGGGCTATTTATGTAAATTCTACGTCAGTCGAGCAATTTGTCGTCGTAGGAATGCAATTATCACGCCGGAACAAATTCGTCCAGGGCAGCCCGTTCCTGGAGGCCAGAGATAAAGCACATTTTTCTAGCCGGGCCGTTTTTCTTTCTTAGTCTCTGCGTTTGGTGCTGCTTTGAATTCGGTAGCCACGGAAATTGCCGTCCACATTTTGCGGGCTTGCCCTGACAAGTTGAATATTTTAGTGGCACCCCGTAGCTTGTTGGTTCCCACATACATATGCGTGCACACGCTCGCAGGTTGAAGATACGCCTCGGTCAACATCGTCGAAAAATGTATTAAAGGCAAACACATGCATTCTAAGGAGTTTCACCCCCCACTACCCCCTCCACGCCCTTCATTTCTCGACCCGGCGACACACATCTACCTATTCATACGTGGCCGGAAGATACTTTTGCCAATCCCGGTGCTGTCCTACCTTTTATTTTACACACATATACAATACGGGTTATCTAACGCATACACTTCGGCCCGTGATCGATAATTTCGTCCCGGTTCTCCCGGTGAATGGAACTTTACGTCGTTTCGTTATTATTTTAGGGACGAGGATAGTTTTCACCGCGCTCGAATATTCGAGCTACGGTGTTCGTACTTTTTCAATAAAAATATCTGGCCGAGCCGGAGTGATTCGAATATGCTTTATTTTACATTACGATCCACGCGAAGAGTATCCACGAAGAGTAAGACCCTAAGCGGTCGGACATTTGCTATTTCCCGGTGCCCGAGGTGTTCGTGTTTAATGAACACCGCATATACATACATAGTGCCCAGGTTCGCATCAAAGTTGCAGGTACATCTCGAAACGGTCAGGCCGAGGGGAAGAAATGAGAAGAAGTATGCATCGCCTCGTTCTCTGCGCGAACGTGATTTGCTTTCTTTAACCGCGTATTAAATGCTGTTTAATGAACCGTCAATCAGTACCTGTCAAATTGTAGTCGGCACCGCGGTGCATACGTGGTTCTTGAAGGTTTCTCTGAACGTAAGGCTCGTTTTCTCCATGGTAAGGAAATGCTAACGCGAGGACGAATAACGAGATCCATGTTCCAGCTGGAGATCGATGCTGGTCACGATAATTATTTTACAATTAACGCGTCCCGTCGTGAATTGGCTGGCTACTTAGATCACTCGCCGCGGAGATTGCTGTAATTTCACGCGAGCGGCTGTTACGCGACTCCAAACGAAAGAGGAAAAACGATCGGTCGATGCGATACCACGGACAATTTCCTACCCTTCAGTTACATTCTTCTAACTTGCATTCTTAAATACCAAGGTTCACATTTCGGCTCGAGGCAAAAATTAATTTGTTTCCCCAACAATCAGACAACTTCCAGCCGAACTACACGATTCCTTGCGAGGCAATCAGGGGGCTAAATATGAGGTGCCCTGGCGGACGTTGTTTTTGCCGAGGACAAGAGCCTGGCACAATTCGAGGAACTAACTCCACGCTTGATATAATATCGTAGGGTAGCGTAACGCGTGTGTCTCAGGCATACTCGCGTACATTTGGCTCATTACACGCTTCACTATCGTCCCGTGTACGCGTGATAAACATGTCCCATTGGCGAGGCCCGCGAGTTTTCAGATTTTCAGGCCGAAATAAACATCGTTCCGTCGCGACTTGTCGCCGTGGAATTCGTATTAATTGCACGGGGGGGACTGGCCGGCACTGTTCGCCTCCGAAGAGACCCGGCCAACGGGACGAGTTATGTGGCGGAACGAGTTATTATTTACTTATTAGACGGCCGGTGAACGCGGCGCCCACTGAGGGGGTGTGAAAATGAACTAAGGCCGGCCCGGTAGAAATTAAAAACGTGACTCCGCCGCGCGGGTAGCTTCATCGCGCGGCTAACGAGAAGATACGACCGGCTGGTAAAGGTGTATCTATATGGGTAGGTGTGTTTGCGGTACGTGTGTACGCGCGTGTGCCCCTGTGGTGGTGTAAACAGCCGTATGTGCTGCAACACCTGAAGACGTACGTTCTTTATATACCGGGTGCTCGTTCCGAGAACGCCGTTAACGCTTGGGGAATCGGTTGTGCTTGCTTTTCCTTTCTTTCTTTCTTTCTTTCTTGTCGTATAATGAGCTTCCTCTTCGTCTTCTTTCGGTTATTAAAGCGACTCACAGAGTTTGCTCCTCCTGCTTCTTTTCCTTTTGCTTTATTCGTGGCCTGTTTACCTTTTCTTTCTCTTTCCTCTTTCGCGCGGCGATCACGTTGCCCAGTCAATTTCGTGTTTGGATAGTGTTGGAGAATTGTTTTCGCGTTGACATTGTTGAACGCTGCGTTTCATGTTTATAAATAAATGGCATTAGCATGTTTTATTTCGATCGATTTTATACCGCTCGGGGTGTTTGCACCGCTCGCTGCGAGAATTGGAAGAATGACTCCTTTAATCTCGCATTGACGCACGAAATTGTGAAATGGATAAAGGAGAGGAAATGCTGGAGGCACGATAGCTTCGAGGGAAGTTGTCGCAAACGTACGGTCGGCTGCGCTGGTAACTAGATACCCAGAGGTACGTAATGGTAAAGATGTACTAGATGCGATTGAGTGGAAATGGGAAGGATAAGAGGAAAACTGTGTAGGTGGATGCATTTCTTCCTTCCTTCTGTCCAAAGGAATCTTCGGCGGAGCTTCTCGCCATTTTCCTTTAGCTCCGCAAAACCGTCTTCCGCCCGTGCCCATTTGCAATCTCGCGTTGAATGCATTTTAGATGTATTTCTGATACACAATTTCAGATTGCGATGCAATGGAAGGTGGTAACGAAATTTTTCCTTCCATTGAATATAGTTCACGCTTTTCCGGGGACTGCGAAAATTAGAAGCTCCAATTTCGGAGTGCGTTCGGTAATAACTATTGGGTATTTTTGCGTTGCACGAAGATAGTAATTGTATCCGGTTTAAAGAGATTTATGTTAAACGTGCTGTGTATAAAAAAATATATATATTTATTCCAGAAGAATGACAAAATGAAGATAATACAAATTGGCGTTACACGAACCGCTATTGCTTCGTTTTACCAAAACGTATCTAAATATTCTGATCTAACTATTCGTCGAGTTGCGACCATACCTAATCCATTGCCTTCGTATCTGTCTAGAAAAAGAAATATCGTACTACAGCTTACACCTCGAGCGCTTTATTCGTCGAGGAAATAAAACAGTGAACGTTATTAAACACGTTTACGTCTAGCGGCCCTCAAAATGGAGTTATTTAAATTTTTCAAGCCAGTCGCCTCTGGCAATTTCACAAAAGACCAGACATGCCCCGAACTTAGCATTCCAGACGAAATCGCGTCGTGAAGGCGCTTTGGGGGTTTCACTGATGGGGTGGCTGTGGGTGACGAGGAGATAGAGCCGAACGATACTCTCCCATTCCTGCTTGCCTCGCAAAGGTTACGGATGGCGAGGGTGGGTCGCGTATATTTCACGTCTCGTCTTTATTTCGATACGTCGGGGCTTCCATCCCCGTCTAAACCTAATTTGCGTTCCATCTCGCGAGCAAACACTCTTCGAAGACTTTCCGGGATCCTGCACCCTCGCCCCTTTCTCACGTGTGCTTGTGCGCTCTTCCGGAGCGTCGTGGGATCTCCGCGAACGCGAATCCGCTTGTTTATTTCGTGCACTATAGTGCCGTGCTCAATTCCTGCTGTATCTTCGTGAAATATTTCCGTGCCGTATGGGGCGGCCAAGTTGTTTCGCCGGAGGATTGCTTTTGCTTTGGTATTTAATGAATTTTACTTATTAGGGTAATTCGAGGCTGCTGGTCTTACGATTCGAGTAATAGAAGTGACGTGGTAGCGGGCAAATTGAAAGGGAATTAGGTTTATTGGAAATTGCGCTCTATTTAGTGCTGTCGTATTTTTCGATTTGACTATCCCAGTAATGTGTAGCTTCAATATCTGCCTTAATAAAATTTTTAAGGGGTCGGAGCGAATAAATTTTAGATACTTGTAATCCATACTTACCGTCGTATCTTCGTCGACCAGTCTTCAACGGCAGGACAGTCGAAATCAACCAAAAATTTTGAAAACGATAAGGAATTCCTCTTACTTAAGTAATCGCTTAATAGAATATGCTAAAGTATATTACGCTATTCAAAAACCTACTTCCAGCGGCTTATAAATAATAATAATGATAAGTGAAACGAAAAAATGAAATGCAAGGGATAATCGAGTCGATAAAAGATATGTTCGCCAATTTCTAATTATCTTGATCGGTGCTGGGATTATCGTGACGATCGCTAGGATTCGCCGTGCCTTCTCTTAAAGCACAAGAAAGGAAAAAAAGGAGAAAATTATGAAATCGACGCGTTGGATCGTATTCACCGTGCCTCGCGACTGTCACCGCGATTGTCATTGAAAAATTGCATCGAATCATCGTGGTACGAGCGTTACCGTTGTTGCGTGATAACGCGGCATCCATCACCTAAGCGGCCGTGTTTCCCGTCTCTATGCAAATTGGCAGGTGAGCTAAAATTGGAACTCGGAAATGGGATGCTCCGTGGACCGGAAATAAAACGAATTCTCGCGGAACAGAATGATATTCGCGCTCGACGATTCGTTCGGCCACGATAACGCGTACCACCCTGCCAGCTGGTCGATTTTTCAAAGGTTTCATGAAATTAATATATTTCTCTTTTTTCTTTTTCTTCTATGCTTCTTTAATGATATAGTTGCTTTTGTTTTACCCTTCCGTGAAAGAAAGTAAGTCACAAGGTATTAGAAATGTCTCCTTTTGACGTGTCTGTCACTTCCTGAGTGATCAGTATTAACAATCTTAATTCAGGCTTCTGAACTAATTAATCGAATAACATTCAGACTTGTTCAACGTAATTTTATAATTGTATCCGTGCGTAACATATACTTTCGTAAGATAAATGTGTCAGTGAATGGAATGAAAATTATAGGGGGTGGCGGGGGTGGGGGTTGGGGGGAGCAGTAATATTAGTGCAATGAAAGGCTATTTTTCACTTCCAGCAGAGACTTCAAGATAAATACGACAAAAGAAAAATTCATAAAATACTACAAATTATACAAACTAATCGTGTATCGATAGCTCGACAGCTCGGTTCGGAAAGAATACACCGGCAAATAAATGTACGGCTGAATTTGATCGTTCGACTTTTGTCTGTGCATACTTACTCGATCGGAAATGATCCATGAACGTTATTTAAAAATATGTTGCACCATTTATCTCTTTAGGGAAGGAGAAAGGAGAAGGAAAATGTTTATCAGTTTCATAGATTAGATCTATATATAATCGTATCGTATGTATATATATATGTATATATATATATATCCAATAATATATATAATATCATTATATCCTTCTTCATCATTTATATTTAGTGGTATAATTAATTACTCGCTTAGATATGAAACCTAATAGGAACATGATTGCACCGCACCCATTGTTGCCGTACGATGTTGGTGCCCGATCGCAGATCTCCCTCGCCACTCTTAAATTCCTATGTTTTTGTTCTCTCTTTTTGCAATGAATCCTTATAGGAATAGCGCACGTAAATATGTGCATCACTGTATGCTCGCGTATAATTTATATACGTATACAGGTACAGCCATCTTGAATGGCACGTGTGTATGCATGTAAAGTATGTACGCGTGTATATGTGTGTGTGTGTGCATATGCAAGTGTTGGCTGTTAAGTGACGTGTGTGTGCGCATATGCAAGTGTTGGCTGTCAAGTGACGTGTGTCCGTGCGTGTGTTTCGTGTGTCGATACGTTTCCGCGCTTGCATGCCGCATTTACTCACCCGCTCGCTCTAATCTCTTATTCGTTTTCTTTCTTTTTTTTCTTTTTCATCATTTTCTTTTCTCTATTATAAAATCTAGATGTGCGCGCGAACGCGGAATCCTGTTCGCGCGCGCATAACACATATGGCACCATAAATATATATTTGTACACAAGGGCGAGCGTGGGTGGACGGGACGATCAAGAAAGAACGTGCGCGGCGCGCTTGTACCACTCGTGCCGCGTCTGCCATCGTTTCCGTCCTCGTGCCCGTTGGCTCCTGCGCGAGGCGTCGGCGACCATTCGCGAAAATTTCAATTAAGAGAGATAAAGCAGAAGAACGAAAGCAGACTCGGCTGCGAGAACGAAAGCTCGTCGCCGAGCGGGGAATAAGAAAGAAATCGAGCGACATCGACGGGAACCCGACGGAGGCGCGAACAGCTTCGAACGGTCGAAGGAACGCCACGTAACGTCACGCGGAACGCAATAAAACGGAAGCGACGAAACGAAGTACCGCGGCGGGAAGTTTCGCGGAAAATGCGGAACGGCGAATCGAAAGGGATAAAAGGAACGGAGGCAAATTCCACTGCGCACGTCTTTCTTGGGCATCGCCGTCGGCGAGTACGAGTAACGCACGTCAATCGCGAGCGCGTCTCCGCGCGCCCTTCCGCTAGTTCTTCTCTCCAGTTTATTATTTCGACTTTTATCCTTCCTTCCGTGCCCTCCCTTTTTCTTGTCCCGTTTGCCCTTCTTCCTTCGTTCGATCCGAGCCCCGTGTCGGTATCGTTTCGTTTTCTCGTCGGGGGTCTCCCCGCGCCTCCGCGTAGTTTTACAAAAAAAGGGGCGAAGCGTGAGGCGCGAGGAGAGAACGTTGCATCTTATCGAGTACCATGCGACACGACGTTCGCTCGAAATTGCTCACGCACGCAAGGGGAACGGATCGCGCACGGCGCCAACATCGTCGGGGTTTTTGAGCCGGCGTTTACGGGGTTGACCACGCGGCCACGACGGTGGGTCGGCCTCTGGACGACCCTGTCGGCGGGCCACGGGGCCCCGTTAGTGAGTACATATAAGATATACACATGGCAATCTCTCACAAGAATTAGTCGCTATCGTTATCAATTAGTATCCGTTATTAATTAATAGTCAATGAAAGGTAGCTCGAACAAATTCATAATTCAATCGGCAATAATGTGAACCGCAATGGTAATGCCAATAATAATAATGATAATTAATAATGCAGTAATAATAAACGCCCGTCGTTCGTTGCAATAATAATAATAATAATAATAATAATAATATTAATAATAATAATCATCGCAATAGCAATAGAAATAACCAATAGGGTTAATAATAAATAGTCGTGTTCAACATACATATTTCGTAGAAACTCAACGAGATTATAGAAAACTGAAAAACTTCCTCGCCGCCGGCCGATCTTTCCCTCGTCGAATCCGGATCGACCATTTGCCCAATGTTTCTCGTTCCTTCCCCTCAAGAGGAGAAGAAGAAGAAGATCATGATGAATCGTGGCGCTCTGGTTGCCCAGATTGCGTATATTGCCGCGATTTTCATTTGTTTTTCTCGTTTTTTTCATTCCTCTGTGAATCGTCCTCAAGGTACGTTTCCCTTCCGCGATCGATCCCCTTGAATCGACCGTAAGACCCTGTAAAAGTGTGTCCCGGATCGTCTGAGTAATATCGTTTTTCTTTTTATTTCAATTGCCGCTTCTAGTTTCAGTAAATAAAAGGCTTCGCTTTGGGAACCACGTTGATTCTCCCTCGAGCATCGTCGATGATTAGAACAGGCCGCGGCGAGACGATCGATCACGAAGGGGAAACGTCGCGTCGGTATAATACGTTCGCCAGTTTCGCATATCCCCGACGCGAAGATAAGACATATATCGCAGGATCGACGAGAGAAACGGAAGATGGCGGCGGCGTCGGGCGTTGGTAAATTTACACGCAACGCATAATAATAGTATCGCATACACAATCTGCAATTGCATCTCTTAATCATTCCTTAAATTAATCCGCGCACCCTTATCACTCATTCATCATTGTTGATTTTAGGAACAGCTAGTAGCGAGGTTCGGTTACTCTATCACGCAATCTCCCGTACTTGAAACTCAAAACGCCAAAACCGACCCAGTTTTGCGTACACGCGCACGTACGTTGCCGCGTTTTGAGAATTCCACGCGCATATATGCGACATATTTACGATTTAATCAATATATCGTTTCAAGATCGTGCTCGAAATTCAATTTACCATATTTTCACTTTTTTTTTTTCTTTCACCGTGTCTTTTCTGTGTGGCGTGTGAAATTCACTCTGTGTGTGCAAGTTTGATGCGGGTGTCGAGTGTGATCGTGTATGCGTATGTGTGTGTCGGTGTGTGTGCTTGCTCGGGTGTGGACGCGTTTGAAGGAAGTTGCGCGTTTTTGGGATATTTCTTCTCCTTTCTTTCTCGTAGATCGTCCACGTGTGTACAGTCGCGTGATCGCGAGTCGATTAGAAAAATTAAATATTTCGTGTATACATATATGCGCGTTTATATATATATATATATATGTGTGTGTGTGTGCGCGCGCGTGTGTGTTTCTGTGTCTGTGGGTGTGTGCATGTATACAGTTAAAAGGAACACGATGTTGATTCTTTGTGCGCCAAATTGCATATCTTTTTCACTTTCTTTTTCCCTTGTTTCCTTCGTTTCCTTCTCTCGCTCTCTCGTAGCGTGTACGCGCGGCAAGGGGAACGCGACGCGAAATTCGCGAAACTCGCGAAATTTCCCACACGCGTCTCGTCCACTAAGATTAGTGATATTATGCATGTATAGTAGTCCGGTTGCGTCCTTCGCGATGGGCATCCGATGATTATAGAGCGTTCAAGATCGACGAAACGTGGTGAAACCTACACGCGGTTTCGAGAAAGGGGGTCGCCATTTCTAGAACTCGATTAACATCTACGCAACTTTTAATTAGCCCGTGTTCACCGGATTAGTAACAATTGTCCTATTTTGCGAGGTATCGGTTACAAAGGTGTGTGTTCGATTCGACACGGTTCGACTCGATGCTCCTGGTGTAGAATCAGCGGCACCCGTTAAAAACGAGATCACCATGGAGCAGGTCCGATCAATTGGAAATTTCGATTTTCATGTAATATATGTATACGCGTTTCCATTGATACTTCTTCTCGTATTGGTGTTACACAGTGTATATCTAAGTGTGTACGTGTTACGTATGTGTGTTGCGTGTTCTGTGTGTCAGTTTCAGTTTAGCTAAACGCTATAACGTTTTACATAGATAATAATAAATACGGGACCACATATATGTAAATATAATATCGTAATCTATAATAATAATAATAATCATAATAATAATAATCGTAATAATCAAATATAATATTAATAATCGTCGTTATCAACGCTACATTAGAAAAAGCATCTTTTGCAGACAGGAACCTCGAGTTTCTTAGTTACCTTACAAATAGTTATTACTTCGCGTCTCGTTTCGACGTGTTAACGACCATTACACGTTTTCACCGGTCCCTCACCCCCTACCACCCTCATCCCCCTTAAAACCTCTCTTCTTCCTAATCTACTTTCTCATGCACGGGGTAGTATCCTTCTATCTTTCGTTCTTTACTTTCACTTTGCCAAGTCCAATTTTGGTTTACAAGTACGGAGCACGGAGCACCCTTGACGTTTCCTTCTTCGTCTTCCTCATTTCCTTTCGCACACGGCGGCACTTCCGATTCACTTCCCTCCCTTCGCAAACGATCTCCTTCTCATTTTTTGTTCTCGCTTATACCCCATTAGTCTTATCTTTCACTTATTCGTTCGTGTTCTATATGCATGTGTGTTCAGTATCGGCGCGGAGCGTGTTCATGTAACGAAACAAAAAGAAACAGAGAAATACGCGAGAAACACGACGTACGTACGCGTGTATACACGTCAGCGTTCCGGACAGTACTCGCGAGAATTCTAGTTCGTTACAACATCATATATTTATATATATATATTTGTCTACTTAAATATATATATATATATTTTTTATTCATTCCTTTTATTCATTTATTTATATATATATACCTTTATATATATATATATATATATATATATATATATATATATATATATATATATATATATATATACTTATGCATGAGTGTGTCTGTGTGCCGTCTACCGATGCATAACCACCGCGCCCCCCTTAAAATCTACAGTTTAGTTGTAATTTAACCGTTAACTTACGAGCTAATAGTGAATTCTTTGTCGTTCCCGAGCAAACCTTTACAAAAACCCCCGTGTCCGTCGATCGAGAGCCGACTGATTTTCTTTTCCTCCGTTTTGACGTGTCCAGTGATGCGCTGCGCTCCGATCTCTCGTTTCTCGCGTCCCTCGTGGAACAGGTTAAGCGGAATGCGCGAGGCAGCGCTTTCCCTCGATCGAACTCGAGAGCGCCGAACCGCGCCAACGCAACCCCTCTTACCTCCGTTCCCGTGAGAAAGAACGAAAAGCTCTCGCAGCCGGGTTCGATGTCGTCGTCGTTTAGCACTGGATCGCGGTTCTACGGCACGTTCGATCGTCGACCGATCGGCCAGCAGTAAATCAATTACAGCTATCGACAGCTATAACTATTTATCATTATTACTATCGTTATTATTACTATGTTTATTATTATCATTAATATTATTATTAATCGTTAGTGTTGTTTTTTTTTTCTTGTTTAGCGTTATTAAATATAATTTATTAAATATAGGAACCATGTTGCTGGGTCTTTGCTTGTTCGTGAACGCGAACCGCACGTCGCGACGGGCACCGGGGCAGCTTGCCCCCCTTACCGTTCTTCCCTTTCCTTCGTTCTCGTCCATTCGTTTCGTTTCATCTCGTCGCTGTCGCCCCCTCCTGATATATATTTTTGTTTCCTCCTACCGCGCCCGGTGTTCGACGTCAATTTCAGAGATAAAAGAAGGGAATTACGTTAAAACTCGCGCGCCGGTAGCGCACATTATACTCCTCACTTTATCGTACCTAAAAACCCCTCCCAGCAGCGGGGTTGACCGTGCCCTCTATGTCTCTGAGTGTGTATGTGTGTGTGTGTGTGTGTGTGTGTGTTTTCTCGAAATATAGAATGGATATTACTAGGCTCGTGTATGCGTTGTATGCACGCGTTTACGCGTAGAATCAGCTCGTGTAAGTGTGCACGTGTGCGCGTGGGTGTGCCTCCCTTTCGCCACCGATTCTCGAAGGGTCGTGGAACAGTTCCTCCTTTCTCGTGGAAATATTTTCTCTTTATCGTTACTTCACGCGTTCGTTTCTTTTTTTTCCCCCTTTCCTGCCGCTTCTTTCCCTTCTGTCGTTTCCCAAGCGAAACGGGGAACACGGTGACACGTGACTCTTCCTTCTCGTTCTCTCTGTTTTCCGTCACGTTTAACAGGCAAACGTTTTCCTCCGCTCGCGACTTCCTTGACACACACTCCGCGGTACCACCCATACACACGCACGTAAAAAGAGAAAGAGATAGAGAGAGATAGAGAGGGAGAGTTAGAGAGAGAGAGAGAGATAGAGAGATAGAGAGTGAAGATTTCTTTTGTAGAGATGAATATGTACGTACGTATTCGTAACGAGCGCGACGCTTTTTATTCTCGCGAACGCCGCGCCATCTACCCTACCTCGCCGCCCTTTAATGTCTGTTCGCTTGTTTAGTAACTTTTTTTTTTGTTTCATTAAATCTTTATTATTACTTTACATAGGAACGTTTAAATCAGCCCACCTCGCCGCGTCTTTCGGCGTCGTCGACGCTCATTCTTTTCTTCTCCCCCCCACATTGCCTCCCGCACGTCGACCATTTCGCGGCTCCCGCGCCGCCATTTCGCTCTCCCCTTAATACGACAGCGACTGGCACGGTCTCGCGAATTACGGACACGTTGTCGGTGCTAAAATTCTCGATACGCCGAGAGAAACTTTTCTTCGTGCCGTGCGTCCGTCCATTCTCCAAACACCCACCTCCCCCCTCCCATCCCCACCTTCCAGCGCCGCCTCAACCCCTCAAAAAGCACACGCCGATAATTGTTTTCACTGGTAATACACGTGTCCTCATTCTTCGTACCTCTTCAATCTTTCTATCGAAGGAACTTTGGTGAACGCGCGCTGCTCTGGTGGCGCGCTTGTGTACATTCGTCGTAACAAAAATATTAGTTAAATTGATGATAGTGCGCGCGACAGTGGTCGTGCACCAGTGAAATAAAACGAGAGACAAGAGAGAGTCCGTAATATGGCTTCCTCGTGATTGGTCCACCGTCCACGCGCGAGTACCTGGAGCCGGGGTGATATCCCCGGTGCCCGGAGCGGAAGAAAAAGCCCCCCTACCCCCGCCGACAGTTCCTGCCTAGGCCGGAACCCCCTTCCCTTTATCTAGCCATCTAGGAACGTTGTTTGCTTTCGTTATCGAGCACCTCCCTCGAGAGAGAGGGAGGGAGAGAGAGAGAGTGAGAGAGAAGGAGAGAGAGAGAAAGAGAGAGAGAGAGGAGCACTCCATCGAGCACTGTCCCGGTCCGATTTCTCGCTCCCCGTTGCTCCACCTTGCGTCGATCCGAAGGAACTCAAAACTGCACCCGGTCCGTTCCGCTCTCGCTTCCGTCCGCTTCCGTCCGCTTCCGTCCGCTTCCGTCCGCTTCCATCCCGTCACGCATTCGTTTCGTCTAGCGCGCCCCGGTAAACGCCGCGACCTCCTGGACCAGCTTCTGCCTTTTCATGTCCGGACCGTTGTTGTTGTCCTGGCTCGACCGTTCGTTACCCTGGTGTTGGCCGGTGGTGCTCTCGGCGGCCGCGCGCGCGGCCAGCAGGGTGATCTGATTCACCACGTCCTCCATCTCGTCCGTGAGCGGGTGCACCTCCTCCCCGCATTGACCGGCAGTTTCGACGTTACCGAACTGCTGTTGCTGGCGTTCCTGTTTCGCCTCGAGGCGGGCACGATGCTGCAGCGTTTCCCCGTGACGCCGCCATTCGCTGACGGTCGTGTACGTGCGGGCTGCTGGGGTGTTTCCGTCGCACAGGGAACAGGCGTAACGAGACTGAACGAGGCGAAGCGCGCCGCGACGCTGTTGATTGCCCAGATAGCAGGAGCGCTGGTGAGCGAGCAGAGACGATTCCTGCGGATAAGCACGGCCGCAACGACGACACACCAGACACAATTCCGTTTCCACCTCGCGACAGTGCTGCGGCGGCCCGTTCTCGTCGGAGGCACACGGCGGCGTCGGCAATCGCACCGTCTCCAGGCCCGGATGGTTCGGGTCCTGCTGCAGGAACGCCTGCATCAGGGAGCGCGGCACCTGGACCTGCGTGCCGCCTTCCACGTGCAACGACATTAGACCATTGCCGTGCATGCTGCCGCTCAAACCTGGAGCCGCTACTGAAAGCAAACGATTGATCGACGCTGTTAGAAGATTATATTTTCAATGGTGCTGTTTTATTTTGTTTGCGCATCGAATGGAACTGGGTCAGAACTGTGATCGGAGTACGGTACAATTTTGGATTCGCAGCTGTTAAATCGTGCAGGTTAAATAGACGCAATTAGACCAAGGAATTAACTAGATGTAGAGAGCATTGTATAGGCGCGTGTGCACCTTCGTTCGGTCCCTGTATACGATTCGATGTTTCCATTGCTGTCTAAAATTTTCGGGGAACAGTTACCGAGGAATAGTCGAAATCTTGCACTGTGTTAAAAACGCGATTGCTTTATTCTCCGCAACCCGCGGTACGATCCAAAGTGCGATCAAGACCTCCGCGTCGAGTAAAGAATCGCAGGTACCGTTTCTGCGGTTATAATTGATTCGCGCCGACTCCGGTGTCGCAATATCGTCACCGATGTAACCTGCGTTGAATTTACGCGAAACCTGTTCACGCTTCTACGCGACAGGTAAATTGCTACTTATTGACCTAGCTTCGGGCAACGCGCATCGACGATATCATTCGCGCAGTCGCATTCAGTAAAGGAGTTCAATTTCATTTCTGCATCGACGCAATCCGACACCGATCAGTTGCCAATTACAATAGCGTGTCCGTTCGGCGAACAACGTTTTTCGAAGCAGCCGGCCGATCGTTCGGGAAATCGACGCGCGACAATACTGGGGAAAAGATGCTCCGCGGACATCTGTTCTTGCACCGGGTAAATGCTTGCTCGCAAATTGTGCGAACGAACGTGATTCGACTCGATGCTCCTCGAGTTCGTGGAGGAGCAGAGGAGACTCGGCGTTCGGCGTCGATTAGGCGGGTTGACAGGTTTACGCAGTGACGCGCACGGGTATATCGCGTATCGTGTATCAGACGAGGAGTCGTTACGAGGCAGGAAGTGTTAATGATACCCCTGCTCATTCGCTGAACGCTTGCTTGTAATTATCAGGCTTGGTGGGGCGCAACCAGCTTGGACGAGAGCGGAGAACGCCAGGCAGGATATTATCTCTGGTCGCTCTCCCTCGGTACGTCTGTGCCTCGGTAACGCGGAATTGATAGTTATTAGAGTCGAAGACTTCACTCTCGCTTGGCCGTCGCCGCTTTTAGCCCCCCCCCCCGCTCCGATTCGTAATGAGAACCCCTGCCGAACAGAGTGGACATAGTCCTGCTTGGTTAACACTTTTTCGATGCCCTTTTTCTCTTTCTGCTTTTCATTTTGTATCCGCTGGTTAACTCGCGGCCGCGTGGATTATGGCTCGCGTCGATCGCACGACCAAATAATCCGCCTTTTTATGTCTTCGCGTCGAAGGGGCCTTCTTGGAAGGTGCGCTGGGTGGACAGTAAAGAAGAGAGAAAAGTGTTACGGATAAATGGCAGGATTAGCGGAACAACGTCGGAGACGGTATAGTTCTGCAGATTCGTTCGGCCCTTGTGGCTGAGGTGTTTCATGGGACTACATCGAATTCGTTGAGGCGCGCAATTTTTCGTTCGCTACAATTGCCAGGATAGCGGTTCGATTGCGTTTCGAATTTTGCTAACGACAGGTCGAATCGTAATCGGAAAGCTGAGGGGCGTCAGTTCGAGGAAATTATCCCCGCCGTATTAGATGTTCCGTAAATTTGACAGAAAATTGTATATCCGCTAGTGAGTCATAAAATAATTCGATATCTACTTTATACCGACATTTGCATGAATTAAAAAACAACTGAATAGTAAACGAATAAAGCTTCACCATTCGATTCCCCCTGTTTCACAACAGCGATGCATAAATGAATCCCCCTCTGACAGAGGCAGAATCTCCACGTCCACGAGGGAATGCTCAGTTTCATCAGCAAACCCAGTAACCGTGAACGTTCGGGATGCCTGGATCGCTGGTCGAAGAAGCACTGCTCGAGCAATCGGTCAGTCTCGTTTCGACTGCCCACAGGTCGACGATCGTTCACGCCTCCGTGCAACAATTCGTTACGCGTAACAAATTCGTGGAACGCAACGAGCGTTGCCTCCATCGCGCGATTATGTACTCGAACCGTTTCCTCTCCGAAACAGTCTTGCAGCTCGCGACAGCGTTCTACTCGAAACAGGGAGAACGCGCAAAGATCGTTCGGGGGCCTTCTCTGACGTCGAGGTCATCCGGATCGGGCCCTGCTGCAACCCCGAATCGAGTAATGTAATAAGGAAGAGCGTCGTCTAGCACGCAGTAGACCGTGCAGCTGCCCGATCCGTGTGACACCCTTGAAACAATCGGCCCGACCGAGAGAACAGAGGGTTATTACTCTTAATGAGCACTGGTTATTTCTTTGAGTGGCTCTGATTCGCCCTGCCCTGCACCCTCCCCGATCCACCGACCCGTTCGCAAATATGTACGCGTACGAACAACATTATACATCCGCATACACGGATCCGTACGCGTGTGTGCCCGCGATAGTGTGGACGATAGCGTGCGCTTGTGTTCAATTTACGCGCGTGAAACACGCACACGCGTGCGTGTCGGGGCAGTTTACACGCGCATCGCTCTCGCCTCGTCTCCTTAGAGGGCAGAGGAGCTCATTTGCGTACGGATTGAGATAGTAGTGCTTTGGTACCACCTCGATGTGTGTTTTTGTTTAAATGTGTGACTACGTACGAGATTCTGATTGCCGGCCGCTCCCAGGTCCGACAGAGGCTCTCAGTTTTCATTTCGCGGATTCGTGAAGGAGAACGGGGCACGGATATACGTATATATACATAAGTGTGCATACGGATAATGGAAATATTTTTAAACGTCGGGAAAAATTTGAGCGGGTGATTTTATTCAATTTTTCATTCGTAGTTTTTGGATTTCATTGATCTCCCTTCTATAGTTGGTATATAAGAGTGAACGATATATTGCTATTAATATAATGCCCAAAGTATTTGAAATACTGAAAAGATTTTCGACAGTCAGTTTCGCGGAATTTATCACATTTCAATTTCAATAAACTCTTCTTTGATCCTGATAGGAAAATCCCTGGCAAACAATTGTGCCACGTTTTATCATTATTTGTTCGCACGCCGAGTATTATTGTTGATTAAGATGATATTGAATGAAATTAAATTGTGAACAGTTGAGGGCCACTGGACCTAAGATAGCCGCGACACATGCTGGAAATTTGTTCGGCGGGAATTTACGAGCGAGTTTCCGTGTCAGACGCAATACCGTGGGTTCCGCTGGTAAGTAGGTATATGTCTGTATATCCTGACAGCTATAAACCCGCATTCGAAGGGAGTCGAACAGAATAATCGGGAATGTCGTTAGTTAGCGCCTCCAGGAATTTTAATGGATGTCCTGGAACAGCATAACGACAACGCGCAACTTTGCCAAATTGAATCTGGTTTGGGTTGAGACGTGAGCGAACTCGAATCGAATGGCATCGAATTGAATCGCATCGAGCGATCTATGCGACGATTTGAAATAATACGTGCGAAACATTCAACGCGCGTTTTACCTTGATTGTTTCGAGAAAATTAGAAAGGCGTTTTTCAATTGGAACAAAAATCCTCATAGTAAGTACTTTACGATCTCGGGAGTAAAGTACACTTGCGATTTTTTTTTTATCGCGAAACAAGGATATGATTAATTACTCTTGCCTTATTATTCGTTTTAAAAGAATGTCCTCGATCAACTATAGGCACATAAGAATGTCAATTTTCGAAGGGAATCAGACTTGAAATATCTGCCGACGAGTTAATATCGATCTATGTTTCTATCTATATTCGATTTAGGTCGAAAGTGTTCACTTGGATGGTGAAAAAAAAATAGTTATAACAATTTATATTTAGTTGCTAGGGGGATGAATAATTTTGTATTTATTTACACTAATTGCTCGAGCATTTCTTCAAAAGAAAATTACCGTCCAGCCGACTGTCTTCCAATTACGACAACGAATGAAGTAATTGCTTCTTGCGGAACGTAGCAGCCTCGCTGTGCTTTCTTTCAATGTTAACTCTCGACACGAGTTTACGTTTTCGCCTGTTCACTTCCATTCGCGACACGTTCGTTCCGATGACTGCGAAACATTGGCGGATAATTGCCGCAAGGGGTAACTGCCAGGTCGGGACTACTGCAGCAAAATGAAAACGCCAGTTCCTTGAACGTCAACGCACGGCCGCATCGATATCAATTAATTTCCTTCTCAACAGGTTTATTTTTCATATCGGTCGTTCGCTAATCGCGTATTAAGAAAGCTATTTTACATTCCGGTCGAAAAATTGTACCATTGGAGTCCTATTTCATCCAGAGAATCACAAGGTGGACTTCTTAACGTCCACCTAAATTAGAGAAACAGTACTTTCACTGAGCACAGCCGGAAAAGAAGATGCGCGGGTGCCCAGTTGCGCGTTGCGCAACAAACTCTGGAAATTCGATCCGAGCAAAGACTCGATACACTTAAATTCTCCTCCCGCTATTTCCACCGTGATACCCCGCGTTTCAATGAAGCAGCCTCGCATTCGATAAATCAACGTTGCAACCTGCCAATTTCACCCGGCATACCCTCTATCACATTCCTATGCGCATCTTCAGCCGTTCAAAATTTCACCGCGCGGCTTAACTCGACGAGCACCGAACAATCTCACACTCCAGCCAACAATTCGCCGAAACGTGCATTTCAACGTTCACCAGCGTGCAACCGCGCGCACAGTACCGTTTAATTCGCCCTCCCCCTGTAAATATGCACGCGTCCCTGTAAATGCATTAATCTCCGGCGGATCATGGGTATCGCCGATCGGCCCATCGATCCGGCGCTGAAAGATCGTCAGATCGGCGGGAAGTCAATGCCACGGTTGGGGATCGATGCATTCGCCCGTCCATAAGCTTGCCACGCGAAGTATGCAACAACGGTGCATTCCACATACGCTCGCCAGCGCGTTCTCACGTGGTGTAGACCGGCACACAGACGTAGGAAAACACGCTGCGAACGTGGGCGTGCATTCCTGCCTTCGCATTATCTCCACCTCGCCTCTCTTATACCATCTTCCAATATTTCTCTCGCTCCTTTTCTCTCGATCGTACGCGACAAGCCGTCCCGGCCCGTGTTCCCCGTCTCTTTCCCGTTCGCCTTCGTGCGAGAGGAACCCCTCCTTCCTCTTTTTATTCGACGCCGTGGCCCGTTATCGTGGATACCACGGTCCAGAACGGCTGTTTCACACCTCCGCTCGCGCGGGAATTAGGAAATAAATTAGCGGCCGGGCTAATTTCGTTATCTCGCCCCGATGCGGGACCCTCCCGCTTGAGACGTCAAGGGACCGATGTCCCAGCCTTCGAACCGATGCCCGGACACGGTTTCAACCGGTGTCCCGACGCCAGGATCAATGGCTGGTCGCTCCCTCCACGGCTTTGGCCGTCCGTCCCGTTTCTTCCACGAGCGTGTCTCGCCGGATCGGCGAATGGGACTTCGTTAGAAAACGGGCTACGGTTCTGATTGAGATGGCGTCCGATAGGACTGTGCTGCGGTGTTTTAGAAACGGTGCTCGGCCCGTCTCGGCACGTACGCGCGTTCGCTTTTGTCGCGAGGGGACGGTGTTACAGAGAGGTTTTCCCGGGATTTTTCTTATTTGTTTATTATAGTTGAATAATCTCGAATGGAAGGGGGATGCTGTTTTGCTCGGGGCATTATTGAATTGCTGTTTTCTTTACGTCGTTATGATAATACCGAGGATGGGTTGAACAGCCTTTCCGACTCGCGCCGCTTTTGATCGTCCGATAGTAAGAGCAATTACGAGAAACTAAGGGCAAATTAATACCGTTCCGCTGACGGATGGCACAATATTTGTCCAGGGTACACGCGATGGTAACTCCAAGACCGTTTGAGCTCTGTCCCAATTTGAGTAGCTTGAATAGTAGAATTCGTAAGTAACTTTTCTACGCGGTAATTTATCGCTGCGCCGTGAATTATGCAATTCGATGTGTATTAAATAAATCGCGATGAGAAATGCAATAGTTAAAACGACCAGCGCCGCGACAGGCAACGAACGAGTATAAAAACACGGCTCGCTATGAATAAACGGAGGAATAGTTATTTATACCGGTGAATGGTCGACATTCATATTCGAGGGACCAAATTTGGGTTGGACCATTACGGAGTCACCTGCCCACCCATTTGACGTCGATACCGGCCAGGAGGTTCGTTGTAGGGGCTCTCTGCGCCTCCCTTAGGAAATGTTGAATGTCGAGGATCACGAGGAAGTCGTAATTTCTACGAGAACGAGGCAGCCGAGTGAATTGACGACGGCTTATCTCCCTGCACGGTCACAAAATCGTTTCGTACGCGTATCGGACAAGATAACGGCGGCGGCGTATCGATAAATTCTGCTAATTAATTATTGACGTGTCCCGGGGCTATTTTTGCGTTCGCCGGGAACACACGTGAAGGTACGGGGAGGCCAGCCTCTTCCTTTCTTCCTACCTTTCCTTCCTTCCTCCCTTTCCACCGCGCTGTCCTCGTCGCCTCGTTCGACCGAATATTCCTCCTTTCGAAATCGTCCTCGATTTCACGGCGGTCGAGCGAAATTACTCGTGGCGCGTTAATCGCTAATTTGGTTTCTTTTTTTTTCGTTCCTTCATTCGTTCCCAACGGCGCGGCTCTTAGCGCGATTAATTCGCGCCGTTCGATAAATTATCGCCAGCGTTCCGACTCTTTTCGGTTATTCCGTTTCGACAGATTTCATTCGACGTACGTTCATTCGACGGTGGCAGACGTTGGCGGAGGCTCTTAATGAAGTTCTGCAGGCGAGGGAAAAGTGTCAGATGAGTATTTTCGTTCAGGCTCGGGGCGTTTTAGTATGTCTGGCGATGGTTCAGACGCGGAAATAAATTAATATTCAACGGGAATAAAAGTTTCAATAACGCGGATGGGTGAGATTATCTGTACGCATTACGGGAATCGTACGAATTTATGTTGATATTTATTGAATTCGGAAGGCAGATATAATTACGCTTTAATCGAATCAACGCGCGATATTCTCTCCTTCTTATTATGTTATTCGCATCCGCGTATAAATATTTTCGTAGCTGGGTTCGAAATTTCGGTTTTATAAGACGCGCGTAATGTATGGAAATAATGATCCGAATGTTGCATGCCAATCAAAATTGAATCTCAGACGTCGTTGTATGCAAATGTCGGGGCCTCCGCTGATCTCGCGTGGCAGGTGTTTTTTTCAACACCTGTGTTATGGTCGGTTTCGAAGCGAAAGGGCGGGATTAAGCAAACAGTTTTTTTTCAAACGAGATGCAAGTGTCCATTTGTTAAACGTTTTACGTGACACAATATTAATTCACCGTATCGATGGGTCGACACCTTATCGTTGAATTACGGCCGGTTGAATAGGACCGCTATAAAAAACGTGCTGGCAAGAGTACACGCTTGTCCGTCGTGAAATTTAAAGGCACAAACACGACACCTGTGCGCCTGTGTCACTCATTATCGAGCTCCTCGGCTAACCACTGATTGATATCTCGTGAACTCGTCGACTACGTGATTTACGGGCAACGCGGTAACGCCTGATTGGAAACAATAGAAGTCGTTAATTTCAATAATAAATACGAAAATTATCGTTTTTTTTAGTATTTTCAGAACGAATCGAAGAATCCTCTGCCGAGATTCGATTACTCCAATAAATCAGAATTATATTTAATCAAAAGAATAGTAGCGATAGTCAGAATGCTAGGGCACAGTTCGTCGCCTTTTGGTGTTAAATTATTTTTCACATGATTATAAAAATAATACGCTTCGACCCACTATTCGCTACACATGTATATGTCGCCCTAGATCAACAGAACAAGATTCAATTATACAAATCTGGTCGCTGCGATGCAACAACGCCTATACGATGACACCTGCACCGATATTCCTGAAGCCTTTTCATATTCCGTCATCGAATCTCCGGCAAACAATCTCTGCCGTTCAGCAAACCACCAATCGATACGAGCACAGTGCTCGAAACGTCACTAATAAGAAATCATTAATCAGAGGCTGCAACAATCGCTCTACGTGAAAACTTTCAGCCAGTCGAATTACACGAAATCGCCAGAGAGCGTCCTGAAAGCCCCGGCTGATATTGAGTCTGCAAAACGGCTGGACGTGGCAGAAGCCAGAAGGTGAAGTTCCCTGTCAGATACCTGATTCCTCGTCCTCTGACGAAGAGGTAGAGAGAGGTCTACGACCGGTAGCCTAAGTCGAGAAGCAGTCCCTAAAGAGGCACCAGGGTCATTAGCGAACGGAACATTTATCCTTGTCCCCCGTTTCTTCTCTTTCTCTTGGTCGGGTGTTCGCACTTGATTCGCCGTCGGTATCAACGGGTGCCAGGCAGGAAGACCCGTATTATCGAGTCAATTGTCTCTCTCACCCTCCTCCCCCGGTCAGTTCAGCTGACTATAAAATCATTATCACCCGTCCACCACCACCGCCACGCATCGTCACCAACCACCAACGTTCCCCCTTGCCCCTTGGCCACTTCTCGTGCGACGTTGAACGCTCGATTATCCCATTAATACGACGAGTCCGTGCGTCCATCCGTCCCGTCGGATCTTTAATTATTTAAATGCAGAGCAACGCTGCACGGATCCGACGTGAACGGTACACGGAGCCTCCGGAGTCAGGGACGGACCTCGTTTCTCTTCGAACACCCCTCCCCCGTTTACGCGGTGCGCACCTTCTTCGTCGCCTTTCGAATTTGCCCAATTTTTTTTTTTCGCTCCATTGCAGCATTGATTTTTCTGGGAAGACGAGTTTCTTCGTGTGCACCCATCGGATGAACGACGGATTATGAATTTCCTTCTGCTAAATCAAGGCTGCTCGTTTCTGTTCGTTAAAGTGGTCCCACTGGGTACGCAGCCCTAATTGTCGTAAGCGGGCTTAGATCAACAGTGTGTCCCGTGGCAATCCAATATTTACGTCTACGAGCATGCAGATCAAACCGCATATAGGCCAAGCTGACCCTGACATGATGAGAAGCAATACCCTTCGAAGATTTGCCTCAATGATTCTTAACTGGTCGACACGCGAATCAGAGGGTTCTCACAGCTCCCCCCCGTTCAAGAAACAAAGACGTATATCGAACGTTAGGATCTCCTGAACGGTCCTCGTGAACGTGAACTCTTCCGGAAATTAAATTGAGAAAAAAAGCTTCGTACACATAGTGATACGTAATGATTATGAACAAATTTCGTTGGGGCGTAGAATTAATTCAACCTGTTTGATGGACGGCACATTAATGTGTAATTTTGATTAAATAAATACTCACAAAATGTATTTTCTCAAGCAGTCAATAATGAAACGAACAGGATTAACTTGTAAACCGTAAAATACGACTATCATGTGTACGCGCGTCGTCATCAACCATAACGGATAGAGACTGCAACCGATTGCAGCTATCATTAAACGACGATTTAATGAGCGAGGCGTGCCGGACGTGGGAAGTCGCCTATCGTGTTGTAATTATCGTACTGTAATTGCGATCGAAAATAGGAGTGGACTCCCTCACGTGATCACGATGACGGTCATGCATCGCCACTTTGCGCTCGCGGGTTACGGGATTGTTTTGTGCAATTGCGGTGATTGTTCGTGTCGATTGTAACGTGAGAACAGTGCGAAGCATAGAATTTCCTTGCATTTGCAGATGTTTGTCCAGCGATGTTTCACTTCAATCGAACGTATCGATTTGACTTGCGCAAAAGTTTTCGAGGAATCGACTGAAAATTAATCACAGAGTTGCCCGATCAACCTTTTGTCGCCGTTATTGTACTAACGATCTCTGAACAACATTAATCCTCAATTCGTCAAACGTTGAAGCAGAACATATTATCAACCCAACAAAAATAATTGGATCTTGAAACGAAAGAGGTACGATAATTTATTAGCTTCCGTTTGCAACCAAAACCGACCAATTACAATTATTATATTCCTCCCGTTCCGTCCACCGTCCGTCTCTGTTTCCCTTCGTTTGATACCACTCTCCACTAATTATCCGAAATTCCATTAATACCGCCGCTACACAACTCAATTACATCCAACCCGGAATAGGGCGGCCTTTCGATAAGAAACACGGCGACACGGCGGGAAAAGGGTATCCCAGCGCGATTAAAATGGGAAACGCTAAGGGGCCAAACGTCGACCTTCGGCTTGCAATTCCATCGAGCTGTTTCTTTCTAAGGAGACGCCACGTCGGCGGATTAGGTCTCGTTAAGATATCGCGTAGTCGTTAAAAATAATTGTCAGTCGGATAATTAAGGGGTGAAAAGCAGGCCGGTTCACGAAGGGAAAGAAGAAATCATTTCCATGGTTTGTTTCATAGACCTAACCCCCGCGGATCCGTCGATATTTGTCTTCCTCGTTTCCCTCGTCTTTCGTTCCGTTTTTTCCCCGCCCCATCTTGCTCCGCGCCGACGTGCATAACGGCCTCCTCGTCAATCTGCTTACGTTCCTTCTCGAGCGGCTCTTTAACCAAGACCTCGTATTTTGTTAGCACATCGTTAGGAAGCTCAGAAGGGGGTGCACGATTTCTTTCCACCGGCTGAGAGGGTGAATGCGGATCCTCCACTAACTGCCATGCACGGCTTGTTACGCAGATCAGACGCGCACGGAATCGAAGTTCTTCGTTCTATTTCTTTCTTTTTTCTCTCTCTCCTCTTCCCTTTTCTTGTTCCCCTTTTCGGCGGCTGAAACGAGCCGCAGGCCTGTTAATATTCGCGGTTGTACACCGAGGTAGACCAAACCTTACAAGAGCATCGGCGTTGACGTAACCGACTAATGCCAAGGTGGACGAACGACCTCACGTGTTCGTAACGTTGCTTCTTTTCTTCTTATTTTTTTTTTTCTCTTTAAATCGTTTCTTAAGTTCATTACCGGGCAAAACAGCAATTACACGACGGTATTATGTAAACCGGTGGCATTGGCAATTAAATGGAGCAACGAGTACCGATGGAGTCCACGAGGGAAGCATGCATGTCGGATGGTGAGGTGACGATTGGGAAATTTTATTGACCGATTTCGCTTCGACGCTCGAATTTATCGTTTCTGTAATTATATTTGCATCGGCGGATAGGCTGGTTACGGTTTACGCCTCTGGCCGTAAAATGGAATTGCACGTGAGCTATTATTTTGGAAAAGGATCGAGTAAAAGTGACAGCGCGAATTACGCAAATTGTGCTTGTCGATTTGATAAGATCGGTGTTAGGTTGTCTTATCGATAAGCTTTGTACATTACAAGCTTAACGAGCTCGAAGTTGAATATTAAATATTAATAATGCGTATTGCGAATGCAAGCAGAACCTTTACAGGTGTCAATGGAAAATAAATAAATAAGACTAGAAAAGTTGGGGAAAGTTGCTCGCTTCTGTTCTCTCATAGTTCTACTATTTCCTGTCTACGCGATATCAATTTAGAACCTGCTTCCCGCATAAATTTTCCTACGATTTAAGGGAACCTGTTTGCAACATATAGTTAAACGTTTGACCTGCGTGCCAATTATCGATCGTAAACCGTTCCCATTAGCTTTCGTTAAGTACACACTTGCAACTTTTGTACATACACCTCGTATGATCTCCAGAGAAAGTACAATTCCCTTTCGTAATTCGCGGACAATCATTGGATTCCAGAATCCGGCGCGATTTTTAATCCAGAAATATTACAATATCAGAATAATTCAAATTTTCATATTGTCAATCCACGCATTACGCATCAATATTCATGCAACAATTAAACGAAATGTTTCACGAAAGGTGAACCAGAAAAGGAGCGCAGTACTCGCGGTTGTTCCAGCTCGTGCAACCCTTCGCGAGGGGGGTTGAGTGTCGGCGTGGCGTCGTAAATATTAATGCGGCCGGGCCGGGGCAAAGAAAAATATTTGAATAATAATTACCGAGGCCACCCCTCGGCCCTTGTTACCTCGGCCGGTATAATAAAAAAAAAAAAGGAAGAAGGCGCACGCGAAGACGGGGTCGCGACGAGAATTTTCTAATTAGGAGGATTCTGCTCTGCCCCCGCAAACAACGGGCCGGCAAACGCCCAGAGAAACACTCGAGCAGAGATTTTAATATCGAAGCCTCCGTTTATTTATCACTCCCTTATTATCGTTTCCAAAGGAAAAGCGAGGCGACCGTTCGCGGATGGAGAGGATGGGTCGGCCAGGCTGCGGGCTGAAACTTCTTCGAGCCCGGTGAAGTTTCCTCGGGTTCTCTAATTTACGGTTCGGACGGCGGAATAAGGAAACAATCCCCAATTAACGATTATTCCGTGGTGTACTCGCGCCGGCCGTTTTATCATCCGCGAGATCGATGGGATGCGTTTTAATTTATGCGCCAATAAGGAAGTCCACCCGGCGTGCGGCTCGCCGAGCGGGTAATCGATACCGCGAGCTTTAATTAACGAAACGCGCGCGAAACGAGATAAATCCGAGTTTACGACGGGCTTCGCCGTCGTGACGCGAATGCGCGGCGAACTTGTAATTAGATACCTGCCCGCTCGGAGTGTTACCGTCTGCTCGATATAAATGGAGGGTCCGCGTATACATAGTTCTAGGCGTAAGTTAACGTCTGCAAAGAGTGCCCGATAAGATGGAAAGATTGAGGACTCGACGGTACGCGTACCGAGGGTAATTGAATTACGGATTTCGTGGTATTGATTCGCCTAATTAATTATTATTTAATAAAATAGACCGACGTTAAATTGCTTACGGATATTATCTCTGCGCAACAGTCGCGAGGCAAAAGAATAGCTTCCGACGAAACGGGTTTGGGAATTTCTCGAACGTCGCAACGTTAACATCGAAATGATCATTAACCCGTAAAGATGTGTACCTCAGCGAGACCGCTTTTGAACGAAACCAGCAAGCAGACTGAAACTTGAGCAAAAACGACACACAACTTTAAAGCCGCCTAATCCGCTAAAGCCAAGAAACCTTCCTTCTACGTCGTGCTAAACTCGATCGTTCTAATTCGAGTGCTCTTCGTCGCGAGCCGACGGACGTTCTCCGCGCTTTGAAATTAAAAAGAGAAAGAGGGGCAATGAAGCGGCAGCAGAGGTGGACGGTAATCAAAGTGCTTCGAGGCGTTAATTGGATGAATGACGGTACTTATCACTGGAAACGGAAGTTCGCTCGCTGCACCCTGGGGTCTTCTCTCTTTCGACTTCGCGCGACGAGATTTCGCCGTAACCGGGCATTAAGCATGTCCCACCGATTGATCGATCCTTGCTACGCGACACCGACACACGTATGATTAGAGTAATTAAGTCGGGGCTGGATGGCACCGGGAAGAAGTAGGGCGTTAGTGTTTCCCAGAGGGGATTAAGAAACCCTATCGAGATGGCGAACGGTACCCGTATAATTTAAATTCGCATTTATTTGCCCGCGCCCTCGACGAACGGGCCTCGAACGAGGGTCTCCCAACGAACTTTTACATATTTCAATCGCGTGGCCGTTCGTTCCACGAAGCCGTTTTCGGCGTGAAGTGGCTGCGGGATCCTCGCGGTATTTTATTACAGCTCGACTTCCTGCTATCGCGATCTCTATTTCGTTTGGTTTCGTTTCGTTCGCCGAGCACCGACGAATTTGGAATTATTCGCTGTCGCCGGGTCCCGAAATTCTGCGATATGATCGTTAACAATCGTAGGAGCATTGTGTCGCGTAGTCCGCGTATACAGTGCGGCAAGTAGCGCGTGTCGCGCGATAAAAGGCAACAGGGAAAGAATAAAGAAGACAACACCGATAGTAATTTCTCGAGTTTCACGCGGACCGGAGTAATGCTCGGATGACACGTGGTAAGAAACTGGGACGTCAGATTTGTCTGGTAAGATTAAGAAGCCCTATCGTGATCAAGACTCGCGCGTCCAACTATTAGACGTTCCGACGCCGTAATGAGGAATGAAGATTTCCGCGGTAGAGCGCGTCGCGAATCATCGATCCTGCGGCAGCGTTTATTAACGGCCGTTTAATTGAGAATTGCGAGAAACGTCGCGCAGAGTATCGATAACGAAGATACGGGGCTCGAAACGGCGAATCCGTGGAATATGCAAAGGTTGCCGGCGAGTTCAAAGGAGCTGCTCGGAATAAATCAAGCGGAGGGGATCCGCGGTGCGTGGTTCTCTTCTTTCCTGCTGCTTCTCTGACAGTCATTAGGATAATCAACGAATTAGCGTTTCCGCGCTAAGGACTGGATAAGGTATAAGGAGCTAGGAGGACGAAGTGCGTCTCGACACGCGATGCCCCGAAACCGCACAGAGGATGCACGCTCGTTCGGTTAAGAATCGTCCTCTCCGTCGATGAAACTTCTGAATCGGATAATTTGTTTCGTTTTCGGGAATGCTGCATCATATGCTCGTAAATTTGTCGGCGATCGAGTGGAATTACCGATGGCCGATATCGTGTGCCTGGTATTTCTATGCGGCCCGCTGATTGACGTAACAATTTATACGCATTCGATAGCGAGTTGATTTTCAAGCTCCGATTGTTGCACTTCGCGTGACGCGAGCTCCGCGAGTACGTGTATCGCTATCATTTAAATATTGACCAGAAATATAATACGTGTGCCTAGAATTGCCTAGAATGAAACGCAACTTCGGCAATAGATACTTCAATATCGATTAATATATGTGTTGTTCCAAATAAGGTGAAATGTCTGCCTTGAGACATATTTCGACAAATAAAGGCGTCGCGCGTACTCGATATCGTAATATTTCGTGCGAGGGAGAGAGTGAAATAGACGCACAGAAGAAATTGATGTACACGAGACGGGAATAAAATTTTTCCTGTGCATCGATTTAAGAATGTTATTGGACCTGTGGCAATTAAATGTACAAGACAGGGGTCGACTTAAACTGCATTTTTCCAGCGTCGGGGGTATCAGGAATATTTTATCTAATCTTATGCAAGGATGTTAATTTTGCGGAAAAGATGGGCCATTAAAGTTAATAGCGTAGAACCTTATGTACACGCGAAGACGACTTTTTTACCCTCGCGATGGAACCCTCGGGAAAGGAATTTGCTCGAGCTGTGTCCTAAGATCTTCCTCGAAGATAAACCAACCCACGTGGTCAGAGAGCTGAACTATCTCATCGTGTTTTTCACGCCCCAAGACGGAATCGTTCGTTTCGTGCCTACAAGGGGTACGCTCGCGTGTGAAATTGAGCAGGACGATAGACGACTGTGTTAAGCGTCACTAATTAAATGCTCCTTAACTCTGACAGGAAACAGTTCGTCACTTCTGCCACCCTTCATCTAATTCGGCTCGTCATTCGTTTACGCTGAAGGATCACTTAATGCTTCAATCTGATCTCTTGTTGCTTGTGCGAATAGATTTATTTGTTCTTGAACACTAAGTGCGGCACCGAATGGAATAGAAGCGGCACCAGTAATAGGAGAGAAAGCCTGATTACGATTGTCCATTGAAACAGAATTATTTCTATAGTTCATTCTTCGAAGATATTTACCAGCTTTAAAGTACACCTTCAGGAGGAATTTGTTTTTCATTCTCAATTCCAGAAAGAATATCTTCGATCCGGCGCGACGTCTCACGAAAATGAGGTGTCCAATTTTTTACAAAAAAAAAAAAAGAAGGATGGGAACGAATTAAGTACAGTTGCAGCGCCACGAGTTCACTGCAACCCTTATACTCGCGAACTGGTAACGCTTCCTCAGAAGATGTCGCGGGCTCGTCATCGAGCCTCTTTAAGAGATCCTCTGCTTTAAGCCTTTAAACACCTGACCATAAAGTCACTGGTAATTGTCTCGGTGAATCTGAGCGACTCACCCTCGCCGACAGGCATGCAAATAACTCGGGGTTAGTTAGCTAATGGGGTTGCCGGGGCTCGATGTCCGTGAACGGGGCTCATTCATTAAGGGGTTGATGGCTTAATTGCCAGCTCGCAGCATCACCGCCACCCCCAGTCAGAGTACGGCCGTCATCCTCTGTACCTTTTGCTCTTCCTCTTGCGCGTCCATCGGTCGATCTCGAGCAACAGGTTGCAACGGGAGACGTTTGTACAGCTTGTCCTCGCCTCCACTTTCTCTTTCCCTCTTTCTCCTCCTCTCTGCCCCTCGGTAAGCCAGGATTCAACTCGTTTGCGCCCCGAATTAAACGGCCGAGCCGGCATTAATTAATTGTCCCGGGCTGGCCGTCGTTCCCGAACAGGAAGGTCTCCCTTCCCCTTCCGGCGGGGTTAATTGTCGAGCACGTCGTTAACGCGATCCTTTCTGCCCTTTTACACGGGCGAGGAAGTACTCTGGTTTTTAATGAGCTTCGAAACGACCCGAGTTCCACCGTGTCTCTGTCCCTCGCGTTTGACAGAGCGGCGCAGGCGGCGGCGGCGGGAGGGGGGGGGGCAGCATTGATAAAATAACACGACGCGATAGAGATTTATGTGCCTCTGAAAGAGATGGGAAGTGGGCAAGTTGTTGTTTGAGTTAGTGGCGACGATTGTCATCCTTCTACGTTTTTGTTTAACAAAGGGGGGCCGGTGGTTTCCGTTTGTTCATCGAGCATCGTCATCGTTCATTTGTGGGACTTGGTGACGTAAACGAAATTCGATAATCGAAACGGTATTAGCGATCCGTTAATAACCATTTCCTGCTATCTTCATTAACACCCGCGGAAAATTCTTTCTCCTCGACCAGCCGCAGTCGCATGTCGGAATTATTGCGGCCGGCTCGAGGCACGCGTTTTTCGCCCAGACCCGACGTGTTTATCGTTGCTCGCGTGGCAACGAGGTGTGAGCATAGCCTAAAGTGGAACGCTGCTTCTTCATTAGGGATTACAAGTGGCGGCGTCGTAACTTCGGGAGCGCAGAATTCATTTCTCACGATAGCCGACTCTTCCTCTACGTTCCCGGCCAATCGGGCGAATTAACGTCTGACGAATTGCCGGGCCGATTCGAGTGGCGGAAAGAGATCGATGTTAACGGTATGATCTCTCTTTGGAACAATCAATTTTGGCCCTTCCCTTAGAAACGCATGCACGGACACGTTTCGATGCTTCTGGGGAGAGTTCGCGGGCAGACAGCAGCGTTTAATTGCAGTTTTGACTATCGTCGTGCGATTTCACGGTAATTCGCTGGCGATTTTTATTGTTTGTACACGATCAGCAGGGCGGATTTATAAAATTTCTTTGTCGAGTTTACTTCGACTTACTCCAGAGATGTATTATCATGTAGGGGTAGTAACAATATTTTCTAACTAGAGAAGACCAGATAATGATATTCGTTGGTTGCAAGATAGTTAAGGAATGGATTAAACGGCTGCAAGAAATTGTTGCAGCCTGTAACAGTTTTGTCATTCGCTCAGGGGATCGTGTTGTCCGTCGTGAACGGAAAACGTTTATCCTCTAATTCGTCTCTCTCTCTCTTTCTCCCTCCCCGTTTTATATGCCGTCCCTTGTCGACATCCACAACTCTGTCATAGAAGCTTCTCTTTCTTTCTTGTTTTACTCAGAGGTAACGACCATACGAATTTTCGCCATTTGTATGCGACACGGCGACGCTGTCAACGTGGGTCGACGTGAATTATCGCGAGTGTCATGCCTTACGACCCGTACGTATGAACAGTTTAATTTAAGGTCTCTGGTTTAATTCCTGGTAGAAAGCGCGTTCTCGTAACAGTAGTTGAAGCGTCACAGCTAGAGCGGAATAGAAAGAATGCTGCTTTTGACTAGTTACTTTCGTCCCGTTTGTCACTCACGATCAGACACGTTGTCGGGCGATTCTTCAGAACTCTGCGATTCGATGGACGGATTGCTTTCAGTTTGAAACTCGATCTCAAGTCGTTCTATCAGCAGTCGCAGTGGCATTTTTTGTTCTGAATGTTCCTCATAGTTAACGGTACTAAGCTTCCGGTGCTGTTGTCTGATAAATGCATGTAACTCGAACGATTGGATTTTAGTTTTCAACGTGCAGTGTTACTTTATATCAAGTTCCCCTGCAAGCTGTCACATGTCGCGCCGTTTACTGAGAAGTTCGAAAAGTTTGCTTTCATCCTCCGACAGGGTTCTCTGGCGTTCAGAAAATTTCTAATTCCTTGGAACAACGAGAGTTCGTGTAATTTGAACACCGGCTGCACGAATCCTCGTTACAAGTTGCAATACGCTTGAAGCGTACCTTCCACAAAGAATTACATTATCGAATATTCGGTTTCACGTTTCTAACTGTTTAAACGCCATCCAGCATTCCGCAAGATTTCTCGTAGTAATTCGACACGAAAGGTAACGGCTTTCCGGCATCGGTGATAGCTGATCGCATAAACTGGCGATGTGCCGTGGATGAAAATGGTTCTGCTTAGGGTGGAATCCAGAAATTCCCATCCACGCGGTCGTCTATCTGAGGCTGGCGTTCTCGAGGAAACGCGGACGGTGCCCGTGGGCGGGGATGATTTAGTAATGAAGATATTAACGGACCGAAAGCGCGCCACAGAATACTGAGATTCAACTATCTAACAGCTGACATAACTCACGTTTATGACTCCACGCCGGCTGCTTCCTTTCGCAGACCCTGCCCGACCCTTTTTCTTTTCGCGCACTCGTTACCCCGCGGCAATTAATGCCCGAAACCGCTGGGGAAACGTTTAGCTTGTGGTTTCGTCGCGATACGGCGATATTTTTATGTGCCGCGTAATTGTGTTGGGTTAATTTGATGATCTAATTAGGTGGCCGAATGGGTTTCGTTAACGACCAAGGGAAACGTAATGGTATTAAAGGGTTGGCTTCAATGTTGTGTCGCGGTTTTACCAATTTGCAAATGAAACGATCCGAATGGCGAACGAAAGAATGAACGGTGGTTAATGGCCTTTCATTTGAATTTATTCGCGCCGGATTCTATGATCGTTACCTTGTTACCGCTCTTCAATAATTGCCCTGATAATGAGCAGAACGCAGGAAAGTTCATTCCTGTTTGCCCCAGACTTTAATGCATAAGAATTGACAGCGTGGAAACTAAATATCAATTATATAAGACAAAATTGAGAGTGTACAGTAAAATTAAGCAAATAGTTCAGATGATCATTGACTGTCCCGTGTCTATACCGATATATGAAAATTAAATCGTTTACATTGTCGTACATAATTAATTGAAGAAAAAAGAGAAATCGACGCACCATACAGTTCCATTCTCCTCGTGTTTAAATTCGTATCTGGAAATACTCCCGAAGGGTCGAACTAGAATATTTGTAATCCTTGTATCTTAGCGACTGTGGGTCTTAATACAGACGGTTTCTCTCTTTTATGTTAGAAAAGTGGTAGTTCATAGCCGGCGGAGGGTTCGAAGAAAGGAAAGAAGCCAGCGAGAGGGAAATAACGTAGCGCAGAATAAGTTTCATCGGGATACATTAGTAGAGTTATGCTCCCGGAGGCACTGCTGGCTACGCGGTATATCTTGGTTATTTTTTACTATCGCCCCTGGCAGCTCATACAAGCACGTGGAAAGGGTGATTTCTCCACCCCTCGGCCGACCCTTTTGTTGCGCGCAACGAAAGGTCACTCAACCATTGGGACCCTTAAAAATGTTTTCGCAAAACTTTTTCGTAAAATTTTATGCGTTTATCTCAGAAACGTTAAATGTTGAATGAACAGAAGTATCGAACGAATTATTATTTCTCTCGGGCGAAAGGGAGTATTTCATTCGAAATTTTTTTATCCAGAATATTTGATGTATCAGTTGAAAGATACTCAGATAGAAGACAGAAGGAAGCTTCTGTCGAGGCGAAATTCTCCACGAGCCGCGTTAATTTTCCCAGGTAACGTATTCTTTTGTTCACCGAAAGTAACACTCATCGCCAGCAACGGGGCAACGAAATTCCATATGCCGCTTTCGAATTGTATTTTCCACGCACCACATTTTCCCGCACGGATGATAGGAAGTTATCCCAGGGGCGAGGACCATTTTTTATATTTATAGCGTTGCGAAGGGGAAGGGGGTGATACTAATGCCCGCACCCCCCGTTTTTTTTCTTCTTTTTTTTTTATTAATCACCATGCATGATAGGCCTGCAGTGCGAGAAGCGTCGAATTATGGGGTGGGTGAGAATATTTCGTGGGGTGGAAGAAAAAACGTTTTTTTTCGAAGGGCTGTCCATAGGTTGCACGGGGTGGCGATATTCTTTTTATGATCGTCCATGCCTGTCGCGCGATCCATTTCTCTTGTGCGTTACGCTGTCGTGCACTAGAATTAAATGTATATTCGATTTGGTTAATTATTAGTGTCGTGTCCAATTGCGTTCTACTTTTAATTGAACAGTGGGTGAAGTAGCAGTCTGGTTTGAAATTCTAACTGCAAGTATTATTTTATCGTTCCATTGTATGTTCCTATTTTTGTCTTTGCTTAATAATAGTAATAAATGCAAAGGGTACCGTATAAAATCCAGACGAACTTTTACGATGTATGCGTAACAGGCTACCATCGGAGAAGCGAAATTTTATTCTTTTACTCAATGTCATGCACGAATAAACCAGTTACGTGTAATGACGAGGTAAAGCTAGGGGTTGCCGCCGTATCAGCAAGGGTAGGTCAATGATAGGCCGCGTACCCCATAGAAAGGGGCGTAGAATCATAGTGGAAAAGATATTATTTTTTTTTTTTTGTAAGTAGATAACACTGTACTGTTCGAAATCACTATGTAATACTTCGTCCTCAATCACTCATTACTTCGAAGTAGAACTTCGCAGACTGAATATTCTATTGAAGTTCTTGCTTCGTTTCACGATATTTGTGACGATAATTTTGAAGAAACCGAAACGATTTTACAAAGACGGCTCGGCTGAATAAATCGCAAATTCACCGCAGAATAATAAATTGTTGCAACGAACTTCCCACGAATGAAACATTTTTAACCTTAAAGCTGTTCCATTAATCGCTATGATTTTTTAACACTTTATTCACACGAAGGACTATTTCAACGTAGGTATCGCGGTAACGAAATAATTATTTATATAATGTAAATTATGCTGTTTGCTTCGAATCATTTGAACGTTATTAATCCTTCGATATCAGGCAGCTACACTTTCAGTACGTGGGTGTGGTAAATTAGCTCTCGCACATTTCTCCCTTACGCAGACACCTTTTATTATTGGGAGTACGGGGGGGTACGTACTCGCCCTAGTGAATCTTGCAAATTTATTTCGATTACGTGTTTTCTTTTTATTGCCATGCGTCGCCGGCCACGATTGCCGCGGGTTCTTACAAAGAGCGGCCCTCGAAAAAAATAGCTTTGTGTCACGAACGATCATTATGGCAGCTTTTCCAAGGAGGGCGCACGCGTGGCAGGGTCAGGGATGACCCGTGACCTTGGACAACGCGAGGAGCCGGTCATTCGCCCTGACGATCGTGCGTATGCCGCAGGTGCTGCCCAATAAAATAAACATGTGAACCTCGTTTTACTTTCCGTTGTTGCTTTTTTTTGTTTCTTTTAATAGTGCTGTGCACCAGTCTCCAAGGTGGAAAATTGTGTCCCATGGAAACGTTCTCGGGAATTTCAGACCGATTATTTTAACGTATTGATCATTGATTAGTTTCCCTATAGAAGAGGCCATTCAAAAATGCATTCTACGGGCACAGTATCTTTGTCTCAATAAAGTTAGCATTCAAGAGGAAAATTAGATTTCCAAGATTCAGCGCTATGATTTCGCGATTAGGGAGAGACATATTTTTCAGCGATTAGTAATAACTGGATGGTGTGCGTCAAAATGTTTAGTCATTGGCGAAATTAATAATACGTTTCTACCTCTCCCCGATAGCAGCGCTCGGACATTCAAAAGAGGCTACCAGACACACCGTTTCTCTGCGTCGGGGCGATTAATAATCCGTTTCACCGAGAGGGAGAGAGATAGGGAGAAAATAAAAACGAGATTTCAGCAGTGCAATTACTGTCATTCGCGTTTAAAACATTTTAATTCGGACGACGACCCGTCGGGGTCTCGCCGTGACATTTCGATACGGGGCAGAGAATCGTCGCGGCCAGACACGGTTGTAGTAAGTCACGAGATCCCTCCTCGAGCCCTCCGCCCCAGAAACGATGGCAAAACGACGAGAAATAAAGAAGATGGAAGCGTTCCGATCGGTACATCGTTTTCACGCTTTGCGTCGTTTGTCCTCGAACGTGGCGCAATGTTTAGTCGATACGGCATCGTGATCGGTGTGCAACCGGCAGTTGGCACACGTGATTTTCCAGAAAGAGTAATTTCCACCATCTAACAGCCTTTTATTTCACCCTCCGTCGCCTGCGAGCCATCCTTTTTATTTCTTGTACCATCGCCGTCTTCGTCGGGCACGCCTCATTTCTCCACGATCGAACGTCGACATCGACGATCGTCTGTTCGAACTTCAAAAGCCAGGACGTCTCATTATCGGACTTTCCGCTTTCTTGACACTACACCCCCTTCCATCGTACACCTCGTCAAACGCCACCCCTTTCCGGACTATCCGTGGAATTTATTCCTGCCATTCTAGCACGATCTTGTATACCCCGATCGGGGGATAATTGGACAGCTCGGTGGCTTTTAAGATTCCTTGCTGAAAGATTTTATTGGAGGAGTATACGGTGCGGGATCGAGGGCTCGATACTTCTCGGGGCGGGAATAGTAATTATAGAGAGCATTGCTAAGTATACTCGTGGCGAGATAGAGATTGGAGCGAACGGATCCTTAAACGCAGTTCTATTTATGGTAAAAGGAGAATCGATGCGTCGGTGCCTCGTATATTGCAGATAAGTGATTAAGGAAACGAGTATATGGTTTATAATCGCGAAGCCACCGCGAGAGCGATGAATTAAATCGACGAATTTTACACGAAGTTGAATTGAAATTCTGCAGGATATGCGAATGACGCGGAAAGCATTGTTTCCATAAGAGACATTTGAATTTATCCGCATTAAAAGGGAGTGTGTAGGCGTCAGGTTACTACCTTCGAGAGAAATCGATTTGGTTCATAAGTAGGGTTATAAATCATTGAGTAGCCGGGCTGTACAGCATTGTTGCTGCACACGTACGGAGAGGCTCACCTTTAGATATCGATCAGGTAGTTTATCTTCGTGATACAATAAAATAATCGTTGATATCATTTGCTCGCTTTCGCCGTTTTCGTGCCGGCACGGAAATATTTCCCCCGAAAATTTTTTCCAGATAACACGTCATATCCACAACTATATCAGCGCATTCTAGTGGAATAATTTATTTGCATCGTATTTCACGAGCTTGTGGGCGGCTTTGAAAGCTACTGTTTATAAATATTTCGTAATATTGAATAATGCCTGGTACGTATTATCCAAGCGCTATACGTTCGCAATTGTTCCTCTGTCGAGCGGTACTCTGCACTTATGGAAATTAACTAATAATTTTACCTTCGAGTAAAACGCAGTGCAAACGTTAATAAAAAAATGTTTAAGTCGAGTTAAAATTGATTATGAGTATATTTATCAGTGTTTCATTTAGAAGAATCATTATAGGTATCATTATCGTGCGTGTAAGCAAAAGAATCGTACGCGAAATAGCGAGTGGACAGTTTCAATTAAAGCGTAATTTGACGCATAGGTGGTTAATCATCGTACTAATACCATCGCTGTTGGAAATACAGCTTTCCATTGTCATCATTTTCATTGTATCGGCACACTTTTTTTGTCGATCGCGAGCAAAGGTTTCGGAAAAGGCTAAACGCTGTGAATACCAGCATGACTTTAATAAGCATTCACGCTATTCCCAGGGCTGGATGTCCCTATTGTTTGGTACAATGCGGAAGATTACGAATCTACATGACAACGGGCAGACTTTGACGGTTTTTGGGTCGTGTTAGGGGTCGAGGTGACGTCTGGAAGACCTCACAACTCGTTTATTCCTGTGCGTTTAATCATCTCACTTTTGCCCCCCCTCGTAACGCTACTATTGGGACGCAAGATTGGCTGAAATTAAAGGAGAGAATGTGTCCTTTTACGACGAGAATGGTACAACAAAATCTACCTATCCGAAGATACTTAATTACGTAGCAGGACTGAAAAATTGAATCCACCAATCCGATGATAACGATCGCCAGGCCAGTCCTCACAGACTATCTACTCTTTTTTTCCAATATCGAGCTCACTCTAAATCGATGTTGGCTAAAGCTAGAAACCAATATAAATAAACATTACTCCGTTGAATGATTCATTTATCGGGAGGCATTTCCATTAAAATCGAAGACTCCAAAAATCTTCCTCCACATCCGTTTCCCTTCGTTCTCCTTTGCTTATCCCACTTATCTTTCGCATTCTATTCAGTCATACTCGGTATTAGTCGCACGCGACAGGTTAATCAACGCAACCCTAGCTAACCGACGACTTTAACAAAGCCACAAAGAGAGGCGTTCTGTGTGGAGTATTTCCTTTCTAAACGAGAGGAGCACGAGCACGAGCACGCCCTTGGCACGGGGCACGGGGCACGGAGGATCCTTGATACGCTCATTTGCATGGAGGGTTAAGCATTCTCGAGTGTAACCAACGGGGGGATGGAAGGGCGAAAAAATTTTGGTAGCGCAACCCGGCATAAAACAAGGTTACCGTGCAGGTTTCGAATTTCGTTGGTAGAAAAAAAGAGGGGAAAAAAAACAACATGCGGTGGCACGAGGGAACGTTGCAGGGTGTACAGGGGGCTAATTTGAGGTTGCACTGATCTTGCACGCGAAGAAAAAAAAGGTACCCTGGGTGGAGGCAAGGGGGTGACGAATGAGGAAAAAAATTCATCCGCTGGCTGGGGACCGAGAAAAAATATAAGTGGAATGAACATTCTGAAACGAATTACGACGATTTAAACTTTCGTTCGCGCCCTCACATCCCTCGTTGCGTTCCTGTTTTGCAATTTTTTGTTTGTTTTTCGTTTTTCCTTTACGGGGCCGAACTGGGGATATAATTATAGCAGCGATTAACGTGTCACGGTGTTCGACGTCACGGGAGGGATAGTTAAAGAGCAACGATTACCTCGAGTTCCAGCGAGATGAAGCATTATTTACAGCTATTTTCTACGGCGATACTTGGACGAACTTAAAGAAGAAACCAGGTAAATTTGGCGAAACAATTATTTCAACGGGTCGGGGCGTTTTAGGAACGATTAATGTTTCGGTCGGAGTAATTCGTTTCTCGTATATCTGTAAAATGGAGGATATTAACAAAACGAAAAAAAAGGAAATAAATGGGAAAATAAAGGGCAGCGCAACTAACGAGCGGTTTGTAGTACGTACGAAATAACTAGTTGTAGACTGAATTACATGCACGGCATATACTACTTGATGAAATTGCATTGAAAAACTGTAGTTCGATATTGTTCATCAGTGATCGATACGCAAATCATACAAGTATCCGCCAATTCGTAGAAATTTGCATCATGCTCAATGGGGGATCAAAGTTTCTGTATCGTGTACGGTAATATTTGATGCGAACTGGAAGGGAGCTTGCCGGACTTTTTACATCGGTTAGCAGCTGACAAACTATTTCGTTTCCTACCACCATCGTTAGGGCTAAGTACCGGCGCGTTAAATTCGTGAAGTTCCGACCACTATTGAAGCGCGCTTTGTAAAACGATAACCGATAGAGCAACGGCACGTAACAGTGGCAGCAACGTGTTCCACGACTTTCTCTTTCGCGGGCTATTAAATAAATAATCGCACCGGCGTGTTGTAATTGCTCGCCGAGGTTTCTCATTCGGCTGTTGCGCTACGTATTAAGAATTCGCTGCCACGCAATGCAACTCCCGATACTGTGGTGTGGTTAACACATTATGGATCACGTTCGACGGGTTAAGCGTATGCTCAGTAGAGTAATTTGAATGATCATTAGTCTACTTTGCATACGGATACGAAAGGAACAAATTCCCCGGGATATAGTAAATTGAGTTTGAGTAATACCACCGTTTCGATCATTTATTAGACGAAGCAGGCTTATCAAATTTATCTCATTTGATCGCAAGAACGACACGATATTTAATTATGTGTCACACTTTGCTGCCTTCGGCAGTTTTCGCGTTATTCGGGAAAGTACTTTCAATTCCCTATCTTGATTGTCAATTGGATTGCTAATAAGAGATACACGCCGAATGTTTCTCCTCGGCATAGAATACGCTATACATGCATGTCTTTATCATAGTTTCTGTATTTGATTATTTCGTCAGAATGTCCAGCCCCTGCGGAATAGTCAGATGTCTACATCGTGCTTTTGCGTAGTATTTGTGTAGTATTTCATTAAACATGTATCTAATTATGTCAAACAGTCTGTCGAAATGTGCACTTCTACCTTTAGAATTGCACATTAATGACCCTGCAATACTCACACGAGATACAGCACATACGTATGTACAGACGTCAAATATCGACACCGGAACGATAAAGTCTACACGCGAGTTCAACGCGTGCGTATGCGTGCTATGTAATTTGCGCATCGTTATCTGCGCTATCACGCGTACATTACCACACATGCTATCATCCGGACCGTTTCTCAATTAAACGGTCCATAATGTGTTAATAACGCGGCTGATCGCACACACACACACACACACACATATATATACACGAGTTTCAATTGCGGTTCTATCGGACTGCACGCAGAAATTTGAGTAATATTCATCGTTGTTACTGACCTGTTGATGGCCAGGACGCGACTGAGGCTGGGAGAGAACCTGGCCTGCATGGTCTACTTGCACCGCTGAAACTATCACAAGCATTTGGTGTTTTATTCGGTCGAGATGCGCAATTTCTATTATTTTTTTCTTTTCTTTTCTTTTTCTTTCTTATCTCTCAATTTTTTTCACACACGGAACAATTTCGAACAAAAAGGAAATGAGGATCAGGTTCAGCGTTCTTAAATGTCTCGTTCTACGTAAACCGAAGGAATCTCACCGAAATGTAATTCTATAAATGCAAAGGAAACGGAAGAGAAATTCAATGGTATCGTCGATCCTTAATAATTTCTGGACACCGATTCAACGAAACCACAGAGCAGGCCAGACTCTCTTTCACCTCGAAATCGACGCCTCCGTCGTCGTCGCGTGGAATTTCTTTTACAGCCGTTTCGCTCTATCGCGACGCGGAATCTTAGTTAGCCGCGTTTTCGGCGCCTCGAGCATCGTCCGCTCGAACGATAAACATCGAGACGTTGATCGTTCAAGTAGTATAGATCAATAATATCGCTGCCGGTGGGTCACGTTATGGTCGATTGTTGTTTCGCTGCTGGCAAGCGGAGGCCAGTTTAGCATAGCCGTGGACACTTTCGTGCTGGGTGATTTATATTTGGTAGAAAAGCGAGAGTATAGAGCGTGTCGATGGCTTATACGTAGGCGCAGCTCGAAAACTGCGAAGGATTATCGTGTGCGCCGGGGCTCGATTATTTTACGTGTCGCTTTCAGCTCGTACTGTGTACACTTACTTCGACAGTACCTTTATTAACGTTTGATTAATACAAGAGCCCGTTTTATTCGGACAGCCTACCGAGCGCGACAAGAGCATGACGCGTAAATTGCGCGAGGGCCAATAAATATTAATAGATAATTGGAGGATTATTATTATTCCACCGCGAAACAATAATGCACTTACGTACACTTTAATGCTCCTTCGTACACGTTCTGCCTCTATTTTATTTCCCAAAAGTACGCTTCTAACAAAGTGATCTACGCACGGTGTTACATATTGCGTCGGATACCTCGCAGGCCTCGGACCCTTATAATAAATAAAATCGTCGATCCGAGTTGAAGGTATCGTAGTCACTTATTGGCACGAGCCAAACCGATCCGAAATTAACGCCCGGGGCGAAAAGCGCAGGTAATCGCGCTTCGTACTTTATAAAACAACCGCGCCGCGCTCCCAACCGATTCGGATCTGTCGCTGATAGCACGAAAGCGCTAAGCAGAGAAACCCGTAGAAATTGCAATCGCTGTTCAGGATCTGGCCGATCCCAGGTCGGCGCGGATCGAAAACGAGCCAGAGTGCCGCGCGCCGTTTCATCAGCGTCGTTTCCGTAAATCATGCGAGAGGCGTCCTTTACCTTTTATTCCGCGGCAGCGCGCAGTGAAAAAGGTTCGAAAGAAAGGGGACAGGGGAGCAAGTTCGAGGCAAGAAAAAAAGGGGCCCAGGGATGGGATCACGAAGCAGCGGGGTGATCTCGCGATGGAATTTAGTTAAACAGTCGTCGTCGTACCCGACGACGGAGGACGTCGCCCGGTCCACCCGGGTGCTTAATAAAAATCGAAGTCGTTCGTTGCTTCCCCCCCTTTCACCCCTCGCCCCAGAGCCCCCACGTCCCTCTCACACGTTTTACGCCGTGGAAGGAAGGAAACGGAGGACGAAGAGGAGAGAAGTGGAGGCAACAGCCCACGACAGTACCCTCGCTCACGGCTGTGTGTTCCCCTTACACGGATTTCTCGAGGAAGCGTGTGTTTCCCTCCGGGTACACGTGTGTCTCGTCCTCGTGCTGTTCTGCCATAAGCTCGCGTGTGTGCGTGGATCGTGTGTGCATACACGCCGCCACCGGGGAGAACGCGAGCGCCCCTTGGCCACGAGTACGGTAGCGATACGTTTCTCCGACAAATAAATAAAACGAAACCGTAAGCGAGGGAATAAAATGTGATTTACAACGGTGGAAAGACAATGGCCGAGGCCCCGCACGATAATGTATGCGGATGGCGCGGACTGGTACCCGGGGATACCGACTTCTGATTGGTCGTGCCCCGACGCCACCGCTACAACGGAAAGCGATAAATAACTGCGAGCAGATAAAACCTTTCTTTCTGCCTTGGACTTAGCCTGGCCACTCTCTCGCATTCGGCTTAGCACTCGGGGACCTCTTTCTCTGTCCCCCATTCGTTTTCTCCCTCGTTCCTCTATCATCTTCCGTCCGCGGCTGTCCCCTATCGGCCTCCTTTGCTCCCCTTTCTTCATTTTCTCGTCTTGCCCTCGATAGTTTGTTTTCTCCTCTTTCCTCTCTTCCCCCACCCCCTCACTTTTTTTTGATTGTATTCGACTCCGTCCTCCATCGCTGTTTCCATCGAACGATTTCGAATGGTAAGGGCCGGTTCGCACGAATCACGACACCCGCCAAAGCGTGATACGCCACCACCACCTCCCTCCCCCCCTCCTCTTTCCAGTTTCATACTTCGTCCCGGCTATCGGATTTTTTCCTACCCTCGTCTACGTTCAGTTTTGTCGGATTGATTGTATTATTCATGGGGCCCTTGATTTCTGTCGGCCACTCGGTGAACGAGCTTTTCTTCCTCTTCTTCTTCTTGGTTTCCTTGGAACAGAGATATCACGGCGACAGGAGTGGCTCCGGTGATTTGAACGGAGGATCGAGGGAGTCCTGCCGGTTCGGCTCGACGCAGCTACGATTCCGTTCCTTCGCCTTGCGAAACCGCGACAGATTGTATTCTCTGTTCTTGCGGTTTTAATGGACAGTGGATTTCGCGAGGGCGAACCGTTAACAGGTACCGAATTTCCGCGCTGCTTTTCACTACATCGAAATTGTTTGGCAAAGTCGGATAAATTATCCTTCGACTTCCCCTCGAGTATGAACGGTGAGTAATTTGTTGTTGCGTGTCAGCGTGCCAAGCAAATATCGCCTCGAACACGTCTTTCAATATTTCGCAATTAATTTGTCCCATTCTCTATCGTTAAAAAAAGTTGCCTCTTTCAAGTTGCTTCTGCGACTTCTGTCCCTGTCGCAAATGAATAATTTGAAAAGATACGCCCGCACCCTGTGGGTCGAAAATGTCAGCTGGAAACGAAATAAACATTCTCCAGGCTGCTCGATCGATCGAATCGATCTGCACGAGATTGCCGTATTTATTATACATCGCCACGTTCAGAATTCGCGTTCACCGTAAGACCCCTGCATCCCTATGCCAATTCGAAATTAACGAAATAAAACGCCAGGCTGCTCGCAAACACCGGCATACTGTCGCGATCGGGGATGTAAATTTTTCCAGCAGCTTTCCCTCGCTTCACCCTTCGGGACATTCGGAGACAATAGAAGGGGGGGGAGAATAGACGGTACCAAGACGATCGATCGTTCACCGGCTCGAGATGGTGACTGAAGTTCAAGGGGAACAACGCCGGGACGAGGGCTGGCTTGGACGGCTGCCTTTACAGAAATATGATATTTCTCCCCGTAGCAGCTTGTTAAAAAATATCCAATAGCGAGGGTTCGACACCCTCGGAGGCAACGGAGGTCCTTTCTAATTTTCCAACGTTGCCGCGCCTCTGCGCCCGCGTGTTACCCTTAACGGCCATTATTATTCGCGCGCAAAGGAAAACCGCCGTTCCCCCGTGGAACGCCGAAATAGCTTCCAATGTAGCTCGATACCCCGGACGAACGGGGGACATCAAGCCGAACGCGATCGAAATTCCATTTCAATCCCGCAAATGACTTTATCTTCTCGGGCCGGTGGCGCACACCTCGGGCCGATGGCCAATTTCATAGAATCCCGTTTGGCAGCGTGTCACGCGACACGGCCGGCTGCCAACGTTTCCTTTTCATCGATCTCGACCAACGGCCGACGTGATTTAATTAAAACTGGCGAGTCGCGAGGGCCGTCCGCGGACTCGATGGAAAACATCGAGGCCGCGGAGGGTGTATCGGTGTATCGCGAAAGCGAAGAAAATGGAGCGACGGGGGTGTGGGTGTCGACCGGCGTGGTGGATCGGGCCGATTTCAAATATTTCGCGCAAACGAGTCCCGAAGAGGGAACCGGGAGGGGGTGACAGAGAGGCACGGTACGGAGATGCAATTATTTAAAACAGCAATCACGGAAATGAAAGAGCGGATTGAATAGAGGCCGCCCTCCTAGCTCGAGGAATATTCGACCGGCCTTCCCAGCTGGAAAAATTCTCTAAAGGCTTTCCATTCGGGCCGACGAACAGCAATGCAAACCAAAAATCAAACGCGACCGTGGAGTTGCTCGTTTTTTTTTCTTTTTTCTCCTTTTTTGGGGGCAGGGGGGCTGTTTTTTTTTTATTTTCGGTCCTTTCTTCCTTCTCGTTCACCGTTTCGCGCACAGCGCATCCGCGAACGCCCCCGTTTTTTAATCCTCGATGTTTTTATTCACGCACACCCGCGTTGCATCGATGTTTGCGCCGCGAATCCCGAACGGGCCCCGCGTTTCATTTATTTATATTCGATCAGGCGGGAGAATTGTTTGCCCATTTTCTTCCTCCAATCTCGTTACGTTGCGTACCGTTGCCGCGATACCTTTTACGGGGACCATTGTCCGCGGCTAATGCCCCGTGAAAACGTAATACGCAGAAGGGATTTTCATTTGTTCGTTAACGTGGGCCGATTGTTCGCGACGCTTCGGCCGTACGAGACACGGGGTCCGATTGGCTCCTGGCGTTTCTGCGATTCGAAGGTTACACATGCTAAGCGCAGATTCTCTTCTCGGAGAGGCCGATGGCAGTCGAAGGTAACAGATTTCGACGCTCGCGAATCTGTCTAACACTGCGTCCAGCGCGAAGCACTCCGATCGTTCGCATTGCGAATACGCATCTTTCTAGCCAGCAGCAAGCTCAACGAAAAATATTGTGCTGCATTTGTCGTCCTCGAGAACTACCCCCTGTCCGGCCGCGCGAATCGCGTTCCTTGCGACGAGGCATTAACCGCGAAGCATTCGACTTTCCAGGCGGCGCAGCGCAAAATCGTATTAAGTTCATTGTCGAAACATGATCGATGGACAGTGGACGATTACGTCGATTACACGGAGGATCCCCGTGTTTGCTCACCAGAAACGGACACCCCCCGGCCGGGCACGGGAACGACCTTTAACCACCTTTCCCTCTCTAAATCCACCCCCGGTGACTTCTGCCGCCTTTTACCGGACCCTCTTGAAAACTGGCTGTCGCCTTTTGTGTTTGCCACGCCGATGAGAAAGCCACCCTCCCCCGGTATTTGCTATTGGCTCCGATGATTGATCATTTTGATTTGATAATAGCGCTCGATAGCATCGGCAGTAGAGCAGGCGGCGGAGCGGGGGGGGGGGGTTGGCTGATAAAAATCACGCGATATCGCTTATCCATTTGAGGCATTATCACGGTGGAGAAGGATACGGCGGAAAACATTGTTGCAAACGAATGTTAAACACCAATTCATTGTTCGAAATTTCATTTGCATCACCGGGTTACCGATTCAATGTAATTAATTGAAACCAGCCGCGACCTTTCGAACTGCAGCGAATGCAATATTAATTAAAGCAACGAAATAAATAAATGATTCCTCTCGTTTACATGATCTCCGCCTGTCTCTTCAAAGCGCGTTTCGAAACGTTCACAAATGTCCCTATCGATTTCTCTCTTCAAAATTGTCTAAACTCTACCCCATTTTCCCTCGTCTCCCCCCCCCCCCCCGTCTACTCCCTCTGCTCACGCGATCTCCAAGGCAGAAGATCTTCATCGGCCTCCTCGTGGCTAACAAACCGTGTAAGAAAAGCGGCGGGTAAGGTTTACCGTGTAGTCGTCTCCTTTTCAGAGCACGACGGGGACGGTATCGGGACTTTAATATTCTTCGACAGGCGTCCCAACCTCCCCCTCAAACGCGCAGCGTTGGAGCGGGTAGTCTTCGTTCCGGCCGCGTCCCCCGGTATCGCGGTTCGCTTCGAATTTTAATAACTCCGGGAATGCTCAGAATCCAATAATGCCCCCCGGGCGTTTCCGTTCGCAGGAGTATATACGCACTTCTCCTCGCATACGAGCCACCGCATGCCCTGGCTTATGCAGCCCTTCACCCGCAGTGGCCATTATATCCACCCCTGAGCCTCCATCTCGCTCCGACGCGTGTCCGCGCCTTCCTCGGACCTTCTCGGTGCCCGTACTTTTACCTACGGCCACTTTCACCCCCACCGGGTTGAACCCCTCGAAATCTCATATTCTGGAATGACGGCGCGACTTCCACCCCACGGCTCCAACCCACCGCCCCTGCCGAGGATATTCCTCTTCCTGGCACCGAAAGGTTCCGCGCGCGTAGCCGTTCGCGAGTCGATTATGAATATATTTCTTGGTACGCGGATGCCCTGCGCGGCGGCTGACGGCGAGATGGTTAGCTTTTCTCGATGAGCTCGATCGAGCTGGAAGCCGGGAACTTTGCGCTAGGTCGACTCGAAATAGATTCGTCTGGAAGCAAGGTCTGATATAATTTTCCTCGCAACGGACTCAGGAGAATCGTCAAACCGTGAAGAGAAAATTGTCAGCGTACCGCGGTTTTTGTTTGGACGATCGGTATGCAATGGATCACCCAAAGAAGTGCTTTTTTTCTGTAATCATATTTCACCTGAATATTTGTCACGGCCGATAGCCGTGGTACCGAGCCAAGCATTCCAAAGTTAAACGCGGAACGACTGAATTTTAAACGTATACCGTCATTATGTCCGAGCCAATCGTTCGAACTTTCACGTAAAAAGCCTTCGATATTTCAATAAGGGACAAGCATTCGACGGATCAATAGTTTCGAATTCCTAAGAATTCCTAGCTGTACGGAACGTTTAATAACAACGATCGACAATTTTGCATTGATAAATTTAGAATTGTCAACATGTCTATCGCAAGGCTCTGTGCCGATAGCTTCGTATTAATGGGGGACAATATAAAATCTTCTGCACGTAAAGGCTAATTTAAATAATTAATCGATAAAAATAAAAATATACGTATATCTATAAGCCGCAATAAACCATTGAAAAAACTTCTCCCTAGCGTCTCCCGAAATAGAGACAATCGCAATAGTCGCCCCAATTTCAGCATCCTCGCTTTTCCCTTCCAGCCACCGTCTCTATTATTTCACCCCTATTTTCCATCCCCCTATCGACGTCTTTCAACCCAGAGCTTTCACAAAGAATATCAGCCGTGCGACGTAGGTGAGAGCCATCCGGGATTTCGAGGCACCTGCACCACGAGCGATAGATTTCCAGGGTCTCGCCGGTGCTGTGCGGGGGGTGGTTCGGGGTGGTGGCAGAACGCGAAGTCGCGACCGATAGAGTCCCCAGTCGACGTCCCGAAACGAGAATGGAGAATCGAGGATCGAGGAAGAAAAAGAGGAGCGCCGTTTGATGGGGGTTGAGCCTCGTGGAATAAGGTAAGGATAATCGAAGCAATCGAACGGCGCTGCTGGCTGGAGACGAGGGCGTTGGGCCGCGAAATGAATTCCACCCTTCCCCGAGGGTTGGAGGGAAGAAAAAAAAAACCGAAGAAGCAACCCCGTGCTATCGCACACGTATGCACGGATACATCGTCGCCAGAGAAACGACGCTCGGGGCTGCCCGGAGAATGATAACGTCGCGCTAGAACGAAGATTTGTGAATACATTAGAGAAAATACGCGGGGTGGCGCTGGAGAAGGAAGGAGGGTGGACTCTGAGGGATGGCGGCCCCTCCGGGGAAACGCCTTGGAATCTTTTTCTGCTCGAGTATTTATCTTCTTAGGATCGCGGGGCTTACGACTTCTTGGTGAGTCAAGGAACTTCGACGCGGCTACCCCCGTCGCGCCACCGCCCTCCACCGCCAAGCCGATACTTGGGGCGGGATCGTCGATACTTGGGAGTTTTAAGCACAGCTTGGTCGCTACGCTGCTCGATGCGTGCTGGTGACACTGGCTGTAATTATGATTACAGTGATGCTCGGAGGCAAGCTCGACATTCTTCGATGTGTCGCAGGAACGTAGGGGGGTGGAATTAAAAGCAGGAAGGACAAATCGCGGCAGGCGTGTCTTAAGTAATGGTTACGTACCAGTTCACGATTTTTAATAAGCGATAATTCATATGCCGTTCGTGAAGAACTTGTCGAACATGTTCGGAGAATTGATTAGACGTATACTTCTAGAACACCTGGCTCGCTTTGAAATCTGCCGAGGATAATTACATGTTTTGCCGAGTGTAACGTGTACAGAACCGATACGTGTGCATCGTTTGTCTATTCTTGAAATAAATAACGCTCGACGCAGCTAACGCCGTTCGGCTCGCAATTAGAAAACCATCGAAACGGTTTGCGCGAGCGGAAAAGCGTTATCGAAGTACAAAATGGAATACCGAAACCGAGCCGCGTCGGCATCGAGCGTGTCCGCGTGATACACCGCGAATCAATTTGCAGCCATTTAAAAGTCTTGCTAGCGTCTGTTCGATGCCGCTCGTTCTCCGTTACGTTTCTTTCGTTCACCGGGCCGCCTAATTCTCAGCTGGACAAAGCGATCGGCGCGATCTAAATGGCCCCCCCGTTATTCTTCCACCTCGTGCAGCCCCCGTGACTCGGAACGCTCAAAGGGCAGCGTGTTCCGCGACAGTGATAAAAAGAGTCGTCGGTATTACGAAGGTGGAGACATCGGTTCGGGCCTGGATCCACCTTGTTTCGTCTCTCTGTTATTTCTACGCGCCACCTTTGGATCTCTTGCTCCCTCACTCTCCCGGCGAGAGACTGATGGCGGTTTATATTACGCGGATTCATATTACCACCAATTAAACTCCTATACCACCTCGAGCCTGTGGTGTTCATACGTTATACCGGAGGATAAGGGACGTTGTTACCTGGTGCACGATTCCTCTACACGACTGCTTTGAACATTTTGCTAACGGGTGTTTCGATGGTTTGTATATTCGCTGATGGGGGCACGTTTCTTTGTATCTCGTGGAATTGGGTGTTTCGAATATTTTTATTGAACTGCGATTAACGGATTGTATCGTGTTGTGATTTGTTATAAATCTTGTATAGGCGCAGATAGAAATGTGACATAACGTAATATTATGGCTGGAGATATTTCTATTTACACTAAAGAATTATTAGAAAATTCGTAATTACGGTTGGCAATTTTTGTTAGATACAAATGGCATTTGCTTTATTCAAATATTATATTTCGTTAAGGCAAGTTAATTAATGTTGCGGATCGAGTCACTGTTGGATTTCTCAATTAAATATGCCAGTGGCAAATGGCACAATCGCACCGAATAACTCTGCCGTTGAGGTCAACACGAATTTCTTATTATATTAGTCTATTTGCGTTCGGGAAATTTTATCAATTCCATCCACGATCGTGACACTCGGGGAATGCAGATTGCACGATTCACATTGTCGTTAGTCGAAGAACCATCGGTGTTACCTGGGTTTATACGGCATCGGTTTCAGTTCATTATCGCAATTAGAAGAATATTTCCCCCCTTCGGAAATCACGCGGCGACCTTTGCGTGCAGCGATCCCGATTGCGAAAAGTCCCCAGGGCGAGGTGACTCGCAATTATTGGCAAAAGTCATGCAGCCAGGATGAGTGAGTAAGAGTCAAATCAAGGAGGGTCGATGATTTCGATATCCTGGGTATATCTCCTCTTATCGGAACTCTTGCGCCAATAAAATATTATCCAGGTTTACCGATACATGCTGATACCGTGCTACTTAATATTATAAGCTAACTTGCGTGCCATTTTTTTTTTGTTAATAGAAAATTACTTGTCACGTTCTGCAGTATGGAAGTTCATTTCAAAATTTCATTGCTAGAACGAGTTAATTTTTCTTATTTTCTTTCGAAGAATGAAAACTTCCAAGTAAATATATAACGCCTGGAAGTAAAACTTTCACGGGGTATTCCTGTTTACCCAGCAACGCAGTGCAAATGAAACCACCTTCTGGTACTCAGCCTTGTTTAAGAAAAGTTTCTCTTGACAATATGATTGTTGCATTGCATAAATTTTTATTCGGCATTTTCTTGTAACCCTGAACGTCCAAACGAACCGGCACTGAACAAATCGTTATAAAAATGACTACCGCATACATTCTTCGGAGCCACCCGGTGTGCAAGGATCCGGGGATACCACCGCGCTAGAGGAGACATTAATATTAAGCGTCCCCACCCGACCTGCACGAAGATCGCTGATAAGATTTTTATAATGCGACCTGGTGGCGGCGGACCCGCGCATTGCCAAATCGCGCCAAGCTTCTCTACCTCAGCTTCTACCCCGTCCAATATTGCACTTCACATTTTGCACCTTCAATTGCACCGATGGACCGACGCGAACGGACTCCAAAAGATATACCCCGCGGCACGAAGGGACCTCTCTCTATGCCTGTGCCAAACGCAGAGGTTGCGTCGCTGGGAGAAAGCAACGGCAGAACGAGGAATAAAAAAGTGCAGAAAATAATAAACAAACGAAATATTTCTGGCAACGTGTCCGCCGAAAATTAACAGGTCGAACAATAGAATTGAGTACTAGAGAGGCCATCAATTTTCTAGTCTCTCTGGAACGGTACCGGTGCGAGCCGACTCTCGTACCCCGATTCTCAGAACTCATTTCAATCCGGCAGGATAATTCTGCGCCGAAGACATTCCGACGGCCAGTGAGTCCTTCCACGTCACAGGCCAGAGATTCTTAAAATAAATCTTTCGGCTGGCAACTTCCTTGCTGGAAACTTAGTCGATGAAATGAATAACGTTCTCCCCGTGGGTCAGAAGCTGTGGAACATTTCGTTGCGGGGGTTGGGGGAGGGTTGTTTCATCTGTACAGAAACGTTTCGCTTCTTTTCTTTGTACCGCTTGCAACTCTCTTGGTAATTTGGAAACGGCGGTTTGGTTTTAATTTCTAACGATAATCTCGAGCGATACGTTTTCGTTGGAATTTTTAATTGGAGAAGTTGTCGTCTCTCACTTCAATCGTCGAGGAAAACGTTGCGCGAGTAATGGAAGAACACGCTTCCAATTTATTCGCAATATCATTTGTATTTTTTGGGGAAACTTTGCAGGTGTTAAGCAATTAGTGCGAATGCTATCTTGAAAATCTGACTGCGCTTTTCTTTAATAGCAGCGGGACAATTTCTCGACGAATGGACACTGGTGATCGTTGGCTCGTGAAATACGCCGGACTTCTTTGCCATAGTGTAGTGCCGGAACGTGTTTAAACTTTCACAATAATAGATTTGCATATTTTCTCTGCAATTATATTCCCTGCAACCACTGAAGCAAGTAAGTGGAAACTGGCGAGCGTTGCATCGTGTTTGATCTCGCCTGTTTCTATCTAAAAAAACGCTTCTTAAAATATAAACGTCCACGCCGCAGTAAATATTCGGCGAGCTAACGACAAAATCATTCGTCTGTCGTTCGTGACTGGATAAACCCGCTCGATATACGAAATGTACCATCATTAAAAATTCCACATAATTAATCTGACCTGTTCGTCGATCTTCCCCTCTGCGAAATATCAACGTCAACATTCCCCGTAAATTTCAATAGCGATATTTACGTGCGAGAACAAATATCACGTTGAAAACGTTCACCGCTCGAAGCCAACGTTTCAACCCTGAACGTCTCGACCGGCGAAGTAACATTTTTCCCATTGAATTCCTCGCGAATGATCTGCCGATTCGATCGCAGCCAGAGGATCGCAGGCCGCTCGGCCGAGGAGGAAGCTATCTAGCTAAGACACGAGGATTCTGCGCGGACTAGCCTAAAGCTTCCACGGGATTGAAAGTTCACTGGCATTGGGTTTATCGTGAGGGCAACGATACGTGCGAATCACGTCGCGAGTCGGTGGCCCCTTTCGTGACCGGCGCTCGTGAATGCCGATGGGCGTATTCGTGCATACGTCCGAAAGGGAGAATCGATCCGAAAAGATCGAGGGAACTGTCCGTACGGAGGCAGCGGTAGCGGCCACCTCTTCTATCGATTAACGGAACGTTACACCTGGTCTGGATCGGTAGAACGTCGGTCAGTCGTGGATCGAAACGACGATCGCGCGACACCGGACGATGGTCGAGTTAACAGAAGGATCTTGCTGTTTAATTGGAATGCTGACGGGAAAAGTACACGAGAAGTTTGCGCCTTAACGTTTCGTTCACAAGGGGAGGACGGCGAGTTAGAATATGACGAGTGCGTAAAGGTGAACGCGTTAGGAGAATCGATGCGTAGTATATAAATTGTTTTGACAGCTTTGGTCGCGTTGCGGAGCACTGAGATTGTATTATGCAGTTTCAGTTTTATAGGTCGCAATAATTAATTTGGATTTAACGAACGTTAAATCGACGTTCTAAAACTGCCGGATCAATTGCCGTCTCATTTTTACGACGCTTCGCACACCAAAAGTATCACGGTGGAATTACTTGTCGATAGGCAAACACGGAAACCCGTTCACCACTTGTTTCCATTTCCCCGATGGTTTGTCCGTCGTAAAAGCACTCGTCCACGGCAGTAACTTTTAATTCGTCTGCTAAGTTTCTGTGCCCGCTAACTCGACCACAGCGCGTTCAGCTTTCGGGGGGAGACTCGGTGGAGATAAATAAGGTGAAGTCATGGTGAAAAAGAGCACAGACGACGAGACAGAAATGGGGAGGGTGGATCGTCCGGCGAGGGAAGGTGAATAAGTGGAGGAGCGAGAAAGAGGAGAAGCGTGAAGCGGGCAAGTGGCCCTTTTGTAGTCGTTGGGTGATAATTTTTAATCAGTGCGTCGTTGGTCCACCGTGAACGAACTCGTTCCTTTGTGCTCCTTTCGCGTGGAACTGGCCAAGGAAAGGTATTGACCCAGGCCAAGGGCTTCCAGGCGGAAGGACAAAAGTTTCGGGATAATTGGAACTGGCCAGACGCTCCGGACCCGAAAATGCATAATCGTGCCGCGCTGATTTTCAATGGGGCCCGGGCGTTATCTTTGAAATCGCTGTCTTAAGGGTTACTCGGACCTTCGAAGGCGAAAAGGCGATGCATTCTTAATTCAAGGGGCGACGAATTTTCGCGAAAGTAAACAGAGAACCGTGTGCGACCCCTCCCTAGAAAGGAATAAGAAATCAAAATAATGAATCGAATTTCTCCAAAAAGAACTGTTGCTGCGTGAGGACAGAAATTTACAGTTACAAGTTCGCCAAAAAATCGGCCACTCGCTCGCGGAGTCACCGTTCACCTTGCCACTGCTTACTACGAACTTCTCGTTCGTTCGAACCAATCCTTACTCTCAAGCTTCCCGGCGCAGCCCGTCCGTTTTAGCGTGCAGTAAACTCATTTCGTTCGGCGAGGCGTTCTGACGATTCGCCGGTCGCGCCTCGCGCGGCCAAAACGACGAAAGAAAATTGCCCGGCTACCATAACCCCGAGGTCCGTCCCTGCGTTACGAGTCGAAGCTTTCTCCGGGCCCACGAAGGTATGCAGCCACGAAGAGGACTAGACTGCGGGGCACGCGGAGCGCCACCGGAGGCTATTAGGTCTGCGGCATTCCGTGGTTCCCGGCTTTACGAGGGCGAACCGCGGCGATCAGCGTCCACGAAGGCGAAACGACTGCCCCTGACTGGAGGATCTTCGCTGAAATTGCTTTGTCGAACGCGGCGGCCACGGTTTCCACGTCTCGTTATGGACGAATGTCGCGGGAAATGTTTTTTTACGCGATTTCGAGACACGACCGGGCAAGAACGATCGGACCTGGTCGATGCTTTCTATGGTTTTATTTTCGCTCGAATCGGATTGGCTCGAGTTGGCTCGTTTCTCTTTCGGGGTTGCTCGCGTTTTTTCCGTTATTAATTGCAGTTCGGTGTTGCGCACGATTTTTCGGGCCTCGAATTGGTATTGGGTCGATACGGAACTCTCGGGGTTTCTTGCTTTTTCAGCGAGAGAAGTGGTAGGTGCGTGACTGTTAAATCTTTTAAACACTTGAAGGTAATGGAATGGCCATTTAAATCGTCGAAGGCAGCGACGCGTACTGTGTAAAAATTCGGAGAAACATTCTTATGTCACGAACAAATATTTACCCCGATGACAATCAATCCGGCGGAATGTCCTATTTCAAGACTGTGGAATGTTATTGATTTGTTAGCGGCCCCGAGGGCGAAAAAATATTCGAACTTTATTTTTAGAAAATACAGGAATAGAATTGGTTTTGTATCCATCGTTGATGAAGGACCCATTGGTGGCGTGGGTGAGCGGCCGGGCGTACGTGTTTGCGTATAAAGGGAATACACCGGTGGTGTGGGTGCCACATTCCAAGGCCCATTCAGACGGCCATGCCCAACGTTGTCAGACATGCCCACAAACAGACAGGCAGACGCCCGGCCGAACCTTTTCTCAATCAGGCCGATGGGTTTTAAGTTAATTGTCCCGCACTTTTGGTATGCCGTCGTAATTCTACCACTCTGTCTCGTTAAAACGCGTCCCGCGTCCCAAGAAAAATATCTCTCCTTTGTGCATCGATTTCCCGTTCATTTTTGTTCGCCTGTTTTATTGCCATGCCCTGCTTCTACGTCCACGTTTTCGACGCACGGGCTTTCGTTGTAACAATTGTTACAATTGTTGCAAATACAACTCGTCTTATTTTTATATGTCGCATAAATTTGCGTAACCGTAAACGGAGGCATTTTTCTGTAATCAATAAATTGATCATATTGATATATTGCGCGATACTGATCGCCGTGCGTGATATTTTCGAACGAGTACGCGTCTTGTTAAAAATCGGGGCCGAATATTCGAATACAACAGACTGTTCAGATTGCTTCGATCGTCTATTATATAATATAATAATTACTCGTAGAACGCGATTGTTATAAGTACAATTCTCCAATTCATCTTCGTCCCGATTTCCCCGAGACCTGTCCTCATTCCAGCCTCGAACAATCTCGATTGAAACATCCCTCTCGCGCAACCGCGTATCAACGTTCACCCTTCCGAATCCGATAAAAAGAAAAAAAAAAACGAAAAAAAAACGCGCACCCCTGCAATCAAAACCTCGCCGACATCCGCGTATTATAAAGAAAAGAAGCAACTCATTAACTATGCGCGCCGTGCAATCCCAAAGAACCCGAGGAGGATCCATGGATCGGGGCAGAAGAAAAAAAAAAAAGGTATCTCCAAGGCTTTGGCCGTCGTTTCCTAGTCAAATTAAAGCCTCTGCCAACTGTTCGGTGAGCGCGTTTTAATCCGAACGAAACGAAGAGGGGACTGACGATCGCGTTTAATCGGCAGGGACCGGCCGCGGATCGGCATTGTTTTGCGGAATTAGGATCGAGTTCGAGAAGGGCCGGCCAAAGGGGACGAGGAATGAGAGGAACGGAAAGAACAGGATGAATTTCGTGGAGGAGACGAAGGGACGGTGGTTCTCGCATACCTTTAATATCTCCGCACACAGAGAGAGGTCTTTTAGGTAGCTGTTGGACAGCCACGGCGATGACGTGACACTACCGGAGTTAAGTGGCGAAACGCGCGGGCAAAAAGCCGCATGAAAAACCGAGGCGAAACCGAGGCGAAGCGGCTAAAACAAAGGAGGTGTGGAGGTGTGACGAAACGCTGAAGAGAGTACCGAAGGGACAGCTTGGAGGAGTCGTCGAGAATCCTCGCTTCTTCCATACCATCGTGGAACGCGCAGCGAAAATTTTCTCGTCCGCTCTCCCCTTTTTAACTATAACATCCCTTGTTCTTCCATAGTTTTCCACGTTGTTTAAAACGTCTACTTGTGTATCGAAACTGAAATATATCGAGAGCCCACTTACATACTTTGCGTATCAGATGTACGAAAATTTAAAAGGAAGACAAGGAACGAATTAATTCGGGTAACGTAGCATGATCGTTTTCGAATACTTGAGCTTCCACAAAGTAGAAGACACGTGTAAATATTCACGATCGACTTGCAGGTGTATTTAGAATCCTTAGAATTTCGTAACGGGGAAGCTCGAAGAAGAATGAACAGAATAAGTGTTATGAATAAAAAAAAAAAATCCGTCGTTCGTTGCAGAGATTTACAACGCGTCTACACTGGCTCGCAAGATGTTCCATGGAATTTTTAGCGCTCTGCTCCAAATAAAACGTTTGTAGGTAGAAAAAGGGGGCAGAATAGAATACGTTCTGTGCAGAAGGTTTGTCGAACGCGTGGCGAAACTCGATCAGACGAACGGAAGATTATTAGGCCGGTTCGCGTGGGTCGGGATAAAAATTATTTTTCGCCTTGATTGAGATCTCTTGGGAGCGGGTCCGTGAACCGGTGGTACGTACGTGTGGACCGTGTTACGAGATCGAGCCCTATGAAATATCAATGGCTTATTACTAATGTAATCTTTCGTTCAATGCTCGATGATTGCCAGACGGGCCACCGTGCGCCCTACGCTCCGACGTGGATGTACCGTCGAAAAACTTTCCTTATGTTTATACAGGTGCCGCGGAATCATTCATTTATTCCTTCTGTCGTTTAGAAATTCCGATTAAATTTCACGTACCAAGTGGTTTCTTCCTAAACAGATTGGAGCTCTGCAATGTTCGTAGTCCCGGCGTGCCTTTAACCACAACGAATTGCCGCATATTATGTTTACGAAGTTTCTTTAACAATGTGTATGCAATCTTTAGGGAAGTGAATCATCCACCTGTGCCTCATTTTTCCAACTAAAAGCTATCGATGAATAGCTACCAAATATATATATACATTGGAGCGCAAGATAAGATTATTCGCAGATACAGTGCGTCGAAGAATCCAACTAGCAATATCCAGGTTTTAGAATAAAATGCGAATACGGGACAACTGCTCAAAGACTGTTCCCTCATTTTCGATCAGCCACACGGCGAGGGTAAGGTGACAGGGGTCGGAAGAAGTAATCGAAATAAATCCAAGAGAGTCGGCTGAACGCGGGCTTGCATGCGAAACGGCCATTTTTAAAACTCCGTCGGGAAAATAAGAAAAACTCATCAAGTAGGGATGATTGCCGTTCCCTCTACCATGAACCACCGGCAACCCTCGCCCACGGGAGCCACCACGGGTCTCTATGCTATTGCCTGTCTGTAATCTAGGCCCTCCCCCTCCATGGGTCCTCAGGAATTCGCCTACGGGTTATTGTCCAAGTATCTTCGCTATGTTGACCTTCAATAATGAAAGAATACCTTGGAAGAACGATACACAGGAGTGGATCTGCAGGGACGCGAAAGATGCCGAAGATTAGCCCCGGAGTAATATTGAACGAAGCAGTTGCCCTATTATGGCGAATGGGAACATTTGATGAAAGTTTACAGTAGGCATTGAGACAATTTTAGGCCCCCAATGCCAACAATTGTGTAGTTGAGAGTAAGGTATCTGTATGAATAAATGACTATCGCTCGTGTATAGCTATAACTTTATCAATCAACGCGGTTTGCCGGAGCACGATGCGATTTAATTTGAAATTCGCCATTTCCAAGAGAGTTACCCGGACCCGACCCTTTTCTTCCAGGGAAAAATCTCATTTTCCTCGCCCTCGCGGCCTCCTCTAAAAGGGAGGCCGCGCTCGACGCCACTGCACGCGAACAGGGCCAATATTTGCCTAAGGAAATTCAGAAAAGTTTACGCACGGGTCCCGGGGCTCATTGCCTTACGAGCCCGGCTTTCCTTTAGTCCATTTTCTTTTCGCGACCCTCCGAGTTTTCCTCCGTTTTAGAATATCTCTCGGTGGGCGTATCGCGATCCTTCTTACGCGAAATAATAATTTCACTGGGAACTCCTTGAATATCGTCTTAAAATCTGAATCGTGCCACGAAAATTCTACACCACCCTTCTTTATCATTTCATTTACGCCGACCTGATAGTCGGGGCGGAACTCGCTATTTTCACCACGATACATTGAACATTGGAAATCTGTTTCGCGCGTGCACAAGAAACGTGTACAAGTGTACAAGCGATGAGAAAACATTCTGACATCGCGGTATATAGAAAACTTCAACAATCTTGAGGCTACTTCAGCTTGATTTACGACAGTTTTCGAAGGCGTCGCGGTAGTACGTGATCGATTAGCACATCCTGTCGATCGAAGAGAAAACGGAAACTCTAACGCGTGTACCATCGCTGGTACATAATGGATCCCATTACCAAGATACCAAATGCATCGTCATTAATTTTAATTCGATTGATGGCACTTTAATACATTGATTACTGTCGCGCGTTGTTTAAAGAGTTAGCGTATTATTTATTTTCACTGTCGCCGGAACGTCCGAGCGCGTAATGGTAATTTGCAAGTTTAATGCGACTTTCTCCGTGGAACTTGGATCGCGTTAAGCCACGCGCACACACGCATTCGTATCATAATTTCGCAAGATCGGTACAAATTTACGGCAGACCATTCGACAATAATTTCTATTCGAGAAGTTCATTAAGGCCGCGATGCACATTCCAACGAGAGCACCGATCGCATCAACCCTGTCAATATCGATTCAATACCTCCCAATAGATGTTAGCTGAACAGCTATTTACTTGTTAACTCTTAATAACCGCAATTCATTTCATCCCATATGAATCACCGATGGGACAGAAATCTAGAAAGCGTTCTCCCCCCCGTTTATAAGTCACATTGTTCTCGAAACAGCCGCGGAGGCGAACGGCAAAATCACAGACCTCCTTTCAGCCCGTTCAACAATGGAAATTCCTCCACTAAACTTCCAGGCTTCTCCTTTTTCCATTAGTCCCGACGCTCCGGGGCGATACGATTTTCAAAAGAATTATCTTAGAGAAGCCCGTAAAAGCGACACCTAAAAAACGCGGCGGGCATATATACCGCTAGAGCCCGGGTGACATTTACGAGATAATACGCGACAAAGGCGAGTTACGAAATTTTACGGGGTCCTGGGCGCGGTGGAAGATATTTCTTTTTCTTTTTTTTTTTTATCTCTCCTTCTTCTTCCTCGACAAACACCCTGTCGGGACAGAAACTGCAATTATAGTCGTATTATGTGCCCGTGGTTCACGCGCATTTTCTTTTTGCCAGTCGACAGGCCCCGGCCACGTGTAAAACCCCCGCGTTTAAAGGCGCCTCCTCAACGCGGCCGGCCCGTAAAAAGAGCGACCGGCGACAATTCGTGAGATAACATTGGATTCTTTATCCCGTTTTATGGCGATCCGCCTCGGTTCCTCTGTTTTAGGCCCGGACGCGTTATGTTTTACATTTCCACGTTCACGCTCGGCGCGGTTTTACTGTTTCTCGAGCCGGGACGCTGCTCCCCGTGCTTCGGGGGCCGTATTAAGGGCGGACGGGCGGATCATTTTTTCGCGCGAAACTGGAAATCGTTTACGAGCAATTTGAATATCTCAACGAGTGACGGGGGACCCTTGAGAGTGTCCGGGGAACGGTCGGAGGATGTAGGGGAACGATTGGGGTAGAGAGAGAAGGTTTATGGCAATTCGAATGGCGATAAGGGAGAGGGAATCTGCGCCGCGGCAGTGATTACTTTGCGTTCAATTAGAACGATTGGTATTGATTGGTTCGGATAGTCGAGGGGATCGGTATTGGTCTGCGAGGGGGATGATTTTTAGTTATAGGTGATTTCATTTTAACGAACGAATTGAAGTAAATTTATATCGTTTGGCATCGTTCTCTGAAACTTCGACGAAACTGTCCTTGCCGCAGCGTAATTGCAGATTTCAGCACTGTTAAAAAGAAAAAGTGCCGGTAGAATCTCGTTTCTGGATCACGATCGTCGACGGGTCAGAGAAAGAAGTAGCCGTCAGTTCTTGCCTGCGATGGAAGTTGGGAAGGGATTTGAATACGAGTCGATTCTCAATAAATAACGATTCCCCGCGGTTACGGTGACGGTTCTTCCACGTGGAAAGCGAACGAGGTTGAAAGGGTACGAAGGCGGATTCGCTATCCGGGAATGATAACGAGACAACCCTTGGCGACGGTGGTTCGGTTGGACTTCGTTCGATCGAGTCCCTCTCACGAGTTCTTCGATTTCGTTCGAACAAACCATCGAATAAGAAGATTCTCGTGTTAAAATCGAACAGGAACGTCGCGCGAACTTTGCGATACAATAGTTGCGTACGATGACTCGAACGATTATTCGGTTTACTCCGAAAGTGAAACTATCGAATACAATTGTACAAATACTTGCATACTAAAACGCTGGTGATCCGTATGTTGATTATACATTTAAATTATACATATTAAATTTATGACAATGTTTTCTCTGCATCGAATAAGGAAGAAAGCGAAGGAACTAGACGTTTTATTCCACATCTAATCATCGGTTCGCTTGTTCTGTTACAATTTATAACAAGCTCAACGTCCTCGTGTAATTAAATGCGCACAGATTTCGATTTGCCAATTCGGCTAATTCGGATTGAAATGAAATCGGTAAATCATTTAGTATCCGCGTTTCCCTTCACTCTGCGATAATTATGCGACACGCAGAATTGCAAATTCAATACCGACCGTCCGTCGCAAAATATCTCCTCCGCGAACGCGACCACCTGGCTTAACATTTTCGAGCGAGCACGAACACTCGAACGCGGGCATCTCTGATCCTACGCCGCTCCTGATTGAAATCAGGCACAAAGACCACGTCAAAACCGTAACATCCTCGATCCGCAGCGCAAACTCGCTAGTGGAAACGGTCAGCCGTGAGCGAACGTAACAAGAAGCAGCCAAAGCGGCCGTCCATACATCACCGTCACTTATCGCGCGGTCGAAGCGAAATTACGAATCCCTTGTACAAACTCATACGTTCTCGCCTTTGTGAATCGAATGGCAGCGGATCAAGCGCATCCCCCTTGCGACGCGAATTAATTCGACGTTCCGTCACTCGGGTCGCTCGGCGCCCGCGGACAACGGCGAATAGTCGTAGAAGTGTAACGAGAAACAAACCGAACGGGGCCCGGGTCGTTAAGAGCGACAGAGAAAAGGGGCCAGGGGGTGGTGCGGGGGGAGAGGTAAATTCCTGTACGATCGAAACGAAAAGGAGCAACGAGGTCGGCGTGTGGCGCGGCCGAAGCGGCCTGAAGAAAAGGAGAGAAAAGCGAACGGGCCGGCGGGAAAGAAGATGGAAAGGACGGTACGGGAGGGAAAAGGGACGAGAAAAGAAGAACAATCGAATACCTGGCCGGTAAGAATTCGCATCGCAAATCCGTCCCACGTCAGCGGCGGACCGAAATCACGAATTCTCGGACTGTTGCGTGATCCGGCGTTGATTTATGACAAATAAGAGAATTCGGCCTGGCTACGCACGTTTCGAGCGGTATAACCAGGCGCGTACCAATAATGAATACGTATAAGGAAGAGGGATGGAGCCCCCATGGACGTATAGAGAGGGGGGAAGCCCGGAGTGTACGGGCCGTCGACTTATTTGAAATGTAAAGACGCGCCTCTCCTTTTCCCTCCGCCTTCGTTCCACCGGCCGCGAATATTCCATTAGCCGTCCGCTGTGTGCGTGTAGGGCATTGCGCGTGGCATACATGCATAATCGTATATCAAATTATTTATATGTGCACCGGTGCACGGCAATGCGTCTGCGGAATGTACGTGCGCGCTCGCGCATGGGCGAAGCGCGCGAGCGCGCGCGGCGCGCGAGAGAGCAATCGTCTTGCATAGCTGTGTGCGACATGATTTTTGCACGGCTGTGTCCCGTGCGTGCGCGTCTACTTGCCGGCAACACAGGCACAACGGCGCCTTCAGTCAATATTTATAAGCCACGGAGTTCTTGCCCGTTTGTTTAACCCTCCGTGGAGTGGTTCCCCCGTTTTTTTTCCTCTCCTTTTTCCGTCTTCTCGTGACCGATGTAAAATACGGCGCAATAAATTGCTGCGAAAATTTCGGGGGCTACGAGGATGGCCGGCGAATCGGGGGGGGGGGGCGCCCCTGGATGAGCTGAATTTTGGAACGGTTCGCGGTCGCTGGAGAATTTACGCTGATGGGGTGGTTCGGTTAACGGGGGGTGAACGAGAGTAATAATTGTGCCGGCGTTCGGCGCGACAACGACGCAGCGATGAATCGGATCGATCGATTGGATCAAACTTCTTGTTTCGTTGTCTGAGATCATCCACGGTTATGTCGAATTGTTTAAAGAGTCATTGATCAATTGTGCAAAGAATGTCTCCCCCCTTAGGAAGGTAGAGAGGGATGATTATGCAACGTCGATCAACGGGTTGAAAAGTCTTCCACCCCTTTCGTTTCCTTCGTTTCTTTACCGGTGTCGATTATTACTCTCGACCGTAAAGAGTGTTGGGACTAGAATATTGTTACCCTAAATCGAAACGGGAAAACGAGGAAGACTTGCACGGTATCGACCGAAAGATTCTGCGAACATTATTCGCGAACCACCCCCGTGATTCAACATCCGTACGCATATGCACACGCGCGGACACGAAAAACACCGTATACTACCGGGAATAAAGTATTCCACGTACACGAATTTATTCGCCGCATTATTAGCAAATGCTGTAATGGCCGAAGTCGAATTCCCATCGGTCTCCACCGCATACTGTATCAACTTTTCCTTTCCAATGTATCGTTTAACGCTTCTTGCCGGCTTATTTTTGCTTATCCCGCATCGATCGAATCAAATAAGTACCGAAAAGGAACAAAAGGACGAGAAACGGAGATCATTGGAATGACGATCATTTCGTACCACCACGTCCACCTGCGCTTACACGCGTGTGTGTGTGCGTGCGCGCGCGGTCGCGCCCGTGCACTTTCTCGTACACTTTACAGTTGCATCTTCGGGCTATTGATTGCGCGTGTATCAGTGGGTTCTGTACCTGAATCGATACATCGCCCCGCGTAGGTACACGCTCACGGATTATCCGCAAAACGTCCCCCATTATGATTATGTTACTCTACGATCCAGATGTTCGTGGCACGTTCGATCGGGCCCAGCTTTGTACGTGATCGGTAAGAGGGTACCTTCCTTTTGAGTGCTCTTATTTTCTTTATGCTCGATGGGGCACCGCAGCGTTACCGATCGATTACCGAGACTTAATATTTTTACCTCGTGATATTCTGCTAAACTCGCCATCACCATACTTTTTGTCGTCCCGCCGTGCAGTGGCATCGACACCGCGAAAGGGTGCAACAGGCAGGGATTGTTACAATGCAATTCCTTTCGACCGCGAGTTTCGTTCTCCGTCCCGTTCGAGCATTCATTGTTTTACGTGCCTGCGCGGACGCTCGATTCCCTATGGAGATTTCATGGCGTATTCGGACGAACAGCTCGAGCTTGACGATGGACGCTCGCGTCGCCCAAATTATTCGTTCGGGGATCGCGATTTCGAGAGAACGATTTTAAACTTTTCGTTTCGCATAAACGTATCGATTATTTTGGGGTCTCGTCGAACGGGCGACGATGTCTAGCGACAAGATGAATGTTCACCTTCGTCGCCGTGCGACATCTTGTTTCGTGCAACGCGGGCCAAGCGAGCTCTGACAACCGGTCGACGACGTCGCGCGACGATCGGTTTGTCGCTACGTCGGTAAATATAAAAAATGCGGCGCACGTTTCACGAGGAGCTCGTATGTCATGTACCACTTTGGGCAATGCGATGGAATATTCATAATAACTTCTGGATCATCTCAAGGTCACGGGATTACGGTTCAACGTGCCCATTCTGTGCAACAGTTTCGAAACGAGCAATACGTATTGTTACCCAAACCCGCTCATTGTTATTCTGATATTCAGGCGTACGGCTTCGCCGCGATGTAAGATACCACCGTGGATATTATTTATACCGTAGCCCTGCTTAGTATTACATGTATGCCGTAATTTCGTTTAAGAGAGCCCTTACCATTCAACCGGCTGCCTTGATAATTGATGCACAGCCTGATGACAGTAGGAAGAACAATATAATACTGTATTCCGCACAGAGTGATGACAAAGTTTAAGTTTCCGTGTGCGGCTTGCATACTGATCCCCGTTGCATCGTCTTATGCACGCGCATTATCCCTGAAATTCTTCCTATTATGATTATCTGTTCGTTCGTGGACGGCGCGGACGCGGTACGTTCGATCGGGCTGATCGCGGCGTACGTGATCGGTAAGAGGTATACCATTCCTCTTTTTGGTATTCCTCCTTTGTAGTTGACCGCGTAAATAGATGTCACTGATCCTTTCTGTACAATACCGGCCTGCTTCCTATGGAAATCTCTTTTTCACGTTTATGCGCTCGGCGTTCTCGACGCGCACGAAATTTCCAACTCGTCACGAATATTGCGGTAATTAAATGGGATGTCGAACGTTCGACACGCCAGGGACCATCGGGTGTGGGTTTTCCGGAATTAATCGACGGATGATTCGACGCGACGAAAAGCAACGAGCAATCGCGCGTCGAGATTTGTTAACGTGATCCGGTTAACAAGACATTAACCGATAGAAAAAAATGAAACTGAAATTCGTAATTATCGCAATGGAAATAGACGCTCGTGAATGAACGGAGCTGCGAAAGTCATACGGTTACACGCGACTTTTCATTCAACACAGTTCCCCCGTTTCCACGTTTTCTCAAAAGCCCCTGATTGATCGATGGCACCGGTGCGGTGGCTAGCGGGAAAAATGACGAGGGACGGATTTTACGTCGGAGGGTGGTTCAGAGGGGGTGGGGAGGGGGGGTGCGGGTTGGGGGTTACATGTACACGGGTACGTGATCAGCATTAACCCTCGTCAGTCTTCGTTCCTTTTTGGCTAAAAAAGGGAGCGTTTTAAATTTCGAGGGTGGCCTCCTTTGATCGGAGAGAATGTCATTAGGGCTTCCACTTTTATATACGAGCTCTGTTGCTACACGCGAGACCCGAACTTCGGATCGAATTCGTCTTATTCCCTAAATTCGCGAGTTGGATTATTCCGGGCTTTTTTTAGTGTAGAATATCTCGAGCTCAGCTACTTTTACTGTTTCGAAATAGTAATTGTAAAATAACTTTATCGCGAATATTTATTTCGTTTGCTCTATTAGAATTGGAGGGGGAGGGGGAATTCTTTTTATAGTGTATTCGTTTCAGTGAACTATAAATATCGTTTGCCTTTTTGTGACATCGATTATTCGGAACTCCACGGTCGTGCACCGTGTATGCTGATTTATTTCCGTCGCTTATTAGCAAGTGTGTTACCCTTTCAACGGTAGCGTTACGTATTTTCCATAGAAAACGGTATCCACCAGTAATTTAATCTTCATTTGCTAAATTGATTCTATTCAGACGAACAAGAATGACATTTTCCGTAAGCAACCGGCAACTTTCCCCGAACACAAAAACGTGTTTCTGTTCGTTCGTTCCCACCCCTTAGACGGCCCTGCAACGAATTTTAAATCCCGCAAACAGAAAATAGGTGATCGTTCTTCCGTTTCCATGGCAGGGGGAACAACACGTTAACGCATGGAATCATCATCGGCGATCGAAAAGCGGCAAGGGGAGGGTATCGTTCCAAGTATTGATTGCCGGTCGTGTCGCACACCCTTGACGTGAATTATCATCGGCGATAGTAGTAAAAAGAAGAAAAAAAGGCCTGAGTCATCGGCGCCGTTCGATAGTCACCCTTCATCGGGCAACGCGGAACATTCGTTCACTGCTTTCGTATACCGTGTGCGTTCGGTTCCTTTGCATCGCTGGCCTCCTCCGGGGAAACTTCTAAGCCATTTATCATAATTCATCGACATCGGCCGGATAATGCGGTGGCTTATGCTAGCAGCGCAGTTCGTTCCGAGTAAAAGCAGGTTCGCGTGATTCCACGGAAAATGGTGCGACATTATATTTTATAGCGTTCGACGATGGGAGAATTAATACAGGTCGTTTGGGAGAAAATGGTTTGGACACGATCCGCGTACATCTATTCGTTCGCCATTGCTGTTAGCAAAATATTTGACTGTATGTGTGTCGTACGTTCCGTTGCTATTCGGGAGGCATAAATTATTTCGTGAATAGAAACGTTCGTTTCGTCTTCTTTTACTCCTTTTTTTTATCGGCAAGATGGGTAGCTTAAGACAAGCTTACGTGTGGTATTAATGAAATGTATGTTTGTTGTGCATATTTGATAGTGTAATAATTACATTGATTCACGGATGCAATACGTAGCTTCTATGATTTATATAATTTCGTTGTAATTTTGAAATGTTTTGAAAAGTGAAATCAATTTATCTATGATTTTATAAAGCTCTGCTGGCTAATGTCTCCTATAGAGCCTTTCTGTACATCGTATTGTAGAATATATTAAATAAATATCCGAAATAAATAACGAAATAATGAAATAAATGAAATGAATAATAGTTAGAGTTACGATATCTACAAGAAACGCGATAAATACGAACCATCCCTGTCTTCATTACTAGCAAACCAATCTTTCACGCCAATAATAAGATAAACCATCGGGCTCCTCAATTTCGTCGCCTACGCCTCTACTTTCCGCAAAAATTTCAACGAACTCGTTTCCCCAATTCCCAGTAAGCTCGCGTTTAAACCTCGGCGGCTTAAACGCGTTTCACGACGCGGCCATAAATAATCCCGATAAGCGATACAACACGAACGTGCGAACAGGAAGCAATTAGCATCGCGCTTTCGCGGATTATTGTCGGACGTTGCTTTCTCATCTCATTTTCTCGGTAATATAATTGCGGAGAAAATAACGCGCAACGATTTTCAGCCGGGCCGCGGTCAGGCATTCCTGTAAACGCATTAGCGGTGCTTACCGCCTCCGAGGCGAGGGAAATTTTTATATCGGCGTGCACAATTTGCCTATTCGCTCGTCCGCTTTAATGCGCCACTCGGTTGTCGCGCTCGTTGTCTTTTTAGCGCAACGTTTTTCCGCGTTTTCCGACGGCCGTTGCAGTGCCGCTGCCGGTGTCTTGCTCGTGACAAGAAGATAATTAGTTTTCTAATCGCCGCCAATGATACCGATACACCGATATGATAGTACAAAGGAGAGGAAAGAGTTCGACGTAGAACAGTTCCAATGCTTGGATCACTTCTCGATGCAAACGATTGGACATTCCGTTTTACGAGCTCGAGGCTTTAGAAAATCTCACGTTTACCCGACCTGTGTTTCTAGTTCATCGATGTATAATTCATGTAAGTGTAGTATTAGACTTAATCAATATTTAATGTCGTGTAACGTTTTATATTGTTTACTGGCAGAGAGTAGCTCGGGTGAAAGTACCGAAGAAGGGAAACAGCCTCGAAGTAGGAACCTTTTATTTCTGTTTGCTGACTCCAAAACTGGAGTTTGGAAATAGGCTGTTCAAACGGCCGATAGAATTCCTCGCTGCCTCGTGTAAATCAGCCTAATGCGACGTTCCAAAGAAAAGACTAACGCGAAGGCGTTACCCAATTAACGCCTACGTAAAAAATACACAGACATCATCAACGAGTTAGCCACTAATTTTCGAAAATAAACCTACAGTTTCGACCAATTCAACGTGAAACACAGGAATTGTACCTACGCCTTTGAAACACGTAGGCAACCACAAATTCCAGAAATATTTGTTCCTTGAAAGTTTGAGTTTAGAGTTCGAGAAGCTGTTATAGTGCGTATTGTAATAATTTTACTTGCAATTAAACTTCACGGAATATCTAGATTCGACTTATATGTAGTGCATCGAATTCGTTAAGAAAATATAACTGACGTGTTTACGACAGGCTGGTTTCTCTTTAATATACGTGAACATTCTTCTAATTGATCGTAAATGAAAAAGAAAAAAAAAATTATTCGCATTCGATATGCATCTTTTGAAATACCTGCGACGCTTCCAAGTATATGTAGGAGTACGTCGAAGTGTATAAAATCGTGAAAATTTATTGCATCTGCGTGATTTGCATTGCATCGGTTTCTGTCCTGCCGTTTTAGTCACTTGAATGGCACTGCGTGAAAATAAACGTGAAATTCGATTGTGTCCATGCATGTCGCATGTATCGTAAATTATTTTCATTGTCCACTCTTGTTCCTTTCCTTCAGCTGCTCTTTTATTGCCTCATTTTTAAAGCGAAATGTTTTACATAAGCGGAGGAAAGAAAAAATAGTCGTAAACGTTTCTTATCAATCGTTCCTTAAAGGAAGTGTGCCAATACGTTCGTCAGGAACGACTTACTATTGAAAGAAAAAGAAAATCAATTTACGCCTTGTTGAAGGTAAAAATCGACGAGCGTATTTCACCTGAGGTTATTTAAAAGATTGCAATAAAATTATAATAATTTCACATTGAATAATTCCATCGAAGCCACGAATTGTGCAAATATACGTCTGCCAGGAATTCGAGCCAAAGATTTCCATATGGAGACCATAAAATTGTTCTTGAAATCGAGGTTACATCACTTCAAAATCTGAAATGTCCTTTTAATGTCTGGAAAGGTGGCCTTTATCTCGGTTCCCTTCGTTACTTTCACCTTTCACGCTCGAATCGTACCCGAAATTCGACCCTCTCATGTGCATCGAAATCGACCCCTCGTCGCCGCAATTTAAAACAACAAAAGTAAACCAACTTGAATACTATTTCGCTCGGCTTAACGCTCGCTCCGAATAAGCTGCGAAGCAAGGACAAAGCCATCCAACGATACCAATACCAATCGACATCCCCAGTGGACCAAGAGGAAGACGAATCACCTTGCGGACGTCTTCCGGGACCATCCAACGCCCCGCCACGCCAGATTGTCCGCTCGAACCGAAGGGCGCGCGGACCGTTAAAAAAAAAAAAAAGAAAGAAGGAAGGTACGATGTCCCCATGAAGAATTCAGAAGCTCGAGGACGAAGAGGAGGGCAAGAAGAAGGTCGAAGGTGGCGCGACGTTCCCGTGGTGCGCGGTTTTTCCTTTCGGTGGCGTGGCTTACGGCACCCAGGAGGCGCAGCGGCTCCAACGCCAGGCATACCGAGCAGGCATTACTTGATTGTCTCGTCGGAAACGAAGCAACGGTGGTCCCGTGGCCTTAATCTAACTTTCTTGCCCCTTTCGACCGTTGGTTATCGCGTGCACACGTGGTCACGGAACGTACGGTCGGAGAGCATGATTCCAGGCTGGAAGAGTGCCGGACCAGGGATCACGGCGTTGATCGTTTCCCTTGGATCGTGGACGGATCACCCTTGAATTGTATTCGAAGGAATTTCCTATCGGCTCGAGCGTGGTAAGTTTATCGAAGGCTGATTTAAACTTTGGATCTGAGTACGAGCGCAATTACGAATTTGTTCGGTATTTTGGAAAACTGACACTTCGCGCGTGAAGTTTGCACGAGGTGCAACCAAGTTCCAGGTATACGATTCGCACTATCAATAGAGAATTATAATATCACGATCGCCGGGGGACTGGGTAATACGTGTTACAGCTATTGCTTCGGATTGCGCACAAACGCCAAGCGACTCTATATTTTTAGAAATTATGTTAACGCGTCGCGTCAGAAGGTGTTCGCGTTGAACGAAGACGCGGCGAGATACCGTGCTTCTGCGCGGCGAACGTGAAATAATCCGCTCGTTAAATCGTTCGATTGGTAATTCATTGTACCGCCTTTGCTTTCGCGACACGGCGATACATTTAATATTACAATAATGCGAAAATGAATATTCCCTGCTGTGTCTTGTATTAGATACTTGCTTCCCGACTCGCCAATTCGTTTCTCCCAGAAAAACTGTGCACACTATTACGCGCTCGAGATACTTCTTTACGTATGCGAGGAATCGCACAGCTGGGAATCGCGCGGAATAGCTGATAAAATTGTTCGATGTCACGTGGGCAGTAAGCAGAAGACAATTGAGGCTGCAAATGGCCCTAGGCACGAAGACGGGTCGCGTTTCGTACTTCTCGGCACGTCATCAACAATGCTACAGAAACGGAGAACCATAACGGTATTGCACCTCATCAGCTTCAAAAAAGTAAGTAAAGCAAAACCTTCCAAAAGTAAACTAAGATTAATTAAATCGCGAACACTAACGATACCATTACATCGTTAGAACATTGAATAACTCGTCGCGTCACTTAAAAACAGCACTAAAATTCCGTTCTCATCTCAATCCGGCTTAAACCCACCGCTAAATAATGAAAGAGAGCAGGAAAACTGTGTTCGTTAAACCGTTCGCAACGAATCGCCTATTAAAATACGAGACCGCGTATAAAATAACGAACCCCGACCCGGCCAGGGCAGCCGTCGAGAAGGCCGATCCCGAGAAACGAATTCGACGAGCCCGCCGCGAAAAGCGATAGCCCGAAATCATCTTCAACGGCGCACCACCCACACCGTTTCCACCAGCGGTGCACAATTACTCTTATCCGCGCTCGCGTCGATGCGGCGATAACGCCCGGCATCGCTTTCGTCCGCATAATCGCGGTCCCGAGGTCCGGCGCAAAAAGGATCTCGCGGCGGGCTCGGCCGTCCGAGGCGGACCACCTCGCGAGGCCGAGACGTTAATCAGAATATAATGCGACCAGTTCGTAGGTGGGCGCTTTAATCGAAGCTACGTACCTGGCTAAAAAGACCGGACGGTCCCCGGCCGTTTATCTCTGTCTCGCGTCCCTTTTCCCCTTTCGCGGTCAATTAGGATCAGCCGTTGCGCGTCGTGACAATTAGCACCGGCCGGTCACGAAGCGTAGGCTTCGCGGCGGGGCCGGCGAGCTAAACGATGATTAGCCCGCGGTGCTGACCACCGACTGTGTAATTAAACAATTAACGCTCTGTTCTGATTAGTTAAACAAATTAAGCGGACCCGCTGACGCAACGAACGTTAAGTGAGAGCCAGACCGGCTCCGTACACGGCCGGCAACGTCACGGAACCAATTGGTACAACACCTGACACGGCCCGCCGGCCTCCGCCTCCGCCGACCACTTTCGTCTTCGTCCTCTTAGCGGGCAAGCAGCGTGGTAATTAGAGGCGTGCATAATTAAGCACCGCTGATTGTTGACGCTGGCCATTAGCGAGCCCACGACGACTGTCTTTCAAGGGTGCGTCTCAATTAGTACGGGATGGCCGAGCGTGCGTCGTGCTGTTTGCACCGGTGTTTCGCGGGTCCCGGTAATTCCGTCGATGGCCGGTTTATTAATTGCTCGACCCGGCGGGGCCTCGGCCGCCGTGGCGACAAATTCGCTCGCGGCCCCCGGTGACGAGGTGGGAAAGGCTGCTGCCGGAAATCTAATCGATGGACAAACAGCTGGCGAACGAGTGCGCTGCGAGCCTCTCGCGTTCGGTGGACGTTCGTTAAGATCGCTGTTCTAATGAATTTCGAAGTGGAGGCGGAGGTCTGGGGGGGGGGGCCGTTTAAAGGGCGTTCTTTTCATTTTTGTGCGAGTTCGAAAACGGGGACAGGTTCCTCTTGAGGTGAGCCGAGGGATGCGTTGGGCGTCCTTGATTCGTAATAATTATTATTTTCGATTTCTCAGCTGTCCAACGTTGAGAGATTGGTATGGAATGCCCGTAAGCAACGTGGCCAAAGGAATGCGAATCTTGATTCCGGTAGTCATCGATTCCTCCTAATTTCGTGCTCGACGATTCGAAGCCCCGTTTTTCCTTTCTTGCTGTGGAAATTTGTTCCGCGCCTCAGTTCTTTCCTTTTCGTTATCTTAACGTCGACATTGGGCTTGTGCGTCGCGCGCTAGGTCGTAAAGATTTTAACGACGCCGAACCATCATCGTCGCCGTAAAAACGTAGAAACGATTTTCAATTTGAAAGTAGGAATATCTCCGACGAGTAGGAGAATCGGTTCCACGATTCGCATTCAAGGTAACGCCTAAGTGTAGGGTACAAGGTGTACGTGATGCGAATGAACGGCTTGGCCGAAATCTTTATTTGCGAGCATGATGATCTTACGATGAACGTGAGATAATTAAGTCTTTTTTAGGAAGCTAAGGGCCGTGAGCGGAGTTTTAAACAAACTCGCACGACACTTGTACGGGGATTACCTGGAAGGCTGCTAGGAACGCCTCGATGTCGATACCAAGAAGTTCTTCACGTTTTCATCAAATCCATTCGCGAGCGAAATTCCTCCGACAATTATTTACACCTCGTAACCGGCGAATTGGCAAGGACGATTCATAAATCGGATTACCGATATCAAATCCTCGATCGATTCATTCGGTACGCGTTCGCCAATCTCGTTCACGGCTAACACGCTCGGTTCAATTTCTCAAACAACCCGGAGCATACCGAAACGGTAAGCGAATTAACTGACCACTTCTGAAGTCCGCGGCGCGTTCTTCGTTAATCTGAATCTCGGCGCGATACATACACAGTGCACGAAGCTGCAAAGCCCAGTAAGAATTTCATACGCAACCGATTACCATTAAATATCATAATTGTTCGCCGCGTCCAAACCACCCCAGCGTAATCACTATAAATTACATTCCAAACGCAATCCGGCGTCGCACAGGCTGCAAGCCGCGCATCCAGCGAGCGCGTCAAATAAGATCGCGGCGACAAAGATGGCCAGGCCTGGTGGTTTCCGGCGCAAAAGCGAGGTCCGTCCCGTCGTACCACAGTTCTGGCCTCTATTTCTGTCGAGCCGGTCGTTTACTATCGGCAATCTGCATAAGCGTTTAACCGAAGCGAGGCTGAATCATACGCGCGAGAAGAATAGGAAGGCGGCCGAAGGTGTTGGTGCGTGGGGGAACGGTTCCACGGCCCGGAGAACCGAGAAACGGAACAAGAAGAAGAAAAAGGGCGCGGAGGAAAGAGAGGAAGGTGGACCAAGGAAGGCGCGAAGCCGCTCGCCGATGGAGGCGAAAGTTTACGACGCGTCGCCTTGCAGAGTTACCGACGCTACCACGGAGGCTCTCTGCTCTTTTTCCGCTCGCCACCTCCCTTCTCACCTGATGCCTCACCTGTCCCCCTTGCTCCTTCCCTCTGTGTCTCTGTCGCTACACCTACGTAACAACACCTCGTACACAACAGCTCGTCCCAGTGTATCCCGGTAACACTATACACCGTCCGGTGTAACAATGTGCCGGGTCGCTAGTAGCGGATCATTGGCCAGCCTCATCGCTCATTCTACTGTGGGGGATCGTGCGTGTGTGTGCGTGCGTGCGAGCGTGTGCGTTCGCGTACTGCCTCGGACAGGAGTGCGCGCGTGGTATTTCGCGTGGAACACTTGGGGGTAGCGGAATTTTGTTTGCTCTCCGGCGTGGGTGGTGGAGAATCGACGGGATCGAGAGGCGAGGGATCGATGGTCGGGGGTGGAGGACACGCGAGGCTGATGGGGGTGCGTTTACTTTGGATTGAGAATACTTCTGGTGGCGCCCGAGGACGTTTCGCGTTTCGATTCGTCGATTTGTATTTCGTTGTTCGCACGGCGAAGTCCACCGCGGCTTTCTACTGTTGCGATATCGTGCGCCAACCGAGGCGTTCGCCGTAACCCATCGTGACACCGGTGTTCCAGGTATTCCATCCTGATTTGTCACAGCTTTCTTAGCTTGGACAGGGTAGGATATTTGTTCTTTTTTTCGAATGGCAAAATTTCCGGGACGGCCGCGCAACCGAAGTATGCAACCTCGTTGCATTGCCACTTTTCGGGAAAGTCTCGCGAGTCGTGCGATAAGTCAAAGGTAAAGGACGACGTTTACGGTGCTCGACGATGATCCCCGCTCGGGGAAGAAGTTACTAGACAACCGTGGTACGCACAACAGCAATCGAAACTGCAAGTGGTCGACCGTGGTTATCATCGATCCACCTCGTCGCGAAGACAGTTCCCCGTGGTATGCACGCGAACGGGCCAATCGCGTTTCTTATCCCCGACTAAGGGGATATCTGCGGCTACCTGAAAAATCCCTGCGACACGTGGACTCGCGTCGCCATCGGATCCATCCTAGCGCATCGTTCGTCGTTCCTGTGCGCTTTCGGTTCCGGCCCGTCGTAGACGACGCAGCGACGAACGGTCGCGGAACGGCCAAGGATAAAATTGAAAGAGTCTCGAAGCGGAGAACGATTCGCCGCGCGCATGATCGTTCGCGACGTAATCGACGACGGGTCGCGTCGGAGTCGCGCGCGTGTAACCGCGCGTTGCAGAAAATGCCCCGCTACGCTCGGCCATTATATCATTCGTCGCGTTTATCGGCGGTGGCATAATTGACTCTTTATTTCCACCGGTCGACCACAATCCACTTTAAATGTTAAACTCCGCCGGACTGTTAGAATGTATTTTCGTGCGCGCGCGCCGCGCGGGCCCGTTGCGCATTTGCATGAGGCTCGTTGGCCCCTTTGTCTTGCCCCTTTTGTTCCAGGGTCCAGGAGGGGAGACGAACTAATATGTTTTCGCCTATCGGGACGCCGTTACACGGTATCACCGTTGAATCGCAGTTTATTACCGCCGCGCCGTTCACCGGCCTCGCGGATCCACGGCGTTCGTTTCTCGCGCGGAACCTTCGGCTCTCTGTCGCCCGCTATGATTTAGATCACTGGAATCCTCGCGGTTTCTAACGCTGCCGGTGAGAACGCCGGCCGCCGTTTGTCCCGAGGACGACGTCGCGTATAAGAATTCCGCCGAGCGGATCGTATTTTCCGCTGGGACCGACGACGACGGCGCGTCCGTTCCGCGAGAACGCCGCGGCTCAGCCAGAAATTGAATTAGCGGACGAAGCGGGATGAATTATTGAAATAAGACGCGAGCGTTCAATAATCCGCGGGGATCTTCTGTTCGCGGTAACTGTATCTAAATAAACGGTCGACGGCGAACGGACGAACAGGAGTGAAATATCGAGGTTGTAAAATGCCGGAGATATGAGAGGCCGATAATGAGTATCGCGTACACGATGATTTCAGGACGTAGATCCTACGTCCCACCGAGCGATACGTCTTGGATGTAATTAAATTGCCAGACGATTGCATCTCCTTCCTACACCGTCCTCCTAAACATGTCGTTTATCCGCGCTACGCGCAGCGATCGAGGCGGCACGAATTTCGATTTCAATACCGAATAAATAATTGCTCGAGTGCATCCCGCGCGGGCCTAACGAAACGTTTCGACGAGAGAACGGCAAGTGACCGAAATTTACATGCGACACACGTACCATCGACGAAACAAGCCCCACTTCTCTCGCTCTCTCTCGCTCTCTCTCGCTCTCTCGTGAGAAACGATCACAGCAAAGCACATCAAGGGGACCAGATCCAATTTAAACAAACCCTGTCGTCCTGTTTCACGGGGACAGGTAGAAGGCAAAGAGAGTTCGCTAACTGCGAGAAACAAACGCAGTAGGTAGGGTATGCGGCCGGGTCGAGCATAAACTGGCCGACTAACAACCCACACGTACTGTTCTGCGCGAAAGAAGTCGAGTGGGGATCGGGCAGACGGACCGACAGACGGAAAGACGCGCATACACACCATTAGGCTGGCTAAACTTTAGCGTGCGCGAGCGCGTCGGAACAATCTTTCTCGAGAGTACGTGTGAAAAGTGTGAGAGGGTGGGCTGGCGGGGTAGGGAGGTACCGTGGCAAAGGGCTGTAAATTATAACTCCACCGCGAGGAGTCGAACCCGGGGCCTAACCTCAGCCAGGCTCGTAAAAATATCTCTCTCGTTCGTGGCCAGCACCCGAGCGCAACATCACGACTCCCCGTGGAACCGGAACCGCGAGTGCAGACCGAGGATGGCTGAAAGCTTTCGCGCACTTCCGAGATATTGTAATTTCCGCCCTTTCGGACTCGTTCGAGTGGCTGGCCCCCCGTTCGTCGTTCTTTCTAAATGGCCACGAAATATTAACATCCGTAACAAGCACTTGCGCGAAAGATTGCACGTTCGGTCATGGCGAGGCTGCATCGTTGCGCAGAAAATTGGGACGCGTCCGTTGCATACGGCAGAAAAGTAAATTTAGACGCGCCTCGATTGGCTGTTTATTTCTCAACGACTTAACGAGTCGGGGTTGGAATGACGGATTGAACATGTTTCCGGGTTTGGATCGCCCTGCAAGGAAAAGTGTGACGTAGGTATACGACACGTGTACGTACAGAGCTACTATATTTTATTCGTTTCTCTAATTGTACGGAACACGTAACGCTATCTAGCGAGATCACAATCGGTTCTATTCATTTTATACTTGCCGCTTATTGTCTAATACAATGCGACCACCAGTTAAACGTTAAACCTATTACAATAGCACCATTACGTGCCCCGATAATTAGCTTTTCGACGATGCCTTTGTCGAAGCGGATGGCACTGTAGGAACAGCCGAATGAATTCCTCCATTAGCTCGCGATAATAGCGACGATATTCAGAAAACGGTGCCTGTATCATTCAATAAGAACACATTAATCCCCATTCTTTCCTTTCCACGGCCAAGCTGACAACAATGCACTTCATAAACTTATAGATCCAATCTGGCCGGCCAAAACGCCCCACGAAATTACCCTAGCGTCTCCGCTTGAGGACCGTTTATCTGATTCATTGCACCCAATCCCGGTTCGTTCCAAAAGGAAACAACAGCAAGCGTGTAACTCCAATTCCGTCGCCCCTTTCGGGCGAGCCTCGACGCCGTGCGCCATCGAGAGCTTCGCGGTCCACGATTGTCGTAAGCGAAACAGTGCGGCAGGAGTAAGAGAGTATGCAAGTACGTTCCGCGCAGAAAGAACGTCGAAGGATTCTCGATCCCTGGATAGGCAGATTTTACCGACGCGTAAATCAAAGCTGCCTTCCTCGCGGTCGCCTCTGCGCAGCTTCCACGGAACCCCCGCGCCCCCGGGTCCGAACGGTGTCCGGGTCTAAGTAATAATTCCGAATTAAACGTTCGAAGTAATGTAATAAAGTCGTTCGGGGGGATAAATTTAGTGCGGTCCCCGTGGCCGCGTGGTGGCAACGACGTTGCTGGCGGCGATCGCGGTGTGTGGACCGGGTCAACGGAGCTCAGGACGGATACAGTTGTGCCGCGGCCATGTAGGTAGGTGTTGGACACCCAGCGGGGTATACCGAAGGAGTGGGCGGCCCGTTGCACACGTTGCAGAAGGACCCTGACGGAGCGCGACAGAAAAGAAGAACGAACAGCACTCGCGCGATGGGGAAAGGGTACGGAGGAGGCAGGGAGGACGTCGCGAACGAAGAAGGGAGACACGGAACGGTGGTCCAGAGAAAGAGAGTGGCTGTGTTATAGCACCGAGAGTCTGGTATCTGTATTTGTAGATACCGTGGCCCGACGGTGTGCGCGAGCCAAGAGGAGAAACGAGTGCCGGAGAGAACGAGAAAAGGGTACGAGGGAATCCGGCCGAAGCGGAGGCCCCCGAACCCTACCGACACCCACACACAACGACGCCGTTGCAACCGGCCATAACAATAAATAACTCTATCCTTCCATGTGTTACCGCAGGATTCCTCCTCGCGGTGGAACCGCGCCCTCTCCTTCCTTCGAGGAAGTCGCGCACCACCGTATTGCCACCACTTCCATTGCCCGCGAGGAGGTTCCCCCCCGTGCTCGGCCACTGTCTCCTCCTGCTCCACCTTTTACCATCGCCTTCCTCCGATCGCGCTCGGGATCTCTCCGTTCGAGACCAACGTCGTCCCGTCCGCGTTTCGTTTTAATCGAGTCACCCTTTATTCTTTCTTTTGCGCGCCGGGACGCACGCATTACGACCGGATGCACTCCCGATTCAGACGTTCCGCCGCGCCGAAACCGCGTGTCGACCGATCGCGTCGCGTATCCGCGAGGATGCCTCCGCGAGGATTCGGTAACGCGCTCGCGAGTCGCGCGTAAAATCGCCCGTCCCTGCCCGGCACGGATATCGCGCGTATTTATGCGGATTTGTATTCCGGAGTAGGGACAGGCAATCAGGGGTGGGAGGACGGGGAGGCGAGGTGGCGAACGAATGGCCAGCCTGATTACTTTAACCAGATCCAGCGGCGGCCTGGCGAGAACTAGGTAGCCGAAAGTTTTTGCCCCGGCTAGTTTTCTCCGTCGTTCCCCCCTTTCGCCGGTTCTTCTATTCGTCTAACCGTGCCGATGCTGGCGAGCACGGCGAGAGTCTGACGACCGGCTCGGGCTCCGAGCGATGTCGAGCTGTTCGGACGAACGGCGAACGAGACGGAGAGGGAACGAGAGCGAGGCAAGGGCGGAGAGGGAGGGAAAAAAAAGGAACGAAACGGTAATAAAGCGAGAGGAGATAGGCGATCCAAGGATTCGCCAAGGATCCCAGACAGCTTGGAGTCTAGCGGTATGCTGGCCGCGACTTGGCTCCGATTTCTTTCGAGCGACGATAAATCCGACTCTAATCAAAATTCCCATTACGAGAGAGCGACCGAGCACGCCGGAATGCGCCCGCGACGACTGGGTCGAGTGCGCTCGAAGGCTCCGTGAAATATCGACGCCGTTTACGCGAGAAGGGATCGGGAATCTCTTCGGGAGGTGTTCAAATTTCTATTCGGCCGGAAAGTACGAATTTCGTTCGATGTTCGAGGCGTAGCGAAGGATCGTAGGTGGACTGCGCGTCGAGGATCGTTCGACGTGGAAGACAGGGCCGCAATGATCCCGAAGTGCGATCCATCTAGATCTTCTATTACGCTCGCAATCGAAATTGCAAATAAATTAGTTCGACGATGAATTATAATAAACCGCGCGGGGATGAAGCATCGAGCTATCCTATTCCTCCCTTTCACGGAGTCAACTGAACTCGGCCCCGGATTTATTGTGCTTTTACCCTCTCTCGTTCGTCCGAGTTATCTCGTTAATAACGACGGATCATCAGTCATCGACGATGCATTACTGCAAAATCATTCTCGCCCATTACACCACTCGCCGGATCAAGATTCAACTGTATCTGGATGTACTATTTAGAACGCGTCGGTGTGCGTGCACGTATGCGAGCACGCGTGCGACGCCACGGGACGGTTCGCAGCTTCGCGGTTTCCTCTTCGTCTTTCGCAGCCGGTCGTCCGGTTCTTTTTTCAAAGACGGCGAACGAGGTGTCGGAGGGCCAGCGTTTTATACCCGAACCGATGCACACAGAGCCTACCCGGCACTTGTTGTATTTATTTTAACGGCATGCAACGCCTACGTCTATATGCATTTAAAATATAGCACAGTTGGGCCCTAGTTTATGAAGGGTCAGGTCATGGAGCGCGGTCAGCGCTGCGAGGAAGGAAAGAAAGCGCGAACGTGTAACGAGGAGGGGTATAGAGTGGGCCGGTTAGCGGAAGGGAGAACGCAGACGAGGGTGACGAGCTGCTCGTGGAGAGGATACCGATGCCGGGGACCCGTGGAACCGTCGAACCTTCTTCGTTGGCCTCGGGCCCCGTTTAACGAGACTCGGTTAATGCAACTCATACATCATCTCGGTGTGCACTAAACGCTTGAAATATAAATACGTATAAACACCGTGTAAATCAACGGGATTAGCTCGGAGGATTCGTGCGACGTTGGAGTGATTTCCCGTAGTGGGATTTTCGGTGTTGGGTTTTGTTCGCGGCGAGAAGAGATTGCTTCGAGGTATCGCGATACGTTTGAAGTATATTGCGAGCTAAATTTGTATATTGCACGTATTGTACCTAGTGTATGTATTTTACTCGACGTCTCGTGCAAATATTGCTTTCACCGCGGTTGTCAACTGATTTTGCGTCAACTGATTTTGGACCATTTAACGAGAAATCTTCGATTATACTGTTACCGATTTTGGCAGGTTAATATTAGAGAATTTCACGAAACTGCCATTGTATTATCGTCATTCCAAACTAAGAGGAATCAACAATTCCATTAATCACCCCCGAGTTCCCCGGATCGCGTTCCTGATAAAATACAATCGTTCTCTCCCCGCGCCACAGGAACCACCCTCAAGAATTAAAACCGCGTCGCAAATTTGCGCGACGCTGTAGGCACCGTGGTACTCGGCGCATTAAATTCACCCCCTTTCAGGACCGGCGCGGCGTCATTATGTCATCGTTCCGCGGTGCCGACGTCGCGGACCAAGTCGGAGACGATTTTTGCAGTCGTGCCCCAACAAAGTACGAAGCCCCGAATCGATTTCACGTCCCCTCTGGGTTCGAGGGCTTCGTCAAAATTCAAGAAGCGCGTCGCGGCGATGTCGAGATAGGGGGAGAAAGACAGAAGAAAGAGCGCCTCGTAATCGTTTACATCCGCCGGTATTATCAATTTTGCTCGCATCATCATCCGTCCCGTTTCGTCTCTCGCTTTCCATCGCGCGGACCAAAACCACTTTTCGCCTTTCTGCGCCGACCCGACACGCAGATGGCACCCTATTAAACATCGTCGAAGCATCCGTAAGTCATTTGTCATTGCGGTAAAATTGCCGGCCGACCTTCGTTCGCTTTCCGCCCTCCGTGGACAATCCGCGCGATCCATTAATTCTTCCCTGATCACTGCCCGGGTCCGACGAGATCGTCTCATCGCCGGGCGAAAACACTGTCACTTTCTCCAAACCTGGTCGTTGCGTAACGGCCAAGTTGATTTATTTTTTTGTCCACGCTCGTTCTTCCTGACGGGAACGAGGTTGCGCCGCCTCGGTGTTTCTCTCCGCGGGGCAAAACACTCCACTTTCCGTTTCGACGCGGCTTCTTGCGTTTCTTCGGCGACTCTGGTGCGCGGCCACTCTTATTGGCACGGTTCTGTGTGTCACGGTGCGCTGCGTCGAGGGAAAAATGAACGTTTCGTTTTTGGAAAGCACGTAACTTGCCCCTTTTTTTAAACGAAGTGATGCCTAGCGATTGTAGCAAAATCTGCGAATGATTTCGGGCCAGTTGTTGCGCTCCGTATTTCGAGATTTTTACGCAAGGACGGTGAAAAATTGTTCGCCCGTGAGCACTTTCAGAGGCATTCGAAGAACGCGCGACCCTGCCGCAGAAATTCCACGGAGTTATAATTACTGGTGTAGTCTACGAATGCCGAGAGCCAGAGGAGTATAACGACGCTCCTAACGAAGTGTCATTTACGACGATCACAACGCAGCCTAACGGAAGTTTCTCGTTTCTCGAAATTGCTCTAAGCGGTCAAAGAGACCGTGCCGAAAACCGAGCACCCTGGAACAATAGCTCCAACCAATTACCATCCAAGAAGACACTAATCCCCAGAATTTCCAGAGGGAAACTCCAGAGGGAAATTATCATTATCCCCCCAAAATTACACTAAGAAAATAAACTCCCGAGATCTAGTCATACCGCGAGCTATAATCCCCTCGAATATTCTACAATCGAATAATCCAACGAGACGCCCGTCCCGCAAAATTCCTCGACAAATCGACCGAAAAAACACCCCACGATCTTTCCATCGCAACGAACGCCCGTCGATCGAACCGCGACGCAACGTCCACGCGAGCCACCGTTCCAACCGCGAGCGCAAACGAAAAAAACGAAAGACAAAAAAGGAAGTGTAACGTCCTTCCCCATTTCAGTGACCTTAGCCCTGACCTGGACCATCTCGAGCTCGATAAACGAGTGCAGTGGCCAGGGCGCAAGGAGACCAGTGGGTCTGGGTCTTCCTCGAAGAATTCCGAGGAGCTGGTCTCGTAATGCGATATAAATGGAGGCAGGACCGGCCCAATGAAAAGCCAACGGGCAACCCGGGCCAGGAGATACATCAAGATTGGGCTGACGGTTGACTCTGTGCACGACACGCATGAGTACGGCATGAGGGGGAGGCGGAGGATTGGCCGGGGCAGTAAAAACTGGATCCCTCTCGCCACTCGGCTCGGTCTTTTCGAGCCTCCACCCTGGTCCCGGGCATAATAAGGACAAACCTTTAATCTCCGACTCAATTATAATTTCCTCGCCGGTCGCTGGATGTCGCGGGGACGATCCCCCGATCGCTCGGCCCGCTGGGTAGAATCGTGGATCGAAAGTGGACCACCGGTTCGTTGGTTTTTGTAATCCTAAAGGGGACGACTCTCGTCGTGCGTTCCCTTATCTCCGCGCGCGTAGGCCTCGTAAGTTCGACGAGTAAATGGGCCCACGGTTAGAACGCGGACTCCGTGAATTCTCGGGCAGATTTTATTTGTTCGCGCGATTCGACCGCGCGCTTCGATTCGGCACGACTTTAGCGGGCCTTCGCGTAGACAACTCGCGATTTAGTTTCGTCTCGTTAACGAGCTGCGCGCTTTATTTTGCTTTCGCACTGCGAATTGGAACGAGTGGAAGGATCCCCGAATTTCTATATACTTTCTTCTTCGAACTATTATTCGAATTAAGTGTTTGGGAGCACCTTTTAAGAACGCAGATACAATGTACGACGAAAGTCTTTTCGAATCTTTGAAGCGCAGCCGGACGATTGGAAGGAGAAGCGTCTTCTTTCAAGAGAATACGAATCTAGTTCGTTTGAATAGTACACGCGGGAAGAAAGGGAAGAACATTTTCCGCGCAGCCTTATTAATTCAGGCTTACCTTCGACCTACACCTCCGTCGGAACATCCTGCGACGACCTGCACAATCGATTATTCTCCGCGTGAATGGCAACTCGATAACATCCCACTCGACGGGGGAAAAAAAGGAGGTCGCCGGTAGAAAGAAATTTTCGAAAATCCACCCCGGCGTCGCGATCTCGTCACATTTCGTGAACACCTTTTGCCCAGGTAATCCAGAGGAATCGTGTGCTCTTTGTCCCTCCACGGGCGAGAAAACGCTTTGTCATCCGCGCTTCCGCCGTCGGGGGTGTGCAGGGATCCCTCTCGAAAGGTCGGGCGGCGACACATTATGTTTATTCGGCCCCGAGAAGAGCAGCGCCACCCAGCCAGGTGTGCCCGGGCCATCGAAATCGTTACAGCATCCAGAAAACGCGCGGTTCCTTAGAATTCCCCTGCGAACAATGGCATCGCTCGTCCTCTCCATTCTTGCCGCGACGTCCCCCGAAATGGAGCAACGTATTCTCCGGTGAAAGAACGGTGCGATCCTGGCCCCGACGATTTCAATCTCGAACGCAGCCTCGAAATCGCAGCGGCGTACCCCGTGGAACAGCTTTACGGTGCCGGTGAATAGGCGCGAGATGAGGCCGGTAGATTCGTCCCGAAATATCGAAAACCCGCGACGGATAGAATCGAGTCGCGGGTACCTCCGATTCCGCAGTCCGTGCACCCGCCGACAACCAGGAACAAATCCTTCGTCAGGTGCGAGGTTGATATTTGTACAAGCCGGTCGAAGCGGAGGGTAGATCGTGGCGATCGAGCGAAAGGCGTGACCGCCCAGCAAATGTACATTAACGAGATTACGATCTGCCGGTATCGGCGAGATAACAGCCGGATAGATCAGGTGAGCGTTGCATTGGGTGCCCTGGCGGTGGGGTGGGGGGGATCCGCGATTCCAGCCGGACGATAGCGTTTCCCCCCTTTTATCCTTCAAGACGATTCCCACGAGGCCGAGCATAAATATGCGAAAGCAATATCGCCGCCGTCCTATCGATATATATTGCCAGGGGATGCTCGCCGCGCGCTTAGAACGTCAGCGATGGTTGCTGGTCCATCGATGGCAGCTCTAACAGGGAACGAGGGAGAAAGAGGGAGAGAGAGAGATGGAAAGATGCTATCAACACCTTCGCGGTTGCACCGCGGCCGCCATTTTCCCTTCATGTATGTGTATGAGGGCCCGCATTGCATCGATAATGCATCGGGCTCCGGTTGCCGGCGAACGCCACGCGGACTAATCGATTGCCCCCCCTGGATGTCGATGACTCTGGGACCGCGTTTCGAAATGATCCTTCGAAGGTGGTCAAAGTTTCGTTCCGAAGGAGAGCGCGAAAAAAAAAAGCAGAGTGTCCCTCGGAAGTATAGTTTCGCGATTCCAGCCGACGCGGATACCTGTTCGTTGTTGACGTGTCCGGTTACGGGGATGCCGCGTCTGGGAATCGCGGCAGCGTACTCGCTTTGGGCAATTTTTTGGGCGCGTCCGGTTGTTCGAATAATGAATACGACTTTCGTTGTTGCTGGGTACCGGATACCTCGTGGGCAAGCGGAGGGCGATTGCTCATTATCGTCTGCGTTTAATTTCTTGCAAGACACGTCGATATCGAGGCATCGTCGCGGAAACGAACGACGCGATTGTGTTTTCAATTTTGCAGAGAGGGGTGTCTTTGCAATACAGTATATTTTACACGGCCGAAGAACGGACTGGAAGTTCCAGAGACCGTAATAAATATTTTATGCGACAAATAAATCAATTCAGTACGGGACGATCCGTATCGTTCAGTTTGGCCACGGCGAAGCAACGAATACTTCAATATCAGTCGACCGAGTAACACGAAATAAAATTCGGAGATTTATTATTACGACGTTTCGGGGAAGGTCGCGCGATTCGAAGCAAGAAACACTTTATACAGCCATTACCGATGTCGGTGACATCCTTTCGCTATTAGTTAACCCCCCGCCAGTGGATATCCAGGGCTCCAACGATTTATCTGTCCGTTCTTCATTGACCCACTTCCACAATGGCCCGTAAAAGAAAACAATCTTCCTCGAAGCGAACAAAGGGTAGCAGAATGGCGGTCAGCGGCCGCAAAACCAGAAAACGTTCAAGCAGACGTCGCTGTGATCTCTCCGCGGAGATGCGACAATCGGCAGGGGGCCGTAAAGAACGACGAAAGCCCATTAATCCTCGCCAGAAGAAATGATTTAGGATCGGCCCGTGCACCATCGGCCCCGGTGTCGTAGGCCATCAGCCTAACGGCTACTAGCAAACGCGAGTTCCCCAAAATCGTGGCCTGGCCGTGCGACAATCGTGGACCACAAACTGGGCACACTCGAAAACTATTCGCGTCTCAATCGCGTGGATCGGCCACAGCGATGACAAATGATCGCGCGAAGTGAAATATAAAGAAGGACAGACAGGTGGAGGATCACGCCTTGCCGCATCGGCGAGCAGATAATTCGTCCGTTTATTCGATAGCGTGTCGTTTAATTCTAGTTTGCTGTTGTTAATCGTGCGGCAGATGCGCAATGTATGGAAATGTTACGAAAGAAGCATCTCGAATCGTTCCACGTAATATTAAGCAACTTTCGAAGTTCGCTGCATGCCGGTTCACAGATCGTCCAACAATTGATCACGTACATTTATTACAGGTGTAGTTGATTCAACCTCCCAGTAATACAGGAACAAACTGCTTCCTCAGAAGACTTTTATATCCAGATTATTGATACCGTTATCGGCTAACGAATTACCTAGCTAGCTACACTCTCTGTCTACAGCATCCACGCCAACACCGTACCGCAACACCTTCGTAACTCTACAGTCAATAGAATAAATGTTCAACGTTGCACTGGTCCCTGCTCGAACAACCCTTCGTGCAACCCAAAGTCTCGAAAAGACACTGACCTCGCCACCGAATAACAAAACCGGACCATTCGACCCCCGCACGTTCCTGCAACGAGCCGCTCCCCCGCACGGGGTGAAAAGCAAGAGCGCCACCGGGGTTGATGCTCCTCGATCGACAAACGTTCGCCAAGACAAGGGGATTCCCCATTGCTCGAAATGGAGTCCTTGAACCCGCCTGGAGTGTCAGGCAAGGAAACGGCGTAAGTGGGCAGAAATGGATAACGCAACGTGGTTCGCGGCCGCGTCAAGAGGGAATCTGTCCCCACCAGCCAAGGAGAAGGAGGACAAGGAAGCGGTGGTGGAGGACGTAGGTCGCCGTGGAGGTGGAGGACGGAGACGGAGAAGGAGAAGGAGTCACATCGTGGGCACTCTCTGCGTACCGAGAGTCGAAGCTCTGTCTCGGGTACCCGAGAACCAATCCCAGTATTTGCGCTTCCTTCCAACCGCGGGTCGCGACCACCTCTTTTCAGGGGCGTAGCCGTCGCGATCCTCTCCCCCTCCACCCTCTCGCGGCATGGATTTTTCGCGCGCTCCAAATTCCGCCCCGAAGCATCAACGGGCCCGATCCTCTTCATCGGGGATCGAAGGGTACCCGTCGCGTCTATCGGTATCGCGGTCGAGGTCGTTCAACTTGTCGGACGCTGTCCGATTCGTGAGAATTTTTCGCTGGAGGGATGGCGCGGCCCGTTCGCGTTCGTACGGTCCAGTGAATGAAATATCGCCGAACTTGGACTCGATTCCGGACGGCAGAGACTCCGCTGCCGGTCGGTTACGTTTAATCGGGAGGATCGATGGGGAGTGAAAGGGTTCGACATTGTCTTCGCCTGTTCGCGGGGACCGTTTACGCGTGTTTTCGGAATATCGCGAATGTTCCAGTTCGTCGTGCGACGCGAAACATGAGAATGCCACGAATGCGACTCCGTACAGTCCCGCGACGATCGTCGATCGTCGAGTTTCCCTTGACTCCTTGATCCTCCAGCCGAGTGTGTCTCGCAGTTTCTCGAAAATCCAGTTCGGTTCGATAATCGTCCGATGAGAACTCGACGAATCGCCGCGGCGCGGACCACGAGGGCAGAACGGAGAGAAACACGGGCGCAGAAAGGGGACGGCTAGACGGACGGGCAAAGTTTTAGAGGAGCCGAGTATTCAGCTGGTGACGCGGACAGATTTACGGGCGGCTCGCCACGCAGACGAGTGTCTCCTTGCGGATTCTTGGGCTTCCACCGATATTATTAGCGATCGCGTCCTCTTTTTGATCCTGCCAGAGGGACGGGCCTGCCTCCTCCCCCTAGCTGCAACCCCAGTGGTTCAGCGTGATGAACGCGGCGGGTGGTTTTTTTCGCAGCCGCGTATAATGCGCACGATAGACGTTGCTTGCTCGAAATGCTTCGAAACCTTTTTCCCTTGTTAGGGTCCAGGCCAGGTTTCGAACGAGCGTACGCATCGGAGGGCCGACGAATTTATTTCTTCTGGTTTGGCATTCGTCGCGATTCCGTCCACCAAAGAGATCGCCACGATGACGATGACGTTCCTTTTAATGATATGCAGCAGCGAAATTTTCTATTCTTGCCGTTCGCTTGTATCGTAGCATACTAATGATACTTTAGACGTTGCTTGCCCTTTCTGCTACCCGTTCGACGAGTTCATCGATTTTCCTCTTCACTTTATTTGTCCGAGGTAGTTCTTCAATGTGTGCAAGATAATGCGACACGTTCCATGGTTCGTTACGTTTTTCGTTCGCGGTCGCGTGAAATTCGTGTATTAAAAGGAGTTGCAGTAAGTGTGTCCGAAGGGCATGCAGTTTTTTCCTTTCGTGGCGCTGGTGTACTGCTTAAAATATCTCGATAATCTTGATGGGCGATTTACATACGGAGCTCGTATAAATGAACGCCTCGTGGAACGGAATCGCGTCTTCCTGTTCGGTCGCCATTTATCATTCGCGGGACTGGTAGTGCAAGAAACGCATAATTACAGATAATTCCCCCCGGTACTTGCTATGCGCCGGGATAATTGCGCCCGGGCATTGTGTGCCATTGTTCCGCCGACCGGCTATCCATTTGATTATGGCAATTCAGGCCATCCAGATAGCTAGACAATATTTAATTTCGCGAAAAATTCTGGCCTTTTACGAGGCGTCGGGTCGCCGAGGTGTAGATCTCCAGTAGTTAAAAACTTTCGGGTAATGTGTATTCACTTGACAGAGATTTCGATAAATTTAACGTCGATACGAAAATTGAACTTGAAACTCGAAGCTCCGTTGCGTAAATGTGTTTAATCATTTAATTTCACTGGGCGATATCTAATGCAAATGTTCGAATTAAAGCAGCCCATTTTTTTTACTATTAGGTAGCGCTACTCCAAGTTCATTTTACTTATTTCATTTAATCACAGGCGTCCATTGAAACGAGGAGTGTTGCACAATATGTTCGCGTATACCCACTTAATCTTCTATTACCGTGCGAAACTTTTGTTTTATCCGGCTAGGATGTTCCATCATTCTGTACGCTATGCGAACTTCGACAGAGACGCGGATGTATCGTGCATTTATAATCTCCGACGCAGTGATCGATACGTTTCGATTATCATGCCCGACGCGCAACGTGTGCACCGCCAAAGCGGTAGCGTTATATTTCCTTACATTAAACGTAAATACATTAATAGAAATTGGTCCAGACCCAAGATTGGAAAAATTGAAAAGACAGATAGAACCATAGAGACCGTACTAAAATCTGTTCCATTGTCCATTTGCTCGAACGTTAATATCGCGAAAATATTAACTCCCGCCAGACTGTCGTCTACGTAAATAAATCTTCCTTGCACCGCACCAATTACCATTACTCTCATTACCGCCATCACCCCTCCGTATTACATTCAACCCTTTGCAACACGCGTAACCTCAGTACCAAAGATTGGCATCCCGCTTCCACGAAGCGATCCCCGCGAATGCCAATCGTAATCAAGAGATCCGTACCGTAACAACGCGCTCCCCATCCACCCGAAGCGAACGCGTTCCATTTTCGAATTCACACGGTAGCTCCCGTGATTCTCACGTGCCCCGCGGAATCTTATTGGCTATTCAGGCCGCGATGCCTTAACTGCCCGGGATCCGATGCATAGGAGCCATAAACTATGGAATACAGAGGCTGCAACGGGCACAGATCCCCGGGAGTTACCGTGTCCCTTACGGTAGGCATTACCGAGATTACAGACACGGATTGAGTTTCTGTTCGAGGGCGAAGGAGTAAAAGAGGGACGGCAGAGTCGAGTGTCAGCAGAGGGAGCAGGACGACCAACGCGTAATAACCCTTTCCTCCCTCGATCCCTGATCCGTCTAGCCAATAAGGTGGCTCTTTACGTTGCTAAACGGCCGCAGAACACGGGACCTTCTTTCCCTTCCTTTTCCCTTCTGTACTCTATTAAAATCGGCGTCGGACGATCGGCCGGCCCTGCGACGACCCGCGAATCTGCGAATCTCTCGCGGTTGCCAATTTAACGTCGCGCGAAATCGCCCCCGTCGAATTAGAGTTCGACGTCGATTCGTTTCACCCCGGGCACCGTCGCTGGCCGCTCGGCCCCGGCGAAATATCAATGGCTACTCTGGTCTCGTTTAATGTCGCTGCTACGCTTGTGACCCGTAATGCAGGGCGCGACGTAAGGACGATACACTATCGCGAAACAACGCGGTCACCCATGTTTGGCGGCCTCTGATTGGCGCAATATATGCCGGGTAATTATTTTGATCGCCAGTCTTTACGGCCACGCTGATTGCGGGTCTACGTTGATCTCGGCAGAGATTTGCCGGGCGCGGGGAATTAGAGCCGTAGAGCTCGACGTTTCTGCAAATTGCTCTTTGAATGCTCCAGTTGTACGCTCCGAGCCTTTACGGTCAGCTAAGAGGAACCGTGGAAACCGCGAAACCGTAATCTCTGCCGCATTCTAATTGTCTCTTCTAATGGGAAATAATTTAATCCGCTTCGCTGGATTTCTGTCTCTGAGAGAAATCACGGCGTTCTTTTAAATCTAGGGACAGGAATTCCTCGCGGTCCAATGTTGTTCGCTCGGTGTCGGTGGTGCCGCGAGAGCTCCGGAGAAGTTCCGAACGATGGACGTCTGAAATTTACCTGAATTCTCTGCGGGACGACGAAATAGAATAATAGGAGCTATTCAGTAGGTTCGAAAGATTTTATCCTACGATTGGATTAGCTTCTCCTTTCAAGCAAGACGGGAGGCATAGGTATCTATTGTATCGTGAAACCGGGATTATCTAATACTGGTTCAGCTCATTGTTCGGATAGTATTCAAAATAGCGTGTATAAATAGCGTTCGTCGAAGACCGTCAGTACTGTTTGCCGGGAACGTTTCGAGAATTAAAGAACACGAAGGATGAACAGTGTACTCCGAGGGATCGTCGTTTCGCAAGTAAACAGGGAACTGAAGGTTCGCAGGAATGTTCGGCGATAAAATGCTAAACAATGTATCCCTGAAGAAACGGTACAAAGCTAATCAATATTTCCGAAAAATTATACAATTCTCTTCCGAGCTTCGGTGTTTCTAATTCAACTGTTTCGCTGACTTGTACGCAAGATTTTTCCACGGTACGGCGGTATTTTATACACAGAGGATCTCGGCGATTGGATACGCAGAAAGTTTTGAAGGGAAAACTTCGCAAGCACGATCGGTCGTAATGGAAGCAAAATTGTTCCATGGAATAAGTAGATATTCGTACGAATTTGATCGAAAGATATCCCGCGTTGGAAGAGGAATAACTCAGCATAAAAAGAAGGGTAGACGACGGGCTGGTAAGATACTTCGGAAATAACTAGAAAGGATTGCCGGGAGAGTTTCCTCGTTTCTTCCTAACAAGCTCCACGCAAGCTTCCACCCGTTAGTCATACATTTATATAAGGGATGTATCTTCTTATTCCAGGGGCGGGATACAGAAGATACGTATCTTCTGGTTATTAATGTATGTCTGCAACCCCTGCTTTCAACCCACCCCTCCCTATGCCAGCGTTCTCGTGTCGACTTCGAAACCGAAGGAGCTCGGCATGCCAAGAGAATCTGTAACTGTGCGAAAAAGAAACTGTCTCGAGGATGGTTCTCATGTTGGAATTTTGAATACACTTTTTCTTCAGGTCGACGGGAAATGCGTGCGTGAATAAAAATGTGATTCCAGGAGATGTTACGATACCAGATCATTGTCTTTTGTCATACCCTGTTTATCTGCCGCGTAATATATCACTTTATTATTGAATACATGTTCCTATTATGAATTCGAGTAGCATTAAAACAGAACACTGGTACAGATTTCTATCGTAATTAAATTTAGCATAAAATTAGAAAATACATTCGGATGCTGCTAGGCAGATAATTGCGTTCGAAAAATAATCGAAAGCCCCTCTCTCCCCGTCTCAGGTGTCAGGACGGTGAACAATTACGACGCGTGTGCCGTAACAAATTATGCGTTTATTAGCATGGTCGTGTCGCGTCGAAGCCGATACCCAGGCGTAGGGAGAGACATCATTCTGTCGCGAATTGAGTATCGCTGCTCATATGAATAACTCCGTATTGATCACACTTGAGAAGCCTCCAACCCTGGCCAACATATGAATTCCTAATACACGACGCGATCCCTTCGTTCCCGTTCGACCTCTTATCGACGCCGGCAAGCTCGAAAAGCTTCGTTACGTTCGATATTTTTGGCAGCGATCCAACGCCAATCACGGCCATCTTTTATTCTTCCCGCTGCGCTCTGCCGGCTATTCGCGGCGAAACCTCTCTGACGCGGGTTCGTATAAATTTTATCTACGATTCTGTTAGTCGAGTCTTCCGTGATTTAAGTGGGCTAGGTGACTCCGAGATCGACGGTGCACTTGCGCGATATAAATTGAAGATTGATCATTCGTTTTTTTGCGCGATTTCCTTTATCCCCGTGGGCTTGGCGTTTCGATTACTTTCCCTTCTGTATTGTTACTTACACCTCTTGATATAAATAATGATATTCTCAAATGAATGATATTCTCACCTGAATCGTAATTAAATCCAAGTTTCAATATCTCCACAGTAAAGCGTGTTTCGCGACCCTTTCCTTTTCAAGGATGTCACACGTTTGTCACGAAGGCGTTGATATAATAGCGGCCGAGCGAATTATCCGAATAATCGTGGACAGAGAGGAGAAGGTGGTGACCGTGCGAGCTGCCGCGCGGACAATAATGCCAAGACCGGATCGTCATTACCAGGCCGGTAGAGTTATTATAAGCGAGTTAGGACCGCGCCGCGGCGCGGCGAGAGATCGTTACGCTCTCGAGAAAAGGGAAACGAGAGACAGGAAACCAGCACGATATTGCTAGAGAAGAGAGAAGGCGAAGAGGAAAGGAAATGCCACCAGTCCGTGGCGTGTCCAATGATTTTCCGCGATCAGCTAATTTACGGTCAGTTCAGTTTCGTCCACCGGGACCGACCCGTCGATCTCGTCCTCAGCTTCGATTCGCAAACATCGCCGCGGAAGATGCAACGGAAAATCGAATCCCATCCCCGACCTAGGACCACAGCGTCCACCACGTCCGAGCGAGCGTCGATCTTCGCCCTCACCCCCCATCCCCAAGAATGTTGAAACAGCAACGATCTCAACCCCTGCCCCGAAGCACCACCCATCAGCTTCCCCTGGAACCTCTTCCAGCGGTCGCAATTCCCCTTTCGCCGGAGGATCCCGCCGTCGAGGCGGTCTCGTTGAATCGTCCGCGAGGCTATTTTGCAATTTTCGCCGCTCGGTCACGCGGCGCGAGTCCGCCTGTAACTAACCGTGTTTGCGGCGCGCACGGCCGGGGGCAGCGGCGAACAACTATGTGCCAACGTCACGTAAAAGCCGCGGAGGCTCCCCCCTGTAAGTCGGAAATCGCGTTTCCACGAACGCTCGACCGCCGCCGGATAGGAGCACAGGCCTAAGGAGCGCATTAAGTCACGATTGCACCGGCCGAACTAGGCACGCGGGATCTCATGATGAACAGCCTGACGACGGTCACGTTCCGCGCGCCCGAAGAATCGGACACGATGCCGTGGAAATGATCTAGACCGGTCGGATCCCTTCCGGTATGCGTCTCGACGCGTCGAGCGGCAGCGCGTTGGACGAGCCCGGCCGTCGAAACGCTTTGCGCGCAGGGAAACCTCTCCGCGGAATTTCCAGTTAACCGAAATGGCCGGTAGCTGGACGCGCGATCGCGCGATCGCGCGATCGGAGGGAATTCGGCTGGCGCGAATGGCGCGAAGTTGGCACGGCTGGAATGGATCGTGGTATTCGATGGGGTGGTTCGGGGTGGTTGATTGTCGCTCGGTATTTCGATTCGTTCGTGGCGCTTTTCATGTGGGTACGTTTTTGAGGGTTGTAGGCATCTTTCTGGGCGACACTTGGGTAGAGAGGTTCGAACGAATTTCCCGACAAATCGTGCTTAAATAGATATTAGCTAGCTATTGAATTGAACTTTCTTTAAACGAGATATCTGTGTTTTTATTAAATTGATTTACACAAATTCCACGGTTAATCTCGCAATTAATTACGCCAATTTAACGTGTCCGAAATCGAATCAATCGATGAATACATTTTCTCCAATAAACCGCGTATCCCAGCGTAATCGAAGACGAACTTTCCCGTGCACCAAGAACCGTAAAGCGCAGAGTATCGACGGCCGTCGACGTTCCCGCACTCGTATCGCCAAGCAGCACCTCTCCATTTATCATCCCCCTACGATTTTTCCCTAACCGCACAAGCAACCCCCTGTCAATTGAACCTCTCGCGATGGAAGTTAATCCCTCGATGCGACACAGAAGGAGAGCAAGAGATCTTCGACTCGATCCAGCTCGTTACGATCGCTCTTCTCCTGTCGAACGAGAGAACCTCGCGTACCTGCTTGTCCCCTACGCTCTCCCTCTCTCGTCCCGTCTCTCCCTTCTCCCGGGGCTACTTCATCTTGAATGGTGGCGCGGAATGCAGTAAAGCAAATAGGCTTCTCTCGCGGCCGAATAGCTAATTACGCTTCTTGGCATTCCTGTTTCTGGTTAGGCAGTCAACAACGCTCAGAGAGGAGGCAAGCAGCCCAAGGAATTGCAGGCTAATCCTGGTCTCGTGGGAGGACACGAGCGGCCGCGGTCACCCGACGATGACGACGGGGTACCCTCGTACGCTTGGCATCCTTTCCCCTCCCCCCACCTTTCCCCCCTTACTGCTACTTCTTCTCTCGCGTCTCCTTCGTTCTTAGCCGAAGCGGCGCTGTCCCCGTGCACTTGCGTTCCCCGTTTCTCTCTTGCTCCGCGTAATGGCGCGGTTTAATGTTTAATCATAGCCGCATCACGGACGAAGTATAATCAGTGTATAATTCAGCGAACAACGGGCAACAACCATCACGACGACTGATGGTCCACTGAGCTCTGCGGTCGATCCACCGCTTTGATGGCACAGGACACCCAGTTGTGCCCGCTGCTACGTGTACCTCTTTAGGGTAAGTCGAGCTGTCGGCCGGGGTGAAGCTTATACTTTGGCGCGTGAGCTTGTGGGAAATGGGGAATTTAATGCGGGCTCAGGGGGGGAGGTGGAGTTAGAGTCAGATTGAACGGTTTTTGGGGGTCGGGGGTGAGAAATTTTTAAGTCGAGAGTGAAGGATCGAGGGATGCGCTTGGGAAGAGGAACAGAGTTGCATATATTTTGTGGATGTGCGTTCGTTTTTGATTGTTTCAGCAGGAAGATGCGTCGTTGAGCAAACGCGAGCAGCCCGGGTGGAATAATTTTTATAACGCATCCGCTGTGTGCGAGCTTTGTGCAATTTCTTTTTTTGGGAATTAATTATGAACCGTGGCGAGATGTATTATTTTTTAGCAAAAGAAATTACGTTCCGATCGAGAACAGCGTGATATACTTTCTTGAAAAATATTTTAACTTGGTAGTAGCAGCTATGTTAAGCATCTTCGTAATAGAATATGATTGAATTCGATATTGATTGAAACAGAGAAATATAATTCGGATTATCGTAATAAAAGTTACACCTTTTGTAATTTCATAAAAACTAATTGAATAGAACGGTCTCAATTTCTTGTTTTTAATTTCCCATTCTAAATGCTCGGATCTGAAATCGTTTCGTAAATTTCATCGTGTCCTGTCCCCCTTGATCTACATATTCCATCGATATTTCATCGTTCAGTATGTAAAAACCATTAGACCACCTCCGCGTGTTTAAATAGCGTGATTTAGGTGCGTATCCTGAACTTCTGCTAAATACCTGTTCGAAGGACGATTTATACCACGTGCGGTCGATGTCGCGTCCCGTATACAAATGACAGAGTTCGACGCAAACGATCTTTGATTGCGTTGGCAGGTAGATTTAAACGTAAGATACGTTCACATGCGAGCTGTCCGTACCACTTTTCTATTATTCAATGTGTATAATCATAATGGGACACGTTGTGGCAGGAACTATTTGTTAGTATACCGAATAATATGAAATAATGATGGATTATTAACACGTATCCTGTAACACTGTTATTTCAGGCGTCGAGTAAAACGAAATAAACGATAAATGGTTGAACAATCGAAATCGATTCGCCTGAATGGTGAATTATTTCATTACGACTAGACTTCCGTATCTGATAATTGTATAAATGTATAAATTATACCACGCATTAGCTGACTTGTGTAATATTTATATAATGCCTATGGCAAAACTTCTTCCATCAAATATTGACTCAAACGCGTGTCGATATCGGGATACGGATATAATTAGAGGAAATAGTTTGACCCGAACGATTTGCGTAAACCCACATTGACCGGGGAAACAGAAATACACCTCAAAGTACAATTTTCTACGCGTGAGCGCTGGAAAACCAATGAACGCGAAATATCACGGAAACGTCTCGAAGATGATTCATTTATTTCTAAATCTAAGTACAAGTTGTCCATTCCTCGCGATCGCTCATCCGCGCTTCGGATAAGAGATAAGATCCCACTACGTCAAGCACTTAATTTCCCAAACCGACATCGTCGAAGGACTGAGCGTGTATCTCGAACAAAAATTTCCTCACTCCGCCATCGATGGGATAACACCACAATCAATATTCCGTACTTATAATCCATTAAATCAATTCGAACAATCGGCAACGCGCGGGTCCACCGTGTCACAGTGAATGTAGTCACTCGACCTGTCCCGCGAACCGACTTTTAATAATTAACGCCCGATTCTTTTGTATCGCTGACTGTTCGGTGTACGCGAAGGCATCGAACGAGCAAGTTTGCTCTTTTTCCATCGCTTCAAGGCCCATCGGTACTCGCGTCGTGCCGAGTCATGCGTGGAACTCCCAGCATCATTGCCATAACTCGTCCCGCCGTGTTGCTTTTGCGGAGAGTTTATGGTGCCATCGTTCTGGGCCCGTAACAATTCGGTCGCCCCGCCATCGTCCGCGCACAATTGCGGCCGGATTTTTGCCAACCTCGTTGTACCCCTCTTAGATGAATTATGCTCGCGATTTTTATTAATCCCGCCCGGCCAGGGAAATCGCGCGTGGCATTGTGCTCGCGGATGTTTCGTACTTTTTATTTGCTACGAAGGGCTGGGAATGGGACGCCGTTAACGAAACGATCGTTCCTCGGATCGGTTCGACGATGCACGGATGAGAATGTCTAATACGTGGGCATTTCGCTGTAAAAAGACGACGAAACGTATAAAAAGAAATCGACACAATTCCTTCGGCCTCGTTGATCGGTTTCCTCGATCCAAGAAAGCGCGATTATACTTTAGGAATCTAAAGGAATCTAAACGTTACAGCACCCTCGCTTCCCCTCGAAAAGTCCAATTACGTCACTCCAGGAGCGCAAGAAAAGACGAAACTGTCCACAGATATACGTCCGGAAGAAAAGGAGACAAAAAGTAGAATCGAGAAAAAAGACGATTAGACTGTCCAGCTTTCTCGTTCGCATCGACCGCGCGATCCTCGATCGTCACCCGTACTAATCCTCGTCCCGGAATCGTTTGCACCTCGTCGAGGTCACGAGGAAGCGTCGCCACCGCGGTGGCAGCGTTGAAAATAACGTGGCACATTATAGGCAAGCATTAGAGTGACCGGTAGCCGACCGGTGAGTTTTTTGCCGGATTCCAGTAGCGCCTTCGACAAACACCGGCGGAGGGAAGAGTCCTGCCTCACTATAGTTCGCTACTTTTACTAGGTTATTCACGAACGGTCTCGTGACTCGTTCCGCGCCGGCTCCTCTCAGCACCTTGTCCGACGCGGAGTCTGCCAAGGGCCAAAAGAAGTCCCCCCAGGAATTCCTTGTGGCGAAAGTGAACGCGACGGAATCGAGGTTCTCTACGCGCGAAACCGAGCCGTTCCGTCGCGTCGGCTCTTGGCGTCATCCTAATGCGTCTCGTGGATTTTCCCGTTTGGTTCGTTGATCAAACGACGGGGCAGCTTTTCATAATTCTGCGGCGGATTGATTGTTCGCGAGACGGAGAACTTTGGGGAATGCGTTGGATGAAAGAGAGGGGAACGTTTCGATAGAATTTAATCGGAAAAGTATCCTTAAGCTGATAGCGACGATGCGGAATAGTATGTAAAAAAAAAAAAGAGTAATTATTGGACGTATTGCAAATTGCATTAGCGTTATTCCTACGTCATCACGCGTGTTCCCTTTAGAACGCGTTCAGTTTAACGCTAATGCTGAATAATAATGTATAGTGTCGCACAATATTTGGCGAAGTTCGGCCAAAAACCGGGGAGAATATTCGAATCACACAAGGGCCTATTTCAGCGTTCGAAATTCTATCCAATTTATGTACAAAAAACAAACACCGCGCATATGGTCCGAGGATTCTAACGGATCGGAATGGATTTTTTTGCCGCTTCGTGGATCGGAATGGTTCGTTATACGCGCGATCAATTAAGCGAGCGAACTCGTCAGATGAGAAGCCGTTCAATGTCGCGCACTTTTTTAATTGCCTCCAGCTTCGTACGAAATCGTTCTGATGAGAAAATAATTGCTGTACTATTAATTATTCGATACACCTCTTTTTCACCTGAGGCCGACAATGCGACGCCCGAACGTGTTGCAATCGCGCCATTAAGAACGAATTAGATTCAGGTTGCAAGAATAACTTCGAAAGTGCGGCAAACCGTGTCGGAATATCGAGAACTTGTTTGGAAAAATTTAGAACCGCGTCGGCCGTAGAAAATGCCTCATCAAGAAGTACAAATACAGGCAGCAGTATGCTCTTTCCCACGAACAATATCTCAACTGACGACTGCCAACGCGCACGCTAATCGCAAGATTCACCCAGATCCCCGCGATAAAAAGCGGGCGCGTTCTCAAACGTCGCTTCGTTCTAACACGGGAACCGCTGAAGCCCGGTGGTTCGACGCGATCCAATTAACACAGGCGTCCCCGGCCAGTCGCGATTTCCCACCCCAAAAGGGAAAGGTGGAAAAGGAGCGGAGCACAAAAAGAGGGACAAAAAGAAAAAAAGGAAAAAGAAAAATAACGATATCCACGGCGTTCGTGCCGAGGGTAAACTGTCACCCCTCCCTGTCGTAACAGGATTTTTTTTTCACCTCTCCTTTTCCTCGGATCCCAGGTCTCATCCCCACGAGCCATGAGTCACATAATAGTTCCTCCGCGGCCCCTAATGATTTATGCCTCTGGTCGGGTTTTATGTATTTCTGTGCAATGCGATTCAGCATTTTTTTAGCTTCTCACCCCGACCAAAGATGAAAGAAAGAGGAACGATCGTTGGACGCGGCGGTGCGGTGGGGGGGGGGAAGGGAATGGAGGGGTGAGGGACCATAAAGAGTCGCAGGGTCTGGTACTGCTTTACGCTGCTGCAGCTAACTACGCAGCCTATATAGATCGATATAATTAATAGCTTCGCCGTGGATCGGGTAACATATGGCTCGGGGCACGGCGGAAGAATGGTGAAGGACACGGGGCACGGGGCACAGGGGGGCAGAGAGACGAACCGATTCGAGACACTCCACCTTCGCCACGAACTCATGGGCCGCGCTGCGTCCAAAGGGATTAACAGCGGCTAAACGAACACCGCGAGGTGTTCCGACGCGATGGACCAAAAAAGGAAAAGAAGTGTAAATAAATAAATAAAAATGACGGGACCATCGGCATGCTAATTCCTACCTGGTGGCGTCGTCAAGGACTCTGCGCAGGGGGCTACGGGTGAACTCGTTTACCTGTCCGATGGACGACTACTTTCGACGTGATTTCGACCTGAACGAGATGGCCGGTTGCGAAATGGGGCAGCTAGCACATTTGGAAAGAGATACGTTTGGAACGATAGGTGGAAGACGGGTTTGACGTTGAAATTTATGGATTAAGCGTTGCGAACAGCGTGGAAATGCTCGTCGAACCTCGTAGGTTTGGAGTTTCACGTATTTTTGTTTAGCGCGAAAAATGATTTTACGCGGCACGAAGAAATATTTATAATCTAACGAGCTAAACTGCGAATCCTTTTCCATGGAACGCGAGCCGAGTTCAAGTTGTTCAGTGCCTCGCGCAATCTCTCATAATCAGTAGACCAGGGCAGTGCGAGAACTTTAAATATTCTTTACAATAATTGAGGTATTCAAATATACGTAATAAACATACTTATTCCTCGACCCGTCCAAGGTGCACCGATGAACGAATGAATAGAATTCGTCGCGAACTGAAACGCACGGCAAGAAAAGAGACAGAAAACGCACCGGTCGAAATTTCGATACGCGTTGCGCGCGAGCGCAATTTCCACGCGCGTCTTTGTCCCCGAAGAAAGAAACGGAGAGGTCCTTGCAACCCCCTCGCCAAAAGTTGCCATTCACGTTCCCTTCTCGACTGCGCCACGTGCCCACCGTGCGCATCCCGTGCGCGCGTGCGCGCGTGCACAAGCGGGTAAACGGCGCGCGTTTTGCATAATATCGCGAATCGCGCGTACAATCATTCCCGGCTGGTACAAAATGCGACGGCTTTCCGTGTCGTTCTCTCGTGTAACCCTGGCCGCCTCTCCTGCATTAGCATAAGCTTTTCGAAATGGCGCGGAAAGAGCGACACGTGGCCGCCACGAGCCGGAAGGAACGAACCCCGAAAGCAAAGGGTTTCGAGCATCATGAATTTCGACTAACCCCGTTCCCCTTATTCTTTCCTCCTCTCCTTTCCTCGAACTACCCTCGCGGCCGGTGCAGCGAAATTTCGCTCGCACGAGGAAGACGAGAAGCCGAAGAAGGTTCTCTTTGAGGGACACGTGTCTCGGAGAGTCGCCTTGAACTTTTCCTCCTGTATAGGAGTGGCGCCATTATTGTGACTGCCGATAGTATATACCTACCTACGTGCTATTCTATACTTGTACCGATGCCTGCAAAGGATGCCCGAGGTATTGTTAACGTTGCTTGCACCGATACGCCGGGTGACATGTTCATTTCGTGCGAACCGTCGCGGACGATTAATGTAACAGTTTACGACAACGAGGGAACGTGCGGGGACGTGTATGGAGGCTTGTCAGCGGGATAGAGTAGGCGCACAGAGGTTTTATGTAATTTGGAAATGCGAACAGATAAATCAGTTCGATGTAGTACCGTTGAGGAAATCAGTAGATCAGATATTCAGTGTTGTTGTTCAATTTTTTTTTATTCAGTTTAGGAGAAGTTTCGTATTACGTTACGAGTATTACGATAACGTTTAAACATTCTTCGTGCTATAGAAACATTTAGCCAGCGCATTTTAATATATTTATAATAGTTACGACGAATAATTCAATTGCTTTCATCAATCAATTTAGGAACAGTAGTTTCACTTGTACTATTAACTTACTTATATAATTCTTAACTTAGTAGTATGTATATCGACCTTAATTCGAAGCACGGAAAAACCGGTCCTCCGTAAATACAATTTCCGAAGATTTTTTCACTCGAGGGACCGTCAACGAGCAACCGTGAAAAGTTACAGAAAACACCGTGCTGCTTTGACTTATATTTAATACACGAAGCTACCGTGCGGGTCTCGAACGGAACCATTAAATTTCACGAGGAACATCGGGCCTCTCGGGGAAGTCTTTGTCGCACAGAGCCACTGTAAAGACCGCGAAAAAGGCAGAACCGGGGTTCAAACGCGCCGACCTCTGTTCTTTATCGAAAAATCAATTTTCCGAATGAACATCGTGGGGCCCCCTTTGTTCTCCTTTTTTTTTTATTCTGTCCATTCCACGCGCCCGTTCCCATTCAACGCGTCAATCGCGTCGTTCATGGAGTTTCGTGGCAGTGAACAGGGCCGTCGACAGAGGATACGTTCACGTGTACAATGGCCCTTTCGCAATCATCAACCTCCCACCTATATGTATAAAGCGCCGCTATTGTTGCATCGAAGACGCGTCGAAAAAGCAGCGCGACTAATTACCAGCCGGCTCGATGAAGAAAACCTTGGAAAGTTGTGTGTAAATCATGTAACAATTACGAAGTCATCGAGCCGACACGGCTTTTCATGCCACCTCCCCTTTCGGGCGGTGTGGCACCACGGTTTTTTTTTTTTCTTTTCTCGGCGGGCGTTCATATCTCCCAGGTGGATCGTGAGCGAGATTCCAAGTGAAAATTATTGGACATTCAACGGTTAAATTGTAAATTTAAGCGGTCGACGTATGCCTCTTTAAACTCGTTTCTTCCTTTATGTTTAGATTTAGACGCAGAAATATGTTCAGAGAAATGATTCGATGGTTAATATTTTTGGTTCGTGCGGGTGAGGTTCGTGTGAGTTTATCGGAAAACGATTAAAATCATTTGTTATTAATATTCACGTAAAGTGTGATATGTGATAATGCTTCTGGTTTCGAAGGTATGGAGATATTGTCAAAGAAAATTGTTCCAAAATATTTGATCAATCGTTATCACATATTTATCTTTTTCGGTGTTCGATTGCGTTGCGTCTCATTGTTAGCGTCAACAATGACTCAATCATTGAGCCTGTACTTTTCGATATACCTCGAAATTTCCTTACCGACTTTTAACACTACGGATATATCAATAGCATTAACAAGAAATAACGCGTGGTGCTCGTGATCGACCACGCGAAAGGAACTTTATAACCGTGAAGAAGGTAATAAAAACTGTACGGTGGCTTCATATTTTCAACAACGCTACCTATAATCTAAATACACTTTCTTTCTCTAAAAATATTTCTGTACCTTCGGGGCAACAAATGAATTGTCAAAAAAATTCACTTACCGAGAAACCGATATCAAGTAAGATAAATATATCTTCAATATACCTACTATGTATGTTCTATATTCTAGGGCATGATCCGAATCATTTACCGATTCGAATCACAAGGAACTATAATTACTAATCACCAAGGACGCTTTTCAGTATATAGAATGTATATCCCACCGAACTCGGCAAACATAATTCATTATTCATACATGATCAGTCATTTCACTGATACTATCTCCTCGACCCATCAATAGCAACAGAATTACCACTATCAATCGCACGATAAACAAAACATTCAATAATACCAAATCTCACAATTCCATTAAATATTCGTCTCTCCACCAAAATTCCACGACCAAATCGTAATTCACTCGTCCCGTGTAATCGACTTGGAGGTGGACCGTGTCGCGCAATTAGAAATCCAGGCGGGGCCTGGGCAACTTTACAGGCGTCGGTGTTCCCTTGTCGCTTCTGATTCATTGTCCGTACGCGAGTCAGTCGATCAGCTTAATCCACGATAAAACCCGCTTGCTTTTCACACCGGTACGATCTCGGATACACCATGTACGTCGAGTCGACCGACGCTCTCGAATCAGTCGCGTCACGGAATGAACCTGAATTTAATTACCCGGCGATGCACGACGATTAGACGTCGTAATTCACCTTAACGGCCGTGGCTTCGCGCAAAACTTGCGCGTTACGACCGATTAGGATTGGTACCAGGAAAGCACGCTCTCTTCCAGCCCGAGTGTCGCTTCGACCCATTTGTGCAGGATGACCGCGATATCTCGAGTATAATTGTTAAAGTAATCGTACATCGGCTCGATAGATAAATAAAGATAAAGCTAGCAGTACTTTGGGCAAGGTGATATACTTGTCGCATAAATGATTACCCAAAACGATTTGTCCGTCGGCTGTGTTTAAAATCATAATACGACTTACCTAGGTTAAAACAACGGTAAGGGGATGATCCAACAGAGGCGTGGTGCGGGTGGACGGGGTGAAAAAAAAAGTAAAACATCGAAAAAAAAAGGAACCAAAGATTAATCTTATGATAGTATAGCTTTATTTTAGACTAGAACGGAAAAATAATATAATATTAATAATATAAAATAATAATAATAATTAATATAATTAATAATAATAATAACTAATAATAATAATAAACTATATACACAAGAGTAGTGGGAACCGACGTACATAACATTGTTGCATCCAGTTTAATTGTAACGTGCTCCTTGTGTAAGTGTCTTGTGTTTACGGGTCCTGGTATCGCCGATTCAGAAGCATAGCGTGATCGTGGAATCAGCAATAATTAAAAAATCTCGATCGTCGTGCAGCGCCGTGCTCTGCGCCAATGGGGAATCGGTTCGCCTGTTCGAGATACGCTCCAAACTTTTCCTCAATTCGATATAACAGTTTAAAAATAATGATTGAAAATTTAGCGGCTAACGCGCCACTGTACAACTGTTGATTTCAGCTCCACGCTATGCATCTGGATCGATCACATACGTCTGTATGTATATCATGCTCTGTGCACGTTCGCGCGTACACGCATGTCTGTCGCGGTACTTGTCTCTGTCGTGTGTTTGTTGTGTATAGATATGCACGTATAATTTGTGTGTCGGCGAAGAAAAAAAAGCGAGAAGCTGAGCCACACCCTCGTCGGCTGCGAATACGGTCTCGCCGGCGTATAAGCGCTTGCGCGAAATAAAATAAATTGTAAAAAGGGAAAAGGAAAAAGATAAAAAAAAAAACGAGAACAACGAGCGTGTATGCGCCTCGATCTGTTCCAAGGTCGAGGCGTTCTCGGGCAACCGAGTCGTTTCTTTCGCGTGGGCAGGCGAGAGTGTGACTATCACAAATCGATAAACAGATTGAGAGAAAGAGAGAGAGAGAGAGAGAGAGAGTGAGAGAGTGAGAGAGTGAGAGAGAGACAGAAGGGGAACTCATAAATAACTAACGCATAAAACAATAATAATAATAATGATAATAATAATGATAGTAATAATAGTTAATAATCGTAGTAGCCCTGATTAAAATCGATGTCGTCGTAAAAATGGCAAAGTAGGATTCTCTAACGTCGCGGGGGAGGGTGGGCCGGGGGGTAGGATTCGTAGGGGAGGGGGAAAAAATGAAGGGTAAAAGAGGAGTATGAACTAATTACGCTGTACGACGACAGTGAAACAGGTTCAACTGCATACGGACGCGTGCACCAAGGTGCACGTGTACGTATACGTATAACGGGTGCGCCGTTTGTCACGCCGTGAGAGTTGCCTGTACAGCGATCGTATGATTCGCGGAGGCCAGAATCGGGACCGTTCGAGATAGAGGGGCCCTATCCGGGCCTCGGATAACAGCGAGGGCTTGCGAAGTGTATTTACAGTGAAGGTTTCGGGCTCGTAACGAGTAGAAGGAGGCCCTGAAACGTGTATAAGATGACACGGCGTTGGAATGGCTTCGCGGCTATGCATAATGACAACGACGATGGCGACGATGATAAAATGACGCAAAGTCGCGGGGGTACAGGGAGGAAGAAACGAAGGGTTTAGAGGGAGGGGATGATACTTTCGCTACGCTATGTAGGAATTAAAGGCAATGTATTCTCCGTTCTTTCTGGCTATACTATAATGAATCAAACGCTTCGTGTAATAATCGAAATGGATAGTACTAGGGATCCATTATAAAATATAATAATAAAGTTTCGTAATAATCTGCAATATAGTCTTTAACTGTACAGCAACTTATAATCGAGGCGCAATATTCTTCCATTTCTTTATATCTCCGGAGGCGATGATCGATTAATTAGTTTAAAAAGTTCGATTGTTTCTTCTGATATCTCACGCATCACGGCACACTTCGACACTTGTATACTCATTTTCTGTTCTCCCTAAATATTACTCAGTCGCTCTCTCACACGCATTCGCACGATCTTTTGCTCTCTTTCGCTCTCTTTTCCGCGTTCTCCCTTACGCTAGAATAGTCATCTGATAGGAACTTTCAGTATTGCCTAGCTCTGGATATATTATATTCGCACTATACATTATAAAGATTCTTCGAGATTTCTTTCTTTTCGTATAAATTCCGTAATCGACGGGCCCCCTAGAGTATCACACGGGCCAAATTATACAGTATACGTACGTATACACGCGGCAAAGGGACACGTGCACAACATACAACGACGTTGGCTCGCGCCCGTTCGAAATTCATTGTCACGATACATTATTGTATACATACATACATACATATAACAGAAAATGGAAACAAAGGGGGACAACAAAATACAGTGAAGAGTAAACATCTACTCTCGCGATATTCTTTAAACGACACGCGTTTAAAGCGGCAGTTAGAAATTAAATCTACGTGTCGACACCTTGATCCCCTTTAATCGACAGTCACGACGAGAAACAAAACAAAAAAAAAAAATAAACAAAAAAATAAACAATAAAACCCTTCGGTTCGCCACGCGATCGTCAGAAAGAGAGAGAAAGAATAGAATGTTCAGAATTTCGAACGAAACGCGGGACAAAACGATCGCTTACGAGTCTAAGAGGTCAGCCAGACACTCACCAGCCGTGGTGGTAGCCGTGCTAGCTGCTCCGGCACCAGGGTGTTGCTGTTGCTGTCCCTGGAACATCGCCGTTGGATGGAGGAACAAGGATCCGTACATCATGTTTTCGTCCGATTGCTGCTGTTGTCCAGCTTGCTGGTTAGCGGCACCGACCACCGGCGAGTTGCCGATCCCTGCTGAGCCGCTGTTGCCACCAAGAACGATTGGTGCACCAGGTGTCGGCGGCACGAGGCTGCCCTCCTCGACGGCAACACGCACCGACTCGATGTGTCGCCGTGAGAAAACGTGTTCCTGAAGCGGCGACTTGGCCGAGTATCGAACCGAGCAGAGTCTACACTCGTCGGGCCCGGTCGGTCCACGGTGCGGTTGGACGGCCGAGCCCTCGGCCGGCAAACCTGCCGCCAACCTGGCTTTCTTCTCTTTAGCACGGGCGTTCTGGAACCAGACCTGCAAGCCGCTTCGATTAGAGAACGACTGTCAATTCTAGGAAATTCACAAATTGTTGGTGTATGGTCTTCGATAAATTGTTTCTGTGTTAGTTTTCTCATTTTCGTAGAGCAGAACCTCGATTAACCGGCCAACGATATGAATATTAATGTAACGACGGGTGTACGGTATTTATAATCGCGGAGCATCGAGGTTCCGCTGTACTGTGAAACAATTAACGCGACGCGGCTTTCGAATCAATGGAATCTATAATAATATAACGTTAGTATACTGCAAGTATCGAGACTGTTGTTAACAACGGAATACGAAATTGTTCGATTCGGATTATTGAAAAATAACCAGCAAGATATAGAGAAGCGCAGTGACGATAATACGGGCAGAGTGATCGAATAATTATCAAATTTCAATGTCTCACCTGCACTACGCGCTTGGGCAGTCCAATTTCACGGCCGAGCATCTCGCATTCGGCCATGGTCGGTGTCTTGTAGTCCGAGAATAGCGATTTCATCACCTTCACTTGGGTAGCCGACATCTGAGTGCGATATCTCTTGCCGCTGGACTGGGGTGTACCGCCCCCCGTACCCGATACCGGTGTTCCACTAGCACTTCCGGTTCCCGCGTTGGCGGTCCCCTGTCTGGAGCTCTGGGTGCTGGAGGCGGGACTCACCGGTCCGCTCTCGTCGTCAAGAAATTCCGTGGTCTCGCTCATGCTGTCGTCATCACAAATGCTTCTTTCAGAAAGGTCAGTCAGTGGGCCACAGTCGCTACCGCCGCGAAAGTGTGCGCCATGTTGCTCTTCGAGAAGATTGCTCAGTCCGCCGAGACTAAGTTTCATTGGGCGGCTAAGATCGACCGGTTTGCTCAGATCCAAAGGAGATTCCCCACTGTTGCTACCACTTTGATGATTCGTGGCTTCCTGTTTCCCATTGCTCGCGTGAGCCTGCAGTTCACTGATATATCGTTTCATCGACTCCTCGTAGTACTTCTTCAGGGATGCCTCCATGTCGCTGTTGAAAGGTGGGAACAGAGGGGGCATCATGTTCGGCGTGCTTGGGTTCGATGGGGCAGACTCCATCGAGAGTTCCTCGTCCGGTATATTATCGATGTTCACCTCGCCGCGTGCGACCTGGTCGGCGTGTTTGCTACTGAGATGCGATTCCAAAGCGGATTTCACTTTGAACAGAGCCGGGCAGAACGGACAACGCTTATTTATCACTTGGCTGTGCGCACGGAATTGGCCCTTTCGTTCGCGTGCACGAGTATTCTGGAACCACACTTGAACCACGCGTTTCTTTAAACCGACCTCGCGAGCGATGGTCTCCAGCATCTTCCTCGAGGGGTTCGACTCGATTTGATACTTCTGATACAGGTAATCCAACTGCTCGGGTAATATTGTTGTTCGCAGACGCTTGTCCTTTGGCTGTTCGCTGTGCTCCGAGTTCGAGCGTGCATCAGCGGCAGTCCCTTCTTCGAAATCCTCGTATTTCCTCTTTCTGTCTTGCATCATCGCGATCAACGGATGAGGAGTGTCAGTCGCCACTCCAGTTGTAGCGTTCAGTGCTTGCTGTTGCAGGATCCCGAAAGGTGAGTCTGGTGGATAGGCAGGTGGGAAAAGGGACGGGTTCATGATATGTACCAGCTGATGCTCTCGCCACAGTTCGAACCGGCCGAACATCAGGTTGCATTTGTCGCACTGAAAGCTACCCTCTTTCGATTCTGTCTGGGACTGCGATGACTGTTGCTGCTGTTGCTCTTGAGACTGTTGCTGAGGCTGTTGGTGGGACTGTCCCATGGATTGCTGCTGATGGTGAGGAGACGTGGTGGCGTTCAGTGGTTGTTGAAGTTGTTCAGCGAGTGCCGTAGCGTTGCTGGGATTGCTGGATACAACGTTTGCAGTTGTGGTGGTGGAGCTGCTATTGCTGTCTTCTGAACTGAGGACCGCGGCAACTTGGGCCGCGGCGGCTTGAGCCTGAGCGCTCCTCTTCGCGTCCTCCTCCTTGAAGCAGTGCGTCTTCTGATGGCGAATGAGCTCGTAGTATCTCTGAAACACCAGTAAACACTTCTTGCATTGGTAATTCAAGCCTGGTGTCCGCTGGAAACGGCCCGAACCGTCGTCGCTCTCGCGGCTGCCTGTCGTCACTGGTTCAGCGGCTGGTTGATTCTCGTACACTTTCCTCGCCTTTTGTCTGGCATTTTGGAACCAGACTACGATCACGCGTGGGCTCAATCCCAGCAGTTTGCTTAGGTATTCAAGATCGTCGTCCTTTGGGTAAGCATTATTTTCAAAGAACTCTTGCAGAACCTTGATCTGATAATCGGTGAATCTTGTTCGGTTAGCACGTTTCCCGGAACTGCTTCCAGAGGAATTGTTACCGTTAGTGCTTCCTCCGAAGGAGTAGTCAGTGGGTCCGCGACCAGGGCTCAAGGATCTCTGAGGTGTTAGAGCCATCGCGGCAATGGCGCCTTGGACGACACCGCCTGGTCCTTGGTTGGGACTAGTGAAGTTCTGCGGTGCCAATTTTGGTGGCAGCATGGGCGTACTCGGGGCACTGGTGGTCGATGGAGCATGAGACGAGACGTCCGGATGGATGCCCGAGAATACAGAGCTCATGCTCAGCGCCGGTGAATGTGGTCGAGACTGCTGTCCACCCGAGCTTCCTGGTGAATGGTGTTGCTGTTCCTCCTGATGGTGAGACTGCTGTTGGATGTGGCACTGCGGCTGTTCTTGAATTTCCTGCTTTATTTCGCTAACTTGTGGTGTATTGGGGTGTACCGTCGTCGACGGCGGAGGAGTTGCTTGTTTGTTTGGACTCTTGTCGTCCGAGGAACTACCCCCAGACACGCTGGAATTTAGCGGGGTCACTTTCGCCTCGCCGGTTTTTTCGTACTCTTCGAGATTCAGAGTCGTGCTAGGTGGATTGTTGAAGTTGTAGGGGCTATCCTTGTTACGTTGTCGCTCTTTGAACAAGGTATTCCTGAACCAGTGCTTGATCACTTTGGGCGGCAGTCCGCTTTGCGCCGCCATATCTAGAATTTGCTCTTCGCCGGGAGAATTGTTGATGTCGAAATGCGCTCGCAATATCTTTAGCTGTTCGTCGGTAATGCGAGTTCGAGCTCGTTTCTGCGAGGCAGCCGCGTTTGCCTGGAAGAAAACGTCGCCTATGCTTTCTCTTTTGTTCGCTAACTTGACGAGAATGTTCCACACTGGTATTGATTTTGGAAATGCGTTGTTTCTAATATGCTTTGCAAATCTGAATACTTGTCCCGTATGGCTTATGGATTGTTGGAAATAGCGTGCGATCTTATTGAAAAAATTATAATGCTTCCAAGGGGTAACCAATTTTTTTTACTCTGTAACTCTATTGCTCGATAAATGAACTGGGCATACTACGACTATTATATTAACAACAGACGACGAAACAGTTCAAATTGATGTAATCGAACGAAATTATAACGTAACGCTAAAGAATCGATACTGTGACCAACAACGAAATCGAATACTCTGAGTAAGGGCAAAACAACTAAAATAAAAGTGGGAATAGACGATAAGAATAAGAAAAATACTCACGGCTGCTGCCTGCTGCTGCTGCAAGGCGAGATGCTGTTTAGCCAGGAGATCAGCTTGCGCATTGATTGGTGGATATCCGGTAGCGGATCCATCGTACGGCGGTGGCGGTAGCATCATGGGCACCAACGGTGGTTGCAAATTCATGGCAGCCAGAGCGGGCACGTTCAATCCGAGCGGCAGTCCCATCATACCCATCATCAATCCGGGATACTGTTGCAGTTGTTGCTGCAATTGCGAGGCCGCCATAGCATTCAGAGCAGCTTGCATTTCGGTCATCTGCTGCGCCAGAGTCATCTGCGCGTGCTGCTGTTGTTGCTGCTGCTGCTGTTGTTGTTGTTGCTGCTGTTGCTGCTGCTGTTGTTGAATATGGTGCACCGGATTGTTCGGCGCCACTGTAGCAGTGGTGGAGTCGGTGCTCGACACAGGTGTATTGCTCAATGCTGGAGTCGATGCCGGAGTTGTCGACGTGGCTTCCGGTGTCTTGCTAACGTGATCCTTGTTCTCCATATTGTCCTCCTTTTCCTTCTGACGGTGTTCCTTGTCCGCGGAGAGATCTTGCGGCTGACCAGAGGCTGGCGTACAACTTCTGGGCCCGGACGACGTGGACGAGCACGTTGCAACTGTCACCACGACACTCTTCTTCTCGTATTCACACTTGAACTGTTGGGCATACTTTTCTAAGAATTCACGGGGCACCAGGTCACGGTGCACTTCCTCGCAATGTGCTTTCAGCACCCAGACGCTGCTGAACTCTTTGTTGCAATGCTGACAAGTGCTTCTGGTCAATTCCGGTATCACGTCGTCGTCCGTATGTTCCTCGGCTTCTTCCTCCCTCTCCCGAGCGGCTTGGGCGGCCAGAGCCTGCTTCTGTTGTTCCTGTTTCTGTTGTTCCTGTTGCGCTTGGAGAGCCGCCGCGGCTTCCTCCTCCTTACGTTGACGCCTTTGATGGTTCTCGTTGAATTGCATTACCAGATCGAACCCGAAGCTCTCCAGTAGATGCTTGTACATGTGCGACGTCTTGTTACGCGGCTGCGACAAAATGTCCTGCGTAGTTTGCGTTGAATGTTGAGCGCTCTGCTGCATGTGCTGCTGAGGACCCGGCGTTGTAGACGTCGGCGGTGGCGTTTTCGCTGGCACGGACGATGTGAGCTGCTGCGACGCCGCCAGCTGTTGAAACAGTGCCAGAGGGTTGCTGAAGATGCAGTAAAGCTGTTGATGCGTAGCGAGTTGCTCCTGATTGACGAAAAGAGCGCTGCACCGTGAGCAGGACAACATTGTACCGCTGTTCCCGGAGGTGCTGGTGTTAACTGGTGGGCTGTTCGGACTGGTCGGTGGTGGTTGTTCGATCAGAGGCCGCGCAAGGTCGAGTTGGCCACTGGCAGCGAGATCCGGCAGCTTGCTGGCCCTGGTCTGATGGAGCACGCTTCTCATATGAATATCCAAGGTGCTGCCCTGAGAATATGCTACCTTGCAAATGTTACATTTATAGGGCTTCTTATCCTGATCTTGCTGAGAATCCGGCGACTCCGTAGGACTAGCTGGCGGTACAACCGAGATCAACGTGTTATTATTGCCCTGCTCTTGCATGGCTCTCTTCAGCTTGTGCAAATGACTGACGCTATTATAGTGAACCAGAAGGATATTCTTCTGAGTGAAACTCTCCTTGCACACGTCGCACTTGTACGGTCTGTTCGGATCGAGATACTTCTCCATAGGATAAGACATCTTCTCCCCCTTGCGATGCAACAGCGTCTTATTGTGCCCGGTCAAATAGCTTTGCCTGGTGAACGCGACTTTGCAGCGATGGCATTTGAACTTCCTTCCAGGATCGTGGTACGAGTCCTCGGCTACCGGTTGGCTGTTCAGATAGTCCTCTAGAAGACGTTGCTCTTTGTGCAACGGCGACGAATCGCTAGCATCGCTTTCCTCCTCTTCCGCTTTGCTGGCCTCATCCTCGACGTTCTGCTCCCCGGCCAGGTTACCCTGTCTTCGCAGTGCTTCCTCCGTGAGCGCCTGGAGTAGCGGATGCGCGTGCAACAGGCTCTGTTTGTACTGCGCGAGCTCGTCCTCGTGCAGGTCCGCGTGCGCCGACTCCAAATGTCTCTGGAGCGCCTGGACCGATCGAAACGATCGCCCGCAGAGAGCACATTTCGTCGCGTCTCTGATCGCGTGATACTGCGAATGCTGTTGCAGCTTCTCCAAGGTTTTAAACGCCAGGCTGCACTGTCCGCACCGATACTTGTAAACGTGTTTCTCGCTGACGGCAAGCGTGGGCGTAGTGGCCGGATGGGTCTCCCTGTGATGTTGCTGTAATTCTTCCAGGGAACGACACACGCGTCCGCAGATGGTGCACCGGGTGATCTCCTCGATCTCGTCGTTGGCTCCGCGCTCGCTCATGTCCTCCTCGGGGGGTGCTTTGGTGGTAGCGGTCGGCGACGTCGGCGTAGTCACAGCCGGCGTGGAAGTGTTTCTCGGATTATTGTTCAGCCAGTGGCTCTGATCCACAAGGAGTAGCAGCCGTTGTAACCCGTCCGCGTTCACCGAGTGAATTTGCATCACGTGCTTCTCGAGCGCGGAACGCTCTTTGAAGCTGTCCTGGCAGAGCGGGCACAACAATTCCGGGGTTGGCTCTTCCTTTACGGCGTCCGCTTTGTCCTCCGCGTCCTGGACATGGGCCACTTGCAAATGCTGCCTCAATTCCTCGCGCGACGTCGGCTGATAAGTGCAATACGGGCAGGTGACTTCTTCGTGCTCGTTCTCTGGCTCTTGTTCGGGCTCTTGATCGTTATCCGGCTCTTGCTTCACCTCGCTGCCACAGTCGCTACCTTCCTCTCGTCGTTCTGGAAAAATTGCAACCGATATTCCTCGTATGATCGGACAAAGTTGGCGGAGATACGGGGATGAGACACCGAAGGCGTAAAGCGGAAGCAGCGTCGCGCGGAAAGTCAAACATTTGCAGAATATACAGCCGGCCGTTGATTATAAGCGTGTTGCGTACGGTTTCTGTTTTAAGACGCTTCAATATAATGGTTCGAATATCAAAGGTGCCGAACGGTGAAATCCGGAAATCGGCATGGGAACAGCGTGCAATTGAGCCGCATTAGCGTTAACAGTTTTGATTCGCGCAACATAAATTCTTACGCCATAATATTCCGATTACTATCTCGCGAATAACGGGAACGTATAATTCCCCTTTCTATTAAGGCGCCGATAAATCGTCGATCGACATACAAAAATCTTAACAACCAAAGCAAAGAAAGAGAGGAACGACCATTAATCTTGGAGCCGCATGCGAACAGGGGTATCAGTCGATAACGTTGCGAGAGAAAGTAAATTATGTGTAACGGCGGCGAAAGCATTTCGCGCGGCGACACGGTGTCCCTTGTTCAGTGTTACATTGTTAAACTTCACGCGGATCCTGTTACGTGCAATACACACACTTCTAATCGCTCCGTTCTCGTTTTAAATTAATCACTCTCGAATATATCGCTGTCGGAGTTATATTAAAGAAAAACGAAAAAAATTGACTTGACAATCTCTAACCACTGTGTCGTAAGAAAGGGCATTATTTTCTGTCGACGATTGACGATTTAAAGTTGGCCAGACAGCACGTGACTCATCCACGGAGTATCGCGATAAAATAAAAGTGAGGGTAGTAATGCTAGCCCCGGGGATGCGGCACCAAAACTTATAACGTCAAAAAAATGTCAAGGCGGGTTCACAGGGTGGTGTTCAGATATTGCAGATGCTTCCTTGTCCGATCGTAACAATACCGCCAGAAATTACAGATTGCCAGTGCGAAATTATCGGCAAGTCATTCTGCACGGAGGGAAAACGGGTTGCCAATGGAGATAGCAAGACGCGGAATAAAAGAAGACCGCCTATTCGCGTGGTCTGGCATTGTCCGAAACCGCATTTACATCGAACAGGCGTCAGTTGCGAGGGTAAAACGCGACGAAGCAACGCGTGCTGCTGGTTTCATTTGATGTATTTTACGGGCTGCCCCATTAACAATTTCCTCTCCTTTCAGGGCACTGGATTTTACAGAATTTTCAGAAACTTTGCGCAGAAAGAAAACGAACACGAACTACATCGAAATACGTGACAAATAGGTAAATAAAAAAAAAAGAAATAGTACTAAGTTAATAGGAAAATGATTAAAATCGTGTTTACTTAAATGGAACGCACCTGAGGAAACTCATAAATAAATATTAAACGCGATATGAAATATGCTTCAACGAATAGCAACGAGTACTTTGCGTTGCTCGGAAGATTGCATCTGGAAGAAATGCTGATCCGATTGGCCGTACAGTATTCCCAAATACCCACCTTTAACGCAGTCGTAGAAGTAGGGCCATGCGTTTCTCTAATTCGTGAGAAGGGTCTCGTGTAATGGAACATATCGAGACGGAGTGTGAAAGAATATAGCGAACGATGCAATAGGTTGGACGGTTCAGAGCGTAATCAGGGATGGTCCTTATCGACGGACTTGATAGTGGGGACTTCGAAACGTATTGGTCGATACGAGCGAAGTATGCAACCCTTTGCCTCGGTGCCATTATATGCGAAATCGGAATGATACCATTGCATTTGTTCTTTTCTCAAATGCTAGTTCTGATTAGTACTTTCTTCTCAGTACTAAGATAAGTAGTACTACGACAACAGAGTGGGTTCAACGAAAAAAGTTCCATGGGTTTGCACTTCTTATAACATAATAGCTTGTAACGTAGCAGCTATAAATTGAGAGTGGCCGAAGTTCGGGCAGCGCTGTCGTATATGCACTGCCGTATGTATTTATATAAGTACAGGCCGTCAATATAATAATAACTTGGTGCTGCGCATGGCGCGGCACACGCTATCGCCATATGTCACGCGAAATTACCGTCGTTGCACGCTAATTATGCGATAATCGATGAAAATATTGAATTCATTAAGAACGACACTTTTCAGACGCGACACGCGAATCCTTTTAATATTCGCTCCGCGAAAACGATTTGATAATCGTCAAATCGACTATTCCGCGCTCCCCCGAGAACAGAAATTATTGCAATTAAAAAAGAAGTGTGAAAGATCCTTGACACCAGCAATTATATTTTAATACAGCGTCTTGGGAAATTTGTAAAGTAGTGCTCCCGTTAACTAATTGACGAACGAAGAGAATAATTCTGATGATCCGAAAATTAATATTTCTCCGGATACGAACGTGTTCCCGTTTTCCTAGCGAGCGTAACACTGAACATTCTGCACCGCTGAAATAGCAACGCCGTAAAGCAACGGTAACATCGAAAAGTGTTCTCGAGCGTAAGTGTCGGAAACGTTTCACTGTACTCACCATTGTTGGCACTGGTAGCGTTCGGGGTCGTCGGCGTGCTGGGGCTGGGCTGTTGCGCAGGTGGAGCATCCGGATCGCTCATAACTTGGAACACATCCCCGATATCGGTGTGCGGGGTCTCGTTGCCCTGGATACCGCTTCGCCGATGAAGCTGATGTAGTTGCTCCATCTGAAGATGTCTCAAGGATCGCACATGCTGCAGCAACGACAATCTATGCCTCGCGCTGAAGCCGCAAAGGGCACAGTGGTACAGTTTCGCCTGCGACGACACGTTGGCACTGGCCTCGAGCAGGTGACGAAGAAGCAACGCCGCTGCCTCGTGTCTGGGCGAGGCGGCGTGCAGGGCCAACTTGTGAGCGCTGTTCGTGTAATAATCGCACGCGTGACAACGTAATTGCGCGGCGCTCGTGGGCGACGCCAAGTATTTCAGCTTCCATTCGTTTCGCAGGCCGCCCTCTTTCACGTGGTTCACGTGCTGCAAGCGCTGAAGATGCTTGTCGGTCTTGCAGTGCAGCTGGAAGTTCGCCTTCAGGTTGGTCTTATAGGAACAAAGTTTACAGACGAAATGGCCGCCGACCAGGGCCAGGATTTCGCCCTCGCGCGTTCTCGTTCTATCTACGGCGAGATGGTGGCCGAGCGCTTCCAAGGAGTCGGTGGCGAAATTGTTGCAGACGCAGCAATGATAGAGATGGGATGGATCGGGGTCTGCCGGTTCTGGCGGTGGGTCCATGCTGTCCGGAGATAGGCCAACGTCGCCGCCAAGGTTTCCCATGGCGCCCATGCTAGCCATGCCGCCCATAATTTCTGGCGGAAGTTGCGGCGGCAATTGTCCGCCGGTCATCATCTGAATTAAGAGGGCCTGATTGTAAGCCATGTCGGCCAAAGCCGCTTCCGCGTGTTGAGGCTTCTCCAGGCCGCCGAGATGAAGCAGCTGCTCGAGTTGCTGCTGGTGTTGCTGTTGCGCTTGCTGGTGGTGATGCTGCGCCTGCTGATGGTGCGACTGCAGCGCCGATAATGTCTGCATGTGCTTCACGTTCTGCTGTAGGACCAGCATGTTGTGCGTATGCTTCTCGCTAGTCATGTGTATCCTTAGATTGCGCGCGACGTTGGTCTCGTAATTGCAAACGTCACAGCGAAACGTTGGCTTCGGTTTGCCCTGATTCCCCGTTTGGCCAGCGATGTGCGGACTATGATTCTGTTGATGGTGAGGACTCCTCGTTGGCATGGGCGTGTCCTGCGACGACGATGGATTACTCGCTGCCGAAGTGCCTCCTCCACCGCCCTGCTGCAGTTCCTGCATGTTGTTTAAATGCTTGTCGCTCTGCATGTGAATGCTGAGGTTGCCCTTCGTCGTGGTGGAATAGTTGCACACTTCGCATCTGTAGGGCTTATAGCCGCAGGTGTACGTTTCACCCCGCGCTAACCTCGGATGCGGTTGGCCAGCTATGCAATAGATGCAGGACGTTTCGCTCTCGGGATGCTTCTCCTTCATGTGAATCTCCAGCGTTTCTTGATACTTGTAGTGCCAGTTGCATTTCGGACACTTGAGGGTCTTGCAGGAGTTTCTGCTGTGAATGCCAGCCAGTGGTCCACCTGGACCAGCCAGTCGGCTGCTGGCTAAGATAAGTTCGCATTTCGGACACTCCACTCCGCTCGGCCTTCCTTGCATGTGCTCCGGGCAGACACCGATGGTCGTGCCTGTGAGGAAATTCGGTGGCTGCTGGGTCAGGGCGGCGTACGACGACGGCGAACCCTTCGTCGAAGAAGTAGGCGGTGGTGGCGAGGTATAGTGCATGCCCGCAGCGTCAGGCGCTTTGGCCCAGGAGGCAGCGCTCACTTGAGCGCCGGTCCATTGATGTTGCTGGGACTGTTGATGATTGTACGCGAGGGGATGATTCGAATGGGACGTAGGTGTCGTGGGAGTACTTGGCGACGGCCTCTGCTGTTGCTGCTGTTGCTGCGGGCTATTCGGTATTCCGGGAGTGCTCGCGGGCGTGCTCGTCGTGGTGGGGGTTTCGTGATCGGTGGATTCGTTGCGCTGCTGTTGCTGCTGATTCTGCATCTGCGCCGGCGACGGTTGCGAGCAAGTGGAGCTCGTAACAGGTTCGAGGAAGCTGACTAGCGGCTGCTTTCCTCTGCCTACTGCTTGAATGATAGCCGACGCGGTCGAGTGAGAGAGTACTTGTCGTTCATCCTCCATCAGGGTAAGCTGGTGCTCGCCCTGCGCGTGCGCCACGAAACTTTTCGCGTATCCGAAACTGAGCTTGCACATGAAACACATGAGGATCGGTTTCACGGGTACAGACGCGGCTGGCGGTGGCGGCGCCGGCGGCGGCGGGGGCGGCTGTTTGCTACCCTCCGCGCTTCTATAACTTATCACCCGATAGCTGTGCATCACAGGAAGATCGGGATTGTGCTGCTGCACCGCCGAGCGCTGCTGTTGCTGCTGTTGATAAGCTTGATGAGCGTACAATCTTGATACGTAGTACGCGCTAGCGATCTGAGGAAATACTAATGAATGAGGAACCGAGACACCGCGCCCGTCTACAATGCAACCGTCCGGCAGCGAGTCATCCTCGCTTAATTCGCTCTCCCCCTCGATAATGTACGCCGAGCCGTCCGGATTGTAGACTATTTTCCCGTCGAACTTCTCCACGTCGCCGCCCGTTGGACTGGGACTGGGGCTGGGGCCTTGTTGTTCTTGCTGTTGCTGTTGCTGGCCCTGCGACTGCATGGTCATTGTAGTTGTAGTGGTTGTTGTGGTTGTATCCGCGATCGGCGTAGGCGTCGGTATGGCATCGCGGGTGCAGGGTTCCGTGCCCGAGGGTGGACTGGCCGTCCGGGGGTGGTGGGGCTGATGTAGCGCAGCCCCTGCTGCCGGGGGGGACCCGCCCCCTCGACCCCCCTCCTCCTCCGGGCTCATCTCCTGCTTTTGCTGCGCGTACGTGGAATTTTGAAAGGGCCCGCCGTGTTGCTGCTGTCGCTGGTGCTGCTGCTGCTGCTGTTGTTGTTGCTGTTGCTGTTGCTGTTGCTGCTGCTGTTGATGGGCCGCCACCAGCTGCTGGTAGAGCTGATGTTGCCCGATCGCGGCCGAAGTGTGTTGCTGGAGATGCGAGGGAGGAATGTTGTGGTGCTGAAGGTGGTACTGGGGGGGATGAGGCTCACTGGAGGGCATCACCCCAAACGTGAGGCGGGCGCCAGCCTCACATCACCTACGGCGCCTGCGCCTACACTCTCTCGACTTCCTCGTTTTCTTCTTCTTCTACCGTACGTCGCGCACCCCGCCCCCTTTCGCACTCTCACCGCTCTTGCCTCTTCTCCACCGTTGACAGATACTTGGCTATCTACCCCGACGCAACCCCAGGTCGTACCTGTAACAGAAAATGCAAAGTCAGATTTAGTAACTCCGCTGCGATTCGTCGACGGTCGGGCGTTTATACTTTTGCGCCGCGTTTCTCGCGGGCGAAGCAGGACGTTGGAGGAATTCCGCTTGCCGGCCCGGCGCGGTGTGGCCTCGCGGGGAACATTAACGCGGCACGATTTGGTCGGTTAATCCTGGCAAACAGCGGACCGCTCGCGGACAGTGAAAAAGATAGCGAAATACGTAGAAAACGGGGCAAGCTGCGTGTGCAGAGGATCAAGGCGACGACGACGGCGGCGGGTGGGCAAACAAAGCGGAAGAGACTTGGCCGCGGTAACACAACGCGCCCTGTGTTCGGATTACCTGAACCCTCGGCCGTGGGCCCAGCTGTGTTTGCGACCCGTCGACCAGGCTTATCTATCGATTGATTATCGACGTCTCTCCTCCGTGCACGTTCAAGATGAACGCGGTCACAAAAGGAGGACGAACGTTCAAGTTCCGTCGTGAATGGCACCCTTGTGCCCGCCGCGATTAAAACTAGACCCACCCCTTTTCTAGCAATAAAACGACGAACCCTGTCCGTCTCGGCAAACACGGAAACACAGACGCGGTTCTATCCCTCCGCGATTCCAGCGCACAAGCCTCCGCTGTTTTCCATTCCGATTCCCATTCAGCACGATTGCCGTATGGATCGCCGTGAGATATCGCCTTCGGAAGTATCACTGTACCGGGTTACCCGTACGCGAGGCCGCGTACACGTCCAGATTACACATTACGCGGATTCCTGGCGGCAACGAGCGTGCTTCTAATCATCCAGTCCCAATTACGCGAAATCGCGGTCTCCGCGGTTCAAAAGACGGCCGCCCGTATTCTACCTGGAATCTAACGGATTAAAGAGGCGGGCAGGCGGGCGGGCGTGCGCCGATTTATGCGCTCGCAAGCTTATACGCGCGCGGGTGTGTAACGCGCGACGGAGCCAAGAATCCGGTGGAAGCTCTACCTAGGGGAATTCTTCCACCTCCCCCTCCCTCCCGTTTAGACCCGTGGCAGCATCGGTCTCCTTTCCCGTTCGCCGCAAACTCGCCGCTGGACATCGTGATACATAGATGCATTATGCGGATCCCTCTGTCTCCCTTCTCCCCGTTGCACACCGCGTACAGTCTCGTGCGCGCACCTTTCTCTCCGCTATCAGCACAGTTATAATTCCGCGGCGCAAACTCCATAATCCAGTGACCGTAAGCCAGGCATCTTGTGGCGATGCCGGTTTTCTAAACGCTCGAGCCGCGGCGGCCGATCATTTCCTCGGATTATCGTCGATCGATCGACGGCGGATCGTGCCGGCCGGCAACGTTTGTCGAGTTTTCCCGCGGACGAAATGGTGGGCAGCCGGGCATGCCACGATCAATTATCTCGGATTGATGCTGGATTCACGTGTTTACGCGAGAAGTGCAGCGAACGCGCCGTCGAGCGTACGCGACCCCTCCCTGCGCGACTTCGTTTCGTCAGTTGCCTTCGATCGCCATCACCTGACTTTCCTCGGCATTTCACTAGCAATCTCGACGTTTGCGTTTCACGATCGCTGGCGTTTCGGGGGTCGGGTTATTGGTACGCGGAAACGGGGGATCGGAATTTTCGTACTTTTCGGATGCTCGGAACAGATATCACCTCGGTTGCGTGACCGCGGTTCGGCACGTTTGTACGACGTGTTACGTACAGATAGTGCGCTAACGATCGGAGCGGTTGAAAGAAACTGTCGTTCCGGTAAGATAGCGCGGTTGTAACAAAAATGAGAAGAATTCGAGGTAACGCGACTTCCCTTTCACCCGTAAAAACCGTGAATGCCAGCAGAAATTCTGTAATTCCTTACGGAAACAGAAATGCGTCGGAAAAGTGTATTGCGTGAAATCGTAGATATATAATCGGTAATGTAACGCCTGGCATAGAGCGTGGCGTGCGGAGGCGTTCGTAAAGCTAAAAAAAAAAAAAGAAGAAGAAAAAAAAAAGGCAGGGGTAACACCGTTGCCGGATAGATTAGGGCCGGGGCTGTTGTGTAACCAAAAACATCTGCCAATCTGACATCACCTGCCCCGCGATACCTATTTCTATCTAATTTATCATCGGCCTGGACGAAGCTAGAAATCGAGCGACGCCGCGAATGGTTCCCCGCACGGGCTAGATCTTAATATATACCTTAGCTCTTTCATTACGGGATAACATCTTAACTGCTCCGCCGTTATGCGAATTCTGTTCCGCGAAATTGCGTTAATTGCTTCCCGATATATCCCTCTGCTCTTGTCTCAATCGATAATCGAGGAGCGCTCGTAATTATTTAATAATTTAATAGATAGTTTTCAGCTAAAAATACTTTGCGCTTGTCTAGTCGTTCGGTACACCGGTTCGAGTGTTTTGAAACGGCGTTGAAAGAATATATTAAACGGCGAACGAGGCAGGAACAGAAAATCAGGCATAGTTGGAAAATTATGCTTCTGCTTGAAATCAAAGGATATCGAAGGGATTCGAATAAATGTTGCGAAATTTGCAAAAGAATATCGGCGCTTCGCTGCAGCGTACATGGGAAAAGTGTACGACTTATGGGAGTTTGAACACCACTGGAATAGGGGAGACGCGTTGAATAAGTTTGATGGCGTGACGAACGCTGGATGACTGTGTACTTCTGGAAGGATTCATTAGACAAAGCCGATGTATCGATTCCACCTTTCCTTCGATGGTACAGCAGGCCGCTAGTTGTTCCACGAAATATTGTGGACGTTAACGCAATCGATAGATTTGATTGCTGTTTACCTTTCGGACGGTATCGAAGGCTGCCCGAGTTTCAGGAAAAATCGAGGCAATCGTCTGTCAATTAAATAGCGCAATGCCGTTTTCAATCCGACCTGAATGGGCTCCGTGGAGATATTCTGGAAACTCCTCTTTTCATTCTCGTCCCGCGGTAAAAAAGAATTAAGGTGCCGTTATATCTAAACCCACGGAAAAAACCAAATACCGCATTGTACACACATTACAATCGCACAGGACCACCTTTCTAAAACTATGCAAACAGAGCTATCCCATAATCCTATCTGCTCACGGGCGCACTGATAAAATAAGGAAACGGTTACATAGTTGTATATCACCCGCGTCATTCGTCGTTTCCGTGGGATTTTACAACGGACACCGTTTCGAGCTTCCAGGCATAAATTGCGTTCCATTCGACGTATCGTTTCGACGCCCCGCCATCGTCTCGAGCAGCTTCACGGAAAATCTCTGTCGCCCAGCTGCTGAATATTGCAAGTAACCGAGTCACGCCGCCCCCCCAAAGACCGAAGAAGACGAAACGGTCTAACGCCATCCACTTCGCTAGAAATTGATTCATCGCTATTTCATTCCCCCCGTTCGTCGTCAACCGAGGCCCGTTCACAATCAGAGTCGCCGTTTTCGCGTTGAAACGAACGCGTCGCCGTTCCCGTCTCCCGTGTCGACTCGCCACGCGGAAAGACAATCGCCGGCGTCGAAACGAGCGAATAACACCGCGGAATATGATCGTGCCTCCGTAGAAAGTCGAGGATGATGGGGCACAGGTGGCTGATGAATTCGTACCCAATGACGGAAGGGGAAGAGCACGAACCGCGATGCAGGGTGGGGCACGGATAGAGCGCAGAAATACGAAAATGAAAGAGGGAAGGAACGTATCGGGCGATGAACACGTTTCGAGGTGTGCATACACACGCGCGTCTATACGCACGCCAATAATGGGAGTTAAACATTCGGCGAACGACCGCGAAGTCGAGGCAGCAGGCTTTTGTTTGTCGCGTCGTTTCACCGGAAACCGAACCGATGTGCGCGCCTCCTCACGCGAAAGTCCCTTTTGTGTTCCCGTCGATGGTTGGAAAGAATCGAAAGGGGCCCACATGACGATCGGTCGGCCGGTCGCGCGTTTCGCCCATGCACGAAATACGCAAGATGCGCGCAATTATGGCCACCCAATTATCTCGTACGCGTCTCGTTATTTATTGAATATCGTGCCTGCTTATTTCTCAGGCGAGCTTGCGTGCCACCGCAAGAGGGAGGCGAATGACACGACCGGGGCCCTCTGTTCCGCGCTTCTGTGCGACGCGACGCCAGAACGGTGAAACGTAATCATTACGCGTTAACGCGGAAGGACCGGCTGGAAACGGGAATTAACAACGGCGGCAAGTCGCAAAGGGTGTAATTGGGGACGTACGTGCTGCGATCGGTGTAATAAAGTTGGAGGAAGATTGACAACGTTATCGCGCGACAATTCGTAACGCGAGGGGGGCGAATTCGCCCGGCGGATACTCGAGCGCGATTCGAGCGAGCCTAGAATATTCGCGGCGCTTCGTCTGATTCGCCCCGTTCTCGATTCCATCGACGCGCTTCTGTTACCCTCCTCTGTTATCAAAGAAATATATTGCACACCTCGCGGAACTTATTGGCGAACGGGGCATCGTTCTCGAACGTGTTCAGCGGCAGGAATAAATTCAGCTGCCATCGTCGGGATAGGAAGATTTAATCGGAATCGGATTAATAGCGTCATTTCCACTTCGCATTTATCCCACGCTCGCTCTTTCCTTATTTTCCAATCTCTTCTATGTATTCTTACGGCCGAAACGTTCCCTCGGGCGGCAAAACGCCTTATTATTTATGCAGATTTAAGGGGGCACCGTTGAGAGAGCACGGCGAACGCACACTTCGGAATCCGTTCGAACGATATCGATCGTTCGAACGCAACACCTCGCGACTCGCGATCGTGCCCTCGCGCCTTCCATTATTCTCCTTATTACACGGACAGCTTTCCGCTTGATAATATTCGGGCACCGGCGCCGCTGATAAAGACACGTGGCGCGTTGCACGAACGCCCGGCGATCGTCGTTGCTCGATAAAACTTGCGTCCCGTGCCCCGTCCACGAACTGCCAATTAACGTCGTACTATTCTAACGAACCCCGTGCACGGACGTCATCGGTATTACCCGCCCCGCCGTTCCTATTTTACCACGCAATCTGGAAGTATGTTAAATTGCCCGCAATTATGGGACTGTAATTTCGTGGAAATTATTTTCGGTTGCTCGTGGTGGTGAAAGGTTCCGATGCCGTAATTATAGGAGATGGGTGTTAATTACGTTGATCGAGAGTTGAATGCGTGCCGCGATAGTAGGATATCGAGGACCGATTGGCCGTCGTCTTTTTCGTATAAGGATGCCGGACCGATATTATCGATACTCCTTCTGCGCTCTCGGCAATATCGCTAATGCGTATCAGTGCGATTCGGACGAGCCAGTCCCGGCAATTTTATTCGCCGACACATTTATATCGCTGCCATCTGCGAATACTGCTCGAATCGCCGTTCGTTTCGTATGTTCGACGTCTTCGACGAACTAGCGATTTCCCGTCGGTGAAAGATTCGAATAAGAAATTCGAGGGCCATCGTACCGCCGACCCGACTGTCAACCCCTGGAAAACGAGACCAGACGTCAAGTTCGCAAAGGCGCAAAGGCTCGAACGCCGTTAAACCGACGCGCACCATCGAGGAGGCACTTCGATATCCAATTAATCGATGATTTTTCCAATTGCACCAGGCGAGGAGCAACGGGGGCCGCTTGCCACTCGCGATGGCCGTTCCGCGGTCGAACCGGAGCAGGCTCGAACGCTAAACGATCGGGAAGGGGGGCAGCATGGCGGAGGGGATGAGGATATCGCGACGACCGGGGGGGTGGAAGGACGAACAGGAGAATGCTCGAGGAGAACCGCGGCGAGGAGGAGAAGACAACGGTAATAAGTGAAGGGCAGAGCGCGAGCACGAAGGAGGCGCGCGTAATTTACGTGCAACATGGATTCGGGCGGCGTTTAATCCACCAGACGAGCTGGCGATTATGAAGTTAGGTTGGGTTAGGTGGTGAGCGCAACCAGAACCTCTTTGTGATATCAATTAAGTATGATTTGCCCCTACCGATCGCCTCGACCTTCCTTCCCTCTCTTCGCCGTCGACGCCGTCGCGGCCGTCCTGCTCCATCTTCCTCTTCTGTTCTGTTACCCCCGCGGGGTAACCCAGAGTTTAACCCGTTCCCTTATAATTCTCCTCCAATGCACCGTGAGAAACTCGCCTGTAACACGCACGTACACCGGTCGGCCCTCTTGCTTGCCGATTATTAGATTTCATCGAATTTTCGTCGTCCACTCACGTGGCGACCCCCGGGCATCCGGTCTGAACGCGAATCCGTCAATTAACCCCGTTAACGTTTCAACCCAACGCGCAATTAAGCCGTGAGTCGTGGGAGAAGCGGAGTTCTTTCCTTTTTTTCTACTTCGGAATCATCAGCTATGCGCGAGCACGCTGCTGCCGTAGTCTGTGAGAGACGCTTGGCCCCGGGGAAGCGTCGCGTACGTTTCTTCTCGCGTTAAGATTCCTTCCGCGGTTGTTTGCGAGAAATTTCCAATCTCTCGATCTGTCTCGAAATAATTTCACACGAAACGTGTCATTCCCGAGCCATCCCCGAGTCACTGTCCCTCCCTCCTTCGCACCGAGTCCTATAGGGGAACGGGTAGGAAACAGGCGCACGGTCTGGCTTCGTCGGCGAGCGTCGCCGTGCGTCGCGTCGCGCGTCGGTAGGAAATACTATTTTGTAGTGACGTCGGAGACCGTGCCGGCAACAACGGCCGCAGGGGTGGCTAATGACAAAATCAATGCGACATAATTAGACATGGCGGCTAGCTGGCCTGGCCAGCGATCCGCGTGTACGAGTCAGTACACTCGCCTGCGCGGTGGGAATTATTGTAAAAACATCCCGTCGACGGCGTCGCAGTGTGCACACGAAACGAAACCAGCGGTATCACCCGCCCCACGGTAATTATTATTCACGTTAGTCATCGCGTGCCCCAGTAACGGAAGTGGTCAGTTTTGATAGTTCGACGTAATTCAGCGCGATGGATTTTTCTTCCCGTTTCTTTTTTTTTTCCTTTTTCGAATTCACGGGACGAAGAAGGCGCGCGCGCGTGAGCCACTCCATCGACGGCCACAGCACGAACGGATGACCCTGATTGGGCTCGAAGCCGGTTCGTGGTGGCGCGCTAATGATCTCTGTTAGCGGACGCATCGCACACCAAGAGAAACGACTCTTCTCGTTGATTTATGATCAACGCCGGATTTCGGCGAATCGGTAATAAGGACCAGCCTCTCCGCTGTTTCTGTGTACATTGCGCGACGATCGGTATTTCGTGGCCGCTAGAATAAGCTCGCTTGCACGCGACCGATTTTTATGATACAAGTGTTTGATACGTGTACGTCGGTACGCACGGTTGAACAGAATTTCATTGGTGGACGACGAGACCGATCGATCGCGAACGATTGTACGAGATTTTAATCGACAAGGGTTGAGAAGGGGAAGCGCAAGGGAAGGAGAACAGACGGGGGAAAGATTTCGCTTGCTCGTCGAAGACGCGGCTGGTAGAAAGTTGCTCGAACGTAAAATTCGTTAAATAGTACAGCGTTTCCCTCGATTAATTTTCTCTGTCTTTCGCTCGGAAAAGTGCCGCGGCCTGACCCAGTTTCTACGATTGCCGTGTACGGCAGGCGTTGGAAATAATTGGCGGGTCGTTCGCTCGAATCAGCTGGCCGATACTTTATAAACCATCTGCGCAGAGTAAACATACTTAACGAAAACGCGCGGTTTCTCTTGACGAACGTTTCTTCCCGTCGCCACGATCATCCCCCCTGCCCCCGTTATCCCCGAGGCGTCCGCAGTGCGATTTCGTTGCGGGGAAAATCACTGGCCGCGTACAGGAAACGAACGAAAGTTTCGAATCGTCGTTTAGGAACGCCAGCGAGTACGGGACGAACTCCTCCAATCGGGCACGCTACACTTGAGCCGCGCAGGTAAAATTCAATCCCCGACACGCCACCCCCTCCAACGGTGCCGTCGTGTGCTTCGATTTGAAGCGAATCCGTAGGTGGAAGCGCCTCGTATGTCCAGCGTCGTATGTAGAGCTAATTATACTCTCTAACAAAGGGTTGCTATGATGACGCACAGGTAAAGTCGGGAAACATTGATGAGCGACTCTATACACCGGCTGCCGGTCAACGTTACGTGCATAAATGAAAATGCGCAAGGAAACGAAGAGGAAGGTAAACAACGAATTCTGTAAATCGTACGCGAGAGGGTGCACGGTTTCTCGTGTCTACCGGTCGAATCGTTTCTTTTCTTGGCAGCGCCGCGTCGTCTGGGTTTTCCGATGGGAAAAGAGTCAGCCGAGTTTCCAAAGATTCTCGTGTAATCGATCATACGGGTGGAGGGGGGGAGTGTCTTTATAGAACGCTGGTAATACTGGTCGCGACTACTCATGCGTGCCCGTAAATTGATTTAAATGCTCCACGCCCATATCTGTACGAAGCCGTGGGATCCGCTTCGCGAGTCAACGGGGAGATCCATCAACGCCGGTGTGGTAACGCGAGCATCGCGTACACGATGGCAATTACAAAAATAATTTCGCTGAAAATAATGCCCGACCGATCGCTACAGCGACTGCCAAAAGTTGTCCGGAACGCCGTGGATTCTACCGCGATCCTCTCCTTCGATCGCGCTCTCGATCTCACTGTCGTTCGAGCGTTAATCGATTCCGCGTCAGGGTTTCCGTTGGAATCGTTGCTGGAAGAACGACAGCGCGCGTGGAACGCGGCGGCCGATGCGTCGACGAGAATGCCATCCGACGAAAAGTAAAAGGCGGAGCGCAGGGGTCCCGAATTTTTCCGCCTCGCTGTACGCGCCTGCCTCGAATATCAATCTCGAATTAATGGCTCGGACCCGTAATGCACGTGATCCAACGTCGAGCCGCTTAACGACTAAATATCCTCGAAAGCGTTTATCGAGGAACGCGTGTCCGCCAGGAGTACCCGAGTATCCAGGCTCTCGACCGCCTGCCCGAATTGGCGTCGTCGAATTAGTGGCGCCAGCTATCGAACGAGCGGAACGAAATACGAAGATCGCGTGAAAAGTGGCGAAAACGAGGCGAAGGAGTTTCACTCGAAACGAAACGGCTGCGACATCTATCCCGGAGCAGATTGAGAAAGTGGACTGTTCAGTCGCAGGCAGTAAAGCGTAATTTAAAGCCGTAAATATTAACACTTTCCGCGATTGTAATGGCAATAAAAATGATAATGAAATTCCGCGCGCAACCAATCTGCAATTCGGCATTCCAAATTAATCCCAATTAATTCACCGGCGAACGTCGCGCGAAATTTATACCGAGGACCCGGCACGATACGTTCGACGATGTGCCACCAACGTCGCGAGAAATCTCCGATATTTCCACCATTTTCACCCGAATATATTTTACCGTGGAACGGCAGCGAGCGGAGTCGGGCCGGCGTGCAAAACCTGTTAGGCGTTGCGGGAACGCTCACGCGCTTCCGGAAAAGGGCCGTTCGTCGGCCAGACGCGTTGTCTCATTAGCAGGCCGACCTCGCAATGCCTCCCTTCTCGCCCACCCCCGTATGCCGTTTTCCAGCCCCGCGATTCGTATCTCACCCCGTCGGCGTAACCCTTTACGGCGAGAGCACGCGTCCACCGTAATCCGCGTGCCTTCGCGATTGTTTTACGGCCGCGCAACCGTCGGCTTCCATTAAGGGGCGAATCTTGAAAAGGGAATCGTACGCGACCGGGCGTCGACGCCGGATTTGTAGAATGGGAGAAAGTATTGTTGGATAGGAGAGAGGAGATTTGTTCGGGGAAGCGTTATGGGGAACGTGATTAGCGGCTGTAATTGGAAACGAAGGAAACGATGAAACGCGTAGCGCGCGGATCGGTCTTGGTGTTAATTATCGTCTCGGTTAGATCGCGATTGGTCGGCCTAACGTTGGAGATTGAATATTTTTCGCGACGTGGAAACTGGTTTCGTTCTGCGCGTTGCGGCGGTCCGAATGGCTGGATAGGTACGGTATTTCGCTGTTTTTATTATTCGCCGAGCCGCGAAATGTTTTCGTCATTCGGTGCGCGCACATCGTCGATACAAATGGGCGATTTCTTTCGTCGACGTTCGATTCCCCGCGTGTCGCGTTACTTCAGCCGTCGATACGCTTTTGTCGAGCTGCCGTTGAATAAATGCCATGCCCGATGCCACGTCTAAAAGCGTGTTTCGATTATAGACGTTTTAGCGGTGTAAGGCCACCGGTTCTGCCAATTATCGATAATGCTTCTTATAGTTGGAACGCTCGTGCCTATTTCATCGAAACGACCTGCGCGGTAGAATCGGTGAATAATAAAGAAATTAAATAATTAAAGTGCCACCCTTGACGATAAATTTAGATATCGGGTTTTGATCGGCGAATCGAAAGGACCGACACTATCGTTTACGAACAGATGTCCGTCAGGACATTTCTCGAGGGCCCCGCTTCGCGGTATCCGTCGAGTATCGGATAATCGAGTTATCAAGCGAATCTTCGTTCGTCAGATACCCAGAAGTCATTCAGCAATCTTGTCCAATCAATTATAATTAAAGACGTTTCCCGGCGAATCCCGGACGCGACGCAAACGCGACGCGTCGGGGAAACGTTTAGGCCACGGAAAAGTTAACGACAAAGCGATCGATGAAGAAACATCGGCGCATCGGCGGCGGGCGCTGGCAGAAGCGACGTCGGATTCCACGAGGAGAACAAGATCGTTATGTTGGATGGCTGGCGAGACGCAAGAACTCTGTACGTGCCGAGGCGTCCGTCGTTCCTTCCGATCGGATGCATACTTAGAAATGCGTTCATTATTTCAACGGGGTCAGTGTGAAATATTCCGCGACGGTTCGCGACACGTAGAAAAACGAAGAAAGACCGGTGGGACGTTGGACTGGAGAAGATTGGATGCAATCGTTCCTAATGAAGAGACAGTTTGAGGCTGCGGAAGTGTCAATGGCATTGCTTCAGCCGGGAGATTTTCCTTTGTTCTTCAATTGTGCACGGCTCGAATTGAAAATGACGACCGCTCGAGCGTGTATGCATAATTGAATTTAATGCGACACTTAAATTAATTATGCATATTCGGCGATGCACGATAAATGCCTGACAGGGATCGTTGCTATCTTTTGGGGCGGACGGAATTACGATTGCGACGCTTTGATCGACAAAATAAAGCTCGTCGAATAAAGCTTTTCTAACGACACCGTCGCGTAATGTCGTTGAACCTTTGACATTTCGAGGAAGACAACGAATGGAAAGACGGAGGCTGTTGAAAAAAGTTCCCGTTCGCTTCCAATAATTTACGTGCCGGAGAAACGTTCTTGTCCGGCGATCAGATTTTGTGCAATCGAAGACCTTTTGTGCAGCGGAACGCGTGAATGAATATTAGACGACGCGCCATCTCCTACGTTGCCCTCTTACACTGGCGGAGTTCTAACTAATTGTTCAACGTCCTTCGAACAATTGCCACGTGCACTCGAAATCTTTTCCATGGAATCTCGACTTTCAATTACTGCCCATTACGAAACCGTCCCGCTTACCCCCGCCGCCCCTTGCGTGTCCCTTTTAAATCCATTCTAATGAGTTCTGATGCGATTAAGAAGCTGAATCGATTCGCTCGAACATGGCGATCTTCGAACCTGTGAAGTAATCAGGGCCTCCTTCTGGCATTTTCAACGTGCGCGTCGTACGAAACTTCTCGACGCCGCGGTTTCTAAATTCATTCATTCCAAACAGAATATATTTATTGCATCTAATGCATCGTCGGAACACCGTGCCCCTCTGGCGCGGTATTCGAATGGAACTCGTCGCGAAGATAAAAGAAAGTAATCCTAACGGGCACGGCGCTTTTTCGTTCGGGAATATTCAAATCGGACGAAAGGAACGGCGGGGAAGCAAAATTGATCAATAACGCGGCGGCACAATCAAGACCTAGGAAAAATGCAATTTCTGTAATGCCACTCTCTGCTCCTATTATTTTCTTGTCCAAGACCTTACTGGCCACCCTGTTTCCCAGCAATCATCGCAGGACGTACACCACGCTTCTCTTTCTCTCTCTATCCACTGTCGGGCCATTGCAATGATTTGTACGTGTATCGATATCACAGCAAGATAATTGCGTGTCATACACGTAGAATGTAACGGACGAAAACGTCTCGGCCGCGGTGCGCACTGCAATTGTAACGCGTTTCGCATCCAAACGGCTACGTTGTCGTTGGGACGAAATTAGGGAAGCGTCCCCCACGAGGATTATCGTCCCTCGACAAGCTCCGGAGTGTACGCGAACGCGCGGAGCGACGGGACGCTTACGCGGTTCATATCGACGGAAAATTGCACGCCACTCGCGAGAATATGCCACGGACGATGCGGCATGTGTTTGACTGACGGACGGTCTCTAAACGGACAGGGAAATTACGGTGCAACTTTTCGAGGATACGAGCAACAATTTGCGGATCACTTAGAGAATAGGTTGAGACGGAAAACAGTCGACGCGAAGCGGCGCAACGCTCCCTTCGAGAAGGAGCTCGAAACTGGTAACGAACGAGACTTTCATTCGGCGGTGACACTTTTCAGACGAGAATTACCGTCCAAGATTTTTCATTGCGCAGCGAGAAACGCTCGTCGATTGATCAATGTTGTTTCACTGAATCGTCAGTTCGGTATATAAATACTTTCCTGATTACAAGTACACCGAAGTCGCGGCCGACCACCCGTTACCGAGTACACAGTGGAGCGATGTACTCGTCGCTCGCAGATACGTGTTGGATAGGGCGGATATTCAATTATTCATATACCATTAGCTAGCGCGCATGTACCGAGTGTACCGGTTGCGTAGGGATTCACACCGGCCAACTCGTTTTCTAAGTAAGCACGGCCACAATTTTCCTCGCGAGCAACGTGTCATTATTGGCGGCGGGGACGGGGGAGCGTAGTCGAGGGGCTGACGGGGTAACTGAAAGAGATAGAGTAAGAGCGGCCAGTGAAAGATGGGGACGGTGCAGCGAGTGCACAATGCGACAGTCGATAAGGCGTATCGATAACGCGTCTCTCGCACAGCGTCGACAATTGGTTTGTCTAATGAGTCACGCTTCGAATGACTGATTGGCCGTGCGGTGCGCTCCGGCCAACCTTTTGTCCTTATCGTCGCTTCCACGCGAAACGAGTGTTGAATTTTAATGACGCACATTCGGCGATAACGCGTTTAATCGTAATAAATAATTCGATCGCCGGCGATAAATTTGTCACGCGAGGGAAACCCTTCCAATGTCCCCGAATTTCCAAACACCGCGAGACACCTCTCTAACGAGAAAAGTCGAGGAAACCACAGGAGTCGAGGATTCCCGGCGGCCGCGTGAAAATCCAAACCGGTGTGTGTCCGCCGCCCACGTGACGCGTACCGAGCGACCCTCTGTCTGTCTCGCTCTCTCGCACAAAGGGATGAATGGACGGAGATAATCCTATTTCGAAGGTGGGACGTGAGGAATGTTCTGGTTTCCTGTGTTCCGTGGGGTTGCGCGCTACGAGAGAAGCGCCCTTATCGGGACCCGTGATCGGGCGGTTGGGGTCGCCTACGCCCGACCGAACTTCCTCGTTCGACCACGTAGATACCTATCGTCGCCCGTGATCCGATTAATTAATTCGTAGGATTAATTGCCCGTCCTCTATCTACGATGGATCTTCGCCGTCTGCTCGAGCATTATGCAGACATCGGGAGAGCGGGACGAGTAACGTGTCCACCGGGCACGGGGGGTGTGGGGCGGACGGGGACGAGGCGAAGAGAGAAGGGAACTCGAAGAAAGGTCGCGTGGGAGGTTCGACGGTGGACACGGTCATCTGGAGCACGACACGGAGAAACCGACGGCGATATAGAGCGGCCTGCAACCACCTACGCCAACTTGCAAATTCGCGGCGTCGAGGTGCGCCACCGGTGACGCGTAGGTGGGCAAGGCGGCCACGATCTTCTCGCGCGACAGGACACCTCCTCGAAACGACGCGTCCACTACGCTGCCCGTCGCGTCGCCGTGGAAATCGCGGCCGGCCAGGTTTATTCGACGGGGAACCGCTTTCCACGAGTCGACGGGGAACGGATTTCGGGGGGTGAACGGCACACGTACGATTCGCCTGGTTAACGCGGGTGGTCCAGTGTCGTTCGATTGAATCGCGCCTCGAATAACTTAACTTGAATTTGAATAATATTCATGTGCCTAGAAAGTTCGGCTCCTGGTATAGTCATTTCGATGCCACTTTCTTCGATGGGACAGAAATTCCGGGTGAAATACGATCGTTCCCCGTCGATTATAGAATCGTGCACGTCCCGTCAGGTACGAAGAGCGTGCTCGCTTGTCGCAGGTTTCGTTAATGCGCGCCCACTGCGCGGCAAAGTTTGCGATTCACCGCCGCAAGGACCGTGCGTGTTACGAAATTGATGCAGCTACGGTGGTTGCATTTTCTACCCGAAGCCGTACGACGCGTCTTGAACACTTCGCTGGAAGCCACGGCGAAGACTTCTTCCTTCCTTCCTCCCTCGATATTTCCCAGCGTTTCGAAAGTACCAACGCGCAAATAATTCGGCAGCGCCGTTTCCCGCAGCACGAGTATGTAACACTCTTCGCAAACCATTAAAACTTCCGATGCGAGGATCGAATTTAAAAAACAAACCGTACAACACCGCTCGGTTCACTGGAATCACCACAGCGACGAGTAATCGAAAGGAAACGTGCCCGAATTCACCGCTTGGAAATCGTATCGGGGCACACAGGATCACCGCAATTCTTACCTCGATAATACAGAAATGCACACATCTATCCCAAAGGCACAGGTGCACAAACATTTTCCTTCTATTCGAACTATCACTTGTACCACCCCGGTTCCCGAACTTCACGTCATTCCTCCACCCCTTGCCGTCCTCGGGTGCCGTGTCCTTCTAGTCGCAGAAATCACGCCGAACTGTCTGCGCTCGTCGATTCACTGTCGGCCAGGCCAAGGCCCCCACAGTTTCACCTTTTTCCCTTGAATGGCCCCCGGTTGAGTCCCTCTCTTGTTGAAAAATTTTCCCTGGCCGCGCAGGTGTTCCCTCGCACAGGACTGTCCAAGCTTTTCGATAGCACGATCGTGCCGTCCCAGGAGGCGCGCAGGTCACTCTGCCAGGTGTTGTCGATCGCTCGTAAAGAGGCCGTACCGCTGACTGGTCGCAGTCATTGTTGTCCGTCCGCTAAGTACCCTAAAAGCACCATCCAGGGCTCGTCCTACGGCCGTGTTCCGGGCCCATTGTTGCTGGTCCCCCGCGGGTCCGGAGCGGAGACACGCGGAACGCGCGAACCTGCGCCGCGTACCGGACGCTCAATAGCGCAAAGATGAATCCTGCCTGGTTCCTGGAAGGAATCGATCGAGCCTGATTTTTCCTTATTGTTCGAAACGAACCACAGGATCCATCCGCTCGGGAATTGTCCCGAGAAGATCCTATTGTGCGAACACCGGAGCTCTGGGTATCCGGAGATTTTTGTATATTCTTGTTGCCGTTTCTCGGGGTTCTTGATTTTCTGTGTATGCACGCATGTGTGTATGCATGGATGCGTGCATGTATGGCTGTCGTTTATTGCTCGAGGTTTTTCTTAGGGTTGGATTATTAGCAGCTTCCTCTTCGTGGAACTGTTCGGTCTGGGAGCGGCGTTACGAACGTGCAGTGGGATTTCATTATGGATTTTTCGGGTGATATTTATAGTTCATTTAGTTAGTTTGGTTTGTTACCCTGCGCGCGTAGATGCTGCGCAATGTACGTTTCAAAGGTTTCTCGTCGGGGTGCAATAAATTAAATTGTTTCCTTAAATCAATGGTGTCCCTTTGCTGGTCGAGAAATTTGTCCGTGGCAAATTGGGAATCGTAAAATTGTGCAAAAAGTGGCTCGAAAGTTGAAGCACAACTGGTGGCCGAATTCACCAACGATAATCCTTGAAAAGAAAGTAAGAGCCCATTGTACGCGAGAATTACGATTGTCTCGGCATGCTCGGGGCCATCTTTGTGATTTTTCCCGTTGTCGGGACAGGTAAAGCTAAGACACACCTGCGCAGGTTTTGTCGCGTAACAAAGAGACCCGTGTTTCGTTCGTGAATCGCGAGGTGAATTCAAATACAGTCGCCGGAACTTGGGTGAGACTTGAAGTGGTCGAAATTTATAAATGGAGGTGCTGTAGTATTTTTTTTTTCGCTCTCTCTTATTTTTTTTGCCTTCAAGAAAATTCACCCAATTATGACAGCGAGGAATTCGCGTTCCGCTAATTGCCGGAATCGTACGGCGAATCAATTCGCTTCGTTCCGATTGTAGATCGACTATTCGCTGGAATCATTTGATTTGCAAATTTTACACACATATACATCGAACCGCGCACGCTCCAATCGGCAACGACTGACATTCGTTAAAAAAAAAAAAATGTACAAAGTCGGGGTCCCGTTGCGCGGTGTATTAACTGACCTCCGGTTCCGCGCGTAATACGGTGGCCGTGTCTACGATGATTTCTTTGAGAAAGGCAAGATCTTGAACGCGCTCGTGCTCAATAAATCCTCGCACGATGCCGAGATTACGTTGTAGAAGATTCTCGATTGGCTCGGAACGGGATAAAGAGTTTCGTGGAATTAAAGATAACTTGCCGGTTTCGATTCAACAGAATGAAATAATGAGAGTGTAGAACGATCTTTGAAACACCGTGGTATTTCACGAGTAGTGAAACGGAAATTTGAAAATACAGCTTCGCCTTGTTCTCGTGGGGACACGCTGTTCAGACATCGAATGTTGTATTGGAGAAGCATTTCGGACGAAGATATTTTATTCGACCGAAACGAGATGCGTCAGGTTATTAGAGATCTGTTGGAGCGTATTGGACAGTATTGTTCGACGCTGACACTGTAGTATTCTATTTGCCTTACGGAGGTGGAAGGAAAATTGGCTAATTTTCGTGAAAAAAATTGAGGAAGTTATGGCTAGTGGCCATTGTTCCAAGAAGAGAAAGTTGGTAACAGTTCGTTGTTTTATTTCTTTCCTAATGCCACGCACCAGGGAAATCCGGAAGGTTCGAGCTGTTGTTTAGCAATAAAATCGAATTAATTTTAGCTCGCCGGTAATGAACAGGTAAGTCAGTCGTTTGTCTCTACTACTGTACTCGAGGATTATCCCCCGGGCAGGTATAAAAATATCCTTGGGCAATAATCGCGCCGGACATTGACAAGCAGGCCCAATTTCAGCAGGTCTAATTATATTTAACAAGGTGTTGAAACTAATGTACGGTATAAAAAATGATGTACATAAAAGGAAATCTTGATGCCAAGCTTAATATCCATTTCGAGAAAGAAAAATTGAGAAACGATAATCATCGAAAATCCTCGACAACGTATTCGAATGATCTGTCATTGAAGCTGTTAAACGAATAATTACTGCGACGTGGATACGACATCGACAATATCATTGTCGTATCGTAATTCATTGGGAAAACGAACGTAACAACGGATGGCGCGATAATTAAGATAAATACCATGACACCAGTGCGATCGTACGAAGAAGCAACCAGCCGCCAGCGGGGACCAATAAAATGGCGGACTTAGCGAATCGAGTTCGAAATAAAAGTTACGATCGCAGAAAAAGAGTAATTAGAACGACAAGCGTCTGTAATAAACGGGCTAGACATTGCACCGGTGTAAAATAAGCAAAGGGACGCTTACAGTGTCGCAAAATAATTAAAATGACAGGCATGTTGATGCGAAATAAGAGGGATAACATACGAGGCGGGGATAAACGAGAGAAATAAGACAAGCACGAGTGGCCGAACGCGATCCCATAATTATGTGGGGCAAAAATTCCGTGGAAATTCTTGCGGCGATTAAGAACGAAGGAGCTGTATTTTAAGGACGTGACACCGGCCACGACAAAACTCAGCTAATGATTCATGTAAACTTCGAACGGTAGAACGAGCTAAAAGACCGATCTCGTTTCACCGCTACGATTGATCGGTTTCGTGCACAAGGTAGCTGAGAACTGGTTCTGTGTGCTCCAACGTGCGCAACACGTAAGCGTGCACGCCCCGGCTAGTGCTGCATTCTAAGTTCCCTGTTCCCTGAATCAGTCGAACTCGATCGCTTCCTCTTTTCACCGTGCAGGTAACAGCGCCGATCAAATTGGCGGTACACGACGATCGATGTTGACGACAAACCGGTGCCAACGATTATGATGTTTCGCGTAATTAACGTATCGTTACCTCCGACCATCGTAACGATCCGCTACCGTCGTTGCGGGACACGAATTGTCGGTCGTCGACGCAGGCTGATGCGCGGCCGACGCCATTGAACCAAGCGTACAAGCGTACAAACGAAACGGAACGAACAAAATTGAACGCCAGGCCGTGGAGCGCAGACGACGAACTTTGAATCCGTCCGGAGACGCGATCGGTATCGAGGTTTCAACGCGGCTGCAACGTGTCGCGGATCTCGTCGCGTCGACCGGATCGTATCTGCGATCGAACGTTACGCATGAAATCGCCAACGGCCTCGCGGCTCGCGCCTGCGAAACGAAAAGGGAAGAAAACGAAACGCAACGCGCGCGTGCAACGTGCGCGCAAACGCACATTGAACGCGGAACGCTTAATTAAATGCGCGCGGATCGGCAAGGGGACAGTTTCGGTGCTTACCTGTGCACGGGCAACGCCGATGCAAGTGTCACCGGCAGCGCGTTACTCATCGACGCTTCGAGATAAAAAGGGGCAACGCAAAGGCGTTGAACGATCGGCGCAACAATAGCGGTGCAACGGCCACACGACTCGTCGCCGTTTAATTAAACAATCGTTCAACCGGTTTCCCGTGTCCGCGCTCGCCGGTTTTCCAATAAATAATCACCGCGGATCGGCGACCTCGATCCGCTAAAGGACGATCGCGATGAAAATCGGCCAATGATTCATGCAAACGTCGACACGGGGCAGAAGCTCGATCGTCCCACCATCACTCATCGATCTTGCTCACGGTGAGACGGGATTGGCGGTTCTTGAAGCGCGGGCGCCACGCAAAAAGTCGCTGGAAACCGGTCGCATGTATCCGCGATATGGACCTTTGTGGAAGCGTACACGGCCCGATCGGCGACACGTTGCAAGCTCCTAGTGTTTTAAATCACCGGGCAGACACCTCAAGGCTGTCGATCGAAACCGCCGGGGCGTCACTTCCACTGGATTCACCGGCCGCGTGAAAGGGGACCAACGGGAGTGGCGAACGCGGTGCCGACGAGAACCGCTCGTTTTCGATCGATCGACCGTGGAAATCTTGTCGCCCGACGATGATGCCGCGGTTAATCCAGCGCTCGAGTACGATGACTTGTTGTCGCGCCGTTCGTTGCCGGTTAAATACGACGAATATCGATATTGTCGTTAATTGAACGCGATGATGGATGTGTTTCGGGGCAATATTTATCATTTTTCTTCGGGATACTCGAAAAGTGATCAATTGAGACATATTCCAACTGCGAAGCACCAGCTCCGTCTCGGTGCTAAATTCGTGGCAAGATTTCAATACGCAACTGGTACCACGATGAATTGATACCGTCGGCGAGCAAAGGGCTAAACGCATTTACTTCCAGCTTCAATCTGGATCTTAATCTCGATTAAAAATTACGCGATCGCGTTCGTACGAGGAATCGCGAAGCTGTCCCAGTTTTAACAACGAGCGTCGATCGGGCGGCAACGACAATTAAGCCGGTCGCGTTTCGATTGAAACGCAACGCGTCGCGCAGCGTCACGGGGCGGGTGAGCAGGTACATTTAAATGAAAGTTTACGTCTAGTCGCGAGCCGGGACGTACGGTATGTCGGTGGATTTGTCCACGCGACAGTCCCGCCAAAGGCTTCGTCGATAGAGCGAAATAATTAATGCCCACGAAGTCGTTCTATTTGTTTCGATCAATAAGGGAGAGAGAGAGAGAGAGAGAGGGGGAGAGAGAGAGAAATACCTTCCGCGCGAGGGGCCGCTGGTAATTGTTCGTTAACGTCGACCCGGCCTTACCCAAGACCAATTAAAATCACCGCTGTCATTAATGCGACGTTGCCCGGCTGGCGAACGCATTAACGAGGCCGGCCAGCAATCTTCGCGTATAATGGGAAATAATAATGCGCGCTTAGGGAATTATGCGAAAAGCGTTTCCCTCGAATTAACGGAATCGATCGCGACGACGGCGAACGAGAGCCCGACCAGTGCACGTGTAATCATACATTTCTCCTTGCATTAACTTTCACGCGCTCGCGCGCCGCGCCGGCGTTTCCATCGGTCTAGCTTTTAATTCCGATCTCGCGAGAACCGGCTATAACTCCGTTCCGCGGAACTGTAACAGATTTAGCGTGAGCAAGGTGGAAGATCGTTCGCGATTCTATCGATCTCCGGGCACGAGTTACGTACATTGATTCGTACGCGAAACCTTGCCACGTTAAGTGTCCGCATACATAATGTTCTCGCCGTTGGCTGTCTCTTACGCGTCCACGGCGTTGAGCCCGAATATTCGCGTCAAATGTTTTCCAGCGTGCCCGGAACGCGAAGTTACGCTTGGCACCCGGGCAATCCATTCGATGCTGCCAGACGTAACGTAAGGGAGGCCAAGCATGTGCGCCCTTGCAACCGTTTATACGCGACACCGGGAAACGATCGACGGCTGCTTAACTTGCATTCGCATTTCGCGGCGCTCGCCGCTTTTAACGTCAACAAATTCGATTAGGTGCGTCGGGACCCGTTTAAAAATGTTGTCGCGGCTGATTGCGGTTTTCATATCTTTTTTTCTTTCTCTTTCGTTCCCCCCCCAAAACCTAATCGAAACGAGAAATCGGGGCGTCGCTATTGTATATACATCCACGTCGCCTCGAGTCTTCTCGCCGTCAGCTTAAGAATCTGCTTGACGTCCTCCTGGCCAGTTCGTTCACGGCTCCGACCTTTACATTTGTACAGCATGTCGAACCAATCTGGTCGCGACATCACGCGCCAAATATGCGAGGTGTGGCGGGAGTACCAGGGAGGAAGAGAGACGGACAGAGGCAGGCGATAAAGGAGAAAGCGAGAGAGAGCCAGCGGCGCCCACACCGAATTCAAGCTACGTCATTAAGTCACAGCTCAGGAGGTCGCTGCCTTTGGGCAAGGCTGTCGCTACAAAATTCGAACATTTCTTTCCTGTCCGTTCAATGTTTAAAAAAAAAAGGAACGACGGAAGAAAATACGAACTTTCTGTTGCAAGAGCGGGGGGGACAGTGAAAAACGCCACAATTGAATCATCCCGAATTGTGGGACAATGTTGCACGCGGACATCTCGCGAAATCGAAGTATGCCGAGTCGAAATCATGCACGAAGAGCCGTGGAAACGTTTCACTAATGTTTCTACGAAACGAAGGCCCAATTGTTCTTTCGCCCAACATTTGCCTGTCATTCGGACGGACTTTCAATCTGGCGATTATTTGATCCCGAACTTCTTGATACAGGCTACACGAAATTGCTCGCAAAAGTGTTGCTCACGCTAGAGCACAAACGAGCCGACGCTTCCTCCGGCAGAACGTCGAAACGATTCGCCAGGAATTCACCTGCGAACGCTCGCGCTCGCGTTAGAGGAACTCGTTGAACGATCAACGCGTGAAAAGATCGAATGTTTACGATTATATTGGATTACGTTGCCGGCCGGGGCGCATCGCAACGCGCACCCCGGCTCGACGAGAAGAAAAAAGAAATCACGGCTTTTTCGATCGCCGGAGGGGTTGGCAGAACGAGCGCAATGCAAAACGTGCCAGACCAGTTGTGACATGGTAGGGGCCCCAATGGCTATCTACTGGCCGGACACATCTTATCCACGATCTGATCTCTCACCCTGCTACGAACTAACACGCCGGGGCCACGACCCGCGATGTTCGTTTCAAGCATTTTTATCACCACGCCAATAACAAAGCCGTAAATGTTATAGATACAGATAAGGGAGAGACGGAGCGACGGTTCAGCCTCGCTTCCTTCCATTTCCCCTGTTCCTTTTTCCTCGCGGATTCCTCCTCGGTGTCTCTCCGCTGTTTACCCTCGCTGTCTCGTCGAGGGCCTCGGCAACGACAAGACGGTTCACAGTTTAGAAACGAGAGTGAACTTTCGCGACTGCGGGGCAACAGATTTGCCGAAAGGTGGTGGAGTTTCTGGGGATGCGAAGAAACGAGCGTCGCGCATTCGACAATACACCCGAGCTGCTAGGCTCGATATTTCTCGCATCGATTTGCATACGCATCGTGTGTTTATGATAAAATCGCGACCGCGCGCGACGGAGATGGCAGGCGGGCGGGGGATCGCTCGATCGAAAACAACTATTTCATTGATAACGATACAGTTGTCAAAATTTTTAGGCCAACCCGACGCCTTTTAAACGGTCGGTCGGGGAATTAATTCAATAAGCTGGAATAATTTCGTGTATCTCCGTGGTCGATCTGTGTAGTACGGACATTGTGATTCACACGTCGGCGGACAGAAATCTCGCCGGGGCGCTCGTAGAAATGCAAGCTGTCCCTCCCCGTGTAGCATCGCTACCACGAAGAGGAGACTAATGAATGCGCAGGCACATCCGATACCGTCGTAGCAAATTAATCCGGCGGACTAACGAATCAACTTATTTGAATATCCTTCTCCTTTCCACTGACGGACGCCAGCTTCGCTTCGCCCGGACACGAGTCGAGTTCGTCTTCCTCTCTGACCACACAAGATAATTATGGGCCGCACAATGGATCCCCGGCGGAACACCATCTTGGACGATCCGTGCATACATTATAACGCTTTCAGCGTGGCGCATCTTGTTCGATCCAGCCAACTGATCCAAATAATCATTCCTGAAGAACAGTGTTATGGCAGGAGCGCGAAGGGGGTAGTACAATCTTTTTTAGCGCAGTTATCCCGACCACATTTTTGTTCGATGGGCAAATGGGCGGAGGTGAAAATAGACGCGAGAACTTCAGGTTAACAGCGCGTGTAGAAGAATCGTGGCTGGTCGCGTGATGGAAGCAACAGAACCGGCGACCGTTTGCTTTTTTGTTCGACGGGATAATTGCAGGGAAAACGGGGACCCGCGTCTCATTGTTTGACGAAGTAATTGCAACAAGCTTGCGAGACCCAGCTGTACCGCTTTGAACGCGTGAATGCGCGGAACAATCGATGGAGCAAATTGTTTACCCGCGATTCTATTTTACAGTCAGGCTGCGGGAGCGATATTAATTTTACGAAATTAGCGGGCAACAACGAACGACCGATTTCTTACTGAATACGATAATCAAATATTTCGTAGAATGGACAAGGATTCGGCACTGAATATTGCATCGAGCTGCGATCAGATGTCCGCCTCAACTGTCAATAATGAAAAATTGTCGTCGCTCGACAAACGAGCACAGGAAAAGAGTCGCATTCGTACTGGTGTATCTCGTGCGTCACAGTGTCCACAACCATGGCCATAATTAATTCTAATCAACTTCCATTTGCCCGCATCCCATAAGATATAGCAGTTTCAACAATCGATGCGCTTCACAAAGATCCCTCCGCCCCGATCGTTCGTCCCGTGCTTTTCTTTCTTCCCGATGTCCAACCCCCCCCCCTCTCCTTCGCCAACCCCGATACATCTTTTTCTTTCTCTCTGATGATTTTAATCTCCGGTAATCCTCCTTAGCGCACGCCCGCGAGCACACCCTCGGCGCGCATCCGCGTTCAGCGCACCCGATGCCAGCGCACAATGGGCCCTGATTGCGGATTAAGGATTAGGAGACAAAAGTAGCAAAGTCCAGACCTTCGACCGTCCTCGGCAAACAAATGGGATCGACTTCGATTAGGTCTGTAACCGTGAGCCACGTGTGCGGACGAGTCTCCGCGCGTTTAGCACGTTCGACGCCTTCACTGGTTCGATATGGGGGGCGAAATTAATTGAATGTACGACGATATCGATGGTTACCTGGCCATTTTATAAATCATATTCTGCGAGGATCGCGTTATTTTCGAGCAGACCGAACGCGCGATCCTGCGGGCAGATTTCGTTTTCTACTCGTAACTTGAACACACGGACTGCGGTGATGAAACGAGAAAGATATTTGAGAATAACAAACGGACGAAAAGGTACGAACATTTTGACGAACGAAGCGCCGCGCGCATGCCTCCGCGCCGCGCTGATTGGCAGCCAAAGTTGGCCATAATGGTGTCGAATTTAAATGCCGCCAGCGTATCAAGCCGCAAGGATTTCGTATTCGGTTTGCGAACACGGGCGAGAACCTTAATCTGTGCCTTACACATGCTTCGAACATTTCGACGACGGGAATCGCGGAGCTTTCGCGGTGCAATTAAATCAGCGTCGCGGTGAGAAAACAATTTCGCGTAGATCCAACATCCCTCGTCTTTCTCAACGATATACATATATATATATACATACACGCGAACGAAAATCGCTTAGAGAAATGCTCCACAAACGAATACCGATTAGTTCCAACGTTCTCCAACCGGCCCAACATTCTGAATCGAACCGACCACCAACAATTCCAAAATCATCGCGCAATCGAGACCGCCTTCGTTCCAATCTGAACCACTCGCCCGGCGGAACGTCCGCATAATTTTTCCCTAAGGGTGGCAGCGGTCGGGTCCGTATAAACTGCCCGCGTCCGGCTGCCGGATATCCGAGATTGCAAGACATTTATTATACGAGCACCAACGGGCCAGCTCCGATTCACCCGACGGTACACGTGGACAGGCGCGACAGGCCGGGACCAGTGCCGAGCACACGTGGCTCGTAACTTGGCTCGCTGGTTCTGGCATGGCCGGGCTGACGCGTCACGACGGCGAGGCACCCCGGGCCCGCGTGCTTCGGGGCCCCGTGGAACCGGGAGGGGGCCCGCGACCGACGCGTCGCGACGCGGGTAAACGCGAGGGAACGAGCGCGAAACCGCGAGCAGAGGAGGGGAGGGCGGGGTAAGGAGAGAAAGGTGTCCGGAGAGCGGGAGAGACGCTGATAAGCAGACGGGGAGGCACGATTGTCGAGGGAGAGAGAAAGACCAGGCGACAAGTATTGTCGCCGGCGTGAAATATTGTTTTCCATGCCAGGCACGGCGCGTATGCACGAATAACGACACGTCGATTAATGTCCGCATTGCCAACCGCACGGCCGTCTATTAATAGCGGCGCCGACACGGTGGATTTCTAGCTGGCGCGAGCGACGGCCAGGCGGCAGGACGTCGAAAAATCGGTCGACCACGAGCGATCGAGGCTCGCGATTACCTTGCGACGGTACATCGATGCGCACCGGAAGGGACCGCGGGCTGCCAGGGAATTGGGCCCGCGATTCGCTTCGTCTCCGAACAGGGACAGGGTGCACACGCCCAGCGTCGGCCGATCGACTCGCGTGACTCCGGTGTTCGCCTCCGGTGTTTCCTCTACGCGTACTCGCGTGTACGCGCACCGATCGGCGTAATTGCCTTCGGAATTTGAACAGCGGGGATCACACGTGGCTGCTGTTCGTCTGGACCAGCGTGAAATTTCGCCGTCGGTGAGTTTCGCGACGTTCGAGCGTCCGGAGGAAAAGAGTGAAGAGTATGGCGATTGCGCGGACAGGTGTGGAAGAACCAGGTGCAGTTGCATCAGACGCGACCGCGGTACACTAAAGTTCAAGCATCGCTAATTTCAACACTTGCACACTGTACCTATCCACCATGGATCACGAATTGTTAACACCCGCGAAAGAAGCGCTGCGTTGCTGTACAGGATTGTCCAATCGACCCGCTAACGATTACGAAGAAAATACGCTAAAAATAAATTAAGACTATCAAGGTTCAATCAACAATCGTCCATTGCAAATGCACGAACGATTAACTGTATCCTCCGCAATCGCACAAAATAGTGTCACAGAAATAATCAGTTGCACCAATAGTTTCAACGTCCTCTAGCCGAAACGTTCCGCACAGCGAAACAGCGTTTCCTATCACCCGCCTCCCCCTCGCTCGCCAAATACTTTTCTCACCCCGTTAAAATATCAACCCTCCCCATAAATTAGAGTCCCCGGCAACGCTTCCGTGTCGCCTTAACCGACCAAGCCGCTCGTGTACACACCACTCATCCACCGGTAACCCCTTCGTATGCACGATACTTCCGGCTGCGCGACACGTCACGCGCCTGTAAATTCGCCGATGGTTCGCGGGGCGAACGCGACCCGGCCCGCTTTCGTGAATCGTGTACGCTCGGCCGATCCGCGGCAATCGCGTGCACGCGGCGCGACTCGCGACGAGCCGAAGAAAACGGGGGACGCGGCGCGCACCTGAAACGCTCCGCAAATTGCAGTTTATGTGTCGCGGAGTGTCGGGAATGCGAATCTGTTACGCCGGTTAAGCGTCCCGGTGGTACGGGGCCCGTCGTTTCGCCGGTCGAATTCCGCGAAATCGATCCCGACGTCCGATTCGATATTCCCGCGGCGTCCGCGCCGCGTTTTATCCGCCGTCGAGGAGGCGCGTCTCACGGACGCGTCGATGAAACGGATCGGTGGGGCGCGTCGATGCGATCGCTCGACCGGTGGCTCGATTGTCGTGCCGCGTGTCCCAGTGTCGTTGGATCCGTTTTAATTGGCCGCGACGGGATCGACGGGGATAATATCGCGACGGCGTTCGTCAGCCCCTCGTCGATCGACGATCGCCCCAATTAAGAATCGGCCCAGCCGGCCGGGGCGAGTTGCCTCGGTTTTCCGGGCGAACGCGACCGCCGAGAACACGGAATGTTCACCCCTCGAGGTGTTTGTTGGACACAAAAAAGTGACGGAAAACCCGAAGTATCGAATCGTTAGATTCTTAACGGTACGGCATAACGACGTTCATAATTGCGAATACTTATCTTGCCGAGCCGCGTCTAATGTCGGCAATTTAAACGGCGAACGGGTAAGAAAAACTGGCGTCGAGCACGTAATTATCGACAACGCAAACGCAACGCGTAGTTAATAACCATCGAAAAGCTGGAGCGTTTAGCCAGACGCGAATTGATTAACTTTCGAACGGGGGGGGGGCAAAAATTCGCGGAGACACTTCTTGGATCCGTTTTCTTATTTCTCGCGAGACCTCGGTTTACTCTCCGCTCGCTCCTCCCTTTCCATTTTAAACGTTTCTCGATCCGACCGTTTTTCTCCGCTTCGACCGCGCTCTTTCTCATCGAATCCCTTTCCACAGTCGGGAGACCTCGCGCGGCAGTTCGGTTCGGACATTAGGCGACAATGCGAAGCTAATAACGCGACAAAAGGGACGGGCACGACCGGTCGAACCCGGAAAACGTGCGTTCGCGGCGTAAGCCGCCCTTACAAATGCAAATCGGACCGCGAGGACGACTTTCCACGAGGATTAAACCGCGGCACTCGCTTTCTTTCTCCGTTCGAATGAATCGTCCGGGGGCTACCTGTCGGTTCCGCCGCGTGTAAGCTGTTATTAACAATCGTCAAATTGCAATTTCGAACGCTGCCCCGTTCTGCGGTGCGCCGGATAATTGCGAAGATTGAGACCGGCACAATAACGTGCATTTTTATTTCGGGACCCCTATCCGAAATGTATGGGCGACGGAGGATACCGAGCTTTACATCGAATCCAATGACTCCGATATTTGCCCCGTTCCTTCGATACCCGCTTAAGAGGAATGTTCCCAGGACCGCTGTTCATCCGCTCCGAAACGCGTCCGACATTTACGAATACGACAGAATCAAATTCTCCCAAAGAGTGTATCTGAATTGTGAATTAGCGAATTAGGAATTCCAGAACGAAACGACCGCATCCAAAACGAATTTCCCTCTAGATACCACCTACCCTTCGAACGATCGTCAACGATTTCGTCGAGTGCGATCGGAGTCCAGTGATCCGTCGATGAAGGGGACCGGGCGGCCGGAATCGTCCGGAGACAAAAGCGTCGCAATTAATCCGTACGAGACGCGGGCCGTTTCGTAACGGAAAAAAGAAAAGGTCTTCCCCGGTCTCGGCGGGAAGCCCGTCGAAACGCGATTACGCCGTAATCGGCGGGTAGAGGCGAAGCGTGGAATTATCAGGATTTAAGGAGGCAACAAAGTGCGTTTTTACGAGGGTCCGTCCAAGGATGGCCTTTATAGTCTACCAAGCTCGTGTTCGCCTTCCCTCTGCCGTGTCCCTCTTCCGACCGACTACCTCGTCTGCACGACGCGTCCGACGAACGCCCCGTATACGTGGCCCCTCGCGCCTGTGGTCGGTGCGTAGAGGCAGAGATGCCGGAATAATCGTCGGCGAGATATAATTAAGCCGCTAATGACCACCGTTCGACCGAGCTGGTTCTCGCACGACCGCTCGCGGTAATTATCAAATAAAATAAACACCTTGGAGAGAAGGGACACACAATGAATCAAATCGGCCGATGGGGACCGGCCCGGCGCGCTGACCGGGGCTAATCGTTCCGGTCGATCGGAAAAATTCTTCGGGAATACGCGTCTCCTGTGGCTGTCGCTCGACCCGGCCGTTCGCGCTCGACGCTGCGACGATCGCGTTCTTTATACGTTTTTGCGTTAATAAAGCGAAGAGGGGTTGGCCGCGGAGGTAGGGAAAACGGAGCGAGTGCTGCGTGAGATCGTCGCGAAGATAATTGCAATTGCGCGTGCACGGAGTGGAATGGGTCTAATGAAGAAGTCCCCTTTTGCATGGGCGCCGTCGTGGGTCGTCGACGAATTCTACGTTCGATCTCGGTTTGGGGGAGTTTCGACGCTGAAATGGAACGATTGAAGGCCATTGGACGGGACTGTTTCCATCGTAGCTGCGGGAAATACGAAACGGGGCTCTGTCCTCTCCGCGTTTGGTTATTGTTCGTGTTTCTATTAGACGCGTAGAAGTATCGAGAGGAATTCTTTGTTGCTATTGAAACGAAATTCGCGTTGAATACTCGAGGCATTTGTTTTAGCGTTTAATCGACGCGACATCGTCGATACAGCGATTCGTCGCGAGCGTGCGTCGCGAAAAGCGCGGCGTTCCCGTTGGAACGTTAACGCTCGACGAACGTTCCACAGCGAGATAAGTGTGTAATCGTTGACGGACTCGATCCGAAGGACGCTAAGCGGTATTTAATTCCCGCGGTTATTCGAATGCCCCGCGCCATTAGCCGATCCGTCCGCGGGACCGATTTATATTAATCAAACGAACAACGCGTGCTGCGCGTATTCGGTGAACGGTGCTCGTGACGTTTTCAACCGATATTGAGAGATAAAGGAAGCTCGTTACTGCTTGTTAAGAATAATTAATTAGATTAAATGAGCAAGAAGGCGAGGGAATCGCCTATTCGGTACCGTGGAGGTATTATTGCTCGCAATCGGCTAGGGTGCTGTTTATTCAATTTGCAGTGCACCATCGGTAATTTTATTTATCTGTACGCATCGCGGGCAACGTTCGCAGGCCCAACGTGGTCGCGAAGGGAACGGCCGATGCGTTATGGTTCCGGCGTTCTCATCAGCGAACGAAATTTTTGTCGCGCGGCGAAAACGCCCGAACACTTGTTGTTACTTGAACGTCGGCCATGATAAATCGGGACCGTGTAAAAATTATGCAAAAATCGGGTCATTTGCTGGTCCGCTTTCCGCTCCTCGTTAACTAACGCCTCGACGCGCAGCGAGCGTCCCCGAAAAAACAAACCGAACGGAAAGTCCACTACTGTGTACATCTTCGGTTTAACGGTCATTTCGCTGGCATTTATGATCGAGAGATGTAATTTTTTTTCCCCCGCGGAGCGTCCCGCAGGCCGTCCCGGAGATGCATATTTAAAACGGGCGCCGTTTAAACCGTACACGTTGAAACGCTCCGGCGGTTCGACGTCGAAACAGCTCGCGGCTTAAATATTAATTTGCCCCGTTCCTCGAATATTTTCAACGACACCTCCGAGGACCTCCCACGTGCTAAACAAACACGAGACGATAAATCTATGGACGGTGGAACGATCGAATTAACGGATAATCGATCCCAGGAATGTTTATCGCTCCGATAAGGATCTTCCGAATCGTCTCGTATCCCGCGGAATTAATCCCGACCCTCCCTCACCCGCGTCCCCGATTCCAAAAAAAAAAAAAATCGAAACGCAGCACGTCTTTATCGCGGAGAAGGCGAGAACGACAGACGTAGAAGTCGCCCGAAACAAACACGAAACTCGCGCTCGGCACACAAACGCGATCCACGAATCAGGGTTATGCAAATTTAACAGGAATCGTGCGAAAATTTGCGGCGGGACGAAACGTCGCGACGGCGAGGAGAATTGAGCACGGGGTAGGGACGTTCCTCCGCGAATAACCCCGCGCGCAAACTATATCAAGATTATCCGCGTGAAATTCCACGAGCGGATGTCCGCGCGGCTAATTTCCGACGAAAATTACGACGCGACGCGTCCGCGCATATATACCTGCCGCGTATCGACGCACGTTTTCGCGGTGCGTCGCCGCGATCCGATGGAAAAAGGCCAACGACGTCATCCGGGGAAGAGACGGAGGTTTTACGACGGTGGACCAATGATCCGGGCGGAGGAGACGACACCGCGAACCGGGTGTCTCCCGATACCCGCGAGAGAAGAGGAAACTCAAGGACAGCGGTCCCTGAAGGGCCGCGTCGAGTAACGAGCGTGAAAGGATTCAAGGTGCATCGGCTGCAACCCCGGCATCGCGTTAGTAACGGGCCGGCCGAGGCACGTTCGCATAAGCCGCGATAATAGATTATGATAATAAACGGCATTGTGCCGACATAAAGGCACCTAATACTGGGTCTCAGTCATATTCATGGCTCTCCCTCGTTGTCCGCTAACACGGAGACTCGCGGAGGTATCGTAAAGAACGCGCTGCTTTAGCCCAGGTAGAGTTCGAACACGATCGTGCCGAGATCTCGAGGGCGATACCCCGGCCCGGCTGTTTTCCGTACTCTAGGCGAGAGATTTTCCGATCCCTTCCCCTGTTTGCGCGGCGCGACGTTAACAGTAATTATCGGTTCAACGAAACGCTCGTCGGATGCGCGACACCGCTTACGATTCCCGTTCATTTCTCAACGAATGTCCGGACGACTCGACAGTTTCCTCGACGAGCCTCGCCGGGTAATTTAAATTCGGGATAATGACAGCGGCGGTGACGTATGCGGACGATAGCGAATTAATCGAAAAATCTCTGACGCGTCATGAGGTATCAATTGAACGACGAGTATCCCGATTGCTCCGCGGACTACTATCATTTTACGCGAAAGCGTTCGAACAGATTTGTACTCGTCGAAACTTTGAACACATTTATACTCGGCCGTATAATCAAGACGCATTATAGAATTATTTAAGTAGCGAGATGAAAATTACGGGTACCGCTCGTCCCTTCGGATACCGATTGGCGCGGGGACCAGTCTCGGGTTAATCAACAGCCATGATATAATTAAAGCAATTAAAGGGGGTGATTTAGCGGCCGAAACAATTATTCTCTTTTTGTTCCCACCGTGCGTCCCGTTCGTACGTTAAAAGGTATAACGTTGAAACGTAGAGTGATTCGAAAAGGCTTCAAAATAATTCGGACGAGAGCCTGTTGCCCGTATACCTGTTTTACTGGTCCCCGGACCATTTTCGGTCCTTCATAATTGTCCTCGATTCACAGAAAGCCCCTCTCGATTTTATAGCGAAATTTTACGATACCAGACACCCGGAGTCAATGCGTTTAATATAAGACATATTTATGACCGAACTTCGCTCCCAAAAACTAATTCGACGACCGGCACATTCGGATCGTTGCCTTTGCGACCGCGGAAAACGATCGCGCTGCAACGAAACATCATTTCGCAATCGGGATAAATATTACAGAAACGAACCGGCGCGTTGCTCGCTTAAAATTCGCTGCCGTTTAGAAGCGCCTGATGCTCGATCAGAAAAACGAAACGAAACGAAACGAGACGAACGCCGCGCAAATTCTTCGCGAGTAGGCGCACAAATTAAAATTAAATTAAGTGGCTTTCAGCCACTCCGTCGACGGCGTCCCATTGATCGCGCGGAAACGCGACGGAACGTGGCGGCAAATCGGACGCATGCCCCGGCACGTGTTGCGTCGGGGCCTTATGATAATAAGCGACATCGAGCCGGCACCGTGCACGGTCCAACTTTCCACGCGCGGAAATGCAAAGGAGACTGCGGGTCCCCGGAATGGATCCACGGATCTATTTCTATTGTGACCGGGTGGCGAAGGGCGACGAGCGACTCGTGCCTCCTCGTCGTTCCGCCGTTAACTCCGTCGAGTTCCTCATGCAAATCGAACCCCCCCCCCCCCCTCGCTCCAAACACAGAGAGAAAGGGAAGAAGAGCGAACGAAAAGAAACGTTCGACGGGCTTTATGAATACGAGATTAGGGGTGGCTCGTGCGTCGCGAAGGAAAACCGCGGCCAGCCACGAAATAAGAATTGGTAATGGGGAATAAAGCCGGGAGCGCTTATTAAAAGCGGGCACCGGCCGTACGATTGTCTGGCTTCTGTTAAGCGTACGTACAGCGACGTTATGCAAATATGTCGTTGAATTTTTCGTGGAAAAGAGAACGGCGCGGAACGAGGCGGAGGGCAAGAGCGAAACTTCGACGATAGAAAACGAATCGGACACAGCGTTTATCGTGCGTCCACGCGAAAGCTACTCACGCTATAGAGTTATTCGATCGCGGTTATATCCGCGGGTATCATGCAAATCCGTCGTAACGGGGCTCGAACGGGGAGCATCCCCGCTTTTTTTTTTTTCTTCCTTCCACAATTCCTCCCCCGCCCTTCGCTCGTGCTGTTTATGAATAGCGGATTGGGGTGCCTCGAAAGCCACCGTGCCGCAACGGGAATTCTTGATCGACGGTCGAGCCCGAACCGTTCATTAGAAATTGCACTTATTAGCGAGGGGAGGTTGCTCCGATGCGCGATTTAGCCGGCAGTAAACATCGAAATATATTCGCGAGAATTTATTGAACACTGAACGGGTTACTCCTGGCCTAGTTTCCATTAATTTCTGCGCAATTAACTCGGAGAACAGTCGCCCCGTATTTTTCGCGTCGGCGTCGGCCAATGTGTAATTCCGGTTTCGTTCGTATTCGTTAGCAATGATGATCGCGCTCGAAGCGTGTCCGGCCGAGCAGCGGGACAACGTTGTCGCGAAGACGAACGGCGCGGAGGAAATCTTGTCGTAATAAATTCATTCATCGATTATTACCTCATAAGAATGCGTAGAACAAACAAGTCTGCGAAATAGTCGGGGAAGATAGGATCGGAACAACGACAGATAAGATAGGAACTCGCGTTCGAGCGTCGCGACACGTCGCGCAACGGGTTCGAGTTCGCGGGACCGAAGACGCGTGACGAGGTGTGCGAAAACCGTCGCGACGGACGCAAATTTACGACGCTTAAAAACGGCGCGCGACAAGGCAACGCGAAACAGCATTATTTCGGCTAGTAACGACCGGCAATAAAAGAAGAAAAAAAAAAAGAAGAAAAAACCTCGCAACGCCTTCGACGTCCGACCACCCAGCTCGAGTCTAGCCACAGTCCCGATTCTTAATCGACGACGTTAAAAGTATACGAGCTGCCCGCGACCTCGAAGCGGCCGATTTTCGTAGCGCAACCGGAAAAGCTTTGGACGCCGAAATGGCGTCACTGTTGTTGCGGAAATCGAGGCGAAAAGATCCCCCCCCCCCAACGGTCGCGTTTCCAGCGTCCCAAAAGTCAACGAGGTGTTTCGAAAGTGCTGAACGATAGTGATTGATCGCGCGACAGACGCGTGCAAGTGCTATTAACGGCAGCGGCGATGCTCGCTGGTAGGTAGATGCACGTTTCGCCTCTGTTGCTAGATTTCGAGTTTATTTCGTTTTAATGTTCGTTCCTCAGAACCACCGGGTTCTTTCGTTCGTGCGTCTCGCGTAGTAGCCACTCGGGTGCCACCTTTATTTAAGCGCATTCTTGAACGGACGTGGGTGTTAAGTACGCGAGACAGGAATCCGTAATATATGAAATTATTCTCACCCATCTATTTCTCGTCCCTTTAATTATTACTTTCTAAGAATAAGAACTTTCCTAACTCGAAACCTGTTCCCTCGGATCGTTACATGGAAGCACAGCGCGGCGGAACGAAATTATCTCAATAACGAACGCGTGGAAACGAATGCAACGACAGCCGGTAAGATAGCCGCGACGACGAGCCCAAAAATATCTCCGATCTTCTACGTTTATACACGTCCTATCAAATTGCACCATCTCCCTCGCTGTTACCATTCCCGACAATGCATTCCCCACTCCGCTGTCCTCCCGCGACAAGAAAAAAGAGAGAAAAGGAAGAAAAAAAAGTTCCGAAAACGTTGACCGTGCTTCAAGGAACAAAGAAGCCCCTTTCCCTCGGAAGACGCGTCGAAATTCGCGTTGCCTATAATTTTCAGCCAGACAACGGCATTCCTGGTACTCTCGGGAAACCTCTCCGGCCGTCTCGAGGCACACCGGTTCGATGGGCTCTTTTGTCTCTCTTGTTGCTCGTTTTCACCGCCGATGATCACGGTCGTCACGTCAATTAACGCCGTTCGCGGTAAATGCGAGCCGAAGAATGGACGCCCTCGTTTTTAATTGAATCGGCGCAAATCGAGAACCGGCCCGAGGACCGCCACTCGGGGTGTCCATTAAACGGTCGATCGTTTCAGATAGAGAAAGTAGTCAGGGCCGTTTTAATGGAGCCTGATCGGCCGAGATAACTGGATTACATTTTCGAGTCGTCGGAAACACACGGCTCGACTAATTTCCCATTTCGTCCCGGGACCAGCGACGATATCCGCCTCGCGTACCAGCCGCGGCATTTTATGCGCCGGACGAGCCACGGGACGATTAACAGCGGAACTACCGGGCAAGTCGCGCTGGCTTGTTTCAGATTTCTTGCTTCGGGATTGTTAATACGTAGGTGCCGCTGTGGCAAATTTACGATGAGTTCTAATAAGTCGGAACGACAAACACGTATATCGCTGTTTAACGTCCATTCAATTTTCGTGTTCGCTATCTGTCTGACGGACGATATCTGAATAGCGACGAACAGGATAGCTCTAGTGTCAACGATACGCCGTCTTCCGTTGAGTTCGACTCGCGATTGAACCCGTCAGAGTACCGGAAGTACCGGAAGAATTTGTTAACAAAAATATTTCAGGTCGACCCGAGACGACGCGACGGAATAAGTCGAAGGAAGTATCCAACTTTCAGACGCTAAAGCGACACAGCTGTATCGGAGCGATTACTCGAAATGGAATTGACTCGAGTTGCCGTCGAGTGTCTCGACTTCCTACCGGCGCGGTGACTCTCGTTCGTATTAATGTCAATAATACTGGCATGAGTAATACGTGGCAGCCGTAAGCGGAACAAAAAGATCTCGCTGCAAACAATCCAATGGTACATTGCGAGACCACGGCGATTCAGAGGAGGTATAGACAGTTCGCCGCTCGCTCGGCAGACGATCACCCGTACGCACTTCGATAAGAATCTTCCGTGGAATTATGGTACACCGCGGCCGTGCTTCTCGACCGTGGCGTATCGTAGGCGCAATCGCGATCGACCTAATATTTATAACGATACCTTCGATCGACATCGGGGGATCGAAATTTCAGAACACGCGTCGACCCGACCCGGGCCGTCCACGTCGAAAAACGCTTTATCCCGCGGCACCGAACCACCGCCTCGCGTCCAGATGGACGCGCTCGTCTCGGAAATCTCAATTATACCGTTCAAATTTAATTGTCGTCCCATCGAAGGTTACGAAATCGGCCCACAAAAATAACGTCCTCCTCCCTCTCCTCCGTCCGCCTCCCACCCGCCGCTCTTTCTCGCTATCGGTGCTAATCATGGATACCCGGAGGAGCGTCGCTGGAATTACCAATTTGACGCCTCCGGGACGGCCGTTCGAAGGCGACGAAATTACTCACACGTAGCGCGCGAGATGTAGCGGACACGCGGAAGCGAGAGGTTGCCCCGGGTGCGAGTGGTTCCTCCACGAAAATAAATGAAAGGCGCGCGAGGCACGGTCGATTCCCGACGGGTCGTCGGGACGAGGCGACTATTTCCGGCAATGTTGGTGGCCCGGCCACGGTGATTTCAATGCGCGGCGCCCGTCGGATTCGGGCCGCGCCACGGACGCGACGAGATAACTCGTTTCTTCTTTTTCTCCTCCTCTTTCTTCCCTTTCAAATGGAACGGAGACGCCCGCCACGATAACGAGGAAGCGACGTTTCCCTTTCTCTATTTGCCTTATTCCCGGTCCGTTTCCCCCTTCGCCCGGACGCATTACCCCGGCTGACGTTTTCGTCAACGCAGGCGCGGCTTTTTCAATTATTGCCGACCGACTCGCAGGTATCGTGTTCACCGGGGATCGCGTTCGCGCGTAAACACGGGTCGCAGCGAGGTAAGATAATAAATTATTACCATTTTAATTGCGCCGCGTCGACCGTTCTTCCGCGGCTCTAAATTATGGCCAGAGTGACGATAATATATTATGCCGAGCGATATTCCCCCCGCCGATCGCTAATGATTTATCGCGAGAACGACTGGGAACTGTTAAATGCATCTCGCTGATTTTTGTCTCCCCACCCCCTCGGCCTGCCCGCTTCCCTGCCAGCTGCGGCCCGAAAGACCCAACTCTCTCTCTCTCTCTCTCTCTCTCTCTCCGCCGCCCCCGTTCGAGAACATCGAAGTCGCTCGTTGAACTCGAACCTTTCCGCGGCGATGCACCGGCTTCTCGAGCCGCCGTGAGATCGTGCCGCATTGAGAAACGCGGCGTCCTCGCGCGGGTATCCACGAGAGCGTTAAAAAGGGTTGAAAAGGGTTGAAAAGGGTTAAAAACCGGGACAGTTGTCGCTCGTCCCGTGGAAACGTTCCGCCCGAGCTGCAGGACTTTCCGTAAGAACGACGGCTGGACGTTTCGCCGCTGGTTGCGCAGGTGAGCGAACGCGTCGCTCGGTGGCCAACGACGGGCGGAAAGCGTTCGGAGATTCCTCCGAACTTCGACAACACGAATAAATCGGGACACACCTTCTGTCAGATTCCATTACCTAAACACCGATCACAACAGATTTCGAAACCACGGGCGAACCACCGTTACACGAAGTGGGAAACCTGTCAAACCGAAGCCGCGTCCGGGAACGGGGCGCGGGGAACGATCTATGACTCATCCGACAAAAAGGCTGATCGCATACCGAAGCTTTAACGCCCGTCCTGGCGCTTTATGAATGAAACGAGCGCGGTGCCCGCCGCCGCGTCGTCGTTGCGTCACCGCGACGCTCTCGCCCGTGAACGTTTTTCCCCGTTCAATTTTCACCGCCGTTTCGATGAAAATTGCGTCTCCTCTTTCCTTCCTCTTCGTCTCTTCGTCTCTTCGCCCGCCGACCGACTTCTGCTTTTCCTTTTCCCCCCCGCTGTTGCCCGCACCACGGACGACCAGTCGCGAGCGTTAACGAGGCGGCGCACGCGCGGCATTTCCCTTAATTAATCGGCTTGCGAAATAATCGGTGCACGCGCGCGGACGGATCGAGGCCCGCGGATCTAATTAGTCCGCGGGGCGGTCGAGAAAGCTGAGAGAACGCGTAGCGGCCGCGATTAATTCTGCCCCGGGGAACGCAAGGGCCATCCGTGTTTCGGCGAACGAATCGCGGCGATATCGACGAGCGAGCCGAGGAGGCCGCGCGAGAAATGGCAGCGGTCGAAGCTGGGCCGCGGGTCGATTTCTCTCGTCGCGTTCCAACCGCGTCCCGACCGGGCGTCGAAATACGTTCGGGGCCGAGGGGGAAAGGGTTGCACGGGGTGCGAGACGCGACGAGTTTGGGAGTCGACGCGACCGCGAAAGTGTTTCGGGAATTATTGGACGGAAGAGTTCGCCCGTTCGCGGGTATCGTCGCCATTGGGATAATTTATTTTTCACCTTGCGCTCGGTGTTCGCCCTTTTCGCCTATTAAATCTCGAGCGAGGTCTCGCGACGACTACTCGGGCGATTGCACTCGCGATTCAGATAATCGACGAACGAACAAATTAATTCGCACTAAACGGCGGCGCCGTCCTTCCTCCCCTACTTGTATTCCACTTTGACTTCACCAAACACCACCGAACGCGCACATCTCGCTCGCCCTCGCGGAGAAAGCAACCGACAACTGCGCGTCACACATTTCCCATCGCTAATCTCGCACTGGACACCATCGAACCCCTCGCCCTCCGCTCTATCCTGCCCAATTCACCGTCCCTCCAACCCGATCAATTTCCCCAGCGACAAATCCCCGAGAAACGACGCGGAATCGCCGGTACGACGGCACCACGCGATCTTCTCGTCCGCGGCGAATCAAACGCGCTTCGTCTCCACCGCGCGTACATCGACCGGCTAGATTTCGAGCGTTCCCCGTACCGTTCGGTGTTGCGATAAATTTCGCGATTCCCTCGCAGAGTACGCCCGGTGAACGGAGCTCCTATCGCGGCCGGGTCGGGCGTATATCAATCCCGGTTAATTAGTCGGACGCTGGAGGCTGCCCGGCCGCTTCGTGGGCGACGAATAAAGGCCGGCACGCACGAGCGAGGCGCATCGTCCAGCTACGCGATACCGTTGACCCCGATGGTAAATTGTCTTTCGAGAGAGCGCCCGGCAGATGCAAAGCGCGGCCCCTAATTAATTGCGCACGCAGGCGAGCGCGGGTGAAGCCGGCGCGGCCGGCTAATCACGATTAATTAGCGCGCGGTGTACCGATTTCGAGAAACGAATCGCCGGACGACGTGGGAAATGACCGGGCAACCAGGCTCGACCCGACTTTTCATGGCCGGGGTCAAGCCATGCGTCGGAGCGAACTTTGACCGGGGTGTCGTGTAAGGGACGAAGGGGGCAAAGGAATCGGCGGGCACAATGGCTCGTCGAGGGAACGGCCACGAATTTATTCGCTGTTTATGGAAACACGAGCACGGGATCCTGCGCCGCGCGGCAACGTTAACAATGAGCACCCGGAACGGATACTTCGACGACGCTTCGCTTGGCCTTTAGATCCGCGTCTCCGAATACAGATAATTGAACGGTTCGATCGTGAAAACCGGCGGAAGGGGCGACGGTCGGTGTAAGGCGCTGTTTTCGAGATTCCTTCGGGGAAGAAACGTCCAGGTCGGTTTCTTGCGGATGAATGGCTCTCCCTCCGGGATGAATAGGTACGGCGGTTCGCGGAGAGAAACAAGAGACGAATGACGATGCCGAGTTCCGTACAGCATTTGGGAAGTTCGAGGATGTTTCGGCTGAACTGTTTGTCTGTTACGGCGGAGCGTTGCTTTCGCGTTGGATGCGAGGGACCCCTCGATACGTACTTTTTCTCGTCGCGACGCGACGCGTTCCCGCGAGAGTTTGGGATCGCTGTCGCGCAATCACAAACGGTAACAGAAGTATACCGAAAGTAGACGTCGCTCGAGCTCGGCGTTTAAAGCGTCAACGTCAGGTACCACTCGCGAAATTACACCCGCTCGATGCCGCCTGCCACGACTCATCGACCAACCGGATAACGAGGCCCGTCCGAGCAAAAGGAATGGAGAATCGCGCCTTCGGATGCAGCGATAGATCGAAATCGAGCCGGACGGACGCGACGTCGATCGCGTCGCGACGCACGGAAACGGGCGTTATCGGACGGTCGGAATTCCACGGATATTTTCGCGGATCCCAATCGCGCCGCGAACCCTCCGCGTCATCTGGATCCGGTGTTGGTAAACAAAAGGCCTGGATATCTAAATCGCGACGGGCGTATCGCGGCTCGCCGGCTCGAGGGGCCCCTAATACCGGTTCCCTTATCTCGGCACGAATCGAAATCTGGCGTGTCGCACGCGTTTCCACCGCGTTCCCGGCCGCTCGTTGCACGCACCTTTCGAGCGCACGAACGCGAGAACGTTCACGGAACCGGTTGAAATTTCGACGCGAGGGTGAAATTCGTCGAATTCCCCGTGGAATCGGCGGAAATACGTTTGCTCGGTCTCGTCGACGCGAGCCGGGCTATCGTTGGTCGAAAGCGCGTGCTCGCGTCAGGAAGATATTGTTCGGGAACGGTTAGAGGGAAACGTTGCTGCGAATCGAACCACCGCGAACCTCGTTCCTCCGGGGGTTCTCGGCGTAACGTCGACAGTATTTTCGGAGTTTCACCGGATAGCCCTGCTACCCGCGAACACGGAGCCGCGGGGAATTTTATCCCGAGGCGTAGCGCGAACTCGTCGACGTTGAAACCGAGCGTTTCGCGATCCACGCCGTGGAGAAGGTACGCGTTCAGTTTCGCGAGACACGGGGACAACGTTCGACGGGAAACGAATTTCGCGAACAACGTTCGCTCGTCGTTTTACGGATCCCGACGAGGACGACACCGGCAGACCCAATGATTATTTCTACACGGAGCGATCGCACAATCTCGACGACCGGAACGTCCCGACTCGCTGCGCTCGACGTTTAAGAGTCGAGGCGCGAAACCGTGGAAGAATCGCATCGAAACCCAGCGGTGTTCTCCGTCGATTCGGGGGACCCCACTTTACGTCACAGCACAAGATGCTTCGCGGCGCATTCGTCGCGACAGCCGTCACTGCTGCTCCATTCGAGTGGCGTTCGGCGATTTCGACGCGACCGTCGAGGAATAGAATCGTGAAATCGGGCGAACCACTCCAAGGACTACGAAGCCGTCACTGTTCCCCGTAACCGCGAACCGTAATCACTAATCGAACTAATCGAAATTTCTATATCCTGCGTAGGCAAGAGATGCACACGTACCTGGGTTCATATCCCGCGAGCTGCCAGTTTTCTTTCAAGCAGCAGTTGCACTGTTACCCTCGAAGCACTGTATCTGTCGTAGCACGATAATATTTCTCTTCCTCTCCAATTGAACAACCAGCGATCGGTCGGAGGTCCGAACACTTTTTTTCTATACTCGCGCGTTTCCTCTCACAGACGAACAGGCTCGTAGCAATAGGAAACTGAGAGGAGACGCGCGATAGGAACGCGTAGGAACAAGAATACGTTAGGATCCGTTACAGAGCACCACACACAGTTTTCGGCGGCGTCCACGAGTCGATTAAAAGAACGATCACCCCCGCGAACCCGAGGATACCGACTACGGATACGAATGATACACCACGCTAAACTATCCTTTCAGATTCGTGCACGTCCCGACACTTCGACACTCGTTGTCCAGGAGGCGCCGTAGAAGATGATACGCGAGATCTGTCGGCGATCGCGGCCGGTCATTCGTCGTTCGCGATGAGTTCCCGATGCACCGATCAGCTCTACGACGATCCAAACGATTCCCCTGTGACAGTTGTTTCGCGTATGCTCTGACCGGGGGCGATTCGGTGGCCAGGTAATTCTTCCCTTTCTTCCTTCCTCTTTCCTTTTGTTCTCTCTCCCTCTTTCTGTCACGAGATCCAGCCGACACGTCACAGCTCGGCCAGAGGACACGGAACGAGCCCGAGAACGAGAGTCGCGCACTACGAGGAAACACCGATCTTGTCGCGAACACCGTTTCCTTCGCTCGCACACGCAGCCCGGTCTTCGCTGATAATCCTTGTCGGCGAGTGCGGCGATTCGGCCGGCAGAAGAAAAAAAAAACCAACTCCGCGGCCGCGTCCAACCCCTCGGTAAACGCGAACGATGCGAGGCCGGTGACGAGGGGGTGGCGAGAGTGCGTTGCTCGTGGCGTGAAAACGGCGGCGAGGGCTCGCCGGGCTCCGCGGCTCTCTCTCTCTACGCACGGAATAATATTTTAATGAAGGAAAGGCCGGACAGCGAAGTGCCCACGTCGGGTCGCGCTGCCGAACTGCTCGCTTCCCCGCCCCTCCGCGACCGGCCGCTTCCACCCCTCCACGACACCGGGACGGCCGAGTGTGTTCCGTGTCGGAACGACCCCCACCAGCGGTTTCACCACCACACCGAGCCGCGCTCGTTTACCCCTCCACGACTCGAACGCCGCGGCAGCTGCGCTGCCTCGCCGACGGGGGCAAACGGGCGTGGTTTCGTGCCGCGTCGGGGCGTGGCCTACGCGACCCTGGATGCTGCGTTATCTTTCCCCGGTGGGGGAACCCGTCGAGCTGTTCCCCCTCCACGACCCCGTTCGTTATCCCCACCATTTCAGCGCGGTCGTGGCCGGCCAAAGACAACGCTGCCGCGACAGCGCAGAAGCCGAGGACGACTCTGCTCGGACCCGAGCCGAAAGGGTGGGGGTAGAGGCGCGAGTCGCTGCTCCTGCCTTGCAACTTCCCGGATATCTTTCCGGTAAACTTTCCTCTCCGAGGGGTAGGCTCTCCCTGCCTCCTCTCTCGCTCCCTCTTTGTTCGCCCGTCCGGACGTATCGTCTGTCCGACTCGATCGAAGATCCAGGATTTCCGACGGCAGGAGACGCCGGTAGACGTCTTCGTTCCGTACTTTCCTTCTCCTTCCTTTTTTTTTCCCCCCCGACCAGCCTGTACGTTCTCCGCGCGAGAGTTCATCGGTGTGCCTGTGCATGATTTCCACCTTTCCACGGGAACCCGTTAAATCGTGACTCCGCCGGATCAATTTGGACGCGCGTCGAGCGAAGGAGCAAGTGCGTTTTCGGTGGACTCGTCGGGTCGCGTTAATGGGGACGGATGTCTCGGCGCGTATTGACTTACGCGCTCGTCGTATCTCGTTATTCGTTCCTCGTATCGACGGGCGGAAAGGAGTACCTCGGGACTCGGGGGATTATTACCGTGACGTCGCTGCACCGATAAAGCTGGCCGGTCGAATCGCCCCCGCCGTCAGAACAATTGTCGGCCCGTGAACGATAAAGGTTCACCTTAAAGTACCTGCAAATATCGGTGCTTCATCTCTGCTGCGACAATCACGGCCACCATTGTGTTTCGCAGCGTACCTGCCCGCGGTGTCGCTGGTTATGGATTATTCGCGCAAATGATAACCGGGAAACGCAAGAAGAAAACTTCCAGCAGGTTGTAAAGGAGGATGACGAGTTTCTGCGGGACCTCTACCTGGCCGTAAGGTGCTGTCCTTTTATGGTTCGACGCAGGTCTGTCCGTCGGTACCTCCGGCTTAACGCTTCGCTCGAGACGTCTATAAACAATGCCAATATTTTCTCCGCCGGCCCGCCGTGTTTCCTCAAATCGTAATTACAATCCCGCATTGACACCAGCTAACGCTAACATTGGACGTATACCGTGGGTGTTTCGATAGTTAGCAACCGTTTACCGCCTGAGAGATTCCAGGCTTTCGGAAGCGCCTGCCCGCTAATTTTCGTTTTCCGTTTGAGACGCCAGGGGACGCCTGTCGTTGCCTCTCGGAACAATCCTGCCTCTTTTCGCCTTTCCAATTATCCCGATACGTTCGTTCCTGTTATGAACTCTACGAAGATAAATGGTCTTGGTCTCGTAGATGTTTCCGCGAACAGTTTGCCTACGAACCGTACCCTAATCAGCTTATCAGAAGCGACTCTAATTGCTGCGTTTCTCTCTCGAACGGAGCCAAAGCGATCGCTTTTAAATAATTACGCGACGTCACGCTAATCACCCTTGACGCTCCGCCTATCGACTGATCGCCAAAAATTTACCAAAAACTCGAGCCCGCAGTAGTATTCGGAAACGTGAGATCGATCGACAGAATCGTGATGAATTCCCATTACGAGAAATCACGGGTGGCATTGATCTTTCTAAAACCTCCCGTATCTGTTAGTTTCATCAAAACAGTTATAATACGTTCGAAGATGCTGGCCCGAACGAGCGGCCAAAGACGAGCGGTCGTGCTCGACGAGGGTTGAACCGGCCGTTTAAGGGCCAAAATGTGTCGGGGCAGCGAGGGGCGGGGGCGGGGGCAAGGGGGGTATCTGTGAATGGATGGACCGAAAGGGAGAAGGCAGTGTTCGTTCAAAAAGGGATCCCCCCCCCCCCTCGCCCCCTTCGCCGGTTCTGTCTTCGGTCAGTTTTACTGCACTTTCAGGATTCCGGTGCCGTGGACGGCCAGGTGTCTCGTCGCTCGCAAAGGGAAACTCGTAAAGTGACTTTAAACCGATTCCTCCTTTCGTTCCATCGAATCACTTCTCCTTAGACGAAGACACATGCCCCGCTCCGTTTTGAAGGACGGCCCCGCCGTTACCGTCGAGAATTCGACGTTCTTTATGAGTCGTGGGTCCGTACAGGAAGCGAGCTAAGAAAGTAAGCCGGGCTATAAACTGACCGGGAGACAAATTGAGGGGGTGACACGTCACATACCGATGTCGTTCGTAGCGCGAAGCTGTCGACGATAACAAAGGTCGGGGGGATATTATCGTTAATCCCGATCGTAATAATAATAAGTCCCTTCTGTTTCCCAGCCGCTCGGAACGCTCTTTATCCAACAAAATTTCCTCCGCCTCGTATAATTTTTCCCCAATCGTCGTTGCACCTGCCGTGTTCAATCTGTGCCTCCCTCCGTGGCCGACCACCCCCGCCGCGAGAATATTCTAAACGCCATCCCTGCCCCGAAGTTTAATTTCCGGCGCACTCGCCGCAACAAAGAGGGACCCGGCCGCTTCTCTGTTCGCGCTCGATAAATTATACGATGCGACGAACCGTTTTTGAAGCCAACGCGTCCCGACCTCGGCCGCCGTTTCACGCGATCCGCGGGACCGCCGCCGCGCAGCCAGCGATTAAAACGACAACGGGATCCACGACGCTCGTGCCGCGAGGATCCCCTCGAACGGGCGCCGTTCGATCCCGTCACCTCGATCCGTCAGCCGGCAGCGAACACGGGCCGCGGAGGAAACAGGGAGAGAACGAGACGCTTCGACGAAGGCGAGCACGGCGCTGCAGCGCGCGTCGAGCGGCGGTGCGCCACTCGCGGTCCGCACGGTTTTATGGGGTCGTGAAAACGTTCCGCGATTCTCCGGTATGCGGCCCCGGCTCCGCGCATTCCTCGTCGTCGCCGAGGCGCACAGCGTAGCTGCTGACCGTGGCCCGAACTATGAGAAATATTACAAAGAGTTCGAAACAGCGACACGGTAGCCGACGATCCGCTCCTCCGACGGTGGGAAACGACGGCCGCGAGGCGGGGACGGCGGGGTAAGCCGCGGCCGAGCCGCTGGGAACCCGAAACGATTCCACGGGCCTGGGCTGTAAAATCGAATTACTATCGTTTTGCCCGACAACTATCCGAACGATTCGAGAATCTGGCGCGGCTGCACGGCCGCTGGTTAAGTCCTATGGAAATTTCTGCGGGCAGTAAAAGCGAGCGAGGAACGAGGAAAACGCGCCGGCCGGTCGTTCGGCCCGCCTTTGATTCCGTTTCGACGGTCCGCGCGGAGACGCGCTCTCTGCAACGTTCGCCACGAGTTCGCCGAGTTCTGCCAAGATTATCCGTGCACTTGAACTTGATCCTCCGAGAACTGTGCGTTTTACGGCCTTACGCGCGGATAGAGAGATCCGCGTTGCGGTTTCGCCCGCCTTCCGCTGGCTCTGAACGACGGGCGGGTTATTTTTGTACGCAACACTGGAGAGGAAGTATGTAGCTCCCGTGCGCTCGGGGAACTTTGTTACGTGCGAGAATTTCGTTCCAGGCACGGCGAGGAAATTGTTGTCGGATAACAGCGAGGGACTTGACTGTATCGGCTATCGGAGAGATGGCGCGAGCCCCGTGATTTTATATTGCTCGATGCAACGAGCCGGGGTATATAGCCGCGAATAAATTTGCCAATTACATTTGTACATATTTCCGCGAACATGCGCAAACGGCGCAAATGTGCGAATAGAAATAAAGGTGGAGATCTTGATGGATTATTTGGCTGCTCGCGTCCGTTACACCTACGTATCCTAGCCGAGTATTTGCACACCTTTCCACCGTCTACCGTAAACTAGAAGTCCACCTTTCACCGCGGGCCCTCCACTTCTCGATACCCGAGCGCAGGAAGCAAAGGGTGGAGCGTGTACGAGCACCCTCGGCGACGCTCAAGAATTTCCCCGTCGCGAACGACGCAACATCCGAACCGTCGCCGACCACGCGGCCGCGAACGAATCCCTGGAAGATTTCGCGTTCGTGCTCGCCGTCACCGCGAATTCTCACGTAATTCGTCAACGCGAAGCCACCCGCCTCTACAGCGCGGTAACCCTGTCGCACTGTTCGACGAAACCGTGCACGAAGTTCGAACAGTTTCACCGGGGCAAAACCTGACCTCACCCTCGCAGCGGCGAACGCTAGCCTGTCAGAAAATTACGTGGTCTCACGCGCGTGTACACGATTCTTAGGGTTGCACGGCCGGGTTGCGTGTTGCATCGAGCACGTACCCGGCCAGAGGGGCGGTAAAGCAACCCTCTCGAGGAAGGACGTTCTCTCTCGACTCGTGAGACGCACGCAACGCGTCCTCCGGCCGGATGAACGGCTCCTCGGGGCTATCGGGGTGAATCCCGTCGAAAGGGGTTGCGGAGAAGGTAGGAAAGAACCTGGAGCGCAGAAGACGGAGAGGCGCAAGGGGGGGGGGGGAATAGAAAATGGTGCAGAGCGACGGGGAACACGCGCGCCGGCCAGTGGGCCGCGCAACTTTTGAACCGGAAGGAAACCTGACTGACCAGACAGCCGGCCGCCGTTCGTTTCACCCTTCTTGCACGAGAAACGCGAGCGGTGTCGACCTTCTTGCCGATTGGTGCGAGGTCCAACCGACGCGACGGATCGGATCGTCGTCGCGACCATTGTTCGGGATCGTGAATCTGGTCCGACTGGTCGCGCGACCGTTTCTTTCTCCCCGCGATAGGGGGTTGATACGCCGGGGATCGAATCGCGACGCAACTCGATTTGCTATATATACTGCAACCGGTGTCGCTCGATCCTCTTAACATTTTATTTCGCGATTTGTCCACCACGTTGTCCACTTTGCCGCGACGCGAACAGAAACTGTTTACCCCGAACCGAACGAAATTCGTCGACTTTTCCTTTCCCAAACGAGCCGTTCGAATGAATGACCGCCAGTTCTTCCTGCCCCCTCTTTCTTCCGGAGAAACCCGCGCCGAGCCCTGGCCCAACAATCGGCCGGCGACAAGTTAGAACGACGCGAGAGTCGCGCAGCGTGAACCTCCATTGTGCCGGCCGCTTCCCCGAATCCGTGTTCACGCTCACGAAGATGATCCTGATCACCCTGGGCGACAGGGACGGGGCGAAACTGCGCCGGGGAAACGAAAGCGCTGGGGGGGGGGGGAGGGAAATTTGGCGGAATCGCGATTGTTGTGTACGTCAGGTAGCCGGGCCTGGTGGTAGAATTGTTCGGCACCAGCAGGTGCTGGCCATCGGTATTCAAAGTAAAATATTGTTCTTGCGTCCTCGTGGCTGAGAGCGTCGAAGGATCTCACCGGTCTTTGTCTAGGACCAGCCAGAGTATTTTTACGTCCTTAGGACACCCCTCCCCTCGCCCTCCGTAAGCCTTTCATCTTCCTACGGAAACCTTCCTTTGGTTACCCTCTACCTGTTAGCGTCGCTGCGGCCTCTGTCTTTGCTGGTGCCCCGAGGAAAACCGCCGCGGGACAGGTAACCACCAGTTGTTTCGGAGCACCGCGTCTACCCTAACGACGGATCGGATATTTCGTAAGAGTGTTTATCCCGAGATCGTATCTTCGGGGTGGAATAACAGCACGCGGGGATGGGGGGTAATACGGCGTTCGACAGCATTCTTGTAATGGATAGTTTAAATGTTGCACCGCTAGGCACAGTCGCCCCAGAGAATTGAGGCTGTTGCGATAAGATGCGACGCGTAATGCGACGTTGAGGGCTTGCAGCTCGTGTAGTTTATCGGGGAGCTCCGCGCAGCGAGTTGGGCACGAGAGGTGCATTAAATTTAACGTCTCTATGCCACAGTAGTTTGGAAATCGTTACTCCAATACTGATTTCGTCGCAAGTATACGTGGATACCGTGATGAATGGTTTCGCGCAGGTGACTCAGTCGTAAATTCATCGAGTTACAGTTAAGAAATTCATGAAACTTCTCGTCGTCCGAACGTCATAAAGTTAATTACATTCTTCTCGTATCCCGCCCACTCTCGCAGTAAAACACGAATAAATGAAACGGCTACGATGGCTGCGTATAAAAATTGATAAAACGCTGCGCCGTCCGAGCGTCGTAAAGTTGACCGGGTTCCTTTGAAATCGAATCCACTCGGGTGGCGTGGAAAAAGAGAACGAAACAGTTACGATAGACGCAACTCCAAAATAGTTTTCCTCGAGGCTAACGGCGATTGCGTTAACAAAAAAAAAAAAAAATCATTTCACCGCAACGATACCGTTTCGCGCAGCAAAATAATTATTCCCACCGCCGCGTCGAAAGGCTGCACGAAATCGAGCGAACCTCCACAGTTCCAACAAACTCGTTACGTAGCGGACACCAATTAGCATCATTCGCAAAGCACATCTAACGATTTCCGCCTTCCGTTTCCTCCAACGCGGTCGCTAGCCGAAGCGAATAAATAATTACGCGCAGAACGCAATTCCGCTGAAAATAAATCGCAACGAATCTGCGACCTCGTTCTCAGGACAGCCCGACGATAAAAATGCAAACCCGAAGGATGAGAAAGAAGCCACGTTTCTCTTCGATCTCCCCCCTCCCTCCTCGAACCACCGAAACATCCCGCAGTCAAGTCCCGGTCCAACGCGGGACTCGAACATCGAAGCGTATCCCGCCGATGCAGCGTCGAAAAGCTGCGAGAGGGACGCGAGGGCACGTCGACGAACGGGCCCAGGATAATTGAAGGAGAAGGAAACGGAGGATAAAAGGAAGAAGACCGGCGTCGGTCGACCTACAGGATGCGCGAATGTTGTTTAAAGTCTAGACACAATGTAGGACCCCCGAATTAGTGGGCTCGCCGCTCGCTGCTTCGCCGGTAATTAACGAAATTAGCCGCAATTAGAGACTGCTCGGCGTGTCCCTCGTTCCTCTTGCTCTTCGCCGCGATCGGTCGACGAAGGACGCGCCGCCACGAGATCGGGGACCCGGGAACGGCGTCCTCGAGTGGCGCGTTTACGCCAAGCCTTAATGACTAACCGCATCGGCCGAAAAAACTATCTAAGCACGAAACTATGGGAACCTGAAACAGCCAGCGTTTACGGTGCCGGGAGAGGTGTATAACGCCGGCGAGGTAGACGGAAGGGGCGAGCGCGTTGTTCACCGAGCGACGATCACGCTAACGCGCTGGAAACAGCCGGATCCCGACCGATCCGGCTGTCCAGTTAGCCGCGCTGATGAGATCATCCTTGCAGCCGCGATCAGACAACGCGAATGTCATCGACCGGGCGCGGTAATATATTTCGAAGGAGTAGGCGCGATTGTGAGAAACGCGCGTTGATAAAATACGAGACGCGTTATCCCGTTTATGCGAGGACAGTCGCTGCCGAGCAATGTCGCGCACTTAATTGAAATTTTTCCGCCGGCTGCGGCGATAAATTCCAGAGGGACGCGCCGCGCCGCGGCCGTGTCGCGCTACGCCCCGTCGTAATTCGACCCTAATGAATAATGAACTGAGCTTTCGAGATGTCGCCACACCGCCCGTCCCGTATCCCTCCCGTTTTTCGGACAGAAAATTCTGTTACATTTTGAGCGAAATTTACTGCGATTGGATCGAAGAGCATTCGGGGCGGTTCGCATCGAACTCGGGGCCGTGCGGAAATAAAAATTGACAAACATCCCGGCGGCAGTGTAGCAATAAAATTTCAAGAACAGCATCGCAGAAGGTACTTGAGACGCGAAATGTGCAGAAATTATGATTTCGAGAACGATTTCGACGACACGAAGCATACGCTGCGAGACAGATTTCTTTTTCTTTTCGAATGCTTCTTCTATTCGTACGAGCAATACCCTGCGAAGCACTGTATCGCCACCCGCTCTCTATCGTGTATCAATTTTACATACCGCACGCTCTGACCAAGTTGTCAAGGCATTCAATAAGCGTAAGTGCCGTAGACAGGTTCCAGCAACCTGCTAACCATCAATCGCATCGCCAAGTGACGCCGGTCAGTGCTATATACCCGTGGAGGGACCAGGAAAGCGGAAAGAAGCGGCCAGTGGCACAAAGCGTGCATAGGAAAGAGCCCTCGTTGTTCGACGACCCCCAGCGGGACTCTGGACGAACGTGTAGCACCTGCTTTTCCGTGGATGACCATGAACACCCGAAAAACTGGCAGGACAATGCACCACCCGCCACCAGCTGACCATTGTCCGTCCAAGAATGGTCGACGAACGGTGTGCCCCCGTGTCACAGCAGAGAAACACTTTATACAGCATTATTATTCGCAGGCGTGTAATCCTAATTCTCTTGTAACTGGCAGGCGGCAGCTACGCAAGGTAGGTAGGTACCTGCCGTTCTACGGGCCTCCGCGTTTCCTTCCAGTTATTTATTACCTTTGTTTACAGTGTTGCACCCGCAATTAACGTAGATCAGCCCCACACCGGCTGGGACCGTCCCTTCGACCCGGGGCCCACGATGGTGCACGTGCTAACAAACGCTCCGTCGTCTCGAGGCTGATTGAACGGTACACCCCGACCAGCAAGCTCTTCCTCCTCGACTTCGCGTCCAGTTGACCTATTTAGACCGTTCCCCGAGATTCATTCCGGCTATTACCGATGGCCGCTTGCGAGCAGATGGTGTATTCGTGGAACAAGTTTTAGGGGTTTACCGTGTTCAAGGTGTCGTGAGGGCTGTTTGCGAGCAGTTTCGTGTACCGTTTTATTGACTTTATTTGGGCGAGAAGTTACGCGACAACCAATATTGTACAATAATTAACACCGCACGGTCGAAAAACGATTATTACGATTGCTCGCGCTTGAGGATCGTTATTAACCGGCAAGAAATATGTGGATAATTCACGAAACGAGGTACACGTTCCGACGAACGGGAGCAATAGACACGTAATACACACGTCACCGCTTCGTCTATTTTTTGTCCTTTTTTTGTCGCTCGTAAAAGTCCGATCTAGTGTACGACGATCTAACGTGTATCGAGCGCACGATAATAATAGTTTAAAGACGCGTGTACCTATAGTTACAGCGGGCGCCGTAATCCCCTTACGTATCGAACACACAAACCGTAATAGTGCGCACTATGTTGCGTGCGGTGTACGTTCGTGGAACGAATTTTATGGTTTATAGAATACGGACAAATTAATTGATGGCGCGACGATTGGCGCACGAATTGAATTCGCGGCTGGTTTATCGTTGAACCGCGCGGGGAATTTGTGAGTGCACCGTGAATCAGGTATTCGCAGTCAAAATGAACCATTCTCGCGCCTTCGCGAGAAAATAAGCACGGAATAAGAAAACATGTTCAGTCCATTTGACAAACTCACTTTGGTGTCCCGAAATTTCGTGAAATTTCTCGCACCGCAGTTTCAAGATAATTAATCTCTTCCCTCGGGCACGACAATTGGAATTGGAACGTGCAAGGATCAGGAAGGATTCCTGTTACCGTGTCCTTCATTTCTCTTTTATTCCCGATGTTCGTGCGAGAGCGAATTATTCGGCAATTACTTTTCCATCGATAATATCGACAAGCGAATTACAAATATCGTCGATCGCCCTCGCGAAACCGTAAAAAGATCCTTTTCCAAGGTGCGCTCGTTCGATGATCACTGCATGCCTAATGACACGGTTCGGGTACACGAACTGCTCGCCAACGGAATGATTTTCAGTTTCACGGTCGGTATGCAAATTCTCGGGGTGTCCGCGCGGGGCGTCCGGAGGGTAATTCACGAACAAGAATAACACCTCGAGCGCGGACATTGAAAGCGAGCAGTCCGCGAACAATTCGCTATTTGCATTTCTGCCGAGACGCGGCCGACGCGATACCACGCGAACGGTGCCCGCGACGGAAGAAAGGCGGAGGAGAAAAAACAACGAAGCAGAAACGCAAAGGGGTAGACACGTTCGCCGCTCTCGTTGCGAAAGGGGTTGAACGTAACCGGGGAATAAGAATTGTTTCTCGAACGAACACAAAACTACCCGCTTTCGTTCCGACGTCGACCAACTCCCCCTCCTCCTCCCCCACCCCCTCCCAACCCCTAACCCTCGCACAGTTAAACGCTTCTTATTATATGCATATCGATTCGGTTTCTTTCTACCCATTTCTTTCCCTTCCACGCTCTGCCCGCGAATATTTCACCGCATGCATTCAAATAGGTGATTCGGATGCGCGTTTGTTGGAAGGCACAAACCGTAATTATTTCCGCCAATTTCTGTTCGTACCGAGCGAGCAATAATTAGGAGAACCGTCGACACCGACACGTGATACCGTGTAATTATAGCGACGACAGTCCTGGATATATCATTTCGAGTGCGAGGGGCTCCTCGCAGCGGGGGCATTACTGGTTTTTACAATTAATTGGAACTCGTGCAAACGCGCTCGCGTTAATACGCGTGCCAATTCACGGCAACGTTAACGTACCCACTTGAACAATAGTAAGACGATAACAGTAGAGCTGTTTAAAAAATCGGTATAATAACGCATGCAATTTATTTTAGTACCCCTATCGATCATCTCGGGCGTATAAAATATGGAATTTTATACATCTATATCTCACGCGATATCCACTCTTTTCGCACACTTTCTAACATCCCAGTTGCAACGTAACCTTTAGTCTTCGATAAACGACGCTCGACCCGCCCGCGCTGTGCGTTAACGAAGGACCGCGGCCAGAACCGAACAGCCCTTGCCCCATGGAAAACAACGAGCGCGTGCAAAATCATAGATCGTTCACGCATTAAATCGGGCAGAATAGTCGATACAGTTCCTGAGGTACCGTGCGCCCGAGCAACGCGCGTCACGCTGGATCTGCGCGACCGATCCCCTGCGATCCATCGATCTCTCGACGTTCGAGATGAACGAGGAACGGGTCGCGACGGTCTCGCGTGCCGTTTCGGCGCTCGCATCAATGGCCACGGTGTACGTGTCCAGAAACGCGGAGCCGACTGCACAGCGGCCAATGAAACGCACATAAAAGCGGTAGATAAACGTAAGGGGGCATCGATCGTCAGTCGCTCCTCCATTCACGAAGTTGCCGGTTATGGCTGTACTTATGTGCTTAGGTGCACATACACCGAGCGCGTACACGTTCGCGCGCACACGCGATGCGATCGCCGGTGTGTGCCGGCGTACTTGCGCTCGTGTTTCTGCGTTTCGCGAGCGCGCGCGCGCACGCGCGTGTACCTGTGTGCATCCCCGGCATAGTCGCCAGCGAGTCTTGCCACGGCCATGCGTGGTCACGGCACATACACGGTGAAATCGTTTCGGGGTCGGGAGGATAGCCCTGACCTTCCTCAAGCCTTCGTTCGTAACTCGCGGTTGCAATGAAAGCACGGTGACGTCGTTGGTCCCCCGGTGTCACGATTTCTGGAATTTCGATGCTCTGCTCCGCTCTAATTTTCGGGTGATTCGATTCTATTTCTCCGCCGGTGGTTTTTTTTTCTTTACATTCGCGGCGTCGATCGATGCGTTGTACGATCGACGGCGTTGCCGAAGCCTGCGGAGCCAAAATAATAATCGTAACGGCGAGAAGAGGGAGAGTATTCGTTTCGCGGCGGTGCTGCGAGAAACGCAGCGGCATAAAGTGTGCGACATACATTTAGACGAAGTATCATAATTAACTGGTGTTACGAGCGAAGATTCCGTGTGACAGTTCGCAGAAGCGCGGCTCTTATTAATTTAAGTTAAGGAATGCCGGGCAGCTCGGTTCGTACCGTGACCGCTGTGGGGCAATCAATTTAGACGTTCTCGATATTCAGATCGCGATACATTTCAGCCAGCGAAACGAATGCCTCTGTGCATCGGTGACCCGGCGCCCTCCGTTCCGTCGTCCGCCTACTCGCTCGGGGCTAATTGTAATTCCCTCGCCTGCCGGATTAAAATATATTTTTACGGGATCAATTAACCGTTGCGAACGCCTCTGCCCGAGCCGTTTCGAAGCCCCGCTACCGATTAATCCGTGCCGAGGAACAGAAGGATACGACTGGCAAACACGCTCGAGATTGTCCTAGCTCTGAAAATCGTGGCAAATTCCTTCGAGCCGATTACGACGGCCAGGTAGAGGGGCAGGCGTGAAGTTTCGATCGTGTGGTCCTGAACCGGTCTGCGGGTAGTCTGCGCGGCAGGTAACCGATGCAGTAAAATGGAATTACTCGAGTACGCCCAGACGGGCCATTCTCGCCACCGTGCCCCCGTTAACGGTACCGGGTTCGCCACTAATTCGAAAACTCTCGTGCACCTCGTCTCGACGGAGCTACAGACGCGACACAGGCCCGCAGATTGATGGGGGGGGGGGGGGGGGGGGTCGTTGATCGGTCTAAAGATCGACAACTCGCGACGCAGCCTTCGCACCCGAAGATATCTGACAATTTTGGACCCCTTCTCGTCTTAGTATTCGTAAATGCTCCAACAGATATCCGACAGGTACGGTTTTATTACCGTACGCGACGCACGACTGGACGCAACCATAGGCATGCGAGAAGTCCAGGCAAAAAGGCGAACAGGAAAAAAAAGAGAGAAGGAAAAAAGTGTACTCGCTGTTGTAAGAGAGATTGATCGATAAGAGGAGGGCTACGTCCAATAATGGAGAAATTTCGTTGGAACGAAACGTGGAATACGAAGCGAGAGGAACGCGAAGAGGCACGTAGACGCTGATTCCCCGAGCCGGAACGTTCGTGATGAACGTAGCGGGGCACTGATAATCGCTCGCGTGCCGCGAAGGCGCGAAGGACGTAACGGAGATACAAGCACGATACGCTGCGCTACAGGCCGATCGACCCGATAAGGTAATTACTAAATGCTAGTATAGAGAGCCGCGTGTATTTGTTCTTTACACATAACCCTCTGCGGCCGCGTCTTCCTCCCCCTGTCGGACAATGGCCCCGCGCATCGCGATACAGCAAGAGAGCAGGTGCCGTTTCTGTTGCGGGCGAGAGGAAATTTTGGGACATTAATCTCGCGGCAAGTGGTGCTCGATGTTATTGCTACACTTCGTACTGCCAACAGAGTGTGCTGCATTCCATTGATTAATTCACGCTTGCGTTTGTTTAGGATACGTTTCACCTCTCGGGGAGGAAATTCGAGGGAATACAGTGATCGCTCGTCCAGCTGTTTAACACTAGAACAGATTTTGTTGCCGCAATATGATTAATACGTAGATCCTGTCGCAGGATTTCGTAACATTTCGCGTTCATTCAACGACATTCGCGTTCTTAGTCTGCCCAAGGTATGCCATCGAAGTGCCACCAAAATCTATCGGTAGTTCAAGCTCGAATCGTGGAGCTCGACGTCACCCGTGTGAAAGAGAATCGGCACGCGCGAGTGAGTTCCCCGGGACGAATCTGCCCGAGGCAAATCGCGGGGCCAGGTCAAAAGGTAGCCCCGCGTTTGCGTAAACCTCGCCCTTGCGCGAGTCAAGGCTGACCCTAGGCTTCCATCCGACGCGTCGTAACGACACCGCGCAACGGAAACCGCCGGAAGCTCTAAATTTGTTTTTCCGCCGAAGCGATCGACCCCTAAAACCGGCCGACACGAAACGCCCAAGGTATTTACGGGCTTTCCCCTCGGAGCCGCTCGCAAATTTCGCCCGTCCGCGGACCGGTGTCCCCACGTTCGACGAACGATACCCGCGGGCAGGAAGCGGCCGTGAGATATCACGAATGCCCGGCGAACTTGAAATTAAACGACGGTTCGTGCCCAGGCCCAGATTAGCCACCGCGTAACGCATAAACACTGTGCGCGACCGGTGTCCCGGTCCCGATGTAACGCCCGGACTTACGAGCGCCGTGCGCCCCGAAACACGCCGCTTATCGTCCGGGTATCTCGCGCGATGCCGATGTCGCATATCGTCTCGAGCGTCATTAAGTGTGATTACATTGCCCGGCTCGTTCACGTGTACATCGCGGAGCGAAGTGGAAACGAGGGTTGGGGCACGATGGGGTTGCGGGGGGGGTTGGTGGATCGGAGAGGGGAATAACGAAAGAACGAAACAGAGAGGGAGGAGGAGCACGTACGAGGATCGGGACGCGCAGCGCGGGGCCGACGAGGAAGAGGTTCCCGTGCCGTGCTTGCCAGCGGTCGGGGCCAGAGAAGCCGCTTTTACGTCGATACGTAATTTATTGCCATATCCGATATTAAAGTATCGTGGATAAGACGAAGGGATTGGCAGAAGGCCTACCTGCCGGGACTCTTCCCTTTCTTCTTGGCCGCGGCGACGCCACGCGTGCGGGAGTTTCTCTCTGCGCCTCCTTTGCTCGTTTGTATTTTCCTGTTTCGCCCGTTGCACGCCTCCGCCGCCCGAATTGGCTTTGTTTTTTTCCAGTTCACGCGTCGCTACGTTTCGCCCGAAATTGTTCACGCTGTCTCCGCGTTTTCGTTTCAAGTACAATTGAACCGTTTCGCGGGCGCGACGGATACCGCGAGCGATACGGGAAGATTCGATGTTCGATTCTTGTTAATGTCGGAATAGAGGGCGACTTGTGCCGAGCCTGAGAACGTTGTTTCGCGAATGGGACGATCGGTGATCCGGATGGATCGCAGCGTGATCTCTTTGTTTGAGTTGCACGGTTGGTATAAGCGGAGCGCTCCTTTGGATCAACGAGTTGATCGATGGCGAGTTAGCGAGGCGAGGGTGTGAAGCGAATGAGTATTTAACGCTGCATTTGCTCTGGCAACGAGGCCAGCGGAAACGCGGTTTGAAGTCGCCCCGGGACGAGTGCAGCTAGTTAATCGTATGCCATGTTCGCCAGCAGTGACCGAAAGCGAACGACGGTATCCTCCGCAGATATTTTAGTGTATTTTCCGCCGAAAGTGAAGAAACGGAATCATTTGTCACGGAACGCGTTGCTGTTTGCACGTTTGGGAAATCGCGCTGTCATATTTCCTCTACGAATTGTTATCGGTTTAAACGAATACAGATAGTTTCACTGAACCAATAGAAATCCCAACCAAAAATTCCCTAATTTCTTATTTATCAATCTGAACCATCATCGCCCAGTTTGCATCGAACCCCGGAGGTCATTCAACGGCGCAGTGAAAAATGAGAGAAAACGAAACGCTCTTTCTAATAATCTGCAACCGAGGGTGAAATAGATAAGGCGCGGATAGAACGAAAAATCGTAGCACCCTTTCATTTCACGGCGCCGTGAATGAACTCGAAGACCCGGTTCTACCCCGGAACGCACACTCATCTTCCCCTTGCTCGCGATAAAACTAACATACCGGTGGCCCAGCCGTCCCTGTAATTTTTTAATTACGTGGCCGGGTCTCTCAGTCACTCAGCTCCGGTGACTTGCAACCGGTGTCTAGAATCCGCTCCCTAATTTTTAATAACACCTAGCGCCGGGACGAGAGAGAGCCGGTAATAAGTTTGTGGGCGGTTCTCCGTTGGTTTCGTGCCAGGGGCAGAAGAAACAAAGGAGCAGGAGCTGCGGCGGTGAGAAAGAAGGACAGCCACCGGAAAACATATTGGTAGCGTCCAAACGAAAACCCATTTCGTCAAGGATAGTTCGTATCGTTAAAGGTTAAATTTCGAAGGAATTGTTGGGCCGTCGGAATTATTCGATACGGTCAGCTATATAATTTTCTGTGGAAATATCATTTTCATTGTGTGCGTGCTTACGTTTTGGTCGATCTTGACAGAAAAATGTGAGGTGCCGCGTATCGTTTTAATATCAAACGACGCGTGCGCGTTATTAGACCGCGCAGGAGAAGCATTTGCATTGGCGTGCACGCTGCAAAAATTTATTTAGTTTTACATTACTACGACGTCTACTGCAATATGTTCTTTCGAACGGCGTGCAGATCGCGCAGTAGGGGGAGGGGGGCGACGTTTCGCTAAAATTTCTTGAAATTAAAACCGCCACGGCCCTCCCGAACTGTACCAAACAGATTGTCGAAAGCTCGCCGCGGAAAACAATTCCGCCAAAGGCGATACGCGAAAATTCAATTTCCCATCTCTCTGTATCCGCCCATCGGCGCGAACGATTAAAATCGCATATTCCATACGCACGCGCACACGTAACACTCGCGCCCGCCCAATCTATTTTTCGCGTTGAAATATTCATTCCTCCGACGCAACGTTCCTTCCGATTACGATCAAGCGTCCCATCCCAGCTGCCATAACGCCGAGCCTCGAATACGAAATATCCCGGCGATCTACGGGAATCGACGACCGAGACGAACAATTACATTCGATCCGACCGAGAACAAATAAATCTCTGAAGAGGAGCGAGAGATATTCGAAAAAGAAAGGGAAACGGGACCGGGCGGAATATGGGGAAATAAAAGGGGGAAAAAAACGAAGGGATACAGGTATAATAGAAGGAAAACACGAGAAAAGAAAACGGCGAAGGGGTCGAGGGGGGTTCGGAGCAAGACGTCGGGGCCATCTTCGAATCAACGTCAACGCGAAGGGTGCATCAGCGACAGCCGGCCGAGCAATACGCGGTTTTATTATGCGCGCGATCCGCGCGCCTTCCAACCGGGGCTTATGAATAAATATCGCGATTTCCGTCGGCGCGGCGGCGGAGAGATCGAGAGCCGAACCTAGCTCTCGACGGCGAGCAACAGAACGGATCGATAAAAATTCGTCTCGCACAGCCAGCCGCCATAAATATTCCAATAAAGGTCGACCGTGCGTCGTCGGGCCGCCTTGGGAACGTTTCGTCTCTGTCCCCATAGCCAATGCCCGTCCACCAGGTGACCGGCTTACGTCGCGCGGAACGCGAGAAAAATTTTCCAGGACACTCTTTCCTCGTTGCTATTTTTTTCCTCCTCGGTTACCCCCTTCCCCATGGACCGTGCGCGGACGAGATTTCGCAACCGTCCCGTGGACGGTCTGCGAGTTCGCTCGGAGGATTATTAACGCGTCCCTCCGAGTATCCTTGCTGTGGAAATCGCCCGACGTTTTTTTATTGCTCCGTTTCGTTGTGAAGAAAAGATAAGGTGGATCGGCTCGAGAAACGTGGAAGCGACAAGGACGCGTGTTCGCAACGCCCTGTGGTAATTGCGGAGAGTCGCCGCTGAACGGCGTGTGTGCAAATAATGTCGAATTCACCGGGGGATTCTTCGGATAAAGAATTGAAATTCCCGTCGGATAAGAACAGACAGATTGAACGATACCTTTAATCAGCAGCGTCGTCGGTTTAACGGGAAGTAGAAACTTTGAATTTGGTATTGAAGTGGGCCGTTTTCGCTTGCATGACCTGAAACTGAAACGACGGTAGTTAAATTCAATGCCAATATCGATGGGGCTTGAAAACGCGCTACCTTTTGTATTCCAAATCGCGCGCACTTGCGACGCAGAATTTCTAGCATACATTTCCATCGGATTACAAAGCATTTGAACGCTCGAATCGTCGTATCCAACTAGAACCTCGAGCATAACGCGTTCAACCCTGTCGCCGAAAGATCGTAACCCACGCCCCGACCCCTGCGGCGCGACACAATTACTATCCCACGCATGCACCTAAAAGAAAAAAAAAACTAATTCACGTGGATCTTTCTTAACGAAAATCCATATTTTCTATAGCACCGTCGAGTCACGCGTACGCGTAAAAAGCGACCCATCTCGTTACCACGAAACGGACGAAAGTTCGCGGTGCACGGTTCGTCGAACGAAACGGCCATTACGCAACAACGGGGATCGTTTTGAAAATCACGATCGAATCCGGCCCGGCTGTCCAGTTCAATTTAAATATTTAACGGAAGGGAATAATAACGGTCCATTATGTTCGGGCGACAACGGCGCGTCGCGATGCTGTGCCCGCGCGAGCGTTGCGATATCGGCCAGCGTTATTAATGTTACTATTTACAATCGGTGCTGGCGCAATTGTCATCACGCCAGACAGCGCGCGGCACTAATTACCGTCACGGCGGCCTATTGTTCCACTTAGAGCTGATTGTTATCGTTACGCAAATTGCAGCCAATGCGGTGCGAGCCAGTAATGATTTCGCACCGATATCAATCCCGTCGAGTGTCCGATCGCGGCACACATCGACTGACACCGGGTAGAACGCGCCACGTACACGCGTACGCGGTTCTGCCTGGCAAACGCGTTTCTCGCCGTCGATAATTTTTCTTTCTTATTGTTAACGACACACCGAACGTTAATAGGTGGGGTGGAATAGTTTTCCATTAGCGGCGGACAGCGGATAAATGACCGGCCACGTAATCGAACAAAATAATCGCCGGGTAATGTCTTGATAGATTGGCGCGATCGAACGAGGTCGATGCGCCACTGTCCGTTGCCTCCGAGGGAAATTTGCAAATCGACTTTCGCGAAACACCAAGGGGCTTTCCGGGTTACCGCGGAACGGGGGGTTGGTCGTAGCTGGGTTAGGTTTGGAAATTGAAGGAGAAAACGGGATATTGAAGAAAAAAAGCTTTCGTCGACTGGATGCGCTTTGATGAATAGTGAAAGACTGATTAATTTTCATTCGGGATCTTGGCGAAAATTGAACGGCTGCTAGGAAGCGTCCATATAGCGATAGCTGTTTGACGTATTTAAGGGTGATCTGTTGCATTTGAGAATAGATTTTGTATGGACGCCGCGCGCAATTGTAAATGAGTTCAATGAAACGTCTATTAAAACGTCCGGAGAGCTTCTCGTCTTGAATCACGAACAAATTGGAGTAGTTCACGTTGCGAAACAGTTCTTGCCGATTTCGAAACCCCGCGACAAAGATTCCTTCTCGACGAACGATAGGCAGGCCCTTTGAAGCGGCGCGACTCTTGCGATAAAATTCCGTCGCCGGCTACGCTCGATCGTAATTATCCGATCGTGTTTATAAATCACCAAGGATCAATTAATGCACGAAAGGTAGGGCACGAGGGGAGGGATGGGAGAAGGAGACACGTATACAGATAGAGCGAGGGAGAAAAAAGTGGGCCAGCAAAGGTAGAAAGCATGCGCCGTTTTATAATACAGTTCGCGATCTTAAATCAACGTCCTTTCCTTGGCCGGAGATAAATCTTGCGCGGTCGGCTCGGCCTAAGAAATATAAATACGATTGTGCATAGAAACGGGGCGTTTTGTCGCTCGAAGCGTGCGTCCAGCGAAATGATCCTCGCGATTTAAATTCGCGTCCTCGGCGCGCTATCTTCGATCTGCGCGGAGCATCGGCGGCACCGAATGAAAATTCTCGGGAATTGAAATTTTTCGAAATTACATCCGTGCATAAAATGGTTCGAAATGCGTCTGGAGCGGGTTTGACAAACGCAACGGTCGAAGGTGCAATCGTGTTTCAATTCGCATCTCGTATTCATATTTCACGACTCGCGACTGTTGGAAATTTTATCACCGCAAAATGGCTGAGAAAGTTTTGCCTTCAGCGGAAGGCACGTGTGCGCGAAGTCTTTCTGCACGAATATTACACGAGCACCCGCAGGTGTTTAGTCGTTTGCCGATCGAACGAATTATAATTGATATATTTGAACGGAAGGAATAAGAAACGAGCGGTATATCAAAAATAGTTTCGCGAGGATTTGAAAGCTACGGCACTCTACCGTCATATGCATTTATATTTGAAATCACTTGACTTAAAATCAATCGAACTTTTTAACGACAATCTTGTTCAAATGTTAGGAACAGTTTGTACGGTGCAAATTTGTTTCTTTTCCACAAACTGTTAACGGTATCGAGACGATGCATGGGTGCTCGTGATACTACAGTTTTCAATCCCCTGTAACGTTGAAAACTCCTCGAAGGAGATGCGCCTCCAGCGAACGCTGCGACGCGAGTGAACGCCTTCGGCTTCGACGGCGTCACTTATTAGCCGCGAAGGCGTCGCGACGCCTTGGTTACAGAAAAATCCGCGAGATGGGGACGCCCGTAGAGCTGGCGTGCAGCGAAACACAAGGCAGAATCGAAGCCGGGAGACGAAGGCGTCGCGACGCCCGGCGAGACGCTAATTCATGCGTCGAATTTTTATCGTCGCCCCATTTTATTCGTGAACACCTTCGTCATTAGATAGTCTTCGAAGATTGGTCCGAACTTGAGCGACCGCGTTACAAATTATAATCCCAAATGGGCGCGCATACTTTGTCCAGGAGTATAATTAAATTCACTACGTACTGTAAAGCAGTTAACATCGATTGCATCTTGCATTAAAACGACGATTTCGAACTCCCGTGTATAATGGGCAAACAGAACGTCGTATCGTCGCAGTGCTCGTCGTCCTGTAGAAATGTAACCGCGAGACATAAATCGTCGTAGCGCTTTATTTTGAACAATTTGTACTGCTTCTCGTTACTCTTAGCTGGATATATATAAATTCCTGTTCCATAAGAACCCCCGTTCCCCTTTCAACCACTCGTTTCCCAAAAATTAACTCGAATGGAGGCGATCTCGAAATCGATCCAAAACCTCGCAACCGTCGTCCCTTAATGAATCGGTTCGTCGAAATTCGCCGGCATAACGAACGCGCAACAGTACACCGCTACAAAGTCGTCTAAAATTCGTCGACAAGTCCGCCCGTTCCCACCTTCCTCCGTCGAGCAACAGAAATATCGACTAAAAGTTTTAACATACACCTCTCGTATGGCTGCCGAGTGCATCTGGGCTGTCGTCATGGGAATATAAAAGGAAGCTGCAACGATAGACAGATAACTGGAGGAGGACAGAGGTAGCCAGGGAAACGACGGGATAACAAGGGACCAACGGGAACGATGGGCGAGGGGCAAAGAGACGCGAGATGTTGGAATAGAGGGTTGGGGGGCCAGGGGGGTGGCGAGGGTACAAAGGGAAAGATCGAAGGAGATGCTTGTCACCTCCTACACCTTACACCTTCGAGGCGCGCGGATTTTACACGCTTTTCCATTCTACATACGCCTCCTTTTCTGCATCCCTCGTTCTCCCTTCGCTCCACCCTTGTGATCCACCCTCTGCGGCGCTCCCGCGTCGTCTTCTCGGCAGCCGCTAACCGTCCACCCCCGCGACCGTGCAGATAGACCGAGGAAGAGAGAGAAAGAGAGACAGAGAGAGAGAGAGAGAGAGAGAGGAAGCAAGAGAGGATCGTGCCTGTCGGAGAAAAAGGTGGCCGAACAAGCCACCGGGAGGGGATGTGCTTGCTTCGAGCATAGCTAACTAGCTGAATCTGAATCAATACTTACTTCCGCCCCCCGACCGTCTCCCATCCTTTTCTCTCCCGTCCAACAGTCGGCTCGTCTCCCTCGTCTCGCCGCCCCTGTTGGGTCCTTCTTTCCTTTTTTCTTTTTTTTTTTCAGCAAGAAAGGACTTTCGGGCACCCTCCTACCTTCACCTCTCACCCCCAACCCCTCCATCAACCAGCCGGCATTACTAACGTGGAGACGTTACTGTCTTTTCGCGAGCCTCTCTCTCTCTCTCTCTCTCTCTCTCTCTATCTCTCTCTAACTCTCACTCTATCTCTTTTCCACAGTCTCTCTACTTATTCGATCCCCCGCTACCTCTCCGCCCCTCCTCGTGACGCAACTCCCACGAATGCTTATCGGCGTCCCTTCTCTTTTCCTTTTTGCCGGCGGCATTTCTCGATAGTCGCGACGTTTGATCAGCCGAATTCATGCTTCCGCGATCCTCGCCTGTCGTCGATTTCGTTTGCGAGGATCCCGCGAGCGGGCACAGTCGAGCGGAAGATCGGATCGTACTCGCGAACGGAACGAGCATTCCCGAATTTTCTGTCGTTGCTCGGGATGTTCAGGGTTCAATGATTCTTGTTAATTTGCTGGCTCTGCGGTCCCTGAATACGAACGGATACGGGGACGAGGACGACAGGGAAGATTCGGGGAGCGGCGTTCGCACGAAATTTCTGATCGCTGAAATCAAGTGATCGCAGTTTTATCCGTGGTTCAATGTTCTTTCGAATGCAAGAAGCGACGGTCGGTCGGAAGAATCGTTTGGGGTGATCGTTTAATTGCTCACGATGGCGTGAGTGAAGTGACGCGAGAATTTTTGTACCGGCGGCACCGTCGCAATTATTGATATTACTACTTAAGTCGGTATACTTTACAGAAAAGGTCGATTCGTCTTCAACTTTTTTGTATATATAATATAATTAACGTATCCTTTAATGTACGGTGTAGTTTTTTCATTCAGGATATTTTATTTACTTCTATTCAGGTGGTGCGAGGGAGCGAATAACCGACTGTTCGTTCGACATTTCCAACTCTGATTGCTATCTCTGTTCTTCTATGTATTTTAATTCGCGCGAATATTAATTCTACTGAAATAAATCGTGCCAGTATCGCGCAACAAATTCTACGGAGTATCGCGGCAGTTCCAAATAATTATCGCAATGTTTCTCATCAATGAATCGTGCCGCGTCGTGCGTTCGTACGACAGAAAGGAGCATTTGCATAAAGAAATAACAGCGTAACAGCGAGAAGAATAGACCGAAGGCAATTCTGGTCTCGGTCTAGCTACTTTAAAATTCGAGTCTCCTCCTGTGGCATCACGATCTACTGGCTGACGCTACTCGAGGACCAATTCGAGGGGTTGTTTCCCCCTTACGATCTACAGGCATCCCCTCCATGGTTTTACGACACCGTTCCACCACAACGCTCTTAAAACACGGAGCTTATCTCTTAAGTAAAAAGTACGGGAAATCCTGACTTCGTGCAGATTCCTCTTCTCACGGCGAAGCCAAATTTAATTTCTGTCTGGAAGTATCCTCGTCGGGCGTCTATATGCAATTTATACATCTTGTCTTTGGGGGGTCGATAAGCGGTTCGCAAGGAATCAACCACGACCTTCGACATAACTTCGTTCGGATCAGTTAAACGTGGAACGTTTGCGAAAATCCCGAAGCATTCCACGATGAGCAAATCAACTTGCGACGGTTTACACAATTTCTTGAATTTCTCGTGTTAAATGTATTTTCGAGGAGAAAACGAACAACGACATTTTGTACTTTCCGTCTGTTCGGTACGAAATATACTTCCCCTACCCCCTCGACGAAAGTTACCGTCACCGTCACCACAAGAGACGTCGTTCTCCATGGCTCGTTAAATAAATATTACGTACATCTTTCCCTCGCAGATTTTCATATCCACCATTGCGGCCCCTTAGTTCGAGATTAATTGAAAAAAGAAAGCCAACCCTTCTGGCGACGAGAAATCTCGAGATTCCGCACCGAGCCCATCTTTCGTGAACGGTTCACCGATTCGCGGCTAACGTCGGGCAACGCAAATCCTCGTCCCAGACAACGGCGTTCCACGCCAAAAGCTCTCATATTTGCGTCCGCGTCGAAATACGCGGAACAGGGACGCGAGGCTCGTAGGCGAGATTACCAGCAGAATCTCGAGACATCGTTCGTCCCGGGTAACCCCCGCCCCAGACCCCCTTAACTCGCCGCTAAAGCCAAAGGGCTCTTTCCGCCGCAGATGCGGCCGCCTCGCGAATATTATAATTCCCCGGCTGGCCACGGGCTAATTGTGTTGCGTGGGTGCGAATATGGTTTATAGTTCGGCGGAAAAGCTGGCCGTGGGCCAGGCAAACGAGCTCACGTGACGTCACGCGACGGAAATACTCGAGCGGGCTAATTAGGCGAGGCACCTCTCCTCTTACGCTCGAATGCAAGCGGAACCCATGCGTCGCGACGTTTCTGCAACAACGTGGCTGGAGACGCCAGCCGTCCTCGCGTCGCGTGCGTTTCACGAGGGTCGTGGAAAAATCGGACGACGGGAAGGTGAAAGGGCGAGAGGGTGAAAGAGAGCCAGCGACGTTCGCCGGAAGTCTTTTAGGGTCGAGGCGTCGTTCGCGAAGAAAGCGAACTGGTTCGGACAGTTTGTTAGGAGGTTGCACGGCTTTCGTGGGCGTGGGATTTATTTGTTCTGTTTTCATTGCCGCGAAGTATATGTCTATGAACGTGTGACGGAATAATGCGAACGTCGCTGATTCTCTCAGAGATGCGCAGGAATATGTAATAAAAGACGGCTGGTAAGATCGTAGCGTGGGGGATTAATTGAAGGAAGGCAAATTTTCGTCGCACGCGCAGCGGTGTTTAAGCGTATCTGCTTTAGAGTATCGCGTCTCGCGAGAGTATAAATAAAATATTCTGTGCGAGCGGCACGAGTTTGATTTCTATATCGTCGTTAATGAGAAGCAGTTCTGGACGCGTGATGTTGCGCCGGTGTATTAATAGTTTCTTGATTGACGTTCGTTCTCGTTTCGAGATCTCGCTAGAGGCCCCCTTCGAGACATGTTTATTGCAGAATTAGTTGTCCTCATTGCGGCCGTTTTATGTTAATGTTTATAAGCTGCGCGCGTGTTAACAAGCGGCGTCGTGTGTACAACATCTCGGGAAGGATTTGCATTTGGCAGCAGTGCGAACAACGCAGGCGTGGCTGTTCTTTCGAGCATTGTTGCAAGAGCATCTATTTATGACGCCGAGCTAACTACCATGTGAACGAAGGCTAATCTGTCCGAAACGGTTTCACATGAAATTCGCTTCCGGAACAACGTTCTGTTCGCAAAGGCACGACGATTGTAAACCGTTAAAAAATATTCATAAAAACCCAGAAATATTATTTCCTATCCGGAACAGGTAGCCCCACTCGATTACACGAATTGAAGCAAGTTGTCGCGAGACCCTCGCGTCGAAACGTATCGCACCGATCAAAAATGTATCGCAAACAGAGCCGAACTAACTGCGAACGGTGAAGCAATTGCACCGCGTTCTCCACATACCGTGGACAAAGTGAGCTGCGCGATCAAGGAAGCGTTCCCGACGGGCTTATCGTGGAAGCGAGCCAGCCGTCATTCCTGTATCGAATCGATCATGCACCCACGAGCCGACGGTGTGCCCCCTCGCGAAACAACCGATCTTTCCCCCGAACCCGGCCTACATCCACGTTGTTCAACCGGTTCGTAAAGAACCGCCCGAACAATCCGGCACGGGACGCGCTCCGTTGCACGTGTCCGCGAATAAACTACTCGCGTGGGGCCCGCTTCCTGCTCGACGCCGATCGTGTCGCGCAAGATCCTTAATTAACCAACGCCCAGGCCGCGATTCCTCGGCGGACAAAGTCAATCGGTTGTCGCCTTCCTCTCGACGCGATTATACGAGACACGAAAATAAAAGCAAGATGGAAAGGGGCATGGAGAATAAAAGGAAAACGGAAGGTCAAGGGGAGGGGTGGGGGCTGGGGGCAGAAGGAGAGACACAGGAGGGCCCACGCGTTTCATTTGCATGAGGAACGAACGTCGATGCACGCACCGGTTCCCCTCGCGTCGGCACGAAGCTGTGTAATTAGCGGTGCATAGCAATTAAACGAGGAGTACGCCCGCGCGCTCCCCGCGAAACCGAAGAGGAGACTCGGCGCGAAGACGCTTGTTTCCTCGAACAATGTAAAGCGGCGTGTAAACGGTGTAAACGCGAGGGGTGGGCAAGCGGGCGTGACTGCGTTAAGTCAAGTTAAGTCGAGGTTAACTCCCTTAATTACTCAGATTTAATCAGAGCCCCGGGCTACGTGCGCGTACACACGAGAGGTACCAGGCATAACTAACTGCGCCGGAGGAAGAGGAACAAGGTACGGCCGGGATATAGGAGTACGTGGCCGGGGAGGGCAATCGTAGGGAAACGAGGGACACACGTGGACGCGAGTGGTCGTGACTCCGTTTGATTATTTCTCTCGGGCGGGTGAGGTGCAGAGGCAAGGTAGCACAAAGTACGGGGACAATCATTCGTACAGAGAGTTGAGGGAGTGAAGGTAATCCTACGGCATCCGCGGGTGAACTTTTTAGTCGGTATAAATTATCAAGGATTAAAGTAACAATAACATGTTCCGTAGCGTTTGCTATCAATCGTATCTGTGCACGCCGGAAAGGCGAATGCTAAAAATAATAGAAAGAAATCCTTCGCTAATAAATAAAAGATTTTTTTTAAACTGTCCACTCGGGGAGACGAAACGACCGAATTATTTTGATAACCCTCCGCGTTAGTTTAATTACTGTCTGCGGGCTACCTCTTAACTGCTCGCAGCCATCGTAACCGTCCCGCCTATCGTCGATCCATCCGATACACCCGATCGCAATGTTCGAAAATCAATATTCGCAGCACTGAAATATTGCTCGCGCGACGACCCGCCAATTCGATCGCGAGCCATCTGTCTCTGCCCGTCGCGCCAGCGTTTCCCCGACGTTCCTCGCGGTGTCTACTTTTATTTTCGCATTCCGTCGGACACCCTCTGCCCCTCCTTGCACCGAGAGCAACGCGCGTGCAGCCACGAAGACATCCGTCGAGGATCCCGTGCAGCGTCGGGTCGCCCGCGGAGAAGTGTGCGCGCGGAGCGTTCGCGCTCGTTGCAAGCGGAGGAAGGGTTCCGCGCGCTTGCTCGCTCGCTCGCTCGCTCGCTTACTTAACGAAGATTAATTGCGCTTAAACCAACCGCGCGCGTACGGCCTCGCCACGGCCGGTGTCGGTGCTCGAGTCGGCCCGTGGCCGCGCGTTCTCGCGTGACCCCGCGAAATCTTGACCGTGATCGAGGATCGGGACGCGGCCGTACGCGGGGCTCGAATTTATTTCGCTCGCGTCTCTGCCCCCGTCGCAGGGCTGTCCTTGCGTACGCGCGTCCGGAGCTTTCTGCGGAGGGTCGAGCAGCGACCGGGCCGATTAGCCGCGGCACGAAAAAACCGACGCTCCAGCGCGGGCTTAGTTTTAACAGCGACGTGATTTATACGCTCGAATGAGATGCCGCGTGGAACCGGCGCGACGGGACGCGCACCGACGCCCCCTCCGAGAAAAATGATCGGGAAGCATCGTGATGAAGATTAATGACGATTAATCCGGTCGGCTGTGATCCATCGGTGATAATCGTTAAGTGACTGCACGAAATCTGATCGGGCAACGGGCGAAGGCTGGCGCGAGCCTCACGGCGCCGCGTGTGTTACGAACGTTCGACGAGCGTGGAGAATTCCTCCGTGAACTGAACGATCCGCGCGTTCGACGGGTAGACGGAAGGGTGTCGCGTTGCTTTATTGGGGGGAGGGATTTTTTTAAGTCCGCGATTTCACGGGGAGAGGGTGGGAACGGGTGTTTCGTAGGGTACGGGGATTTTTGGATGTTCCTTTTGGGTTTATGGGAGCATCGATAAGTTTCCGTGAGAACGAGTACTTCATTCGGTAACGTGGAAATTAGTTGCGGATCGTCCACTGTTGGATACGATGGATTTAAACATTTCGATTTTTGCGACGACGAATTTTTCACTCGATTGCTCGACACTTTTCGTGGGAATGCAGCAGGCATATGTGTATGCACGTAACGACAGCCGGACGTAGAAAATTAATCGAAGGGTGACTAATTTATGTAAAATTTGTGTGTCTTCGTTCGTCGAGAATGAAGCATCGTGCATTAGATTAATGATACCATTATTTACGTGTTATCTATCACTTTCAACGTCCGAATGTCGATTCCCCTTTCCGTTCATAATTTTCTAATCGACTAACACAACTCCACGCTGTGAAATTAAACAATGCTGCCCAATCCCGACCCATCCAGCGTCCAAGTAAAATAAAACCTGCTGAGTTCCGGAAAATAACGATCAATTCCCCTTTCCTTAAATCGAACCGGCCACCTATTAAAGTAATACTAAATATTTGAAATATTCCGTACAACGGAATCTTCGATCGCATTACGCTTTTTCCAACATAAAGCTTGATGTCTCCCCTTTGCGACGACCGCTTAATAGTTAACGCGCGATCTTTCCCTCGTTAATTACGTTGCAAAACCTTCGAGTCGCCCTCACAAAGACGTAATTATATCTGGCGCGATCACGCGATCCCCTCGGCGAATCTTTTCGCGGGCATAAAATCGCGATTAATTTGCGCCGCGTAGGGCGCTATCAACGGGAATCGCTGCGAGACAAGCGAGAAAGAAGAATGAAGGAAGAAAGTAAAATAGCCAGTATCCTATAGGTGCTAGGTAACGTCTCCGCGATAACAATCGCGCGGTACAGCGGGGCAGAGGGCGAAGGTTGGCCGGGGGGAGGGGGGTGGCGGCGAGGGTGGCAGCCGCGCCGGGGTCCGCTTTTGTTGTGTATAAAATATTATTTCGCTGTGGTCGGGCATTCATTCGGTAGGAGCTTTCCTTGAAAGGCGAGCTCAAAGATTAAGGACCGGCTGGACGGTAGGATAATTATCAAGAATGGAAGAATTCTGAAAGCGCGGCTCACCGAGACAAAGATGCCAGTGGGGGCGGAGAACGGTATCTCGAGAGCAACTTCTTCTCCCCCGCCGTTCTGTCTCTTCTATTTTTAACGTTTCCCTTTTGCGTCCCGTTTAAAGATCATACACGGTCGGCTGGCAATTTTTCATTACGCGATTTCATTTCGTTCCGTTCACCGGATTGAACTTTCACGTGTTTGTTAATTTATTTTGGGAGGAGAGAATGATCGCAGTAATTACTGGATTTATGTTCCGTTTCTACTTTGTTCGTTGTTCGCTAGGTAGGTATTTTCTCGTAAATTGTTAAGGAACTTTTTCAAGCAGCAGCAGCAGAAATTGAAGGTGGAAAACGTCGAAGCGAGATATATTTCACGGGTCGAATCGTGTCTCGCTGTTTCCGTTTCATTGTTACTACATTCCCGCCCCCTCTTCTTTCAGTAATTTATTCTCGCCACCGTTGACTCAACTTCCACGTCTTAACCCCCTCCTCGAACCGTTGCTTAATTTATATCGTCCGCCGGTCACTAACGAGTCCGCCGCTAATGAAATTCTTCCACCCCTAATTCGCCGACCTTCCCCCCACCTTCCTTACCGTTTCGCAATCAATTAACGCGACTCTTCCTGACACTCCTCGAAACAGTTTAAACCGCCCAGCCTGAAAGTCGTCCTCGCTGAATCGAACTTTCTTTTCGCCTCCCTTCTTCCTCCTGCCGACCGCTGTTGGAATATTAAAATAAATGGCGCAAGGTATCCCGTTATTATATTTTGTTATTGGAGCCGGGCACTGCCCGAACAGCTGCCACCTCGAGCCGCCTGGGCAAATAAGGGGCGAGGGGGATAATTATACGACGGCTAATTGCCCGACATCTTGACTCGCCGCGAGACATAACGAAATAATCACGAGGGCATCTCGCTTCCTCCGCTCTTCCCTACTCCGTCTCCCCCTCATCCCTTATCCACCCCCGTCCATAATGTTTTGTTCCATCTTTTCTTCTCGGTACCGGCCGTATTCTTAACGGAGAGAAGCCACCCCCGCGAGGGTTTCTTTTCTCCCGGTGAAATTAATTAGACGGACTTCCTGTCACGGGTGAGCGAAGGTTAAAGGCGCGTGCTTGATGAGCTTGCTTCGTCACTGTTGCTTTCTTTATTGCGGCCGAGGGAGGGGTGGGAAAAAAAATTCTGAATATATTCGCGATAGCGCTGATTAATGTTCGGGGGAATTACGGTGGCCGCGCGATTCTTGACGAGGCAATTAGGCGAGCGTCAAGAGCTTTGTGAAACTTCGCAAGTCGCGATAACGCGAGAATTAGCGAAGGTCTGTCGATAAGCGTAATTAGAGTCGTCCCGGAAAGGTCTGTTCATATATTTCGTCGCCTTTTGCGCCCGCGAATTTACGATCTTTCGTTTCGCGGAAGTCTCGCACGACGAAGTGACAATCGTGAGGCGTTTCATCGTACCCTGGAGCGGCACGAATTTGGATAATGATGTTTTCTTTCGTCGGCTGTAAGGCTTGATTTAATTCGGCATACATTGCGAATTATAGAATCGCGAGACGCCTTTGGAGTGTCGGACGAAAAAAAATGTTTCAAGGAATTCGGGCACGACGTTCGAGGATGTTTTTTCGCCACTGGATATAATAGAGACACGTCGAGAGTTTCAACGAAGGGAAGTTGCATTTCCTCGAGTTGTCGTGAGCGGCGTAATTATTGCACAAAGCATTCGGCGCAAGGAATTCACGAATCATTGAGTGCACGGGCGTCGATAAAGTTGCTGCACCGGGTGCCGTGGAATGTTAATTGAATCAAATTAGGTTCCCCAAGAGTTGCACCAGCGGCAGAGAAATTAAACCTAGACACATATCGCCCCGATAACAGCCGCGAACGACATTTTACGACGCGCGTACCCTTTCGCTGGCTGTCAATCCAACCACCATAAAACTTTAATGAAACGATCGCACCTGGAACTGCAAATCATATGCATTATAAAAACGCGTTACGCGCGCCGCGTGACACATTGGAAACGGAATATATATTTTACTATAATAATACGCCTATTCGCGTGTACGTCAAATGGAAACAAACGTCTGACTCATTGTCGTGCCTTGCCTTTTTTCTCTCTCGTGCGTATATATCCAGATATGTCTGCAAAATGATCCCGCCAATGATCAATTGCTTTCCGTTTGCGAAAACTTGTTTCCGTTTAAACGGAGAAACTTTCACCTCCACGTATTCCTAGATACTGTGCCCCCCTACTCCCCGTAAACCCCCACGAATTTCGGATCGTTGCATTTATAAATACGAATCATCATTTTCAACGAAACAACGAAATGGTGCGTTTTATGCTACGAACCATGTTATCACGTCGCTGAATTTCGAACAAGTCATTCTGGCCGGGAAGCTGTGCAAACATTGTACACGTGAAATTAATGGATGTCATTAACGCGTATTAGTCACGCTACAGAATTAATTTCTCTCGAGTCACAGCGATCACGATCGACTCTATCGAGCATTAATCTTTTTCGTTCCTCCTTAACGAACACCTGACAAATTTACAACGCTGCTTGGGCAAAGAATGTTGTCAAAATAGTACTACGTAAAGGCAATTAAAAAAAAGGAACCGCGCAACGCGGAAATGATAAATAATGGAAATGGAATAATGGAAGTGGAAATTTACAACTCCCAGGATGCGATAAATAACGAAGAACGCTTCGATTCCTATGAAATGGAGAGCCAGAAAAAATGGGCGAGCAGTTCGACGACAAGAACGAAATAACAATCAACAAAATGTTAATGTTAATACAAGTTACAAAACGATTAAATCCATTCCGTCGTGCATCAATACCCTCCCCCCAATCTATACCCTAACAGTCTGCCCTCACAAATATCCAATATCCAACGCCATCCATGCAATCCGCCACTTCCGTAAAATCGCTAATTCGCGCCAGCTTCTAATTCCCAATGTCTTCGTCCTGGTAACACGCGATCCAGCTTTCCCTCGCGCGTGTTCGAGGATTCCTGCTGCGGCGGCACGCTCAAATCCGCCCGGGGAAGGCGGTTTCACGTGCAGAAATGCAGAGCCGTGAGCAATTTCACGAGAAACGATTCCGCCTCGTTCCTTCCCTCTTCATCACACTCTCTCCGTCCTTCGCGATAACGTGCTTCCAGGAGGACCCCGGGACCGCGTATTCGGCGTTGGCAATATAATCACAGGGTTCGCGGTCGTGGAGGGCGGCGGGACGGGCGGACGGGACGAGGCGAGCCATCGGGAGGATCATTTTCGCGGCGATAATTAGCCAGGAGAGTCGCGCAGGTCGCACCGGTTGCACGATGAAAAATAACGAGGATATAATGGCCGCGAAGAATCTTCGGTGCAAGGGTTTCGACGCGAGTCGGGATGACCGGAGGATTGCGCGGAGGCGGAGGGGAGAAGAAGCGAGGAGGAAGAAGACGGAGGAAAGATTGTTTTTTCGTTCATTTTTTACGACAGAGGGGGATGACGGCGATGAAGCGTGGCAAAGAGGACGGTGTTAAGGGGGGGCGACGACGACCACGAGACGGTGGCTGGAGAAGTGATGAAGAAGATCGTGGTACAGGAAGAGGAAGTTAATTAAGTAATAAAAAGTCACCGCCACGACGCGGGGCAGCTCTCGAGGCCGGGTTGAAATTAAAATAAACATCCCTTAAATGAGTCCGCCGCGACGGTATCCGCCCCCGCTTAACCGGAGCCGCTAATTAATTCCGGGCCTGTGAAACCGAGAGGAACAAAAAGCCGGGGGTTGAAGTGGCTCTGGATTCTGTCCTGGTGCCGGACCGGAGAGAGGTATCCCGGCGTGGGGGGACCGTTGATGAGGGGGTGGAGGAATGGTGTATTAAACACCGCGAGACCAGCCGCCGTCTGACTCTTTAATTAGCCACCCCTAAAGCACCGCCGCCGGGAGTGTCGAGGGTCGGTGTCGAGCAACAGGTGAGATGCAAAGCAAGGGTTATTCTTGGCTTTAGAGCTTGAAGAGGCCGTGGAGGGTGAGTGGCCAGACTCGGAGCGTGAACTCGTAGCGCCCCGGGCTATACTTTGGACACAGTTGAGAGATAAGAGCGACGAGGTGGAAGGCCAACCGCGTGCCTTCAATGGTCGGAACATCTTTTCGTACGGTTGGCGAGATAAACACTGTATTTTGTGCAATGATAAATCTATGCAAATATTGATAGCTCCGTAATAGCATAGAGGTTCTAGCAACAAATGCATAGGAGTAAATATTAATAACAATACTTGCAGCAACGGGACAAGCATCTTTTTCTTTGCTCATTTCGACCGGGTATTATCGAAATATCTATGCACGTCGCTCTGTAGCAATTATGGGCTGGAGATGTTACGTTCGCGTAATTGTCGGGACAAGTCGGAATTTGTTTGCCCTCGTTCCCTTGCTTTGCTTGAAAAGAGCTAATCAGATCCATAAAACAATTTTCTGTCAACGATCTCGCGAGGGGTGGCCACGTAAATGTATTCCACGAACGAGGCGAGAAGAAATACGTCGTTGCGCGTGGAAGGGGTTGAAATGTAATCGAGAAAGTGTCGACGCTAATTAAAACCTGTTGAGCGGCGGCTCATGAGGCTGTAAAAGGATCTTCGGGTAAGGGAGAAGGGTTGCGAGGCGATGAATATTCCAAGACTGAATCTACTCCCGTGAAAGGGTTCGGGGGCTAATGGAAAGTACATTATGACTGGCGAAGGTATCCAGAAAGGCCGTTGAGGGAAGGGGGCGGGATGACAGTCAATGAGAGCTCGAGATCGTCGAGGGTTAAATGCGATAATTTGCGTGGGAGGGCGAACGTGGTTGGAGACGATAAACCCTCTGCCATTTAATTACGCTTAAAACATGCATTAAATATTGTCGGAGGGTGGAAGCGTCGGAAGGGTTGAACCCTTGGCCTCGTTAAATGAGCACAGATTTTCCCTCCTCGACGTTCATCCCCCTCGCGTTCGCCAGCCCTGTTACGGATTTGTAAATCCGCGAAAGAACGATTCTTCCAGCGTTACACTTTGCTCCGGTGTTTGCGTGCATTATGATTGGGCGTTGAAATATATCATTGACGCGGTGTTAAATAGCACTTGTGCGATACTTATTGCGAGGAAAGAGAAACAATGATTCACGGCGTTCGTCAAATAAAATTGTTAAATACAGTACATCTGCAGATTTGGAAAGTACAGTATTTACTAACAGAACGATTAGCGAAAATTAGCGGAAAACGTTTAAATATTAAATCTTTTTATCGTTAGATAAAGTCATCTTACAAACAGAAAGGAAAGATGAATGAAAGTAGGGCAGACAAAATCTTATAAAATATAAAACTACGTTAGTGCAAAATCTAAACGGTTTTTCTTTACCAAAATGCATCTAATCGCAACCGCGATCTTCGCTTCACCTGACGCTAGCAGAACGTGATTCGACGGGTAACACAATAATATTCACCTAGGCCCGTAATCCCCGTAAATGCAATTAGAATCGGGCAAGGGTAGAATCGCGTCGAGTACGTAAATTAGCGAGCCAACCCTTCCGTGAAGTTTCAATTATCTCGTCGAACGGCGATGGAGTTTAACGAGATTCTTAGATGGTGCTTGAAATTCAAAGGACGAAGCCACTTTACGGTACCCTAACGAAGCCACCTGCTTGGCAGCGTCCACCCTGTTAATTTTAATCGGGGGAGGGGAGACGCTTTCACGTGAATTAGAAAGGGGGTGGCGACAGGGTGGCCATGACGGTGCCAGTGGACGGCCGTACGACTGCAGCAGGCCGCTCGTAAAAGACCTTCGTATCGAAAGTGTCGTCGCGTCGGTGGATTCGCTTGGGAACCCTGGGCACGATCAAATGAATCAACAGAGACAATTAATAGCCCGGCGAGGACGCCTTGGAAAAGCGTCGGGACGCCGCGCCGCGCCGCCACCCCCGTCGACGGATGTGCGGACAACAAATCTATCTGCCTGTTCACTGAGCGCACTACCGCACACTGGCTGCGAGCTGCCTCGCCAACAGAATATCACGACGTCGTCCAAATTTAACATTTTACAGCGGCGGAAGTTAGCGAAACCCCCCCCTTGGGATTAATCAATCCAGTATGGACGAGTTCTGGTGGATCGCCGGAAATAAATTAGTGGCTCTGGTATTTCTACGCGGACAGAATTTCTTATTCGGGGATGAGACGGTTGTTTTTAAATAATTTGACAAGACCGTTCGGACGGCGCCCCGTTAATTTAACTCCTTCTCTCCGACGGGAAGTCGAATCGAATAAACGACGCCACGAATATTATTTTGACGGGCTGGAGGGATTGATTCCGGCAAGAAGGGGACGGTTATGAAATAGTAGCGATAGACACGGAAACACGAAGACTCGAATTCGTCGCCGGAAGAGGGACCGAGGGAGGGCCAGATTAGAGGTTTCCAAATCAGGACAATTGAGTGCGCGCGACGTAACCGCTAATAACTCATTTCCGGCATTTAAAAGTGATACGTTGCATCCCGGCCTCTCTCTCTCTCTGTCTCTTTCGCTCTCTCGGTGTGTACACTGTACCGCGTATCTCGTTACCACGTTCATCAAGAAGATCGTACCGTTGATATTATTATACACGTCATTTTTCTTTTGTCCGAAGGAAGTATCGCCAATGGGAACATTCAACGGTCGTTATCTAAGTATCACGAGTGCATCCCCGCCGTCTAAATAGATGTACTTGAGTTAGTGTTGTTTAATTCCGGCTTCGAGATGTAATTCCTTTGATTTATAACCACCACTTGGAGATCTGTGTGGGCACGTTTCTTAATCGTATGTTTTGTGCAATGTTCGTTACGTAGATTTTATTATTGATAATGAAAGGATTTATTTTATCCCTTTATGGTCCGAATTGTAATTAGGGCTTCGAGTGAGCCGGGACGTGGGGTGTTCGGTAACGATCCGGCTAATAATTGTGCCGCATGTTTTTTGTTTAACTCGATCTGGATTGTGAGAAATGAGATCCAACGCGGCTCTGTCCAAGCCGTTGTCAAGCTAAACGAACCGCGGGCGAGCGCGTATTGTTGAAGATCTGAAATCAAGTTTCGCTTGTAAATTTTTCGATAATGAAATAATCTCGTTTCGCAGAACTCCCGTTGATTCCGCTAAGAGAAAATAATGCGATCTAAAAGAAGGCAGCTTAAACGGATTATTTCGTGTCGTACACGAAGTACAATTATCGCAGAGGGGCAGAAATTATAAGGGAAACACGAACACCGTCCCAACGGGGAAAGAAGCCCGCGTGAACACGTGTATCTTCGAGTTTCTCCACGGATTCTCTGTGTGTACCTTATGGCAGCGATTCGAACTCCCCGTCAAAGTTGAAGATTCGGCCTTGACCTACCTTCGGGTGCGAGAGGTCAACGTTTTCTTTACTACTAGAGAGAAAGAGAAGCAGAAAAGTACATAGCCGGCTGTGTACGTTCCACGCTTGAACGCTGCGGGAAATCGACGTGTTTGTTCTACGAGTTATTTTAAAAAATCCATTGGACTCGCAAGAAGTTGATGACAATACCTCTCGTTAAAGCGTTTCACGGTGAAGTGGATATAAACGAAACCCGAATCATTGTCACTATCGAAATTTGTAATAATTGGGACGAAATATTTTTATTATGCTCTCCTGTAATAAAAATTTCATTTCGATCGAATTGCACCCATGAAATGTCCTCCTTTAGGGCGTCCGATAAGATTACATTTTATTATCGTGTTCCAAACAGGCGTGTTCCAAAAGAAAAGAGGAGAACGAAAATTTCATTCAACGCGTGTATACAAATGATTCTATTTCTAATTAGATTTTAGCAACAAGTGGCAATACGAGAAAATGGGAATCGCATTGGAACGAAAATTGTTGTTACCCTAATTACACCACCAGTGAAGTAAACAGAATGTCATCCCTCCGGGAAATAAAAGGTATCATCGAGTTTGCCAAGCAGTGCGCGACTTTCTAGTAAAATAATATTTGAATAAAATATACTACAGCCAACGGTAACGTGGGTAACCATCTCGGTTTCGATTAATATACCGAACCAATGAAGGAAGGAAGAAAATGCGAACACCAAAACGTTTCACATCCTCGGATGACACCCTTCTCACCGACGCCCAACCTGTGACACTCTATCAAACATACCGGACAATCGATTTACCACTGCTCGGCGGAGCCCCGGCTACCTAACACACCTGCTCGAACCTCGAGGAGTCTATCCGCGAAAAAATCGACAGCGGTAAACGGCTTCGCGCGAACGAGCAATCATTCACGCCGTTTTATCGCGTCGCGGGATTATTTCCATGGCCCACGGACGCGGACGGCACGTCGTCTAGACGTTTCCGACGGTGTCGATGACCATTCCGTCCGTTCGCCAAGGAGTGTCCCCCAGCGCCTCCGGATCTGTCGAGCGTTGTCGTCGCCGTGGCGACGGAAAAATAAAGATAAACCCTGAAGAATTAATTAGGACCGGGTAATCAAGAAGATACCGCATGGCGTACCCTGAAGGTGAAAACGCGGGCCGACCGACGCGACGGTCAGTCGAGGGGGCACGACGGAGGGACGACGACAAGCACGGGGGAAAAAAAGGTGCGAAGGAAGAGGTCGCGTATAAATATTCACTCCTGTTCAACGCAGCCCGAACGACTCCGCTTATCCCCGGATTGAGAGGATCCGTGCGCTTCGCTCTCTCGCTCTCCCACGCCCAGGCATCTTCCACCTTCTGGGTCGGATTCGAGCTGGAAATTCGAAATGCCTCTTCCAGCATTTTATTTCGTTTTCTTCCCTCGTCGCCTCTTCTTTCCTTCTTATCCTCCCTCTCTCCCGGCTCGCTCGGCTGGCCCCCTTTCGCCAACGCTTGCTCCTCCGTTTCTCTCGGGCCCCTCGGACCGTTCGTCTCTCGTTCCCGCGGACGTGGCCGCTTCGACCGGGCAATACGGGCCCCGATCTTCGGCCGTGAGTAACGGCTATTCCAAGAAGTTGTTTCAGATAGAGGGCTAATTTGTTCGCGTGCTCCTCCCGCGGCCCTCGCGCGCGAAACGCCCGGCAGAGGCGTACGGGGGCTGAGCGGGCAGATCTGCGCCGTGCGCGCCCGCCGAGATCTCTTAACGCGACGCGTTATTTCCATTTTATTTTATCGTCGCGCTAACGATTCCTCTCGCGGGCCGCGCCCTTCCACCGATCGGGCCCCGGTTCGTCTTCGGTGGACGTCGGACGGCCGTTCGAGAAGCTCGAGGATCGGTAACGGTGGAGTTCGTTCGATGGTTGCAATAGACGCGAAGGTTCACGGTTTCGCGTAGCCAACGCGCGAGAGATTTTTCTTAACGGACTTTAATCGGCCTTGCCTATTAACGAATATGAGAGGGACAATTTCCATCCCCGATAGAAAGAGAACTTGAACCTTCTTCCGCGGAAACGCCACCGGTTAACAGGCCGGTTAACTCGCCGCGGAACGATTGGTATTCAAGCGAACGCCTTAGCAAAGGGGTTCAGCGTTATCTCGTAAAGTCTGGAGGCGAGTGAACAAGCGAGACCGCGTCCAGCGCCGCGCATTAACCAAAAACAGCCTAATTTACGAACTCCCGAACGACACCTGCGCCGTATAAAAGCTAATTAACCCCGGGCCGTGCTGTCTCGCGGCACCGAGCACGAGACTGCGGAACGAAAATGGAGCTCGAGCCTGCATACGGGCAGTAAATCCGCGCGAAACAGGTCGCGCACTAAAACCACGCACGTATGACCGTAAAAAGCAGCCGTAAACGGTCGTGGCGAAGATGCGTGAGCAACAAACGAATGCTGAGCTCTGGACGCGAGTGCCTTCGGGGTAGGCGAGGAAGAAACAACCGGCAGGATTTCCCGGTTCCGTGGCGGTGGCGGTGGCGGCGGCGGGGCCTGGTGTGTCGGGGGGGTGTATGGGGGGGGGGCGAAAAAATGCGACGACACGAGACATTTCGGCCGATTCCCTGCCGCTGGAATACGCTCGAGTTATTTACGAAACTACGCCAGGAATGTCCGGCACCCGTGTTTACCCCGGTCATGCCGCGTGTAGATTATAACGGCGTATCTGTCGGAGGGAAGGAAAAAAGAGAGGGTGCCGGGGGGTGGATAACGGCGGAACGGCGGGGGATTGGGGGTGGGAGGAGGTGGGGGGGTTAGATAATAGAAGGAAGGGGTGGTATCGCATGAGTTATTAAGATTCCGCCGCGCATGCTCGCGGTTCTTTCATCGATTCATAAGAATATCCTCCGCTCCGCTCCGGCCGCCCACCTTCTTCGCTCCTCAAACATCTCCTTTCAGCTCCCAGGGACGTACCTATCGGCTGCATTATTTACGTAGGATCGACGGGAGCAATCCGCGTCGGCCGATCCGCCGCCCCGCCTGGCCGATTCTTGGCGTGCTTGAATTGTAGTTTTAAGCGACGAGTGTTTAAACACGATCCTCGGGTGTTTCTTTTTTTTTTTGTAATCGTACTGGAAGTTGAGACGGCGAGAGGAAGGTGAATTTGTGAGCGGAGAGTTCGAGACGAGAGGCGTTGAATTCGGGATAAAATTGGAATGCCGGTTCGAGCTCGAGGGTGGGTTTAATGAATCGGGACAGTTTGGTTAATCCTTTTTTCGTTGCGTTCCTGAGAAATCAGTGAAGGCAACAATTTGACATTTCGGGAATTTAAGGAAAAATATACATTTCTGGAAGTACCAAGTGACTACGATTTAAATATTTTTACCCTCTCATCTGTTTCGCCCTGACTTGTGAGCCGGGGGTACACTACTTTCGCATCCTCGCCGATAAATGGAAACAAGGCGCAGTTCCGGGCAATCGATATTTTTATATAATAAAACATTGGAACACGGTGCAACAGTTTGACCTGTTTACGAAGTTTTATCGAAAATCCTTTACTGCATGAAACGGAGCCAGAAATAAAGCTGACGTGCAGGAGAAATTAACGATAAATAAAATGCTACTTCAAACTTTTATTTCATCCACTCAAACGCAAGGTGTAAGCCACGTAATTGCACAACTCCGTTCGCAGCAGACGAATAGAATCGCGATATTAAAGCGTACCCACGAACGATCGTTCCTTCCTTAAACCGAAATGTAACGGGCAAACTAATTCGTACCGGAGTCACGCGTGTCCCGTCTTATCCCTCTTACGCCAATTAACAAAAACATATCGAGCGCACGGGAGTCGACATTGCAAATTAACTTCCCCTCGATCGATCACCAATAATTGCCCTCACCACCCTACAATATTCGCCGGCGGGGGCGAGCATTTGACCCTCCGCGTCCAAGGCCACCCGAGACCCGGAGCAACGATTGCACGAATCGCGAAAAACAATAAAAAAAAAAAAGTAACAATAAAAATCGCTACACAGGTCGGCCCATTTTTTTGCATAGATGTCCTCGATTGATAGGGCGCCTCGGTACACGCGATACCCCCGGCCACGTTGTTAGCAGCGGAGCTCCGCGAAATTTATAGACGCCAAACCGATATGTACATGGAACCTTTCGTTTCCTGTTCAAATAAATTCGCCGAACGCTCCTCGACCCTCCGCCGTACCGCGCACGTTTCTCGCACGAACAATGCACGCGCCGCCGATCGGCGCTGAAACCTTATCAGCTTGAGAATGGCCAACGCCGGGCAAGGCGCGTCGCGGGCGTGCGTTTCACGGCAAACAGGTCGAACGATCGATCGCCGCGAACAGGCGAGGAATCGACGACGGCTTTGCCCGAGTAAACGATAATGAGCGTGGACGGTAGTTTCAGGCGAGGGGGTTACGCCTTCCCGAGAAACCGGTATGCGTTACGGAGTTGCCCGCGTCTCTCTTTCGCTCGGGCAGCGCGCGCACTCGAGGAGGAAACTCCGAAGTCGTTCTCGAAAAATCGTGCAAAAATCGCCGGGCCGATTCGACGGCGACGTGGGCATCGCTCGCGATGAACGGTGTCCGCGGCGATTACAGACGGACGCGAGAGACTGATAAGGATCGAAGGAGAAGTGTAATTATATCCAATTGTTCCTGAGATTCGATAACGAAAAGCGACGTATTCGTGCGTCCCAGCGCAACGGAATATCGTGACAGGTACGACCCTCGCAGAATGCTGAAACGAACAACCGTGGCGCGACAAGTGCATCGGGATCCCGAACGAAAAATAGAGATATCGCTTCCGAGATTTCTCTAGGAGGATACGGCACTGTTCGGCGTAAAGGAAGGCGCACATGCACGCTTATAACGCGGCAGATGTGTGCGCGCATTTGCAGGGTTGCTGGAAAAAGGAGAAGACGCTGGACGAGGGCGAGGGTGGATCCGAGGGGGTTGGAGAGCGAACCTAAGGTGGAGTCGGTGGAGATTGCGAGAGAGGGAGGAGAGGTGGGGGTGGGGGGACGGGGGGTGATCTATGCGTTTAATTAACCATAGAGACGCTCCTACCAACTCTTAGCCGCTCTTAGTTCGAGCTTGCTCGGGCTCTGTGGCCACGGAGGGACGGGGTGGCGCAAGAATAAAAGAGCGAAAGAGCCCGAGGAAAGGAAGCAGGAGGGAGAGAGAGAGAGAGAGAGAGAGAGAGAGAGAGAAAGGATTTAGCTATCGCCGGCGAAATTAACCCCGGGGAAAAAGTTATAATATGTCTTCCAGGAAAAGCAACTCGAACGCTACCAGCTCGGCCTGGGACACGCCGTTCTCGCGACGATGCTTCAAGCGCATTCGCCGCGGATAATTGATTCCGGACGTAATTAATCGGCGTCCTAGCGACGGGAGGACGATCTTCAGATTATGCGCGAGCATTTCCTGCATTCATAGATACTTCAACGGGGGTGCAATAAGGGAGGAGTATTTCCTCGTGACGATAAAATATTGCGGTCAATGGATTTTTTTCGCTTAAATAGATAACAACATCCGCTGGTTCTGGCGGAGGTGTGCACGAATCCAAAGGAAACGCGCCACTTTCGTGGAAAATCGATTAGCCTACCTGGCGCGAGAAGCAAAAGTGCCTTTCCGTTTCCAACGGAACGAACGTACGATTTCAAGAAATTAAAAACAATCTCCGTTAATCGACGAACGATAATCGGCAAGAAATTTCTATCGCATTCCACGGAACGCAGAGCTACGATTACGCGTCACCGTCATTGCTCGTATCGTGTCATTGCGCGCATCACTTCGATAAGCTCGGCAGCCGCAGAAACGCCGATAACGAGAAATCCGGTATCGTTTCCGCCAGTCGGTGTGACCTGTGCCAAAAGGCAGCTCGATACCGTCGGGGTGATCGAGCGATTGTTTACGCGTGCTCCATATTCAAGAGTGGACAAGTTTGTCGTTTGACAAGCACGGCCACTCTAACGGCAGGGCATAAACGGGGCGAAAAATTATCCCATCCCCGGTGCAGCACCGAACTCCTCGTCGTCGAAACCGCGACAGGGATATTTCGAGATTTCTTTGGCTCTCGCCTCCGTGCACAGCGATCCCGTTCCGAGAAAAGGGAGGTTAATGAGACGGTCGTGGACAGTTATAAATGAACGATAAGGCGCACGCCGGATTCCTTTAATAGCTGGTGCAAATTTATGACCGCCGCTAAGGGACGCACGCTAAGGGGTTATAGATTGATTGGTCGTGAAATCGTCTTTAATCAATCGTGTGTACCCACTGAATTATACGTACGCAAGGCGGAGTTAATTAATTCCAACACATCGGCCGATCGCCTCCATCCGCGCGTATCGACGCCGCGTTATTAATTCGCCCTTTCGTTACATTAATTTGCCCGGCTGATAACGTTGCCCCCGGCCGACGGTGTTTCGGAGGAAAGCGAGGCAGAAAACGTGGAAGAAAAATGGAGAATGGGCGGGAAGCATCGGAGATGCTCAGATAGTCTGGAGAAACGAGTCGAGCCGAACTCATCGGGTTAAGTGTTCGAATCAAACCCGGGAACTCGGATACAGGCGTGTCGGATTTACTTCGATTAAATTTCTGTTCTCTTTTCGGGGCCTGGGACATTCGGCGCAAGCGAACGAGTAAAATCGTTCGGTCGATTCGTGGTTCGCAGAAATTTATTTTTGCGACGCCTGCGGAATAATTGTGTTACAATTCGGCGATCGTCCGGCTACCGTTTCTAAAATATTCCGCTTGGGCAACTGGATGTTCCACAGCCTTTCGATTGAATATTTTCCATTATTAGTGCAGAACGGGAATATATACAGTCGAATAAAATAGTGCGATACTATTGGGACAAATGAATGACGAAGTAAAGATCGCAGTACCCTACGCGGACCAGATAGAACGGTTCGTAGGCACGTAAAGAATTTCGGTCGTTCTCGAAAAAATTAACGGGGCACAGAAATCGACAATTCCCCGCGTGTTATTCAACGCGACGTCACGCTTTGTCCTCTTAATCATCGTCGAAAGAATCGAGGGGGCCAAGCGCCGACAATTTTGGTCATGACACGAGACCAATTATTATAATTACCGGAATTCAACGGTGCGCAATTAGGCCAACGCAGAGGACAGAAGGGTCACGATTGCGTGCACACCCTTTGCACCCCACCGCCCCCTCACTTTCCCTGCTCTGTTTTAGTCCTCGCGTGTTCTGTATCGATTAAAAATACGCCGACTACGTTTGTTACACAGAGCAATTACAACGGCGGCACTCGGTACGTTAACTAGGAATTCGTTGCGTTTCGTTTCAATCGACTCGCCAACGCGTTCCGCGAGTAACGCTAACAGCAACTCGAATTCCCGTGCCTGCTCCGTGGAATTCGAGTATCGCGTACGCCTGAACCGAGGAATCCCTTCACGGCTGTACGATCTTAATTACCGGCCTGATTAATAGACGCTCTAGCGGTTAATTAATCGGTCGTCGCTTCGGCCAGCTTGCTCTCGCCGCGAAGAGATCGGCGCGACGAGCAAGCGGGCCTTGGAACGCTTGGACCTCTTGCTCGTACGTTGTCCCCGTAGGAGCGGACTTAATTCTCGAACCACGGATCGTCCGAGGGAGACTGCGCGGATCTCGGACGCGGTGCGCCAGGAAATTATTAAAGGCGAGTGGTGTTTCTCGCGAAGGAAAGATCGGGAGATTCACTTCAGGATCGAGAACACGCGCGTGCTTGCGTCGACATTTCTGTGTATAATTTGTAATTGCATCTTTCGAAACGAGCCGCCGTTCACCCAGGAACGTTCATCCCGAACGACACCCAGCGAGGAAAATGACGAAAAGCTTTCAGCGAGCCCGCGCCTATCCCGGGGAACGACGACTCCTGTCCCTCTGGAATTAATCGTGGAACACCCGGACCGGCGATCGATTGTGCGAATAGTTATTTCTGTCGCGCCTAAGCAGGTATGCTTCTGGGGGGGGGGGGGGGAGAGGAGAGAAAAAGAAACGAAAAAGGGGGAAATGCGAAGAGCAGAACGGAGAAGTCGAAGGCGGAGGGAGGATGGAAGAGATGGAGAACGGGAGAGACGAGAGTTTACCTGCGTTCACGTGGCGTGTACACGGTGTAAACTGGCGTGCTCGTGTGCCCCCGCGCGGAGCAGGAAGTATCTCGTAATAAAAGAGCGACTTCCGTCTGTGAAACAATACCGGCCGCTGGATTACCTCGTCCGCGGCTCGCCTCCGTCTCCTCCGCCTCGTTACCTTATTCAGCCGCCGTTAATTTGCGTCGAAAGTAATTTAGCGCCGTCTCGTTGTCGCCTTTGTTATGATTCGCCGCGCTGTCACTCTTTGGCAAGCGACCGAGGGGGATGACAGCTTTGTTCTTCGCGCGGGGGAAGCTCGAGGAACAGCACCGAAGCTTTCGCCTTTCTTCTGTCCCTTTTTTTTATACACACCTCGGTTGTTTCTCGGCGAAGTTTGGCGCAGCTGGGATTGTTTCGAATTTTTTGGTCATTTTCAATTACCTTTTAATCACCTGGCTGCCTGAACGACATTTATCGTCGACGATACTCCATGTTCTGCCGGCGCATTGCGGATACAGTAATTTAACAACGAGCACGGACTATCCACCGGTTACGGGTTTATTATCAAACGCGACTATTTAAAAGAATGACTCGGTGGAATAATCGCGAGGCGCACAATTATTGAATTCTCCATCCTTGTCGCACAACTTTTATCCATCGTTTACGTATCGCGTACACTTGTCACGTTATCTATTCGCCGTTAATTCGTGTCAGAACTCATTTATTCCGTGGCTTCGACGGGTTCCCCGATTAATGACTTTGACGCTTGTTATCGATCGACGGAATAGCATTACGGGGACCGTGCGGAGTTTCGGTGTAACATTATGTATCGTCCCGAGTTTGTTCACAAGCTTTCAGAACCTTAATGCTCGGAAGACATTTGGTATTTAAACGAGCCTTTCAAATTGTATACACTTACAATTAGACCCAGGAAAGCTAGAAGTTAGTTTTTTTTTTCTTCTTTTTTTTCTTTAATTACTTCGATAGCGAGTGATTTGGTATTTAAATATCTGTCCATAGTTCACATTCTGACTCGTGATATACATCACCGTGAAATTGATGATATTAAAATTGACCCGGTCGGCAGGTATATTTCTTGCTTAATTAAGGGTCTATTCAGCTTTCCGAAACTCGACAGGCGATATGTAAAATAACCGAATGCTGCGACGTCGAGATTACGTTAATTGGTTTCCCATTTCATTCACAGCGAAATGTTCGTTTGGAGCCGAACCTCGATACGGTTTATCGGGACCGTCGAATTTCCGAAGTCGACGTTGTTTCAACGAACGACAGTATTGCCAAGCCAAGAGTTGTCCTCGCGCAGAAATAGGCGCGGACACTATACGAGAACAATCGTTTCCTAAACAGAGGACGAATTAAGTAAGGAATAATTGGATAATGGTGTAAGTGCCGCAACTACACGGTTTCTAAACGGCCAAGAACGTCGAGCCCAAACGTTTCGATTTCGCGCTCCGTTTTCTTCCTTTTCGTTGCTCGAACTTCGATCGACGAAGAACTGCGAAACTCGCGAACCGTCCGTAGAATTCGACGCTCGTCAACGATCGCCGGATCGCGGCGCGTCTCGTTTCTTCTCTTTTTTCTTTTCGTAAAATCAACGGGTCCCGCGTGACGGATGCCACCGTTGTCCACGTCGAATAAGCGAGAACGAGTAATCGCTTAATCCGACGGCATCGCGGTGCACCGTGAACGCGCCGGTGAATCGTCGGGATCGACGAAAAGCGACGGAGATCGCCGCGCGCGTGCAACGAGGAGGAAAGAGGAAAGACGGAACGGTACACGAGCGAGCGGCGAAGGGACGAATCGCGGCGAGGACGTTCTGCTTTATCAGTGAAAATGGGATGCCAGCGTGTTTCCATTAATTCAAATCGCGGGGTAGAATCACCGCGCGGAATGTCCATTAAAGTCAAGCGGCGAGAAGTCGTTAGCCTGTTCGCGGCAAGCGTAAAGTGCCAGGCGTTACACTGGTCGGAGTCGCGTTTTAACGGGGAAATCCGAGAAAAATGCCGGCCGGGCCGCGCGGTGAGAGTTGTTTTTCTTCGTAGTAACGCCTTTTAACGATCAACACCGACCGGTGGACGCTTCGATACGAATCGAGCAGCCGGGGCTGACGCGGTCAACGAGGCGCGCGTCGAAGGAAAATGCGTATAGGTACGCGTGTCGTTAGATACGCGAGAAATCGTTGGCCAATATTATCAGGATAGTCGCAGGATTCGATGGTCGTTCGATGCCCCGCATGTCGAGATCCTCGACTCGTTAATTCGGCAAGTTTTAATCGTTTAAGGAATCGTCTTCGCCACGGCACTTCAAATTATTCTTGCACATTGTGCTCCCAAAAGTTCCTGGCCAACGTGGCCATTTGATCGATCCCCGTTATCCTCGAAACACTGCTTACCACGTGCATCGTGTCAATACGTTCCTTAACTTATCCACGAGCGATATTGTTTCACCTTCCCTTCTTTTATGCACCAACGGATTTCTACACCAGGTACGTTCTTTGCCAACGTTCGCCACAGCAATTTACGATCATCGTCGGATCAGCGCACGATATTGAACGAAATCGGCGAAAGGAAAACAAGGAAAGAAGAGAAGAGAACGCGCGACAAGTATCGCGGGCACACCGGCGAGACTTTTACATATCGCGGCACGCGTGAACACGAAATCGTTTAATTCGAACAGGCCGCGTGGCACGTTCAATGGAAATCGAGCATGCCCGCGAAATGGACGTTCCGGTTAACCAGCACGAGCGTTGCGGCTTGTTTCCATTCATTCGCGTTTCGAGCCGCGCTCGTCCCGTCGGGAATATACGTATACGCTGCATATACTATCCTAGGGTCGCCTGGCGGTAAAAGGCGAAACGAGTCGGGCTAATTCGCTACATTGTCGCCGGTTTGCGTCTGCCTGCGGAATATCGATTTCGAACGGGGTCAAGAAATACGATAAATTACGCTCAATTACCCTTTCAGACGGACGGATAACGTTGTGCCGGCGACGACTCTACACCAGCCGACCATTGCCGCATCGATCTCTCGCCGTTTCAACGTACGCCGGTCTTTAGCGTTTGCTCGAGCAGCCCGCTTTATGGGGGATTATGACGCGCTGGAGTTACCGCCTCGTACGATTTAAGGTAATTTGTATGATTCGCGATAATTCCGCGGAGAGATTTATGATGGCGAAGCGGGACGATTTTCGGGGGGAGTGGTAAGTGGGTCTTGCTTCCTACTTGCGCTCGGTGGAAAATTCGAACGGGAGAAATTGATTTCGCGGATCATCGTCGAATGGAACGGACGATGAATAACAGCGAGCGGGACTGGAAAGCGGTCCGAACTGTCCTTGCGATAATTATGCTTCAGTATTAGGTAGTTGTCGGGCATGGTACGCGGGGAGAGATAAATTAGGCGAGTGAGATCGAAAACACAGGCGACGGGGAGGAATGCCGTGTGGAAATGCTTGCAACCGCAAGTTTATTTTATGCGGCTCACTTTTTACGCGCCGCGGCATTAAGGGGATTTCAAGGTTATTAAGGCCTTTTTCCTTTTATAAAGAAAAACGGTTTTTTTTTTAACACGCACGACTGCAGTTTACATTCGAATGAGTTTAATGACTATGGTCGTTTAAAATCAATCGAGGCCAAGATGAAAGATAAAGCGATTGTGTCATTTTAATTGCGCTCGTTTTTAATATTCCAGCGGCGCCGGGTTATTATCACCCTCGGGATAGAAGTCGGCAATTATTTTTAATTGTTTCGCAATTCGATTACGAACGGATAACGAGCCTTTGATTATCGTTCCCGATGGGCACGTTGGAACGGAAAAATGTTCTCCTCCGTGCAACATTGCCTCGCGAGAACCAACATCGCGAAATAATAATTGTCCGCGGTACCGTTCAATCGGAGAGGAATTATTCTTATTGCGATGCGTAAAATCGAAATTGCTCTGCTGGCGAATACCGACTCCGACGAGAAAATATCAAGAAAAAAGAAAAAAGGAAGAGGAACTTTTTTTATTAGTTGAATAAAATATTTCGAAACTTCTAAAACGTCCAGAAACAAACTTCGATCGAGCCGTTACGATGTTGCTCTACCGCGAACGGGGATATACGTATAACCTATTCGTTAAAATTTCAGCGTGCCTCCTGAATTCCATAATCTGCGGGCGTAAAAATCGCATAAAACGGCCCGAGGATAATTACGGTTAATCCGGCAGGAATAGCTCGCGCAATATGGCGGACGTGTTCAACTGAACGGGCTCGCGAGCGGAAATATTCATTTTCCGCTCGCGAAATCATTTATCGTTCGCGGCCGTTAGACGCGGAAGAAATTTGCCGCAAAGGAAACAGATGCGTGCCCTCGTAGTCGCTTCTTTCCCCTTGATATTTCTTATCCCGGTGTTCGCATTCGCGCGAGCTTCTACGATCGCGCTCATGCGTGAATACGGAATCGCTTCATTTAAGACGCGTTGCCCGCGTGCCTTCGGAGCGCAGCGAGAGAAAGAGAGAGGAGGAAGAGAGAAGAATGCAGGAACAGACGGTTAAGGACATTTCTATGTAACGTCCGGGCGCTGGACGAACGGGCATGTTCTTCTACGGATTAATCGAAGAGAATTATTGCAGCTCGAAGCTTAATGATCGGTCCCTTTCGCGCTGATAGCAATCATTTTTTCCATCTCTTTTTCATCCTCCTCCTTTCAATTTTCTCTCCCCACCGCCGTGCCGGAGGAAGAAGTCCGACACGGCGCAGCGAGAGTGAAAGAAGTTCATCGAGACAGGTTCTTCGTGATCGATCGCTCGTGACAGGTTAAGATGTAGATGTAATTTTTCAAATTAAGTTCGACAGCCCGATGCGTGCACGTCTTTGTCAGCGCGTGGAACAGGTTAGAGGAGCAATCGTTTAGAAATTGTTGCGCGATATAATTCCGCTGGTTTAATAGGTAGAAATTGTGGACACGTGTTACGCTGGAAACCGATTCAATTTGACTTTAACGCGAGCGCGTGTAGCCGCGAACGTAACCGAACGAAGCAGCGAGAGCCCATCGATCTTCGTCGAAATTAATATAGAACCGTTCTGCGGCGCAACCGTGGCAATCAGAAGCGGACAAACGAGAATCAGTAATTTCGCGTAGCAGCGCGAACAATTTCGTATCCCGGAAATATCGTTGGAACCGGAAACTCGAGACCACCCCACAAATACCCATAACCGAAAACGCATTCGAAAAACGAGAGGGACGGAAAATTCGAACCGGGGTAAAACGACCGCGAGAACCTTATCGAGAAATCGCCGTTGCGGTCCCCGTTAAGAAATATCAATAATCCAAGGAGCAGTTACAGAACTTTCAGTTGCTCATTTACAAGAGCGCAAGAACCTCTCTCGATTTGTTTTTCTCGATTCTTATCAGAAGCAATTTGTACTCCGATAAGTGGACTAACAAGTTCCTCGGGACAGTTGTTCCGCCGCGACCTCCGCGTCTCGAATAACCTCGTCGAATCTCGCGATGACGAGTAACAGAGAAAAGAGCGAGAAAGAAAGAGGGAAATTGAAACGACCCAACCCCCCGTATCAAGGCTTCGCCCCGAAAGATCGTCCGAGCGAACTCGCGAACTCGCCCCGGTCATCGCCAGCCCGCTCGTCGATCACGTCGAGCCAGCGACGACCCCTTGTCGCGCTCCTTAACCGGCCAGCAACGGAAACGACGTCGCAGCGCGGGCATCGCGGACATCGTCGCTGGTCCCAGCAATTCCTACGAACGCCAGCTGGAAAACGGGTCCGCGCGGAAAGCGGCGGAGCGGCGCGGCACGGGCACGCCGTTCGATGATCGCTCGTGGCAAAAAGGGAGGCGAGCGGATCCGCGTAAACGCGGAATGGCCAGTGACGGAACGCGGCGTCGGGCAACGCCGGGCAACGCCGGGCAAGGATAGAGTGATACGCGGAGGAAGGAGGCGCGTTCCGCTTTATCAGCGCGCGCCGCATGCCGCGGCGTGTTTCCATTAATTCGCGTCGCGGGGCAAACTCGTGCCGTCGGAATGCCCGTTGAGGCCGAGGAGAGAAGTCGTTAGGCCTGCGTGCCGTTCGGCCGGGCAACCGGTTTTCCCATCGGTGATTCGTCGTTAATTCGCCGATGGAGAGTAAGTAATCGCACGCGTACCAACGACCACCTCGAGTGTGTTACACGGTTTGGTTCGCGCCGCGCCTACCTCGGGGTTGTTCCGATTTTCCTCGCCGATAAGATGCGCCACTCGAACGCGGGACGCGAGAAATTCCTTTGACCCCTTTTCGGAGGGAATCGCCGCGTTCCCCGGGGCGATACGCGCAGCAGCCGCGTAGCGTACTTGCACGCGCGAGCGTACGGCTCGCGTCGATTCTTCGCCGGTTCCTCGGGCGATCGTCGCGTCGATTATTCCTGGTTTATTCGCGCGGTTGCGCTCAGCCGGTCGGGTCGGACGTTTGGCCGTCGCCCGCGTTGTTCGAATAGTTCTAGTAAATTGAATGATTCGGTTTGACGGGGGGTACACTCACCAGGTAAGTTCGCCAGCGCAGAAGTAGGGGCTCCTTCTGCAGGAAAGAGAAATAAATTTGTTCAATTATATTTTATTGGATTGTCGAATGCAAATAGACGATTAATAAATATTGCAACACAATTTCTGCATCTCACTTCCGCGTGTAACAGGATTTCTGTTAAACCCGTAGTGTTATCGCATTTGTCGAGGTATCTCGTTTCGAAACAACAATTCTACCAAAGTGGATCCGTAAAACGTGAATAATAAATGAAATTTACACGAGCTTGCGACACAACGAACTTCCAACAGGCGTACCTCGAACCTCGAGCAATCGAAACGCGCGATTAAAGATGCAATTCGACAAATTATCCCGCTGGGGAAAAATCGTCCGTCGCACACGCACGTGGACGGCGTGGGGATGCGCGTAACGCGTTTATTATTCCTCTCTTCTTCGCGGAATCTTGCGACAGACGAACCGGCTTAAACACACGTTCACACTTGCTGCTTCAGAATGCAGACGCGCTTACGCGGAAAAAGGAGCTAGCGTCGAGCGAAATGGGCGGACCGGCCGAGAGACACTCGCGTGCATGCACGCGCGACGTACAACGGGTGTATTATTATTACATATATTTTACATTGCGCCACGCGGAAACCCCGGGATAATCTGCGCGAATGAGCCGTAATTATTTAAGGGTGTGCATACGCGAGGAGGGTGGCAGCGGTCACAGCCGTAGGGTGGCCATAGTTATTCTAGCCACTCGCGGTACACAGCCTCTATCGATTCGCTGTACGTACGCCCCGTCGACGACGCGGGACAAGCTCGTTTACCTTTTCTGCGATTAATAAATCCTCGACCAACAATTATCGCTGGTGCCGCGTAGATCCGTGACGAGTTCGGTTTGGCATTATAGATTCGAACGCGGGGAACTTCGACTTAGTGCTTTATGAAATTTCTTGAATACCTGGTCAGGATTTTACTGGCGAAATGAAAATTTGGCCGACTCCTTTGATGTATCTTCCTTTCGAAATTTGTCCCGGTTTTATGTTTGATTTTGCGCGCGACGAGGGGTCGGTACTGTGTTGCACAATAATGCGCAACGTAGCGTAACTAAAATATCAGTGAACATCGATCGTTTGTATATCAACAACTGAACCCGCTTCTCGATATTCAACGACATCGCGCACCCAATTTTCTCCTGCGTTATCTTTATTCTCATTAACCCTTCATTAAAGTCACCCAGCCCCGTTCCACAATACTCACTGCAACCCTTTAAAGACTGCAAGCATAAACGCCTCTCGCAGAGACCTTGAACGCGACTTCTCCCTATCGTTTCTGCAGGTATTCGAAGGTCAAACGACGCCGACGACACCGATTCGGTGAACGCCTTACACAGCTGGCGGGTGTGTTGGTGCTCGCGTGGCACACGAAGAAATCAGCACGCCTCCAGAAAGCGCGACGACGCCGGTGGCGTCGAAGGTGGTGGCTCGAGTGGCTCGGAGGGTGATTACGAACGAGTAAGTGCCGCCGTCCAGTTTTTACCCCCCTTTGCCCGCGTCTATCGCGGTAACTACCCCCGCCACTTTTGCCGCGGCTCAACTAAACCCCAACGGATCAATACGCTAAAACATTGCCACGTCGGGACGCCGGCGGCGTGTAAAACCTGCAGGAAATAACAGTGCCACCGTGTTTTCCTTCGGTCACCCCGTCGCAACCTCCACCACGGGCAACGTTAACGAATTTCCGCCGACCTAACGGCGAATACTGGCCTCCCTGTGCTTCCCGGTGGGCGCTTTATTTCGCTCGGCGACACGAAATTCACGCGGGCATGGGCAAACAACGAAGGCTTCGTTGGTGTTCGTGATTGCCATGTGACAAATTGGGGTGGCCTCGGCTGTTTATGTGCGACAGTTAAGGTTCGGGTGGGCTCAGGCCGCGAAAGAACGGCGAAGTTATGATCGCTTTTGTGATGCACGAATTATCCAAGTGCCGAGGACTAAGTTCGTTCGATGCGCCCCAATTGTCCGGAATTTCGCAAATTATTCACCTGCTGACGGCGAATAATTGTTTCGATAATACAGAAATAATACGCATCTTGTGCCACTTCTCTCAAGTGTGTCTCGTGCCGCGAGCCCCTCGCAGGTTCAATTAATTGCTTCAAAATTATTTAAATCGCGCTCCCTCGTACTCCAAACGGTTCGAAAAATTCCACCAATTAGTCCAATTCGTTCGGCCCTACTCCCGACAATCTGCGATACACTCCGTTCCCAGCACTTCCACCGATACCTTATCGCCCGATTCCGATTCTCCAGGCCTCGATACAGCCGCAGGCAGATAAGCCTAATTAAACGCGTCGCGCACGTTCGAGCAACCCCGACAGCCCTGCGAAACGCACGGCGCCCGATATCTCTGTTTGTTCACGAAACATCAGGTAGAAAGAACGAAGTCTTCTAGGGGCGCAGGTCAAACGCGAGGTCGGCTCTCCGAGGGGCACGGGAGACGGATGAACGGACGTCCGTGGCCTACCACAATTCACGTGGAACACCGATTCGCTCGTCCCTTCTTAGCGATCGCACGCACGCACATGAACGCACATATCGACTCGTGTGTTCCTGGACGATGTAAGTCTCCACGGACGGTCGATATATCGATTGCTGTGCGACGAACGACCGACTGGTCGACTCGTCGGCAAACCGGGAACATCGGAGGGTGGAACAGAGGGGTGGCATATATAGGAACAGGGCTGATGGTCGTGTGTGACTACCGTGTGGTCACTTGTTGCCTTTCAGCCCCATTCCCCTCCCCCGGGGGGTTGGCCTTGTCCCTCTGTGTTTGGGGAACGCTTGTCGCTGTTCCAACAACAAACCATCCAGGCTAAGAGAGATCTCTTTCCCTCCACCTCGGATCGGCCTCGAGGAATTCGAAGCTGCGGGGAAATGCTCGGTGTCCGTTTTCTTTTATTCCCGGCGCAGGATCGTTTGACAGAGGTCAGTAAACGGCGACTTGGTCGAACGACCCGAACGTGTATATGTGTATCGGTGATCGAATTCGTCGACGCGACGTTAACCCAAGGGGGAGGAAATTGGGTGAGCTTAGGTTTTTTTGCAGGGGCAATTCGATTAACCGTATCCCATCGATGGTTTGAAATTTGAATGTTAGTACAGGTATTTATATTGGACATTGAGAACCGGCAATACTGAACCGCCGGATAAACGAAACTTTCGACTTTTGTTAAATTTACGTAATTTTCCTCTTTAAGCTTTTATTTCGTTCGAATTATAAGTTTTAAATTAGCCCATCGCCGTTTCTACGCGTTCAAATTGTTCCTTCTCTATTTAATATCACTGTTACGAAGGGTGTCGGCTCGTTCGCGTGAAATAAATGTTAATATCGTCACCTATCATTATCGAAGATAATGTAATGACAGCTATGTTCTTTCTACGTCCTTCAATATGCTCTTCCTAGATTATTCTTATCGTTGAAAAGGTAGAATATGGTAAACAGTCGATAATGACGCCCTTGGTATCGAGTCCCTGGCATTACTTTTTTTTTTTTTCGTTTACAAAAAAGAAACGTTCGGACGAATCCTGGCAAACACGGGCACATCGCGGTCGATGATATTTCCCTTATCTTGCCGGTCGAATTGGAAACCGGGACAGGAAATTATCGAAAGGCCGCGAGACCTGTTTCGTGAACGCCTAATCGTCGGAGTGGTTCCCGGAAACGGCCTCGCGCCACGGTGAACATCATCGTTCCGTGTCGTTCTTTTGTTCGAATTTGCCGGCGGCTTCCCGGAATACCCGGTGTCTTCCAATAAACTTCAGCCGCGATAATTGTACCACGCGATAATTATTCACGGCGCGCCGTCATAATGCGCACGACCATTTTTCCGAGCGTAATTAAAGCATTCGTGCGCTATCTCTCATCTGGCGACACGTAGAGCCGTGCTCTATCCACGCACGCCGCTGCCTCTTTCCCCCTAATTACCAGCGACAATTGTGCCGCTGTCGCATTGTTGTGAATTCGGTGAGCATTGAACGACTACAACTATCCTGCGCACTAATTCTGTCGAGGTGACCTGCCGTGCTACCGTTTCGAACGAAAACCGGTTGAAACGCTTCGTAATATTCGCGGTGCGCCGTAATATTTGTTCGAATTAATCGAAGCTGGACGATTGTTTTCTCCTTGCCAAGCGGCTGATCACAATCAATTTCCCTATCGCCCTCCTTCCCCGCGTTCTATTCGTTATGCCACTTCCGTACTCCAATATCAGCGCAACGTTCAACGATAAAAATGATCTCTGCGAAGTGTTTCGTTACGTCGGAGTGCGACACGAGCGTACACCGATTGCGAGAAGAGCGTGCTAGATACACACGGCACAATACATCGCGGTACTCGCTCTTTCCGGAACGATCTCGTCTGGCAATCACTGTGAAACGCGCGCGGCCCGGCTGTTCGAGCAACAAAAGCGCTCCGCCCGACATCGCGTACCACAGAAAATCGTCTGGCCGGATCATTAGTCCGATTTTCTTCGTGTCCCACACACAGAACGGCGACGACAGTAGGTGGATACCGATGGACAGTTAACGACGCGCCGCGGACCGCGGAGCGTACGTGGGAAACACGGTCACGCTGCTCTCCGGCGGGGATTATATAATATTCAATTTTAGCATGCGTGCGACCCGTCTTAATCCAGCCATTACGTCTAATTGGTCGAGATTAGCTAATATCCTTGTAGTGATTAGGCCGTGTCTGTGGCCACGGCTCGTTTAGATTGAAGCCAATTCCCCTGAGCGTGTAGCGCATGCATTGCCTCGACGTCGTCGCTGCGAAGGATCGATAGGCTGATCAAACATTATTACCGGAGAAACCTCGGGTTCTTTTCACGCGTGTACACCGGGAGGATCGGGCCTGCCCCGTTATGCCCGAGATCGGTTTCGTTTCGCCGGACCCGGCCACTGCCACGGGAACTCGAATTCATCGTTCCGACGAAATTACGTGGCCACTTCTTCGTTTGCGAGAGATTACTTGCGTCTGCGCCGCGGTTGTAATTATTTTTGCCGTGCTTATAATTGCGTAACATTCGGACTCATCCTGCAGGGAAAGTCCGTAGAACGTTCGTATCGCGCGAACGCGGTCGGTTAATTAAGGGGTGCAATGCGTCAATTCAATGTAGCCATTTAAAGCATCGTTGATACGTGACTTCGAGATTCTTTCGATGAGACAAATGATTCCGTCACTCGTCGCAGGAAAGGAAACAAGGTTTTCCAAGGAAAAGAGGCGAACGCGGTAATTTGAAAATTCAAACAGAAAAATTCTGAATGCACGAACGGGTTCCATCTAATTCCTTCAACGCGTCCAATCAATTCGCATATACTCAGGCACAAAGCGCAGAGGCGAAACGCGTGCAAACGAACGTATTACGAGTACTCTGTTAATGTACATGAATGCCTATCGATCAAGCTCTTCCCGAGAAATGTCCGATGCACAAGCAGCTCCGTATTAATCTTATCGAGCTTCCTCAACGTCGCTTTCCCCCGTTGCATCGGTCTGCCTGTACCCATAACCAATCCCTCCGCCCGGGTTTATCTAAATAATTGCCCCCCGTGCCATTCACTTGCCTCGAGCATGAACAAAATCCGTTGGGGAAGCGAGAAGAAAATGTGATTCTCGTCGCCTATCCATTACTCGTTATCGGGCTCAACACCGGCTTATCAACGTAAACTCCGTGTTCCTCGCTTTCTACATACCGGTCAGCCAGCCACGTCATATCTTACACGCCGGTTGAAGGAAGAGGAAGATCTCCTCTTCGCCTTGCCGGGTACTGTTACAAATCTGGCCCGCGAAAGGGCGGGGATGTCGGCTGTCTTGTCGGTGCTACCAACTGGCCTGTAAAGAACCAATCTCCCCCTGCTCGTTCACGATCCTCCAGGTTCCTGTCTCTATAGTTTTATATTTTCCTCGCTAAAACCTCTGGCCCACCTCTCCGCGACTCGTCCACACCAGCTACTTCTCCTTCCTCCTTCTCTCCTCCTCTGTTTTCTTTTTTTCTTTTCTCGTTGCTGCTCTCTTCACCGCGGGCTCGATCCTCCAGGGAGACGACGGAAGATGCGGCCCGCTTCTCGTGGACGCGTGCACACACGCTCTCGTGCGATGCCGGCATTACTACGGGCCGTTCGCGAACCGCGGCCAGGTGTGTAAACAAGGAACGTTACTTTCGCCGTGACAAGATCGTTTCTTTCGTCGTTTCGTTGGATCTCCCGTCGCTGTCTCGCTCAGCCTTTCGTGGCCCGAGGCACCCACGAACCTGGATGATAACCATCGACTGATAAGGAGCGAGGGAATAATTAGAGGCGTGGACGGTCGTCGCTGGTCGACTGAACATCGCAACGAACACCCTCGTTTTATCGGTGACCGGCGATGCAAACGCGGATCATTTCTCCCCATCGTCGAGAACAACTCCGAAGAGAACTCCGAAAAGCTCGAGCGAAATCGCCAGTCAGTTTTAAGCAATGCGCGTTGTACACAATCAATATCTCGCCGCGCACTAAATCTTATTTCCGTGTTTCCTAAAATCCCGGCCCGACGAGCGATCACAATGCTGCGTCCCTACAGACAAAACGACCTCTAGCTCGAGCTTTCCTATGAAAATCAGACAAAAAAGGAAGAAAAAAAAAAAGAGAACTAAAGGAGGAAAAAAGGAAAACAGAATAAAGGGAACAGGCAGCGAGAAGAAGAAAAAGGAATGGTAAACTACGAAGCGCAGCATTCTCACCGAACCCTCGAAATAATCTCAACAAATAATCCTCGCAATCCGGGCGCGACTCCGACGAGCCCAGAGTCACACTCGCCCTCCCAAAGCGACCGTTGGAGACACACAAAAGGGAATCGTCCCGCTCCCTGAATGGGTTTTTCCAGGTATCCGAGGCCGGAAGACTCCGGCGGTGTCGAGGAGAGTACACGCGTGAAAAGCAGCGAGGAGGAAAGGGACACGAGGCGAATGAAGGGCGCGAACGAAAAATGCCAATGCCGAGGAACGTCTCGCGTCACAACGTTACAGGGGTTTCTGCATCGTGCGCCCCGAGCACGAGATCATCTCGTGCAGCGACGAAACAGATTTACTAGGCCGGCGAAAAGCATGACACCGGTCATCCTGGACCTGGAATGCATTTCCATACATTAACCCTCCACGTAGCGTCCCGCGTGGTTGGCCCTCCTTCTCCGTGATGCATCGTCCTCGCCTATTGTCTATTTCAGGGTGGCCAACGGGAATCGTACGGCCGCTCGCGGCGATTTCTAATTCACGTTACACCGACCACTGTTTCGCCGAAGATAATATTTAACGATTGCGTTCCACTCTGTTCAATGGTGAACGTAACCCCAAAAATGACGATTAAGTCAATTTGTTGTTAACTCCGGTTGGAAATTCGTATTATAATTATAATTTGTGGTAAAGTCACTATATCATTCCCGCCCAGATTATCATTTCGGTTTTAATCTTTCCCTAAGATATTTCCATTCTTGTACGCCTTTCGGGGACAGTGGACCGCTTTGACGATATAAATAAGCTTCAAATAAAATATGTGCTTGCTTAAGTATGTATTTCTATTTTTTTCCTACTCCTCCGGCTTGTTTTGTGCTTTCCCCTATATATACGACCCATCACAGTTTTTCTTAGATTTTGGAATTTTCTTCATCCACATGCTACTCCATTTCTTTCACTTCGATTCGCCCCCTCACTACGTCCTCTCTATTCTGTCCTTTCTCTGTGAACCTTTTCGCGTTTGGACGTCGATTCCTCTAGAATTATTACGGGTGACCTATGCACGGGGGCATAGCGCGGTGGCATCGACGGGGGGTGGCTGCCCCCAGCGAGCGAAGATTTCGAACCGGGCCCTCCGGGATTCCAGTAGGCTGATCGGAATTTATCGGGCCATAAGGCAGTTTTATAATACCCTCGGTCAGCCGCCTCGCTATTCGTTCGGTGGTTTTTACGCGTACGCGCCGCATAAACCGACACCTAAATTTCGTATCGTTTATAGTGGCCCTTCCCTTTCTATTATTTCGTGGCAGGTGTTCCCTCGCAGGTGTTTACCTTCTCGCAAGATATATATATATATATATTGGCTTCTGCGGCCGCGGGGGGAAATATTTTTCACAGCGAAGGGGGTTGCGACACGAATCGAGACCCACTGTGCGCACTACGGTTCTCGTTGGTGGCAGGAACGAGAAGCATGCGATCTCGATCGACGGTGGATCGTGTTAAGATTGTCGTACACGCCGCGGAACAAACGCACGAAGCGTATCGCGCGACACAGAACTCAATGCGTACGTTTGCGGCCTGTCGGTGTCCACGGTTTCCACCCTGAAGTTCTCAAACGAATCCCCGTTGGACGCCCTCGAATTCCTATCAACATTACGGTCATCCATCTTTCCATATACTTCGAACCGAATGATTCCACGCTGGACATCGGGGGTCTGTCAAGTTCTTAACGCATCATTAATAAAATCGATGCGCGATATCGGTTAGCGTTTAAGTGCGTGACGCGAGCGCTGAGAAGTGTCAAGTATCGGAGCGAAAGTTCAAACTCATCCTTGAGAGAAGGTAGAAGGGAGTTTTCTGGGAATTATGACAAGTATATGCTGACTAGCGCTCGCCGGGTGGTATCCCCCGGGTCCCTGCTCATTCGGTAATTAATTACACTCGCCGTCGAAGCTCGTTCGTCGATCTTCATCAGAGATATCGAATGGATTCACCGTTCGGCTCCGTACCGATTCACTGACGCGAGCTTTTCTTTGCTGGCAGCTCTGTACCCACGTGTGCACACGTATACACGCGCAGAGGTATACCTGGACACAGGTACTCGCGCGGGTCGCCAATGAGTCACGGCGCGGGATTAAAAACATGGTGTACACGGTACAGACGTTCCGTTTCACGAGAGCTCCTCCTTTTTCTCTCCTTTCAATTTCCCGTCGGTGGTCCTCGTTTCGTGACGAATGGAATTTAAAATGAGAAGTGACGACATTCGAGGAAAGAGTTTTTTTTTATTTTTGTCAGTCGGAAAGAATTTAGAAATTGACATTTTCTGTGCATTAAACGGCACCCATATTGCGCGTCTCGTTTCGGGTACGTTGCTTCACAATTCCTCGCATCGTTTCGTATATTTTCACACGTTTCGCAAGGAGCGGAACTTAAAATCGAGATACTGTGTGCTTCCGGTAAATGAGACCAGTCAACGGGCGACTGTTTAAATTACGTTCGATCTTTGAACGACGATAAGAGGAGATGAATTATTTAAGAATCTTTGGGTTCTTTGGTTCGAACAAAAAACTGTGGACAATTCGCAATGTTAACGGTTACGTGCAATATACCGCGAGCAACAAAAATGATCAAATGAAGAGTAAAGTAGAAGCGACGAACTCTTTAAAAGATTCCAGCAACGTTACTGTCACCATTATTTTCCTTGACATCGTTCGTTAACCTTAAGAAAATCCTGTGCCCCCCCCCCTGCCCTATATTTGTCAAACAACGCCTATCTCCGTTTGTTCTGAAGCGTTTATCAGGACAAAAGTTCGCTCAAAAATCGACGCGAGCAAATATCCCGACGTTCTTATCGTCGTCTCGCAGATTAACGAATCCATCTAATCTCGCAGCGAGCGATTCTGAATTTAACCAAAACACTAAATCACTCTGGCTATCTATTCGCTTTCGTGCCACCACTATCCTCGCCTCTCTATCATTCATCAATAACCGTACCTGTCTCACGTACGCGTGTTCACGAGTCCACGTACACTCCAAGTCGCGATATTCGAACTGGAGTACTGCCAGCGAACAGAAGTATTCGCGTTTCATTCTCACAGAGACGTTTCCTCGACCCTTTGCAGGGTCGATATTATTATAATATTATTCTTATCTGCACGTGGACGAAGGGACTCACGTGTGCCCCGAAAACGTTGCTTCGTGAACTTGCAATGATACAATTATTTGAGATGTACTCGTGGATATCAGCGGGCTCTAGGGTACAGAGTGCGAAAACGGAAGATTCGAGTTATACATAAATTCGCTTGCGGACGTGTTTCACGAGTAAATCGATACACGTAGGCAATACAACAAAACAGTAAAGCTTATGAAACAAAAATACTTTGATGTTTACACGTAATCGCCGGTGGTCTACGGAAATGTACGATGCGTCGAGAATTGTTTACACCCGTGTAATTAATACAACACTTCGGGGTCGCAATTGAAACTGAACGACCAATGATAATTCGAATATTGACAATTGGTCGCGATTCGCTTTACCACCGAAACCATCGCTTCTTCTTGTCAAGCAAATGTTCCTACGAGTAAAGATACAAATGAAGCGTTAACGTACCCGGTTTCCCACGGGAAAGTGAAAACAACGAAGATCGTAGGAAAAGGGCTTGTAGGAAACGATGGTCACCTGGATGTTTCTCGCGAGGCCGACCGTTCCACGCTGCAATGGTAACCAGGACCTTCCAAGTATAGGTCGGCGCGGCGTTCCTAAATATCGTTAAATCGCCCTTACACGCGTACACGCGTGTACGTAAGCCCCTTAATTTCAGTGCAACCGGCTGCGACACGACGCGTTGCGTCGCGGGGGAACGAGGAGCGAAGGAGACGGTGGCCCTAAGGGCAACCACTGCGGTTACATGTGTATTCATATTAACGCTTAACGGAGTGCAACAGAGGCCCGTGTACGTATACGGCGCAACACGCCGGTATATTATTCAGCGTTAGCGTAACCCCTGTCACGGATTTAATAATTTATGGTAATGTGGGATGAAATTGAGCCGGGAACGTAAGTCACTCGATGCCGTGCTGATTCCTACACGATGTAATTATAGTGTTTACCAGTGCACGGGGCTCTGCGTCCACCGCGTCATTAGACTCCTGGACGCTTTACTCATAGACAGTATCCGTTTCGTACTTGTTTCCCCTCTACCCTTCTTTTTTTTTCTTTTTTGTTTCGGCCGTTAATACAAGGTTGAAGTGAAATCGATGGAAAACCGAACTGTGGAAATTTAATGGAGGGCGGGCTGGTGGCTTTGGTTAATGCGGAGTTTACAAATGGATTGCTTCCGAGAATACGGCGAGCAATGTTGACGTGGTGGTAGTTGATATTTTTGTTCCTACTGTTAGCGTAAGTTAGCGACGACGATGTCAGGATAATACCGATTTTGCATCTGTCAGTGAGAAAGCTTTGGCAACGTTAGACCTGGAAAACTGAATTCCATAAGCATCGTTTTCTTTTTTTAAAGTACACCAGGTTTCTAATTATATTAATCTCACTCGGTCCGCAGGCTCCAATCTAGATTCAACTTTGCGCCTCTATAAATATCCGAGGCGTTTCTTTATGCTGCCAGAGTTGTTCCTGTTGCTGCATCATTTTTAATCGAAACTTCATGCTTCGCGTTTCGATCGCGTCGAAGTTGACAGAGCAAAAAAAAAAAAGGAGAAGAAGAACGCTGCACATTTTCATTCCACTGTGTACCATACGGTTCCGGGGGCGCGGGAGGGAAGTCGTTTTTTTTATTGAACGGTGTTACCCGTCACTGTTCGATTTTCTCCTACACCCGAATATTTTGATTTATATTCCACGTCTCACCCACGGTTGCTGCCGTGTGATGTTGACTCGTTGACCGGTTTATGCCATTATACCATGCTTCCTCTGATCTCTCTCTCTTTCGCCGGTACCCGCTCTTTCGCTACCCTTCCCTCCCACTGTTTCATCGCGTCGTACGTTTATTCTTAATAACGCTCGATCGATTACGACGCGCGTTCCATACGTTATCATTTTACGCCGTCACGCTTCGTACAAATTTGCTACTATTTTAATATTATATTACTGGGCGGATTTTCCGATCTCTCGTTACACGAGCACGGAAAAGGAGATAAAAGTCGGGTATACCCGTTCGTTTGATTCTTCCTCGTCTTGTTTAGCGCAGGGTTGTGATTATTCTCCGTCGATTAAGATTCCTCGGCTCGAAGTATTCTACATAATTAAATGCGCGCAGAGAGCCCTCGTCAATTGGCGAACAAACGCGTGCAAGGTTCTGCAATAAGCTCGACGCAATCGAATTCCTGCAAACCGAGGCTGCGCCAGGAATTTGTCATTCGGTAAAAAGAAATCTCGCGAAAAATTACACTCGCGACGAAGGCGCGCGACGTAACGGATGGAAATTCGAAAAAGTGTCTGGCTGAAAGGAGGGGCCAGGGGGCGAGTGGCGGAAGGGCAAGAGAAACGGGGATAGACTTTATGTACACGAGTCGTGGCACGGGCTACGGATATACGAGCCATATTACAGACTGCTACTGCACACTTTCCAGGTTTTATAAGGCGCTTAAAATTTTATTCGTTATAAAATTCTGATCGGTCCCGCCCACCAACCCCTGTCACTCGTTCGTCCCGGATGCAGGCTGGAAACTTCGTGTCTAAACGGAGAAGGGAAGACAATTTCAGCATGATTCACTGATACCCGATATGCCTCTTGACTTTTTGCCACCGGCCATCCTTAAATCAATTTCTATATTTTTCGTCGCCGACAGTGATTTGTAAGAATTTTCTGGATAAAGAATATTCGCTTAGACACAGACGCTTATGTTGTACTTAATCGGCCGATAAGTTCGTATTTTGTTTGTCCATGATTCGTAAATTTAAGATTTTCAGATATTCCAAATTCAATCGCCAGCCGTTTGTACTAGCACCAATAAAATTTATCATTACACGAAATAATAATTATCCCCTTTCGTTTTGTATGCATCGTGCATTCTTGACGCATCGGTTGAAAAATAATATCAACGGGATGAACGACACACCGCCCCCCGTTTGTACAATTGAAAATTTCCATTGATGCCGTACCGTTTTCCATTAAAATCGTTTCAAACGTCTCAAAGGCGTGAAGCGTTTCGCGAAGTCATGCTATTCCGATTCCAAGACTTTGTTTGCAGCGCAACGTACCTTCGCAGTTCGAGGAAAAGGGAGAAATCCAACACCGAAAGTGTCCTTTTTCATAGGACAGGTAAGAGGGGGTGGTTCCACGAGATTTCTCTAAGGGTCGGGGGTTAAAGCGAAGGCAAAAAGGGGGAGAGAGAGAGAGAGAGAGAGAGAGAACTTCAGGAAAGGAGCATTGTTACTGGGTTATGTTCGTACCACTGCGCCTGAATTCGACTTAATTTTCCCGAGAAAAGAGATTAAGCAAAAATGGCCGACGAGGGAGAGCGAGAGCAAATGCACCGCGCTCGTTCTCCCGGAAACCCCTTAAAATATTCGAAACTGTAGCCGTAACCGGTGCCGTTGCATTGTCGCCTGTGCGGATCCTTTCAAAAACGTTTTCTCTTTTCTCTCCCCCCCCCCGCCCCCTCCCGCTCCTCCTCTTTTTCTTCCTCTTCGTCTTCTTCGTTCTCGCCACCGGTTCTCGAGCGACGCTTAAGCGAATTTTAAACGACTCACGGCTGATTAATTGCGCGTCGCCCGCTGGTCAATCCTTTGGAACCCGACGAATGTTTTTTGGTAGCCAGTGACGAGAGTAATGAAACGAAACACGCGGAACACAAAGGCCAAACATCGCGTTCGGCCCTTTCGAGCGTTTCGCTGTTTGAAAAATATTGGGGTAGTTCATTGTTCGAATTAACCGAGAGTTATGACTGTTTGGCGGGGAGGATTTCTTTTTTTTATTTCTTTCCTTCTTTGTTGCGGCGCAACGTTCAACCTTTCAGGTGAGGCAGCCTTGAATATTAATGATATGGATTTCTGAGTAATATCGGATACGTTCTCTAATTTTATTGAATTCTTTGTAGTGGACTGCCTTGCCTGTTAGAAGAAACGAAATGAATATTAATTATATGAATTTCTGAGTAGAATCTCGATTTATTCCGCGGCCGTTTTTATTTATGATTCTATAAAATCCGTAGCTTTAATATCTAGGTAGTTCGCGCACAATCGGCCAATGGGAAACATTCTTTTAATCCCTAACGATTTCACCACACACCGGAGCCTCGCTGATAATCAATACATTAGCATTAGAGTATCAATTCCCCTTTCGTATTCGACTTTTCCCCGTGCTGCAACGTTCGCTAATTGAACGAATCATAAAATCCAATAACACGAACGAATTTAATAACAGTGAACACTCTACGCCACAGAGGGACCAAATATTGTTCGTCAATTCCCGAAAAAAAAAACGTAATCCAATAAAAGGAATCATCGGTTCGACTTCGTTCCAATGAAAGGTCAACCCGTTCCATACATTCGAAGCGTCGAACGAAAGGAACCAGCGTGCTTCGGGGTTCGCTGCAACGAAATCGAAGGAACGAGCTCTAATTCGGCCCAATGAAATTAATTATGAAGATAGAGGAGATCCTTTAAAACGCCGGCTGGTCCTCGCAACCCTCTTCCACCGCTTCCTGAAGGAAGGCGACGGCCACGTCCTGTCGGGCTGCAACCAGTTTCGAACAGTTCGATGGAAACCAGTCGAGCGAGAGGAAACAGGGACGGGGCGAGAAAGAGGCGAACGGAAGAGGGACAAAGATGGACGCTTAGCGGAGGGACTTACGGACACTTGGCCGCTCAATGGCGCGAATTTAAGAGCGTCAGCCGTTACGCTTTTCATTCGTTAGCATAAATTAATTATTTCTCGGGGGAACGCGGGCAGGCCGGGTGCGAGGCGGAAAAATCGGCGAAGGAAGCACGGGGATTGTTTGGCCGAGTGACACCGCAATGCAGGTAGCCCGAGGTGTTTCTAATTGGCTGGCATGTATGATGCTGTTTCACGATTATCCTTCGGTCACATTGGAATCGATATTCGCAGCAGCTGTGCCGAAACGCCGGCCCCGCGTCCACCGGAAACGCCAATGGAATTAATGATACGAAGAAGGGATTAAAATTGAGCGCGATAAATCTTTCGTGCCAATCGGGGGACGAGTTAATTTTTAATAGGGCCGCCGTTCATTTTTGCTTTCAACAGAACAATGAAAGACCGAGACAATCCAAATAGCAGGGTAGGTGTACGTCGAACGACTGCGGAGCGACCGATTCGGAATTGCGAGAACCCACTGACCAAAGTACCGGAGTTGCAATCGGTAGTCCATATCCCGTCCCATCGAAGCCGAAGCTCTGCAACTCGTCAAACTTGTCCAAACATAATATCAAGCCCCGGCGGACAAACGAAAACGGTATTCGTTGAAAAGATCGACGACGAGAGGCGGTAATTTATTGTCTCTCAAAACTGTGCCGCCACTTCGACGCGTCCACAACGAAACCCAACGGAGAGTATCAGTCTCGTCGGGGCGTTCGCCCTCGACGTCGTTCACTGCTGACGAAGCTTGGTCGTTTCGAATTGACCGACCAAAGGAACAAGACGTGACCGCGATAAGAGCGATAATAATCCGTCGAAGCTACGTTCGCGGGGGACAACAAAAATCGAGGCGATCGTCCGCGAGGAGAAAACGCAAAAGTACGCGTCGAATTCCGCGCGACCCCTGCGTACCTACGCACAAGTCAATCGACCTCCGTCAACGTGACGTATCGACCTGCGGAACACACGCGGACGCGGCGTCGACGCGGCGCTGCTCGGTTCTCGCCGCTGGAAATCGGCGCGGATAGGTTTTGAGGTCGAGTCCAGTTCGTGCACGGGCGCGCACAAATAAGCGAAGTGGACTTAGATTGGGCTAATTAATTAATGCGCACGTCCTGTCTCGTCCCGCCTAATTATCTCGCTTGTCAGCTCGACCGTCGTTTGCCACACCGTTAATCCGTGCCCCCCGCCTCTTCGCTTCTCGCGCATTCCACGTTCGTCGTCTCTATCCGATCCCTTCGCCACACGCGATTCCTCCTCTGTTCCTGCCTTTCTTTAGCCAACCGTCCTCCTTCTGTCTGCGACCGTGCGTACGCGTCCGCGCGTGTCTCTCGCACGTTCGCGGCCTCTCCGTCTTTCTCTGTCCGTAATTATAATTACGCTGTTTGTGACGTCAGGCAGGAAGCTACACCTAGAAAAATCGCCGTGCAGAAACGGTGGGCGAGACACCTTCCCGTGCCCGTAGATCGCTGGAGGGATACGGATCCGTGGCCATCGGAGATTCGGATCTGTGACGTTACTTGGCCGTGAGTTTTCGTGGAAGAATTTGAATGACTAATGTGTCGCTAATGGGTGCAACGATGGGACGGTTCGTTATTCTGGGTGGGTTGGTGTGCGACAAATGCTACAGTAGCGTGTGTCGTGTGGGCGCTTCGAATCGACGATGCGTTTGTATGCGAGAACGATAGGAGGGTGCGCTAGGATAACGGGGCGGTAGCTCTCGATTCAGCCTTTGCGGCAAACCCAGGTAGGCTGTCGTGCGAGTTTCTCCCTCGAAGTTAGAACTCGAAGCAGTTCAAAGATCGACGATATTTTGGCGAGAAAGCGATCCCCCAGCTTTCGTGGCGGGGTTGCATATACGCGAGCGTCCAGCCATAGTGTAAACAAGATCTAGACTGGACAAGTAAAAAGTAAACTATTATATCCTCTAAATGAAGTTGCAGCGACGAACGAAGATGGATCGGTGTCCGCTCGTAAGTAGCCTCGCATCTCGCGGTCCATTCATTTCGCAGAATCCACACCCGGTGGTCTGCGCTTTCTCGCGGTTCAAGAAAGGAACGCACCCTCTTCTCCGCGTGAAACTGGCCCGATTTCGAATCGACGATCCCCACGACGGGTGGGTGCCATCGACGCGCGTGCCATAATCGTCGATCGGTTGCGTGCACGTGAAATCACGCTGGCGAACGCGAACGTTCACCGCGCGACAGATCGATTCGACGGCGGATTAACCGATGAATGTCTATCGTGGTGTCGCTCCTAATGTGACTACGTTTTCTCCCTTGTCGCGGAGTTCGCTCGCGATAATGGTGACAATAATAACGCCGATAATAACGGCCCGCTACTAGCAGAATTGTCACGCGAGTTTTTCTTATTTCTTCTCGCGATTCGGATCGGGTCACGTAGATCGACATCTCGAGAACAAGCGAAAGCGTCGTCGGATAAGGAAAAACTGATTTGCAATATTTCTCGTCCGGTTAGCTGCGTTTTACCAGGGAGTTTCCCCGATATCGAATGACTGTTTTGAGAATAATAATTGATTCCTCGTTACTTATATGCAAAGTAACATGTTGCCGATAATATAAGACGTTCGTTAAAAGTATAATATTCCCTGTCACTTGTCTATGCCCGACTTCCACATTTTTTCTGGTGAAAAACGCACGAAAGCTGCGCGCCTGTTGTATGGCGCAGCACTGCTGAAGCTAAGTACGTCGCTTGATTGCTTCCTCATCTTTGCGACGAATTATCCAGCCGTCTGCGCTTCGGAGAGAAGGCAACAAGTTGCGCGATATTTGCGCGATCGATACACAGATTTCGAGTTCGAACAGGGCTCGAGCGAGGACTTTCGAGCTGAGCCAGAAAGTAACGAATCCGTGAACTGTTCTGCTTCTGGGCGGCCAAGAACAAGCGGAGTTCACGTGTCGGGGAAGAATTTGTAGAAGCGTTTTATTTACGAGATATTTAATTGACGTGATGCGTTGAAGTATATACTAATGCTTCATCATTATTGTTACGTACAGTGATATATCATATTATTTAATGTCGTGTCTCTATCACAATTCTGTATTACAGGACGTTTACTTCTACTCTTCGTTATATTTGACGAAAAGTTAAGTTTTCGTATTTTCTTCTTAACCGTTTAAGGAATGCTCCGTTCCATTTTGCGCAGAGAACTTGAAGCCCCATTGTTTTCACCCGAATGACAATTAGTTCTCCTTTTGGTTGCACTTAAAAAAAGTTGGTCAGTAGTAATAACCGATGTCCCACAAATGAAAAGAACAAACAGGACAGTACCGATGGACGGGCAGATTTTAGAAACATCGCCGTAACCCGTGGCTTGATTGATTATTCAACGATTAATTCGGCAATCGATTTCCGTGGAAGCTCGTGTACAATTAGCACGGTCATACTCGTCGTCGAGCAAGTTAATTACCGTCGCGACTGAAATTGATTATTCGTTACCAGAACACTTTAACGACAAAATTTGGCTCCCCCTGACATGAATAATTCCAGATATCGTCGGTCGCCCAGCTATCGTTGCAAACGTTATGTCCCCCGTACGAGCGCAGACAAAAATATCGCGCGCATGCTTTCTGATCCCTGCAATTCGATCGAGACGATACTGCCCACCTGGCTGATAATTTCGAATGCGCGGCAATGAATTCAGGTGAAAAATTCGACCGACAGAATTCGACAGATCGGGCCGTCGAGCAAAAAATCGTTACACCGACTCGAATCGCGGCAACAAAAGACAGAAACTCAATCCATCCGAATCGAACTCGCTAATAGGTAACGGATGGCGGACGAAGGGGAAGAAACGACTTCCGGCCCACTCGATCCCAATTCGGTGGGACGCATTCACGATAATCAAACGGAATTATGCGCCGTGGGGCAACGACCAACCGATCCCACAAATCAAAGAATCTACATAGAAGCTGTACGACGTCCTCACCCTAAACCGATGAATCGAAGGGTGATGAAGATTCGGTTATGCCGGTGGAATAAAGAGGCCCGGTCGATTGGGCGATCAGCGAGGATCAGACAGAAAGTAACGAGAAAGAAAAAAGGTCGTAATAAAAGAGAGAAAGAGTGATTCGGGGCCCGTGGAACAGGTAGAGCAGTACTGAACACTGGCCCAGATTTTCCCCTTTCGCCCCTTTTTCGTTCGCATAAATCGAACGGCAAACGCGCAGCGCCCGGAGAAAAGGGTTCGATGCTGGCGGGGTAGTGCGGGCTTTAAAGACCGCAACGTACTTTAATTGTATCGAGAAAGCGCGCAGAAGAGAGAAGGAGATAAAGGGGGGCGAGCGAGAGGGAGAGAGAGAGAGAGAAAAGCTGACGAAAGCAAACAAAAGAGAAGGACGGAATGAAAGCAAGAGGGGTGAGGAAAGGAATAGAAGAAATGGAGCATAGGCTCGTCGTGTATCATGTATTTTAAGGTATTTGGGCCACGGCAAGGGTGCCAGCACTGTTTCTATTATTGTCTCAGAAGGGAAGCAGCCCCTTCGCTTTCATGGCACACCTCTATTCACCTCGAGAACGCGGACCTCACGAACCGATCCACGCGTATTCATTCTTCCCTCTTGCTATGAACCTGGTCCCCGGGAAGTGACAACTCTCCGCGTGTATCTCTCCGCTCTCTTTTCGCTCGGTGTATCTGTCTGGACCAGCTGGGGGACAATGCCGGGAATTAAGGGCACCTAGGTGTGGGAATTCCGGGTGAAACAGAGCTACGACCTGGCTTGACTCTCACAAGAATGCATACTAATACCGGAATGGATGTTAGAGGCCCGCTCGTTATATCCAGCGAGGAGTAGAAACGAGGATTCTGAGCGGCCGCTTTTTTTCTTTTTAGAGGGGGCTTCGCGAGATCCCCTTAAAGTCCCTTCCCATGGCACGGAAGATCGTTCGCGACGTGCTGGACGTGAATCGACGACAAATGCGTCCGGGAGACGCTGCGAAACGCATCAGATATCAAATGTTTCTGATCGAACCTCGCTTCATTTCGCAACTTTGTCATCGATAGTTGGTCCCCGGATATTCTTTCCTCGGGCCCGTTTTGCATTTCCTCTTTATTTATTTACATTTTCCGCACCGCTTCCACTTCCTCCCGAACAATTTTCGCGCCCCGAACACTTCGAATTGAATTTACGCTTTAGCGAATATTGCAACAGAGGAGTTGCCCGTGATCATTTTTATGTCGAATAATATATATTGACAAGGGTGCCCCGTTGACTTGCGTCAATTAATACTAACCACAGCGTACGCCGAGCTGCGTTTAAACTTATTAAACGACCTTCGCTGTGAACAGAACTTCCAATTGTCGTTCATATTTATATCGCAGGGGGAACATGTAACGTTCAGGCTAATTCATATCCAACAATTTTAACAGTCGCTAACGAATCGTCCGTCGCCCGTGTACACCGTATCTCCAATCTGCTTCGCAAGCATTCATCCCTTCCCTCTCGCCCCGTGCTCCATCATCAATCCTAACGTACATATCCGTGCGCCATAACGCCGTCCCGATTCCCTCAACGAACTTTTCGTTCAGGTAAAAATTTCACCATCGCCGGCCGATTATCACTGTATAGAAACTGAGAACCGATCCGCCGCAGCGACTGCTCTCTCGTCATTAACGGGCTAAAAACATCCCTCCTCTGAGCGCCGTCGCCGCCAGTCAGGTATCCCTTTCTTTCTCCCTCCGTTCGCGGCCCTCGGAGGTTAACAAGTGCACGCTTCACGTGGAAATTAACGATGCAAAAAACGCGGCACCGCGTCGCGGCCGGGAAATTTGAATGTGAATTCGGGGCAACGACGGGTCGCGTGCTGCTACGGATCTGGGGGCGAATTTGCATACGGAAAGGTCCTGGCACGGATGAAAGAGCCGCGGCGGCACTCTCGTGAGAAGCGTGCTCCGACGGGACGTTCGATTTTTTCCGATACGCGTAACGGACATCGCAAGGTTAAACGGTTTTCGATCTTGATCCGCCTCGGCTCTGTCGAGCTGCGCAACGAATCTTCGTGTCGTTCGATCGCGCCTCGAACGGCCGCGTTACGTACGAGCGGGGAACGAGAACGATTTTCAGCAGGCAGGTGAAATTTCTATCGGCCGCGCAAACAGTAATGATAGAATCGAGCCGCTCAATTGACAGAGCGAAACGGGGGAGAAGCGCGTGCACGTACCTTGTGTCGTGGATCGTTCAACTCGCCCTGATAGCCTTCCATTTAAAAATCGAAGGTGGCCTTAGTATACCGCTCACGCTTCCACCTGCGGATTAAACAATACCGATAATGATTAAATTATGCCACGAACGAGATCCGTTCTTACGGCCACTCTCTGATCAACTATGATTCAGACGAGTGTCCGTGATAGTCGCGGATGCGCGTCGAACGCGGGCGAAAATATTTCATCGAATTCCATCGGGGCGTAATCCAGAGGAACGTCCTGCAAGTTCGCCTAAAAGATCTGAAACTATTTCTGTCCCGTGAAAGTAGCGAATCGATGACCGAAAGCGTGGCGGAAACGATCGAGCGCCTAATCGAACACGTGGTTCGCTGTCCGCTACACCGATTCACCCTTTCGCACCGACTTAAACATGGAAATAAATTCCGGGCGCACGTTCCAGCCTCGTGTTCCCGATTTTAATTATAATTCAGGGAGGCTGCACCGGTGGTGCCGTATCCGTCGCATCATGCAAATAAATCACGGGAAGCCGCAAAGCTCGCGCGCCACTTCCGGCTCGTGTCCTCCGGGGACCAGGGGGAATTTGAATATTTTCAACGGAGACGTTCCTCTTTCCCGTTCGACGAATCGTCGTTGACGCGGGCACGCGTCCAAATATCGTCGATTCTAATTCTAATCTTCCACGCGGCGGATCTGAATAATTCTCCTCACCCTCGTTGTTCGATCCTCGAGCGTGCCCGCTCGAATACGGCGACACGAAGCGTTCCGCCGTCGCGAGCGGGAACGTGGTGCACACGCGACCGAATTTCGCTTTTCTTGTTCGAGGCGATCCCTCCGCCGATTTGCATCGTTTTGCTTTCTTTCTTGTTTCCGCGCGTGCCGGAATAAATCTCGACGATACGGGAGGCCTCGCTCGAGCGGAGGCTCGAACCGAGTGGATCCTCGGCTGAAACGGGGACACCGCGCTTGTCGCCGCGGGCCGAATAAATTTCCGTCGCGACGAGAGGCGACTGATAAAGTCCTCGGTCGAAAGTGTAACAGCGGAGGCGGGTGCAAGTTTTCGGGGCGCGTTTGTAATTGAAATCGCGCCGCGGCGAATCTTCCCGTCGCGGTGGTTCGGCCCGATGGCGCAACACCTTTCTTACGGCACGCTTGAAACGGAGTGCCTCCATGCTTACCTCGAAAAAGGGGAGCAACTCAATTTCTAAGGGCTTGGGCAAATTCTCGTTGCACTTGTTATTAGCGATGCAGCAAACGAGTGCTACTCGTTCGCAAGATTATTATTCAATCGTACGCACGAACGTCAAAAATCGCTGGCCCGTCGCATCGCGCAGTGCAGCATACAGCCTGAAAATTCCGCCACGTCCTCGTGACGCACACGGCCGTTCTTTCGGCACAAAAATATCCTAGAATCGTCCCGATAAAACCACCCTCTCCACGCAATTCCCGAGCCCGTTACCTTTCACTCACCAAGCTGCTTCATCATTAAACGAACAATCTATCGCCACCGTTACCACGGCGGAATCACGGCCGTAAAGCGGCCTTAAAGAACGTCGATCGCAACGGATCTCCCTGTAAACCTGCTGGAATCGTTATCGTCGTCCAGGAATCTGCGAACGCCGGCGTCGTCCCCACGCAGAGACGGAAACCAGTCGTCTCGCGCGCGACACTTCACAACCGCAGGATTGCGTTTAGGACAGCGCTTGCACACCAGCCTACAATTATTGTCACCGTCACCCACGAGTTTCCGTGGCCGTCAACAACGACGGCGTAAAAGTCGTTTGAACGCGACGTTAAACGAGAGGGCGTCGATCGGTCGATCGGGGGTCGCGTAAAACCCGCGGAGACACAGCGAACGGCCGATCGATCGGTCGTACGCATCGCGATCATTGCTATCGTTCCGCGCCGATCTTCCGACGTGGAACTTCGTTAACGCGATAAAAAATCGTCGCCCCGGCGACCCGTCCAACGATCGGTCGTTCAGCCGTGGGGAAATCGCGCGATCGATCGACGGTTATTGCGCGATCGACGATCGTTCGCGAACGAGGAGGCACGCTGCCCACGGTGCGGAACCGTCTCGCCGGACACTCGATCGACGTCCAACCGGGAATCGATTAGTCGTCGCGATTTTTCGCGCACCCTTGGAACAAATTGCCCGGCGGGCCATGCTCGTCTTCGAAACTGTCACGCCCGCGGGTTTATCCAAGGTGGGATCGATCGAGGTATGCGCGTGTCTTTTCGTTTGTATTCGCGGACAAGTACGAACGGGGATTCGTTTTCATTGAGCAGTACGCGCGGCAGGACGCTCCTTGTCGTTAAGATACGCTAATGCGAGTGCGCGGAGGTTGCCGGGAATGTTTATTGTAATTCGCGGCGGGGCTGGTTTACGGAACGCCGGGGGCGAGATTTGTTCGACGATTTCAGAAATCGAGGAACTTTGGGCCCGTGGCTTTTGCGCAAAGGCGGTCCGTCCAGTTTCGCTTCTTCTCGCGATGGCAGGGAGGAACGACGTAGGCTGCTTCTCGCGATACTGGTTCATCTTTCTTGAGAGCGGAAGTTTCAGCGACTATACGGGGAATGGGATTTTTCCGGAACCGTAAGGAATCGTTCTCGCTCGCGTAGATAACATCGATACGGTCTGTCGCGGACGCACGGTATTAAAAATCACCTTCCCTCGAGCAGGAATTTCTCTCGCAGTTTTAATATCCTTCCAAAGCGGAACATCTTCTGTTCGTAACACTTTATGTAATACACCCCGCGATAAAATGATACTCGAGGACCAGCCAGTTTTACGGCGCACGTGTAACATTTTATTCCAAGTTTATAATTTACGTCGTTTTACGCGATACGCACCGAGCATAACGTTCCCCGAGAATGATTGCAATACATTCGACTTCGGCCGACATAACGTTCGCCCAGCACCGCGACGCGCATCCACCCCGGCACCGAGGCGAATAAAACTCTAAAAGCACAGCGTCCACAAATAACTCCCGAGTCGTTCGCGTAAAAACGATTGCAAGAGAAAAGAACCGAACTGTCCTCCGCCCCTCGAGAGCGCACCCGAGATTAATAATAATTTTCGGGGGCCGACCGTCGTCCCGTCAGAAGGGCGTAAAAAAAAAACTCGACCGTCTCGAAAGAAATCCTCGCCGTTAACGCCAAGAGATAGGAGTTAATCGTGTCAGGATCGGTCGGTTACAGGAATTCCCTCGGCCACGAGACGAAAGGGTGCGCGCGTCCCCGTCGTTTACAGCCTCTTTTACTGTGCCCTCTGTGCTCGATCGATAAAAATATTACGATTCCAGCGAGACGCAGACGTTTCGCGGATCGCGGCCCATTCAGCAACATCGAACGCGCGCCCCATGGAAACTATGCCGTCGTAAAAATCTCCGTCGCGTTCGAGAGGTGCTCGAACGCGGAGGGCCGACAGCGTTCCCTTGATCAGCATAAAGTACAGCGGGCGTTAAATGCAAAATTGTGTACACGCTTCCCGTCGTGCTCTTTTTTTTTCTTGGAAACGGAACGCTGGTAAACGCTCGCCGTGCCGGCCGGCCGGGTGATAAAGCCGCTCTCCAACAAGAAATAAAGGGGCTCGCCGATGATCCTGCCACGGCGAATCCGTGATCGCCGATCGATCGTTCGAGCCCCCGGACAATAATTATTATCGCCGCCACCCACGGGTCGACCTTGCGCCTTTTCAGCAACCGGACGAAGAAAGAACCGTCGGGGAGGCGGCGGCGGCGGGGGGCGTTTGAGAAAGCGAACGAAACTGAAAGAAACGACGCGAACTCTCGGGCATTTACGACAATCCGCGTTTCCAATAGTCCCTTCTAAGCTTCCCCTATCCTCATCTCGAGCGTGCCCGATCGTCGTGCCGTCCTTTTCTTCCCACCTTCGTCGCGACACCGTAGAGAGAAGTCGCGTGGGCGAACGAGCGACTTTATTGGCCGGTCCACAATGCGACATTTGCAGCTTCGCGTCTCGCAGGGTCGACGGTATAACGCGGCCACTTCTCCCCGAGAAAAAATTGCCGTGGATCACGTAGTCCCCCGCGACGAACCCGTTTTTCGCTGAATCGGATTGCCTCGAACGGCCGGACGCCCGCGATATAAAAAGTACTCGTAAACGCGATCAAGCCGCGACGATTGACGACGTTTGCGTTCCGACGTCCGGCTGGATCTAGTTTCGCTTTACACGTACAACGGCGTCGATAAGCTGATCGACAATGAAAGTTCGTCGCGGCGTAAAATTTAACTCGCAGCTCGGCTTTTTCCCGGGAAAACGAGCCTCGAGACGCGTAATACAGCTGGAAGTTTCGCGTTAATAAACGAATGGCCGTCGGGCATCGAAGCGGCGGATCCCGGTGGACTCTCGCGAAACTGTTGTCCGGCAGGAATGTTTGTTAAAGATTCACGGGTGTCACGGGCGGGCGGGTGTGTGTGTGTGTGTGTGACTTCGTAACGACGGTCTACCCCCGTGGCACGATCGTGTTCTAGCGGGAGAGGACAACAAAAAAGGCAGGGCAAATAATCGTCGAACAATGGTCGGCCCGGCTGCTCCCGCGATCGCCGTTTACGCTGTGCAAACGAACGCCCGAAGCCTTACGGATTCTAAACACGAGACATCCCACCCTTGCCCGCTTGTTTTCCTGTCGGCCTCCACTCTATTTTCCGGCTCCACGAGCGAGGATGACCGTCGTTGTACTTTAGTGTTTTACAGGGTTAATCAGATAATGGGCTTAACAACGACTTTCGCTTGATGTGGTGGTGTTGACGCGGAGCGGGTTGCCGTAAAATCAATTTCAATCCGTGGCTATCGAAATGATACGGAACCGGTGTAACGCGATACACGAAATATTAAAATAAACGATAGACGCAAATATTGACGGAACATGTGCCCGCTGCAACTCCACAGACGTTCGAGTAAAACAATCCGTTTCGTTACTTCTCCCGTTAAAAATGTTGAGCAATCGGCTCGCTCGACAAATTATTATTGTCCCGCATAACAATGGTAGTTAATGGGAGCCCAGTTACAAATAATTCAACGATTCTGTCTGTCAAAGGATATTCGTTCAGCGAGGAAAGTTAATCCTCTCGTTGTATTATCTCGTATCGGTGCATAATCGCCGGGCGAATATTTTAAACAATCAACTTCATCGTTCCACTGCCCCTTAACAACGGCGCGAAGTGCCCCTCTACGTCGACGCGATACCCAGCCACGTGCGAACTTACAATTTTTTAATTGAAGGTTAACCCCGGTTCTCAACGCGCCACTGTTATTTCTTCTTTATGGAGAAATAATTATCTACTAATGACAGCTCCGTATGCTCTTACCGTTCGTCGTTTACAGTTTTGCACCATGCAAGCGTACGCTCCGAGCTTTACGGATTCTAAACACGGAACTCCCATCCCGGTTTTCACCCCTTTACGACGCTGCCACTACGTCAGCCGAGGGATCGAAGGAACAGCGACGCATATGCGAGCGTGAACCAAATCATCGGAAACATTCGCGCGATCGACATTGAAAGCAGAACAAAATTTAAAAAAAAATAAAAACGATCAACCAAAAATGTAGCAACGCCAGCGCGACGAAACCGGGGGGGGGGGGAGAACGAGCTGCGCGTTAGAAAACCGCTAATCTTCTCCCAGTTTCATATGCATCGTGCTCATTATTCGTGTGCACACGTAGACGCGTACACGCGCGCACACGGGACACGCCCAGCGTGCACGTACTTAACCCAAGCATCGCAAGGTATCATTCACCACTATTTTCCCCGGTTAAATCCGGTAATTAGGTAAATAAAGCTGCCTGTCAGTGCATCCCCGCGATTGTTGCAAATGCCTCCCAGCGGTCACACGTAATCACGCGTAGTCACACTTGGCTGAGCGTATGGGGGCCAGACGGAGGCAGCAGCCGACTAAATTTCGTCAGAATTCTCGCGCGTGCCACCTCTACGGGGTTAAGCCCGCGTGGAAATTTCAATTTATTTATTCGTGCCGTTATCTAAGATTTCGTGGCGGAAAAATACGGCAACGAAACGAGAAAAGTGTACCTAAAGGTACAGTATCGGATCAGCTGCATGCATAATTCAACTGAATCTGCAAATACCTCCGATAATATGAAATTCCATGCCGCCGAGTTATCAAGGTTTATTTCGAATGACAGGCGACTCCGAGCTTTTAAGGTTCGCTCGCTTTAACGAAGGTATCGTCCGCAATTTAACGTCCATCGAATTTCGTCAGCAACTATTACGCTATCCTAAGTTCTCCGACCACAGTACCGACTTTCATACGCTACCTCGGTATTCCTTCTGCCCTGTCCGACAGCTACATCAATCCGCCAAGGAACGAAATAGAAATCCTCTCCGCTCGGTGCACTCGACGATATCCGAATCGAGACAAAACGATAACCGTCGAACGCGATCGTCCCATCCGAAGGCCCATGCCAAAAATCATTTCGCGATCCCCCTTAAATCCCACCTGCTCCCTTCGCCCGTGTCTACGCCAATGTGCAGAAGTAAACCGTTTACAGCATTGTACAATTACCCACGCCGGGATTCCACGGTCCTGCCACACCTACACCTACGCGAACGTCGCCCCGAGTAGCACAACACAGTCGCAAGCGAGCACCGCCACGCGAAACCGTGCACCTAGCCTGTCTCGCGTGTGCACACGTGAACGTACACGCGGCCTGCGTTAGGTTAAGTATAATGCCCGGTCGTGCAGCTTTGGGGGCCCGGAGGCGCTAACATGAAAATCGTATGGTAATGGGGCACCGTGGCTCCTCCGGCATGGGGTCGAGCCCGTGCAGGAACCTGGCCGAAGACCGGGGCAAGCCTAGCTTTCTTCCTAGTATTAGCGAGCCGAGCAACCAGGTAGGCCGACGCGGATAGCGCGACGAGGATAAAGAAGAGATAAAGGGAGATAGAGGGAGATAGAGGGAGATAAAGGGAGGAGAGCTGGGAGTAAAAAGGAAGAGAAGTTGCGGGCCCTCTCGAAGAGGGTCCCTGGGTTCGCGTGCCTCTGATAATTATACGCTCGAACCAGAGTCTCCGGAGGAAAAGAGAACGGACGGACAACAGGGGGGGAGGAATAGGGAATATCGAGTCTGAGGTTCGACAGGGTCGAAGTTGACCGGCGTCTAATCGATTCGCCGCCTCGGCATGGAAATTTCTCTCAGGCTGCCCCGCGGCCACCCTGCATCCGCAACACCTACCATCTTCGAGAAAACTCCGTGGGACTATACGAGTGGAAGCCTGCCGGCTCGAACGCTTTCTTCCCGATCTCGAAGATTGCCTGCACGATCTTCTTTGAACGATGATCTTTCAGCTATGTCGGGGCGAGCCGGGCCTTGACTTTGTCTTAACATCGGATAGGGGTGATGATGGTCGGCGTGTTCAATGTTGAAGGACTGTCCGCGGCTTTGAGAGTTGCTGCATTCGTTCGAGAGTAATTTATAGAACGTTGCAAGGTAGTTTAATGTTGAATTCAGTTAATGCAGAACATTTGGCGTATGTAATTTCTTTGAATCATATTCCCGCAGGATGAATTTTAGAAACACTACCTTTATCGTTGCATGGCGTTGATTGCCGGATCTTTTCTGGTGGTTGGCTTTAAAATTTCTTTTACGCTTGACAGCAGTAAATGACTGTTCGTTCTCGTGTTCTACGCTAGATCAATTATTATCAACGCGGGTGAATGCCCCGACACAGTGAATGCATATTGTCTACCTTAGAAATATTTCGCTTCGGTTGATTTAATAATTGTAGTGCTTTGCATTGCAAATTTTATTCAACCTCGCCCGCTGCAATAAACCCTTAATCGGACAGTTAAAAGACAGCCCTTCGGAGTTGTTAATTAATAATAAATTGCTTCCACGGATGCGCGTTATCCAACCGGGTGAAAAATCTCTGGCCGCTCTTGTCCAATGTAATATTGCATTAAAATTCATACCGTTCGAAGTACCATTTGCCCTATTGGCTGCACAACAGTTTGGGATAGGCGAACAAATACCTCGTTGATTATCGATTATCGTCTCGCGCGGGTAATTGACATTCTACACGCTGAAAGGGCGAATGGTTCTTTTTACTCGTCGAACCGTGGTGCACGGGTGTTTCTTATGAAAACGGAACACGATGAGCAAAATTACCTTCCCGGCCAAGTATCAAACTATTAACGACAAAACTTATGGCGCTATCGCTTCCTTCGTAAGAAACGTTTTCGCATACTATTAGGGTAGATGCGCATAAAATCAAGGCGGGACAAAATGGTCGACAATAAACACACGTTTTTCCAGGGTGAAACATGTCTAATGTTATTCCGTCTGAAATTAAAACGGCACTAAAAGTCAACGAAAGATGGCGGGGACCGGTTTGCCGGGCCCGTTTCTTAATAGAATGCATTTACATTTGCACGCATCTGCATAATATCAAAATTAAAGTTTACATTATGTTCGCGGCTAACTTCTGACCAGCTACTCCGGGCGAATTAACGCCGGGGATTTTAATACTCTGCTGTTAAAAGGTGTGGATCGAAAAACAAAAACGGATTATCTACAATGGACAGTCGTCGCGAGAATTTCTTTTCTTTGCGCCCCGTTCGCCATTAGTATTTTAATGAGGGCCGATCATTTTTGTTCGCCGGATATCACATGGTCGCTGCATCGTTAATAAATAAGGTATCGAATGTTTGTGTATCGGTGTGCGCACGGTAGTGGACGCGACTGACAAAATATCAGGGGAACCGTATTGTTAATAGAGAGAGAATTCAATTTATAAGAATATAATCTAATCGGGTCACGTTTAATCGCGTATTACGGTGAAATATGTATCTCTCCGGGAATAGTAATAAATGGAACAAGACGGGCGATTAAAGTGGTATTGATTATAGAGTCGTTTTCGCAGCCACATTGTGCCACGGACAATGTTGAAATATGCACAGTGCGCAACTTGGACGAGGCTTCGGGGCTCTATAACTTCAAGCTTCTATCGTATTCCGTTACTGAACATTCATCGAATAAAACCTTCGTTTCGTCATGCAGGCACTAAGAAATTTCCATTCTTTCCTTATGCACGATATCTATCATTTTTTACCTGCCAATCAAACGCATACTGCCAAGGTGTCATTTTATCATTCGTACTGCTTCCAGTACAATCTGTATACACGAATCCGTCACAAACGATCCCCGTCGTACAATTGTTTTTACAATTTCATTAAATCTACACGCATCGCGAAGCCGCACCGAAGTCTTCGCGCTCAACAAGAGAACACACGCGGTCGACTCGCAATCAAGTTCACCCCCGTTAAATGCCACCCATTGTCGCGACGTATGAAACACCTCGACCGCAGCAGCAACACGTTAAGCCGTAGCCTCGCATCCCGATCGAAATCGTTCGCGATATCAATCGAAATCACCGGCGGCAGGGCGCGCACAGAGTGCACAACCTTCGACGGGACTCGCAGCAATATCGAGCCGGAGGAAACGGCACGGGACACGTGCGCGTTAATCAAGCGTCACCGACGTCAGGGATGCTCGCTGGAACGTCCTCCGAACGTTCGACGGTTCTCCACTGGAACGATCAACGATCCCACGGAAATCGGAAACAAGCTTCCGGCCAGTAGTGTCAACAGATTTGCCGCTGATAGTTGCCCGTACACAGCGGTGGGTGTCTGGATAGGGTGGAGGCGGTCAGGATGGGGGGATGGGGGACGGGGGCGGGGGTTGCAGATCGATCGCGAAGGGTAGTGCACGTCTGTGTGTGCGTGCGTGTAGGTTGAGTCAGAATGAAGCAAGGGTGGGTTCACGATCAAATATTAAGTCTTATCTGGCGCCGCTTTACCCAGAAGTCGCTTTTTCTCTCCGCCTTTCACTTCGCCCCCGTCTTTTCGTCTCCTTTTCGCCCCGTCTAATTATCCCCGCCAACCATCGCCGATACTCCCGCAATGTCCCTCCACTGTTTCCCTTTGCTCGGCCAGTCTCGCTGCCCTCGTGGTCGCGAGGTTATTCTCGATCGGTGAAACCACACACGTTGAGTATAGAATACATAAAAGTACCGGCTTGCTTTCTCTCTTCTGCAACGATCAACCCCTTCCGCCAGCCTCTTACGCTGCCACACGACCACCCCCGCCGCACGCCCGTTTGGCCCTCTCGCGCTCGTTCTTTCCATCCTTCCTTCGATCGTTGGACGTTAATAGCCGCCACCGTAACACCCTCAACCCCCCAAACCGCCCCTGCCCCATTGCCACCCTATCCTCCGGGGACCGTAATTAAGAGAAGGAAAGACGCGGATGGAGCCGACGTGGGCTCGTCAAAGGAAGACATTCAAGCGTGGAATCGTAGGTGAACGGGAACGGTTGTCCGTTTTCAATGGTGCGATCGGTGGTATTTCTTTCCTCCTTTATCGTCTCCGCTGCGCTACCTAGCGATGGTTCTTTCATTTTCGATTTCTCTCGCGAAATCGTTACGTATTATTCAACGCGACCGTTAATCGTTCATTTGTGCGATTAACACGGTACGAATTAGTACAGCACGCGGTGAGTCGCTTCCTCTCATGCTGTAGTATTCGCAGAAGTCGATTGATTTCTTGGTTCTTTCCTTAGTTTCCCTAATGTCGAGGAAGGGTTAACGCGTTACCGTCACTTTCCCCCCGAATCGTTGCCCAACGGGTTCGAGATTTCAGGTCAAATCGCGAGTTTCGCCGCGACGCAAAATTACAATCGCTCCTTCCCCCGAAAGCACAGGAACGAATTCCCCCGGTATCCCCGGCTCGATAAAATACTCGAACGCTCGTCGGCTCCTCGCCCGGGTGCTCGTCCCTCGAACGCCCGTATCTCTTACCAAAGGAATCGGAATTGCGTATTTCGTCGAAGAGGCAACGGACAGAGGATTCTTAGGCGACTACAGAAGGGGTAGTTCGCACGACGGGGTCGGCGGAGGGTCGGCGCGTCCTCGTTACGCGAAAATGAGGGCGAAAGCGTTTCGAGGATTGCGATTCGATTGAAAATTCTCTCAGGTCCTCGGATCCTTGGGGGTCGGATTGGTTGGCGCCAGCGGAAAGAAAGTTTTTCCCTAATGACCAAACCGAAGTGGTTACCGTTAATTTGGCCCGCCCCCTCTGGCTCCGCTTCTTCGCCGCGGTCCTCCTCCTATCGTTCTGGCTCTCCCTCAACCCCTTCTATTTTTCGTGCACCCGCCGCCGCGTGTTTATAGGGTGACCCAGAAAAACAATGACACACAGAGCGACAGAGAGGAGCCGTGAAAACTAGAATATAAGAGAACGGAACCGGGAACGAGGCGGGGTGGAGGAAGGGGGACGTGCAAAGATTGATCACCCGTGGCAACAGCGTCGAAGATCGACGCGCTCGATCGTGATCGATCGGTATCCCCTGACACCAAGGTCGGTCCTCGATGTGCTTTGCATAACTGTCAAGCCTCCTCGGCTCCGCGGCCAGAAGTTACGAAAGATATCATCGTTCCTCGTTCTAGTGAACGCGCTTAGCCGATATATCCGGGCGATATTATGCCCGAACTGCGTAGACCGTTTCGGTCCTATTAATATGAAATGTGCCCGCCGCTGATGAATAATTTCGACGTCTAATGCGACATGTATTTTTAATGGAATCGCGTATGCGATGCCGGACGAAACACGACAAATCATCGGGGATGGGGGATGGGGAATGCGGCGTAGAATTTCTTCGACCTTCGCGGAAGCACGAAGGCAGTGGAACTTCCGAAGGACCCAGAAAGACCCGGTCGGATTAAGAAGCGTTCGCGTCGAATTCGTACGGCCAATCGGTTGTCAATGTAAACGACGTGGAAAAATGCCAATAAATCGATACTTATAAAAATGTTCTGAAAAGGTCGAAACCCGTTGGGTCTCGCGCAACGTTCGGACACCTTGCGTTAATGAGACGAACTCAGCTTAAGTTAACAGCTCGAGGAAAATAAAAAGCCGATGAAATCGGGAAACCAAACCGACGGGAACCATGCGCCCGCGACTGCGACAATAACGACTCTGTCCCCCGCTCGTTCTTCTCTTTTCGAGCACCGAGTATCGCCTTCCAGAAACCGCCTGGATAGCCGCAAGCATGCGGGAAAAAAGAAGCGACAGGGTGTGAGGGTGGCTTCCAGAGGAGGACAGAGAACGGCAGGGTGAAAGCAGCGAGCGGTATAGCCAGGGGAACGGGGGAGGGTGGTGGAAGCAAGGGGGTGGCGGTGCTCTCACATTCTTTTTACCAAGCGAAACGTTGCCGGTGGAGGCAGCGAGAGCGTCGCCTATCGATTTTTACTTCTAATGAATTCGAGCTAAAAACCCACCTCTCTACCCCACAACCACCCCACCCGTGGCCCTCTTGCTCTCTCCCACGGACCTTCCCGTTCCTTTTTCTCGCTTCCTTGTACTCTGCCGCGGCCACTGTGCTACCCTCGTGCTTAGCCACGTTTCCACCCTCTGTTCCACGAACCACGCCAATCACTGCACGGCATAATTACACAGCCGAGACTGGTGTGCGACTCCGGCGAAGTCGTGTTTCTTAGACCTCGTGCACCGCAGTAAAAAAAGAAGAGAAGAAAAAATATAGGGGAAAAAGCGAGAAAGCTGGACGACAGGGAGTAGGGTGCGTTGAGCGTCTGCTGACTTAGAACGAGTTTCGAAGGGTTAGAAGCTCGATCGGGGTTCGCTTTTTCCACGGGCACGGATCTTCGTTCGCTTTCAGTTTTACGCCGTTCCCTCCATGGGGAAATACAAGTCTCATTTTTCGCCCTGCTTTGCGGAATGTATCGCCGGGTAAAGAATATTCGTCAATCGTAAAATTAATTCGCTGATGTAATGTGCGTTCCCTGTACATCAATTATAACCAATTTCTGAATGAGACCGAACGGTTTTATTTATTTTTATTACCGTTAGCATGCTGTCGATGCGGGCAAAGACGAAATGCGTCAGCAGTGGGGACAACAATTTTGCCGAAATTGCTGGAGCGCCTTTTCGACGACGAGCAACGCGTACGACGAATCGCGAAGATTTCACGGCGCAGCGAAACGAGGGCACGAGATGGAAAAGGGAACGTATAAATCAGCTGGCTGTGAACGAGAGACGGTCAACCGACGAACGCGATCTGAATCTGAGCCAGTTTCCCGTTCGCGGCAATTACTGTATTAGAAATGATTTCGAATTTCCACGGTACGTGTACGCGCACTTGAAATTCACGCGTGTATGCACCGTCTGCATTGTGACGGGACGGTATGCGTCGGTGGTTGGCCAGTTGATGCCCGCACAGGAATAGATTAGGAGCTAATGGTAGTTGCCAGCGTGCGTAAACTCTGTTGCCGATCGCCGAATATGTGGCTTCCGTTCGCGTCTTGAACTTCACACCCCTTTCGTCGACTAATCGTTAAGGGGCGGCTACGTCCAAATATTTATCATACACCCCCGAATTGTCGTAAGCTTTGGTGGTTTGGATTCAAGATGGCAGTGACCGGACGTTAGGGGCGAAAAAATCAAAATACCAAACGAATTCTTCTTGAATACTTATTGCGACGCAATACTTTAGTCAGAAAGTCGTCGGGTTTCTGAAAATACTTTAACCTATTTTTCGTCAAGAGCTATTGCCTTCTGCAGCTGCGTGCCGCGTATCTATAAACTTGTGCAGCTCATTTTCTAAGGATTAGCATGCTTTCCGAAACTCAGCGCGCTTTATGACTTAATCAGCCGCGACCCGTTGGCTGCGCATATGGACCTCGCGCGAGTTACCCACAGGTAGGTCGCTACCTGATGGCGACCGATAGACAGGGACGGGCCCGTTTCCATTTTTACTAGGTTTTTACGACGAACTAACTGTACCTTGGACGAATCAGACGAATTGGCCGAACCGAGTGCTACCACCAGCAACACGTGTCGATTCTGGAAATACTCACACTTCATTTTCTAATCGCATTCAGGTGTTCGGTCGCCGATCGAAATAATTTGGTAAACGTATTACTTGCACTTAATAACTTTCTTCGTAACAAATTTCCGCCGGCACATTTTATTAAAGAAACTTCCGAACAACTTTAATAACAAACCTACGACATAAGCGTACAATGTTCGGGCATAAAGCAGAAATGCTGTCCGTGCGGAAGAGCCAATTAAACGTGCGCAGGCAAACGTCTCCGGTAGGGGTTGGTTAATTTATTCAAATTAGATGGGCCGCCCGAGGAATGTTGCGATCAACCGTCATCCAGAATTAACGCGGCCATTGAAATCGATCGGCTCGTCTCCTTGACCACCCCTTCGTGCGGCGGAAAATAAAAACCCGGCCGAACTTCTAGAAGAACGCCTCGGGGTGAGAATGGCGCATAATGCGAAACCGGTTTCGAAATCCATCCCTTAAGGAGCCGCTAACTCGTTCGAGTTACCGCGTCGCAATTATCGGTGAGACATCGAAATAGACTATAACCGTGTGCGTGTGTGTATGCGCGCGCGCGTGTGAGTGTGCGTCCGTATACCGCGTATACGCGTACAAGTCGATACCAAAACCCCATGGGACGAGGGAACGTTAATTGAAATGAAACCGTGCGAACGAAATACTCTATGGGGCGAGTTTTATGTTCGTCGTCCCCATATACTGGTCCCCGCGACTCTTCCTTTGCTTGATTTTATGCAAATCGAATCAGTGGCCCGCATTAAAGATTATGGCTTTTCGGAAATCGGATTCGTGGCGTTGGTCGTAAAAAAACAAAAAAAAAAAGGATGGGGAAAAAAGACGAAGGAAAAGAGAATAGTTTATTGGCTCTTACGTAGATCGGAAACTCTTGACGGGCACATCGTTGAAGTTACAAAATGATACGAAAGTCTTCATCCGCTTTTACTTTCTTAAACAGTTTTGAAGTCGTTTTCTGCAACAGCGTAGCCGGACGATTGGAAATAAACCGCGAACAATTCTACTTTGAAGCGAGCTGTGTTGACGAAGGGGCGAGAGTCTGTTTTGCGATACAGTGGGTTTTACATTGACCAGACGATGTTTCTTCCGAAGGAAACTCGAGACGAAACTTCGGATCCCGCCCCGATCAAGCTGCTCGCCTACTTCTACTTGCACGGAACCGTTGAACGCGAGGAAGCTGAAATTAGACTATTTGCTTTTCGTCTGAGCGTAACAATTAAAGCGCTCGAGATCGATAACGCTTCGGGGAATTGGAATAATACTTTAGATTCTCGTGACCGATATGACGTTCATATCGAAACGTTTTGTGGAAACGAACAGGTAAAATGCGACGGAATTTCAATGAGACGTGATAAAACGTCGAATAAGTATGAGTAATTGAAGGAGCAATAGATCTACAGCTTCGATGCCGGTTCCGTGTATAACGAATGCAAGAATATAAATTTCTTTTATCCATGGCTCTCGAAATCAACCGTACTATCTCCTCGTTTATCAATTCGTGGTTTCACGCGACTACCACGATGACACGAAACGAAAACGCCAGGAACGAATCGCAGTTTTCGTGTCGTGACTGGATACATAACGTTGGCCGAATACGGGGCCACCTACGGCGGCATGCTCGGTAATTATCGTAATTATTGCAATTAAACGGTGTCGCGACGAGCGCGGATTACACGCAGCCCCACTTTCTCGGAACGCATCCCGCTGTATTTAGAATAATTTAAGAAAGGGGCTGGACCAATTTAGGGACACGTAATATTCGTTATAGCCAGTAAAAAGGATCAAGTAGCACAGGCCCCTTAATTAGTCTCGAAAGGAATGTAGACGAGTCATGTTATTTATTAAAGTTCGCTACCTTGGCGCAACGCTCGATGTCAGAACCAAATACTGTATTTCGTTATCTGCACACCTACAGTGTTACAAGAATATTATTTGAAAAAATCGAAATGTCCACTAACCGTAGGAGGGACCTAAATTCTTTACCATGATTTCTGAAGTAAAACAGGCCAGACAGTGCCTCATTTTCACAATTATTAAACGCCGCGAAATTATATTCAGCTCACCCGGTGTATGCACGCCGATATTAATAGTTCTCGCGCATCGAAATGTATTATTGAAAGGAACCCCGTAGCGGTTCGATGGAGTAACGCAAATGGACGTCGGAAATGGTATAATCGATGCTGCCTTTTAATTGCGACGGGGGTACATTCTGTTGTCCACTTTTATCGGAAATTAATTCGCGCGAGCGAAGAGCAAAACCGCATTTCAGATGAAACAGTAATTCCGTGTCCAGACAAATGAACCTGTTACGAAGATTATACATATATTCGTCACGGCTGCTCCTCCATGCTAATCAATAAGTATCTCGCACCTGTGACGATGAAACGTAATTTTATTCAAGCCGTTGATAAAGAGCACGTCTAGGATAAATTAGCTGTCATACATATTGATAGAGGGCTTATCTGAATTTCAATTTTTAATCAAGTTCGTCACTCTTTTCAGCCTGCTAATAAAGTGCTGCTACTGCGAGGAACAAAAGTTTTTGAAATAATATTTCTCCTAGTCAAGACTGCGGTAACAATAATAACAATAATACGACGAAGAAGAAGAAGGTACAGCAACTTCACTGCTGTTATATTCCCCGCGACATTGAACCGTCTCTATTCATACACGTAATACTATATTTCAAATGCACACCGCCTTCCAACGCATCCCCAAACTTTCGCCCCATCGTGTCACTCTGCCCCCAAGTACAAATGCAATCGCACCATTTCCCCTCCCATACAAACCGAAAGTCCTTTCGCCATCTCCGGTCACCGAGAACCAACCCGTCGAACTCTTTCGACCAGCCGACCAGCTAATAATCTCCGGCTCGGTTAAATCCTCCCGGACGACGCGTTCGCCGCGGACGACCCGGGGTATACGCGAATGCGTTCGCAAGCCTTCTATATTCAGGGAAACCGCAGCGACGTGGCCAGTTAAAACGCGCGACGTCTGGAGTCGGCCGCTGTTAATCGGATTTCCCGGCTATGCTGGCCAACGATGGCAACGATAATGGAATTACCTTGGGGTCGCCACTTAATTACCCCGATCTGCGGCTCGATACACGGGAACAGCGTTTCGTTGACGCCGCCGGCGCGGACGTCGCGAACATTTTTAGACATTCTAAGCCGTTTCCCCGAAGAACCGAGGAACGGTTACGCTCGTTCCTCTGCCCGTTCACCGTCTCCGCCATTCAGCCCCGCTTCGATACGCCCCGTTCCAGGAAGAGATTCCTATTCCAGAAGTCAGAGTCTGGCACGGCGCACGGTATGTTTAAGTGATTGCGACCGGGTGGACATTGGCTAGGGGGTCGCGACTTGACGAGATACGAGAAAGGGACGATCGAATCGACGAGGGTTTGCCGGCTTTTGCGGATACTTGTGTCGCGTTGCAAGGTTTCCCGGGGGTTCGGGATGTCCCTGGTTCAGCGGCATTTGTCGGCAGGAAGGTTCGGCCGCGACTGTTACATGCTCGATGCGTCGGCCTTTATTTACTACGAAGCGATCTGCATCGGCAGGACTGTCGATGCAAATTACTCGGCTCTGCGTTCACGGTTCTGTTCGCGTCTAATCTTTTGCTCGATGTTGTTCAGAAAACGGCGCGATAATTCGGATTGGTTCCTTCGAAACTCGGCCGTTAAGCTTGACTGCAGATCGCTGCAGCAGATGACGCGGTACCATCAAAATTCACCGCCACAGCAGATGCGCGATGATAAATATCGCGAATAATTAGATCAACGAAGATTGAGGTAAATTGAACGCCTTGTTGACGATTTGTTTTCGCTTCGCGAATAATTAAACGTAACGCGTTATGAAAGAAACGGTTATGGTTATCGACCACGGTGAAACGTCGACGAGTAGAAATTGAAATATCTCGCATCGACCAAAATCGAAATCCATTTAAACTTGTGAATAAACATATAAATTATCCATACAATATCGTGTTGTCGGAACCGTTAAATTTGTAAACCAAACTCCTTAAGAACAATTGCTAATCAAACTGCGCGCGTCCCTAATTCCTCCATCCGTATTTTCCGAGGATTCGAGATTTCTTTCCCCTGCTGTGACGCGTCACGTAAGATTCAATTATCCTCGGGTTATACATTTTTCCAGGAATTCGCGCAACATTGTTACCAATCGATCGCAATGATACCGTGGATCGAGCAGCCTGTATAGAGCGGTCTCTCGAGTAGACAACGAGCGGTACGATAGCCCGTCGAGGGTAGACGATCGAAACCGATGTCGAAATAATTCCATTTCAAGACGGCATGGCAGTCGGATTACACGGCGGCCCCTTCCTTCCAGGAAGGGCCAATCGATAGTCTCGTGGTTCAACCTGGGCCACCGTTTGCACGCCGATCGAATCCGTTAATCGTCCGCCGCGCGTTTTCATTGATACAGATTCGTCTGTTGCATTGGGCGACGTGTTTTTCGCTTCGAGCAGACTAACATTGGTCGGCGATCAGTGGTCAGTCCGTTTCAGTGTGTTCAACGCGACGATTAATTAGGGGCGGTTTCTCGCGGGGCACTTACGTCTGACACCTTGGTTTAATTTTTAGCGAGCATTCATTGACACATCTTTGGGACTGCGTTAATGTAAGCTTCATGCGATAATATGTTTTCTTTCGTCGATCGGTGAGATAAATATCCTTGCCGATTTCTTTAGTTGCACACGTAGCAACATATTTCAATTATGAGGCAGCCTCTAGCTCGGGAGGTTCGTGAAGTCATTTTCTTCAGAAGACCCACAAGAAGTATTATTTACAATATAATTCTCGTTCCTAGTATCGAACCTTACTGATCACAATTTATTCCAGCTCCTTTCGCATCGAACGAAGATTCCGTCCAACAATTTCGATCCAAATCCGAACATTTCTAACCGAAACAAAGCTGTTAAGCATCTAATACATCAGCATCCTTAAATGTAACATTTCGACGGAATAACTTGCCCACCATCGAAACGAAGTGGAATCACGTGCGTCTTGCACATCCCCCCGGGATCAGCTACGAGTCGACGCCACGAGGACGATTACAAAGTTGCCGGCAGGTGGTCGGGTCTAGATTTGTCCCCCACGTATCAGAATATCGAGTGCAGACCTTCCGGAGGGCCCCGGCGAACCGTTCGAACCGTTTTCGATCGGTTCGATCGGGCCCCCATCGTGCCCTCTTTCCTTACAATGTTTCTCACGTGATGCACAGACAAAAGCCGAGCGAATTCCAGCGTGAAAAATCCGCGTCGCTACTGGGCCACGGTGCGGTGTCTTGTGACAAAGGAGGAGAACGAACTCGAGAAGGCTGGCAACTCCACCGTGAAATCAGTTACGAAATCATGGGGCCCCATTGGAGGGAGATACGAGTTGCATTCTGTTCGTCCTCGTTCCACCGATTCGCCTGCCGTCGCCCATCGTGCTCTCTCGGGTCGAATTATTAATTTGCGACGAACTGGCTTCGCCTGTTATTATCCCGTGGTTACACGGTTACGCGATTACGCGTACACAACGGCAAGAAAAAAGAAATCGCGAATCGGATCGGGCGCTTCTAGCGTGATAAAGAGAGTGCGTGCAGTCGATCTGATCTGATTGTTTGGAATCGATGGTAGGTATTTTCGTTTAAGTGGGTATTGTGTTTAAATGCACAAGTCGAACAAATATGTAGAATCATGAAGATTTACGAAACGCCGACGAAAATGAGAAATTGCCGAAAACAATATCGATACTGCGACAAATATCGGCAAACGGAATGGAGAACATATTCGAATCTATTATTGTGAAAACCATTGAGAGAGATGGGAAAATTGATCGTAGTGAAGAGCAAAAAACCGTATGAAAGAAGCGTAGACTAGAAGAGGGTGAAATAGTAGTACGAAAGAAGATCAATCGATAGAGAAATATCGTTGAAAGGAACGAGTTGGTCAAAGAAGAAAGGAAGGGCGACGGGGAAAGGTGTATCGCAAAGGAGGACGAAAAGGAGGGGGTCCAAGATGCATAGGGGATGTTGTACACGAAAGTAGAGGGATGATCTCTCTCGTCATTGTTTGAAACTTGTCCATAGCTATCGGGGCCATTGGTGGATGAAAATAAAAAGGGGTCGGACTTCCACGAAATTTCGTCACGCACGCATATCAAGATTTTTCTGGGATTAAGAAACATTCTTCGGATAACGCTTATCTTGAGCGAAGGAATTTCAATTTGCCAACGATAGTTTTACTGCAATTAAAATTCGGGTCAATAGACAGATCGGACAAATCAGCTTAAGAAAAATGTAATATTGGCCCGGTTTTGTATTTTATATGAATCTCTTAACCTTCAAGATTCCGAGGTAGGAAAATGAATGAAAAATACTTTTACTCGATATCTCGATTTCAAATAATGTAATTGGGGAACGTTTATTTCTCGATTAGATTGTTTCGATGTCCGTGGAAAGCGCTGATAGCCTAGTGATCAATTAGCGCAACAAAAAGCAATTAAAGAACCGGTACGTTCGGAACGAAAAAAAAAAACGTGGAAGCGGCGAGGAAAAGGTGAAGAGACTTTTCTTGGACGCTTCCAAACCAAACTTTTCCGAACGTAACCCCTCGAGTCTCTTAATTCGAGGATCAACGTGTCTGTTTTCGAAGACTAAGTGCGTGTAGGGGAAATTAGAGAGAGCCTTTACACGAACTCTGTTTCCATTTTTTGCCAGTCGTTTTTCCCCCACAGCATCGATGGGATTGCGATAAAAGCAACCCTGTTTCAATTTTTTTTTTTCTTGCAGAGAAAATTACGGCACCATTCAATTCGACCACTTTTCGTGCAAATTCTGATACGAGCAATTTTAATTCCATCCAATTAGGCGGCATCTTTCCTGGCATTCCTCTTTCCCCGCGGATAATCGATCACGGAAAACTGAAATTTACATTCTCATGAATATTAATGCCCTAAGGCTGAATTCCCAACCTAAATACTTCACTGCGGGAATTCCATGTTCCGTAGAACTCGAAGGCAGTCATTAGGTTAGCATTGTATATGGATAAAGCGTAGATACTTTCGAGTTTACACGAATAAACAACGCATAAACTGTTGCATAATTTGTTCGTTATTAATTACTGAACCGCAGTTCGAATACGAAAAGAAAACAGGAGTGCGAGGAAGTCTACAGCCTGAATTATGAAGTTCTCCGCGATGAATCACCCGAAGTGTGGTACCAAAAAAGAAAAAAAGACAAAAAAAACAAAAAGAGGAAAGAAAAAGCACGAGAGGAAACTAAACCTTCGCAACCGATTTATCATCGACTACGATTCGAACGGCGTCCAGAGTCCACGAAAACAACGGGTTCAGGAACCTCGCGCGTCTCGCGATCTCTCGAAATGCGGTCGAACGACTCTCGATCTCACCCGAGACCGCTCCTGCCTCTCGATCCGCGGGCCCGTTAACGAAGCTATCCAGGTTCAGTGAAACGATCGTCGGGCCGGCGTACAGCAATCGGATGACCCGCAGCCACGTACGCGCCGACGGATTTCAATTGCAAATCGATTTCGCTTCTTTGTAGTCAGCCACCTAGTGCGTGCCACCTATCTTCCATACGTGACACGGTGGCTCGACGTGCATCTAGCCCGCGGGGCGTTCTCAGAAATGGTTCTAATCTCAAACGTGCCGGAGACCCCCGTGTTACACCCGCGGGAAAATCCATAAACTTCTGGTTTCCAGCGGGATCGACACGGCCGATGAATGATTAATCCGCCGTGCCGGCACGCCGCTTTTTTATTCGATCGCACGCCGATTCGTCTGCACCGTTGCTTCTTATCACGAGTTGGCCTGCTTCTTGTTGGAACCGGATCGGACTTTTTTCGACGATTTTCTGCTCGCCTGGATACAAACATTCGATATCGCTTATCGATCTTCTGGACGATTATGAATTTAGAGATCACGAGGATGGACCGAGTGATTTTTAGGCTATGGCGATATCGAACGTTATGAAATGCAACGTCGAAAAGGCAATTTTCTCGAGAGTTTTTTCCAGCACGAGATTACGTTGAACGCGCATTGTTCGAATTTTGTAAATGGTCGAGAATAAATTCGATCTTTACCGTGATTTTTAAATATTCAGACTTCTGGTTCGGGTATTTAGTTTGTTCTTTAATCGTGCGCGTCATCGGACAAGCTGATCGTTTGTCCCCCCCTCCATGTATTTTAACAGCGCATTGATTTAGGATCTGCGAATTTTGGATACATTTTACGTGCTTGTTACGACCTTGCCTGGCGCGATTTAAATTTCGCATACTAATTTCATATTTTTAATCTCTTAATCCTAATCCGCTCGCTTAATATGCGTGCGCTTAAAAAGGGGCAGCTTATTTACGAGGCAGAAATTCCGCGCACGGATTTATTTAATTGGCTGCGATCTTTTCGTTTATTCCGGTGCACCTTTTATTATAGCGTAAACTCGTCTGACTAGTCAAATCAAGCGATATTTATCGCCGCGATCCAACGTCGTTACAACTTTTTCGCCTGTCTATGAAATGCAGCGCAGGCCGATGACAAACGATCCGGAATAAAAGAACGTACGGCAACCGATTCGAAATCGGACGAGCCCGATATTTATAGCAAACGGGCCGAACCACTTTAACCCAAATTTATTTCGGATGATTTTCGTCGCAGCAATACCATCTGCCGGAACAGAATAACAAGACGGCGGGTCTCGGGTCGCGAACGCTGTCGCGATATTCGCAAATCGGCGTCTTTGCGTAAGCTGTTTACAGGACCGTGACAAATTTCATTGACAGCCGTGACACGGCGGTCGGATCCGTGTTACGTTAAATCACAACTAATTTGCCGGCAACGCGAATCACGATAAAAATTCAATTTTCTCTCTCCGTGACGATTTGCATGATAAGTATAATTTGTATGATAATTTCGTCTTAATAACGATTAAGATATGATACACATAATGGGGCGGTGTTCTGGCCGTGGCCGGTGCTCCGCGTGTCTTCGTTATTTCGAACACACCGGCGTTCGTTTTCATTCATTCCGACCCCTCGATCGAAACGGGAAACGAAAAAGTTTTTCACGTGGATAATTATTGGTATTATGTGCTATTATAACGGATAAAAACGGCGTAAATGAAAAGAAGTAGAAAACTTGCGGTAGATTTTACGTACGAATAATTGAGTATCGACTTGTATACGCATACGTGATGGGCAAGTACTCCGTCGCTTTTTTGGTTTATCAAAGATTTCAAGCAAATGCAATTATTGTGCAGTAGTGTACGAAAGATTCTCGATCGAAAAATAATGCGACCCAAGTTTTGTGCCACGATTTTTCATTCGCTGTATAGAAATAATTATTGACAGCAAGATTCATATTGGTACTGCATGAAATGTTCATTTTTAAGGAACGTTTTATACGCGTCTCGGCGCGAACTTTCAAAACCGCGCTGCTCGAAGTGATTGATCGTCGACACGGACACCTGATCGATTAGCTTCTCACAGGTCAATCGCACGATCATCCGAAAATAAAGGCGGTCAAATGAGCCGATGCTCGATGAGCGATCAATGTACTTCGTCAAATTTTGACGCGACGAAGGCGAACACTTCGTGCTGTTCTGTTGAACAATCGATTCAGGCATCTCTCGCGTACGCAGAGATCATTCGCTCGCATTCATTCTGTACAACAGAGTTTGATTAAAATTTTTCCCAAATTACTCTTCAGCGCGATTCTATGTATACATATTTCTACATTGCCGTACAAACAAATGCGAATTTAGAGTACAACGCGCATTGTCATTTGTATTCTAATGACTGTATTTTCGATACTATATATACGGAGGAGTGCTTGCGATATAGCGATAACGAGATCAGGATATTTAAGGATTGTGCATGGCGCAGATGTGCAAATACATTAAAATGGGTTAAATTATACTTCTTTCCTTTCTCTCCTATTAAGCAGATTATCCTTGACTATCAGTTTCAATTATTATCACCGCTGTATTTCGTTAAATGTATTAAATTGGAATATAGCTGATGCATCCATTAAATTATTCAGCTTCTTTCAGGAAAATCATTTTTAGTGTACTACGGAACACTACTTCTTATTCAGCACGGTAATTATGCTTGTCCTGACCCTAATTTGCAGGTTCCTTTTGCATCGTTGCAGCCTTCCGTCTCTAACGAACGTTCGACTCCAAGCTGATTACGTAAATTGGCGTTTTAAGCAACAAAACCGACATTAGTCACTCGATAATGGCGGATAATCACCGTGCAATTAAAGCGTTTCGATCAGATAGCCAGAATATATTAAGTGTACCGCATTTGGTTAATAACATTGCTCGCCGGGCCTCCACGGTCTCCAATAAAATCGTTTCCCATAATTCATTAAACTGAATTTCGTTTAAGTAATACGCGGAACGATTATTATTTAAAATTAATGCACGCGTTTCGTTAACGTCAAAGAGGTATATCCAACTGTGCCGCCAACTTTTCTCAGCCTATCCTACAAAAAAGATCTCTTTCCAACGAAAACAAAAGGGAAAATAGATTCTGCAGGGCACTGAAGGAAATTGCTCGAAAACGGCGCACTCGTTTCATGCGACGAAAGATTACCCCCGCGCAGCAAGACAATAGCAAGAACCATGGCGGAGTATCATCGAACAAATATAATTCTCGTTGCCAATTGCGCGCAGCTTTTGTCGACGCGCACCCAATTTACCACCACGACAACGACGGTCGTCCGTGACAATCGATAGCGCGAATCTATCGAGCAACCACGCGAGCCGATCTATCCTAGTCCAATTCAACGTTCCCCAAGTCCGAGGAGATTATCCGCTGCCTCCGACGCGCTCCTTCGAACTCCTCCGCGGGAAATCCGCTCGCGCCAGACTTCTTCCCCTATCGCAAAGGCTATCTCTAAACCACCCCCGACACCCGCCGCCCCCGCAACTTCCATCCAACATCGGATCTGCATGCCCGCTCGCTCCGCGTTTTCTTTCAACTCGCCATCTCGGCTCGTTTCACGCGCCTGCGATAATTCCACGGGCGAACACGCCCCGCGTTAGCAACTCATCGACGCCGGCGTTACTCTGCCCCGTTCGAGATTACCGGTGCCAATAACCGTCCGCCCTGATCTACGCTCTTCGAGGCAGGGAGATCTGTCTCCGAGGCGAGGCCCGGCTGCACCCGCCGCGCCTCCTCCAGCAAGCCCGTTTATTGTCGCCCGCGACGGGACCAGCGCGCCGGGTTCCCCGCGCCCAACCGCGGACCAACAATGAGACCCGGAGAAAAATGATCGCCGCCGTGGAGGCGCGAGTGCAGGGCCCCGATGGGTTTCCTCGCGCGGCCGCTTAACGGCGATTTCGATCGTTTACGACTTTAATAATTTAGGCGCGGTCCGCCGCGCGAGGCTCGACACGTTTTCGCTCGTAAACCGCGCGACTAAATCCGTATTTATGGGGAAGAAGAGGTAGTCCGGTAACTTGGTTGCCCGCCCGTCTCCATCTTCGTTCCTCGCGCCTTTTCCCTCCTCGCTTCGCGTAGACCAGCAGGACGCGGAGGATTCTCCTCTTTGCTCCTTCCGCCCCGCCGCGTCTCTCTATTTTCACGACCGCGCGATACGGGACTGGGTTCGACGGCGACTCTCGTGTCCGATGGGGGAATCGGGTCGGCACGGGAACGCCGGATCGCGATACGGAGGGTGGATGTGTATTAACGGGGGCTGAAGTTTCTCTTGCTTCTCTATTTTCTATTCGCGGTTAGCTTTTCTGTCGCCCGTTTCTTACTTCTTGCGATCTTCTTGTTTAGCGTTTTGCTTGCGCGCCCTTCGTTACCCCCCTTTTGTTCCCATTGCAGCCCGGTTTCGGCTCGTATTTCGTTCACGATTTCGTCCGACACTCATGTGTATTCCATTCGCACAGAGAAATGGAATATAATAGAGGCTGCGTATTATATTCGACGCGCGAACGTTTTCTCTGCCAGAAGAATCGCCGCAGCGAATTTGAGAATAGATCGCGAAAGTAGGTTGTCCACCGTCACCGCGCGTTTAACGAAAAGCAATACCGCATCGCCGCGTCGAAGCTGGCGCAATATATCGTCGCGTCCTGTGCATCCAATCGGACTAAAATTCGTCTGCGCGTATTTTGCAGTCCGCCTCTCGGATGCGCGATACGCGTACGACGCATACATACGCGGTACATTAATCCGTAGGCGTGGAAAACGTGTCACGACCGAGCGTCCGAGCGGCATTCCGAAAACGTCGCCGTCGGTGCCGCCTGTTATCCTTATCGAGCCGGGAGTCAAGCGAAGCCAGTAAAGAAAAACGGTCTACGTTCACCCGAGTGTACTTGCGCGTTACGAAAGTGTAAATCGTCGGCCCGTTATCGAATTCGAAAGTCCTCCACCGTCCGACAGAATCATCGTAGATATCCAGCGATAACGTGTCCTCGAAATCGCCGAGCGGATTAAGAACCCTCCGCGACTAATTCCGTTCGCGGTAAATGAAGTAATAGGAGTTACGTTTGCGGCGGGGCGATAAATTTGACGGGCAAACGATCGACTCGCCGCTACGTAATCCCCGGCCCTGCGGATCGTCCGGCGAGCCGAGGAAATCGTCGGGAACACGAGGCACCGGGACGGTATCATTTTCAAAAGGGATCTAACGTTACCCCCGCGACATTTATAACGGAATCGGCCCCCTCAGCTGAACGCGAGTTCTCGCCCGATACAGGCGGCTTGCAATAATACGCGCGCATAATAAGGACCCCCCTGTGCACGGCCGTGAGACATTTTATACGCTGTTTATATCCGCCGTTCACGACTTACCGGGGACGCAGACAGCAGAACTCATCTACGCTCCTTCCGCTCCCTTGTGTCCTGCAACAGAAAGATACGGGGATGCGGTCAGAACACAGGCGGACGTGGAGGAGCACGAACGAACCACGCGGTACGCCGGTGCTCGCGTCGTGTGCAGGTGCGAACGCACCGAGCGGATCGCGATACTCGGGGCGCTTCGACGCGTCGCCAATCGTCGGGCGAGATTGGCACGCGTGCCACTCCCGAGGAAAACGCGCGCGGAACGATTATCCCCGAGCGATCCAATTCATCCCTCGAATATATTTCACGCGACCTGCCCGTGGCTCGTGCGACCGCACGGCACTGTTAGATTTTTCAATACAAAAATTAACGTTTCATTCTCGTGTGAGAGGGGATGCCTTATACCGTTCCTTTCATCCTGTTTATAAGGTTTGAACTGTTGTTTATATGAGAACCGATACGGCCCCACACGCACTCGAGATTAGTCGTCCATGCTTCAGGTCAGTCCGTTAATTTGGATGCGGTTAGTTCCTTCAAACCATTGATGCAGTAAGGAAGTCACTCTTATTGCGTGGTCAATAAAATATATTATAAAATCACAAGCTGAGGAGAGTTCTTGAATAAACCCATTTCCAACAGGCACACGCTCGGTTTTCCACGGCGAAACTTAGCCGCGCGCGAGGAAAGCGACGACCGTTGCCCGCGACGCTTCGCCAGAGCGGCCGCGTTCGAACGTTTCATTTGCAGCGGATGGAACCGAGGCTCCTGCGAAAGAATTCCCATTGTGCTATATTCGATCGATGCCTCTTGGCAGGGAACGTCCGCCGGGGGAAGGGTCACGCGTGAGAAACGGCCCGCGATTAGGCGCGGCCGCTTCTGCCGTCGCGTTTCGTACTCGCGGCGTTCGTTAGAAAACGGTTAATTGGAACGACTATCGGCGGACAGAAACGCACGATCGCCGCGCGATTTTCACGCGCATCGTTCTAGATGATTAGGCACCTGTATTTCTTACCGCATTCGCGCAACAGATATTCTCGAGGCGGCGCGTTTCGCGCACAACGCAAGCGGCGAAACACCGAAGCCGCTCTATCGGTCTCGGTATGTGACAAGTTTCGCGCATTTCAGTCGCTTTCACTTCCGGAGCGGGGCTGGGTCGTCCGAGTCCTAACGAGCGCCGCTTCCGAGCGGGTCTAATTAAACGAACAATTATCAATCAGCCCAACAATGCCGCACCTTTCGCGTCGCAAACACCGTCGACCCGTGCACAATGCCCGCGCGACGAAACAATGGCCGCGAGTAAAGGGCTCGGACCTCGAAGTGCGCGCACAGGACGAAGGCGCACGTCCCGATCGGCATAATTTCGCGCGTACCGCCGCGCGCAAAGGCGAAGGAACGCCGACGGCCGCGAGCGAAGCTGAACGACGATGGAAACGACGCGAGACGAAACGAAACGGGGCGGAGGTGCGACCTGTGTGGCGTGCAGGTACAATTAAAGCGACGTTAATTAATTGTTAGGGCAACAATGGACCCGCGTCGGGTGCAGGGACGTGGGCAGCCGGGTGTCACCGCGGGTCCTTCATAAATTTCCGCGCGTCTTTCGCCGCGAGAATCATTTGTTTTTTTACAGCCGTTCGGAAGAGCGTCCAGGTGTGCGTGCGAGGAGAAGCGACGGACCTACAGCAACGCGCTACGCCCGGCTACGTTACGGGTCCCCATGGTGTTGCTCATAATAACCATCGATGTCTCTCCGCGGGAATGGAAGCAGCCTCGAGCTTCGATCTTGTTATCCGTTTCGAGTCGGACGACCGACCCGGACCGACCGGAGCGGCTTCGCGATTATTCTTTCGCGAGGTGCCCTCACGGACGCGTTCGACGTTTCGCGGCGATATTTTTAATCCTCGCATCGCGCTCGCGTCCGTGCGATTCGGATTCTGGTTACGCGTCGGCGCGATTCGTTCGTTCGGAGTTTCACGATTTTCATCACTCGAATCTGGACAGAGTTCCGACGCCTCGAATTGTTTCGTTCGCGTGACTCCGGCTTGAAGGCGATTGGGCGAAAGGCAACTTCGGTTCGATAACAATAGCCGGTCAGTTCGAACGAGATATTTGCGAACCTTCGTGTATTGTTCTTTTTCTAAAATTAAATGGTTGCTTGAGGTCAAATTCTTGACCATGAATGTGCGTGCAAATGCCCTCCTATTTTATGAACCTGTTATTCGCATTAAAGAATGCGCCACTTGGCCGAAACTTTTTCCCCCCAAATAAGAACACCGTGAAATGCGCGATCTCGAATATTCTTCGGTGGCCAATCTAAATTGCGATAAACGGCAGGTACGAGCAAGATGCACTAGATCTGTTTAAATATCGATCGTTGAGGCGAACCTCGCCGATGAAAATTCTCGCGTCCAATTAATTCCAGCATTTTTAAACGCGATCGCGTACAGTCCGTTGTACCGGTCGGACAAAAGCACGTAGACGCGCCACTCTATTTTTCGCATAACAAATGTGATTTGCACGCTCGCCAGTTCTTTAGATACCGATGGAAGGCGGCAGAAGGAGCACGGCTATTTTCGTCAATAGCGGCGCCGTTCGTTGGAAATTCGAAAAATTTCGCATAATGCCCCCTCGGCGAAGCACCGTATTAAAAGAGATACGCGATCGTAACGTGAGACCGTGAGACGTGGGTGGTTCGTTGCACGAAGGCCGATACGCGGTTATTTTTAATGTTGCCCCCGAGCGTGGCCACGGACAGGCGGAGGGGAAAAAAAAGGTACACGCTTATAATCGATACAGGTGCTACCGAAATTAATTCGCCGCTGTTCGATCGCGCGTGATAAAAGGTGCGCGTCGGTTCTCCATGACGAGTCGAAGCGGAGATATTAATCTGTCAGCCACGGAACGAATACGCACGTGTACGTATGTGTACACACCGGAGGGTGCGCGTGTTGAACAGGTAGTTCCGTCAGGATTCTTCTTATTTCAATATTTGTATTCGTTATTATGGGATATTTTAATCCGACTGGATGTGAAATTTCAAATGCTCGAATACGAAGCTCCGTACGGGCGTACAGTTCAACGTTCCGGAGCGCGAGGGACGCTCGTAGATCGTTAACACTCGCAATTGTTATCGAAACAAGCGATTATATCGTGCAGCGTTGCAGCGTGGAAAATGGTGTGCGTTAATTTGTGCCTGGTTCCAACTGGGTAACGTGGAACAGCAGTTCAGAATCTCTGTACCGGTAATAACGAACGTTCAACAGACATTTTGGACAATTTGACTCGCCAATTAGGATGCTCCAGTTTCCTAAGCTAAATATCCCCCTACACTTAATCACTAGCAGAAAATATTAAACGGCAACACGTTCTCGTTCGCATCGGTCTTAAAAATAAAGAAACGAATTCCCTTGATCCTTGGCCGCGTTAAATACCACCTCGTTTACAACCGATTCCCGCGAAACGAAATTTTTACGATCACCGATCCGGCGTACGAGCGATCGAACCTTGCTACAACCCTTCGGAATCGGTCGGATCTCGTTAAAACATCGCGTCTGCCGTCACATACTCCGGATCGCGGGACACGCGAGGGAACATCGTGTCTCCCCTTCAAAACAATGTCCCGGCCAGGTACAGGCCGAAGTAACGTCGTGTCTTTCCTGGTCAATAAAAAGCCGCGCGACCGACATGTTAGTAGCAACGCTTTTATTACCACCTTTACGATGCTTTTCGGCCCTCGTCCGGCTGGCTCGTCGTTGATCCACGAATCACCCGATCACCGCCGTTCCGAAAAAGCTCCGCTCCGGAATTCTCACCTCACCCTCCCGCCCTGCGGGATCACCCGAACCCCCGCAAAACCGACCGGGATCGGAGCATATTTTATTTACGATGCCCTGCATTATCATCGGCCCCCAGACGCGCGCCATTGTGGCCTACGTGCGCGCGTTATTGCGAGGAGAGAGTGAAAGAGAGAGAGAGGAAGAGAGAGAAACACACGGAGAGAGAAATTTATACGTGGGCGAAACGAGCAACCGAACCGCACAAAGTGGACGTATCTCGCCTCGCCTCGAATTAATAAACAGCAACAAATGACCGCCTACGTCCGCCCCTTTCTGCGTCGCCGATTTCATCGTTCTGGTAGTCGATCGGTAAAAGAAACCCCACCCCCGCCGCGTCGTGCCATCCGTGTGTCCCCCTGGCCGACGTTGGGAAAGAGTTGATTCTCCCTGGCCGTGATACTTGTGTCGTCTTCGTTCTTACTCGATCCAGGACCGCCCGCGGTGACACTCCTGAAGGCTTCTGGATCCTACGTGGATCATTTGCGCGACGATCGTTACCGATCTGAGGATTCGCATGCGTTCGACTTTTTGAGCAATCATTTTTGGTCCGTTGGTCTTTTCTTTTTCAGAGACGAATATATTTGCTGTTTTTGTTAGAGGAAGGATATTAATTGAGAACGTTTTTAATTTATACCGACTTATGAAAGGAATTATCTACTGCTCGCTGGTTAAATGCGCCCTTATTTTTTGATATCCGTTATTTCGATTATCTATAAGGAAATATGATTTTACAAAAATTGGTAGAATTATCTTTCCCAATTGACCTATAGCATTGTGCCGGTCATGCTCGACAGAAATTCCATGCATACCGCAAGTCGCAAATAACTTTGCAAATATTCCACCACAACTACTGCTGACGCGAAACAAAAAAGGGCACAGGCGCTCGTAGCAACCACAAACTCACCACCCACAACCGAAAACAATTAAACACGAAAGCGTTGGGTTTATTTTCAATTCCACCGACGAGGCTCGGAGAAAAACGCGCGTCCTACTTGCGCGAACTGTACCAAGAAAAATATCAGGGACAAATAAATCAGCGAAGCTTCGAAAAGCTATTATTACGCGACTATGCGAGCCTGTGCGGTATGTGTATGCCAAAAATAATAGCGAAGCAACGTAAACACTGAATCAGCTATTGTCGCGAGAACTGTAACACTTTTAAAAATTCGAGATCGTCCTTCGATTTTCCCATTATTATAATTAGACATCCCGGACGCACTATTTTATTCCTGCTTGGAAAATATTCTCTTCATTTACCATTTACATATAATTGGGCGATATATTTCATCGTCGCTCGATTGATTGCGATTGATAAGCGATTTGTTACGCGGTGGACGATTCGGTGAAAATTACCGTGAAACCGGCCAACGCTCTACGAAAATTTTCTACCGCGAATATGCAGAGACCGTGGAAAATCCATTTCACGATCGTTTTCACGGGTAAAAGTTTCTTTAAACTGCACTCTATCGAACGGCCGCATCGAAGGGCAACCGCATCGAGTCACTTCCCTCTGCGAGACAGAGGACGTGGGCACACGCACGACACTGAATAATTAACTCCGCTTTGCAGGCGCCGGTTTTATCGTAATTATCGCGCGCCCAGTTCTCGTTGCCGCCAGTGGCTGCACGATCGATCGTAGATCGCGAAAATGATCGACGAGAGTATCAGGGCCGCGCCGCGTTCTACGCGCCGCGATCGTTTCCTGTGTCGAATAAAACGATTCGCGTGCTTCTGATTCTTCGCGGTTCGAATTATCGTGCCAATCGTATCGGCGATTTTTTTCGCCTGTACTTTGTGCACGTCATAAAATGCTCTAATGATAGAGTGACCATTCATTAGCCTTCCACCAGATCGATTAGGAGGGACGTGTTTGCGGCGTGACGATTATTTTCGTTTGTTTTTAATGATCACCTGTCCGGCACAGTTACGCGGACGAATATTTAGCTGTTCGACGTACGAATGCCACTACTTTTTCTTCGAAGGAACGTAAGAGAAAAAGAAACAAATGATTTCACGATTGCTCTAATTTTAGAACCGGTAATCTGCATTCGGTAGCTGAACGGATGACTGGATGTTCAATGCAGATCGAGTTCTGCAGCTATTTATGGATCGAACTTCGACCGAGTACTCTTCGAGGATCCTTCTACGGAATTTTTTTTACTGCAGTCCTGCTGATATACAAGACACCTGGTATCTATGAACTCCGAACGATCTTCCGTTGCGTTGAGTGGCAAGATGTGCGTTCCAAATATAGGAAATAAAAGCTAATGTCTACTAGCAGCGGAAAGGCTTGGAAATTTCGTCGAAACAGAAGGTTCGATTAAGAATCCCCCTCCGATCTGCCGGGGAATCATGACAAAGAAGACGAATGTGACAGGGTCTGTTCTAAATCATTCAGCGTTGCAATCCGAACAATCACTCCGGGCATCGAATCACTTGAGAATGATTATCTTAATCCCGGAACAATTAAGGTTGCCTCTCTTGATTTACCCCCGCAATAAAAATAATAAACCGCTATAAATTATTCATTACTTCAAAGCACTGTATTTCATTTTGTGTCCGAAATACGTTTCGCTCGAGTCTACTCCGATTTCGAGCGCAAACGGATTGAATCGTGAATCAACGGGAACTCGCCCGAACGATCCCCCTTCGTCTCGAGTCTTCGATTTCACTTGATCTCTAGACGCGCGTAGGCGGCGTTGCGGAATCGTCGTGCGCGCAGTCACACGCGTAGAAACGTCTTCCACTAAGTTCATTTGCATAGATAATTACCGCGGCGCGCCGTTAATAATTATTAATTAACGGGAGTGTCTCGTGACGCAAGTGTCACGAGGCCCCGATTAATCGACGATTAATGGACGCTTCCCTACCGATCCTGCGCATTTTCTCCATTCCTATTGGCGAGCGTGTAATTACCAGAAAATCGTCGGTCGTCACGAAACCGCGACAGTAGCGACCGACAGGAATTTTGTTCCCTCGAACGCTCAGTCGCGATTCCAGCATGGAAAGTTCTGTCGGGATTGCTGGAATGTTTTCTCGCGGCGCTTCCTGGACGACGACACCGTCGGCTGTCCCGAATGATGAATTAATGAATCGATGAGTGTGCACCGTTGCTTCGAGCCGTTCAACTTAACACGAGTCTCTTTGATTTAGCAACGAATTTCGTTCTTAGTTATAAGAAATCTTAGTCCTCGTTATGCTTCGACGAACTAGCAATTGTTCCATGTACCCTTCGATCGACGTTTCAATCACCGGACAGATAGAAAAATCTCGGTCCAGTTCGAAGTACCAATCCTGTAAAATGTACAACCAAAACCGAGTGAACGAACGTTAAAGCGACATCCTGTATTTGAAACAATACTCTCCACGTCGCGGCACACGTGAATCGTGTCGATACGGAAAACCCTGAATCGAACCATTGGCCACTTGTACGAGCGGAAGTGAAGGAGAAGAAAAAAAATTGTCAATCCTAATGAACTACGCGACGGCAATTAGTAGAGCCGCGAAAGATTTATAGAGGAGACAGCCAATAAATATCGATAATTGTACCGCTAATTCCGGCTCGAAGATTTATGCGAGCCCCGGATTTCGTTGGTGTACCTGGTACCGAAATCGCCACACTTTTACGACTGTCCGCAGTCGGTGTCCATAAACCGATCAGACGTCCCCCAAACGCGTAAAACGTTTTCTGGTTGAACGTGCTAGACGCGCCGCGACGCCGTTGCAGCTGGCCAGAGGGACTTATTAGTTCAAGGTTGCTAAGGTAATTCGGTGTCCGACGTCGCGCCGCGTGGATCGTCGCTGACGGAATATCGGCTGGATCTAACGTTCGAGTAACACATATGCACCAGAAGACGGAAGCAAAGGGGATTAACGATCGAATAATTCACGATTTATTTCGTACTCGATATGCGTCCGTGTTCGAAACTTGAGGATGCTTCGAACGAGACTTCCAATACGATATTTGAGGTTCGCTATTCTATTTTACAGCGACAGTTTCATTACTAATATGTCATAAAAATGCAGCTCTGTGAAAAAGGATCGATGCGACATTTATCGAAGCCATTCGTAGGGTTGCCGGCAAATTCGTGTCGGGCGATAAACAATTACGACAATGCGGTCCAGCATCTTGAAATTTTCATTTCAATTTCGAACGTACGTATGCACGTCGCACGAAAGTCCCGAACAAACGAGTCTACACTTTCCACGCAAATCATAGTCATTCGGCAACCAGTTGACTCCCACCAAATTGACCGGCTCTACGACCCTCGGCTGCCTAAACCGCCCCCATCCGCACGCACAAACGTCGAATCCACCAATGACACACCAAGTGTTACCCGTGAACTTTCGGGCCACGCACACCACGCAGCAACAAGAAAACAAAAAAAAAAAAAAGAAATGCGTTCATCTAACAAGAGGCAAGCACGGCTCTTACTCTCGATATCGGGGATGATCCCAAACCACTTCCTCCACCTTCCGGCGGATCTTACGTCGGCACGCTTCAGCTCCAATACGTTCACTGGGAAATCTGTCCAAAGCCCGGACTCGCGCGCTTTTTGCCTTTATCGCCGGGCGACCAGAAACGCGGGCCAGATATCCGTGGGATCGAGATCGGCGTGGAAAAAATCGTGCGAAGAAATAACGACCGGGGGTGGCGCTGGCGTCGACGACGAGACCGTACCGCGACGAGGACGACGACGACGACGACGAAGACCACGACGACGACGACGACGACGGCGACGACGACGACGACGAGAGGCGTCTCTCGCGCGACACACGCACGTGGTGGGGGCGTCTGCGGCCGCTACGGCAGAACTAAGGGATTGTTTGCCCCGTTGGGGGGTTTCGAACGGCTCCGCCACCCCACCAGCCTTGCTACTTTGCATAGGGCCTGCGCGTCGAAGGCGGCACACACCGCCACCCACCCTCTTATTCCGACCTGCAGCGACGCTCCATCTCCTCGAAGGAACCCCCCCGTCCACCCCGCGGCCCGACTGCTTTCGCACGGGGGGGCACACTTCGATTTGTCGAATCCGCGTTCCGCGGCTCTCTTCCCTTCGTCCCCGTGGAAAGGAGAGAGAGAGAGGGAGAGAGAGAGAGAGAGAGCGAGACGTTCCATCGCCCTCTTCCACCCGACCAGCCACTCTTCCTCCCCATTTCCCTTCTATCACCCTTTCCCTCTGTCTCCTTCGTTCCACGAATTTTTCCCGCCCCCTTCCGCCACTTTGGTCGTGCCTCCCTTTACCCTTCTCGCAGATTTTCCGTCTCCCTCCCGTTCGCCGCTCCTCGGCTCCTCTTATTTATCCCGTTGCGCCGGCACTAACCGCGTCTCGGTCATTTCCACCATGGAAACGAAGATCGAGCCGAGGAAATCTTTGACCTCGCGGAGGATCTTGGACCTCGATGGAAGGGAGGGCGGGATGTGGAGGGATGTGGAGGGGACGGTCCGCTCGTAAATTGGAGATTGCGAGGTTGTTACTTCCCGCGGAGCGTCTGTTAAGATCGCCGGAGGGCGGGTGTTTGTCTTGCGAATATGAGATTAAGTCGAACCGGGGGCACGCGGCGGAGGAATATTGAATCGGTGATAGCTTCTAATGGGATTGGAGGCGATGAATATAAAATAGGACGGAGCACTGTGTGTCGTTCGCCGGTTAATTATCCAAGACGCGGGGGCAACCCCGTGTTCACCGGGGGAACCGTCCAGTGGCTGGAGTTTCTCGGCGGGTCAACGGGTAATCGTAGTCGTGGGCGAAGGAACGAATTCGGAGACCGTGGAGAGTTTCCTCGAATGGAGAATTTCTCGTCGGAATACTGTCTCCGCCTTTGTCCTGGCCATTCGGAGTCGCTCGGCCGACGTTTCGATGAATCCTGTCCTCGTCGAACAATTTGGTATTTCTCTAATTGCACAAAGATCGGCGGGTCATTGCAATTTCACGATAACGTTCATCGATCAGCGAAACGAATACCATCGAACCGGCGAGTGAATTACAATCGGAGGCAGTGCCTTCGCGGAGCTACTAAATTTGCCGGTCGTAGTATCGATTCACGACGTTTCCGCGCTTTCCTATAACTCGATGTACGTAAACTATATTTACGATCTCGTAACACTCGCCATCTCCATTCTCGCGCAATAATACTGCAACTCGAGATACCTATGAAAAGTTCGCCCCCGCCTCCCCTTATCCATCGCTGAACCCTTCGAAGACCAATTCCTGCATTGTGCCCAACCGAATCGGACACCGCGACTGTCCCTAGCGGGAACAAAATTCGCCGGACCGCGAGAGGCCAATCAGCGTCGACTGTCCCGGGCAAAGGGTTGCTGATCAAGGGTTGGTCGACAGCTAGTTAACGCCTCCGCGTAATTAAGCAAAGCAACAGCGTGCTGTGCACAGAGAAAGGTCCACGCTCCACCCAGGCACCGACGAGTGAGAGCAAGAGTGGTCGAACCCTCTCGGCAGAGAGGGCGACAGACCCGGCCTCATCGGAGGCGGGTTGGTTAGCGCATGTATAATTAGCACGGGCCGACAGGTGGGGCTGAGGGGGCACGAAGTGCGCTGGAAAATCATAGGGAGGGAAAGGAGGGTCGTTTGTGTGGGGGGGGGGGGGGAGAAACACAGCGAGTCCCGGTGGAGGACAGGGTGGAGCTATCCCGTCGGCGCATGTGCCAGCATCCCTTGGAACCGGAGATATAATGTATTCATAACGTAGCTGCTCGCCGTGCGGCACCCCTCGCAACCCTCGCCCACCCTCCCCGCCGTTCATCCCACTGGACGGCTGAAAACCGTTCTCGATTCAGCGTCGCAGCGGCGCTCCCCGTCTGACGGTCGATTAATTGGCGGATTCTAAGAACGCGTCGCGCCGGCAAATGCCCGCAGACGATATTCGATTCCAGGAAATTCCGGTGTAATTGAATAAGGAAGGAGGGTGAAGACTGGAACGTTGATTGCGCTCCGTTCTTGTACTTGGTAAAAATGCTTGGGTAATTCCCTTGTTCGGGCTGATTTGTGGGCTGCTCGGAAGGGATGCTACCTTTTTTATTCCTTTTTTGTGGAAATGAATAGGGCCGTGTCGATTTGTACGGTGTAATTGGAAACGCGGCGCAAAGGGTTACTCTCGGGGCGAAATTTTTGCGCGAGGTAATCTTTCGCAGGAGGGAAAAAAACGAGATACAGAGAGGGATTCAGGAGGGCGTGAGTAATCACTGGTATATAATAATACCCTCTATGGAATCCAAACTAATTCCACTTCCTGCCGCGGGATAAAATAAGGGGCAGCCCATGAACGCCGATGAAAATACTTCAACCGCGTGGAACTTCCCATCAATTCTCGAGCACCAAAATGAAACCCATCTTCGCTCGTCCATCTATCCCGGATGCAAAACGTGCGACCAGAGAGCGGACAACCAGACCGTCGCTAAATGTCCAATGAAGCTGGCCCTTGTCCAGGTAAACGTGACGCGGCTCGGGGAAAGAAAAGGAAAAAAAAACGACCCTCGAACGTGCGTCGTGTATTCCGGTCCGGATCCTAGATAACCCGATGTGCTTTTCCGGATGCTTGAGCACGACACATGTCCCGTCCATCTAGGCCTTCTTCCCTCTTCGCGCGAGGGTTCGCCCACGGCGGCGGTTGCCACGGAGGGGGGGTGGATGGGAGCTGGGGAAGACGAGCGTCCTGCGGTTTCACCCCCGAGGACACGGTGTCATCAGGCGCAATTAGGGATGAGTCTCGGTCATCAACACGTGTACCAGGCTTTCTTCCACGACGAGAGCGTGTTGCGGTGGTGTACGGCCGTCCGTGTGCGGCCAACAGGGCAAACCCCCCTCTGGTCTCTCCCACTTTCTCCTATCGCATTACTTCTTTCCTTAATTTCGTTTCATTCCCCTATGACGCTGCGAGCAACGACAACTCGTCTCTGTCCCGCCGATCTGTCCGTGTCCGTCTGTTCGTTTCTATGAGCCTCGTTGCAGCCTGGCTGCGCCCGTACGATTACTCCCGTTATACGCCTTTGACGCAATTATACTTTGGCCCTTATGACGTCTCGTTAAGTCTGCCAACCCCCTGGAGGGACGCTGCATTACCGCTGCGCCATCACGCTGGAAACCACGCTGCTCCGGCCTGATGGAGGCCTCGCCGCGTAAGGCTTCGAAATCGAGAAATATATTATTTATAACTTTTTCCTTGGCCGAGCCGTGGCGGGCGGGGAGCGCGACCGCCTCGCCGGTCGATTCGGTAGAAAGGAGCGAAGCCGCGCGGAGAGCGTTTAGGGTGGTAGGAGATATTTATCTTGGTGATTGACGGCGAATATCGCTACGGGAAACAGGTATGCTTGACTCGTTAACGGCTCGCGCTAATAGCGCGGGAGCTTTGTCTTCGAGGGACCGTTTCTATTTCCCCGTCCGATTCGGCCTTAACGACCCCCGGTTGGAACGCGAACAGCGCAATCTTCGATTGATCTCGACGGCGACAAAAACTAAGTACAGTGCTGTGCGCGCGCGGATCATTAACGCACCGTAGGATTTCATTGGCACGGGTTGTATTGATTTGGACAACCGTTTCAATTATTTGTAATCGAACGGAAGCGCGAACACGGATATCTCAAACGGGAAACATAAACATTTTGTCATGTTCCACCCGCGGGGCGAATGAGAACAATTGCCAACAAATCGCTGATTAGCCAAATCTGTTCGAACTGTTCATGGTAAATTCCAACGGTTGCATGGGTGGAAAGGAACGAAGAGCACCGAGTAATCAGGGAAATGGACGCGAGGGATGTAATCAGCCGGGGCCCCCCGCGTCGAACAAATTGATCACACCGGTGCGGGCGCAAATTTCCGCCCGGGCGTGCGATAAACAAGCCCTTGTCGTTTCTATTGTTCTGTGGAAAGCGTCGTTACGCCGCGCCGTACGTACGTACGATTACGAACGCAGATAGGCAATAATAGCCGGTGCAACCGTGACACGCCACGCTGCAACAATTTCCTGCGCTGTTTGCTAAAGGGCGGCTAAAACGCGAGATGTACAGCTGTTAGTGTCATTTGCCCGGCTGCGAATTTATTTCAGCTAGTTAACGGCACGACTGTATAAATATTCAATCGGTTACGTCATAAAGACGAATCGCACTTTAATAGGTAGCGCGTTAACATCGTGACGTTGGTTGCGCTTTAAAATATGCACGACCCGCCAGGAGTTATATTTTGAAGCTGGCAAGACTTGGGAAACGGAGCACACCCCCTACTTACCGCGGGGAAGACGATAACTGGTTGTTTAAAAATTTACTCGCCCGCATTACCGGCCAGTGTATTCTTGCCAGAACTATGCGTGTCCTTAAAGGGAATTCTTCTAGCGCTAATAATTGCACGGTAGCGAGAAGGTTAGGTCGCTTTGCGATACGACGGGATACTAGCTTCAACTTCCGAATGGTTATAAAATTCATGGAGGCAACAGAATATCCGTTTTATACCTGGGTGCATAAAATCGAATAACGGCAACGCGAATACAACCGCGATATCCAAGTTGGAATGGTTCGTGTGCCGGACGAACGCACCGGGGGGGACGCGAAAAATAGGAAAAGGGTAAATCACGGCCACGTTTCAAATTTGACATCGATATCGACGGAAAATTAGACGAAAGAAAATGAGAGGCCGGCCGGTAAATCGACCGCGATCGTGCATCGCGTTGCACGTAGGGCCCCGCGGCGTTTATTTCTGCGGAATCGTCGAACCCTATCACAGCGATTGTCACGAGGCGCAGCAATGTTTCGCAAACACGCACGACCGAATTTAAATACGCGAGCCTGCACTATATCCGCAACGGCAGCCGTAAAATAGCAAAAGTTAATAATTCCCTGACCGGAGGCCGGGAAACGTAATAAGCCGCGAGTTTAACCCCCGGTGCACGCATGAAACCGTGCGACACTAACGTGTGCACACACTTGCGCCCGTTTACGCTCACGTGTGGCTGTGTTTGCGGTCTCCGACTGGAAAAGGGATCGCCTGGCCGTGGCTCGATGTTTTTAATAAGCGGTCGACACGTAGCACGTACTAGATATTACCACGACAGGCCGGGCGTTGCGCACCACCACCACCCCCCCCCCCTCGCCCCTTTTTCAGGGTGTTCGTCCATCCTGACGACGGTCGTGGTTGTGAAAATCCGCTAAGGGAAACCGTAAGGGGTGTTCCAGCGTACAGTATGGCCTCTAATTAACTCACACCCACCTGACCAAGGTGCACTGTGTCCCGCGTCGAAAGTGGAGGTTCACGAACGCACGGGCGACCTTCTTCGTTGGTTATGTAGCTGGGTCCACATGCACGGTCGGTGCACCACCACCGGCCACCGGGTAATAATCCGGGAAAAGTTTCATTATGCCGCCGCTAATAATTCAGCCGGCGAGTGTATAACGTCGGGAACGAGTTATATCGTCGAACGGTTATCCTCGAGTCCTTTGTTTTTTGGTAACGCTATTTTCCTTTTTTTAGAAAAAGTAGACCGGCAGCGTCGAAGATAACCCAGTAGAATCGTTACCAATCTATCGCGGGTATTGTTAGGAATGCCGAAGTTTCCAGACCGCGTTCATGTGATAATAGCGCACGCATGTCCAGCGAGACTCAACGACAACGGTTAAACACAATGCGCAAAGATGAAATAAAAAATTACTCAACTACTCCCAGCGCTCCTTGTCCCTGAAACCAGTGAGGCTGTGCCTGGCGGGTAATAGAGGCGCGTCTGACAACGACCGGCCTATTCTACTTGTCGCCCGTCTGCCCGTCTCTCGCAAGGAATTCTTCCACAATTAACGCGGCACAATTACTTCAATCCGAGCTCGCGATCCGCTGCTAATAAAAACGAAGATCGTAAGCAGCAACCGCCGTTAATAAAGCGGGGTATCTCCGACCGAAGCAGGAAGGAAATCACGCGAAACATCGTCCATCTCACGAGTCCCGTTGCGGTACAAAACGTTGCGCGCGTACCGTAACGAACACGCGGCCAATTACGAAAAACATTCGTCGATCGTTCCTGCCATTGAATAATGGCGTTCCGCCAACGTCTGGTTGCACAGGTCCCCGCTTCCGGATGCATTCCCGAGGGAGGAGCACCGACCAGGGCGTACCGGGCACGCTCTTACGGCCCTGAACTTTAGCCGCGATTAGATCGTCGTAAATTGCAATGTGGTGCACGTCGGGCATATCCATTGCCAATGAACGGCCGGGGCATTTTCATTGAATATTCTTTTCATGAATTACATACCGAAGAAACGTCCTCGCGCCTCCGCGGCGATAAAGCGTGACGAGAACGCCAGATATGTACAACCGTGCTAATACGCGTTTGGTACTCCAATCACGAGCGGGATGAACGGATAGATAGTCGAAAAATATCCTGTAGATCTTGTTATATCGCCGGTGGCATTGTGTTTCGCGTCGTTGTTCTCGATTTTCGTGTGCCGAAGATTTCCATGGTTCGCTGGCCGTCGTTGAAATGGATAAATTGATTGTTGGCCGAAAGGGTTACCCGTTGGATTTTTCGCGAAGGAATCTCTCATTGGGATTAGTCGGGGGGGCACTTGCAGAATTAATGAAAAGTACTGTCCGCGGTAAAAAGTATCCTGCTTCTATTATCTTTATCTTACAGGCAAATCGTTATAAGCATATCGATCCGCAAATTCGTTCCAACCGATTGAAATATATTTGACCGTAATTTTTGGCGAAGTGAAAAAATTCTTCGCTGAAACCACCAATTTCCATTTTATCCACTGTTATTTATATGATACAGTGCCTTTCATATTATATGCTCTAGCAACAAGTAGTTTCTGTACTGATATAAAACCTCTTAATATGTACTCGGGAATAAATTAAAAGTATATCCTATCGATTCGCCATCAATAGAAATCAGCAGTGCTCCCCCGTCGATTAAATCGGCGTCAATCAAGAAACCCACCAAAAAGAAGAAACCGATCATCTATGTTTCAATAACAACCCCCTGCAAACCCACGATTAAAGAAGTGGCTAGGTTCATCCCAGCCGTATCGCGGCTTCATCGAGCACCCTCTGCTGTATCACATTAATGATATTGATTCCGAAAAATACAATCAGCCCGATTCTCATTCCCTTCCGCCATCGCCACGGTCTCTGTACAAACTTTCCCATCCCGCCCCAACCTCTCGCGTTATCCTCTCGCTCGCCTTTACACGCGTCTCGCAGTATTCGTTATCGAAGCAGCGCGCACCACGGACAAACCCACACGAGAATCTCTGCCTATCCCCGTGTCCTCGTTAACTACGAAGAAAGTGGGATCCCTTATTAATGCCGAGGTTGTCTTTCACCCCCGTTACCTTCCCCTCGGGGCCTTCGCTCATTTACACACTAATGTCCAACCTTACTTAGCCGGCCACGATAGATTTATCATTCGGCTCGAAATCCGTTGCCCGTATCAGCACTTTCCGCCAGGAATTTGTAACGGTTATTTTCCGCGGAATAATTCGATCGTGTAATCGCCAGTGTCGTCGTCGTCGTCGCCGCCGCCGTCTCGCAGACGACGTTCGCCGGGGTCCCGATAAATCGCGAAACCGAACGGTGGCCGGTAAATCCACGATGGTCCACTATCGACCCGAAAGCACGATCTGCATCGTTAATTAACGCAACAGTCGCGATCGGCCGCGAGGACGCCCCACCGCGAACGATTCCGTCTCTTCACGGATTCTCCACTTTTCCGCGACGATCTCGCGTTCCGGCGCGCCGCTCGACGTATCGCAAGCGAGGCGAACGCCTCGAAATCGATATCATCTTGCGTACCTGCAGCGATTAATTACGCGCCGTTGCATCGCGCGGCGTCCCCATGCATCGACTCGTCGTAATTAATGTTTGCAGGAACGCGGGGCGTCGATCGTCCAGGCGTCGCTGCGATTCTGCTCGGGTCGCGTCCTTTTTGCCCGATGGCTTCGCATCTCGCGATACACAATCGCGTGGCCACGGTTGCGTAACCGAGATAGCGAAAATTCGTCTCCGGCCAGGATCGCGACGGACGCGACGCTCGAACGACGCGGAGGAAGATAAATGCAACATTTATTAGCGCCAGACGCATTGTTCGAGCGAGGACGGATTATTCTGATTGATTAATTTCTGTGGACATTGCACGACACGCTGCGTTACGCGGTGCTTTGCCGCTTACGCACCGCGGTAATTAACGTTTCGTGTAACCGTCGGTTGAGTTTCGCGTTGAGTAACGTCTGTTTAGCCTGTTTTTAATAACCGTGATTTGTCTTTCGCTTGGCTTTCTAAAATTGCTCCGCCGCGACGCCGAGTACAGCCGAACGGCGCTCTGCGATTACTCGACAGCATCTTGCGGTGCGAATTGTGCACTTTATTTCAGGAGCCGCATAAATCCAGAGACGAATCGAGCAGAGGGGGAAATTAGCAGGCGAAGAAGATTTGACGAGGGCATAGTTTCGAAGCGAAACGAACTTTACATTTTCGTCAACCTTACGTACACGTTGCAAGAAAATTTGAATCACTTGTTTATCCGTCGTTGCAGTCATTGCGAGATAAAAGAAGGAATAAAGTGCGGTGCGCGTCCAAAACTTTTACACGGGACGGTCTCCCTTCGCACGCTCGAACGAAACGTTTGCATTCCCCCGCGTATCCCAGCAATCTCGACCGACTCGAAGATCGAGACGGCCGATTTTAAATTCGAAACTCGAGCCGTTACATCGCCGGCCCGGGCCGACAATTCGCGGAACGATTAATCATATTAATTGCACGTGGCCCGGATGGGCCCCGGCTTGCGAGGCACCGCTGGCTTAAGCTGCTTAATTATAAATTGTAATTAGCGCTCGCGCGGCCACGCTGCTTCGATTAATTAACGGCCCCGTCCTCCCCTCCATCTTGCTCGCCGGCCGGGGGCTCTTAATTATTAATTGCCGGGACCAGAAGCGCGCATCCGGCTGTTCGTCGCGACACTTCGTTCCCTTCGCCCCTTCCATTCGCCCATTCCACGCCTGTGACGGTCGCAAACGTTCGTTCCCTTTCGTTTTTATTTCTCTCTTGGAAGGAAACAGTTTATATTCATTGATTCCTGCTAAATCAACTACGACCATCGTCTGTTCCATCGATCCACGGTCTTCTTATCACCATTTCTATCGTTAACTCGTTTTCGCGCATCGGTGTGTCGCGTTCGAGTGGAGAACGCCGTCCGGCCGATTCTTTGCGCAGCAGTTTGAAAATCAAATTGCGTCTGCTTGTTGACACGAAGTTGGTCAGTAGAGCGGGACCTATTCTTCATCGTCATAATGCTCCAATTGGTATGCCAGCTTTGACGCTGTACAAATTCTGTCGCGTTTATCGCGTTCATCGCACACGGTCTTAATAGCTGAAGAGCCGTTGCTATTTTTCATCGCTCAACAAACAGTTTTCTCTTTTCCTTTTTTTTCTTTTTTTTTTTTTTAAGAGGTCACTTCGCCGGTCGATCGAGAAGCTGCGGATAAAGCGGCAGATAAATTTTCGCGATTACAGATATCGCAGAAATCCAATGCACAAATCGGAATAATTGCGTCAACGATTTCTCCATGAAAGGACCACAGACGTGATTGAGCCTCGCGCATCGAAAAATGTATCGACGTTATCGTTCCCCGGGGTCATACGCTGCGTCCGTCTGGGCTTGCATTAAGCAGCGGAAAAGCCATTTAAGGATTGCCCACATTCGTTCTCTCGCCGTATATTTAATTTCAATCTAAAAAAAGAAAAGGAAGAAAAAAAGGTGGAAAAGAACGGTCAGCAATGGAGAGACATACATAGATCGTTACATCACAATCCAATAATACTTTACAATCGCGCGGCTCGTACTGTGTTACGTCGCTCGTGTTCGGTATCCTATGCTCTACGTGCTGTACGAGGTGCATTCAACGCGGAATGAATTGTAGACACGCCTTCGGCCGATTTTGCCGCGCATTCGATGAACTTTCTCACACATTGCACGCGCGTGTCTCGCCCCGCTTAAAGATTCCTCGAATATTGCTCCAAATGTGTCGATGACGATGGAACGAGGGTCGATCAATATTAAAATCGCGGATGCACGATACCGTCGAACAGAAACCGCGAAGGATCAATCATTGACCGCGGTGACGCGGGTTTCGCCTTGGGAATAATATTCGTGTACGCGGTGCTCGCAGTTTCCCGGGAAATAACGCAGTCGACGACACCGTTTATTAACGTGCCGTAGACTTTCGCGCGGCTATAGATACGAAATCACTTAACGAGAATAACGGATTTCGTCGGCGAAAAAGTGTTCGTAGCGAACGAACGTGATTCATAAGGTATTAACGACGGCTTAACTAGCAATAAACTGCTGCACGTGGAAACGGTAGTTTTTACGCGACCAATGGGCTTCGCAGGGTCATTTTACAGTTGAAAACGACGATCCACGGATAGTGTAAATGGTGTAGGGACTTTGTAATTAGCTGGATTTCGAGTAATGAATTCAAGTCTATTTAACGAGCACCGTTCTGCAAGCCGTATCCTTTTTTCGTTTCAATAGTTTAATTGATATATTGCTGGAAACGAGTTCCACCGTGGCTATTTCATTGCAATGGTAAAAAGATCATTGCGATATTGACTTGGAATTAATGTACGTGACTGACAGCGGAACTTAGGTGACAGGCAATTAGATACGATTGACGATAAGAAACAACTACACTGTATTCGTAATAAACATTCTCGCGTTTTAATATTTTCCGTATCATTGCCAATTTACTGACTTTTTAATTGCACGCATCCATAAATACGATTAAACGTATCGTAATGGATCCCCGAGGAATCCATGGAACAGATATCGTCGCAGTAGAAGCGCACTCTCCCCCAAGTATTCTGTCGAAACTAACGTAACGTCTCCACTGGTCCAAACGAAAAATATTAATACCCCGTGTGAAAATCGATCCGTATCTGCTCCGAGGTTCGATATCATTCCGAGCATACGCCTGACGTCCCACGAGCCACGAGTCCAACGAGCCAAATTCTGTTCCGTAGCGTCCGAAGCAAATATCCAATCCCCCGGTACAAAGCGTGTACTTGCTCTCGAAGAGCCGCGCAACTCCCAGACTTCCCCTCGTTACCCTCCATTATCATCGTCACAGTGCAACGTCTCGCCACGAATCCATGCAACGGACTTCGCATTCCACTCTCGTGTACGCGCACGATCCGCCCGTAAGATCGGAAACAGCTCGGGGCGGTATCGTTATGTACGTGTTCGACCAGACCAGCCTCGCTCGGCTTAATTATCGGCCCGGCAACGACAACTCGCGCGACACTCGCCGGACAATTAACAGGCCGAGTGTTTACAATCTAGCGCTTAGCAACGCAAGCAAGTGGCAATCAAGCGGGCCAATTAATGAGCGGCCGTCGTACGCGTCGAACGTTCCCGGCTTAAATTCCTTAATTTGCGGCAATTATGCGCGGCCCAGTAATTAGCCGGCCGGCTCGCTTGTCCGATGAGCGAAGGGCCTTGCTCGAACGGGGCTCAATCGCACGTGACAGCCGGTGGTTGCCGCGCGAACGGATGGAGAATTTATATGGTCGACGTCGCCCGATCGCTTCCTTCTGTGGTCGCGGTTTTTTTCTCGCGGAACGATCGGAGACGTGTGTGAACGCCGATCGGGGGAAATCGTGGGAAGCTGAAATTCGGAACACGTGGTCCCCTTCTTCGATTTAGTGTGCGAGACGAACTGTGTAAGGAAACCTTTCGCCGTATGAACGGTGCGAAATTCTGATCGATTCGAGTAATTGTTGCGCGGACGCGTTCGCGGATTTGTAAAACGTTCGGTTGCGTTTCGAGCGTGCAGAGCGGGACGCGTCGGAGTTAACGTGGACGCGCTATGGAAGGAGGACCGATAGAATTGAGGCTTCACGGTGAAGATCAGTTTCGCGCAGATAGGTTTGTGGAAGGTGGATGATAAGAGGGGACATTTCAGACAGTGACGGATGCATGTTGCAGGAATTATCGCGAATGAGTTCATTAAGGAAGTTGATGTCAAAGGATTAATTACGGTAGAGGCTGCGCGGAATACTGTTTTTTTTTTTAAATAGAATCTAGCAACGAAGATTGCATAATTAGAATAGGACTCCTAGGAAACGAGGCATAGGTCTGTTTTTTTCCCGTTTGATTTTTTTTTTAATGAAAAATGATCTAGATAAACGCTTCACGTGCGAAGCAATAAAGCCGGACAATTCGAAAAGCTGGTGTTTTACAATATACTCGAATCATGCTGTATCAACTTCCGGCCGGAAAACACAGAGATTATTTCGTTAGTTAAAGACTAGTTAATCATAACGTGTGCATGGTTATTAATAAGAAACGGACACCTTGGAAATGAAACAGAGTTTTTTACAGATGCCAGAAGATACGTCGAGGCGTCTCTATTAATTGTTATAGATGCGTGCAGACCAAGCAAGTGTAAAGGTACGTGGTCCACATCTTCGTAAATATTACTTACAACATTCATTGTTAAGTAAAGAAGAGATACGATGAAACGTACTTTCATCGACCTAGGGAATTAACCCAAATTGTATGTAAGAATATGTCCGCGTATTTGCCTTCGCTATACAAATTTTCTTTTAACGCAAACTGTAATGGAATATTTATTGCACAATATATTTAAAGGAAGTATACTTTTGTTCGTGCTCGTTTAAAAATGCAATGCAATATGCGCGCAATAATTTCAATTTTATCGCCCCTCTTTACGACAAAAATAAATATCTCAATCGACCACAACTGTTATACATTCGCGTCCACGGCGCATGGTATCCGAATCAATTAACCAAAGATCTAAAAACGTGATGCTGCAACGTAATTAAGAAATTGCCCCGCGCGTTCTGGTACATCGAATCACATTTTTCTACGGTTCGTTACACAAATACCGGCTACGCGATCTGTACCAGCGAGTAATCCTTAATAAATTATATAGATCCGGACGAAATACTGGAATCGCAATGTATCCCGCAGGACCCCCGTACATTCTCGCCATCCACTTTATTGGCGCTTAGATATTGAGCGACTGGTTCCCACTCGTTCGCACGTGGAGCCCATATATAATATCCGTACGGGCGTGAATATTCCGAATAATATCGCGAAGCCGGGCGCAAAGTAAAAACGACGTCGCAATTATTACCGCTACTTCATTAGCCAATAATCAAATGCATCCGGCAAAAAACTTCAACAACGTTCCAGCGCCGTTCGTTATAGCTCGTAAAGTGTTCTCCTTCCGTTTATACGTTCTATATACACACAGTGCTCGGACTGCATTTGCCTCCAATATCCAGGCAACCTCATTTGATTCTGGCACGAACCTCAAAGTGGCTCATCATAAACTCGTTTAAATGATCGGGGCAAAAGGAACGACGGGAAACAAAGAAACCGAAAGAGGCGAAAAAATATTAATCACGGAAGCTGGAATCGCACCACGCGCTCCTTTAGCGTAACGATTTCAGTAAATTACGTTTGAACAAAATTTCCCTCCGCGTCGGGCATGGGGCCCTCGACGTTAACGCGGAATTAGCGATACGCTTATAACGCGAATAAATTGACCGCGTGCATAGAGGAAACGGCGCCGACTAATCTATCGGGTCGATTCGCTTTAAAATCTTTATTCGATGGCCGGTTAGGACGAAGTACCGGTTTTTTGTCTGGATTAATACGAATTACGCTCGGATTTACGAGCGCAGCGTGCGCTCAACGACAGAAACATCGAGGTTTTTTGATCGTTAAGGGGAATGTTAACAAAGTGGAAAATGACGATCAATGTTCCTTGAATTACGACGTCCCGAAGGACTTTTGGAGGTTTGGAAATTGTACGACCGAGTGGGCGATCGGCCGTATTAAAATCTGGACGTTTATCGTGTTAAAAGGGGGATGAAAAAATTGTAGCGCGGCCAAGGAATAAATGAATTTTGCTGTGCAAGAAATTAATTTGCTGTTATTTCTTTTTGCTCTCATTAGTATCTGACATTGTTCGATTAATTATTATCGATCGAAGTCGCACATTTTTTATTCCATATAATATATATAGAGGAACTGATATAATACCTACTATTTCTATTTAGAAAAAAAAAGAGATAAATCGAAGGAAGAAAAACTGTATTACATTAATGCAACAGCAGTCGATCGACAACTGTTTTCCTCGTTCACTTTTGTTTTTGCCAAGAAGCTAATCAAAATCATTCGCTCCTCCAGATCGGCGACACCGCGGGAGTGCCAAGTGTGTCGAGAATAAAAAAAATGCAGAGCTCTTAATTCATTTCAACGTTTAACGTTGCGTTTCGTTCGGTGTAAAGCTGATTTTTCTTTTACCGGCAATTTGTATGCGTTGTAGTTAGCGATTCGAATACTTTTCGCGGGTGAATCACGTTCGGTCGTGGCTCCGATGTTCCTACACGAACATCACGAATCGCATCATCAGCGACAGCTCTTTCCTCCTCTCTCACCTGTTCCCGTTTCGCTCGATTCGAACGCACTACTATCGATCATACAGGTATTGAAATTCCGCAAAATCCCGAGCGATGCTTCCGCGTCTCTCGGGTCAACGATTTTCTTCGAATATTCATTTGCCAATCGTTCGAAACCTTTATTCATCCATTCAGGATGCCCCTCGAGGAGATAATTGAATATTCCATCGCGTATTTTCGAAGCGCGAATAGCTTCATCGTACCGACTGCGCCTCCCCTCTGCTTATACGCGCGCCACTCTCGCCTCGGTCCAATGAGAATCACGAACGTTTGTCAGGGGAAACGAGTAGCGTTAGAAAATAATCGGGAACGAAGATGAAATTTTACCGAACGATTCGCAAATTCCGGGGCAAGGTCGTGGCGCGAGGACGACACCCTTTTAGATTCCAGAGGTAAAAAATTAGTCACTGTTCGGTCAGCCACGATGCTCCCCGCTGCCGTATGCCCGTGCATAATTTAAAGGTGGCGTAATGAACGATACGCGTTCGGTACAGTGTTAATTGACGAGGACGACGATTACGGCATATCGTGAACAAGACGCTTCGTTAGTCATGATCTGCGTCATTTGCTCGCGCTCGAAGGACGTATACGTTGTCGAACCGCTGATGAAACGCGACGGCATAAATTAAGCGGAAATTAAAAGACCACCACGAAATCGGGAGTACGCACGAGCGTTCGACGAGAATGGTATTCCTGCTTGTGTACGTAATAGATAAGTTTCGAGAGGTTCTAATACGGAGGATCTTAAATGGGATTCAGTCGGAATTGATTGGAGGTGGTAAGCAAATATTGGTTAGCCATTATGGAAATTCCAAGTTACGATTGGTTGTAATTACCAGCGATACTTAGAGTCGCGTTCTAAGACGCAAAACGGAACATTATCGCGAGGAAACTTTTATGAGATTCTTGAAAGAAACTTAATATTAGTTTGATGTAGGAGGGATTGTATTTTCTGAAATCGTTATTGAACATTTATTCTACTATTTTTGTTTCATTAATATCATTTTTTTTTTCTTTTTAATGTGTTTCTTTTATTTCAATTACAAGGTATTCCAGTCTTTCTACATATATTTTCATTTTACATAAGGATCTTATAAAATTTGCTAAATTAGCCTCCCCGAATCTAACCAAAAGGTATTTCCGTCCTATTATTTAATTATATTAACTGATTTAAGAAATGTCTCCTCCCCCATTTCGAATGATAAATTGCCTTCACAATGAGCATTCATTGCTTGGCAATCAATTATCCTCGCACTCACCCCCTCCCCCACCATTGTTCAATTCGCATACCGCTCAAAAGCATCGCAAACCAAAAGCCTGTATCTCGAAAACACCTTACAACTAACACTGCTCGTTGAGACGGACCTACGCGAAACGACGAGGTTTACATGTTATATCGCGCGAAATGCGACCACCGTAGAAATTTATAGGTGCATAAATAACGTTGAATAAAAAAGTCGTCAATCGTATGGGACAAGTCGCGAGTAGAGCGAATAACGGCGATTAATTCTGGTAAAAAATAAATGACCGGTGAATAATGCGGGGCAGAAGATAGAGCAGACTGGAATTCGAGAACAAGAAGCACAGGTGATGGCGGGGGGTCTGGCAATAATATTTAAAAATAGAGACGACCAGGCACGAACGATGCCGAAGGAAATAATAATAATAATCTCTGAAATTAAGCCGGGCCTCGGTGTATAGAAGCAGACAGGGAGACACAGAGAGAGAGAGAGAGAGAGAGAGAGGGAGAGAGAGAGAGAGAGACGCAGGAAAGTTCGTTCTGGCTGGCAAATTCGAAATGTTTCGCAACAGGTGTTGCGGAAATTTGGTACGTCCACGGCTGAAACTTAAGCCGTGCAATCGTGTAACACGGGGGGAAACACTTGTTGCCAACAAGTTCGAAATTTACCGCGGCCCTACAGTCGCGGAAAAACGTTCCGCGAACAGTCGCGCTGCACTTTTTCTGACGTTCAACAGCTGTTCGACAAGAACTACCGGATGCACTGCGCTAAGGCCGCAGTGGCGGTAGACGCCGTTCTGACGAATCGTCGATTTGACGAACACACCCGAAATGTTCCTCGATCGAGGGGTAAACGGACGCGCGTGCCCTGCAACCCCTTTTGCGAGAAGTCGCTCGCCACATTGCTCCGACGTGGTCGTCGGAAAATGCTTCCAGGGTGACCGTAATCTTGTTCGGACAGCTTTTCCATCGCGAGATCAATTTTCTTTCGTTTCTATACGCTCCCCTGAAAGAAGCATCACGGCGTCGTAATACGCGGATCGCTGCGAAAACGCATTCTAATGAAACACGCGATCGGTAAATCATGTTTCAATGCTCAAATGATCTTCAATGAGCAAATGCAATTGATCGAACTGCGGGAGATCCAGCCTCCTGCGTCGCCCTATACCGGAAAGGCAGAAATAAAAGTTAAGGGCAAAACAAAAAAGCCAGCGTTTTCTCTGTCCCGGTCCCTCTGCGTTTGTTACGCGGTCGTTAATTGTGCAACGGTTCGCCGAGATCAGGCACATTGTAACGCTTCACAATGAAACGTTTCCGCGCGCCGAAAACTGCGCTACCTTTCCCACAGGAATCGTTCGCGCATAAAAAGCGAGCGACGAAATAATTGCTGGCCGTTAATCCCGCCCGTAACGCTCATTCTTAGCAATAAAATCATTTACACCCGTGAACAGACCGTGCCGTGCGTTCATTACGATCTGTAGAAATCGCTTTCTCTCGCCGTGCCACGACTTTCGGCTCGAACGTCGCGACGCGTCGTTCTGTCCACTTTTTACACGCTCCGCGAATCACGTTTCTTTAAACAATAGTTGTACGAACTTAGTGGCTATTTCGGTCGCGCCTCGCCCGTACTAAAGCTACGCGTTCCACGTAATTGAAAAATGTGACACACACCGAAAGAATACACGAGGTAGAGGTTGCTTCGATTAATCTAATTCCTTTACCGAATTTTAATATTTATAGGGATGCAACAGTTAAGTTATTATATTAAATTAAGTTGTAACATAATTATAATGTATGTCACATAGATATTAATTTAAAAGGAAATATAAAATATATGTTAAGGTAGTTGTATCAGAATAGAAGCGGAGGTAGAAGGAATTCGTGAGTGCGTTGGATTACCTGTGCGCCAACTGTGAAAGTACATGTACCGTCGAACATGTGCAGGATAAAGTATTCTTGGGGGTGGTCAGTGCGTGTAAGGGGTGAAAAGTTTACAGAGAATACTGAGCACGGCATACGGAGAAAGTTTTGCAGCCGATAATATCGATCGTCGCTGTTTTATATTTCATACTCCTTTATATATAATTATATAATACGCACAAGAACATATTCCGCAGTATATCATTGTGCAAAAAAGTGCCAACAGCGTTGCTTGAGGTAAAGTTTTCGATTTATCTAAATTTTCATCGGTACCTTACATGTATACTGATAAAGCAAGGAAAAAACATTATTTATATTGCAAGCTTGTCACGATACCTTGAATAAATTACAATTATGCTATCAGCATCAACTATCTATTCATCCTATCCAAATGAACGAATCGAGTTGCCTACATTCTTTTACAACCCGGATGGCTAAAACACAGTATAATAATTATACCTAAACAATACCCACTCAATCTCCGCGAACACATCCATTCAAACAAATTACTTCATTGCTCCGCCAAAATCCAAACCCAAAAACCATAGGGAACACCACTCAATCAGCCCGTCGAACCACCAGAGCAGCACGTTCCTCCGTACAAAACGAAATAAAAAAGAAAGAAAGAAACCGTCAGCAAAGTGCCATCGAACCTAATTGACATAGAATTGTCGCGCTACCCGCGACACTTCCCCCGTACATTAATTTCCCATCAATCCTCCCCGTGCTGGAACGTCGCGGGTCCAATGCCTCCATTACGGTTCGAGATTCGAAATAATGCAAGTTCCAGGAAGGTGCTCCGGATCGTCGAAGGAAAACGTGGGAACATCGCCGCGCGATAACTCGTTCCTTTATCTCCGGTTCGGAATTACGCAACGAACGGATCGAGTGTTCACGGCGGCGGCGGCGAGCGACGCGGTCTCGTGAAAACGTTCCTACCGGAAGTGCGTACTTTAATTAAACGCCGTTTCCTGCCTGTCATTAGCCCGACCGTTTACGGAGCGAGGCGCGATTAGAGCGTCGTGTCGGCGAACATTTCGGTGGCAGTCGTCGACATCGGTCTCGCGCGTTTCTTCTCCTCGTCCTCCATCGTCGACGGCGAAGACGACGACGTTCTAATGTACATATCTCGTGGCGCACCAGCGAATCTTCGCGAGGACGCCGCGACGGTTATCTCGACGGTTGTTTATTTTTACAACGGCGCGGGAATTACGTTAGCCGGTCTTTACGATGCTTAGTGTTCCGAGGAAATTTCTGGCAACCGGACGGCTGACGGTTCGCCAACTAAACGCCGGCAAACCGCGTAGTTTCGGGCTACCCATTCAGACCTGGCAAGCTTGTATCTGGTTGATACCACGGGACGATTCGCGACGCTCAATGCGAAAAGAACTTTGCCCTGAATATTCGGTAACGGGGGAAATATGTCAGCGCATTGCTCGCGTCCAATTGGTAAGCAATTACGGCGTTCCCTTTCGTATGTCAGCTTTGGCGAGCGTCGATCTTACTTTCGTCGAAGTTTCACGTTTTGTTCGGAGGAAACGATCCCGATTGAGAAATAGTATATACAGTCAGTAATAGATTAATATATCTGCCCCGGTATGTGCACCGTTTGTAGTGAAAGATGGCGTTGGATGATTGTAGTTGATAATGCTTTTATTAGCTGTTATCGTAGCGATATTAGTGATCGCCAAATAAAGATTCTCGACGTGGAAATTATTTTTATTTTCATACACGTTTGCTAGTTTTGCTTCTTGGTAGACGTACGGTTTATATTAAAATTGACCGATTATGTAGCACGAATGGTAATGGTGATTGATAGTATTACATCTGGGCTATGTTATGGAGGGGAGGTGCATGCCTATCATTGGTCTCGATGTCCCTCTTGTTTAGTGCGTCATGAATTAAGGAAAGATATTTTTTCAAACTTTCATGCTCGAAATTATTAATTTGTCATTACCGGTATATCCTTAGATATTTTCCTTCCGCTTATAATTAGCTATAAGCATTACAATTTCGTAAGGTTTCTGTACTGTGAAGTTGACACATTTAGCGAGCTACCAATTTATTAGAAATTAATTCGCATAATATGATAAGTAGATGTATTTTTTCGTTATTATAATTATAGAACTGGTATTTAATTTATTCAAATGAAGGGCAGTAACAACATACTCCCGTGTGCAATTAGACAGTTATGTTTCGAAATTAGCTACCACTCGAATATTTTCATTAGCTTGAACTTTGCAATTCAACAGCACAGATTCAACCTGTATAATTTGCAAAGAAATTGTATCTATTTTACTCTGCAATTATAGAATCGCTATTTTCCTATTAACAATTAACCGAACGTATTTTTCCTCTCTCAGTATGTATTACCTTAAGTGTATCGCCGAATGATACAAGAATAAAGAGAACAGTTTACACGTCGTTTTTACACCTGCAAGATTTTAAACGATCACCCCGCTCGTACAGTATTAACATAATTACCTGATATTAAAAAAAAACAGGAGCATATTTTTTAATATAATCGTGTCAAAGAAGCAGAAATTTACATACCATAAAGAAAACCGAAGACCACCTTTCCTCGTCAAGGGAGAAACTTTTTTAAGCACGAAAGAACACTTCCACTGTAAGGGTAGGTCGTGAGGGTTTTTGCCGTTTTTCTGAAACACGCACAAGGTCGCAATTTTTTCTCGGCTCCCCCGCCTCTGATCGCCGAGTCCTTAAGCACGGTGAATCATCGTTGACAACCCCTCGATTAACCTCCAAAGTTATACTTTGCGATTCCTTTCGGCTTTACCCTCCGATTCGTCCACGGCGCACCACTTAGTTCGATGATCTCTCCCCCACGTCTCTAATATTAACACGTATCGTTACGAGATAGAACTGTCATTAAGCACACGAGACAGGCGAGGCGTCTACTCCAAAGGGAACGATCCACGATCGATCCCTGATACGCGTACGTTGCACAGTCCTCGACGATCGATTATCTCGAGCAATTTCTCGTCACAATACTGTTACGGTGAAAGCGTATACAGCTGGCAGAACTGATCTACAAATTTCACCACGTTGTTCGTCGCGCGACATTTACCACCGACTTACTTAGATATGTACGCTTCGCGGATGAGCTTGCGCGAGTAAGGAAAAAAAAGCGAATAATGGAAAACAAACGAAGGAGAAACCGATTGTATATGCACTCTGACACTTTTTACATCGCTTCCCAGGATCACAATAAAGTTTCGCAAAAAAAAGAAACAGAGTTTCGTCGCCGGAGCTTCAGAGAAGTCGAATGTCGCGGGCAGCGGGGGCGTGGGCGATGGTGGGGAAGAAAAAAGCCTGGGTCCTCCACCGACCGGCAAGCTTTATTCACTATCAACCTCTATTTATAACACTCTCAGACACCAACTTTCTCTTGGGTCGATAGGGAACGGTACGTCACTAAGGACAAATGCGACGTCGAATTCGATGCGTTCAACTTCGCGAAACAATTCGAAACCGAAGTTCGTCCAGTGATCCTGGCTGATCCTCAACGCGGCACCGCGGCTTATCCGCCATTTCCATGCTCGAAAACTTTCGCCCGCCAGCCGTGGATAGTTTTATATTTAGAAGGGAAGCGAGGCCCGTCTAGAGAACACCGGCTGAAAGCCGCAACGTCATATGGGGTACAGACATTGGCCTAGGTCAGGATTACCACGTGATGACTACGATGACGCGGATCGATGGCTCCTTCTCCGTTTCAGGGACAGGCAAACCTGTCTTACGGTTAACGTTCCGGTTCTGAGTTGTCTGTCCGCCGCCTAATTCTACTGCCAGTGTCCCTTTCTTCACACGCGTCGCTCGCTTCCTAAACGGTCCGCCCGAGTATCGTTTAAATCCCAATCGCCGTACACCCAGGCGTACTCGATCCTGTCATCATTTCGTGTCAGTTTCGCCGCGAGGCGAAATCGCCGTGAACAATTTCCTGTATCGTTTCGTCGACCGTGGCCAAGGCGCGTCGCCCCGTCGATGTCTACGAACTCTTACGGAGGCCGTGCGGGCACGGTGCGATCAGCTTCAAACGGCGAGACTACGGCTGGCGAAATACAGCGGGACTCCAGAATCGGACGAAAAGTCGCGCGCGATATCCTGGTTCACGATACGGAGCTCAACTCACGTGGCGGTGCGGTCCGGACCCTTGTCGACGGTGACCACTTCCTCGAGGTTTCAGCCAATGAGCGGCGAGCCAGGATACTCCAAGTGAGACAATCGTGACGGCTCGTCGGTGTTCGGCAGCGTTCGGTAGCTGTTTGTCTTCGTTGCGCTCACGCGTACCGCGTGTCTGACGACGCACGGTCCGTGACTACTTTTTGGGCTCGCGCTCTGTTCGGGTGGACGGCTACTACTTGTCCGTAACGATCGCGACTGGTCACTTCCGGTGTGTCGGTGCCAGGAGGACCGCGTGGACCCGGTCCAGGACAAACCGTGTCGTCCTGGTACACACACCGCTTCCTGCTTTCCACGCGTGAAAGCACGCGCTGCTTCGCATCGAGCGTGCGCCTCGTCCAGCGTCCGACACGATACTACCTCTCTCCTCTTCCTCTCATTCTTTCTCACTCTCCCTACGCCCCCACCATGAGCTTCGCTAACTCTGTCTCTCTCTCTCTCTCTCTCTGGTCGCGATTTCTGCTCGAGTAGGGACGACGTGGGGAGAGGATGGTAGCCGCTCATTAAACAAACGCCTCGATGACGTCAGGAAGTATCGCCGGACCATCGAAGATCAATCACCGTGACCGGCGACAGCAGTTATCGATCCTTGGATCCTTCCGCCTTCGCAAGACTTTGTAGGACGCGGTTTTTCGCCGTTTCCGTTCGCGCGTTCGAAGGACTTTATCGGTCAACTCTCGCATGCACGCTGGCCGCTGTTTCGATATTCTGCGATGTCGTTTGACGAACGCGTGCATCGGTCGTTAAGAGCATCCGGCGATCGTTTAATTGGAAAGTTTTGCGCCGATCCATTGCCCGGTATTTTTAGAGCGAAGCACCCGCGAACGTAGCTCGGTTGGTAGATTTGCTTCAATTAATTGGCTCCTTCTCGTGCATGATTTTGCTAACGGTTTCAGCTGTCTCGTGGAAGCGTTTCGATGAATAACGAATAGGTGGAATTTCGGAACGTGTATTCGTGATTTCCCTTATCACGTGTAACTAGGGGAATTCTTAAACGTATATAAGTAGATGCAAGCTTGATTAGAATCCAATCTTCTTAACAGCAACGCGAGGAGTTTTTTGATTCGATCTCGCAGCAAATCCGGTTCTAGAAAATAAAATATGTCGTGACAAAATATATGTAAATTTTGTTAAACGTGCAAGCTTTCAGGACAATTTTTCTTGCCACCATGGAACGTATCGAACCTTTCTGTGACTAAATCTGTGCGAAATCGGTGCACTGCTCTTTCCATTCATTATGCATATCCATTAATTATGACACTCTGTGAACTCATTAGCATGCGGTCTGAGCACTTAAATGATTTATAAAACATTGGCCGAAGTTAAACACGCACAGGTTGCCTTCCGTTTTTAGTTGGTAAACTTGGATGTCCACGTCGCCCGCGGTGTGACCTCTATATTTGTACTGGACACCGACGCTAGGCGCTCGGCGACGTTCGTTAAACAAACAGCCCGATAACACGAGAAAGCATTGACAGGTCATCGAAAATCTCTTGTCACCATTAGCGACGTTTACGAATCGTTCCGTCTTACCACGAGAACGATGCTCGCAGTTTGGCTCGTAGTTGGAAGACTTTTAATGAATCGTTCACAGAACCACTGTAGTCAACGTCGAGAGTCAATTTTAACATGGAAGTATCCTCGTTAGCACACGATTGTATACAAAATTGCTAATTGCACGGATCATCGTGGTAAGGATATCGATTGAATTATTTAGGCGATCGTTAAAAAGAATCGCGTTTTCATTACTGGACGATGCATATCACACGCAGTGTCGTATAACATTTAATATCCTCCATTATGTCCTGCTATCGTCCTGGTTAATTCGTATTTCATGCAGGTATGGAGCTATTCATTGACCCAAATACCGGGCAGCTTTTATTGCCACCGTTGCGCCACGACAGCTGTACTATCCTTTCTTGCTTTATTCTTATGTGATCAACCACAGCCTAAGCAGAGATTGGTAACCGCTAATTAAACAAACTTCGGTATGACGTCAAGGGGAATCACGGGCCCGCATAAAATCTTTTGATCCGAGCAGTAACTGGTATTGATTCTTCGAGTATCCTTCTTCAGATCGCACGCGTGCGATGAGCTCGGTGCGATGCTCTTCCGATTTCTGTGCAAATTGACGCTTCGAACAAGTCACGAGACCGATTCAATAATAAATTCATTAAAAATCAATGACATCAAGGATGAAAACCGAACGGAATAACTGACAACTAACACAAGTCTCCGTTGCGAATAAAATGAAATACAAGTTGAATGATTATATTTTGCATAAACTTCTCAACTCTGCGTCAACAATTCCCACAATTATTCCAATATATTTTGTTTAACTTCACTTACAAGTAAGCATCGTCAATTCCTATAAGAGTGGCTTGGCATGCTCGACTATATCGTACGGATTTATGAGATTTCATTTCGCAAGTTCAAGTTCCAAAGCAGCGTCTCTTCGTCATTCGCACAAAAGCATGTCGTTACTTCAACAGCGAGTAACGTATCAATAAACTTTCGAGAAGAAAAAAAAGCGGCGACCGGTCCTCCCGTTCTCGCAGACTCCATTGCTTCACCGAAAACTGTGCGGCTTCTTTTTTTACACGTAAATAATGGCTGCCGCGACCGCCACGCAATCGCGGCACGTCGTATCCTCGATTTCTGACCAAGCAAAGAGCACGGGGAGGAGAGGCTGACAGCGTTCATTAAACAAACGTCTCGATGACGTCAAGAATAACCGCGCTCCCCTTGAAAAGTACTCGCGTAATTCGCGCCTGGGAATATTATTGATTCCCGACGCATCTGTGTATCACCAACACCGCTGGACCTTCGACACGTTTACTCGCCAGTCTTTTCAGCGAACTACGAATGCACCGTTCGCGCAATAAAATAGATTCAAATTGTCCGCGCCCCCTCCAGGCCGACAAAGTCGTTACATTTCATATCGTTTCTTACTTTCCGATGATCCGAACATTTTTCCATTGGTTCTCGTTTCGAGTATCCGACTCGGTGGTCGCGGAAAAATTAATGGTTTGTTCCTCGCCGTCGTCACTCTCGAGTGTGCACCCAAACTTCTACGCCGAATAACTGAGCAAAAATTCATCCGAGACCAAGGCCCAGCCACCGGCCTATCGGTGACAGCACAGGTCTGTATCGAGTGTACTTGGTACGAGTTGGCACCGGCGAAAATTCAATTGCAATACCGGCCGCGGAATCGGGGGGACGATTCCGCGGAAAAGACGAATAGCCGAGAGGCGACAGGGCCGTGGGTGGTCTGTTCGGAACGTCCGTAGCTACTTGGAAATGGATTTCGTGCGTCTACCGCGTTCACTGCTATTTAAAGATGAAGCCTACGACGCGCTCGGGCCTTTTTTTTCATTGCCGCCCCGCTCACACTCTCTTTCCATCGTCCAGCACGTGACTCGCGAGTGGAAAACGCCGTGAGTGCAAAGACACCTTTCACGCGATACCATCGGCAATAATTGGCCGGGCGAAAGGTCCCGGCACCTAGCACGCGCTTTTATCCCGGCGTGTTGCAACGAGACTTGTAACAGTGGCCAGTCATTATTTTCAGCGGACGGAGGAGCGGAGGATGAGGCTGAGGAGTTGAATTTGGAAATGGAAAATAGGAACGAAGAAACGTAATGTATATTTCGTTAACGATTGAGATTATTCGTCGAATTTTCCTGGAACGCGCCGTATGAAATGTTACAGCGGCAAATTTGTAACGATATATATATAGACCACTTCAAGAGCACTGGTATTTTTACGAACGAAAAATGGCAGGGTATTTTTATTAACGCTCGTAGGTGCTAAAGAGATAAATTAAATCAGCAGAGTGTAGTGTCTTTTGGGGCAACCTTCTGCAGAGTTATTTATGGAAATTTAATAAACATAGAAACATCGTAAAATTCGTACCATGCTGTGCTGTTCCATTACTTATATGCACGCCGTGTGCAGATAGAAGCTGCAACTAAAACCTTGCCGACGATATTCGTTCTTAATTTATCTGCGCCCTTCTATCTCTGTGCGTGCTCTTCGTATCTATACAAAGGTCATCGCAATGATTAATATTACAATTATTCTTTAATCAAGATATTACCTCGAGTATCGAATTTCGACCGGTTCCATATTCGATTTTTATTCCCAGTAGGCAGTCGAAATATCTTTCGTCATCTAAATTGCATATTATAAAACCGTCATCACACGAGCCCTGCATTAAACAGAAATGAAAGCGTAACAATAATTTGCCCCTCCCGTAAAAGCCGTACTGCAAAATCATTCGTATCTTTCACCCACTGGCTCACAATTCTAAATCAACCTCAACCTTTCGCATCGCCCATACAAACGTTTGTCATTACGCCAGACGAGGCGTACCTGAATAAAAATCTGCCAACAATTATCAATTAAGGAACAGCACGACCAAGATGTATCGTCGACTTGACAGAGATTCTCCCTTCGCAAAATTTTGCATTAAAAACACCCACCAAGCATCGCGCTCCGTCTTCTTAATTCCCCCTTAACAAGAACCAACACGAATCTCGTTTCTCGTAACGACGCTGCCTACCATCCAAGACAAGACCAATCGTTCATCCATCCCTGAGCAGTCCAGGATTTTTTCGCCGGATCAAAGCCGCGGTTGGCATCCGCGGGATTAAATTACACGGCCGTTTACACGCGGCGTTTTCCATCAGAAATTTCCCCGAGCGACAAGATTGCCACGAACAGAATAGTCACTCGCGATACTCGCCTACGACGCGACGCATCCTTCCATCGTCGGCTATCCAGCGAATAATCAGCGTTTCCCTACCGGGGTCCAGGGGCCTTTATACCAGCGCGATCGTTTCAAAGAAATTGAACAGCCGTGGCCGAGAGGTCGTTGCGAGAGTGGTCGATTAATTAAAGTCGTACCGCGAGGCATTTGTTGCCCGAAATATCCGGCGTGCCCTAGATACCTAAGAGGTGGGCGCGCCATCAGGTATCGCGGGAGTAATTATTTTGAATAAATGGTCGGACTCCTACGCCGCGCCGCCCGAGCAAAAGTCGTCGTCGCGGCGTTAACGTCGAAGCGCGAAACATTTCCGTACCGAAATAGCCGGCCCGTTCGCGTCACGTACAGACCGTACCGGTACGTTCTAACTTCTCATTGTTTTTCTTAGATCGCAAGGTCGGAACGCTGTGAAAATCGTAGGCGCAGACGGAGGGATTTAGGTACGGTCTGTCGCCCTATTGGTACGCAGATCTTTTTCCGGTACGCGGACGATCTCTGTACAGGGTACTGCCGAAGGCAGGTACGTTTGAGGAATGCCGGGAAAGGTCGTGGAGTCGATAAATGTCGATGGGCAAGTGATCGAGTACGCTGCATGTCTAGTAACTACTATTAACCGATAACCGAAATTTCAAAAGCGAGATATTTCTTGGAAAACGCGCAAGGAGCGGGGAGAGAGTCGTTAACTCGTCGAGGGGCAAACAAAAATTGGTGAAAAAAAAGAGGAAACGAGAGGGAATAAAAGGACGGAACGGCGAGGGGGATAGGAGAGGGCGAGGTTCGCTGTTTCGCGAAACAGTAATTTGATCGAACGGGGCGAATTAGCGACACAGCTTTCGCTCGTCTAAGGAGAGCACGTAGGAGGAGATACCCTCATGCTATAAACGTTCAGTTCAGAATTAGCGTGGCCAGCACATGCTAAACATTCAATAAAGCGCTCGAAAGCCGTCCGGAATAATCGTAATCATAAATAATCGGGCCTAAATATACGTCGAGCCACGGTAATGCCCGTGAAGCTCGCTCGCGTACCAACTGCTGTCCGCGGACCGTTAACGCGAGCGGAAATCGGTTGCCGGTCCCATCGTCCGATCGGCGTGCTTTTTTCATCGTCGTTTGTCTACGCCACGCGCTAGTAAAAAGTTAAATGGCGGGCTGGGACAGTCGCGTAATGAATCGGTAATATTGGGCCCCGGTAGTGCAGGGCAGGAAATGACGAGGCGGTCGTGATGGAAAGTCGCTATGAAAACGAAGACGAGGGCTCGCGTGCAAACGCGATAGAAATTAGATTACACGCGTCTATCGTTTTTCTGTGATTTTTCTGCTCTCGGTGCGTGCGCGATTTTCGCGTCAAGCCTGACGGTCGGATGGTGCGCTCGAGTGATCGAGGATCGCGGTTTCTTGTCGCTATTTGTTAGACGTTACGTATTGGTAGACCTGTGCGATTAAAGAGGACGGCGGAGGATTTTTAGCGGGCGATAGGGGCGATTCTGCGACGGCAAGCGTTCGAAATCGTGATTGTCTTCGAGATTCGTATTGATCAACTAAACAGCTGAACGTCCTGCAGGAAATTAAAATTGATGCACAATACCATTGGAATCACGACCACCCGCATTGCTACACCAGCCCCTATTAATCCCGCACTCGACCAGCCTCGAACCCAGAGCTAAACGGTTCCATCCCGACGAACGTCTACGCCCGGGGAACAACAACCCACTCAACCCCCGTAGCTCGATTTTAAGAAATCAATCTTCCGCGACGCCGTGAACGAAATGTTTCCTTATGCACGATCGGAAGGGCAAAGTCTCTCGCAGCTGATACTGTCGAAGAGGCAGCCTTGACGCTTCGTCATGTGTTTAACTAAGCGTGTCCGTGATCGTCATTAGTACGCAATAATGGTTAATGGTTAGGTTTAGCATGTTCATCTCGGTGCAACGCGACTCCGCCGCTCGTTGCGCACAAACGGACATATGGTCGGCTGGCTTGGCCGATTAGACACATTTGCATCACAATGCCGAAGCTGCCCACCGCGGCTCGGGGCTCGCGCTCTTTCTCTTTGTCTCTCGTTCGTTCCACCTCTCCCTCGTTGCTTTATTACGTGCGCGTACAGGGTGTAGCCTGTGCCAGCATAATGGCACTTAGCTGACACAACCGGGAGGGAGGAAGAGAAGCCCGCGGTGTGAGGAGGAGAAGGCGGGTATGGAAAAAAAGTGTTGCAGCTTTCGGTTAGCACGGTAGCCCGTTTGTTTACGCGTACCCTTTAAATCCTGTTCAACGAATCCGTGAACGAAGTGCACTCGAAGAGGCATCGAATTGTCGACGATGTCCTGCGGGTAGCTGGATCGATGGACGAGAAACGGAAGTGGATCGGGCCGACGACGAAGCGATGCTTAATGGGGAGGAATCGAAATATTTCGGTGACGATTTTGAAAGGAATTTTGGTCTTTGTTTGGTGTAGCTGGTATATTCGTAGTTCGACGTATTGCAGCGGGGAATTTAATGGATGGATCAAAGTTGATCGAATATATAATGCGCTATTTATTTAATGCAACGGATTAAGACTACGTTATTTGATCCTATTTTAGTCTGTGCTATTTTTCTTGTATATGAAATGTTATTAACACGATCGCTTTGAAAGACAGCTGGCAGAAGTGATTCCGTCACGTGTCGTGATAATAATTGTAGAAAACATTTTCCTACGTTAAAACGTTCGACGGTTTTACCCGGCACGCATGATATTGTAACGCAAGTTTTTTTATCCGGGTGTAATTTCCATCTGAGTGAAAAAATCCCGACTCCACCGGGGAGACCTGTAATGCATAAAGCTTTGCATAATCGAAACCACCCGATATCGGTCGCAACACAGTAGTGATACAGAATGGCAATAAGTACCAGTTTCCCCTCTATATTATTAAACAACGATGCGACCGGCAATTAGGTTGAAGTTAAACGCTGTCGACCAAGTGGCATTGTATTAATACTTTAATTGCATATTTCAACGTGCTCGATTTCACGAGCCCTCCGCTCTTTTCCACGCCGGCCATTAGGATGGAATTCCACGACGAGCGGCCTACGAAGCGTCGTTTTTCAAAATTGCACATCCGGTCACGCTATGCTCGCTCTGAATCGCTGAGCATTATCCAACGCGTGTCCGCGTTGCGTCAATGACTTTATCGCTCCGTCGTCGCTTAAGGATCGCTCGTAATTACGTAAGAAACTGCACGCGGCTTAATTAATAAATCACGTTCGTTCTTCCCTCCGTCGTGGATGCACGTGGTACGCGGACGAAAAGAATCGCGCGAGATCGAATTGGAAACAGTGAAGCCGCGATCTGGGCGCGTTTTAATCGCGCGACTGGAACGCCTATGATCTGTGCCCTTGCGCGAGCGTAACGGATTATGTAAGTAACTTGCGTTCGTTTAAAGATTTATGACTGATTGGGTAGGATCGGCGTGAATTATTGGCGTGGAGTGCAAAGAATATTGTAGCACGGAAGAGTTTCAGAGAGGGTGTGGATAGTTTTTTTTATGTGTAATTGACGTTCGTTATTTCACAACTATCCTGGTTCATTTCAACGAATAATCGAAAGTTCGTAGCATTCTTCGAACACGCATTGGTTACGTTTAATATTGCTCGAACGTAACGTTACACTTGAGGCGCGAATTGTCAGTGTCGTCGCAGAAATTTCTCACCCTCGAAACCTCCCTCCCTCCGTTACAGAATAACCGACCGACCCGTGCATTCACTAAAACCACGTGCAACTCTGACGCGCCGCATTCCAACGGACGCTCAACCATCAACCGGCTAAACGTTGGCGAAAATAAAAGTCCCTCATTATCCGGTAACGAAGCAGCGAATCATTTTACACGGCGTGTAACCGGAGGCAAGAATTAACCAAGGGCTGAACGATCTGATATCCCCGCGAACGTGGCCGTTCCTCTACTCTGCCGTCTTCGCATCGATCACGCCGCCCTATAAAAGTGACGACGAACGTCCCCGAACCGCCGTCCCCCGTCTTCCAGCGTGCTGCACGAAGAGGAGCGAAGGGTCGCCGGCAGACCGATAGGACTACGGACTAACCTCGAGTTAGAAATTAATTAGAAAAGTGCGGAGAGACGGCCTGGATACGAGGTTGGAACGGCGGAGGGTGGCGAGGGATGGGGACAGGCAATCAACGAGCAGATGAATTAATGGCCACGCCAACTACCCCTCCGAGATGCCGTAAGAAGAAGGGCGCCTTCTAAATGCGCGGCCCACGTGAAGTAGATTCTTATAACTACTATCGACGTTCCGACCGATCCACCGGCACGAGAGAGGGGGTGCCATCGGCATGGTATGCCGCCATCAACATTTCCGAATCTATCGGCCGATTTTCCACTTGGGACCGCCGTCCCGCTGGAGAAAAACAATGAGCAGTTTTGGCTGATGCTGGTCGAGCATCACGATTGTCCGTGCCCGTTCAAGAGTGATCAAGACGGTCCCGGGGATTAAAGTGCGTCGGCGAGGATCGTCGAGGGCGATGCGGCACTCCGTAGAGCGGCGCATGCATGGAGGAACTTTTTGTCTTTGATTTTTGCGGTTCCCAGATATTGGCCCGACGTCTGCCTCAGAATACGGTTCACGGCCCCGACAATTTTCGGAATTCGGCATTAGTCGTGGATAATGCGAAAATCGTTTCTGTGTTCCACGAATTTTTCACGACCGCGCCGTTAAATCCTAGGATTCAATTTTCCAATACCGCCGGAGTAATTCGGGGTTCGCCGTTTCGGACGGAACACGAAAACTCGAGGCATGGAATTACGCCGACACACCTGTACGTTCGACTTAAACATCGTAAGTGCCGGTTACGGAGTACTCGCGGTGCAATTGAAGTGAGGGTTAATGTTCGCAGGGTCCCTCAATATTTCATGGATAATTTCTCCCCTCGGGAAGTGATGCCACGAGCCCGGAAGGCATTGTATGAAAGAAGAAGCAGCCAAATCCTCGCATGTTCTGCCCATTGCCCCTCGACCAACGGACCCAGGGGTGGTTAATTCATTGTTAAGTAACGTCCGAATGCGTTTAATGCGATCCCATGAATGTCGCCAACGGACATCGTTCTTCCGTTTCGACGCCTTGGGCTTTCTACAATGCACGCCAAAGACACTCGCGAGCGAAACCTTTTTTTTTCTAGTAGTACAAAGCAATAATGGCATCGCAGCATAAAATGTGAGAAGACTCCCGTGCTGGTCGCTTCTATTGAAAAGTATGGAAATTTATGGCTACCTATGCGTTATTCTTTCTTAACTACAACTAGTCACCACGACGATAACTTTTCGTTGTACTCTACAAGCCAGATCTAAAATCGCTGACCTAAGTTCGTGCCGAAAGTATCTAACGTCTTCGCGTCAATCGTAATTAATACACCTTTATTAATTATCTATCGTTTCAACCGACTTCGCAATTGGACTGTCAGTCACGTATGTGAAATTTATTCTCAGAGTTCGAGCAAAGTGCGCGTTGCAATATCTCGAATCGTAACATCAAGTAAAACAAACGATGCATTCGTTACATTTTTGTGCCCCGAATTAACCGAAACTCCCATCTGCCGCACGATCGCGAGCCCATTCCGTCTATCGACCAACCGCGACAATAAAAGTAGGAACAAGACGTCATTCCGACGAAAATCGAACGAACGTCCCATTCCCTATTCCGATCGAATTAGTCCAGTCTCACCGACGCGTCTCGGCTCGCGTCGAGTCGCCGATTCGTCATCTCCGTTCGGCGTCGCGGATCTAATTGCAAGCTCGACCGCGGTCGAGCAAGAAACAGTTGAACAACGGGGCACACGTAGCTCGCCGTCGTTCGCAGCACATAAAATCTCGTTCGTCAATCTCCCCGATCGAAGAGATCCACCGGTCTCGCACGGCCCCTCATTTTCTCCCCGGATTAATCGATTTCAGTCACGAGCGTGTACACGCGGATCTACAGGAACACAAGCAGCTGCCCCACGAAACAAACGGTACGTACGAGCCAGCGAAACCGAGATTATAAAACGTTTACAGCGCAGCTTCCCACCTCGGGGCGCACTCGCTTCTGATCTGCATAAAAATAGGGGAACACCGGCCAACAGGGGGGAAACAGAAAGAGAGAAAGAGAGAGACAGAGAGGAAGATGCGGCGATCTAGAGGGGGTCGAGAAAGAGAGGCGCAGAGAAAAGAGGGGGACACAGTAGAGATGCTTAATACGAGATCAGATTATGATTTTGCGGGGGAGTCTGCCGGCGAGGAGAAGACGAGGAGAAGACGAGGAGAAAGTAGCGAAGGCCTTTAAGAAGTACCCAACAGGCCGGATCACGGACCCAGCGTCTTGTTTCTTTATCTCTCCCCCTCGCCACGTCTTACGTTAATGGATCGCGATTAATACGCTGATCTCGAGATAATCGCGTGGAAAGGAAGTTTTTTCTTTCTTTTCCATTTTTCTTTTTTGTTTGCAACCGAACTGCCCCGGCATGCTCGTGCACGAGATGAATGAGAAGCCGACCGGATTATCGTGTCGTTTGTAATTAGATTTTGCATCGGTATTAGGATCCACGGGAGATTGCGACGCGGCTCCTGAAACGGCGTTTACGAAAGGGAAAGAAAAGTATTGCCCGGGACTTGGTATGCGTGGGATTATCCTTTGGCGAAGTGAGGCGTGATTTTTTTCACACGCGTCCTTGCCCGGGGAGCAACGGTGTCGTTGACGACGAAAATTCTGAACGAAAGTGTGATACTGAAGCACCGATACTGAAGCGATACCGGGAAAGTACTGATAATCGGATAGGACCCGAGCTTATTTCGGAAATAATGCCCGAAAACAGCGCAACGAAAGCGCACATCCGTCGCGTCGCCGAACACAGTTAAAGACGAAACAGCGCATATCAAAGGAACTGCTCGGCGTAGAAAGGTCAGGACATAAAGTTCAATCCAGGTTTACCACTGTGACGCACACACAGGCACACAGCGCCGGGCCGTCCTATCCGAAGATCGTTCTCACAGATACCGGCAAACAAGTTCAGACATAAACGAACCAACAGCGAATTTCCATCACGAAACGGTGGTGACTAAAGTCGCGGGAGGACAATCGTTGGTCGCGAAAACGCAACAAAAGGTCCGAGAGTCGCTGAAAGGTAGCCGGATATACATTCCAGACGGTGTATAATCGAAAGCATCGGCGGCGCATCGGCTGCGAGTCGCATTATCATTGCCTCGAAAGCGAGCGGGCGAGCGCGCGCGCGCCTCGTAACACCCCGTGAAGCCGAAATAAGAAGTGGAAGAAAACGAAGAAGAAGGAGAATCGAGCGTGCCAGTATAATGGCGCCGAGATGCGAAAGGGCGAAGCTAACGATATATCTTGGACTATTGTCTTGTGGGCCGCGACAGTCGCGGCCATTATATCAAGATTAACTCTCTTATTCCCTTGGAGAAGGTATGGAAGGGCATATAAAAGTATACAGACTCCCGAGGGAAGAGGTGGAGGGCAAGAAGGAGAACGACGACGAGGAGTAACGCGAAGGAGAGAGGGTTGGGAAGGTGGTGGGAAGGGGGAGGGGGGGGGCAGCGAGAGAAGGTTGCAGGGCAGGTCTTATGGCGCGTACACACAAACCACCCACACTTTAGCGTGGAATACGAGGACGACGACAACGACGACAACGACGACGACAAGTAGTAGAAGCGGGGAACGCGAAAGAAGAAGGAAGACGACGAAGTAGAGGAAGAGGAGGAGGAAGAGGAAGACGAAGAAGAAGACGGTCAATGGTGTGTTCACGGTGTTCCCGAGACGGCATACGGGAACGGGGGTGTACGCTAGGCATCCGCAGAAGAGGACATTATAAGGAGTTATGAGGTCCTGCCTCATACGTGAGCATCCTTGCCTCCGTCTCCGTCGTCGTACAGTCTATCCTCCCGCTATCCTCCCTTTCATCGTTCTCTCCCTTTCCCTTTCTTTCTCTCCCTCTTCATCCGTGCCGCGGATCCTTATACACAAGATCTGCGGCGGTTCTTAATGTCCTCTCCCTTTTAATGCCTCGCTCCGGCTGCCCTCGAGGTCGAACCACGAACATTTTTGCCTGCTGCCTTCTTTTTCGAGGGCCCGATATTGAGTTATACGCGCGGTGTATTTATCGTTCAAAATCCTTCTGAGAGAAAGAGAGAGAGAGAGAGAGAGCGCTTCTAAAAGGGAGTACATGAGGGCAGGGGCTGGGGGGGCAGAATGGACAGCGGAGGACAGGGCAGAAGAGTTTCACGGTAGAAGAGAGAGAAAAGGGGAGCAGACCTGCGTGCAGCTTGTACTTGTGCACTGAAACGTAGGAAAAAGGTTGACGATAGGAAGGAGCTGTAGAAATTAAATGCGTGCACATACGCACGGTCGTTGCGTTTATGCGATCCCCATGTGGGCCGCCTTTAAGGTTTCTCTTAGCTACCTTTATGTGCAAGCTTTGTTGATTGTTCGTTAATCGCTTGGGCAGGAGTTCAATTTGAGAAAATCGAATCGCGCCATGGATAAGGTATTGTATAACTGACACTTATTGCATGTAAGAATTTGAATTAATTTAAGTAATTATTCTTCTGGGAGATCTGTTAAAACGAGAAGTCACAGAAAAAGAGTTAACATCCTAGCGCCCTGTATTTGCAATTAAAACGTCCCTTTAAGCCCCGTCAACATAAATTCAATTTACATCCAAAACCAACCGGTCCAGCTGCAACTATCCGCAGAATAAACTTCGTCGCCCAACAATCGTGGATCGATCATCCCCATACAACGAGAGGCAGCAGACTTCCTCTTCCCAAACGAGGAACGCAATCGCGGAAACGTTTTCGAAGGGCCGTCCGTCGATCGAAACTGAAAGAATCTGTGGCGAGGTCGTGACCCAGTGCAGCAAGGGCGTCGAAGACGCCGGGAACCGATGCTGGAAAGGGGTGGCCGTTAGATCGACTGAACTGGATTCTGGTAAGTTTTACAACCCAGGGTTATAGCCCACCACTAGTGTACGGCGTAGAATTGCGACGCGTGTACCAACACGAGTTCAAGACCGCCACCTACCCTCTCGAAACCGAGGGGTAGCATCGTTGTCGGTGGTGGTGGAGGACCGTACTATTCCCGTGGTAACGTTGGCCCCACCGACTCTTCGTTTCACCCTCACCTACAGCGACTCGACGGTACCCTTTACCCGCCACCCATGCTTCCTCCCACCCCCCCGGGGTGGCTGCTTTTGACCTCCACCTTTTCCTAGTCGACCTACAGCCAGCGTGCCTGAATCGTAGTAGCATAGCGGCGGCAAACATGAATGGGGTCCACGTGTCTTTCCGTCCTTCCCTCGCCTACGGTTCGGTTCAATGGTACCGAAAACTCGACGATTCCATGCCTCGCAGTCTTTTCAACGAGACGGCCACGCGCGTAGAATGCGTACAAAAGAATGTTCAGATAGTTTGGTGGAATATATTGTGTCCGGGCTCGTTCTGGAATTGTGTGCGAAGGTGGCGAGCGAAGTTGACTGCCTGGTGAACTTTCTTCGGGGGTCGGTCACTTTGTCTTTTCAGAAGGACGAGTATTCAATGTCAGACTGAGATAGAACGAAATTTTGTATTCATTCTAAATTTCTCATTGGCACCGAAAAATGATTCCCACGTTATGTTATAAATTATTCGTGCGCGTGGCGAGTCAACAGCGCTTCGTCGTTTAACACCCTTTCTGCGTAATTGCTGCAGAAATTTTAAGCGATTTCACGGACGACAATTGCATTGCAGCGCGCCCAAGGGAGGGCCCAAACTGGCCACGTACCGGGGAACTGGGGCCAGAGGTCTAGACAAAAGTGCATTGTGGTAGATCTTCTTTCACCCCTGTCGGGGATACCACCAGCGCCCTAAACGACGGTCGCGAAAGTGAAAGAAAGGAGATTAACGAATTCGGGGGCATTTCGACATTTTTACGCTCGATTTCGTAATAACCCTGTCTTTTGTCTCGTGGCTCGCCCTCGGCATGAAAACAAGGAACACGAGTAAATAAGACAACAGATCGGGTCTCGAGATATGCTTTCGTTTTCTACGCTCACGGAAAGTTGAAAGATGTCTCGGCCCTATAATTATGGCGGCAACCTTCCGGGGCACGGCGCAGGTAAATGAGTTGCGTGTTTCCCTTTGCCATTTAAACAGGGCTCGATTTCTAAAATTTCAGAGATCACTTTTAGTCAGTTGTTTTTACGGCGTGCAATACAATACTGTGATTTTTATCGGACTAATATGTTTATCCTCGTTCAACAGAAATGATTTTCTTTTAATATCTAGCATTTAATACACAATTCCTATGACAATGACTTTATTAGAATAACCGTGTAATGTGACAAAATTTCTTTTTCCAATTTTTAACATACCCGAAACACCGAATACTTTGGAAGCTCGAAAATACAGTATTTACGAATTAATTTTACGACGCCACAAAAATTGGCAGGATTTTCCTAGGCGACAGGATATCCGTCATGTTTTCACATGCTGTACAAAAACGCAAGATAATGACAGTTCGGCTATCTCCGTACGAAATAAAATAAAGCGAGCAGAAAGATGGAGTAAACATGCGTATCGAAAGTATGATACGTTAAGCCAGCTAAACCTACAATATGTATACCCACATCTTTAAAATCAGAATAGCAGTTTCCGGGTGAAAGCTTCGCGGTCCGTTGAGCAAAGGGTCCGCATATTTGAAATAACAATAAAGACACAATATGGACATTCATCTTCTCCCCAAAATTTCTGTTCAGCCCGATTTCCCTGCCCTTCGCTTTATTCCTCCTAAACTTGCGGCGACGTGTTATCTGTGTCCACGTTTTATATTTACCGCAGCAAAGGTACTACACGAAAGGATCCAAGGGGCGAAAAATTAAGAAGACAAAGGGCCACGTGAATTTTCACACGTTCCATACGTTAAAAGGGATCCGAACGAAAGAGGAGAACGAAGGACGGCGTTCAAGAGTTGCCCGTTGCTACGCGGACCGGTCATCACCTGGTCAAAGAAACGGGACTCGGTACTGTGTCGGCACGTTGTCGCATAAATTAATTCGCCACCCTCCAGAGACCCTCCGTTTTAATGCCCCCTCTGCACTCGAAGATTCAAGAAGGAACCGCGGCAGCTGACGGGAGTCCTTGGCTGCCATTTCAATGCTACAGAACGGTAGGATGCATCGCAATGACCATCGTCCGTGCAGGACGATTACCGCGAGCTTAATTATTCTTTCTGCATGCTTTTATTGTTCGTTGCCTATTGTCATGGAAATATGTGCAGCCTCGATGAGATAGGACGGGCAACGGTGACGGTAAGAAGAGTTACGAGACGATGGTACAAACTCGTCGAATAAATTATTTCGCCAAGTTGTTCGGGTTCTTAATTGAACAGGATTTCAACGCACGAAAGAGAATAGTCGAAACATGCGCAATGATTGGTTATATTTTTCAATCGCACTGCGAGTGACATGGAAATTTGTGGACGGAAAAACAAAATGTGATATAAATATCGTACTGTTAACCCAAATAGAAATACCGTAGTGCTAGTACGTGCAAAATAAATTGCAATAATAGGAAATGTCGCGGAGATTTTCTTATATATTTACGTTTTCTTCGGCGACTTCGACGCGACGAATTGATTCTTTCGACCGCAAGACGGAGAATATTTGCATTGTCTTCTAATGAATCAAGGATGAACGAGATCCTTTCTTAAATGCTTCAAGTAACTTTTAAGAATCTCCTTGGACATTTCGAGGGTCACCCTTGATTTTATGTCGCGGACCGAATCAAATGGCTTGTTAAAGACGCAACCGCCCCTAAGAATTCTTCTTTGTATCAAGTACCCTTACGAGATTCTTTCAAATCTCCGTTTATTAGTAATTCAAATAGGATCCATAATTACCGCTGGGTAATACATAAATTATCCGCAAACTCTCCGGCTGCTTGTGCCCGAAAACGTTCCTTTCACAACAAACGAGAACACTCTAAGCCGCAAGAGGCACGAATTCCTACGGAATCGTTATTTATTTTCCAGTCCATTTAATTTCCTTGCTTCACTAATTACGAATCCCCCGCAATACTTTCCAATCGTAATACGATGTTCCGATTTAGAAAGACCAAGACTTCAACTACTTTGCCCCCGGCAACAATGAAACCTAACAAGCTCTTCATAACGCTCCAATAATAGAATACCATTTAAAGATTCCAACGGAGCACGGGCTGATGCAGTACACAATAGGTGGACGTGAAAAAAAAGAAAAAGAAGAAAAAAAAACATAAGGAAGAGCGATTTCGTTCACGTGGACACGTATTCTTCGCTGTCGTTTTTCTTCCCCCCTCATCAGTTAATTCCTCCCAGAGGAGAGGAACCCATCGAGATGTTTTTCTCTCGGTTCACCCCTTGTACCCCCTCTCTTTCTTTCTGTCAACGCTTTCAGAACACTTCGAACACTGTTTCTCACGGTGGCCGAAAGGGACCGTCCATCAGGTAAACCCGATTGTGTCGTTCACGTCGATTAGCCCGAGAGTTTTCCCGAAATTTCGGGATCTGCATTATGCTCCCTTTGGCCCCGTGAATATCGAGCTTCTCTTTTGTATCGTTCTATCTGCATCCCCTTTATACACCTTTGCCAGACACCTGCGGCGCGCTCCGCTGCTCGCCGAATCATCGTAATTTGAGATTCCGCTGGATTTTCGACGTTCATGCTCCCGGGAGTGGACTTTGTGCTGCTCCGCGCGAATGCAAATTCAATGGAATTGTATCGCGAATATTTCACGTGCACGGCCCCGGTCCGATTGTAAACCCTGCTTTCCTAAGCGATGCCTCTGTCCCATTTCCATTTGTTTTCGCCTTCGAAAGCCTAATGGAACGCGGTGCGCAAAAACGTGTGAGAAATCGGTAGTAACGAGAAGCGACATGAGCAGTCTTTAGAAATTGCGATAATTGGAGAAATTTTAATGAAGCATGAACAGGACCGAAATACGATATAAAAATATTTATCGGCACAGTCCACGGTAATCGACGCATACCCGTCAAGCTTCGTTTACAAACCCCGATAAATTTTACAATCTCCCCATCCTCCCAGTCTTCCACGAAAAAGGAACAACTGCAACTACCTACACCTTCAACAAACAAGATACACGTGTCACGCAATCGAATCCTTCGGAGCAATCCATTATGGCAACAAACACCGAGGCCGAGAGACGTGAAATCATTAACCCCCTGGAAATAGGCGAGCCAAGAGTTATTTGTCAAAGGAAAAGTCACTGGGTCGCACCGTGACCGTCGAAAATCTGCGAGGACCGGACCATCGCCGGGAATAGGATCGATTCCGGGGATACCGATAATAATCTTCGCCTTGGGACTGTCACAGGGCGCGTGATCGCGATGGAACAGCTATGTACACGCTACGTATCCAATCCCTGCGACGCGTGAATTCATCGAAAATCGCGCGTACCCCGTACAACAAAGCGTCGAGCAAGCGAGGCTGTGCAAAGAGGGAAGTGATCCATCTTTGGTATTCATTCGGCGAATGAATGAGCCGTGGGAGACGGCTAGCTTGTCCTGGAAGAGGGTGGACAGGGGATGATGTCGGCGGTAATAGAGTCTGGAGATAGAGAAAACGAGAGAGAGAGAGAGAGAGAGAGAGAGAGAGGGAAACAGCGAGAAAGAGAAGAAGGTAGAGGAAAGGTGGGGTAAAAATGAGACGAAGGTTCGGAAGAACAGAAGTGCCCAGCGTTACTTGGAACATTTGGGTCCATTGAATCAAGAAAGGTGTCAACTACTATTGTCCAACGAGATTTTTCGTAGGTTGGAATTTTGTTTCACGCTGAAACGGAACGCCGGATCATGAGCGGCCATAATGAGTGGCCAGTGAACGCATTGTCATGCTAATCTCGTCCCGGGGGCCATCGTGATGCTCTCCTCTCCCCATAGTTTAGGGAGGATCAAGGACCACGGATCTTAGGTGGACAAAGGGACAACCAGTCCATAGATCCGGACGCCCTTGGTTGGGAGGCTGATTTTTATATTTCGTACAGGGTGTTCCGTTTAAATGGACACGGCGGAATATCTCACGAGAGACGAAAATGATCGGAGAACTGTTCCTGGAACGGTTGACGCGATAGAACGTGAATTGCCGTGCTAACAATAAGAAGTTTACCTCGATCATTTTTTTGCCCAGAGCGTTTTAAGGGTGTAATTTGGGGAGGCTATAAAGTTTCGGTTGCAACGGGTGAAGAGATATATTTGTACTTTAATTAATAGCAAACAGTAATTAACAGAGGCAGATCGACTCGGGGAAAAAAAGATGTAAACGTCGAAATTTATTTTGGTCCGTCAATTAAGCTGCGCTCCATTTAATAAGCCCCATAATAGCACAAATAAATTAAAACCTTTCTTCGTCGGGGTTGTAATTACAAACAGGTTTGTAATAATTGTACCGAACGGCAACAAGTTTCTGGTTCATAAAGGCAAAGTTGTCATTAAACTCTCCATCTGAGATTATCATGTAAATGAAAATATAAATTCTTGATTCGCCCCAGGTATTATTATGATAACAGCAGCTTCGAATCGCGCAAGGAGCCAATTCATCGCGGGCTTATTACTATTTTTCAGCTGTACATGTTCATTCCCAGCTGGCTCCTCCTGGCCATTCATCAAGCTCGTGTAGCAAATCAAAGAGTCGACCCTTCGAGCGTTCTAACTGACTTGTTTATCGAAATTGGGGCAAAGTATTGGCGCGATTAGACGGAGGGAGGTAGGCAATCAGTGATTCAGCGTGGTCCGCGTGAAATGTGTAGTTACACACCGTCGATAAGAATCTTCAGAACAAATACTCTCGGTTGCCCGAGTGCCGGGCGAAAACCAGGCACCGTCTTGTTCGGGCCAAACAAAAGCAGGGACGTGCCTTGGTTTCCTGTTAAACGCGCCGGGCACCGACCAGCTTGTTTTCGAATCGACGCCGGCAGAAAATCAGAATCCCCGATTCGAAGAATGGAAATCGGGGAAACGAGCAGCCGTAGGCCATTACTGACGGACGATTATACCGTATTACTGCTCGGCTACGCCCTATTTTTTTAAGGCTCCGAAGGTGTGTCGTTGGCATCAGTCGGGCTGTGAAATTCGAGGTGACGAATGAATCCGAGAAATTCTTTTTAACACCGATCGGTCTCGGTCAGGTGAGGAGATCTTCGTCGAACTGGGGCCCGTTGCTTCGATCAGGGACGTGTCCAAGCTGGCGTGCACCCTTCGTTTAACCTTCGGGCAAGAAATCGTGTGTCTTCGCATTTGTTGGATTCTATTTGTTCGCCTATCTTTTGTCCGATATTTTTTAAATCGCAATCGTGTGGCTTATCTGAGTATCGAACAGACCGGCTGATCCGGTACGTTTTATTGGACAGCAGTACAGAATTTATTATTAACACGCGGGTTCGTTCATCGAGGGCAAGGTTGAAGGCCGGAGGACGAGCTCGTTAAGCTGGCGAAATAAATCTCTGCCAGCCCTGCGACTTGACGTGGTGTCGTGGTGACGTTTCGAATACACACGCCCCTGACCTCTTCAGCACCCACTGGTGCAGGTAAACTCCTACGAAGGTGAAGCCAGGTGTGCTCCGAAGGGTAGCGAGTCGGTATTTCTTTCTGAGACGCGGTCCTCATTGTTGTTTAGTTTATGTAGGCCTGGCCCGAACCGGTCGCTAAACTATTTGTTTACTAATGACGAATTGTCCTGTTCCTTGGAGTTCTGCGTTGCCAACAACCTCCCTCCACCTCCGCGATTTTCTCTTCTCGCGTATCTCTTGCTCTTCCTCTTTACCACTCCCCGTTTTCCTTCCCTTCTCACCGATCACGACGGAGCCCCGACGTTTCGAGTCCCCGGGGACTCGAATCTTCAACAGTGGATACGGAACAACAGCTGAATCGGCTTATGTAAAGGCCAGATAAATATATGTTTTCCCTGGTTTCGAGGGAAAACGTATTATTCCTGGCAGCAAGGATGGCTTGTCGTGAATTTTCAAGGCATCCGGTGCGGATCGGATGAGCCTTACGTGGAACCGAATTCTGCTGAATGGCGGTGAATTCGGCGGCGGAGAATGGTATTTAATCAGGTCGCAAGGGGATTTAATTTCTTTTTGAACGACTTAGATTATACCAGTTGGTATCGGGGATTTCAATTTCTGGCCAGTTCATCGAACATAGTATACAGCGAATACGAAACGAAGCATCCAAGGCCAATGAAACGTCCATTTAATTAATAAACGATCATACTCCGCAGCGCTTAGGCAATCGACCAAAGGTATGACCAAAGAAATTAAACAAGAAGCACGCGATTGTACAAACTGAGGTATTGCAATAAAAGATATTCACATTTAGCATCTATAATTGCAAATAAATGCCGCACACGATGCCAGATATGGGAAATCAATGAATCGGCCACATTGCTACGTCTCACGGATCTTCCGCGTCGATGAAGCAATTACCAGTAAAGAACAAGCTCGTTAATTGCTCATTACATATGTGCCGGCTCGGTTCGCGAATGTGCGTGCGATTATTTATGATCGCTTAGGATTGCAAGCGCCCCAGGTGTATTAGGCCTGACGCTCTGGGAAACCGCAGAACAAATAAAGCAGATAGGACAGTGTTGCACGCGTAATTAGAGGCGCGTAATTATAGTACGGCACCGCGGTAAACGGTTCGTAACGTTGAAACGCACAAAACATCGATACCGCCATTAAGTCGTTCCCCGATACGAGGAGAAAAATCGCAACAGGAACGTGGGAACATCGTGATCACAGATCTTGCTAATATTACTATCTCCCGAGGAGAAGGTCGAACATTTTTCCCCATCGTTTGCTTTTGTTCGCCAGAAGTTCCTTAATGAGATATTGTTGTTTTCACTTGGGGTTGCGAACGAATGGAAATGAAACGCCTGTTGTGCGATCCTTGGATAGAAATCTTTTCTTACCGAATTAATTAACCTTGCGAAATTTTTCGACGGATCCGCGGCAATTTCTGGAGAAAGTTTCTAATCGCTTCGCGCAATGCGCAGGTGAAACATCGGAGTTCGTGTACTTCGTGAACTTGCCATTTGAAATGAACGAACATAACGTTCGAGATTAGCGTAATAAGAGTTTCCGTTTCAAAGATGTTGCATTCGCATGAATTATATTTGAACGATACTAAATATATTTTAACTTCGAAGGAATACAGTGTTATGATTTCGAAATGTGTACAATTTATTCTCATTTCATTGTGACGCGAGATATATTGAATTATTTCAGCGCGAATTTCCCTGGTTGACCGAAATTTTATGTATTAAACATTCGTGTAAATCGAAGGGAAATAAATCGATTGTTTCCAATCGTTGCACGTGCCCCTGCCGGCGGCGTATAAATATTCGACGTTCATAGACCGAAAGAATTTCATGATTTCTATCGTGTTCATGCAGGATGTTACGCGAGAACGAAGTTTTCGGTGTTAAACAGAAATCTGTCGAACCATCTTTATTCGTAGCAATGGGCTTTCCAGGTGCGCTCGGAGAAATTGGAAATCTATTGCGACGTATGCGAAAATCTACCGCCCCCCTCCCCCCAAATGATTAACAAACATATTTTCCTATGAACCGCAGCGTTCCGCGTTCTAATCGTTAGCGAATCCCAGCGAGAAGTAAGCCGAATAAACTACGTATATCATTACACTCCGCAAACGTTCGCTTCGAAATCCTCAACGATCGCAATTACACGAGGCATCCGTTTAAAGAAAACAAATTGCCGTGGTTTCTACGTAATGTAACAGCCCGGAACAATACGCCCTTAATACGCTTCGGGTCCGTGCAACCCATTCCTGTAACTTGCCATGATTGATGACGGCAATTACTTTTCGCGTTTTGCATCGACGGTGTCGAGAGATGGAACATCTAAGGATTCTGGAAACGAGGACGATTATTAAGGACTTTCGCGTGATTTCCACCAAGGCGAAGAGGCACGATGTTCCGGCCTGGCGATGTTCGAGTCCTCGGGCTAGCCGCGGATCATCCGTCCAGCCAATCTGAGCTAATTGGCCTCCATAGGTAATTACGCGCAATTAGGAGTAGGCCGGCCGGTCGTCCCGTCCTTCTCGTCCTTTCTCTTGCTGCTTTGCCCTTTTCCTTTCCTCCGGTGCCGACTTCTCGCAACGGGAAAACGCATACTACCATGAATCTACGGTTCGGTGGAAGCAACACACCTGAAGCGACCGAGCCAGAGAAAGAGGCGAAGAGAGAGAGAGAGAGAGAGAGGGAGCGATAGGGCGGAGGGGAAGAACTGAGAGATCGCCGCCAGGTACACAAATTATCCGGCGACGAAAAAACAACGGAAGAGCAATTAAATAATGCTACGTCGCCACATAGTAGTATTCCCTGCCGCTCTCTATTGTATACTGGGTGTCCTAAACGAACGGGGCAAATAGTTTTCGTTTGCTCCCGCTAAGAGGAAGAAGCTGGGAACAAGGCGGCATTTGATGGCCGAATCTGCTGGAATTTGTCGAACGAAGGAATAACCCGTTGTATCAATTGCGAGCTGTGCAAGTAAGGTTCCTGTATCGGAGGGGGATTCAATTGCGAATAATTGCAGAAGTACTGTCGTAATACCTTCTAATGAAAGCAAAGAAAATATATAACCGACCACTCTTTGAATAAACTTGTTAACGAGGATCATTGAATTACTTAGACTGGATATTCAAATTCTTGTCTTTACTTATTCACGCCACTATTCCGACCTGAATTAAATTTGTTTTAATATATACATAAATGTGCAGCTAAAATTTCGTCCCGATTTCAAGAGTTCTTCTCAGCCGCGCCATTTCTCAGACCAGGATGGTTAACAATGGTTAACAGAATAGAAGACCCTGTCGTCGACTTGAACGGGCAAAAGTCTTGCCCCCTCGAACACCCGTTAGAGGAAACCGAACTGGCGTTTCAGGATACTATGTGTGTTGGCGGTTGGTGCCGTTGCATTAGAGCCACCCGACTCATTACCGCTGCCACAATTAAGGCCCAATTTCGGGACATAATGGCGGCCAATCTGACCGCACAAAAAGCCCGCGGTTGCTTCGTTCGGAGGAGAGTTAGAATCGTGCCGACATCCCTTGCCTAATAGCCAGCCAAATTCACGGCTGGTCCTTTCCAGCCTCCACGAATCTAGCATAACTCGTCTTCTGCACGAATAGGATCCTCCGCTGAAAGACTGTGCCCGCGACGCGGCGACCTGCGATCACTCGTGAACTTTCACCCCGAAACAACGGCGCCAACGTAGTGCCAAGCGTCGAAGAAAGTAGGACGAAATCGCTCGATCCGCGGTTGATGTGTGAGAGATCACTTACGGTTACCGTCAAGTTTATCTGCGCTCATTCGGTGCTTCGATCGTCCTATCGGTGTAGATATTCCTAGAATTTCTAGGCGTTCATTAGAGAATCCTTTTCCTTGCGACCCCAGAAGGCGTATCGGCAAAGGGTCGCCGAACCGCCGATTTCGAATTTCATTTTCCCCATTGAATTATTTTATTTCGCTTTTGATTTACATTCGCTCGACAGCCGGCGATCGAAAAAGTTCGTGAAAATCGATTCCGAACTCGTTAACGTTGCACAAGCGGACAGAATTGCGGCGGGGGGAAGGGGGCTGCCGCGTCGAACGGCACGCAGTTTAGTTGCGTTTGGCGGTATATTCGAACAAAGAAAAAAGTTGGAACATCGGGTAATTGGTGGAGCCAGTGAATTTCTTTCGGCGTCGCCCGGGCTAAATTCAATTGGCGAACGAATCGACGGCATTGACGGCGAAATATTCGAAAACTGGAGAGCCCGTGGAGGCCGCCACGCAGCCACGGATGGGACAATGGCCGACAATAGGATCGCATCCGATTTTTGCATGCCAATTTCGCGGCCAGTATTGTGCCGTAGACAATGCGCCAATAATTACGCTAAACGGCGACCATTCATACGCCCATTCGGCCGGATTCAAACCGCCTTTCCGTATCCATTATCGTCGCGCGGCGCAAATAATCGCCCCGATGCGCGCCGCTTACAGGTTCTTTTTTTTTTTTTTTTTTTCAACGAACGCGTCCTGCAGGTGGCATCGATTATCGATCGATAGGTACAAGTACGTTTCATCTAGCGGAAACCAGGAAAACCGCGACAAGATGCACGATCTTTTCTCAGGTCTGAGTATGCCTACGCCCATTCGTGTACTTGATTCGCCCGCATGGTATATTTCCTTTAGGCAGTATCGAAAGAAGGGAATCGTTTGTTATTTAGAAAAGGGTAAAAATGTCGCGGAACACGAAAAAATCCGAGACATATAACATTTGAAAGGATTATGTCAAAAAAAGGGAAACAGGAGCGGGAAACAAATAAGAAACCGGGAATAATATTTTCTAACGGTTACTGTTAATGTATGCAAGGTGTTTCTCACGAGGAAAACTTTTAAACTTCCGCCGAACTACAACTAGATTAAGTTCGATTACTAATTTGCGCCGTGGTTACTATAATATGACAGATTACGGTCCTCCTCTCCTTCTCGTTCCAGCGATTCTATTAAGGTACACCATATGCATACCCGGGCCGCAAGACAGAAGTACAATTATTATTATCATCGTGCACCGATATCCTGGGTTCTCGCAGCGTGTAGGGCTCGTTATAAATAACTATAACCGTAGCCGTAATCGTAATCATAAACTCGATCACAAAATCGCCTGTTACTTATTGACACGCCGAACTCATTGGTTATTTTACCAATCGTATCGTCAACTATTTTTGCCAAAAGCCAAAGCTGAACAGCGTCAGGAGCGAGTACTTACGTACGTCCGTTCATTAAAAGTACCCTCTCCCAATATTTTGTTACTTCGCATGATCGTTTACAGAATCCGGGATATCGAGGGCGAAATGTCTGAATCAAGCTTCGCCGAACGTACGGCAAACGAATATCCATGAAAACCGGGCTATGTTGCGCACCGGGACACCGACTGGCGTGCACCGAGCGGGTGGTCGGGCGCGGGTTCGAAAAAGTGCGGGGAATAGGGCTTCTCCGCTCGGTGTGCAAATCGTATTTCCTTTCGTTAGAGTCGCCCGCCCCTCCGCGCTTCGGCCAAACGATGCATGCCCGTCTTCCTCTCGCATCTCGTTATGCGCGCCTCGTCCCGAAAGAAAGTGTACAAACGAGAGACAGCAGCGTGTAGCTTGCTCGCGGACGGTCACGAGGCGGAAAGAGGACGAAGGATCCGCGAGGTCGGCCGTGAGGAAGAGAGGCCGCCAGCCGATGGAGGAAGAGGCGCGTACCCCTTCGACTCGTAGAAAAGAAGGGGCCAGAGGTGTGAGCCACGGCGCAGGGCTAACCTGCTCGTTTATTATGCATCGAAATGCCAGCAACGATGCCACGCGAGTGGACAGGACGTTGTAAACGCTCCGCAAAAATGAAGTAACGGCTGGCGCTGCTCTGAGTGATTCCGCGTCCCTCCGGGCTAGGACGCGCTGAAAGGGGGCCTCCGTCGACGCGGGCCCTATTCCATCGCGCTGCCTGGGACCACCGACCCCTTTCTTTCCGCGCGAATCAACCTTCGATCGATCATTCTGCGAGCGCCGCTCGTTTTCCCGGCCGCGCTGGGGCTGCGCGGTTTCTGTGCTGCTCCGCGGGATTTCGAAAAGTGGAAACACTGGCTGGCAATAGGCAAGAAGGTAAATGTTCGCCGCTAGATGACGACGGGGATGATTTAATGTTACGCGAAGTAAGCGATGAAGATCGCATCAAATCCTTGTTACGTTACGGTCATATTTTCAATTATCCTGTTTCTTCATTTTTGCCAGCAAGTGTTTGTATCATAATACATGCATAGGTAATAACGGAAGTCGACAGGGAGCGACTAATGAAGGGTTGGGCTGCATCGTTGCACTGTTATGCTAGAGATAGGTGCAATTATGATACGTCTCACGTCTTTGATTATCCAGAAAATATTACTTATCCTGCTTTCTCAAGTTGTCGTTCCACTTCATTCGGGAGTGCAACGCTAATTTATTCCCGACCGGCAACTGGTCGAGAGATGCAGTACGGTATGAGGTCATTAATGAATCGTCCGTAATAAAATACAGCTTCTCGCCCTTAACGATAATTCACACCGTAAGAAAGTCGCCGCGAAGTCAACTCAAACCGGATCGATCGAAAGTGACGCAAAGTAACGACAGCCACAATCGCGCGCCTCTGATTCAATAATTTTTTACAGCAATCTGCTGACAATTTCGTAAACTATATTTCACGGGCAAATTCCGCCGATAAACGGCGGACGGCTATCGGGTCCGTTCTGAATCCCCTAATAACGCCACTTCACTGAAATCTGAAACCCTCGGTCGAACAAAGAGCCGCGTATTTATATTCATGGAATACTTTATCTCGGCATTATTAACGTCATCATTTATATGCCGGATTGATCTTCCGCACGAAGCCCGAGCATGCAACGCGCCGCGCTGTAGACGGACCGGCCGCGATATAAAACTGCATTGATTGCCGAGCGATACGCTCGCGAGCGCTTTAAGCGCAACGCGCGAGCCCGCGCGGCGCGATCCGCGTTAAAAGATAAGTCGAGCACGAGTACGCGGACGAACAGGTGCGTCGCCGCCGATCGGCAATTACCTCGATTGTCAGGTGAAATAATTAACGTGCGACCGGCGAGCAGCGCCATTGATCAATCATTGACTCACCGTTCCGACTGCCACCATTTCAACGTCCCTCTCGTCCCTCGTCGTCGCTGTCCTCGACGTTACATGATGCGTGTGAATCTGAAAAATCACATCGGGGCCGTTATCACTTGGTCGCGTTAATTTTGACTAACAGATTCTCCGGGGTGAACGGACACCCGGTATAATTCGACGACGCACCGAGTATCGGTAATTTCAGCGACGGTTTCTCGATGAGCGCATTCTATAATTAGTATCGGACAGGGGAATTTTTATTTTCGTTTAAACTTGAACGTCCTTGCCAGGCGGACCAGCGTCATGGACTCGAATCTTTTTTTTCTCTCAGCTTGGACGGAGGGAGCTCGCGAGATCTCGTCGCCGGTTCGATAATAATTATTATCGTCGGGAAAAATTAATTAAAAGACAAACACCGTGAGATATTCAACGTTTCGGTCGACCGACGACACCCCCTTGCACCTTTCGTTCCCCCCCTCTCGTTGACGATTGATTTAGAAACTCGCTGCTGGTTAGCCTTGGATGAAATGAGCAATTCTACCGATACACCTTGTTTAAATTAAAGGCAATACGCTTTCGGCAGAAACGTCTCGTATTTATGTGAAATTATGATGAATCGCGAGTAGGATCTATTTCGAAAGTATCTGCGTTCCAGCGATACATTCCTCTGTCGTCCCGCTCGCTTCCCTTCTCGGCGATATTCGATTCGACAACAAGTTGAACACTCTGTTACAGCACTGCATCGACGGCCTCCCTCTCGTAACAAACGCCGGCGATCCTTTAATAGATCGCATTATTCGTACGCGTATTTCCGTACAATCAAACGATCGAACGAAAAGAAGACGAAGACGCTGGGAATTAACTTTGTATTCGGCGGACCCGGCGACATACATGCGCGCATGCACACGTATGTACGCACGATGATTATTTTCAGTATTTTTCGCAAACGGCAACGACTAATAGCTCGTGACTGGAAGTCTCAAAAAGCGCCCATAAATCCGGCCGGATTTTGTTTTCACGATTTAGTGACCGCTATTTTTAATTCATCCCGCGTAATTTCGTGAGCCACAGCCTTGAGTGGCTCGATGAGATTCGTGATCCCGCTAAACCGGGGCCCGGTCGAGAACTATTCTCTATGTATTATACGCGCTCATACATTTTCATTTTGAGGACGTGCGTCGAAAATGAAACAACGGGCGTTCTGCGAACGGCTCGCCCGCGACACGCACCGGCGTCCCTCCCGCGACGGGCTCATCTCCGTGAACGAGCATCGATGGACACTCGGGACACGGGAATAGATTCGAGAAGCAAGACGAATGAGAAAAGCCGCGGGACACGGGGGGAGGGTGTGTGTGCGTCGGAAAGAAAAAATAGGATCGCCGGAGCAATGTCTTTTTGAACGCGCTCGCAACGCCACTTTATTTAATTAGAGGCGAGATAAGGGATTGTTCGAAGCAAAACTCGCAGATTCTTTTCCCTTTCCCCTTCCTCTCGCCGTTTCCGTTCCTCCCTACTTGCTTCGCTTGTTCCTCTTTTTCATCCCCACCCCCCCTGCAGTCTCGTTTTAATGCCCGCGTTTCTTACCCCCCCTGCGCTTCTCTCACTTATTTGTGTTCCCCTGCGCTTGTTTAATCAGGCGCTGGTCTCAGTCTTCATTACTAGCACTAATTTGTCTGCCCTGTCGGCCGACTCGCTCGAACACACCCGGCCCGGAACATCTTCGTCCGGCCTGTGTAGGTGAAAACAGTGGCGTAACGAAATAACTGGGTAGCCTCCGTTTCTGTTCCAACGCGAAACCGTGATGCTTTATTGTCCTCGTTCCATGCGATTCGACGTAATCCTCCTCGAGCCTGCTTTCCTTCTCCACTTGTCGGTTGTTTTTCCGTTTCTTCCCCCGGCTTCCTTTTTCTTCTTTCGAGCGTCATACATTTCAGCAATTTATTCGCAATCTCGGTACATTGATCGCACGGCTGTGACCAATTCGAACGAACAGGAGAACGCGAACTAATCAGAAGTTCGATTCACGGAATCGAGCAATTTACCGCTCGGCGATTAAACAACTGGGCAAACATGGTCCACCGTGTCGTCGTTTAACATTCTATTTTTATTCGCGATTTCGAGCAGAACGGGCATTTAATACGTTAACACGTGTGATCGTTAAGTATCATTTTCCGCATTCGTCGAAAATAAATTGCTCCCTGACGAAAGAAAGAAAAAAAAAGATCAGCTCGACCCCGCACCAAATAATGAACCAATTCCAATCTGATTTGCAACAAAAAGAAAGGTCCGATTTGTGGCAAACATCGAACGTCACTTATCCTGACCGAGGGTCGACTTTCGAATCTCCGGTAAGCCGCTTTTATTCTTCCAGCCTTAAATTATACACCCTTGTACCCGTTCCTTTTTCGGTCGCACGGCGTCCAAATAATTCCAGGGAAACGTTAGATTAATCAAACGCCCGAACCGATTCGGAAACGAGAGAGATATTAAACCGCCAGTCGGTCTGGTCCGACTCGAATAGGAAATCCCGGGAAACAAATTAACGTGCGCGTTAAATTAACTCGGTCGCTCGTCGAATCGATCGACGAAGCTCGGTGGTAACGCGTCTCGTCCTCGAGGGACAAAAGAAAGTTCGATGGCGGGATGTGAGAAAGAAGAAAGAAGAAGAAGAAGAAGAAGGAGGAGACGAAGAAGAAGAACAAGCGACGTACGGGAGGCTTCTGGATATCGACAGCAATATTCGTTAAGTCCCGCTAAGACCCTGTATGCGGTGTAGTTCGTTCATTCGGATTGCCAAGTCTCCTTCTGTCCCTTTTACTCCTTGATTTCTTACCCCACGCCTTTCTTATCCAACTGAAGATTCGAAGATTCGCGGGGCTTGATGGGTTGGGGGGGAGGGGGGTGGAGATCGTTTCTGCGTTCCGTCTTTCTCACCCTCGCGACAGGCTTTGGATTCGAAGATGCCTCTATGCCGAAGGATCAGCGTGTCAATAAGGTGTTTGTTTAATTTGCGGATTTGTCTGCTTGCGTTTTCGACGCCCAGTGCCTCTCAACTTGCCACGTGGAAGGCCGTTAGGGATCCGGCTTTGTCGGATATTTTCCGTCTTAATTTGTGGGGTTGATTAAGTGTCCAGTATTAGCTTCAGTTGATTAAGACGGTAAATTGAGTTGGACGCTATTTTAATCATGGATGGACGTGACCTGCTGTACCACGGATTACGATTGTACTTATTTATGTTTCCTTTATATCACGTGGCGACGACGTGATTATTATTATTGTTGTTTATTATTTCGATAAAGCCGCGCGGAAGAATTTCATGTATTTTCCGCAGCGAAGCGATAATTAATTCGAGGGATGATTGTTACATGCAGTTAAACGCGACGAGCGACAGAATACAAATCATTTCTGCACGCAAGAGGAAAAGTATGTTGCCTTTGAGGACTTTGATACGTCGCTGTGTACCTTATAAAAGCGTCCGACTGGGCCATTCATTTTAATCGTCGAATTAAAGTATGTCCAATAAGCATTCGAGGGTGTAACACTGTTTGTTCCGGAACTGCTCCGAGCCGCGTTACTGAATTCGTAATAGGAGAGAATTTTAACGAAGCGTCCGTAACGAGCGAGTCTTCGCGTCGCCAGTGGAGTAGGTTTCATTGTGCGAGGAGAAAAATCAGGAAATCGCGTGTACTCGTCGGTATGCATAATTCTGGCACAATGCGTGTACACCGGCGAAATGTTTTTACCGTAATGGCGGTGACGCGCGGACGTCGCGTAAGTCAACGCGATTATGGGAAAGCGGTTAACGTCATTTCAGTCGATTCCCATGCACATAAATACATGGAGCGGAGAACCAGCTGTCCGACACAATGTGGAAGATCCTTCGATGGGACGAACAATTACATAAGGTGCTCTGCCAGCAGACACAGAAAGAGAGGCGGCCGGCCTCTCGCCTCATTAAGCTCTTCTTTCCGCTAAATAAATGAAGAAACTGCGCAGAACTTCGGGCCATGTACAAGGGGCGTCTATTAAAACGCATGAGACGGCATATTTTTGTTGGAAACAAATTGGAACTGTCCCGACCGAGCGGTACCATTTCTGTTGCTCGTATTCTTCGCGAAGGGTGCAGCTTCATTCGTTCGTGTTCCCCAAGAATGCTGGATAATTCGTTAAATCGAACAGACGAGAAGAATAATTAAGAAACGAGGGAATTAATTCAGTTTGAATTAATTTAGAAAATATTCCCGAGCACAATTCACCCCCGGCTGAACCGTAGCGACAGAGGAACGCGTGACACGCGCAAAATCGCCGATTAAACGCCGATGGCAGTTCATAGCACTTAAAGTAGTGGAATGAATCCCCATCCTATCGAGATTACACACACTCTCCCTCTTTCTCTTTCACACACCACTCTGGGAAATAGGGGTCGTTATTGCATTGCAATGTAACGGCCATGAAGGTCATTGTTCAACCGTTTTTAGGGTTCGAGCAATGACCAGTTCCGGCGCGCATGAGAACGGACTGAAACAAAAGCTGGCAAACCTGTTGGAAACAATCGGCCACGGCTCACCCCTGGCCGGGGGAGCTTATAACGCTCAGAAGGGGATGAACAGTTGGGTGACTTTTTTTGGCCTAAAAGGAGCTACCATTGTGCGACACTCGCAACATGTGTGCCTCTGTGTCGTCACGATGCGATCGGTCGATCATCCTTTCATTCTGTTTCATCGCGGATCCGGGGCCACCGAGATTGTAATTTCTAAGCTACTACGTTTCGCTCGAAGAGGAACAATTATTTTGTTACTGACGTTAACCTTTTCGAGTGTTTCGAGAACGCCCGTGTAACAGCATCGAAAAATAATTGTCAACGAAATAAATGAGATACAACGATTCACGGCGACGTGGCTTTAACAATTAATCGTTATCGAACGAATGAACAAACGTGCGCGACGATAGTTCACTTTTCAGCACGACAAATATGAAATACAGGATCACGCGTACATGTATACGTGGCTAGCCAAGTTGGTTGTATTCCGTATTAGAAACGAAGTATTCTATTGGAAAACCCGCGATCCCAGAAACGTTCATACTATATTACGCAGCTCGCTAATCAATTCTTAATAAACAAGCCCCCGAAGGATTTTTCACCCTATCTGTCTCATTCAGCTTCGATCCTTTCTTTACACGTTCCCCCTGTACTCCCTTCATTTTCCGTCTCCTTACACAATCCTCGGCTTTTCCTCTTACAGAATGAAGACTGGAAAGGGTGTGAGGCCACGGCGGTGGCCAGCACGAAACGACGAAGGCAACCGAACGGACGAAGTAAGCTGGCTTGTAGGAGTGGAAGAGGAGGAGAGGGTTGGTCAGTGCTCCTTACTTAGAGGGTGGCGAGTCTGTTCTTAATTAACGCTCTCCTCTTTTGCTGCACACCCCTTGCCACCGTGCCACCGTAATGAGGCTCTTGGAATGTGTGTGTGTGTGTGTGTTCGCGCGCGCGCGCGCATGTGTGCGCGATACGTAAGTGCCGGCCGTGCTTGCGGGCAAGTGTGGGCCCCGTCTAGCTAATTCTTTTCTTCCGCGCTGACCACTAAAGTAAGTAGATGGCCGTGTACGAGGCAGGGCTGTCCGTGTGCGGGCGTTTCGTTGTATTCGCGACGGTTTCACCGGCGTCTCGAAAAACACGTACACGGCGTACGTGGGGGATATATGCCCGACCGGTGTGGCCATATTCCGTCGACTAGCCGGCTACAATACTCTCCTGGAACTTCGACGTTACCTCGTGAGAGTTACGCGAACGTAAACACGAAGCGCACCGTCCCCTACGTTATAGCGTATCACGGCGCTTTTGCGTCGAAGCCATTGTATTTTGAGCATTACCAGCCCGGATCGAATGTCGCCGGATGCCTTTGCCGCTTTTGCGCAGGTTAACGGAACAGCACCGGGTTGTTGCAATCGTCAATCGATCACAGGAGTAGTTGGGTCGCGATCGAGCGACGTATTCCGAAGCACGCCGCCGCTGGCTTCCGCGATTCTTGCGACCGTGCTTCCACTTTGCTTTCGTTTATGTGGAACGTGTTTAAAGATCGGCCTCCGGGAAAGTAATACCCTATGCACGACCGGCCGTAACATAATAAATACATTAAGATGCACGGAAGCTACCAAGCATCCCTCGGATACTCGGAAAATTAACTATTCATCCGGTTCGGGCGAAACGATTCAAAATTATTGACACACTTCGGCGGTGAGCGCACAGTTTCGAGGAATATCCACGGCGGACTATGAAACATTGAGGTGAAGATAACGCGTTATTTATACGGGGAGTTCGCGTAGAGATAGGTAACAATTTCACGGCCGAATATAATTCTCGTTTGCGCCGACACGAGCGTAATACACGAATGCCGAACTGCATGCGCCAAGAAATTACAGTCGCGACGTTCGACACGAAACCGGTATAAATCCGTTGTATTCGTTTCAGAGGCAACGCCGACACCCCCGAACGGAAAACCGAACGTGGGAAAGGCGTAGCGCAAAAATGAGAAAAAAAAGAAAGGAAAAGAAACCCGGCGGTGCATTTATTTCACGCGGGGCGTCGCATCCTAAACCATAAAATCGTTGGTCTCGCAGAGCGGCCGGCGAGTGGCGACCGTTCGCCACGAGGTGGAAAAGAAAAGACGAGTGGACGATCGACGGGCCCATTCTTCAGTCACATCCTGGGCCGGTCCCACCTCCGCCTTCTGCCTTACCTCCCGCCATCCCCTTTCCTAGCGGACCGCGGCGTGGATAACAGCAATTAACCCTTCCCCGTTAATAGAGACGATTGTGATTAATTATCGGATTTAATGACCGGCTACCTGTACTTGTAAATGCAGGGAGAGAGGACGCGAGCATGTGGGTACACCGTAGAAATTAGAGACCATGATTCCTCAGGGTGCTCCTCCTATACTCCTCCTACCTCCTTCCCCCGTTATGCCTACTTCTGCCTTCTTCTTCGTCACCGTGTGTCACCGGTACGCGTGTGCGGCCGCCAGAGAGAAACGGCCCTGTTACACTTCGCTGATCTTTTAACCGGTAATCAACCAGGCCTGTGAGACCGTCCACCTTGGTATCGTAACGAAACCTAACCCCCTCCGCGCGAGTACGAGTATTCTTTGGGAAGGATTACTGTCCGGAAACTCTGCAATAGCGAGATGCTACTGGATTCGATGAATTACTTTTATATTCAAGATATAGGGGAGGCTGGCGAGGGCTGACACCGTACAGACGATTGCAACGTATCGCGATTTGCTCCAAGTTCTCTGTACTGTAACAACGATCCCATTTCGTCCGTTGATCGTGATACGTCTGTGGCTTTTTAACTGCTACAATGCCCACGAAAATAACTACGTAACGTCGACTAATTAATAAAGCTCCGACCCGCGACAAATCTCTTTATTCGCCGTGGCGAACATGAAAATTACGAATCGGGGTTAGACTAGAATGACGTTTGAATCTGCTCCACGGTGCCGCAGTTTAATCGTTGATCTCATAGTACATTAACGGTGATAATGGCGGAATGTCAGAATATCGTTCTACGAAGACGGGTTTTACGGCTGGAAAGCGCGAACAGCGCGGGCTGTAATAAGAATCCGAGATCCGAATGCCTGAAATATCTTGCTGGTTAACATTATTGGTCGAGGAGGAGAGACCGCGGTGTCTGTATTCCGGACTTTTAAATGCGCCATGGCTATTTTCAACGACGGTCTCGGTAGAAAGCCGGCGATATTATAAACATACAAAGTGTAAGACAGTGGCGGATGAAAGGCTTGAATCGCGGCCAAATTATGGTATTGACTAATTCGAGAACTGCGGTATTATAGCGTGTCGTGTACTGCACGGGTCTCGTATTTAAATTGTATCTGCGAGATCGCCGGACCGGCGCATATTTAAGCATTGTGCATGCACACGAGAAGCCGGCGTGGGAGAGCATGAGCTCACGTGCCGAAATTAACTCTGGTCTCTTGGCATTTAAAAATAATTGGTAATTATCGGCATTATTAATAGTTTCGCCGAGCGGAGTACAAGCTTGCGAGTGCCGCTTTAGCAACACTCTGCCTGATTCGCGGGACGTCTTTACACAGCGTTGCAACAAAGTTTGTATGCCAATTCTATTTTGTATTTTAATTTATAGCTTGTACACCGTGCAGAAGTTTACATAATTCTTTAAATAATTTTCATCGAAGCTGTCGAAAATTCCGTTCTCCCTTTAATGCAGTATCGTTGAATTACTCGAACGATAAACTGTGAAATGATTACTGGAAAATAATTATCGTGGTATTTCGTCGCGTGGAAGTATTTTTACGTTGTTATGTAAAAATGTATATTTAGCAGGGGAGAACAAACGCGTACAATTTTTTGGTAATATGCCATTGTGAATAAAGCTCGCTTCCAAAAAGTTCCATTTCACAAAACAGCAGAATAACGTTCCTACCTGAGGACGTAATCAACTCGATGAAAGAAGCTCAACGTGCTTTTTTTCCTCCGACAAAGAGCCGGGTCGTTCATCGACGTATCGATTGGTTCGTATAATAATTACCTCCCCTGCATTAGGGGTGGCTACCCCCTCCGCTGTCCTAAACGAGCCTCAATGCCTTGTATTAGACTAGACTGTACGAGGGGTGAGTGAACGGTGACGTACCCAGTCAGTGCAGCTGTTACATTCTTTGAATCCCTTTCAGTCACGTTAGTTAATTATTTATTCTTCTCGTGAATAAGTATCAGTCGTTTACGACGGCCGAGCCGCTCGATAACTTTCTCAGGAACTACTGGATTCGTTCTTTCTAAGAAACGTGCCGTGGCGAGCACTGATAGAGCGGCGTAGTATTTTTTGAATTACTCGTCCAGATTGCGAAGCGTGCTTAATCAAATCGCAGAGGAGACCCTCTGCAAAAGGAATTACAAATTCAACGCTACGATACCGTCCTCTTGTCGAAAGTATATTCACAGTATATTCAACTAAAATGTGTCGCGTTAATTCGCAAAAGCCAGCTCGCTTCCAGATATCTCACGAAACAATCGTTCCGTATTAAAAACGTATAAAGCCCTGTATTTCTAAGCGAAAGAATCGTCAAGCATACGCGCGGATATTCATCAAACCGTGCTCGTTAAGCATCGAACGAAAGCCAAGGCGGATCCAAGCGACGAGTGTCGCGTGTAAAAATGCTAGACACGAATCCCGCATTCGTTTCGCAGCGGCTGAACAGTTTCCGCCAGTAATTCACCCGGGCCGTGAAAGCTCATCGGCCGAATCGCGAGGCACATAAAGCGGAGGGCGGAGGATCCGCTCCGGTCTTATCTATTATTCAAGATTAACAATTAGTCAGACCGCGTTACAGCTTGAATAATTAACCGGACAAAACGAAGCGGAGCAAAACGGTATCTTCTCGGCAGGCCGACGAGCAAAGGGAGCATCGCGAGGAGCGGGCACGACAACGCGAATGGCGCTTCGTGCGGAGTGTGCTTTCGGATCCGGGATCCGTGAACGCACCCGCGCTTTCGCTCGGCATGTCGGCCTGTCGGTTGGGTGGGCGGCGGTCGGGTATTTTTGTATCTAATTATAATCCTCGGGCGAGGGAGCGAGGCAATCGCCTAAAATTAGAGCATATAGCCTAACCGGTACACGTCGCCTGCTATTTTATATTTTCCCGTCTCTTTCGCGCCAGCACACGCGCCACCTCCAGCTCGCTCGCTTTTTCCTCTTCGGCTCGCGCCGCGCGACTCGTCGTTCATCCTGCCAGCCGTTTTATCACCCTCCCTTCTGCCACGCACCCCCCGCGCCACCGATACTTTCCAGTTTCTCCGTCGTTCTTGTGTTTGTCGTCTCCGTCTCGCGCTGCCCTCTGCGCGCTCGACGGAACGCGTACGAACAACAACGATTTTACAAATCTTCCGAACGATCCGAGAAAATTTTATGGCCGATTACAAGAACACTTGCACAAAACCCGCGGCGTGTACGCAACGAAGAAGAACGTCTGTGCATACGGTGGGCAAGATGGCGTTTCAAACTGTCGCGTCGTAAACACCGTTCGTCAATTTCGACTGGTTCGGTGGGGATCGAAAAGGTGCGCAAGAATCGTGAATATAAGAAGAACCGAAGGGTCGCGTTTCCCGCTGCACAATTAAATACGCTCCGCCTAAAGATACGCGCAGGTAGGCCTCGGGATCCGCTCGATTAATGGGCTTCTCTTCGTCTTCGCGGAGGATCGACCGTGTGGTATCGAATGGCTCGCGACAAACGGTCGTCGAATCGACGGGGGTGATTGAAAGGAGCGTCGCAGAACGACGTCGACGCGAGTGGAGTGGGGTGGTTGAATATAGGAGAAGGAAGAGAAGAAGAAAAAAAAAAACAACCGAGGATCCATAGTGAAACAATGACACGGGTGACAGCTTGTGATTAGCCGGCATGGAAGAATAATCAGGATAATGACGGGTTTACACCCTCTCCGGCTGCAAGAAAGGGAGCCGATCGAGTGACGGCGGGGCGAGAGGACGACGGTTGCACGGTTTGTCGAGTTAATTGTCGTCTAGCGTGTCGATGCGGACGTACTCCCGTCCGGGAACACGCAAATGTCACTGGAAGGCACGGGCAAAGGAAAAAAAAAAAAAGGAAAGTCCCTCGCGTAGCCGCCACGACAATTAAAGGGAAAAGCGGACGGGCGCCGCTGTTTCGTCAGCGAAATTGCGATACTTCGGGGAACCGTAATGGACGGACGATAAAGGAACACGATCGCGCGCTAATTGATGTTAATACCACGATCTAATGCCCGTTTAATCGATCGTCAAATAGGTCGGGTACGAACGGCGATAATAACGGGTGCACGGTGGGCGACGCAAGGGGGTACGCGATTAGCGGCTCGGAAAATGCAACTCGCGTTGAGCGTTTAAAATACGAGAGTCTTCCCTCGGTGCGAAATTCAAGAACCTTCTGCCACCGTTGATAATATTTGATTCGGTAATTCCTCATTTCTGATCCGATCTCTCGGATACACCCTTCCAGCAGTTCGCAGCCCTCTAATCGCTATGAAATTCATTTCGACCCGACGATTTTTCCATACCCCCCCCCCCCCCCCCCCCCGGGGATAACGATGACCGTGCTGGCGGCATAGAGGAAAAAAACAACAGGGAAGAAGGAGGGAAAGAAGTCCGTGGCGGGGAACAGCGATCGACGACCGATGAACGCGAGGAGCGCGAGTTTTTCGCGGCGCGATCGAACGCGTTCGAGATAATCGCAGGTTCGCCGTGCACCAGCAGGATCTAACGCGATCGCGAAAAGATCGAGCCACGACGCCGGGGAAGATCGCCGGGCACGCGGATAATAATCGCTGATTGGCATCGATCGAAAGTCGTTCCGCAGGTTTTATGGGAAAATCGGCTGACACGTGACGATCGTTGAGCGATCGACAGTCGGCTCGCCGGTACGTGACTTCGATCCTTAATCGGAATCGTCGCCGGAAAAAGCGGGATGGCTAGAAGACGGCGGGGAAACGCCGGTGAAACGATAATTCCGTCGCTGTACCGCCGGCGCGGTGAAAAACCGAAGGCGAACTTAATCTCGCCGTGGATTATTAATCCGGAATCCGGTTCCCTGCATGCGACGCATTTCCATGGGCACGCGACGGGAATCGCGATCGTCGTTTACCCCCATTGTAACCGAAGTTGAGCATTCGAACGCAACTGACGCAAGGTGGATCATAGTTGGGCGACGGCCTGAAAGCTTGTCCACCTGTCTCCCGTTTAGCGGGCGCGTGCATACACGCGTCGGACAAACGAGTACGCGCACACGCTCGTGAATCGGCCGCGCGAAACGTCGCAGCGAGTGCGCGAAGGTGGATACGGGCGAAAGGAGGTTGAGTAAACTGGCAGACACACGGCGAAAATCAGGGAATTGGAAGTAATTTTATTTCCAAACAGAAAGTTACACAAACGAAAATCGTCGCAGACGCAAGTAGGTATTCTAGCGTATAATCAGACGGGCGGCGGTCGGGCGAGGCAACAAAGCGGTGAACGCAACGAGTAGCTATCTGCAAACTTGCCGACCGTTCTTTTATCAATCGAATCGAGATTAGCCATCTTATCGGTCCGCGGGCAAGAACTGCGCGGCGCGCTGATTATTAAATTTCACTTGCGCCGTTGCTATAACTAAGTCCTCCCGTTTGGGGAGAAGCAGATGCGCGCGTGCACGCACAGATAGAATAGATGGAATAGCAGGGAATATTGCACGCGTGCGAAAGTAGGCGAACGGGGACAGGATTGGATAAATCTTTGCGTCCCGATTACGCGGATCGCATAGATCGAATCGCGGTGACGGACGCGAATCGAGACCGCGCAGAATTTCGGATTTCACGAAGCGGCGACTGGTCTATGCTATAAGAACATCGTTAAGATTATATTTAGGCATCGTAAAAGAAAATATGCGCCCGTTGGAGCCAAGTCGCTCATTACGCGAGACAGCATTAACACCGCCGTACAGCCAGCGAGTTTTGAGCATCGTATACTCGTGTCAAAATATATATAGTTAGCAATCTGCGCAGTAAATCGGCGGTCCGCGGCTGGGCTCAAAATTTTATGCAATTAACTGCGAACGTTTGTCCACGGTGGGCACAGTTTATCGCGGCGACGCGACCGACGACCCTTCTCGACGCTGCCCGCGACGCTAAATTGGGGACGCCGCGTTACGGGGTCATCGAGGGGTAGAGAAAAAACAAAAAAAATAGAAACGCCCTGCTGTTAATTAGAAAATGTTTCGTTCTCGAAACGAGCCACTTCTCCTTCTGTCTTTCCTCCTTCTTCCTTTTCTCTGTCGCCGGTCGACGTTGACTTTTACGAGAATCCGTTTCGAGGCAGAAAAGTCGTCCACGCTGTTCGCCACGGGATTGTAACGCGGCCCTTGAAACCCAACGACGCTCTTCGCTGTCTGCGAATTTCTAGGTCAATGCTGTATGCCGGTGCACGGTAAAGGTAGCGAGCCACCGTCTTCGAAAACAATTTTAACTACTGCAACAAGATGCGGGCACCTGGGGCATTCTAACGAAACGGAACATCCGTTGTTTAACGAGTGGCGTCAAATCGGTGCCAGATACGACATTTCAATTTGATACGGCCATTAGAACGGTACCGATGCCGAATCTATTTGCTTCGACCGGCGGCCAGGTATAACCTGATTCGAAAATCATTCGCTCGACAACGACGCGATCGGTCTCAAATATGACCAAGCTGTTTAAACGATTCATTGTTGCAAATATGTTTCTCGTCTCGCGCTTCGAATAACGTCTGGCCAAGTTAATATCGTTCAACGTGCCAAGATATTACGTACGTTACGCGTTTACGCATCGATAAAATTTCATATATCGGCGGGACGGATCGACGAATTCTATGGAACCTTCGGGTGTCCACAACGCTTGGCCGAGTGGTATAAACTATCCTCCGGTATCGAATCTGAAAGTCCCTCGAAGCGCAGGGAAATCTCGAATACCCTTATCAACCGGTTCTCGCGGGCGGGCACTCGGAATCGTCCGCGCGGCCAAAGGGGCAAGTTCCCTTCCCGAAACTTCCCATTGCCAATCAACGTCCAATAGCGGCGGCGCCGTACAAAGAGCAGTCTCGTCGTCGCGGAAAGCAAAAGAGCGGCCGCGGTGCAAAAGGCAGGAGAGAATAACGACAGGGAAGGAAGGACGGAAACACGGAAAATCGACGAGCGGCCCAAAGGGGTTGGTCGCGGAAAATCGCGAAGGGCGGGTCGCGCGAGGAGCGTAGGCATCGGCGGGACGGAAAGAGCGAACGGGGGTGTCGGTGTGCTCGTTGGGGGGTTGGGGGAGGGTGATGGTGGCAGAGTAGGGCCGGCGAAAACGCGGTATGCAAAGCAGGCGGCGAATTTAAACGGTCCTGCGCACAACGAATGTCCTCACCTCGTGCTACGCTCTCTCGTTTCCTCTCTCAATCTCTCTATCGCTCTATCTCTATCTCGGTCTGGTGCCCGCTTGCACTCGCGTGTCCCTCTCTCTTTCTCTTTCTCTCTCTCTCTCTCTCTCTGCGGATGCGACTTCTCGAGCACCCACACTCAGGTGAAAGCAGCGTCAGGAGAGGGGGAGGGTGGCCGAAGAAGAGGAACGGCAAGGGAGCGACAGACACCGCAACAGACGGGAAAAGAGGGAAGAAGCAACACGGACCGAGTGTGGCGCGGGCAAAGACAGACGGAGAGAGAAAGAGAGAGAGGGAGAGAGCGAGAGTGACCACTCTTTGGCTCCCTCTCCCGCCTCTCCTCACCGGTTCTCTCTCACTTGTCTCCCCCGTGGCACACGTGCACGCAGCCGAGCTACGTTCTCCTGTCAGCAGAACTCCCGATGCGTCCACAGAAGGAGCGCGTGTGTCCAGCTACACTCGCGGCGGTTCTACGAGCGCGCGAGTACGGTATATCCAAGGGAAGCGTCGCTGGAAACCGCGACACCGATCGGCTGTGACGAACACGACGACGTCGATTGGGAGATGCACGCGTCGCGACGGCCACCGCGACGTTTTCCACCCGGATTGGAGTAAAATGGCTGCTCTTGCCGTTACGGCGCGCCTGAGCTTACTGGCTTGCCTCCCTTCGTTTGGGTCTCCACACAGACAGACGCGATCGCGGCCACGCGTGTGCGCGGCTGCACACGTTCGCGCGGGGGCGCATACGCGCATGTACGCGGAGGCCGCGCGCGCGAACGTCGGGACGGTGCACGTATATGGAACGCGCGGAGTGTGCACGCGTGCCTCTGCACGTAGTCGTGCCAACGCACACGCGAGGCAGCTTCGCCCCCGCCAAACCACGCGCGCACGTGTCTGCGCGCAGAACAGCTGAGCGGAAAGGAACGCGCTTCTTTCTGCCTTTTCGAGCTTTCGAAAGCGTGCGTGAGGCGCCGAGCTGCATACGGCGGTTGCTTTCGATTCGCGACCGTTTAGATTCGGAGAACAGCGAGACGGACGCGCCATTGATCTTGGGGATACAGGGGAGCTGATAGAAGAATTTGCACCGGGAACGGGTATAGCGGGCTCGAGCGCCCAAATTTCGCCGCTTGAAACGAAATCGCCGCGAAACGTTGCCCTGTCAGGTCTTTCGAAACGCCTCGCGTTTCCGGTACCCACGCGTTCACCCTTCGTTTGCCGAGGTCCTTCGAGTCCTTTCGAACTTGAACGACGAATCAGTGCCGAAAGCGCCGCGTCCGTCCTCCCGGCAATCTGTCAGCGCCGCGAACAGATTCCGCGTTCGAAACGCGCTAAGCGGTTGTGGCACGGATAAACGAAACGCGAGTCCGGAAGAATTAATTCTTCCCCCGTGCACCGTCCCGGCGAACGACGCGGCCACTCGTCCGGATGTCAAGAGCCACGAGAACGGAAAGAAGAAGTTCCACTTTAGCCGACGCATTTTCGCGAAGCGGAACTTGCATCCCCGTCGGCGAAAGTTTGATTGGCCGGCGCCGCTTGGAAAGTTGCCGCTCATTCTTTTATCGAGTATGACAATACCGCGATCACGGAGTTACGACTTTGGCTCGTAACTTCGTCCCGGTGTCCCGGGCAATCGTTAAGGGCGCACTGTGGAACAGACGATGCCACGCAACGTGAATCGATGATCTAAATTGTTGCGCCAACCGGTGCGCCATTCGCCGTTCGTTGCGCTTAATGTCCTCGCGGTCTCGCGCGTTTAATTAGATCGGACTCGATCGAAGCTTGGCACCGAGACGCCCGCCGCGATGCTGCGCGTGATTTTTGTGCCAGAACGAAACGTCGGAATCGTACGAGGCTGAAACGAGCAACACCCAGTTCGCTCTCCTAGCGTTCTCTGTCGCGCCTAGGAAGATCCGTCCAAGATTTTACCCTTCTCGAGGAAGGCGAGAAACGTCTTTTCACGATTCCTGAGAACGGAGGACCATGGATCGTAACGCGGAACGCGGCTGCAGTTCTACCGACTCTCTTTACCTTCTTAGAAGAACGAGGATTTTCGTTTCGGTTGCTCGCGACAGCGGAGGCGGACGTGGGGGCAGCGCGTTTGCATCGATCCTACATAGCACGCTCGTTATGTCGGGATCGTACGATTTGTAGAATTAATTAGCCGCGATAGATCACGTCTCGGCTTTCCGCCCCGTCCCACCTCGGTGTTTTTCCTTGAGGAGAAAAAGTATCGTAATTACTTCGCGTGGGTAAGAAAAGTTGATTACGCTAACGGTACATTGGATACTTTTATCGAGAATCTTCCACCGGAACGACGACCGAGTAGTATTTCGCTGTGAACTAAGAGACGCTCCTTTTGAGTCGTCGACGTTTGTCTCCGTTGATCTTTCTTTTAAGGATGACCCGATAAATTCTCGTCGAACTATTTAGCATAGGCTTTTCTGTGAATTCCCCGATGATAATGAACTATTTTCTGCCAATTACTTGCATCAATTGTTCGTAACATATGTATTCGTGGAAGCAAGGAATAAATGTGTATTACGCATAATAATGCGTGATAAATTTATATATTTTTCCAACCCGTTCGGTAACGCGACCCGTTTGCGTCGGGTATAAACGTATTTGCTGTTTGTTTGTTCTTATCAACGTTTCTCGTTCAATCGGCGTTAAGCTCTAAAGTGCTGCCCGTCGCAGATTAATTTCATACTTCGCGACATGAAAAAGAAAAAGAAAAAAGCTGATAGCGGGACAGGCGAACACCACCACCCCGGCAATTTGATCGTTTATCAAGATCAATTAAATTTCCTGCGCGGCGACGATAATTGACCAACGCCATCACCCTTGTACCACGATGTCGAGATAATCTCTGGTGCAAGTGCCGATAAATGGCGCGTTCGCGTGAACGTGAACTCAGTCTCTGTACCGCGCTACCATTATTATTACACGAGATACGCTTTAAGCGTAATCAACTTTATTGTATTTCTATCAACCCCGCTGTAACGTCGATTCGTTGGGAACGGACTAGGGCGTCGCGTTACCACGCGAATATACCTAACGCGAACCGGTAAACAGATTTTCAGCAATTCCGGATGATAAACGAATCGAGGAAAAATCCTGGGATCGCTCGCGATCGCTGGAAGTCGCAGTTATTCCACGAATCGCCTTCTCGCTTTGGGCAATCGGATCGCTGGGAGGGCCAGACGGTGCACGGAAAATTTGTATTTCCTTGCTCGTCGAGGCGAGCAACGGATATGAATTTCGTATAACAAGACGACGGCTATTATTGTCGTCTCTTTCTCGAGAGTCAAGGGTGACGATTAATAATGCAGTGTTTGGGGACGTTCTGGTGCTTCAATCGCGAGCGAGTTGTGAAAGAAAATGTAGAATTTAACGGACATTCCTGTGCCCCATGAATATGTAGCGAACGATTGAATTAGCTTATAAATCATGATAGGTAGACATCAAGTGCATCCTCCTCTTCAATTCGCAATGAAGTATTTCTCCATTGAATTAACTATGCTGATGTCTGCATTACGGTTCTGTATTGTCCCCACAATTGCAACCACTGAAAAATTCAAATCTACTCGGTAGATATTCATGCGCGTTAGGCGTATGAGCGATGCCTTTCACGTTATTTTGTGCAGCTGGGAATAGTGCTGCTGATTTCCGCGTCGCGACGCTCGCGACGGACTCGTCGTTGTAACGTGGTGCTTGCCACGGGCACGCGCGACTATACAAATCAATATTTTCTACATATCTCACGAGTTTTCCTTAATTGGCCGGCCGTGCGAGCCACGCCACTCGACACGGCTGTGCCAGGTTTTTTTTATTACTCCTCGCTCGAAACTCGTGTCCCGATGAGATTTGGAAAACGCGTCTCGTATACGAATTGCTTGACGTTTAGGAAATGAGAATCGCCTTTCAAGGATTGAAGCGTCCATTGGGAAACGAGAAGCAAGCGCGGCGGAAGGATTGCAGAAAATTTCCTTATTCGTTAGGGAATCGCAATGGCCACGCGTTTTTGTTGGTGCCATTCTGAGAACGTTGTTAGAAGTAATGTATCGTAAGTGCGATTCCATTTATTTTGAACGCGAAGCACAGTAGATCTTATAATTTCTGGGAAACTACGGGAAGATAGCAATCGGAAAATATATAGAGAGAAAAGAAAGAAGACTTTCGGTCTTGCATGTGTCTAATGACTATTGTCCTTGACATGGAATCATTTGCTATTTATTGTTTCTCACTTACCGTGTCATAAATTGTTTTAATCAATAACACGGGAAAAGGTGTATTTATTTCTTTATTATTCTCAAATGGTTCTGATAATTTCCAGTTAGAGACAATACGTCTCATGTATATTGCCAATATTTCGCCATTTTCACGCCCTTCGCGTGCGCGATTAATAGCGTAAGCATCATTTCGGCAGGAATTTTCGGAAACGAGGAGAAACTATCTCCTGAGAAATTGCGGACGTTCGTCCACGCGGTGTACGACTTCGGTGGTATTATGAAATAAATCTCGTTATTGCTTGGTCGGGGAAGAAAAGCGGGCGGTCAGTTTTAATTAAAGAACTCGGGGCGTCAGCTGCTCCTTGCCAACGGCTCGCTGGTTTCCCTTCTTTCCTTTTTTCCTTCTCCTTTCTTCCATTCGTGCATTGCGACCGATATCGCCTACGTATATGCCGTAAAACCCACGATTCCGATGAGAAAAGTGAACACCAAGAGCGCACGGTGACTTCCCAATGACGCGCATTCATAAAGTGACACGTACGTAATTGAGTTTATGAATAATCACGATCATTCGCAATCAGATAGATCCGTTCCGTGAGGCCAGGTTGATTAATAGTACTATGTAAATTAATCTTATTTGCCGTTTCAGAGACGCGTGATTAACACTCTGTATCGCGTCATTAATTAGCTCTCTGTTCAATTGAATGCAAAAAGATGTTCCTCGAAGTGTCCGGGATAAATTCTTGCGAAACCGCAACGAAAAAACGATTAACGAAAACGAAGAGAGATAAAGCTTTCTTGCCAGTCAAACGATTTAAAATCAACCAAACAGGAAAACGTGTAATCCGCGTTGGCTGACAACGAGCCGGCGAATAATTATAGCGAACGTGGCACGAGGAACGCGCAAAACGATGCCTCCCTAATAATTCGCACATTCTGAAACTTGTCACACATTTCACCTATCATGTCCCATCGCATCGCGCGGCTCGTAAAGTTAAAGAGCAACTGGTATCGCGTGGTGGTACTTAGCGGATAGGCAAAATAGCTCTAGAGTGCAGGCAATCGAAGAAATTGCCGGTGCAATTTTATATGGCGAGGGAGGGGGGGGGGGGGGGAAACGTCGCGTTCTAGTTAATGCGAAAAATATTTACAACGGTACAAGTGTCCACGATCGGGTAGTAGGTACATCCAAGATGCCGCTTTTATTATTTGAGCGAATGTGCTCCACGAAAGCGTGCACTACATCATAGACGTAACATTTTATGGGTCGTATCGGTGACCTTATGAGGCAGCCACGGTGAATTCTTTAAGACTCCTGCAGAGATAATATAATCCGCTATAACGCGGAGCCACCATGTAACCGAGTAACCAAACATCACGGGATCCAATAAAGAACCGTACTTGACGAAATAATGCCAGACTACTGGCACGGAAAGTAGACATAATTGACTCGGTAATGACGAGGTAAACGAACAGTTCTATTAGGTGGCTGGCTGCGTACGTGTTGAACACGACGGATACACCACGCAACTTGCCTTATGCCGGCAAAAATAATTACCTTAACATTTCGCGTGCAGCTAGGAAAATGTCAATCCGCCAAGTCGAATGCGATGTTCCGTTCGAGTTATTGCTCAAATTGATTTCGACGATGAATAAGGTGAATTTGGATAGTTCGAACGCTCAATGTACTTCATATTATGCGAGATTGCATTGACACCAAAGTAACCACGGTGCAAGTGAAACTAGTGCGCTGTACGAGTACATCTTTGGCCCGCTCTACTTCAAAATCGTCCAAACCGAATTCTATTCTTAATAAAAAAACCGTTTCCTTAACGAAATAACTAATCGGCGAAAAACTCTGCGCCGTTTCGCGTGCAGCAGCCTCTGGGGCCTGCGTATAGATGTTATTGGCACGGGGAAGAGGTATATTGAAAGGTGAAACGAAGAGACTACTCGGGCCTCGCCGGCCCAGCGAACCAAGCTCATAATTAGAAATGGAATGTAATAACAAACCAAGCCCGCGGTTCTTGCCCCAGAAACGCGTTTCATGCCGCCGCGAATACGCAGCATCGTGGCCTACAATTCCGTGAATTATCGCCAGGCCGTATATCTCAATTAGCCACGCGTCGCAATTAGATCCTCATTTTCGCCGCATATTTTACACGTGCCGCGTGAAACACTGGCGACAGTCTAGTGCCGGCCGTAGGGAAGGCCAGGACGGGCCTATCGGACGCGAGACGAGTACGACGGTGCTCGCGTCCCCGTCGTCGCGGAACAAAGTTGCTCATAGTTGTAGCGAAGCGTCGAAAGAACCTAACGAGCGGCAGCGGACCGCCAGAACGAGCGTCCCCGCGCCTCATTAGCGACTTTTAATTTTCCAAAGCGAGCCTCTCCTTCGGGTGCTCGTGAACGGCCACTAGGCGTTGTCGTCGCCGTGGAATAAAAAGAGCGAGGGGAAGCAAAGTGCTGGAACGAGGAATAAGAGGAGGACGGAGAGGGAAACAGAAACAGCAACACGGCGCGGCAGTGCGGTGGCCCGCGCGCCATTGTTCCCCACGGTTCTTTATTTCTTCTTCGCCCTCCTCGCTTCTTTTTCTTCGGTCCTCGCGCACCGTGGCTTTATTGTGTTTGAGCTCGACGCTCCGCTCTTTTGTTTTCTTTCGCCCGCCATTAGAGGGGCTAATTGCCGCTCATACGCGATCCCCTTTTGTTTCCCCCCTTTTGCCACCTTTACCCCGCGATCCTACCGAGCGCGGCCGTCCCGTCTGACCTAGCACGGCTCTGTCCACTTTGGATCCCACGTCTAAACGACGCACGAGCCGCAGGGCTGACTCGTGCCTCTTTCTTGCGTCACCCTTCTGCCCCGTCGTACACCGTCCGCAACTTTCTTCGTCCCGACTCCCTTTCGCCGGGGCACGATCGGTTCTTGTCACCCGCCCCTCGCGATCTTTCACGCTTACTTCTCCGCGTTCATTTTACGGTTCCGCGCGACTCTCTACGCGCGACGCCCGTTCCTTGGCTGGGAAAAAATCCGCGGTTTTTGAAGGGGAAAGTGACGCGCCTCGTCGCGCCGTTGCTTCGACGTCGTTCTCAATTTCGTGGGAGACCGTATATTTTTCAAATACTTTCTCGAATAACTTCGCGCTCATTTGCCGCGGAAATAGGACGAGATCAAAAATCCTGCGAGTCCCGAGGCCCTTCGGCTTGAATCGAAGAAAGAAATGATGTCCCAAAGTGAGGGAGCGTTCGTTAAATAATTCGGCGAACTGTTACGAAAAATTGAGGGGCGAAATGTGCAGTCATTAAATCTATAAAAAGGGGAGAGAATACGATCGTCGTCCATGGCCAGGAGGGAGAAGTTCCGGCAACGGGATAGACGGTTCTAATTCCGTGGAAAGCTAATAATTCCGGTATTGTGCGATCCTTAGCAACATTATTGTTTCCCTGCGGGGCCTCGTGCCCGCGCCGAGGACTCTCCTCGTATCCTGCTCCCATCCGTTCCTTTCAGCGGACCCGAACAATGAGAAGAAGAGCGTGCCCTTCTCCCTTTTCTCCTCCGTATATTATATCGTAGCTTAATTATTGGCTTTATTATGATTTTGTCCTTCTCACCGAGAGCTTGGTCTTGCGGTCATCATCTCGCTCGCGAGAGTGGACGAGGAGGAGGAGGAGGAGGAGGAGGAGGCGTCGTAAGGCAGATACGACAATGGTGTACGATAATAGGGAGAAGGAGCGAAAGAGAGAAATAAAATCGAGACAAGGAGGGAGGTATAGTCTCGATGACAATACGCTTCGTTCTCCCTTTCTTTCCATCCTCCTACCTTCTTCTCCGTCCTCTTACGCTTATTAGAACGAAGATGAGAAAGGACTTTGAGCGAGCAAGCAGTTCCATTATTAATTTCGAGGGGCTCGGTAACGACCATCGACACTCTGGCTTTACTGCGCCAAGGTCACGTGCGCCGATTAACCCTCTCATGGAAGTACTTTAAAAACGCACGGAGGGTGGCGCATGAAAGGGGTACCGAAGTCACTGCACCGGTACCCGACCGTTCGATGCCTGCCATTTATTACTTCATTGTAGTCGGCTCGTTAAACGGGGAACGTAAACTCCAATTGTTTTCGGCTAATCGGGTACTACGATCGCGAGTTTAGGCTCGACAAATATTTTACTATCTTCTTGTTTCGCTTCATCTTGTTCTACATTATGCAGTACAATACACCTTTGTTCCGTATCACCTCGCGAGAGGCAATAAAGATCAATACCATTGTTTCATTTTTGCCGGCCGCGATTCATTTGAGAAATTGGCGGAACAATTTTGCCCGCTAATCTCTGCGGAATCTACTCGGCATACGCGCTGTACCGTCCAACGAAAAAATTGTACCATCCCGTTATTTTTATGTTTTTTCTTTTTTTTTCGTTTTCAACCGTTCGATTCGCGGACACTCACGACAGACCGGTGTATCGTGGATATCCCCGAGATATTCATCGAAAGAAATGAATTCGCACGAAAGCCAGTCGGACCCGGGCAATAATCGCGTGATTGCAACATTGTGAGGCGCGGTATGTAATTATGGTGCCGGCGCGAGCTACGACCGATGTTCTTGGAAGCGATTCGGAAAGTCGAAACGTCAGCTGACCATGTTGTAGTTTACGCGAAAGAAGGGTACGAGGTAAATGACAGGACCGAAACACAGGCGAGCAGAAGGTGTAGAAGGAAAAGAACGAGTGTGTTCGGTTGTCCGGCGACGCGAAAGACGAAGAAGGAGGAGGAGGAGGAGGAGGAGGAGGAGGAGAAGCCAGGAGGACATGGCATGTCCCCCGTAATTATAGCAACAATAAAACAATTTTGATAATTATCTCAACTAGTGTATGGGAACACACGGCATTACGGCGGGCACGGGTGTATAGAAACGGAAAGAGAGGGGGACAACGGTGAAAGAGAGCCGTGGACGGGACGAGAGGAGAGAGAGAGGACACAACGACCGGGGCAGAATAATGACAATAATTACCATTTATATGCAAGTGCCGTCATTACCTGCACACGAGCAGAGCACGCATTCAATTTCGTATCTAATTTGAATAATTCAAACAAATCTCTCCTTCCTGCCCTCCTTCCTCTGCACGCTTTATAATCCCAATAAACGCGACGAGACATCGACGGTGATTCGCATTTTCAGTGCTCGCTATGACTCGTTTGTTTCTTTTTTCTTCTTTTTTTTTTGTTGCGTTTATCCTGTGCCTCGATTTCCTCGTGCTCCGTCCAATTGCGCGGTAACAATCGTTCGCTATCTTTTTTATTAACCTAATGAGAGGGACCGTCGTACGTATATATATATTTGTTCTTCTTCCCTTTATTTTACGATAATCGCGTGCACCGTTTGTTACGCCGATCCTTCCGGCGGGCAACAGACGAATTATATTGTGCTTTTCGTTCTGCCGTAATTAGTTCTGCGAGATATCAGGAAATCACGTTTCCACCGGTGTTGTTAGATGTCGTTTGCGAATTGCGAGCGAGGGGGCTTATTATGGAAATTTGCTACATTTAAGTAGCTATAATAGTTTCGAGGAACGCGTTTAAGACATTGGCGTACCGCAACTTTAACCAGAACTTTACGGATGAAAATATGCTTCGACTTAACCCCTGTCATCAGTTTACTTTGGCAAGTTGAAAAACGGCGAGAATATACGTGGAAAATATTCCGTACAGTCGGACGATACAATTACAATATTATCATACTATATAAATCGTATCGTATCCCAATACAGTTGGTGCGACGTAAAATACACAATTCAAGTACATAATTGAACGGCCCGAAGTAATCACGCCCATAAACGAGGCGTTCTATTGAGACAACGTTGCGCATTAGTATCGTCGAATCTTCAATCGTGTAACATAAAAACGAGTAAGTTTCCGGTTCGGCGAAACGTAGGGGGAAACGGGACGCGAGGGGAAAGCGAATTAAATAAATAACTAGGTCGTAAATTCTGGGAAGCGTTATGCATCCGAAGTACCGGCGGATTTCGCTAAATCAAGCGCAATTACCTATCCGTCGTCTCCGAACCGGCAATTCCCCCATTACCCTCACCTTTCAACGATTCCAGTTCCTACCCTGGAATCACTCAATCCCCATTTACCTCTCTCCGTCCGCGCAATGTTTGCGCGCAGTCATGGCACCAGCAAAGTGGCCCTATCAATATTAATCGCAATATTTGCCTGGCATGCTCTTCGTCGCACTCTCTATTACCAATTAATCCGGTCGTGCGAAGTATGCTGCGAACGAGCAGATAGGCCATAACGCATGAAACCGAGAGTAAGCAAGGGACAGAAGGAGAGAAGAAGAGAGACGGGGTGAGCGCGAGGGAGGGAAGGAGAGAGAAAGAGCGACCGGGCGGGGTGGAGGCGGGAGGTGGGCAAATAAAAATGATGGAACAAGAAAGACAGACAGAGGGGAAGAGAAGGAACGCGACGGACAGAGAAACGAGTAAGGGGAAAGAGAGAGAAACGACTCGTTGACGGGTTAGATATTGTGTCAGCCGAGTCGTCCAGCATTAAAAGTAATTACGACGTGATTGACCGAGGGCCCGATGGCCAAGGGTGAGGCGACGACGAGGGTAGGCTAAATCATCGGAGTGACGCACGTAGCTCGTTGTTGCCTCCCAATTATACAATCAGTGGGACCAAGCAGAAGAGGCGGGGGGGCCGAAAGACCGACCGAGAGACGGAAGGACGGTACGCGAAGGAGAAGAAAGAAGCGAGGAACGTACGGTTGGGATCTTGGATCTCGTGACGGACGAAAGACGAGAAGAGACGGTGGTGGAATTACGTCAGGAACGCGGTGGGCAGTCGTCGTTCGAGACGGCGAGGATCGGTGCCGTCGTGGCGTTAATAAGTCGACCGGAACCGGACGACGCGTACGGGGATGAATCGGAACTCTGGAACGTCGAGTTCACCTATTCGGCCGTTCGGGGACGACGTTCTCGAATTCGACGAAAGGTGCACCGCGTCCGCCACCGATTGCCAAGAGGGGGAGGGCGATCGCGGGCGAAGCGAGATGGGGCCGATCGTGATCGTTATTGTCTATTACGGAGGCGAGCGAGTTGGCCTGTGGCCGCAGCTGCCGTTTCGCGCGACGATGACGACGACGGTGGCTTTTAAGTCGTGATCTAGAAACAAATGAGCCATTGCGGAGGACAATCGTTCCGGCGAGGACGGGAGGAAGGCCAAATAGGCGTGAAGAATCGAACGGCCGAGCTGGCAAGAAGGAGTAATCGATTTCGCGACGGTTTCCGTCGTACTGCGGCGACGTCTGATCGGGCCGTGGAAAAGGGGAATGCGTTTTGCGCCTGGACACGTCGGACGTCGTTCGTTCGACGCTTCTGACCTCTTCGCGAAAATTCATGCGCGCGCCTCGCAGTAATATCGGGATAGCGTCTGTCGCGGCTTTAGGCAAACGCGCGGATATGCTGTACAGTTTTCTGATTTCTAGTTGACACTTACGGAAATGAAAGGTCTGCGCGTATACCACGCGCTGACGGAACACCAGACGCGAGAGTATTGTAAAAGGGAAATGAGTCATAGAACGACGCGATAATGAAATGAATATTTCGACACCTGCGGTCGATCGCGTCGTGAAAAATGAAACAATAATGTTTTGATTTTGTTAGCGGCATTGTCCCGCCTATGGTCGTGCGTGCCCTTCGTTCTAAGTACTAGGTACTTGAGCATTTCGCGCTATGAAGTACGTGCCAATTGAGAGACAAAGGGCTGCACGAGTTGGCAAGGGTGACTCGGTATGACGATCGTACAATAGTTTCTATGAGGCCTTTTCTTCGAAGCTACGGCCATTAATGGCCCCCTCCACCCCTTTCTCCCGATCGTTCATTCCGTTATTTTACTGTTCGACTCAACTTTAGAGCCTTTTCAAGGTTCTACTCGAAGACATTCATCGTGATAAATAGTCTCTTGCGAGAAGCGAGCACAATTAACGGAGTCCCTTTCAACGCGAAACGATCCCTCGTGGCAATTATTCAGAAAACATCGCCTCCGCTGCATGGGAAAATGCCTGACACGATTTTTCCTCACCGCGGAGCAATCGTTCCGTCCACCGTCGTGGCTTAGTGCCTTAACGGAAACGAGAGGGGACGCGACCGAATCGTTAGCGGCGACGTACTTTTAATTCGTCGGCGAAAATCGACGGCGAACAGCGACACGACTTCGTGCACGCTACGTTTATTCGCGATGCGTGCACGAATCCGCATTGCACACACGTCCAGGGTGTGCCACTCCTGCGTTCGAGCCACCGATTTTACGACCTCGCGGCATCGCGATTACCCGAACGGCCACGAAAAACCGCTACCTCTCCGACGAAATAAATCCCGTCGGTCGCACTGCCAATACCTTCCAGTAAGTGATTCCTCGGTACCGCGAGGGACGCGCCGGTCTAAATACAACTCGGAGAAAAAATTACTAATATTCGACAGTCCAACAGCTTTCTCTAAGACGATACTATTCGCCCGTCGCTGTCGCGTCGGTGTTAAAAAACGCCCCAGCTATAACGCGCAGTCGTGTGTCCCCTCGCGAAACGCTCGAACGTCCGTTGCATCGACGAGCTCGCGTGCACCGGTCCGTTCACCAATATAATTCCCCTCGTTTCTCAGCGCTGCGATACCCGGCGTGCACCGATATTCAACGCTCGCATCCTTCGCGCAACAATTAAGGTGTAAATCGCTCCGATTCCGAAACAGATGGCACCGCGTTGCACAGACCCATCCCCGTCCTGCTGGAACGAGCGTGCCCTTAACGCCGTCCGCGTCGCGCCGTTCGTAGCGAGAGATCCAACATTAATTGAACAACAACATCCTCTCTATCGACCGCCATTATCCATCGGCGGATCGCGTTTCTACGATTCGTTCGGCAACATGAAAGAATCGCGCGTTATCCGCGGGCCCGTACCCTCGCATTTCACGACTCATCGACGAGGAGCCTCCCGATCGATCTGGCTGGGATCTCGCGATCCCGGTTCCGTGTTCGAACGCGGGACCGGCAAGGGGCTGCGCGTCGAACTCGCCGACTCCGCGTCGAACAGTTTATCCAGCCATCAACGAGACGCGTCCGCGGTTTGAAAGGTGGGCGCACCGCGTTTGCATCGTCTCCCGTACGGGAACGCCGGGCGTTAAAATGTATCGAAAAGAGACAGCGTTACGTACGGCTGCACGTATTTGTGGCGCGCGAGCCCGGTCAGAGCGGAGAAGGAGACAGAAAGAGGCGATCGGTATGGACGCGCCAGCGGATCCGGGCTAGGTCGTTCAACCAACCGGTGAACCATCGAACCATCCGAGCGACCAGCCCGCAACGGTCGGAGCACCTTACTCTCCGCTTAACAGTTCGCGGCCTAGAGGAAGAAGGAGAGGAACGGGGAGAGTGAACGAGGAAAGCGAGAGGAACGGTCCGAGGGGGAGAGGGGGGGCCGCGATGAACAGCGTCGCGAAGGATCCCACCAATGGCGGGTGACTTTGTGTCCTCGTCCGAGTGTGAAACGGGCATAAAGGGGCAATCTTCCAGAGAAATCGGCGGGTGCGACGGTGCACGCTAGGGTTAAGGTGGCTGTCGGCGATGGCCGTATGGGTGAACCGTGGACGGACACCGGGGTGTAGGCCAGAGTGGCCGCGGCGTAACTGTTCTGCAACGAATCAGTAGCTTGCGAGCGAGGAGGGAAAAGACCGACCGACTTCGGGACGGGTTTCGAGGATGCTCGACGGCTGTTGGGACACTCGGTTGTACTTAGCTAACGCGGTACGCGTTTAATAAAAGTTGTCAATTTTCACGCGGACGTTGCGAACGAATCGACATCTCGAGGAGGAGCATTCGTTTAGTAACTTTCCTCCGGGTAGAGGGATACAGTTTTGTCTTGCACTTTATGCCCGCTAACAGTGCCGCGGATACGCAACGGTGGGAAAAAAAGAGCCCGACTCTCCGAACATCTTGCGATAAAGACTCCGCGAGACTCTTGGTGTCGTTGTTGACAAGGAGCACGAAGATTCCGATTCGGGGCGCGAACGGAATGTATCGGAGTTAAAGGGGCGCCGTTTATCTGTACCTTCCATTGAGTTACATCGCCATTAAACAGATTAAGAGAGCGCAATCAAGGAGAAAGCACTTGTCCTCGAGGAGAGAAGGACGCCTAAATCAATGGATATCTCGGCGACCTGTTCCAGGCGGAATCGTAAGGTACCCAGGGGTCTGGCATCCCGCCCACAGGCTCGCCGCGCTGTTCACGTCCGTTCCACCCAAACATAGCAAAATGGAGAAACGTGTTGTCCCGGCATGAAATCGTAGCACGCGGGACGCGACGAATCCTGTTGCCTCCCACCCCCGGGGCAGTCTATTCCTCGATCTCCCGGAATAATATTCCCAAGTTGTTTCTTTCTTTTTTTTATCCCCTTTTCTTACCTCTTCCTTACAGGCCACGTATTCAAGACCCCGGCGGAGGAGGAGAGAACGCGGGGCACGAGCGGAACGAGGAGAAGAACATAGGAGACGGTGGAAGGCGCTCCACCACGGAGAATTGAAAATGATGATTGGCGGTAAGCGGGCTGCCAGCAGTGATGGAGAAGCAGAAGAGAGGTGGTCAGCCCCGAGAAAGAGAACGGGGGAGAGAGAGACGGGGCAGGAGTAAGAAAAGAAGCGGCGAGGGGTACTAAATAAGAAAGCCACGAGGGGGAGGTGGAAGCCGGAGGAGGACATCCAACCTAACCGGAGGGGCAGAGGGGCCGCAGCGATGGTAAAAAGAGTCGGGAGCGCGCGAATTAAGTCGATCGCGGTGCGTGGAACCACATCCTTCGCGCCCGCTATCACCGCTCGATATCGTTTTTCCCTCGCCCTTTCCCGCACCCCCGCCGTTCGCCGTGGCCCTCCTTGTCCCACGCCTTTTCGTCCCGCTCGACTCGCGTACCTCTTCTTTATTATCGGTATCAAGCGTCGTCTTTTGTTTTATAATAACCGCCGTGGCTGCGGTCGCGCCGCTCTTGTGGCTCCTTTTGCAATGCCGGAGGAGCGGCGGCAACAGCAGCAACAGCAGCAGCGAGCACTCTTCGACTACCGCGAGGATCGAAGAGGGACGGAGCGGAGTGGCGGGCACAGCGGCGGAGTATCGCGATAAATTGTCAATGCCTCGTAACGCTGACTTCACGCGCCCTCGGACACGCACTTTGATTATTGTCACTGAGCAGCCCGCGCGCCAGTCGCCAGCGAAACTATTCCATCGATTAACCGCAGAGGCGAATTCTTGCGCGTTCTAACGACCGGGACAGAGGGAGCAATGTTTCGAACGGGCGATCCTGGTCGCGGTGGTCCCCGAAGGAGACCGAAACGATGTTCGGAGTGGACGTCGATATTCCGACGGAAGTTAATGGAAGTTCCGCGGCGAGTGGAGTGCATTTGAAAGTATCGGGACGCTCCCAACGTTGATATCAAAGCCGTTCCAACTCGCACCCCGTTTATTAAATATTCTCTGGGCTGCGTTTCGAAGACGAGAGACGGCGACCGCTCCCGACAGTATTACATTCCCTCCGTTTCTCCTTTTGTTCTCTTATATCTTTTCGTTTTCCTCTATTTTTGTCCTGCTGCCTCCTTCTTTTTCAGCCTCGGAGACGAGATCGAGGGGACGGATAAGGCCGTGACACGCAGCGACGCGCAGAATGCCCTTAATCTGGCAATAAAAACCTCGGCTCACGTATATTATTTTATTCAGTTTCCCAAACTGCCACAGCTTAAACGCATCCATAATTACCGGCGGCTACGTGAACCGCTTAACTTATCGCGCGTTTCGACCGACTCTCTCGGCCCACTGTCCAACCACGGCGCGATCGTCGACGGTCGTGTGCGTGCGCGCCGACGTGCACCGTCGATCGTACGTACATGCATACGTGCGAATGTAATTTATGCGTGCGTGGATTTTAACTCCCACGCCATGAAGGCATACCACGAGATTGTCCGTGCCCACGATTGCGGGTATACCTGTCCGACCCGTAAGAATTATCCGTGTCCATTTGCGAACGGCTCCCGATACGCCCAGCCCGAAATCGGTTCAATGGAGTCGTTATCTATCGAGAACAAGGTGCGGAGAATTTGGACGAACGCGAAATTCACCCGCTCGATTCCACCGACTCGGCTCGCGGATACTTTAAACGGACAATCACAGACGGCAGTAATAAATATAATAACTCATCGCGTATTTCTGTTTCCATGAAACGTTTCAGCGGATACTGGCAAATGATTTTTCCCATTGGACGGACGCGTTGCCCCGACGCGTAGAAACGCATACGCGCAACGCAATATAGTCCACGTTTCGTCGCGACGCAATTATTATTAACTCTTGCGTCGCGGGACAGAAATTCTTTCCGCTCGTCTCAATCTCTAGCAGCGCCCCAACCCGTGCCCCAGCGCACCCTTGTCTCGCGCGAAATTAATGCGCCGGTCATAAATAATACACGCATACATCAATATGTATGTAAATTGGTCGTAATTTTGCTCCCGCGTCCGTTGTCTTTCCGTTGCGCCCCGCTGCACGCCGTGGCGACGCGGCTAGGACCTCGAAATGGCATTACTTTCTCTTAGTACGAGAGGGAATAAAATGCATCCTCCCGGAGTTAACTACCGTATAATGGCCGACAGTCGCCTCCTAGGTAGCTGATCATTGTATCCGACAGTCCAGAATCCTCTCTTGGTCCACGAAGGACGCGGCGGGCAAGGGCGCTGCGTAGCGAGCGAAGCTCGCGATCAAGAATAATGCGAAAGCCGGGAGAGGAGTGCGGTGAAAAACGACGAAATAGAGGAGAACAATGAACGATGCTCGCGCTCTCGCTCCACGTAGACCCAGCAATTTCGTCGAATTGCAACCGATTACCGTCGCACGGCAGCTCGAATTTTCCGTTTGTTTGAGTTACGGAGCTGCGGAAGGCCGCGAAACGGCTCCGCGCAGTTGAGCTTCGGCGAAACGGGCCCGGCCGACAACAGGGTGAAGCACCCTGACTCTCGTCCCGAAGCGCAGCCGTTTGGAAACGGGAGCGTGTTACACGGCGAGCAACGGAGACGCGCAACAAGGAGAAATTAGAGGCACCCGAGGGCTGAACGAGCAAACGGGAAAGAAAGTACTAACGGCCCGGTTGAACGCCCGGGTCCCGATGGCCAACGATTAACACCCAAATGAGCTACGAACAAGAATATCAGAGTCCCGAGCTTTCGCCAGCTATGGATCCCCGCTGCTCTCTCGCCTCCTTTGTTCAAATATTTCTAGATCTCTCTCCCACTTCCTCGTCCTCTCGTTCTCCGTCCGCGTTCCCATGCTAGACAATGGGCCACGGCTATTCCGCGCCGCGATTTTTCCGGCTGCCGAATAAAGAAGGGGCAGCGAGCCAGAGAGATACCAGGGGACCGCAGAGAAAGAGAATCGGGCACTCGCGCACTCGCGCACTCGCGCGCGCCTCCGAGCAGCGGTCCCGCTAGAAAGAGGATAATTCCCTGTAAGTGGATAATGCCTCGACGGTGCTCCTTGCCTACGCACCCAAGATCGCGCTCCACCTCCTGCTTCCTCCTATTTCTCGATCCTCCTTTCCCGTCGTCGTTTCGCATGGTAGTTTTGCGGCCGGTGGTTGGAAGGCTTTGTAGTTTGGATCCCGTGGTATCCGTCGCTCTTTCTATCGTTTCCATCTGCGCGGCTGTCTCCCTCCTTCTGGGGGGGATCTTATTGTGCAACTTGCTTTCAAAGTTCCACTCGTTGCGCCTGGACGCGCCACCACCGTGGAATTCGCGTTTTTCCTTCCTCGTCTCTTTCTTCGCCACCCTCTCCTTTCCTCCCTTAAGCTTTCTGCCCTAACCCCCTCCTAACCCCTCCGCCGTCGACTCTGCGCTGCCCGGGAAGTTTTATCGCGCGAGATACCCCTGCCGCCGTTTGCGGTTCATCCTCCAATTATCCCTAATACAGAGAATACCGTGAAGCGTTATTATTACTCCCGGCTATTTCAGATTGTTGTTCTTCCCTCGAGATTTTCGTTTGTGCCACGTAGTTCGTTGTTGGCGCGGTCTAAACACGAACGGATACAGGATAATTGGCGGCGTTTCTTCCAGTGAAAAATGCACGAACGCGGGCAGGCGTATTCAAAACGACTCGTTGTTAAATATTTCGCGAAGCTTAAACATTTTCAGCGCCGGCGAGCCGGTTGTTTGCTTTTCTCCTCTCCGCGATGCGTACGGAAAGTCGCGGTGGATGGAATTATTAAGTCCTGTGTATAAATCGTTAACCCTTTTTCTGCACGGCCATTGCTCGCGAACAATGATTACTGGTATCTTTATTTTTGCTAGATATAGGTATGGTTGATTATCGGCTACGCAATTGTCATTGCATTTGTAAAGAAGCATTTGTAAAACAGATTCTCGACGAACCTCCATTTACGTATCAAAAATCATTCGATTCGGTGCAGCAACGAGAATTGCGATGGCGGTCACGTTTCTGTTTCTAAATAAAATTTCGTAATAGAGGAAGGTACTTTTTCAGCGGTACTACGAACAACTACAACCTCGTTTCTCCCGGATCGAAAAGGCGCTCGAAGGAAGGGGAGGAAAAATGTAGGAAATGGGCTGGCTCGAGGTTGCCAATAATTGTCGTATTTCGAGGCAGGCATTCGAGTACGTGCGAATTGTTCATCCCTCACGGTTAAACGTAGGAAACAACGTGGCAATACTGTTCGTCGTTAAATCCGCGCCACTGCGTAACGTAGCGTTTCGCGCGGCTAAGGTCTGAAAGGCAAAGAACAGCCAGTCAAACGATACACCGCCCTGAAATCTACATTTATCCTCCGAATTTTATAGGCTGCCGTCAAGCCGATTCCACTGTTCCCGACACCAGCCTCTCTCTTTGATGGTCTTTCCTGCAACAACTAAATGCTGGTCGCGGCGCGAACGAATCATCTGCCGGCCAACTTTTTGCCCGTCGATCGCAATGACTTTTACGACGGTCGGGTCTCGAGGATGGGTCTTACGATCATAAACGTGTCAGCCGTTAACTTTCGATCGGTATGCTATCGCGTAGCCGATGATAGCGTCAGCTAACACGAAACGGGTAGCTCTATCCCGCGGTACTCGGCGCAGGCAACGATTGACGCTCGTCGTTTCGAACGAGAATCGTCAAAATTGCCGCGGGTATTCCTCCGGTATCCTGCCCACGAATTTCGCGATCCGCTCGCCGCGAGGCTGCCCCCCGACGGAGATGCAAACTTCCCACCTCTGTCCGCGCGTTTCCACAAAAATCGCACCGGCGAGAAAACGGGCCGCGTTCGAGCGGCCCGTCGTAAAAGTTCATCGTGCGAACGAATCTCGACGGTCGATGATTGCCACGGGACGAAGTGTCCAGGCAGATAAGCAATCTTCATATCGGTAACCGATTTCCGCGAAGGATCACGGAACGGGGAGGCGAATTTTACGCCCCTGAAAGGTTTCCCGCGCGACCAAACAACCGTCGAGCAGGATACCACGGGGCGAACGAACGGGAACCGCTTCTCCGACGATACAAAGCGCAGAAATCACCAGCTAAGGTTTCCACGGGCATCCAGCGCCGATCGACAACGATCTGGACAACCGAGCTGTTCCGTGCAAACCGTCCGCAAGACGATCGTGCAGCGGTGAGAACGAATTCGCGAGCGGTCCGCGAGCGGTTCGCGAGGTGTTCCCATGGACGCGGTGGATCGTGCTGCTTGAAAAAAATCCATAACGTCGGCCACTAGTAAGCAAAGCACAATCCCATTGGCTGTCTTCCCGTTGCTCGACACACTGCGAGGAGACGGATAGACAGCGTCCAAGACTGACGAGTCCATAAGCCAAGTTTTCGAGCCGCATCCTGGCAGTTCCCTTGCTCGCGAACGTGGCCCGCGTATCCACGGGAACGCAAGTATGTCCACGTACGGGGATGACTCGGTGGACGGACAGCGGGCCGGTATAAGCGGAGGCCTCGGCGGGCACAGTTTCGTTATGAGAATCGTATAATATTCTAGTCAGACTCGCGGCTGTACAACGGGCATCGGCATCCGCGAGCTGAATGACAATTTGGCGGATCCGAAGCGCTGGGTAATTGCCAGCTTAGCCAATCATTATAACGTGTACGATGGATATGCCACGGGTTGACAGGCCTCGAATAACCGTAACGTGGAAATAATTTACGCGGATGTGTCATAAATCTGAGCAGTCCTGGAACCTAGGCACCGGTTCCGCCGCGCCGGCATTTCACCAGCTTTCAGCTGGTTCATTGTGAAACTTCGAGCGGGGTACCTTGCTCGGGGAATCTGTACGGGGCTTCGTAGATCAACCGCAGATAAATACGCCACGCAATCGCGGTACGTTGGAACGGGGATCGGAATAAAATTTGGAGTAACACGTATGAGTGAATGAAACTGGCCGACGAATTGGACGCGATATTTCCTAACGTCGAGACGCGTATCGTATACCGATGTACGCGAGCCGAACGTTTCGTCAAACTTCTGTTATTACATGCACGTATATGGTACTTTTAATACCAGGGACAAAGTATTTAAACGGCGAGAATGTGAAAATTAACGAGCTAAGCGTTTCCCACTGCAAGACTCTTCGTCGTTATCGTTAGTACCAGTGAATTAAAGCTATCGAATATCGTTTGCAACAATCGGTCCAGTCACGAGCTCGACGCCCAATGTTCGAGAGCACTGTCACACCGGTTGAATAAATCTGGTTTAACTGGCAGGAGGAAGTGAACAATTGCGAAGCTATTCCCCAGGGTGAATCCGAATACAATAAATTATTGCAAATAATAATGTCATCGTAGACCGTGGAGGATGCTCGTTAAACAGAAGGCAGTACAATCGTGCTGCTAATGACCGGAGCAGCAGAGTTGTTTCTTAGTATAACAACGCCAGCGACCGTAGATACTTCGTCACGCGTAGAGGATGCACGGGTCTCGGCGAATCATTAGTAAGGTATCCGCCTCGAAGGCTGGTGCCTTCGTTTTGGCCGGATGCTTGTATAGATTTTAATCCGCGGATCGACTGTCCGTGGACATCCAAATGAGATACTCCATTTCCCCTCCGCGCCATAAGTACGATATCCTCTAATTATCGATTCGCGTGCGATCGAACGAACGTCGACGGTCGCGTAATAAGTATATCGACTACCATTGAACTTCTATGGCACATAGATTCGTATGCGGTAAGTTCGAAATGATTTCGGCGTCAATTGCTTTCGAAACGGAACAACAGGTAGGAGAGGATTCAAACAGATATTACGTTGACGAGAAAGAAACCGGAACGATCGCAACTTCGTCGAGAATCGGTCGAATCTTCTCGCAATCGACGTGTCTAGCGAAATTTGCCGGAGGCGATTGAATGGAATTATCCGTACACCTGCAGCTCGCGGAAGAAGCGACGGGCGAGCGTGACGAATTGTAATTTGCGTCACATAGTTTTGGAGCTGGTGTGCCGGTTTAGGTTTACGCGCTGCGCGAAGAATGAGTAATAAACCGGGTGTCCGCGTACGAACCTCCGAGCGGAGAGCTACATAACTGTTCAAGCTGCGTGGGTTATTCGTAGTATAAATGGATATTGACAAAACCATCTAATTAGACTTGTAGCGAGTATGCCCGAGTGAAAGGTTCGTAGGCGTGGCAGGAAGTGCACAATGGATGGGAAACATGATAGCACGCATTAAATATATATGACCGCGAAAACCCGGGGCTAAGAAAGCTGCAATACCGCGAAAGGTTAATTACCACGCGGAATACGATTCGTACGACCGGCAATGCATTTCGATTACGGAACCGCGATATTTCCACCGAACCGTTATCGACGCGAGCCTTTCCCCAAATTAATGCCCGCGACGACAATTTAACATCGCGCTGCGCCGCACTCCGATAGTTCTCGAAATTCATTATTCGTCGCCTCTATGGGCGTCGAATAGCGTCATGCGTTATGCAAATCATCGCGAACGTGTGCACGGATCGCGTGCTCGTTAGTTAAAGAAAATTATTGCGCCCGGTATGAAGCGATCGCGAGATCGAACGTATTAATGCGTTCAAGGAAGGTACAGCAGCGGAACGTTTCGAGTCTCTGTTTCAGGAACCGTGCGACGTTTCGCGGAACACAACGGCCTCGTAAGCGGCCGTCGTGCAGGCGTTAAAGATCTGATGCCCACTAATGACGAAGCCTTGTGTTCACGTGTTGACACTAACTGATCACGAAAAGGAGAACGAAGAAGTGTCAATGATTGCTTCGCTATGTCATCCTGTCCGTTTGATAAATGGCCCGGCCTCCTAATAATATAATGCATATTTCAGACCCCGAGCATGCGTTCGATTTTTTTTTTCGTCGTACTTTTCATCCCCCCTGATTCCACCGATTGAATATCCCACCGCGGACGTTATTACACGCGATTCCGCGACGATAATGAATCGCGCAGAATACGCTTCGTTACGACTCTATCGCGGGACGATCCGCGGGGCTCGCGACTCCATTACGCTCCGCGCGTTCGTGTCGAAATCACCGTGGCACGGTACCGTTTAAATTACCCGCCGGCGCTGTGCCAGTGTTCGGCGACGAAATAAAGAAAGGAACGTCGCCGAAAATTCCGAATCTTCCTTGAACCGCGCGACGTGACGCGACCCGTCACGACGCCCGAACGATCAAGCACGAGCGACGAGCACGAAAATATTACGGACGGACGGATACGTACGGTTACGTGCAAACGAAATATCCATAAGTCCGCCTACCAAGAAATCAGTCGCCGCGCGGAGGAATCGCCGCACGGATCCGGACAAGGGCTGGGTCGTGCAGGCGTTGGGGATCCGATGACGCTAATGACGAGGCCATGTGTCCGCATATTGACGCTAACTGGACTGACCGCGAAGAAGGAAAGCAAGAAGGATACGAAGAGGATGAGAGGGAAGATAAAGGGGGGAAGGAGTGGTGGCGACGGTTCGCGGTACGTACCACGTAGCAGACCTGTGCGCACGGAGGTAACGGAGGTAACAAACGTCTCCTCGAGGCCTCGGAAGGTGGCAGGAGGACGATGGGGGGGGGGGGAGGGTAAAGGAGGATGGCGGAGGCCAAGGCGAAGGGCTCTTCCGAGGTGAGGAGGCCGTTTTTGAGCCGCGGAGATGATTTACCTTACAACTAACAATATCCCTCCTCTCGACCCTGGCGGATTTATTAGTTCTCTCTCTTTCCTTCGGGGTTTGTCCGCAGAGGCGAGAGGTAGACCCTCTCGCGCAGGAGGAACGCGCTCGAAGGAGAAGGAAGATGAGAAGCCCCCAGGCCCGAGCCCGGCACCTCATTACCCGATAATTTACTACGCGAGTAATTAACTGGGCACACAAGCGGTGCCACGTTATATACACCCTGCGCGAATATAGTATACGAACCGAGTCTCCTCCGCCGTGGCTCTTCCCGATTCTACAGGCTCGTATATCGCCGCGATGCCTCTCCCTGCCGATCTATTTATCCATTCGTTTGCGCGTGACGGGCCCTCGACGTGCGAACGCATCGATACCCTCGACGGACGACCGACGGCGAGTCCTGAAACGATACGACGCGAGTCAGAGTAGTTCCGCGATATTCTGAACCATCCTGGTCCTCGCGATCAACTTGCTCGAGCTTCTCTTTGTGATTCGTATAGGTTCGATCGTCCTGTTTCTCGTCTGCTCCCCTCTTGTCCTTCATTCGGAGCATCGATCTTCCAGTAGCTCGGGGAGAGGATTTAGGCCAGCGCACCATTATGCAATCGTAATTTCCCTCGATTTTATGGCCCGGCTGGAAGAAAGCATGGATCTGGCCGGTGATCATCGCCACGTCCATTATTATTGGATCCATGGCAACTTATTACGCCAATTCTCGGGTCCTTCGGTCCGTAAATATGGGCTGGATCGTTCGAAAGGCGTCCGTGTGTCGGCGAGTCGAAGGTTTCCGCGAAAGACGGACGGGAACCGAGGGAATCACCATTTATAGGCGCTGCCGTGGTGGCTATCGCTTGTTATTCGTGCGAGCCACGGCACGTTCCTGGATTTTTCATTTGATACGCATTTTAAGATTTTTCGCGTGCGACTAGCTTAGCCTCGGCCCCTCTGTGCAGTCATCAGATCGAGGCTACCTGCATGCTAATCGATCCCGGCTGACCAGAAGGGAACTATGCATGAAGTATGGCTCGCCGTGCCGGGGCTACGAAATCGATCGTTCGACTTCTTTCAGCCGATCCGAAAGAACGATTGCGACGCGCCGCCGATTCGTTGTCGTCGTAATTTTCATTACCCGCGGCGTTCCCGCCCGGGAATCGACCCGCCGCGACACCGGCCTACCGATTTCGCTGAATGCACGCGGACGTGATTGGTAACGAACGCGAAACGATACTCTGTATTCCCTTTTCCCGCGGACGCGTGCGTGAGCGCGAGACGCGCGGCGCCTATCGTCGGTGCCAAACTTAATTTATCGAGGGTAATAAGTTATCATTTTCCGTTAATAAATTTTTGCCGCATCGGTAATAATTTAAGCAATCCAGGCAGATTAATTTGAGCGCCGCCCCGGCGGGTTGTTAAGCGGACGATAAATATCCCCGTAAATCTGCAACGACAATGTAAATCACACCTCCGAATTTATCATCTTTCAGCTATTTAAACGTTTCGGAAGAGGAGGGGTCAGACGGGGGAGGAGGGGGTGGGGCGAGGAAGAAGGGACGGAGGAAGAAGAAGTATTCTAAGACGGATACGAGTACGAATATTAAAATAAGGTGTCAACCCCTGGCTGGTAATAATAAATTGCTCGCGAACAGTAGGGTCCAGCAAGAGACAGTGGTTTATTATCGACCCATGAGCACCACTGGCGAACTGACATCGCGCTGATCACCGACACGTTGCCGCGGAGGATGCACAGGCTGCACACCTTGCCGCGTCGAAGAGCGGTTCGGTACGCGGACAGAGCACTAAAATAATAATGCTCGCAACTATAGAGCCCCTGCGGGTTTCGGCCGACCGCAGGAGAGGCCGCGAAGAGGGAAGATGCGTGCTTACTCCCGGAGAAAAGGCGTCGGAGCTGATTAGAATGAGAATAGACGTGGGTGTGCGGATACGCGTTAAAGCTGAACGGGGAGGGAAGGAAAACCGAGAGGAGGTCGAGGAACGCGGGACGAAGGATGAACAGATGAGAGATAGAAACGAGCAAACGAAATAATAACCCCCACTTTTGCACCCGCCACCAGCCGTCCTCCTCTGAAACCCGAAAAGACCACCCGGTGCAACGCAACGGAACGAGAAGTTGCGCCGCGCGGACAAGTGGGCTCAGGTGAGCCGAGGTGAGCATTTGAAATGGTAATTACGGCCCGAAACCGACGATCGTCGATAAAACGATTTCGAATGGTCACCCAGTTGGATAAAGCTTCACGTGCCTCCGGCGGACCGATAACACCGTCACTCCGCTCCTCCGTCGTACAGCGGTATCGTGGTTGTCATTTCGAAGGTTAAAAAATTTATAACCCTCCCCGGCGGATTCGTTCGGCGTTTAATTTATACTTAGGCCCTTTTTCCCCTCGTTTCTCGTATTGCGTGAAAGCACCGAGTAAATCTTGTTCCTCGTTACGATAGGCGTTGAGGAGATACATCGGTAATGGTATGCGCGTATGGGCAGAAAGAGGGGGACAAGCATAAGCGTTTCGATGCACAATGCCGGAATTTAATTATTCTTCCGTTCATGTTGCTCATCTTGGCCGGGACGATCGCCGGGCGTCGCGCCGGTGCATTATGCATACGAGAACCCGGGACCGGGACTTATGAAGGATCTGATTGAGTTCTGAGTAAATGGCATCTGGATAGCCGAGCTGCTAATTAAACACCCACAAAGAATACTGACCCCGTCTCCGAGGTGTATCGCCTTGCGCGGGCCAACCGCGAGAGGGCCCCCTTTTACAATTCCTCCGGTTAATTTGTCTGTTACAAAGAAAAAGCGAGCGAAACGAAGAAAAAAAACCGATACACCACTCCCGCCAGCACCCCTGGGCGCAATACGTTGAGCGAATAAAATTCTGCTGAACAAAATCAACATCGGGATTGAGTACCATGAATCTTATAATCCTGCGCACCTTGATAATTCAATCTATGGCACGTTAATAATACACCACGGGAAATGACCGGATTGCAATAAATGAAAACCTTAATTTTCAATCGGTCGGCAATAATGCACTTTAATTAACCCCGGCGATTCGTTGGTCCTCTTTCATCCATCGTATCCAGACATCTCTCGCTCGGCATACCGAACACCGAACGTCTGTACATTATGTATACGAGAGTCCGAGAGAGGTGCGCTTATGAAGGGATCTGATTGAGTTCTGAGTATATGGCGTCTGGTTTGCCAAGCTGCTAATTAAACACCCGCGAAGAAGGTCCCGACACACAGCCACACAAATCACACACCGGCTTTGTCTTACTAACTGTCGCGTTCTCCTTCGTCTCGTTTTCTCCATCTTTTTCTTCCACTCTGCCTCCTCCTCTTCCTCCTCCTCGTCCTCGTTCACCTCCACCTCCTCCTCCTCCTCCGTCGCATCCACAACCGAGCCTTCCGTCCTCTTCCTGTTTTCTTTGCTCCTGCTTCCGCTGATTGATATTTAAGCTTGAGTTTAACCCACCCATGATTCCCCCCACAACCACCCCCCATCCATGTTCTACGGGGTCGTTAGCGAGCTGCTGCTCCTGGTACTGCCGCTGCTGATGTTCCTGTTGTTCATGTTGGTGTATGTGTCGTTGCTGGTGATTTCAGCACACCTGGCGAGGAGGCCCGGTTGGTACCAGCACGGCTGGTGCCACTGAGGCAATAGCGTATACCACGATTAAATCCGTTTCGCTTGCCGGTGCCAACATCCTCGCGACGATTCCCTTCGTCTCCTTGCGACCAAAGTGCTTTATTCCAGTTTCTCTGGCCGGAAATGGGAACGACCTCGAAATGCAGATTCACGGCATCGGTTAAATCGACGGGGAAGATCGAGGGAGCAGAAAGTTCGTTTCTTAAATGCCCCGAGGAATTTCGACATTTTCTTTCCAACTAGATATCGCCACTTGAGTGCAGTATAGTGGGAACGGTTTAATTATCACATTTATTTTATTTCCCGACGTTCGGAATGTCATATCGCGCAGCTTTCGTTCGGAACGGAAAAAAAGAAGAAGGGCACAATGCCGAAGCTGTGCGTCAAACGTCCAACCGGACGAGGTAACTAAAAGAAGAAAAAAAGCAGTGATCACAAAGGGCGGGATGGTTAAATAAAAAAAAAAAAAAAAAAAAAAAAAATCGGGGGCAGCGCGTCGAAGCGACGAGCAACCGGCACGATCATAAATCTGCATCGAATTCCATGGGTTGAACCGTGGCCTCACTCTCTGGCCAGGTTCGAGGGAACGGCGTCAGCGAGGATATATACGGCTCGCGTGGCTTTTTACGGGAACGCTTTGTCCGATGTAATTACACGTGTACGGACGAATCCTCGCGGTACGTCGCGCCACGTACGAGCGGCCAAGACAAGAGGTGTTCGAAGTCCAATAAACGGTCGAAGACACGCGTGGATTCTTTGCCGCATGGGAGACACAGTGACTGGTCCACGCGTACGTGCGCGTACGTACACGTATGTACACGTGCGCGCAGGTATGAACGGGGTTGCGTGGATAGTGTAAAAGGTTCCTGCAAGTCGCTCGGGGGACCCAGGGACGATTCTCCTCGATCCTTCTTGCCGGACAGGCACGTATAGAGCACCTGTTGGTCGCTCGAATCGCACGCGTTCTTTCCTTTAACCGGCTCGTATATACCGTGCATCGTGCCGGCCCTTTTTGCCACCGGGAACAGAAATATTTTCACAGCTGACCGAGCATCGTCGAGAGTGTACTTGGCACCTCGTCGCTGACGGATACGCTTCGATCAGATTATACGCGAAATTCCTTATCGCCCCGACCCCGTTCTGCCCCCCTCCCCGCCCAACACCGTTTTATGCAATTCTGACACGATCCACCAGCGATAACCGTCGCGAAGAATGTTGCCGAGTTACAGATACAAAGATGGTATACCGCTCTATCTACCTGGGTCGTCTATTCGCGACCGGCCGGCAGCATTATAATGGTGCTTAATATGCAGGTTTATCGGGCTGCCCGACAACTGGCCGAGTCGACGATGATAAAATTTCTTCGAGCGAACAGTTTTATAACGATCTCGCAAGAATAGAGCGGCCGGCTTCATTACCCGGTAATACCTATGCATTACGCGCAGTTATATATGAGTTTCTATTATCCAAAGTTTCAATTTACCGCGCTTGTGCGTGCGATCGTCGCGTTTCTTCGCGGCGGACCCGCCGTTTAATTGGACGGAATAGACGCGCCGCGATCGTATCGCGTACATACGCAGCCGTTCGCGTTGCCGGCCAAAAAGATGCGAGGCAACGTGTAATTATGCGGTGGGTGTCGCTCCGTCTATCGTCGAACACGGCCCATTAACAAGTTTATAATCGTCGCCGGCAGCTGTTATCCTTGCACGGGACGCGCGGTAATTGATACGAGATTTCGAGGAAGCGCGGGTCGCCGCGAAGATCAACGCGGTCCCCTCGGATGGGACGAAATCGAACGAATAAATCGACGCCGCTACTTTGCCACCCTTTTCCGTCCACCAGGCGGTGTACTACCTGGATCAACGTACGTGAACGATACCACGGAGAGTCTCTAACGCAGGTACGGTCGACGATGAGCCTTTCCCTCTCTCTGTCTCGAGGTGGCTGGCAATTTATACATTTATCTACGTTCTGTCAATATTTAAAGAAGGACGCGAGGTTCGGTCAGCGAGGGCGGGGGGGGGGGAGGCTACCCGAGTCACTAATTCAAGATACCGTTTGGAAATGGTCGAGGGAGAAGAGCTTTCGTCGTAGCGGTTAGATTTATGTTAACCGGTGTGTTACGCGCGTGGTTTAACGCTGGCGCGAGTATTATCGTTAAGATAGGAAATGTATCGTCCGAATAAAGAAATGCACGCCGTCATCATTATCGTTAACGTGTCATTATATCGGGGGGCGATTGTATAATGCGTACACGTGTATAGCGGAAATGTGAAAGCAGAGGAATGCATAGAGACGTAAAGGGGAGGAAGAAATGATCGAGGCGAGGAGGTTGGTCGAGGAAACGTAGCGATTCGTGACGGAACGAAAGTCGCTGTTGAAATTGTGCTGAGTTCGATACAATTCGTACTGACTTTCGGATCGCCCGAAATTATGTTGCATACGCGATGATTATTAGCGTCAGTTCCACAAAAGGGCACATATTCTTTGAAAAGATCGGAAACAAATTGCGAGATAACACGTCCGTTGTCAATTCATTGTCCGAGCTGCTGTGACGGGCCACCAGCGAACAAAATTCTGTCCAGTCGCGTTTCATTTCATTTGACAACTCTACTTTTCAGCGTCGAATTGGATTAAAAAGGAAAAAAGGGTAAAAATATTCGCGCGTTCGTGCGCGGCAAAAAGGTAAGGGGAAACGGGAACGAGGAGGTCAACAACAAAAAATGTATCCCGTCTCATTATATACCGAGAGATGGCAATGCAGTGTTAGCAAACTGTACATTAGCATCACAAAGACTGCATCTGCAGCTTTGCTCGCATTGCTTACGGATCGCATGTGACCGTGCGTGTGCGCCACGTACCCGAGCGTTAATACCGAAACGGAGTCGTGTGCATACGGTGCGATAGTGACACAGAATGCGTCGTCGAATAAGCGATGCACGGGACGGACCAGACTCGTAATTATCCCTAAACACAGTAATTAACGTCCGTGGGACGAGTTCGGGGGTGTCGCGGCGACGTTTTCACCCTTCTTTAACCCCTCATCACGGCCATTATCGTCCAGGTTGTGATTATACGACAGAGACAAGCATCCCGGCGGGGAAGGGGAAAAGACATTGAAAGTCAGGTCAGACCAGCCGCATGAATTAATTCTACTGGAATAATGAGTGGCTGTGCGTGTGGAAAATTAGTCGAAGAAAATGTGAACCGACGAATGGACGTACGTCCCGGCCTCGTGTTTCATTGTAGCGAACCGATGTATAATGTAACAGATGCACGCTCGGCCCGTTCATTGTATAAACGTAAACGCGCGTAAAGATTGATTTTGGTGCTTCAATTGTGTACGACGACGGTCCTACGATCGATGGTGCCGATGATGCACACGGGCGCGGTGCCTGATTTATGTTTAATCGAAATTTTCGATAAAATACGCGACGCTGGAAATGGAACCGGGAACCAGATGGTTATTCGCCGAGGAACGCGTTGAAACTGCGCAAGAATGTTTACGCATCTTTCGATACACCTTCGAGTGTACATTTATTTACTAGCCGGCTGCTTCTATTCCACGAATAATATTACGAAACAAATGAGAAAATAAATGAATAACCGCGACGCAATTACGGTTCCATTAAAATATATGAAGAAGGAAGCAAGTATATTCTTTTGAAGATTAATACCCAAAGGATTGAAAAATCCGCAACCCTAATCCCGCGCGGTATACCCGCATCCTACATCACGGTCATTAAATTCATGAAGCGCAGCGAGATAGCACGGCCTCGTCGAAGCAGCGATAAAAGGGAGAAGGGAATCAATGAGGTTACGTTGTATCCATCGCGGCGACTAAATACCGGATTTAATCGACACCAGGGACGAATCGACAGTTGGCCGTAATCGCAGGACAAGCTACCGTACCGAATAAGAGGGTCAGGCTGCCGCGGCGGTGCGGCGAGGAGGGAGGGCGGATGATTGTGCACAGTACCGCGTATAATTAGCGTAATAAGTAGTTTTTTGAGGCGGGACCCGTGCGGAGAGAAAACAAAGCGATGGCTGGAAGGCAGCTAATTCTGATCCGGGATCGGAGGACAAAAGGAGTTAAAGCGCGTGTGTGCGTTTATAGGGGGCAGGGGGCGGAGGGGTTGAGGGGGGGAGGAGGGTTGACGGGGCGACGGGGGAGGAGATGCCAGAAAAGAAAAAGCAGCGCCCCGACGCACATCCTCCCTCGTCCATTCATCCTTTTTCAGCGGGGCCCGCTCGGTATTCGAATCAAAAGGCGGGGGCACCCTTTGGGTCCGCGAGACCGCATTTTTTTTTCTCCTCTCCCGTCTCGCTCTCTCACTCTCCGCCCGTTCGCCCCGTTCGAACCCCTTTATACGCGGCCGCGCCGACAAAAGATCGGGGTGCGCGCGTGCGCACCAAGACAAGGGAGACGATCGCTGGGGAGACACCCGGTAAATCTTGACAATGAGCCGACCGGTGTACGCGCTCCTCGAAAACGGATTAATTACAGTGTGCCTCCGTAATTAGCCCTGCGGGAACAGCCACTCGCTGGGCCTTCCACTTTTCTCCTTTTGGTTCTCCCTTTTTCTTTTTCTTTTTCACCGGGACCGATCGCGTAATCGTTCCGGGTGTGCAGCCTTTTCTTCCTACGAGGTACGCGAAATTACACGTTTTGCGCGGCAACTTGCGGTGTCCACGGCGAACGATACTTTTCGCAGCGTTCGACGACGACGCTTCGCCTCCCCGTGAAAACGGATCCAGAACGCGAGAAAGGGACGCAGCAACGACGCGTCGCGGCGACCCGATCGTTTGCTCTTATCTCGCGCGCGCAATAAGTTCGTCGCGCCCTCGGAACACCTGAACCCGGGCCCATTTTTAATCGAAAGAAGCGAGCCTGTCCGGCGCTCCTCCGCGCGGGCGTCCTCTTCGATCCGCGGGCCCGCGACCCAACGATAGGAACGCCCGTCTTCCTTTTACGCCAGTCCCGCGACGGAACGTATCTAAAGTACATCGAGGCATTATAACGTTTAAACCCTCCCATGCCAATTTCATCGTTGGACTTTTTTTCATTCCCCGTCCGGTAATGCGATCGAGTGCGGTGTCATCAATGCAGTGTGCATATATAGTTGACTCCGACCGCGATATCGCGTTGTATTAATGCCAACGGCGAGCGCAGCACCGTCATGAAAGGGCATGATAATCGGGTAGGTAGTATACCTGGAATTAGCATGCCTCCGAATCATCGATTTTCTACTTATCGGCTATCTCCGGGTTTCCCTCCCGCCCCCGTCCCCCCTCGCCAGACGTTCTCTCGACGCGACCTCTTACCGGTCATTATACAACGTTCTGCCGGTTTGCGCTTCGCGAACCCTCTAAGAACAGAGAGCTGCACTTAGCTGTTCCCCGTGCATACCACCGCCGGACCAGCGCTTTGGTGCCGATGATGAAGAGGAGGACGTTCCTCTGGCTGCTAGTCGGGCTCTCGTCCAACGGGCCCCTGTATCGATACTTTCGATCGTGTTCGCATCGTAGATCGCGTGTCCACGCGCAACGGTTCCGCGAACAGCCGTGGCTGCGATCGGCGAGCAAGTGGCAGTCGTGGGCGATCGTTGATACGACACGTGTGAGAACTGAGCGGCTCGCTTGAGATTTGTAACGGAGATCGGCGGGAACCGAGCACGCTTTATCGTGTACACGTACGTCCATTCCATCGACGGATACTCCCGTGGAAACGTATGCTTGTTAACGCGGTACGCTTCTAATCAATCACCGCGCGGCGCCGCGCCGCGCCGCTCGGGCCTGGCTCGTTCTCGCTGTTGCACGGCGGCACGAGGCGGGGACGAAGGCGGCGAAATCGTTGAATCGACGGGCAGAGAATCGCGGGGAACGGTCCGGCGTGTTTTAGGAAAGCTGTCGACGTTAGGAGAGTTATGGACTGACTTCGGTTGCAAATTGGATCCGCGAATTTCGCCGCGATCGAGGCTGCTTGTATGATGAATCGGGTGGAGCATCGCGAAGATTTTAATGGTCAATTATATCGCAAGCGCGTTGGGAACGAAAGGGAGTTGCGAATTTCTAGCAGTTTCGTAATTAAGACGCGATAGGGAAACTTGACGATGCTGGATCAGCGATTGAAGTATCGTTATTAAAGGGGGGAGGGGGGGGGGGGGGGAGGTTTCTTTATGCAAAATAACGACCGCGAGAGAATCGGAGGAATCTGAAATCCTAGAAAGTTCTGGTACGAATGTAACGGCCATAATTAAGAAGGTGGCTCGCGTCGCGAGAACTTTGCTAATAACCTCGGATGAAACGCCGCCTCTCGAAGATCCTCGTGCTGCGGTCCGCGTTCCAGAACTTTGTTAACTCTCGTAAGCTTCCCGTTTGAAGAGGAAGAGTCCTAGGGTGGTATATGGCGAACGAAATGAAGGGAGTTTCCGCGCGTGGAGTGAGTTTTTGGTGATTAGATTAGACTCCGTTCGCCGATGGGCCAGCTGTCCACCGGAATTCGCTCAAGAATCTGCCTAAGTGGATGAAACCAACGGGGAAAGTCGCCCAACCGACTCGACCCGCCGCTGTAATGAACGAGCCGTACGAGTTCCGAGAACTTCTTTATTGCCAAAGTTTCGTCCCACGCTCTGACCGTAATGATCGACGTTTAGCGATAAAGAATTAAAAATTTTATCCACGCCGATCCAGTATTCGCTTGCGCAGGGCGCAATGCAAGTGCAACGACGTTCAGAACCGGGTCCAGCGTTGAAAAGGAAAGAAGGAAAGGAACAATTTCGCGTATGCACGAGTGTGTCGCGAACGCGCTTCGGAAAATTTCGGGGAGAGTTCTAATCGGCGAAATGAAATAAACGTTTGGTCGCGAGCAATTTCATTAACGTGACCCGCGCGTTGGGCACGAAACGATCGCCCCAGAAACGACGAGGAAGCCGATTTCTCAAGTTCGCGTCGACGCAGCGGGGATATCGCGGACAGCGAGAATTCCCCCTTTCTCATTGTCAGCGGGCACTTCAATTTCGCCTAAAATTACCAGAGTAAGCACGATCGAAACGCGCTGCCGTTCGTTCGAGCTGAACAAATGGAGGAAAGAAATCGTGTAAAATTTTTGTAATCACCGAGTCCAGTGTTCGGGGCGGCGTACACGAATCGAAGACCGGCGAACGCACATTCCGAAACGAGATCGAGAGTTAAATTTACCCGAGTTATTTCCATTGGTCGGTCGAGCATACCACGAATCGTCGCAATATCGTTCGAGGGGGGAGAGAGAGTCGAAAGGGGGCCTGGGGGGGGGAGGGCGGTGGGGGCAGGGTAGGGCACGGCGATCGATAACAATAATAATGGGAAATGATCGCGACCGCAGTGGCACGTGATCCAATGACTATGCCCAGGAGGCGATGCCTCATTATTTCGATTTCCAAGCAACTAACCAGCGACCTTAGCAGCCTCACGAAATACGAACGCCTCCGTCCTCCCTTCGTCCTTTCCCGTCCGCCGCCGTCTCGTCATCATCTTCATTCTTCGTGCGAACCCAATCATTCTTCCATCACGAGCTGTACAGCCCGGTGCATTCGACCTCGAGCATCTTCCGCTCAATAATCCGATGTTATAATTGCAGGCCCGGGAACGATTCCCTTATTGATTCTACAGGACAGCCGTGGCACACCCCGAGCCGTATCATTCCGCAAAAGAATAAGAACAACGAACCGTGGCGGAGGGGGTGGCTGGGGGCAGATGACGCAGGCGATAATTGCGCCAGCCGTCCCCGCGAATCCCTTCGTTTCGAACGCGTTCGCGAGAGTTCCAGCGTTATCCTCGAAATGCTAAATAACCCCGGTGAAACGTTCGAGGGGGCACCACCGGCCTTTTTTTCCCCTCCAGCAGGATCGAGATTGCGGCGAGATTTAACGATACGTCCCGGCACGGTTAAGCGCAATTATAACAACGCGCGCATCCCAAGAGCGCACCGTCCTTCCACGAAGACACCGGAATATTGACCCCGGCACGGAGTCTGCACCTGCGAGGGGCTGTGCGCAATCTTTGCGCGTAACGACCCTACCGAGAGGGATACGTTCCTACGGGTGTAGCGCGTTTCTATGCCGGCTGTATTAGAATGGAGGTACGGGGACACTCGATGTCTCGTCGTCGAGCGCGGAAATAAGACGTCGCGAGTCTTGGAGGTGGACCCGTTGGGGCAGATAAAATGGTGGAGGGGGTGTTTCGGTAGTTCGGACACGACGGCAGGTGGAAGTCACGGCGAACGCGCCGCGCAAAAATTTCCTAAGGTGTACGCAACAGCGCGCGCTTCTTTGTTCCGATGTACGATGGTTAGGGGACGCGAGGTTTGAAGGTTACGGGATAATTATTCGGGATAATGACGGGTCACGAAACTGTCGGGATAGTTTCCGTTTCCCGAGGAAACGCTGTTTGGCATCGCGGAGACCGCGGTTCGAACGCTCTCGTTGCTCGTTCCCTCGAAGACGCGTCGAAGAAATCCGACAGGGTGCGCCCGGGTAAGGTGAGAAGACGAGATTATGGAACCGCGAGAAACAGCTCTGGCGGTGAATTTTTTCGCAGGAATAAAAATGATTCGCGGCGACGAAACAACTTCCCCGGTCGATAATTCCTCGCGATGGAGCATCGAGAAGCTCGTGATTGTCGGTGATCGGTCGTTTTTTTTTTTCCCTCCTCTACGAAGGACCTGAAAAGCCTGCGGGTCACGGGTTAAACGGGCCTTCCCGTGACAAGGCCCTCAGGATGCGTTCCACGAGACAGGACGCGGCCGGGGCCGATGGTATACCCAACGAAGCCTTCGGTTCCTGTGATAAAGTGCTCATAATGTTTTTAACGAGTAAGCTGCGCGTAATTTTATAATTCGGCCGTGGCTACGGCCCCGTGGTATTTCGAGAGTGGATATAATGATTCGATGATTATGCGGCCATATCTCACCCACGGCTTCGTCCCAGGGGAGATACAGCCGGTGTGGAGATCGCCATCCCGTCCGTCCGGATGGAAACAATGTCGGTGGACCCTCCCACGCCGCGTACAGGGACTGTACCACGGCGAGCCGGAGTAATTCCCCCAATTATAAAATTATTATCCTGCGGTTGGCACCCCCGGGCAACACGCGGGACCAGCGTGCCCTCTACTCTCCTCTCGGTCTCGTTCGCCATGTTCTCCGTGCACACTCCTCTCCTTATTCTGTCTTCCCTCCCCTCTCCGCCGACTAACATCTTTCATCCGACTCTCGTCGATCCTCCGTTGATTCGCGGATCAAATGCTGCGCACGTTTGCCGCGAAAGGCCGCCCGCTCTTTCCGCCGCCGCGATCGGGATTATTTCAGATCGATTAAACCGTCGCGACGTCCTTACTTGGCCGTGTTTTGTACTCGAGCGGGCTCGATCATTGAACGGGTGATCAGGGTTTTAAGAATTTATTGGATTCGCATCACGCGGAAGCGGCGACGAAGCACTCGTTGACGCGAAATTAATGGAATGAAAAGGTAGAAAAGCATGAACGTATATGTTTTATAAAGCATAACGTCTGCTGTCGGTAAACGATTAAATACAAATAAGACGGTGGGACGTGCCGAAATTAGCAAGGCCCTCGGGCTCGTCGTCGCCACGTATCCTTTCTATCTCTGCGAACTGGCCGTAGCGTTGCCGCTAAGTAGCCATTTATAGAAGAATTTATATCGGCAGTTAGGGCAGAGAAGATCGAGCGTGGAAGGGTGAAAAAAATAAATAAGTGTAACAGGGGGCAACCCTTGCACGGGGCGATCCTTTAAGTCGCGCTCGTTCATAATCTTGCCAGTGACTGCTGGTGACTTTAACCGAGCAACGTCTCTGTGTTCCATCGTCTGTAACAACGTGTGGATACGTGCGTGAAATTTCGACGACACGGACAGAACACTCGAAGCGGCGTTTCCATTAAAGAACGACAACCGCAGGCAACGGGACGCGTGCGCTCCACCCCGAAATAACAATTAATACTGCGGAAAATGCTAACAACTCGAAGCGGCGTTAAACTATCGCCGCGAGAAGAGCGGTAAAAGAAAGTGCGATTAGTCGATTTAACAACAACGATTCGGAAACGACGCGCTCGACGGGGCAGGGAACTCGTTTAACTTAGCGACAGTCGAACGCCGAGTCAGGTAAATTTCGATATCTACAATCTCCGGAAATTAGCGACCCGTGCTTCCCTAGAGGAGTCACGATCCGTCACGGCCACGAACCATTAGTCTGGGCTTGACGAGGTTTCGGTAAGAGCGAAACCACGGGAAGGCGCAAAGGAGAAGGCAGACGCGCGCTTCTCGACGAGAGACGTCGTTGGTCCCCGTGGGTGGGGTGTTCCCGCGAGTTAAAAGGACAAGAATGTTTGACAGCCATTTTTCAGTGATCACACCGAGTTAGTTATCGACGTTGGGATCTCTCACCCGGGGCTGCCCCCTTGACACCCCGTGCAGCGACCCAATCTCAACAAGCCGCTCTTCGTTTTCTATTACTCTTCGTCCCCGACGAGGAGAGAAGTTATCTCTCATCTTCTCCTCCTCGCGTCCGGCACGCATCCGTCCTCTCCCGACCCTGCATCGGCCACCTTGCGCCCGTCTACCCTTTTTCCCTCCGTCGGGCCACCCCGTGCTATCGGTGGTCCGACGAGCGGAACAGCTCGAACGGGGTCTCCTCACTCCTCTAATGCGAGCCATTGTCCGTCTAGTTAACGGCGATCCGTTCGACGCAACGTGATTCATTTTTTACTTCCACGAAAGAGTTTTTTGATTGATCGGAAATTAGGGACTTTAAATACCACCCCGGGGCACGACACGTCCGAATGGAGATCGTAATCGATCCATGGATCGGCGCGGTGCCGAGGGACCGCGGAGGACTTCCATTGTTGAACGGGGCAACGTCGATGCGAGCATATACGGTATACATAAATTCACTCTACTCGTCTCCTCCGGACGTCTCTCGCGCGTTTTCGACTCCGCCGGACCACCGTTCCTGCCAATTGACGAGCGTGAAGCCCTCCGCTGCTTTCGTGGACGATGCTCGCCGTGGCCCCTCGATTACCCATAAATCTGCGCTAAAGGTTTTGCGGCCGGCGACTTAAATGATGGACCGTCTTTCTTCCTTTCCTACCTTCGGGTGATGCCCAGCGCCGGTATCGCCTTGAGCAACCGCGAACGGAACGGCAAAACGCTCGGACGGATCGCGCGATTTTACATGTTCCCCCGTTGCACGTAATTACTGGTATTCTTTAAAAACTCGGACCGTTCTTCGAGGCGCCCGCACTAAATCATATAAAATCCATTCCGTCCGCCGTCGTCTCGAAGACGTCTATAGCGCGCGGACGTATCGCGGAAATTGGACCGTTGGGGAACGGGACGACAAATTCGAACGCGTGTCGGCCGCGTTAACGACGGCCTACCGAATGGAACGACGGTAACTGCATTCGTATATCGCCCGTTCCACGGAGCGCTATTGAAAATGATTTGCAAATTGATCACGGTGACGCGGCAGACGTCGATGATTACGATAGAAGGAAAATTGCTCGGAATCGTTAGGTTGGCTGGCGAAATAATCGAACGGCACGCTCGATCACTGTGATCCGATTGCGCGGTAAGATCGACTTGCCCGCGCGTGTTTTCGACGCGAGGTTTTCGATTCGACTCCCACCTATTTATCGTTTAAAATATCCACTCCGCGGTCCTGGCAATGGGCTCCTGCGTAAATGTGTCCGCGTGGTAAAAGAGTAACGAGCGGCGATTAGCGGGCAACCTTCTATCGTTAACGTCGACCGAACGAATATTCGAGAGATCCCGGCCGGATAAACGACGAAGGACGGAGCTTCGCGATAAATCTTCATCGTTGCCGTATCGCCGAAAAATCTTTCCAATTCGAAATATCGGCCTGGTGCCCCCCGACCCATCAGCCGCCCCTTCGTCGCGAACCGAGGAGAGTCGATCACACGCGAGGTCTCGCAATTAACGAATCAGATACGACGCGACATCAAAAAGACAAATGACCCCGGCGAGATGGGAGTGGATAAACGCGTTCCTCTTTTTTTTCCTCTTTTTCTGCCCACCGTTTCTGCCTACCCCCGCGACGCCCCGCTCTTTCTACCAGTTCGCTCGCGCTTGACGAGTATGAATCGGGGATCTGATAACCGAAGAAACGGTTCGAGCAGCCAGAGAGTACGGGGCAGTCGAGGAAGAGGAGAGGACGACGAGACGGCGGAGAGGTATCGGAGAGGCTGAAAGAAGGGAAAGGAAGGTGGATGAGTATGAAAATTATTCTTTGGATGCGCGTACGGGGCGCACACTTGTCAAGATGGCGCATGGAATTAATTAAATTAAGCCTGCACCTCCCTCAAAGAAGATAACCTGCCAAGAGAGAGAGAGAGAGAGAGGGGCCACGATTCCCTGGCGGATCGAGCAGGAAAGGGAAAAAGGACAGCAGCCCGAGGGGGGAAACGAAGACCGAGAGGGATCTTCGGTTCGACATCGAGTGCAAGTCATTCCAGTCATTGGTTGCTCCATAGGAATCTTGGCTGTTAGTGTGCACGCGCTCCGAACGACCGGTCGCATGTACGTGTGTGGGTGGACGAGGTGTGTTTTGACGTTTGCCCTCACGCCAGGTATTCTCGTTCCTCCGACCCCGTCGTGACGGAATTTCTGGCACGCGAAACGCTTTCCTAACCAGTCCGATTCGCGGATTTCATCTGGTTCACAGGTAGACGAGGGTAATCGTCTTTGAATGGATCGTCGATTAAAATTCAATCGCGGGCTACTAGCGGGCAACGTTGTTTGGCGAACAGAAGGCGACAGAAAATTTATCCACACTTGTACGGACCTGACGAGCTGACCACTTTTTGAAGGAAAATAATACACGTATCGATACGCACGAGATTGTCGACTGCCGCTACTATTGGTTTGTATTCACAACGAATTCCCTAAACAAATAAAACAACTGAAACGATCTTAAGCAGAAAACTTGAGGGTGGCAATTACTGTTTCCTCGATCACGATTGCAATATATTTCCACCGAATTTCCTCTATCGCGTCGTTTCATTTCCACCGCCAACAGATTATCCACGCCGTGCCTCGTGGCCCAACATTGTGCCCGAGATTCCGTCTAACGCGAACGAGGGGGAAGAAACGGGAAGAGATTGAGAGGCACCATCCAGGGGTCCGGTCGTTCGGATATTGCAGTTAGGAGGTACGTTCCTGAGCAATGCCGGCTTGTTGACACTTGGCCCCTGGGCCGCTAAATCGCTTTGGAGTTAAGCATCCGAGGGCCTAAACGGCACTCCCCTGCGGAGCGAGAGAATAACGCGAAAAGGAGCGAGGAAGCGACGGAGGAGGGCCAAAAAGCGGCGACTCCTCGTCCTCCTCGCCGGGGTGCTGAACAGAGAGAAGGGCTGAAACAAGAATGGAGGCAACGAGGACGAGTGGAACGGCGTGTTCCCGGGATAAAGGATGCAAATGCTCGTGCTGGCCATCAAAATCTAATTAACCAGCGAAAGAACGGTGCCCGGGCGAAAGCCAGAAAGGTGCCAGGAAGAAAAAGACCGGGGTGGAGGTTTAGCAGTTCGAAGGTGTCGGAGACCGGTAAGGTTCCCTTATGCATATGCCAAGTTCCTTCCACCCACTCTGCTGCTCGCAACCTCCTCCCTCCCTCCCTCCCCCCCTCTACACCCGGAGCTTTAACCTCCTCCATCCGAGTCTATATGGGGTGAGAGGACCAGAGCAGAGAAATCTCTATAGCAAACGTCGTTACGAGCCGGGTTTATGTCGCCCGCCGCGTATAACACCCTACAGCATGAAATTCGTCGGCATGTAACGGGGGTCCTAAATTTCGCGTGTGTACTCCTGAAGGAAGTGCACGGGATCGAGTCGTGCTTGAACTTTATCTACCGGGCCGACAGTACGTTTATTTATCGGCGGAATATATCTCAACTTCGTCGCGTAAGATATGGCTGGTTATGCCTCACACAATGGCCCCGATAGCCGCGAGTTTCTCGCGAGTAATTTATATTGCCCCGTACCCTTATCAGTCACGATGTGAAAAACGTTTCGAAGGGAAGACGCATGGGTTGGGTGGGGTTGGGGGGTAGTTTAGGAGAATGCATACACGCGTGATTCTTGAGATCGCGATACTATTTTAAGTTCGTTGGGTTTTTTCTTCGCGAGAATAATACATACCACGATACGTTTGTTACGAACTCTGGAACGTAGACTGTCTCGTTCGCACATTTGCCGATCAGCTTTCCGTATCGGATCGTAAATAATATTAGTGTTTCCCCCGCGGAATTGACTAATACGGATATTCAAGTATCCGCCAGCAGTGACACATTAGTCCCCGCACATTTTTCGCCCTCGCGATAAATATCCTCCGGGCTCGCAGAATGTCGTTATCGTTCTAGATCATCTTTCCTTCATTATCGCGTATTATACTAACCTGACCACCTTTGGAATCAATAATCGCGTTACGCCCGGCGACGCGATAAAACGATCGGAAACCGAACGCGCGCCGAGCGTTCGGTTGGAATCGAGTCGAAGGGATTTGTGGATCGTAACGTTGGAACGAAAAGGGAGCCCCTGGCGTACCACCTTTGCGCCTGTTACACGTTAGCATAAGTAGTCGTAGCTTTATTAAAATTATTGATGCAAGATCAGATCTACAGCCGGATTAGTCAAGCTGGTTCTGATTCCACTCTCGTCTTCCTTCGTCGTTTTTTCGCCCCGCACCTCTTCGACCATCTTATCACACGAGTTCCCTTGTACTTGCTGCTCCCACCGCCCCGCGAACCTAACTCTGGCCACCGTGTTGCACCACGAAACGAGTATAGAAGCGTGATCAACAGCTCTCCACGCCCGTCCCGAACGACTCCGACGTTTAACGACTTTCGATACTCGTTTCGAAAATGAAATCCGGCCGATGCTCGATCCGTGCGTTTGCATTCTTGGACGCGGACGAGCCTGAATTTCACGCGTCCGCGCTACCTACGACATGCATAACTGGGCGTGCAATTCCTTCGTTCCGACGACAATTCGTCATCGGGCAAGTTAACACGATTTCGAACGAGAGGATCAAGAATCCGTTCAGGATGAAATCTCTCGCGAAACAATAGGGTTGCGAATAATAGCGACGGGTGTCCGCGACGGATGAAACCGCGTCGGGGAAGATTTTTCGCGGCTGAAAGTTCGCCTCGATTCCGGGACCGTTTCGGATGCCGATCTCCGGCCAGGTGGGCCACGGATCGGCAATCGAAGATCGAAGTAGTTTCCGATGTCAACGACTGCGACCTCCGGCGTTTCACCGCGGCCTGTTTCCAAGGATAATTCGCGATTCATGTCGGCCGTAACTCCTCCTTCTCTTTCTCCTTAGCAGGCCTCTCGCGCTCGCGTCCCTCCCCGGAATTACAGGCGGATTTACAAGGAGCGGCGGATTTACAAGCCGACCAAGAGTGGCCTTTCCTGTTCGCCGATGCCCGCGCCGGGCCCTGAAATCGTTGGAAAGTACCGAAAAAGCAGACCGCGAGGGGGCACAGGCGGAATGTTCGAAAGAAATGGCCGCGATTATTTCGAACACGTCTGGCCGCGATAGAGAGTCGCAGCGTGCCCGATCACGCCGCACGAACGCTCCATCTTAAACGTTCTGTTCAAGAACGATAGCACGGTCGACGGGAATAGAATGCAATCCTTTATAATTGCTCAATTTATCATCGTGATTATATTGTAATTCGGTGCTGACGAGAACGGAGCAAGAAGGGACGCCGCAACTTGTTCTCGAGGGATCGCGTTGTCCGGAGAATTCGATCTACTAAGAGGACCTCGCGACGCCGTGGAGTTGCGTTCGCGTTTAATATTTCCGCGAAATTCCTTCGACGAATAGCGCGAATGTCACACGAGGCTGGCGTTCTCACTGGACGAGGTGTAAAAAGCACGCGGGTTTCGCAAAACGTTCGATACTGCAATTGCATATTTCTCGCTCGAAGGATGGCGGAATTCGGCCCGGTGAGACGAAGCACCTTTTACCAAGACTCTACCCCCCCCCCCCCCCCCCCAAAAGATTCGTCGACGTGGACCGCGGAGAATTTTTCGAATTTTCGTCCCAACCATAAAAGTCGCATTAGCTAACGTAATGGCTCAATTTATGGACCAGATTATTGTAATTCTGTGAGTGGCGTACCGATCCGGCCACCATTAAAGCGTACACGACGCGCGTTGCGTAACAACGAACTCACCTGACAAATCGACTAGGAGGCTTGCATCCTTGCTGCGATACTTCGTGAGGGAAGAATGAGTCGAAATGCGCCCACTGTGAACCCAGATACGCTGCCCTGTGGCACGTGAAAAATAGTCGATTTAAGGTACTCCCGCGAACATAGATAACTGTCTAAGCGGGGCGATCATCGCGACGGATTATCCAGCATAAAACATTCTGAAACCTAACCCCCCCTCCCCGGGTCTTGATAGATGGACAGGAGCATCGAGATCAGAATTTCGCAGATCTCAGATCCAATTGTCCAACGCGCGTAGAATGCAGAAGGCATCGAGGAATGCGGGAGCGCGGGGCAAAAAAATTTGATCAATAAAATTCTCCCCGCTCCTCTGCCGATGATCGTTCTACCCTCTCCCGTTCGCAGCCCTCCGCACGATACATCGACATTATCGCAGCGGACACCCAGTATAGTCGCGGGCGTCCTAAAACAACAATGGAGGCATTAAGATGATCTACGGCCAAGTCGCTTGACCCTCTGATTCAAAAAAGGTGTTCGAATCCACTCGACGAACGAGGAGAGAAATAGAACGAACGGTGGACGGAAAGGAACGCAAGGAGAGGAGCGAAAGGGCAAAAGTGTAAGAGAGTAAGGGAGAAAGAGGGCTCTCTCTGGCTCGTTCGTGTGGGTGTCAGCTTAATGTTCCCGGTCAACTGTATTCGTGACCATCAAGCGACTCAACCGTGAGTCCAGGCTTGAAGTTCTTGTGTATGCGCGCCGGTTCGCGCGAACCAGCGTACTTTTGGGCCTGATTAAATATATATTAGGAGCGAGAGAAGAGCTGGGCGAGAGGGACTTGCTCGCGGCGGGGGGTGTGGTATTTTTTTCAAAGAGGCAAGCAAGTTGGGCCCGATGGCGAAAGGGTGCGGTTCAGCGCCGGTACCGAACACGTGAATGGGCCATGCACGCGTTTGACGGCGCTTTTTCCTCTGCACGATTCTCGCAGTGTTACTCCTTTCAATGGATCCCCGGGTAATCCCAAGCTGATCAAGATTTACGCGGTTCGGGTAATTGAACACGGCGCGAGCTTCCCTCGATCGTTCGTGAAACTTCTACGGGGAGATATATCATTGAAATCCACCGTGCTTCCTTAAACGCTCTTTCTTTTATAGGTATTTCTTTCCCCTCGCCGGAGGAACGCTCGTTGCAGATTTTAATATTTCCTTCTCACTGTGCTGGCTTATTTCGCATCGAGAGCACGAGCCGTCCACCGCGATGAAAATATATTTCCCTCTCTATGCAAGTTTTTCCTCGCGATATAAAGGGATGCAGATTTATGAAAAGCAAACATTCGCTTTCGCCCGGTACGAAATACGAGCCGCTGCGACGACTTTGTTTATTCGTAAAGCGTCAAGGCTGCGCGGAAAATGAGTTCACGATCGTCGTAACGAAAAGATCACGAAGAGAAATGGATAAATCAGCGGGGAAGAAGTACGAATTTACGTTCCTATTGAACAGCAAATGATTGCATTAGGTTTGGACTATGTAGGCTATCGTCTAGGGAGATTTCGCTCGAGTTCGTTTAGAAGTATGAGGAAGGCGCCCTCCCAAGTGGCCAGGACCGTGTAGCATCCTGGAGTTCATCGCCGGGCTCATTAATAAGGGACGACAAGCATCGATAAAGAGGTAAGAACTGGTATAGAATGGGCCGAATTGAAAGGAACGACAAACGACTGTGCGTGAAACCCCTAATGCAGGTAGACTCGTTCGGAGGCAGCCTATCCTAAGTAGTCGTTGTCTCTGACCATCAGTCATTAGTATAATGCTTAGAATAACATAAATAGCCACTTTTTTAATCACATTACGTTAATCACGAATGATTTTCGAAAGTATCATTCCAGCCTGTAGTTGACGCAAGGAGTTCTGGTCTGGATAGAAATCAAAATCGTTCGCATTTACATACTTATAATGCATTAAACGGAGAATGTTACCTGACGACCGTTGTGAAAGCCAGCAAGAGGGAAAAGGGTGTGGAGCAGGGGCTGGTATTGTAGCATGGTCCCTGGTCAGATAAGTCATAATAGTGGCTCGGTCGACGTTGTTAATAGTCAACAGAGGATCATGCCGAGATAGCGCGCTAATGCACGCATTTATTTGAAATATTAAACCCCGAGTAAAAGAGAAGGAGAAGGCAGGTTCTCTTCTTGTTCTTCCCCTTCTCGGGGGCCAGCACTGCTGGAAGGGCAGACCAGGGAAAAGACAATTATAAATGATGATAATTAACGAAGATCTTAACTGGTCACTCCATAACTTTACGGTTGTGCTTGTGCACACTTGGGTATCCTACCGTGGAAGCCCGAAGCGTGTATCCGTTTGGCCTGTTGACTTTGTGAATCGTCTAATCAAACGCCCGGTCGATTAGGTAATCGCAATTGAAGCTAAAATCCGGAAGCAAGCGTGTTCTGTTAATTGCGAGCATGTTTTTAACGTCCACGATTTCTGGTCGCCTGTATAATTAAACACGCAGTTGTCCCGGCGAGGAACGTTTGAAAAATGATAGAAGTATACGCTCCGGAACCGTTTTAATTAATAGTTGAGTCGCGGGGAACACGGCAAAGATCATATTAATCTCGCGAGCAAGAAAGCTTCCCATTTCAAAGGCCCTTAATAATTGTTTCTCCTTCATCCGTGTCGTGTTCCATCGACCAGGCGAAGAATCCCAGACAGGCTGATCAAATCAACACTGAGTAACAGTGATACCACTAACTCGCTATCCCTGCCTCTCCTTCCTTCTCTACCTAATTATTAATGTGCTCGAAGGAACAGATAATCTTCACGATCATCGTCGATGCATTCAGAACCCTCTCGTTCTATCTCTCGTTATTGAATATGAGTGATTAATTAAGAACACCTCACGACCTGCTGACTCGCCATTTAGTCTCCCTCTCTGTCTCTCTCCCTCTTTCTCTTCGTCCCTCTCCAACTGAAAACAAACTTTGAATATCACGACCGAGTCACCTAAGAATCGAACAGATGCAACGAAATTATGTTCTATCCAGAGGAATAATCAACGTTGAACCTCCACGAATTCTGCCGAAAATGATAAAAGCTCTCGGGGGTCGCATGATATTCTACGATCGGTTTCACTGGCGGTGGTCTTCGTGGACAATCGCGAGGGCCCTCCGTTACGTTCTACCATCCCGACATAGAGCAGAGCCACGTCGCAGAGAGACGTCGTAGCTGCAATGACTCCGAAAAAAGGGGCGACGACGAAGGCAACTGATACAATATTCATTTACTGCTACGTGTGCCTATGTTTCATAATGTCACGCTAGAAGGAGAGAAGGGAGAAAGAGCAAAAAGAGACAGATGAAGGAGAGTTGCATTCAAATGAAGGAATGCCGGGGGCGGTGGGGTGGGGGGAGGATAGGTGGGACCCCAGGATGACACTTCTCTTAGGTGATTTATGCCCGTTGGTCGAATGACCATCATCTCATGGAAAGATCTACAGGATCTCAGAGTCGCTTAGTTAGTCTTTGGACGGAGGATAGTTAGTCCCTAGGATGCAACAGAGGAGAGTGGGGGGCGGGGGAGAAATACAACGAAGACTTAACGCATAATGGGGGGCCTTATGTAACGTGAAACATATAATTCCGTGGCACTCTCGTTACTCTCGAGTAACACTATCATTTATTTAAGCATCGACGTTCATAGCATCGTTTGCAAACCTTAAGCTTGCATTTCTCTCTGGGCCAGACGGACCCGTATCGATATTACTGCACTAAAAAACCGTATTTGTAGTGCGAGTTAAGAGTGTATTTGATTTACATGAAAGATCGACCTGGAATATTTCGAGGATCTTCAATGAATCGTTAACAAGCAACTCGGGAATACATTCGTGAATGATAATTTGAAATGATAGAAACAATTCGTATATCTTCGACATCTACGAAATATTTCACATTCGCCTGTTTAAAATGTCACTAATACCATACACGATTTCGTCTGTTCGTACGGCATTTCTTAAATACGATCGCTGTGGAAATAAATAAACGCTGACCAAGCAGGTACAAATTACCGTGCAATAGAAAAATGTGATAATTGTGGAAAGCGGTGGTTTATTGGTCTATAAAGCCGACTACAAATTTATATAGATTACGAAAGTGACAATATCTCGGATTATGAAAGTTGTAAACCATAAATCTTTACGCTCGATTTGTGATCATTTTTCGCCGGCGACATGCTTCCGTGATAATTCGTGAAAGTCTCGAGAAAGTTGCGAGAAATTAGAGGAAAATCGTTCTGCGGCCAGAATCTCTCGTTCGACTACACGCATCACTGATTATTAATTTCAAGCCGCTGACGATTCACGGTGTGTTTCAGATAAGGCTATCAGGCTTTTGTAGCTGTCTAATTTATGCGATGATTAATCGAGTTATGAACCAATCGGAGATAATCAAATTCTAAATGCCCTGCCCACGCGCGAATATTTTCAATATAACTCGGCGATACGTAACCGACACTGCTAATTGAACAAAATATTCAGATTACTCCGGGTTTCGTATAAGCACAGGAAGTAGAAATGATTGCACGTTGCACAAATTTATGAAGTAATGCTCAGACTGGATGGCAGATATTTATGTAAATTAAGGAAACCAGAATGCGCGCAAAAATAACACAAGGTGAATACCAATAAATTGTTGCTATATTTTCCAATATCTGAAGACAACATTTCTGTATATTACGTGTTGTGGTGAAACTGCAAATTATCGAAGTTTGACGAAAACACGTCAATGATATTTTTACGCCCAAAGAAATTGCGATTCTATACTGTCCTTAAATCAAGGCGACACGCCGCAAAGAAAACGTCATCGTATAACAATTAATTTAAGAACGTTCACGCACCAAATTCCAACCTACATAATCAAACAATGGTGTTTCCCTTCGACCATACGACGAACAACAATGAAACGTCCGCCTAGTGCGCTACGAAGTGATCAAAGCCCCGGCCCATCAAGCCACATACCACCGCGAAGGGCGATATGGTGTAATTTCGAAATCAAAAAGATTCGAGCAATTTCATCGGCAACATAAAAGTTATTCGAGTGCAGGCCGAAAGGGGCATTTCACGTGGCAAAAAGAGGAGGCCTGATTTGACAGTCATCGGTGTGGGAAACACGTCGAGTTTGAGGCTAACGAAGCTGCAGGCGTGTGTACACATAAAGTCAATGTCGAGGGTTCACGAACCGTGAAGTAGGGAAGGAAGAAAAGAAGAAGCGGCGGCGAAGGAGGCGATGGAGGGCAACATGGACGAAGAAGAAAAGGACGTGGAAGAAGAGAAAGAGTAAGAGGAAAGGGGAGAAAAAAAAAAGAAGAGAAGAATCGGCGCCACTCTGCGAAACGGAGCCTTGTCCTCGTCTTGGTGGTGTGCACGGCTCGCGCGCCAACTCGCGGGGGTAAACAGACGAAATTATATCGAAGAAAAATTACCCCGAGATAATAGTGATTAATGATCGGCCGCCACGGGCGTGTGCGTGGACAGGACTGTGTGCGTGCTTGTCGGTACGCTGGTGCCCGGTAAAATATGATACTTGGTAGACTCTGCGCCGTTCGCCTTCCTTCTCTATTCCTCTTCCATGCCTTCCCCGTTGGCAAACTGGCTTGCCATCTACCGTCCAGTTTGGCGACAGCAGCGGGAGAAGGCCGAGGAACGGGGAACAAGAAGAGGGAGCGGAGGAATTGGCAGAGAGCAATCTTCTCTAATTAACACATTAAGACTAATCAGAGCCAGTTGGGTTATTCCTGTTCGAGGGCCCACTCGCCTAGATTTAACGTTCCACCTAAATTAATTCTAATTATTACCATGGCTGTTACGAGCCGTATATTTGGATCGACGTCGTGGCGTTTCGCCGTTCGAAAATGCCGCGACCGGCCTGGCATTAATCTTCTTTGTCTGCGAACACTTTGCTCCGGGAACAACCGTGCCACCCTTAATCAATTCTATCGCCCGTTGAACATTTGTATCCTTCTAACGCGCGAGATGCGCCCATTTTTATAACAGACTCGACATGCACAATTATTTTATTATCGCATCAATCACGAATACAAGTTGATCTGCTCGATCTTCCGTTTTATGTGGGAGGGGGGGGGGGTCCCCCCCCAGTGATTATACAATAAGAGCGTGCAATATCAAAGAATAGAATAAACAGCTACTTAGGCATACGTCTAGTTCCGTTCTGCGCGCGAACGCTACTCGCGATAATTAATAATTGTCGGTGGATCCTTTGTACACACGAACGAGTTTCCGAGAGACCCTCGTGGACGGGCATAATAGCAGCCATACGAAAAAATGAGAGCTGAAGATCACCGTCGAGATCTGACCCGAGATAGCCGGACGGGCCTTATACATTCGAGCGTGCCAGAGGAGTGAGTATATCTCTACCTATGTAAAACACGTGCCCAGAAAATATTTAAACCAGTTCCCTCCGCTTCTCCACTCTCCCAACCACCTTTCTTCGGCCACCGTGTATGTATGTATGTATGTATGCGCGATGGGTCCAGTCATTGTCATTGACAATTCAGTCGCGGAACGTTTGTTTTTATCAAGCGAAACGAGATCATTCTATTCTGCCGCCTCTGAGTACTTGTGCCAGTTTCGCGATGCCGCGGTTATTTTTAATAATACGTTCACACAAGTACAATCGTAATTAGACGGAAAATTTATTCCGCGGATCGGTGCTTGAACGCGTGAGAATAAATTTGCAATCCTAAAGGATTTGAAATGCAATTGGAAGAGTTTAACTTTTTAGTTAATTCGATATACAAGATGTAATTATTATAAGAGCGTCAGTACAGTAAGTTCTTGTTAGTAAATAAAAGACATTGCATGTATCCAGTTATTAAATGGACAGATAATTAGGGGCTTATTATAAAGAATTATTAATGCAAATAATTAAAAGAAATGTGTGTAGCGTCGGTTAAAGAAACAGGATTCAACTGTAATTGTACTGCTTTGAATACCTCGCTTAATATAACACGCGAGAGTGTGACACGGAACCACGTGGATATTCAAAATTGTAAAAAATTGGTACAGATGTATTTATATATGATTACGGTACAACTAATTGTTATGTTACGAGAAATGACTCACCGACATGCACGATGTTCTCTTGGCGTAGAGGCTTTCTGCAACGTTCCTCAAGTGGATCTTCCTCGTGACAACGAAGACAGCTCGAATCTCATAGCGCTACGATAATATAAAAGTTAATTAGGTTAAATACACGATCGTCACTTGAGTACCGATTAAATTTAACCACGAACGGCATCGTTAATATTCCGCAGGTGATTGATACAATTCGAGTGATTATGCAGCAACCTACGTGTCATTTACAATAGGCGTCTTCCATAATTAACGCTGTCAAGTCTGACAGGAGGGGGGGGGGGGGGGGGGATCCGTTTCGTTGTCGCGATTTGCACCAAGCACAGCAGAAGACTGATTATTCGTGCAACGCTCAATTGAACGTTCGACGACCTAGTAACTAATGAGCAACGCGAAAGGAAAATATTCTTTCTGCAAATAAATTATATCTTTAATGCATTACTCTGAATGCGTCAGTATTGATTTTGCGATATCGATAAGCTGTAACTCTGCTGTCTTAGCAGTTCAAACAAAAGTGTGAAATAATAAGGCAGTGCGAATCCGATACAAAGATTGTAATGAAAATGATGTAAGGAAATCTTGAAGCCGTCGAAGACAGTGTCGATTCATCGAATGCTCGATGAAAATTCAATTACCATTAAACATTTGCAAGCACTGTTCAAGGGGAAATTAGGGAACACTTGGTTGAATGAAGATACAAGTTAATGGATACTAAATATTCACATATGTCGCCTATATTTTAGATTTAATTTAACGTGTACCAACCAGTAACCCAATTTTACTTTCACCATGATCTTACTTCCGATTCGATTTCCACTGGATCGCTAAATATCTATCTTGAACTAGTGTACACGCTTCTTTCCGTCTAATGTTTACTAATACATTGGTTTTCAGAAAAATAAAGTCGAGGGTGTCCATTTAGAGTCACGTACGCAGTGCACAGTGTATTGTACACGACGTCAGAATTACGATAACAAGAATCTTTACATCACAATTACGCGTACACAAAATTACACCCCCACCGGGATACACTCAAATCTATCGCCGTAAATAATGTTTTGTAATCGAATGGGAATGAGAAATACTCGAGCAAGGTTACATATACCGAATGACTGATACACTTGCTCATAAAACACCTGACTCTAGCTGTTTCATAGAAAGAACAGATGTTTGTCCATAGAAATCACTGACCTGTTTGTTTACAAGTATAGCCGTTCGCGTGCAATTGTATCGAGGAGCAAAACATTTGCCCGCGGACAACTTTATCACTGTTATTCCGAAAATCGAGCGATCGCGAGGCTACTTTTGACACTTTCATTGCCCCCTGCGGAAAGGAAAATAGTCGAATGTATTTCGAAAGTCTATCGATACGATAAGCCCTATATGTATTATGTTTCTATTTCTATATGCATCAATAATTTATAAAAAGAAATACTGAAACAATAGCTGGCGAATTATAGACAATTTTCCATAAGATTGTATCATTTTAGGTACATCTGATATATTATGAAAAATATTTTATTGGTATTGTTTCATGCATCACGCATATTATTTAGGAGCACGCGAACATTTTCTTAGGTACTTTTTTAGTGCATTGCTAGTCACAGCAGTTATACAACGTAATGATATTGTAACTCGCCTCCCAGAAAATTACATTTTTCCGATTATGGATAATCGCGTCTTATTAGGTTTAACGACAGAGATATATGTGTACCGCCGAAATTATAATATTGGAATACTGATCGTATGAAATGTTACGGCAGATATACTTATTTCGATGAATGTACTGCTCTTCGATTAGTAAAAGTTTGAGTTACAAATGCAATATTTTATATAGGGCCAATTAACTTTATCTCACAGTAATATAGCGTACTGTACTGTATGTTTGAAGTAGAAACAGTAGCAAAGCTTACCAATGCGCTGGATGTTTCCTTCCAGATTGCTTATTATCAGTAGGATAATTGCACTCGTTACTTAATTTAGTTGTCTCCTTAAATTTTGTGATTTATAATTTCACGATTTGAATCATACTGTGAAAGTTAATCACGAGATAGATTTTCTGCGGCCAACGCAAGTTATTCCTACACCGCCGACGATAGTATACCGCGCGTCATCTATGGGGGGAATTATCAACCATTTTCGCGCACATAAACGTGCATTCATTTTCCTATTTACCACGCGCGCAATTTATAATTGTGTTCAAAAACTGTTATTTACGAAATGATGCGTGAATCGGATGGATATATTATAGTAATTTATAGTTTTAGAAGTTCAAATATACCTGTGTCTAATTAAAAGAATGTTGAGAATGTAGCATTTTTTCAAGTGCAACATTTTATGCACGTGTGATTACTATTTTAGTTTAATTTTGATATTAAAAGGGCGATCGAGATTTACATACGTTATATTGCTTTTATTTAAACCGTTGAATATTGAATGGCAAACTACTCCATTTTGGTAGAATAATAATAAATAATACAGTATTTCGATATCTTCCTGAAGATACTGATCTAATTACCCATTAATAAAATAGTAGTGATTTCTTCGTTCAATATTTTACCGTAATGGTACAATAATTTAACGTACATACCGCTATGTTCATTGGAAATTTACGAACATTTTATTGAACGTGGAATATAGTAGATTACACATACATATATTTCGACTTGGTTGCTTATGAACCTCCATGAAAGTGCATAGATTGCAAGCGTTAAATAAATATAGCAGAACCTTCAAAACTCTTTCGGAAGCTATTTCTTTCAATAACAGCTGTTTCTTTCCGGTTTTCTAAAGACCTCGGATATGATAAGGACCGGTGACGTTTCTGAATAATTCCTTGAAACTGCACGGAACGGTAGTCAGCCATTAAGAGGTAGGACGCGAAAGACGTTTTATCCGAATAAATATTTGAAACGTTCCCTGACAGTCTTGAGAGGTTCATTACGGGGGATTACACGACTCATATCGAGGACTTAGAATTCTCCTTTCGCGCGAGAAGACATGATCGCAGTCTTTGCAAACTGATTCGAACGTGGGAAATTAGTTCGCTGAGCTTTCATTCTTGAATCCTCAATACTCTCCCTGTAATCACTCTCCATTAAACGGCCTTTTCTCAAAATGAATGGTGCCGTGCTCAAAGACATTTCGGTTTATTAAGGCCGCTAAGATATGCTTACGAAGTACGAATACCTTGAAGGGGTTTCGGCTTGGAGTATCTTCATCGTTCCTTAAGTACAGAATATTATGCTCTGCTGCTGTATAAAACTCTGTTTTAATTAAGTATTGTAAATTGATTTTGCACGTGGCACACTTATTCGTGATCTTTTAGTTCGCACCCGAGGAATAAGTTTTCTTTGCCTGTTTGAAATCAGTTTGCAATTATTTTAATCGGAAATATTATAGAAATATCCGAACAATTTGTACACGAATTTCATTCTCTGCTGGTTTTACGTAATTCTTCCCCTTCCATTTAATATCCCATTTATCGATGGAATTGTACCTCGGAGAATATAATTATTTCTACTGTCAGGTGGCTCGTGAGCAATTAAGGAGAGGCTATAAAAATATATTGCTGACAACCACGAAAATATTATTCGAGTCCCCGTGGCGATACGTCTCCTTCATTCGAATGGAAGAAAATTTCGCCATCAGAGTACGCTTATTTCTCTGTATTTTAAACTCTTCCTCCAATTTAAGCTGCGCTCGAAACATGTTACCACAGTATTGTCCGGCAGAAATGTCCGTACGTTTCGTCATTACGCGATCCTCGATGCGCAGCGAATATTCAATGGCCAGCTAAAAAACATCCATGCCTTCGGTACACGTTGTCGTGCATTGCGTACAATTTTTCATTTCTCAAGATGTTGATATGCATTCCCATTGCTTCCGTACACATTGAAGACGGCGCAAGAGTGTAAAACCGTGTACGTGCATGCACGTATACCTTTATGGACGTATGCGGCATGGTCTTCGAATTCGGCACAGCTAATATTAGCATCGACAAACGCTATAGGACAACACTATACTCGGGGTAATAGGCGTTTAAGGCTTAATGTATGCATTGAAAACTATTAGGTATTCAAATACTCGGATTGCGTTACGTTGCACTGTAATACACGACTTCCTCCGATGCATCCACGAAATTGCCACCATTATCCTTATTATATTTTATTTATTAGCCAAGGCTGACCTTAATCCATTCTAAATGGTATCGGTACGGACATTCGTGAAGCGCAATCTTCCTGGATGCATTAAAATCGACCCCCTTTAACTGTTTTATATTTTATCACACGAGCCTCGAATTGAAATCGATGAAGTTCAATTTTGATCGAAACGACAAGGATGAAGCAGTCGTCGAAGAATTCGAGTACGATCGAGTCGAGACAAATTCCAACAGATTTGCGCGCAATTTCCATTGGCACGTAAAGTCGAAAGTGTGCTCAATGTGAACCAATCAAAATATACCAAACAAATTTTCTTTGCGATGCATCACACGGACGAAGTACGAAATCGCGACGCCGAAGACCAACCGCGCCGAAGTACTGGTAATTACATAATTTCACGTTACATTTGCGGCCGAACGAGGTGCGCCGCGATCTTCGCCCTGAGATTATTACCCGACGCGTACATCGCGACGACGATTTTAATTAACGCACACCAGCCGGGAAAAGAGGCAGCCCGCAGCAAAACTCTAATACGAAGGTCGCCGATTGTTCGCGAGGCCTTCGGTTCGGCCAGGCCCGATTCGATTCGCTGTTACAAAACTCGTTACACGACGGCCGGTGTACCGAGGCTTCTTACAAGACAGTGGCCGTGCTCGACGCTGAAGAAGGCGTTTCGCTTCATTAGCGATAAGCCCTTTTTCCTCTACGCTGCCGTACCAACGAGTTTTTCTGCGATGCTCGTTTTTGACTTCACCCGCCTCGCGACTTTATGGACCTACGCGCATTCCTCGCTGATCGTTTCGAACCAGGCGCGGTACTGTCATTAAGGATAAATCATATCTGAAAGATGTACGCTTCGAATGTTTGCGATGACTGTAATGCACTTACACGATCTCGTTACTTAAAACCTTCCATAATTCCGTACCGCGTTTCAGCCTTTCAGATTGCTTCGTGGCTCATTTACGGAGCGCTGCAAATTCGAACCGCTCACGTGTAAGCCTTATTATTCCTCCTCTTCGCTTTCCTCGACGGATCCTTCGCCCCGGCCGAGAACCCGGCGAGGTTAAATCGCGTTCAGACATTTTTGTTCGGCGAACGATTTCGGAATCGTCCGGCATCGGAGTTCGTTCAAACTCGAGGGGAAAGTTCTTCGACGCGGAAATGGAGTACCCAAGCTCCGCATATTAGTATTTATACGATCCAAGTAGAAAGGAAAACATTGATATCTGAGCAATACTATCGACGGAAAAATTTCGTTCCGAAAAGAACAGGATCGATTGCGCCTTTAACAAGAAGACAACGCTGGGACAACAAAGAAATCGCGGCCCTCTCGCCAACTGTGTCGAGTGGTGTCGGACCAGTCAAACGGAGCCCCCTTGCTGTCCGGCAATTAATTTCGCGAGGTTTCGGCGAATGGCCCAGGAGAATCGTCCTAGAGATTCCTGAAACCACGAACCGATATCGGATCTGGCCCCTTTCTCGGAGCCGCTCTTTTCCGCCCGATGCCGATCTAATTAATAACGGATCGGCGCCTGATCCCTAGTCCCCCCCCCCCACCCCACTCCCTTGTCCAGCTCCTTCCGCCTCTTTCTTCAGCCCCCTCTGTTCCAGGTTCACAGAGAAGCTGCTCGGCAGTCCCGTTCGCCGGGACGGCCGGTTCGATTTAAATTGAAACGTTCGAAACAAAGGAACGAAGTGGAGAGCCGCGCGAAATTAAACAACCTGCAATATCTCCGCCCGACTATGCCACCCCACAAAGGCGCGTTGCACACCCGATTAGGCACAAGGTCCACATGCTACGTAGCGGCAGTTCGGGGCGTCGGCCAGATCTATCTATCGGTAACGCTGGAATGTCTAATAACGAGGGTACCTCTCGCTTCGGCGAGCCACTTCGTGCATCCGTATCTGGGATCGCGTTCGGATGGGATAGGGATTGCGCCGGCGAATCGCCCGGAAAGATTCGTATAAAAATGTGGGTCTCGAGCGTATCAGAATCGTTGACGGCGCGGCGGCCCCGTGAATCGGCGGAGCCTCCGGACGATTTGCAATGGAGATCAGATTTTTTTAAGGTATCGTCCGTGGCGGAAGAGAACGAATGGGCCGGCCTGATAAAGAATTGGGGTAAGGTACGCGCGCAGGATGCGGGCAATTGTATTGTTTAATGGTTGTGCCGTAACGTCGGGGCGAAACATCTGCCAAGGCGGGCCCGGTTGTTTCGGTAATTACCGTCTAATTTCGTTCATTATTCCGCGTGTCCGCGGTACGCGGCCAACGAACCGTGCGCGATTACCGCAGATTTAAATGCAATTAGCTGCCGCGCTCGGGCCGGTCGCGATGGAATCTTTTGGAGGTCGCGCGATCTTGCGGGTCTGCAGGTTTTCATTGTCTATCCCGCGAGCGTGATCGCGATACCCTCCCCGCGAAACGGGATACGAATAGCGCGCTTCTGGCGGATCAATGGCATCGGTCGAAGTAACGAGGCGTTGGAGAAATTACAGTCAACCTCGCAATCAATCTGGAAAAACGCGTCCTTCGTTTCGCGATGCTTTGTATAGAGAAAGTCGTTCGGGGAGGTTGCCGGGGTAAGTGAAACCGAGGGTCGTAGAATGAAAGGAGACCGGGAGGATGGGTCGGATTCCGGGGGGTAGAGTTTTTAATCCGGCAAGCCGCCCCCGTGTAATCGTTCCGTTTTTAAATTAAAGAAATAAAGGAAAAGATCCTCCCGCTGGAAAGCTCGAGGCGGCGGCGGAACTCATTTGCACTTAAAAAAAATGACGAGCCATAAAGCTAACACCTGGAGAACGCGGAAAATTAACGACGAGTCGGAAGGAAGGAGCGGGCAGGGAGTAAATACGAGGACCGACGAAGGAATTTTAAGAGGGGGTGGGGGGGGGGGGTAGAGAGAGGAGGGCCACCTTTAATAAATGAACGTTTGCTTTATCGGCCGGAAACGATTCTGATCCCAACCATTTTCTCGTTTAAATCTTTGACGCTGTGCGCGTCGGCTTCTTTAATCGGACTTTTAATTGGTGCGATTTGCGCTACATTAAACCTTCCCCCCTCGCTTCCACTTTCCGTCGTGGTTTATACTTATTTTTATTACTGTGATCGATGGCGTCCGTGCGCGGTTCTGCCCCTCCCGTTCCGTAAATTCTTATTGGAATCACTGAATCTCTTTCCATTTTCAACATACTCGAATTCACTGTCATGCATTTATTCAGTTACCTCGCCGGCCTTTAGGAGCGGTCCATAAAGCCGTGAGGAATTCTCGCGTGTAACTTATTATTGGAACGCGTTGCCTTGCCCCGTCCACAGCCCGTCGACCACCCTTAATTGTTCCCCTCTGCGATTCTCGATCGGCCGCTCGTGTAAATCCGCGAGATATCGTAAACGTCGCGCGAAAGCAGACAACGGTACGCTTTATTTGGACCATTTTATCGCCGGAACGACGGAAGTGAAAGACGCCAGACAGAACGGATTAGGAGCGCGATGAAATCAGTGGCGCGTAGCCTCCGCCCTCGGTTCGTCAGTGACGAAACATCGCCGGAACATTGACGGTCGTAATAATCGCAATAATCACAATCGCGCCGGGGCGCGAGCCAATTTGAATATGAATCCAAGTGCGAACAATGTCATCGCGAGGGTGGCCGGGGGTGGTGGGGATGTTATACGTGCCGTATCTCCCCCACAGATCGGCTCCTGCCCGGTACTTGCTAACTGTCTGGGACTGTTAGTTAGTTAACTGGCCCGCCACGATGACAGTCACGTACCGGAGAGAGGCATTCGAATCCGGAACTCTCATCAGAATCAGCGCTCGCTACGTTTAACCCGATAATTAAACTCGCCGCCACCCCCTGCTACCCCGTCCCATCGCGAGGGGTAGAGAAAGAGAGATCCTGTCCACCCCCCCCCCCCCCCCCCCTCCGAACCAGTGCCACCTTTCCACCGGACTGCTCGCTCCGGACCGTTTCAACGAGGGAAATCGTGCGGTTCGGAATTTGCATTCGCAGATTTCGTTTTCAACGGCGGGCGAACGTGTTCACGCTTCTAATCCGGATTATTTCTACGGTGTTCACTTCGAGTCGCTTGTGATTCATTATTCTGGGTACCGACATCCAATCGGGGATGACGGTTACACGGTGTCGATTATAATCTGATTATGACCGAATTAAACGCGAAATACGCGATCGCACGGAATTATCTGGCCGCGGGGAACGTGCGTACGTCGACGAATGGTATTGTTTTATTTTGCGTCCATTTTTCTTCGTTCATCTTCTTTCGTTCGTTATCAACCATATTGATGAACAAGCATTTCACGTTTACCGATTCGATTCTGTGTAGTGTACCATCAGAAAAACAAACTGGCGGCCACGAAACAAACCCCACGACAAATTACAGTACTCCAAAAAGGTAATAGTCGCGGCAAAGTTATTTAAAACAGTTTGCGCTCGTTCTCCGTTAAAAGCAATCGTCGTAGTTTTAATAGGAAGTTAGAGAGGGTCTTCCTCGAGTCGCGGAACAAGAAGCACGTAGCCTGCACGGGAAGCAAGTCAGTAGATGCCATAAAAGGGTCGCGTGGCTGAGAAACATTCGCGAATTGGATGGTTAGGTATCGCTAGGCAGTGGCGATAGTGGTGACTGGCCCCAACAATTACATCCGAATAAAAGCAAATAAAATCCAGCCCGAGGGGAAGGCAGGGTGGAGGTCGCCCGGGTGGGATGGACGATTCGCCAAGCGAAGGGGTGGACGAGGTCTTAAAAACAAGGCTAGACCAAAATAATAGTTAGATCCATCGCGCGAGATAGTTGCTAGGGGTTGTGGAAGAAAAAAAAAAACCGTTTAAAAATAGGACTCTAGGCGGCCGATTCGAGCACGTTTCCGTGACTGCCGCCGTTATGCTAACACTCGGATGCTTTATGTGTCGTTCTAACGTGTTCCTATCCACGTCGTGCATACCCGACCAGGCGTTCACCTCTCGAAATAATTATTGCAATCGAGATTTCACCCGCTTCTACATCAGTGAAACGATCGAGCAACTGTCCCGGACAGAGTAGAAACGCCACCGTTGCATCGAAGGCAACCGCGTCAACAAGTTTCTGGTTCTTTAAATGCCGAGGCAGCGATTCTCGCGGGAGGGAATGGGGAATTTTAATCAAATTCTGAAGGGCAATCGTGGATCATGAAACAAGTCGTGGGTATCGAGTCGAATAATGATAAGCGTGAGTAGATAAAGTACAGGCAGCAACATCTGACGGCGGGCGAAGGAACTAACCAGTGGCCGGCACCCTTCGTTCGGCCAACCAGGGGGTCGCATCCCCTGGACCACCTCCTCGGAGCTATCGTTTCTCCTTTTTCTCCGCGAAGAAGCCGGCTGAATGTAGCAATGGGACGAACGGATAACGGAGAAGGACGGCACGGGGGGAGGGTTTAAGCGTGCGAGAGGGAAAGACGGAATATAGCTAACGTAGCGGAGGCTAGTTAGTATGCATAGTGCGGGAGTTGGCTGGGAATGAAACGTCAACCCAGGACTCGTCATGCTGGCCTCTCGTGCCTTCGTCCTTTCTATACGATTTGCGTCCCCACGGTTCCTCCGTTTCTGCCTCCGCTCTATCGAGCTACCCCTTCCATGTGCTTTATTTTCGGTGACATCAACACCGTCGCGATTATTCGAATCGCCTGAAATTTATGTTTCAGCGAACGACCACGGGGAACTTTCGCCGGAAACGTAAGTACTGCGGTGCCGTTTTTCTCAGAGGGAAACAGACGAACTTTCATATTTTAATCTACTGCCGCCGGTAACGAGCTTTGAACATTTAGTTCGATGGCAACGGTCGTCCGAAATATCCCACTGATTGATAATAGGGTTCACGCGAAAGATATTCTATGCATAGTAAGCGTTAGTATCTGTGAGATGCCGTGTAAAATCGGCTTTGGCGAAGCACAGTGGCAGCAATTGCGAGAGATCCTCATCAATTGTGAAAGGGTTAGAAGGTCCCGCGAAGACGAGGGTCCTGTGATCACTTGGCAGGATCACCATTACGTTAGTACGCCAATTAGGGGTGAACGGGGGGGTGAGAATGGCCCGCGGCACCGGAAAAGGGGTAAAGAACATCGTGATCCGAGCTGCGGGGCACTGGCTCACGCATCAGAGGGCGGTATCGTTCGAGTTAGTTGGTTAACAATGCTAATAATAACTAAGAGAGGCAGCGGGATAGAAGGGAACCCTTTGCCCCCGTTCGCTGTGCTGACGCGAGGCTTGTTCACTTTGTTGGAGCATGAGAAAACACGGCAATCATTTTACTCAGAAGGAACATAAATAAGCAAGCACTTTTTCAAATACTTTGTTCATTGAAATTCATCTGGAACGAATTTTCGTCCGCTTTTGTTTTACCGTCGAATCTAAAGGGAACTGTAACCCCTTAGGCGAATAAGAATGTACGACGCTTTACTAGGAAGTAAGAAATGCTCGAGATAGTGAAACGAACGCGTACCAAATTCGCAATCCTCCCTGCGATTCGTTTTCCCTTCTATTTAGGGCTGTTTCGAAGAATACGGTAATCAGCAGCCCGCACGACGAAATAGCATTCATCGTCGCGCAGTTTAACTTGCATTGATACTTGGACTCCCGTCGCACTGATTCCCTCTTTGTTTTCGAAAGTTAAAAGGCTACCGGGAATCCACCGTTGGCTTCCGCCTGAAGTTCGCGAGGGGGGTTGACTCTTGAATCCAATTAAACCGTATTCATGCGGGGCTAATTATCGTCCCCGCGGGTTATGCACGGTTATGCACGCGCGTATCGCGCCTAATTCGGCCAATCGGCACCCAACGGCGGGTCGTTAGTCGCTTGTTTCGGGTATAATGGCGAGCTCGCGCTGCGAAGCGCATTACGATCATGCATGATTTTACACAGTTCGACTCCATTGTGCCGTCGTAATCACCCGATTTCGTTAGCGATCCTCGTTGTTCATTCCGCGCGTCGCGTTTCTACGAGCGCGTCGAAATTTCGCGTAGTTCGCAATTATGTAAAGCGCGATTCGTAGAATATATACGCAATTAGACAAACGAGGCGGCCGAGCTGTTTGAAAAACGAAACGAGGAAAGCGTGGGGTAACGGGCTAATCGTACTTAGTATAGGGTGGTTATCTCTTAATTATTTGATTATAATTAATATTGGCCGGGGGAGAATATCATTGAAGTTATTACAGTAGCTATGAAAATTGGTTACCAAGATTCAAAAGTATCGAGCATTTGGTTACCCGTTACGACGTTGTGAAATAAATGAAACTCATATCGCAACGAGCGAAATCAAGTGCATCCATCAAACGCGCGACCAAATAATAAAGGAATTGTCACCTTGGCGATTCAGCTTTTATCGCGACCGCAATAAAGCTGGCGTACATTTTCAAATATTCGCGGCCATCCTTTAACGCGGACGATCGTGGAAAGTCCTATAATTTTCGCAGAGCTGGGACGATTTGCACACAAACGGTAATCCTCTCGGTGGTCTTCTTATGAATCACCTTGTAAGCCAGCAAGAGTGTGCGGGCACACCTAAAGAAGATCTCGTAGTACATCCGACTGTCCTCTTTGGACGCCGAGGGACTGATCTAGATGGGTGTTAGCGAAGGGGACATCGAATCGAAGTAGCAGGTGAAGGAACGAGGAAGGGGACAAGATAAATTCAAATCCAGGACTCAGAAGTCCCGAACCGCAAATCACGTCCCGCTCCTATATACATCGAGGATCATCTCTCTTCGACGCTGACCAACCCCTTACACGGTTACACCCGTACCTGTCATCCCCTTACTTATCCAATGTCGTACAGAAGACGTCCAAGGCGCGTTCGAGACTCGATTTCAAAAGACACGCGAGATCTATCGCCCTCGTTCGCATTCAAATCTACATGACGCATCGTGAATAAAATGTTCGTGAACTATGAACGGGTAGAATCGTTGGATTAGCGTCGTCTCTCACGCGAATGGGAAAAAGAAGCTTCGTTCACGTTTCTGTTGAAACAATGCGGAATTCACTGGGACCGTATTTTCATCTCGCGAAAGCGACTGCTTCGTATTTCGTTACGAATCATATCGACAACGAACACGATCGTTTCATTTCGTACGTTCGGTTGGTATCGCGTCGAATGTTGTCGGAGGACCGACCACCCTACTTACTGAACGAATTAATACCGCGCACTGGCTGTTTAAGGCAATCAAACGGAAATAATACTTCGTATTTCGTTCCTCCTCGTCGTCGAAACGTTCCAAAGTGCGCGAACGTGGCGAACGTGCCCGAGAATAGCATTTTTATCATACGCATTACGTTTCCTCCTGAATGATTTAAATGGTCATCTGCATTTCCATCGTCTCTACACGTACGCGCGTCCCGTGCACACGTATACTCGAAGCCGCGTTCGAAAAAACAACCACAGGGAGAGAATATAGCGGGGCGCGTACGTCACGACAAATTCGGAATAAACAAATGTGACAAGGCGGAACGGAAAATAACTCGGCTGACACAGATGGTCGTTGCTCAAGCGGGCAAGATACGCGTACACACACCGCATGCACGCGAATATGAAAGCAAGCAACGAGCGACTGCAGTAACAGGTGCGTCGGGCCTTTGCTTCCGGCTCCGGAGAAGGATAAGCCTGCCTGAATGGTATTTCTTCGGCGTCGCGGCCGAAAAATTTCTCCCACCGGAAGCGAGACGAAATTATTCTCTGCACCGTTACGCGGCGACACGCGAGCTTCCTCCTCGTCGAAGACGGAAACCGACCAGAAGAGGAACAAGAATGGGACGGGGAGGCGGTGCAAAAATAAGTCGAACGAGGCAACCACCCATTGCGTACCGAACGCGAGGACCTCGATAATTCATCAGGGAGAAAATGGAAAGCGGCCGCGGATAAAAATGAATCCGTCGAATAAACATTAAACGTTGCCGCCGCTTTAAACGGTAACGGATCACTCCGTGTATAAACAGGAGTGTCCGCGTGCACATGCAGAAATCCATATACACCGGGCGGTGGGGGTGCAATATTTAGAGAGCACGGGAATCGAACGCTGGCGTCGCGTGCTGTGCCATCAATATACATGATCTATACACCGTTTCGTGTCACCGTGTGCGCAACCACCTCGCAATCCGTATACGCGGTGCGCGCAAAGGTGTGCACCCCGGTCCTTCTGCCCGAGCCTGCGTACACGCGTACGTGTCTAAGGATGCACGTGTGGTCGCACATGCGCGCGCGCGATATCCGCGGTTACCAAAGCTACCCGAAGCTCCAGACGGAAACTGCCCCGCCTCATCCCTTGCCTGCCCCGCATCCAGAGGGCCGAATTTGCATACATACGATGTCACACACACGGCCCGCTTTAATATCTCCGGCCACGGCTGGAAATTAAGTCCCGAAACCCAAGCCGACGCGCGCGGAACAATTGGCCTAGCAAACGCCTGCCATATTTGTGATCGCGCCCGCTTCCGGTATTTCGCGCCGTAAACGCGACTGCTAGAACGGTAGACGGCGGACCGATAACGCCACGGGAAATATCGTGGTTGTCGAGCGTCCTTTGGATGGCCGGGCGATTTATTTCGCAACGGATAATTTTCCCGTCACGGTCGGACTTTTTGTATTCTAATTGACGTAAATCCGCGTTTATTTATCACCCGTGCCCTCCCGCGATAGAGCTCGTTGATTCGAGGGTGCGTTCTTCCGTCCGGTCGCGCCACCTCCTCGGAGAACCGCGGACGCCACGACAATTTTTGTACGACGGCGGCATTCTTTCTCCGTGCGTGTCTGCGTCACGATCTCGGTGCACAAAAGCGATCCCGTCGAGGTTATCGATCGCGCGCGTCGCTTGATGAACGATTTAGATATCAACGCTGATTCTCGGCGCGCGGCAAGATTGATTATCGTCGTGTCTAATAACCTACGCGGCCGAGGGGAGGGCACCGGTAGGTGCGCGGTCGGGCATTTAGTCGCGCAACACACGGGACTCCTCGCGTTTATTAAGTCAGCTGCACGGCATTGGGAACAAAGATCGCGTCGATATATCATCCGATCGAGCGATTGATCAAAAATTCAGTGACCGGTACACCAGGGCTGTCGGGGCCGTACGGTTGGAGACGATCAGCAATGAGATTTCTAGACCAGCGACCAATAATTCTTCGTATTCCCTCCACGTACTCTCGCGGCGAGTCCGTAAATCCTGTCGCCACTCACCGCGTCCTCGGTTCCACTCGGCGAGATCCTAAATACCAGGACAACGAAGAGAGGACCGCGGATCTCCAGCTGGGCCCCCGAAGGATCGCCTCGACCTACGCGCCGCACACGCGTAAATATTCGGGAACGTGCGCGCTGGTGTATATGCGTGTGTACACGCGTAGAAGACGCGGTCGACGTATAGAAGGCACACGGGGCCCCGATGGCTACCATCACTCGCTTTATAATTCGCATATTCCTTTCCCCTCGCGCCCTCTTTCCTTATCTTTCGTCGGGATCTACCGAGGGCCAAGGAGAATCCTCCTTCCAACCTTATTCCCTTCCACGAACGGTTCCTCTATCTCCAGCTCGGCCTCCTCTTTCACCTTTCAGCCTCCCTTCCTATCGACGTGTACACATCGTCGCGCTGCCCGTTGTTTCTAATAGACGATTTGAATTTTTGAATATATTTCGGCTCCCGGCTCCGCTTTGTCCCTGCGATCTGTTCACGTGTTCTACCTCCCGTTCGCTTCCCTTTCGGCTCCCTAACCCTTTCGCTCCACGGTCACGTTATTATCTACTGTGCCGCTGCCGATGGAGACTGTCATCGTGTTTTCGGTGCTCGAGCAACGGGAAAAAAGGAGTCAGTCCACGGAGGGAATGATTTTGAAATATTTGTCGCCGCGCATAAATTTGAAGGCGGCGGTCTTGCATACTTAAATATGGGCCGGGTATTTTTTTTCTTCTCTTCTCTCTTTCTTTTTCTTCTTCGTTATATTTGCTCCTCTTCCTCCTCGCCAACTTCTGCTTCTTTTTCGTGCTCCCTCTCCACTTCTTGTTCTACCTCCTCCCTTCCTCAGCGTACAGAGCTCGTGCTCGATGCTGCTGCCGGGCTCTTACCTCACTGCTCCTCTCCTTCTTTTCGGGTCCCGACCTCCATTGTCTTCGGAGCGCTAATAAACTATCCCGGGGCCACCCCGAGCAGATACCCATTGTCATTATTATTGTTGCTGCTTCGCGAGTACGAGGAACGAATCGGGCAGGACTCGGCCCGGGCTCGTGCATTATGGAGTTTGAAATTTTCGATTGGTTGACAATCGATGGGACTCCTTTGATCGATTTCCTACCTAGGTAAATTGCTTTCCCTCCCAAGTCTCCAACTTGTTCGCCGACACCAATGCTTATACGGATATACGCCAATGAATACTTTACATAGCAGCAAATTTTTTGTTTTAGACACTTGCTAATTGAATTCCTTTTCTCCTATACCATTTTGTTCGGATCATCTATATACTTATCGGACATTGTACTTCACATATTCAGAGACATGAAGTCGAATCACTCTTTTCTCGAGAACTTTATCACATTTTACCGAAATACATACGTCACGTGCGACCCTTCCCACTTCGAAATCATTGCCGTCGTAACAATAACCGTATGCGCCAAAGACTCGAATTAACTGTCAACCGGTAGCTACGGATAGGCTCGAAAAATACAGCTGCAACCTTCGGATAACATTATCGCCATTTCGAACGCCCATCGCCTCCGTCACGTCGCACTTTGCGTTACTCGACGATTGACGCACCTGCGTATATTACGCCGGGCGTACTTTCGTTATCTCGTCGGTGAAAGATCGCGGCAGATTGGCGGACCGGTGAACGTCTTCCCGGCACGTGTAACTCCATTAACATTATTTCAACGGGTGTCGTATTGTGCAGATCGGAGTGCGTATCCGTAGTCGGAGGTGCACGACCGTGGGTAGTTTTCGATCCCCGACAATCTCGTCGCGCGGCCTTTAGTATCCGGATAAGATTAAATCCCTAGACGACGTGGCCCGTCGTGGCGGGCGTTCGCAATCGAGTCGCACTTAAGAGGACGCGCCAACGTTATATCCAGCCGTGTCCGAGTCTTCGAGGGAATCCAGAATATTAAGATTACCAGATAAGGCCGGCTGGAATCGGGTCTTGATATCCGTACGACTTCATCTCGTATGGATTGCCGTCGACCGCACGCAACGCAACGCCGCGTCTAAATGATAATCGCGTAATACTTGTAACGCTGATAACGGCTGGCGGGATCGGGAAATCGGTGTCCACGGCGACGGCGCGGTTCGTGGTTAGAGTTCCTGAACAGAAGCAAAACGAACGGAACGCTGCAGGAGTAAAACGGGAGCCGAGTGTAGCGGACACGCAAACTTCTCTTTACATTGGCGTCCAAATAAAAGGGATGCCGGGTGTAATATGAGAATCTCGTATAGTAGTGGCTAAGATCTAATCTGCTGTGTCTGTCCACGGGGGGAAACACTAGACACACAGGGAACACCAGCGGACAGGCGGATGGGCCCCTACCGAACAAGAATCTCGAGCTACCTTCTCGGAACGAGGAGTCTCGCGGGTCCTTCGAGGTCAGCATCCTCGAAATATTACAAAATTTCACATTTTTTCGCAGCGTAACTGAATTTTCTTCGAACGACACGTTCGCGCGTAAACTCTCGCCGCTCCTCGACGGCTCACCCCGACACGGCGCAGACGAAGGAGCTTTTATTGAAAAACCGAGTCGTCGTAGTCTCGATCGCGTAGTTTTTTCTCAAGCCGGACAAATTAATATTATCACTTTCGTCGCAGTCGCGTTCCTCGGCGAGCGATTCCCGTTCAGCATCTTTGCTTGCCCTTCGATTTTCGTTCGAAACGCCATCCCGGCGCAGGGGGAAAAAAAAACGTGCATACGTTAACAGATTTCGTCGGAAGCATTAATCAATTATTATCGAATTATCTGATCGCCGGGCAGGTGAATTACCGTAGAGTTCGATTTATGTAAATGCAACCTCAAATTATCCACTTGACCGGGGCTGTAAGCTTATTCAGAGGCGAAATCGTTCGCTTCCCAAATGTCGCGTTTCTCCTTCCGCCGCAAATAAATTCTTAAACCGGTGTCTTCCGCCCGGGGACAATTAGGCAACTGGTGACAAAGTACGAACAGCAGGCGAACGTTTCCGGATCTTTCTCCGGCACGCATTGTCACGGTGTGCGCATACTTCTTCTTTCTCGCGGTCCGACCGAATATCTCGAACTATCGCCTTCGCGTGTCGAGTACAATAATTCATAAACGTCGCCGCGCGGGGCCCGCTTTCCGCAACAATTCGCAATGGAGATCGTAGGGGGACTCGTCTTGTGTAACATTTCTCGAGCGGTGAAATTGTGGAATTCCGCCCGGGGACCTTGGGGGAGAGCTAGAAATAGTAAAAGAAGGGGCGGCTGTGTCGGCGGGCGATTAAGCAAATAAGAATCGCTTCGATTAGCATATTTCGTTGGCCGGCTGGCCGTCGAGGCGCAAGGGATCGTAAAGGAGACGAGTAGGCCGACGTTGCGCGGGGTGTTCTTCTGAGGTGCCAAGGGGGATGAATGGAAACAAAAGACCGATCAGTATCAACGCGCGCACGCGGTTCTCGTCACGGTTACTGGCTGACCCTTTCCGTGCTACGTACGAGGCACCGTGCGTGTTAGTCCCTCGATCCTTATCTGCCATGCGGATTGCGACGAAATTTCATGAAAGCCCGACTCTCGCCTTTGTCACTGACAAAATACGTTAGATCGATTGCCGTCTCACGATCGTTTGCATTACGCCGAGACGCGTTCGGATTCTTTCACGTCGTTTTGTGAACATTTCGACAACGATTAAGAAATTCGTGCGTGCCGTGCGACGGATGAGTTTTCGACCAGTGCGCCGAATTAGTTATTGGCCCACTACCATACGAGGATGTAATTCGTTAAGAAATTCGCCCGAAATTCGCCCCTCTTGGTACATTCTACGCGTCAATTTTCACGAACTGGAAATACAATTTATCTGCCTTCGGCGAACAAATATTTCGCGCAACTCGATAGAGTACAAGCTCATTTAGCAGACTGCTAAATGTAGAACGTTTATCCTGCTTAAAAGAATTCGTCGATCCATTTTTCACTATCCCGGACAAGGAACCTTCAACGTTTAAAATATACTTTCGAACAATGATGCAGATTAATAATTGAACCGTAGCCAACACGATTCCGCGTACAATGCCGCCTGTCGAATCAATTTCCCGAGCTGAACTTTCAGCAAATCATTTGAAGCATCCCGCGAGCCGATGTCTGATTCTCGTGCACTCCCGTTCCGATCGTACACCTACGCGTATAGACTGACTAACGTCGGCCGTAATATCGCGCAATTACCAAGACACTCTGCATATTCGCAATTACCGCATTCCAGATTACCGTACAAGCGATGATACATTCGCGCAGGCGGCCACGGTTGTATGCGCGTACGGCCCTACGTGTTGCGAAGAAATTGTACATGCACTCGCGATATTGCACATGCAGGTATACAACGTTGCACGTGCACGCACCTTGGAGTACATCGTCACACCGACGCGAGTGCACGGATGCACCCGCCGGCAGGTCGCCTTGCTATGCAAGTGGGAGTCGAATGGAATGCTGGTAGGAATGCAGGGCTCCTCCCTGCAGGGCGCACGGTGCATTATAGAGTTACGAACTCTTCGTTGCAACGGGTGGGCCCGGCGATTTCGAGGCTGTCCACCCTTTCTTTTTACGTTCGCGCGGCTTTCTGCACGTGCTCGTGGAATGACGACAACGGCACGGGCCGGAACGAAGCGTCTTTTTCACCGGGCATTCGGCTAAGCCGCGTTGCCACCGCGGCAATTACTTGATCTGTCCTTCGAGAACGAGGTGGGACCGTGGACTAATGAATTTTCCTAACCGCCCCGACGTAGGAATTTTAATTAATTCCTGGTTACATACGAGTGCGTTCTTATGGCCCCTTAGGTATGCTCGAACAGTGATTCAAGTTTGGAGCGACTCATTTAGACGTGGCATTTCGGATCTTGGTGAGGGATCGGGCTTTACGTATTCTGCACCACTGCACTTATTCGACGGTACATCTCAGGAAGAGAATGGTGCAATAGAGCGACGTCGAAATTCCATGAACGGTAATTAAAGAAACATTTAAGCACGAGTGGTATTCTTGTACCGGTGTATGTGTATGTAAGGAATCGCAGACGGCGTGCGTTCGTTTTCCAAAGACACCCGTTGTGCAACGTTGCGGGAACACTCGAAACGGAATGAGTATCCGGCCTGTAACATCGTCGGACCTTGGAGCATTTAAAATTAATTTGACCGAAACAAAGCGCGATCGATCAATAAGTATTGTTGGCACAGTCTGACGGGACGATCGACGAACGTCACGTTAGGAGGAGGGTCAAGGAGGGTGGAAGGTAGGTGTGGGCCGCCCCACGGGGTCTCAATTTTTGAATTTTCGGGTCATTAATCTCGTACGTCACCGACAACGCCGAAGTGTGCGTGCATCGGGAACAACCATTGTTCTAATTCAAATCAACCCGATTCGATCTCTCTAACATTTGCTCCTCTTCGTTCTCACCCCCTCGACCCCTCGCCCCCTCCGCCGCTCAAGCTTCCCCGCGTCCTCTACGTGTCTAACATCTATCCGTGCGTCCGTACGGACGTTCATTCCCTCGGTGATGTATTATAATAGATTCGTTGCCTCGGAATCATGCGTTTCGCCTGGAACACCATTGCGCAAGATGCGCGTACTGCTAACCGAACTATCTTCCCGTAGACCCATCTTTCTAACCGTCTTTGTTTGCTCCCTTCCACGAACTGCCCTGTCCCGCATAGTTGTCACAAGGAATTTCAATAGACGTCTATGGAAATCGCCGAGGAACCTTGACATTCGAGCGACTGACGCTCGAGGATCATTGAAAATCGAGATCGATCGACTTAACGTAGCCCGACACGACTAAGAACTGCGACTGATCTCCGATTTGACAAATATTTTCCGGCCGGTATATGGATCTAAAAAGACTCGGAATGGAAATCGTTCGCTTCGACGCGGTTCGTGCTGGCTTCATAGAATAGAGGAATGATTCATCGTCTTTTACCTGCTGCTAACCGATAGTTTAATGCGTTTCGAAGCAGCGAATTGAGGGATGCATTTTATTACAGGCCGACTGCCTATTATTATCATTCCCTTTTGTTACCATTGACCTATCGCGTAACTAGGATACCGCGCGACCATTTAATAGAAATGAAACTATCCGCGAGCGAAACTCGTTTCACGGAAGGTGCACGAATATATCGCTCCCAAACGAAAAAAAGTTCTCAATTCTGATTTGCACGCGCGTGTACAATATACTGTTCTACATGTATGTCGAATAATCTGGGCCTGTCTAATCTAATCAAGAATCTCCGGCGTTCTCTTCCAGACACGTTCTATTTGCAACTCTCGCGACGAGCACCGCCAGTCACTCATGCATATACAGATTTCTCTCGATTAGCGCGAGCATTATCCAAACAGTATACACCTCCCATCGCATCGCCAAGCAGGCCGAGATCTGCTTCGCCGACGCCGACGATTCCACGCCGAAATCCTTCGTCCTGTTCAAATTTCGTGCAGCTCTCTCTCGACCAGTGGACCAGTCCGAGATTGATCTGGCCTAACAGAGGCCTAACCCGTCGCTGACATGCGAGAGAAACATGAAACGGGCTAACGACTTTTTGGCCAGCTTACGTCCACACGTCCTTATCGAAATTCTTCCTGGAAAAAGTGCTTGCCACGGAGTGGCACTTGGCCGTTGGAACATCGCTGAGTGATCTCGCGAGACAAGAGAGCGGTCCACTCCTGGCAGAAGCGTCCGGGCACTCGAAATTAACCGGTCGGCTACCCGTCATAACAGCCACTGATACGCGCCGAAAATTCATCCGTCGTCCGGAAGCACCGTGGCCGAGGTGCGCGTTCCTCGCGGACGGAACGTTTTAATTCAAGAATTTTTTGAATGGAACCGCTTCTGACTCGCCGCGGAGCGAGTTGAACTGGCCCGTTAACAGGCATTTCGGGTCTTTCCACGCACGCAGCCCTGTCCCGCTTTTATCCATAATTTCATCTTAATTTCAGGCCGACGCGCGCGTGTGTGCGCGCGTTCGTGCGCGTGTACGCGATGCCGCGTCGCATTCGGGTTTATGAAATTCCCCGTGGCATGACAGATGGTTCCGGCGTGGTCGTACGTGATTCCTTTCCTTTTACATATCCTCCGGTCTCGCCTAGCCTCTTCCTCTTTCGCTTCCTCCTTCGTTCGCGCTGCGATACGGTCGGCTCTCTTTTCTCGCTCCCGCCTTTTTTTTCTGATCGTACCAGCTGATTGCCGCGCCTGGTCCACCGGCCTCCACCGGCCTCCACCGGGTTCGGTCTTCCTCACCGCCACCAAAGTTGACCGCCTTCTAACGCGGCGCCGCCATGAATGAGCCCGGGCACGACTCTTGTAATTCAAATATTTGAATTCATTAGGCGAACCACGCTCGTAACCCTCGTTTCCCCTTCGCCGAGGGCCGTCTTGCCGTCCACGTTCTCGTGCCGCCTTCTTGGTCCACTTCTCTTATCCGAACCCGATATTTCGCCTCCTTCTTCCTCCGAGGGCCAGCGCGCATGTAACAGGCTCCCTGCTATTAATGGCCCCCCGTTGTCTTCTCGTAAGCACGTCCGTTACATGCGTGCCCGATTTCACGTTTCGTACAGACGGGGGAATAACAAGTACGCACTTTTATGGTAACGCCGTGCCCGGTGTACGTTTCGTGCCTCGACTCGCGTGCTTCGAGAGCCCCGCTTCGTATCCCGGAATCTTCCGTTTAGGAGCAAACCATCGGCTCCTCCCTCTCCGCGGAAAGAAAAGCATCCGTAACGCGACTTATTTTAGCCCGCCTCTTCCTCTTTTTTCCCTTTTTTTTTTTTTGCTCTAGACGATTTACATTTGCCACGCGATCTCGGTACTGTTTTATACCGGCCGGGCATTTCAATTGGAAATGGAACATTTTCGACGCAGTAACGGAGGCAGCAGACATTCACTGCCTGTCGGTTCTCCGGGAATTTAATTTCGTCTCTAGTCTGCGGGTAACACGTACGCGCGGCAGTGATTCCATTCCGTGGAAGGTAGTCAATGGGGACGTGTAATTACGGAACGGGTACAGATTTGTTCGTAATGCAGACGTGGATGATAAATCTCGTATGAAATCGGAAAAGGATCACCGAAGAAATCGTTCCAACGGAAAAATCAGTCGAGCTCGCAGACTAACGCGAAATCCTTCCCCCCTGCGAACCGGAGCGGTATTCGCGACACGGGAAAGATTCGCGGCTAAGCGCTTCGCGTTCGTGTAACGCAATATAACGCTGATATTCCGCGTGAAAGTATCCCATGCATCCCGTCGCCGCGTTACTCGTGCGCCCCGGCTTGCGTGTGCACGAAGTTACGTAGCTACGTGCGAATGCAAGTGTACCGTTTTTTATGGTAACCAGCGCATTCCGGGCGTATACGTACGATTCTGGGAGGGCGAACGTCCCGATGTTTTTCCAACGATCGGACGAGAACGTGCCTAACGAGCAAACGTGCTCATTAGAAAATTCTGTTGGCAGGTGATCGGGCCGCATTGGCAATTCGGCCCGATCGCCGCGATAGGGAAACGTTTATCGCCGCGAAACTGCTGATCGCCAACCGACCACCGACCGAGCCGTTGCATCGGCAACTAGAGCAGCCCGGCTGCAAGAAGCCACGCGAGAATCCCGATGCCTATTTCCCTGTTCGAGCGCGATGGAACACTTAGCGCCAGGTGCGATACAATCGTAAGCCGATGAACAACCGCGTGCCCTCGAGCACCTCCGTGTCGATTCCCGTCACGCGCAACCCGACTGAAATCGGTGCCGTTGCACTTGGCCGAACGAAAAACCTTTTGCGCAAGAAGGATGATGTTTCAATTCGCCGGGCGTGGCCCGCGCTTCAGAATTTCCTCGGGTGGTGACGTTCGTGTTTATTTGGTGGCGGATCGGACGACGATTGCCTTCGTCGCGGGTAACGCAATCGCGTGGAATAAATAGGTGGCGGCATGATAAATTTATTGGAAGAAAATGAAATTCATGTGACGCCTGAGCAATTGTTATTCGAAATTGGAAATTTTATACACGAATGTTTAGCCTCATGGTAATATCGGGGGCTCACGTGGCATTCTCCATTAATAAAAGAATAGATTCCGTGCGTTGGCAGAATATTATTCCGCAGGACGAGAGACTAAATTCGGCCTTGCGAAATTGGATTCACTGACTTGCAATTTAAGATTCGCCGGTTGCCAGCGAGATATCGCTTTCCGTATCGTGGCGATACTGATTCCAGCAGAGATACAAAGTAATAGTTATTTTAAAAAATTTTTAAGCGAAAGTAATTGATAAAACGTTAATTTATATTCTGATGGATGCCGGATGCCATCATTCAATCTTCAACAAAATTTGGAAGAAATGATTTGGTTGCTAAAACATCTAGGTTGCTACGAAGTTCGAGTTCTTGCATCGAATCATTTTACGCTTTAGGAATTTTTTGACACGTACCATGATGGAATTATAAGTAATTATAATTAGTGTTCGTGTTGTAGGTAATAATTTCGCGTCTCGCGAGATCGTAATATGCTATATTGGACTGTTAAGAATTTAAATGATCCATATGATACACTCGCACACAAAAAATATATTATCTGTACGTCACATACTTTTCCATACGGTCCGTATGATAATACATATACATATATGTCATATTGCGTGAAACATATACGTGACATAAGTCGAAGACAATGCATGAGAAATGATGAGAATGATACCGTCCCGAGTCTGAGCACCTGTTTCCAATGCATTCGACGAGCACTTGATTTTAATAATCGTAAAAGACATCGGGCTCCGTGATTAGTGTACCTGTCGGCAGATACGGCGGAATATACAGCGGAATATCGCGATAAAAAACGCGTTTGCGAATTGTTTCGAACAATAATATGTAATATTAATGATTTCGTATGTCAGTGAATTATTTGGCGTATCGAACTTCAACCTTCGGACGAAATTCCCTTTCTGTGTGCGATGGCATTGTAAAAATATTACGACGGTAAATGCATGTATGAAATGGAAAAAGTTGATTCATATACGTTAGGACTCACCGTTCGCTGATGAAGACACCTCGCAATGAACAGCAAGAAGACGCCCGACGAAGATGCGGGTCCGATTGTAATCCATGTACATAGCTTTTGCGTCGAACAGCATTCATTACGTATCCATTAGTGGGTATCCATTGCTGATCCATGGCACTTTGAAATATTAGCACAAACACTCGCGATACGACTGACAAAATTTTAGCTTCGCGTATTTAATAGTTTCTGAGACACTAATGAAAGGCACTTTCGGTGCTATATTGCAAGCTCCGTAGCCAGATTTTACTAACACACCGTCGTAGCTTTGATGGCGTCACGACCGGTGTCGATTCCCGAGCGAAGTTCTGTTTGTAAACACCGATTACGAGTATGCACGACACGAAGTCCTGTTGCACGATTCTATCTACCCGATTTATAAGCCTGTCGCACTTCTGAAACATTTTTTAATCACTAATGTGTGTTATGAAGAAATGAAACGCGGTCGTTGTCGAAGTATGATTTACGATCCATCTTTTCCTTCTGTCACGTGACGTTTGACGAAGCAATTGGGGAGGCAGAGTGGCCAACGCAACAATGCACCAAAAATCAGAATACAGGAACAGTGTTGCACGTCATTAGTCTAGTCATTAGTCTAGTATGCGCAAAAAAGAATCTAGGAATAAAATAGTTCCGTTATAAAATAAATAATATATGTGTAACAAAGTTAATACATGTTAAAGTGGACGTCTTAAAAATTCGAAAAACAATGAAAATTTATTATTAGAAGATTAAATATAGTGTTAATAGAAGAACATGCTCGATTGGTGACATTGTTGGTTAGGAGGACCAATCAGCGAATACTTTTTAAAATTAAGGAGAAGGGGCGCCGATGAAGAAGCAGAAGTGTCGCGACAAGTGCCGTTGATCGATGCTCTTCTAACGAGGCAATCGAGGTAATGATTTCAATGACTATTTATCGCGATCTGATCGTATTTAAATACTTCGGGTTTCAATTCAATATTGTCGCGACGGTTTTCGTGTGTTCGCAAACGTAAATGGTAGATGCGAAACGGTACACGACGGAAAGTAAAACGGGTTTTCCGTTTTCTATAAAGTACCGGCCGGACGCCATGATGCACGTAATAGCCTTTTGTCTTTATGAGCGATTGTCGAGAAAAATTAGCTTTTTGAAATAATCCATGTGTGTTACTGGCTAGCGAGTGTCGTTTCATATTCGACGCTCACTATTTCAGTCGCATAGCGAGTAACTGTGTTTCTGCTTACAGTTCAAAGTGCCATGGAAAATGTTCAACGGAAAAGCTACATGAATTGCATGGATTACATGGATTACATGGTGTACAATCGAACCACCAACTTGATCAGGCGTGTTCTTGGTGTTTATGGAAAGGCGTTCTTGACAGCGAGCGGTGAGTCCTAACCTATCTGAACATGCTTTTTTTATTTCGTACACGCATCCAGCGTCGGAATATTTTCACGATACTGTCGCACACACAAAAGAATTTCGTCCGAAAGAACAAGTTCGATACGCGGAATAATTAATCGACATGCCAAACTTCTAGTATTGACTATTAACGTTCGAAACAATCTGCAGGCGCGTTTTTGATTCATTTTTATTAATAAACATAATTAACATGAATATTTAGTTAGTACAATTTTCGAATTATATATATATGACCCGCAATTTCTTTCTCACAATCGAGATTAAAACGCACGGTATCGTTAAAAATTACATTCTTCGCGTTCTCGTTTAATTTTTATTCGGTCTGTGTACTCTCGCCTCGCAATATAACGTAATATGCCGGGTACCTTGTGATGTGCACGCGTACCGAACTGAGCAGCAATGGAATATATGCGCACTGTCGATTGCATCCGCCAACAGTTACACTAATCACGGAGCCCACTGTCTTTTAACATTATTAAAATTGTCAAAGTTTCAAAATCCTCAAGGGGTTAATTACCCAGAGGCAAATAAAAAAGAAGCACGCGGGCAGATAAGAGGAAAAGAGCCTTTCTCTTCGTGTGTCATTACCAGGGCTTGCAAATACATTGCTCAAACAGTAATTGATTACCTACGTCGCGTCGTGTCGAATAATAAATGCAGTCTTGCCGAAAAAATTAATACCTGATTTCAATTTTCCTGAGTCAGATTATTATCATTTCCTGCAGACGAGTTTCTTTTGTAAAAAATCATTTGATCGCTATTTTAAACAGACAGAATGCCCTGCAACTGATGTAAAGCTTTGCAAAAATGGGACAAAATTTTTTAATAACTTAGATTCCCAGTTTCAACCACGACGCAAGCCAGATTAGTAGCATCCAAAAACATATAGCTAAAAATTAGTAAATTTCGGTTGAATTTCGCGACGCTTAATATTAATACCGCTTATTAGGAACTGGATTTTGCCAAATTGAAACGGTTGTTGTCATTCGGAGATTGTAATTTTGTCTCAAAATACGTATTGGAATCTGTGTAAACAGATATTGTATTTATTCAACTGGATGTTGTACACCACTATTGTTGTCGAAAAGATTTTTCAATTGCATACTAGAATTTCCATCCATCATTATATTGTACAATGTATTTTTCAGTAAGCCGATCTTTTTCCTGGCCCGTTAGGATCGTTTCGTAACTCTTGTACCGAATTTACAAGGAGAGGTTACTACTATTTACATCCGCTGGGTAATGAGTGTTCGTCGGATGGCAGATACTACCCCACTGAAGTTCATTATATTAGGTGCCTATAGTTAGTTGTCTAACTGAAATTATTATTTACTTAGTAGACGGTTTACATTAAATAAGTTTGCACTAAGAATTGGAGCCATGCATTAATTGCTGTACGATAAACAAATTTGCGAATAGGAACTGCTGCTTAACGAGTAAAGTGTTTGCTTCTTAAAACGAGCTATTCATTTTGTGCCCCGGTTCGCTTCGTACAGACGCGATAATATTTTTATTTATACATGGACTGCTAATTATTATATACGATTTGCAACAGTCAATCCTATTGTAATTGCATAAAACTTTTGTTGAAGAAAGGTTGGCGCACAGGAAACTGAAGATTGTACATGGTAATGATAATAATGGCAAGTTCGAGTATTTGCGTGCGAATTAAAAAAAAATTGACATGCTCAAACGCGTACTTGAACAGAATACATATGTACAGCGCGCTGGAGAACAAGCACTATGCTAATGCTTCTGCATGTTTCAATCTTTTTCTGCATATTTCAACCTTTTCTTGCATGTTTCAATCTTTTCCTGCAGTCTCCTATTGGCATCTATTTTATAATATGGAAATTAATGAAGCGTTCATTAGTACGACGGAAGTTTAGATCAGCAACTTATTTTATTAAAAAGTATCATGCAAATTACTCCAACAATCATAGAGAAATAAAACGTATGTGAGTAACTTTAGTCCGACAGTATTTACTACTCTGCAAAATCTCATTAAGAAATTAGTAGGAATCTCTTCTTCCTAGTGGTTTTATTTCATCATGCGATAGAGTCAAAGTCTGTTTTAGAGTCGTTCAGTTCTTCGTTTTTATATTCTTAGGACGTTTTATTATTATTTTGTGATAGAACCGGTTGCTGTACTCTTTGAAATGTTGTCCCTTTAAAAGAAAATCTCGATATTTTCAGTTAGCAGTAAATTTTGTTGCTAATGCTTCTAATTGTATGTCACTTATTGTTAGTGCATTAGGTTATTAGTACAAGGGAAACATATTTATATTGGTTGCCTATGACTATAAATATGAATTGAATTATTTTGATAATATAGCTTTCAGATTAAATTAATTTGCATTGCAAATTAGAGATAGCATTAATTGTTGTACGATAAAGAAATTTGCGAATAGGAACTGTTGTTTAACAAGTAAAAAGGTTGCTTCTTAAAGCGAGCTATACATTTTGTGCCCAGGTTCGCTTCATACCAGCCATAGCGTGCCAATTTTTTTATTTATACGAGGACTTCCAATTATTATATACCTCATGCAATTGTCAACCCGTCTGTAATTGTGCAGAGTTTTTTTCGATAAATTACGCTCGCATGCGAAGAAAGGTTTGCGCAAGGATAATTGACGATTGCAGGCGGTAATGATAATAATTGCAGGTTCTTGTATTTTGATGCGAATGAAAAAAAATTGACACGTTATAAAGCATACTTGACCACAATGCATATGTACAGTCCGCTTGAAAACAAGCACTCATGATAATCTTTGTTTGCATCCCCTATTGGCAACTACTTTATAGTATGGAAATTAATGTACCGTCCATTAGAACGACGAAAATTTAGAACCACAGATTATTTTATTACAATATATGTAAATTAGTAACAATCATAGACACCAAAAATCTATATCAGTAAATTTATTGAGGCTCTCGGCAAAAGTTGATCAGACCTTTCGATTAAGAATAAAAAGAAATTAGCTGGGACGCTTTTTGGCCAATGCTTGTATTTACTCATTCAATAGAATCGAACTTCATTTTTAATTATTACAAATCTGCATGACCACGACCTCTCGAATTTCTTTTCTTATTTTGTAATAGAACCAATCGCTCTACTGAAATGTTGTCGCTTTCAAAGAAAATCTCGATGTTCGCATTAATCAGTTCAGTTCGTTATTAATGTTTCTTATTATACGTCATATATTCCATTAGTTGACACGGCGGGTACATATATTTTCCATCGTATTGGTCATTTGTCTTGATGCACGCAGTGATCGTACAGGTTGTCGGTACAGAGAGCAAGTTTCGATTAATCGACGTGTCGTGTGAAAAAAATGCGATCGAATTTGCGTGTACAACGATCGAATGCTATTTCACAGCTGTTTTCTGTTGTTCATTCAGAATGCCAAAGTATCTTATAAAGCGTATATTCGCACGGTGTCAAGTTCCTCTTTTGATAAATAAACAACAAAATTAAGACACCAAAAATAGCTATGACTAGAATGAGGCGTAATGCGTTAGCAAACGAAGAGAATGGCTCTCATAAATATTCGAATGCTCGTCGAGTGCATTCAAAAGTGATGCTCAGACTCGGTTCGCTATCTGTCTCATTGATATTTTAAACTTTTATATGTATAAATTGTCTTTTTTCACGTGCATATGTCAGGCAATATTTTATATATGAAAATGTATAATCATACGGACCGTATGAAAAGGTAGGTGACGTACAGGTACTATATTCTTTTTTCTAATTTTAATTAATTAAAAAGCACCGAATGTCATGTTATCAATATTTCGGTAACTAAAAGATACGCGAAGCTAAGATTTTAGATCTGATGTAACCAAAAAAGAATTCCGGCCATCGGCAATGTTTATTCGTAACCAAAAATATTTCTGTCGCCCAATAACGACTATTGACTGTTATATCGTAACTTTTTTCATTTTGGTTAGAACAGTTATCGCAAATGTATGGATTCCTGGCATTTGCAATTGTTTAAAGTAAATGTTCGATCTGGAATATATGTTCGCATGAATATTTGAACCATTACCGGTCTGGCTACATCGAGGAACATATCATACGTCGTTCGACCCCCCTGTCGTTATTCCGTCGCCATCGATCCTGCAATCCACCTGCGTTTTGCGACAGACCGGGTAGTGTAGGGCCATGATAAATGTTCAACCTGGAAGTAAACTCTTCATGAAGATGTTAATGCCGATTGACGTATAACTCCTCGACGCTATAACCCGATCTAAGCATGAATCGAATTTTCATACAATATTCTGTAACTTACGTACTACGAGGGGCAGCGAACTATAAAGCTCGCGTTTCCTCGCGAACGCCAACAAACACCTGTATTCAGGTTGCACGGTTCTACGTTGCTTTTATACAAACGAGTTGCACGTTGTCTTCTGTCCGCAGGATAAATTTAATCGTCCTATACCGCTCACGTGAATCCAAAAATATCTCAAATCATGATGCGAATTCATATTTTCATGAATGAACTCATTTCGTAGTCGCGAATTTAGTGTAACGCATGGCAGCATGAATCTGTTGTATGGAAAAATTGTTTGTCCAATCGTCCGAATGAAAGTCCGTCAAAGCTTCGATAACATATTCAAAGGGTTACGATAGTTGCTATTGATTCGGTGTATCTGTCGTACCTATACTAGAAGCATTTAAGCGTGATTGCATTAGAAAGTATGATCAAGCTTTTGCGATCTACCGATGCCACTGCGATCAAAGTTAGAGCCATGAATAATTTTTGTGCGATCGCGATAGTATTCTATGTTGAACACGCAAGACGAAAATATGTAAACATATTTGTCCATTATCAAACGCTTCAAGCTCGATACTATTTTCCTTCAGCGCGTTTCATAAATAATAGTCACCCTGAAAAAGAAAAATAGAAATATCACTCTTCAAAGTCTCCGTACTTGAGCCCCCTCGACAGGATGCTAAATCGAAATTCCCGATAGGTATCTATTATTCAAACATCGGCGACATCAAATTCTTCCCGAAACTCTCATCCCCCTATTCACCAGCCGATATTTAACGAGGCTGATTTTCCCGACAACGCAACGACGCCATTACCGTTTCCAATGCAATTGAGTAGCGCATAATCGATAACACCTGAACAAAACGAGTAATAGAAGAAGGTGTTTCCTTGAAGGTGTTCCCGTCTGCCGGACCGCTCCTCACGGGGAGATCTTGCGTCTCGTTACACACGTGTGCTGTGTAACTACCGTGCGCTGCTACGGGGAGCCCTCCACGTGCAACAATCTCCAACACGTATCGGTGGGGTATGCATAATAAATGAGTGCGGTACGCGTCGGTTAGCGGTGGTACCCGTTAACCACCGTGTTTCGTTTTCTATCGACCCGGTCATCTCTAATTCGGCGTGGGCGATACGCTTTTCCTCGTACTCCACCGCGGTGTACACGATGCCACCTTTGTCGTGCACGGCCACGTAAGAAGTTCGGCTGGAAATAAGCGGATACACCGATAATCAGAACGTTTACGAGCATTTATGTCTTTCTCTTCGTTCTCGGGGGAGAAATTTGTTCGGGGGAGACGCGTGTTTAGCTGTTCCAATGGTATTCGAAGAAAGATGTTCAATTTCTGAATGGTAACTCCGAGCGGTCTTACCCTGTTTATTGAAATACTTTATTCATTTATCACGCAATATATTTGCGTGGGGCGAATCAGTAGAAATAGTCATGACTGGCTGTCTCGCGACTTCGCCTATGAGAAACTATTAACTCGAGATTATTGTACGCGCGGTCAGCTGGCGGAACAGGAATTCCTCGGCATACATATTTAAATGCCATTTGTATAGATACGATGAAATTTTGAATTCCGATCGATCTGCCAATGAACTATGGGGAAACGGAAAAATTCTGTGCTGCACTTCATTTGTATTCACATACACTGTTAACTCATTGCGATGGCCCCGTGGCGCGACTGTCTACCAACTTTCACTGAAATGTGAAAGTACGCGGTATGCTATACATTCTAAGGAGCATCGCCCGCTAATTACAAACGATATTAATAAAAATTCAAATCACGCACAAGTTCAAGTTGTAGGTATTCTCTTCTTACGCAGCAACGCGATCTTACATTTATTTCGATTATTCAGTCCGTCGGTCGACTCCCGTAAAAACGAACTCCGACTACGCTCACAGACTTTACGGACATACAGACAGGGCATTACTTGCCCAATGACGTCTCTTATTACGCCCTGGTATTTCTTAAACGAGATGCGATACCCCGCGGCGCCGATACATGTTAATGACCGTTCGATGTGACAACGAAGTCGAAGGGAGGGTGGTGCACGTTCATCGATAGCGATGATCGACACCGGCGATATCCTGAATCCGGTACTGGTCGGAAAGAAGAGCAGCGAACGGCTTGCGCTAATAACACACCTCGCCCGCAAGATTCTCGCCCCCGTAATAATTGGTTGCCATGCTCGCTCGTCGTTCGAACCAGCGATGAAGATCTCGCTTCGCTCCTCTTCCCTCGTGCATTAATAACAGAACTGGCACGTTGCCACACCGCCGGTGCGTTTTGTTTCACGCGCTCCGGTCGTTCGAGAACGCACCGGTTAAATTCATTTCTCCTGTACCTGTTCAATCATTACTTCGGCCAAACGCGCGCATAAATATGTACGAAACGTCGCGCGTGGCTGCTGCCGTTAGACTACGCTTCACGGATCACATTGCCCTCTGCCTTTTTCCCAATATTCTTCTCAGACAAATTATATGTAGGTATACATTTACCGTGCTTCCATACGCAGAAATTCTATTTCTACACCCTCCGCGCAAGGAATAATAATAATAATTAAAAAAACGAAGCATTTCGTGCAAATCCATGCAATTTTTATTAATAGAACCGCGGATCTCGAGGCCGATAAATTCTTGCCGCAACGACAAGCGAACTCGTGTCCTCCAGTTAAAATTCTGCGCTTCCCCGAAAGGTAATAAAAAAATTAACATTCCCGTGTCTTACGCTTCCAGGATCCTCAACAATCTTCCACGTCCCCGTACCCCTCGCTCCCTCTCCGTGCTGCGGGCAAAAAAAAAAAGAAAAAAAAAGAAAGAAAAAGAAAACATCCAACCAGAATCCCCCGAAAAGCGAAACCCTATCCCATCGCGCAACCATCGTCCGCGTGGTCAGCGTGAAGCGAAACGACGTAACGAAAACGGCATGCCGGCACGGGAGGTGTAAGTTCGCGCGACGATAGGCGCTACGGGCGGGTCGCAGACTAATTTACAAAGATCTTATTAATGCGCGGAAACGCATGTGTCCAGGCCGGGGAGGGAATGCCGAGTAAGGCGAACGCCGCGTGATTTTAAATTGTCCTGCTTTAAACGCGGGCGCCGGTTGTCTAGCGGGAGGATCTCGCTCACGTACTCGGACACGTTTCTCCCGGGGAACTTGTAGACTCGGTTGTTCGTGCGGCTACGTGTACAGCAACGACAGCAAACGGCAGAAGCACCACCGGCAGCAGCCCGGGCTAAAAGTGGCCCGGAACGGTTCTCCTTGTAGAACGGTCGGGGGACGCGATTGTCTGCGTGTCATTCACGAGGACGGGCTCGTTCACGATAAATATGTCGTTTGAATGACGCCGGCTTCATAACGTTATTATCCGCCGTGGATTCGTGTTCCTCCTTGGACCTTTCCTGTTTACGGCTGCCCCGGGCCCCCATAAATTAGCGGTTACCGTTGCGAAAGCGATTTGCCCGAAGAATGGGTAATTAGGCGTTCGTATTATTTCGTGTACCCGGCGGAGCGGAGTCGCGGCAGGTTTGATTCGTTGGACGAATTTATTTTGGCGGGGTCGTTGGTTGTGTAGTCGCGGGACGGTGAACGTGAGCGGAATTCGCGACGGGAAGGAAAATTATACGTCGGTTTTTCTGGTTCTTAAGATTGTAAATGCTCGTTATTATGCTGATAAGAATGTTTCGTTCTTCGTCATTTGTCCGGTTGTGATCTCGTTGTGCCTCAGTTGGGATTAATTCAGTTGTATTAATGCAACGCGTACGTCTGTTTATTTTCCAATTTCGCTTAATTTCTGAGCTTCGATTCGTATTAATGGATACGATGGTATCGCGTACGTTCACCTCGAAATTAAATAAATTTCCTTCATTGATTGTATTAACATTTCTTTTTTAAGTACAATTATGTATTGCTTTTGTTCATTGTGGAATATTAACGTGTACAAACTTGATGCAGAATTCCTTATAAAAAATTCTTATATATTATTTACTTATAGAATAAAGCGCTCTGCAGCGTGTATTTCAGCTTTTTAGCGTTAAAATAGTATTATTGTGTTCGACGTTTAGAACGGTAAGATGATTTTTACGTATTTTTGAAATAAGCGGAGACTCTTGGCACAGTGTCTGATAACTTGTTCCCCCATGCGACATACATATATACATGTGTGTTAGTTTTCGCAGGGCGTTCTCTATATAGCTTCTCTTTTACTAGAGAGAAAATATCGCAGAATTCTAATCGATCCCGCACTACTGCACAGACAGTCTTTGCCGTTTGGAAAATAATAATTTTTAGTACCCAAACATTTTAACTCATTAATTTCATTGCAACTATAAATTTGTTCTTTCATGAATGGATTTAACCCTTTCATTATAGCTACGTTGCACCTTTGCACGTGCGTTACCGCGGCTGCCTAAAGCCAGGCGTTTTAAAGGTACGAGATATTTCGAATTTTCGCAACTATGAATGCACATTTTCCAATACTAAATATCAATATCTTTTTACCATTTTGAAACATATTACCCATCTTAATGCATTCGTACCTATACTTAATATTGATCGTACCGATAAATTATAAATACAAAAGGAACGTGTTTGAAATTTAATAATAACTTTCTTGTAACAAGCACACGTCATCTCTAGTGGAAAGCATGGAATACCATGCACATATTACACGAATGCCCCTGAAAAAACATACAGTAACCTAGTGGGCGTTTTCAATGAAACAAAGACAAATCTCGAACATTGAATCAGCACCTTCAACTCTAATTTCCCAGCCTGCAGCGTCGATAATCAACCGCTGCAAATTTCCAGCCTCCCTTAACTCCCATACAAAACTATTCCCGCTATAGCACAGAAATAAAGCGGCGGCACACGTTTTCCATTAATTCCGCGAAACGATTAGACGTCTCGCGCGTTCCCTTTCGCGCCCAGCGTCGCGGCCGATTACCCATCCCGTGGAATCGGCGAAAGAAGTGCCATCGTCGTTCTCCGCGGTCCCCGGTTCCTCCGTCCGTCGCAATGTCTGAGGAACGACACGAAGAAGCGGAGGAAGGAGAGGAAGCCAAGTCCGTCGCGTACCGTAGAAGCCGGGAGGCTGCTTAGCACACAAAGAAAGTTCGAAAAGTCCCTTCTTGCCAACCTTTTTGCCATCCCACTCCCGGTTCAGTTTGCTCCTCTCTCGAGTTGGCCGCTGTCGAAGGAGCAAAGCTTTGTCCTCCGTCTCGTTTCCGCCCCCTGTTCGCATCCCTTCGCCTCTCCCTCTTTCCCTCTTACGCTCTTTTTCGCTGCCCTCCCGCATGCTAATGCACGCACGAAGCGCAACTGTTCTCGCGGCCCTTCGTTCTATCTTGCCGTGCCTCCCCACCGGTTCCCCTCAGTCTCTTCGTTTATTTGGCCAAATTTGATTCACCAACGAGATCCGATCTGACATCCCGATCGCTTCTTGTCCTCCGGCTCCTCTTTCTCTCCTCCGCCACTCGTCTCGCTCGTCTAACTCCCTCTCTGCCTGTTCCTTTCGCCCCCTCCCCCCCTCTACCCCTCTACCCCCGTCGCGCTTCGTCCAGACGCTCCACGTCCTCGCCGTCGTCCTCGTCGTCGTCGAGTTTTTCTCTCGACACCGTTCCACCTCGCCTCTCCGCCGTCACCGACTGCCTTCGATTCGGTCCGCCGAATTAGGAGCTCGCTTTTTGGTGGTCGGCAGGCTCAATATTTTTTTCCGTCCGTCCACCTCCTTCACCCGCCGTCGTACGCTGCCTCGTAACGAGCAGGAATTTTCCTGACCGTCGACGCGAGCAACGCGCTTAACAGGGAAGTCTAGGGCTTCGCCGGGGGAAGAACGCAGGATAACGACTCGCGATTCTCTACGTTTCAAAGGAAATCGTCCAACGTTCGGCCAGAAGAAATGCAAAGTTTTAATGCCGGTCGAGTCGTTCTTCGCTCCCCGCGAAGCCGTCTCGCGTCTCGGCGATTTTTCGCGAAGATTCGCGCGACCCGTCGGTGCTAATAAATACTGCGCAATTCCAGTGTGACGTCGTTGATTATCATTAGAAGATAGGACAGTCGGGCCGCGCTTCGATGAATTATTATCGGCGCCATTATCGAAGCCGCGCCACATTCGATTCACGAGCAAACGCGGACAACCCGTGGTAGGTTTACACCTAACGAAGCCATAAATACCGGGATCGAGATATGCAGGCGATCGTACACGTGGTGCAAGTTCGAGGTAAAGACGGAGAATGCCACAAATGCGAGGCTCCTCGGGGCCCATTGTCCGCCGTGTTTAAATTTGAATCGCGGGGAATCTGATCGTTTATTGTTTAAATTTGTAGACCCACTCTTAATTTGAATTTAAGATTATTCGCTGGCGCGTTGCGAGACGATTTGACTTGGTGATGGTCGCCAGCTCGCCTTCCTATACCTATCCCGCCCGTCTCTCCTCCCGAGATACTGCCCTTCACCCTTGCCTCTTCTCTTTTTCGCCCCTCGCTCCTTTTTCCCCTCCCGCCGCCATTCGTTTCTACTTACATGCACGTTTGCCCGTACATACAGACGTATATCGACGTATGTCTGATTCGTTATACCTCTCCTACGACGCGTCTACTCATGAGCGTGCACCCGATCTCTTTTATATTTTCGCTAGTTTCTCGACCGTGACGTAAACGGAAAATTGATGAATCTGTTCGTAATCTGAAATCTGTAAGGCCATGCGATAGAAGAGATGTAACTTTATGTAACTGCGTCTATCGAGGGCGAGTTCGATAGCGTTAAAGCTATGTTAAATATAAATTCGCCCGCGAAGATTACTGTAACTTGGTGCTCCTATTTTGGGAATAAAGCACTTTTGTTTAAGCTCGAGGTGTACAATAATATGTAGAGATTACGGATAGGTATTTCTATAGGCAATTACATATCCCTTCTAGGATATCTATTTCAATTTCATTTGCGGTACGTAGACGATTCAAATACGTAAATAAAAAGGTGAGTCCACTCGAGTCTCAACTAAACTCCGTGTCACCGTATCGCGGCGCAAAAAGCGACACCCGTATCCTTTTTTACAGTAGATGTATCTCGTCCGGTATTAAACGATTTCAAGAATAATAAGAACAGAACATGATCCGCGTAGCCGTTTGAAAAACACCACCGGTCGCATAATTCAGTTATTACATTGCGAATCGGAGCGTCGCGGTTTAGTCGAACGTCAGCCGGCCACGACTTTTTCGAATTCGCATCGAATTTTCCAGTTGCGCGCGAGTCGCTCGATAAATAATGGATAAAATGCGTTACAAAATCCTTTTCTCACTCGAGCCGTCGAACAGGAATACTGCCGCGCGCTCGTTGCTCGGGCCGGGAGAGAGAGAGGAAAAAAAAATCGGGCCCAAGAAAGGAATAGGACGATGTCGGGGCCGTACAGTCCGCTCGTTCGTCACGCGTAGTCCGCTCCGTTTCCGTGCCGCTCGGCTTCGGTCCCCGACGTCTGCGGGCCTCCTCGCGCGACTGTACTTATCTACATGGCATACCAAATGGGGATTCACCGTGGCGAGTCGCAAGGATCTCGCTGACTGACGTTAGTCAATCAAACCGGAGAAAAAATGCTCACCTTGGCGGACGCTCCGGTGAATTCCTTGCCAGCGGTGCTCCAGTCACGGCACCCTCGTCAGAAACGAAGGATCGATACTTTGTATGCCGTGGCTGTCGTCGACGACCGGCCCGCTGGATTAACATTAAAAATTCGAGCGTCATTAACACATGCCGCCGGGAACTCGATGTCCGCCGCGAGTCCGACCCGCTTCCGATCGCAGTACGACTCGCGAAAGCGACTCGACCCTGTTGTTCGCAGACGCGACCTCGACTTACGTATAATTTTATTACGGTAATTACCAGAATAGACGGCCCCGATGAGATGCAAAACGGCGGCGGGATGGGAATCGCGGGGGGGTGAACCGTATCCGGGACTGGAATCTCGCCGGGGCAATTTTTCAGGGGATCCACGCTTTTATCTATTTCACCGTGCAGAAAGAATGGCAGGGGAGGAACCGAATGACGAGCCGCTGCTTCGGCTCCTCCTAATTGAATTAAAGTTTGATCGCTCGTCGACCGTCCACGGGCTTTATGCCGACGTCCACGCCGGAATAATGGAATAATGGCGGAATGGCGAAAGGTGGAGATCGAGATCGGGAGAATCTTGTTGGCGCGGGTAGCAGGTGACGCTGTCTACCTAGTCCCGTCCCTGTCTCTCTCCCTTTCGGCTGCCTCTCTTTTTCCCCGTTCGATTGGAATAAATTTAAATTTAAGCGCGCGCATCTGTTACATCCCCCGGCAGGATGGTTAATTAGGAACGCTCAAACGAGCCTGCCTCCATGCATATCCATTATCGGCACCTATCTATTATGCTCGATAGAGCGAGCTGCCAGGAGGAACGAGATTCTTAGAGACCTTGCAGCTCGACGTGTTTCGGCTTTTTGAAATCAAAATACTATGCGTCGTTGTTTCGATATCCTCGAGGAAAGAGTTGTTGCAATTTTTGGACTGTATCGTATTCTGTTTGCGTCATGGAGGGTGCTAGGTTCTTGTAAATAGTTAGCAAATAGGAAGACCGGTGCAATTGCATTAGACTGAAAGCATGGGAACAGGTGTTGGCAATGACTGCCTCGTAAGGCATTGTTTCATAATAACGTAATGGGCAAATGCAAAAGCAGGATAAGCTTAGAGAACTTTTTAACTGGCCTTTATATTTAAGGGACGACATAATTATCTACCGAACGAAGTATTATAGAAAGTTCTGCGCAAAGTTTGAAGGTGTACGTAGTCGACCCAAACTTCTGGGCGATATAACATTTTTAACAGCCTTTCCATTATGAAGAGCCACCTGGAAGAAGAAATCATAATACGAAGTGACACGAATACGACAAACACTAAATATTACTAAAGCGTATTCACGTTCGTGATATGTCCCGTATAGAAGTTTACATTGCTGACAAATTAAACGTGCCAATTATTCTACGGCAACGCATTCACGAATTGTTACTTCCGATAGAGTTTCATGTTTCGTGGAGACTCTTGTGTATCAATTTTCTCAACGATTCCCGCACTAATTGCGCGCACTTCACTCAATCGTTCAAAAAAGGGGATTGAAATAAAATATCACCGGGATATCTAACGACGTTTTCCATTTCTTCCTTTCCAAGCTTGTTCGCCTAACCGCGCAGCCTCTCTTGATTCGCCCGCAGGAATTAAGCGAATTTGTGTTTCGAATTATTCATAATTGGGGCTGGCACTTTGTGCGCTGTTCTACGCTCGATGGGACGGATCAAACGACCCTTTTGCCGGCTAATTCGATTGCAGAGAAATTTGAATTTGAAATCCCGCTGCCGGCCGCGACGTGTCGATTGGACGAATGATTTTTCACCGCGCTCGTCCGCGAAGTCAATATTTTTTGAAATGCGAAAGGGCCAATTTGGTAGTGAAATTTCAACAAACGCTTCGGATTCGGCGAGAGGGGCATGCGCAAAAAAAAAGGAAAAAAAAAAGAACGCGATTTCGTAACTGCGCACTATGGTGGCGGACGACGTTAACATTTCCATGAAAAGTGCGCGTTCCATAAATTCGAAAATTACACGACGTGGTCCGTTTGGAAAAATTGTTTCCCAGCCTCGATTTTCGAGACCACCTGGAATTTCCGAACAACTATACTTCTCGTCCAAAAATGTTAGAACGTCTCGGAAAATTGCCTAATTTTTTCGGATTCGAATGTCACATATTCTCGACATTCGCTTAATTTCTCGGCATCGTCTGTTCCCATTACTCCGGTTCGACCTTCACGGCATTACTAACTAGTTGTTCACCTGTATAAATATGCAGGGATAAGTGGTGCGTGGCGTGAAATATGACGTAATAAAAACGTGGCGCATGTATCCTCAGCGCGGCCGTTACAGGATTGGCTAAGGCGACTAGGACTGGGGGTTGGCGGTTTTAAAAATGAACCCACGGCAACTTTATAACTTTTTAGAGGATTACGTCATTAGCTGGCAGCGGGCAGACGTGGCCCCCAGGTTTTAATAATTTAAACAAAATTACCTCGGCGCACCGCGCTCGGATAAATTAAGCCGGCGAAGGAACGGGGGGCCGTTCCTTTTCTCCGCTCGCTTGCGCACCGCGGACGCATGAATCTCCACCTAATTTTCGAATCAGGGCGATTGTCCGTGATATTATACCGGGAATCTGCTCCCCTCCTGTAGCAACCCGCAAAAGATTTTATGACACCGCTGTGTCTCTGCCGTTCTGTTATTTTCCTGAGAATAGTAATTAAGTAGAGATTGATTGCTGAACGGAAAAATGTATGCAAGGATTACTAGGTGGGTGGCAAACTTGTATTTAAATAGTTTACGTCACATTGCCGGATCGAATTGGTCGGTTGCCGTGAGAGGTCTGCCAAGAGAATTATTATTGCTTTATTAATTAGCGAATTGGAATTGGCTGTGGTTACGTTGTTGGTGACTGATGCGCATTATTCGATATTACTCAGAACAATGTTGTATAGTACAGTGACCGTCCAACATACATTGTTAGTGCTAAGTATTAATAATATTGCTATTTCATGACGATAATAGATTCCGAAGTTTTACACCAATCGCTATATAAATAGTATAGAGATAATTGGGGACAGAAAAGAGAGACAAAAATAGTCGCACAAAGTAAGGGGGAAAGGAAACTAATGATCGCGTTAATGTGTCAAATTTTATTTTTTCACAGAGAAAAAAGCACGAGAAGATCGTAATTACTATACAGCGGTATTATTTCGTCAAATAATTCGGCTACGAACTACTCGGCTACGAGAATCAACACATAGTATACGGTGAAAAAATTCTAAACGCGATTGCTCTCATAGGTGGTCTGTCCGCGACTGTCTGTTTTCACTGCGCGTCGTTCCACTGCCGCGTGACGGCGTAGTTCAGAAATTAATCTTCCCCGGTGTTTCGCAGAGCGCGTATATCTGCCAGAGAAAGGGGAAATAAAAAGAGATAGCAGTACAGAGGTGTTCGAAATGTGAAATATAGTGGCAAAGCCGTCGAGGGGGTCCTGTTCGGTTGCTTTCGTTTTATTTCGACGGTGGAAAGGGCGAACGTCAACAGGGTCGTCCGTCAACTCCGTGAGAGCTGCTAACTCTGACAAGGGAGAAACAGATTATATTGGTTATTAGAGAGAAATGAAAAAGGAACGTATTGCGAGACAGACGTGATATTTTATTAATTGAGTTCACTTTTTCCTTTTCCTCTTATTATTTCATTTTCCAGGGTTAACAAAAAATTGTAATAAATACCATATTTCTCCGCATGCTTAAACATTGTTACACTTCTTGTTTATTACTTGGGCGACGGAAATTAATCGAACACAAATTTCATTTGCACGCGTCGTTAATTTCGAGGATGAAAATTCGAAATCGCGTTGCCGCGAAGTGTTCGACCATGCGTAAGCTACGCTCGTATATATATTTATTAGCGAAATTAATAGACGTAACGAAATTCAGCTAACCCACTTTGTCGGCCAGTTTGTCGTCCCTTGGTTGGCTCTTTTTAAAATTTCAATCCCCCGCGGTGCTCGGCCTCGAAACACGTACAACGTTTATTACACGAGATTGGATTTAATTAGGGATAAAATTAAAGCCGGGTAGAGTAATTGCGTGATTAGCTGTAGCGTGGGGCAATCCAATCTAGAGATCTGCGCCGTGTGACCAATCGAGGCCTCCACTCGAAGACGCATTCGAGCAATTTGCATGGAATCTACATGTCGATTCGTCTGCATCAAAGGAGATGCCTGTGAGATATTATCAGGAATTCCAGTGGCAAGATTTTCTTGTCGAGCAACTTTCACGTGCGCGAGAATATTTCAATTTTTATTTCGAAGAATATAATTGAATAGCTCCATAATATGTGAAATAACACGATCTTCTGTAGACTTTTATGTTCGGGGCGTTCAACATTTCGGTTGACTGTGCAACCAATTATGGAATACTTTGTTGGCAGATATTGTTAACAAGTAATTTACGAACAGGTTACGCCGAGTTCAATCTTATTTATAGTAGGTATCAACCGTTCATCCATTTGCCGCGAATCTCTTTCACCTTCGTTTCCCATGAAATCTTCATCCATCCAAAAATACATACACCTTTGTGCTCGATTTTATATTACAAACGGTGGCATTCGCAGTCGTGTCATTCCCACCCCCGCCTCCAATTTTACCTCACGATATACCGCGCTAACATTCGTCGCGCGAAACCTATAGTAACATTCCGTCACTTTCTGTATTTCGATTGAACGTCAAATTTCCCAAATATAAAACGATCAAACGAACTACGACTCGCCTCCCCCCGAACACCTAACCCAAAACGTAACCCAAACCTCGACAAACCTTTCTCAGCAATGTCCGGTGGCACCACCGATGTCATCCGGAGCCTCTATAATTTCCTCCAATTGGCGAAGGAGAAGGAGAAATTAGAAATAAAACAAAACCGGAGTACGCTTCCGGGCAAGGGTTGAACATAGCAGAAGGGCCAATCTTCTTCCCGGTCGGAGATGTCCGGGCAAAGGCCACGATGGAGGAAACCCCGAAGGAGCCTCCAATCAGACGGTTCGCCCTTGGCCCTCTTAATTAATACCCCGGACGTCCTTGGGGGGTGAAGTGGGTCCGAGGAAACGGCGTGATATCATTTGTTGGTGGGCGTCTTAATTAATCCCCGGGTATCCGCCTTTGGTTGTTCAGCACGAAAGGGGCAGGGCGTGGCTCTCCAGTAGAAACAACTGAGCGAGTGCAGTGCTGCCTTCTCTGCCCCACTGCCCCCCTGTCCGTGCCGGCGGCCGGTCTGGCCCCCCTTACCCCGCCGGCAAACCAACACCCCCGGTTTCGCGTCCTCCTACCCTTGGGTGGTGTTCGTTCATTCCACCGGCGTGGATGTCACGTGACCGGCCGGCAGCCAATCGACGCCCGCTAATGAGCAAACGGTGCGCCGACGTTTTAATTAATTGCACGGGCAGGCAGCACCGGTAGGCCCGATCCGCAGTTGCGCAAAGTGCATCCACGGACGGCAGGGGGGCAAACAGTTGATACTGTGGACTGTAGACTGCAGCGCGTCCGGGGTGACGTCGGGAGGCGTTTGGGGAAATTTTCGAGCGCTGGCTCGACGGCTCGTCATCGACGAGCCTTTACGCGCCGGAACAATTGAGGGATGGGATTCGAGGATTGGATATGACGTTGCGTCGGGAGCGAGAATTAATTCTGGATCGATGGTTGGATTCGTTTCGATGGGCGAAATGCAGTTTGGTCGGGGACACTTTTTCGCGGGGTGGAATTAAGGGGGTTGGTTCGATCTGGCGTGTGCCGGGTTTTCGGCCATCGAATTGTGGTGGTTCGATTTTTTTCTTTTACCACGGTGATATAATTTTGGTTGCTTTGCTGTTTGAATACAGCATCAAATGCAATTGATGGATTACGCTGATGTAGCAATTATCCGCGTCAGAGTTTAATGTATAAGGGTAACTAATTACCGAGACATGCCAAATTACTGTAATAAAAATGTTCAATAGTAACACGCAGAGGACAGTCGCTTAATATCGATTGCCTGTGTAAATTAAAAGCAAGTAGACACAGTGATAGAGGTGGATATTTTGGTCGACCATTTATTAGACCTTTCAATACACGTATATTAAGCATACCTATTTCTGCATTAACCCTTTCATTGGTCAGGAAAAAATGGGTAGATGAATGCGTAACAAGAATCCGTCACTTTATTCAGGAATAAAACGAATTCGTTGTATCTCTAATTTCTTAATTTACCACTATTCCTACAACCAAAATAGTATTTCCGAGAACTTTCTCCCGTCACTCAGGCTTCACGTCGAAACTGACGGCTGAATCATGTCGGTCATTCAAATCGTCATTCAAATCGTGCTGGATTTATCCCGTCAGTAACAGCTCCCCTGTGCAACTAATATTCGGTAGTGTCATCGCATTCATTTAACCCGTAGTGGCCGACGCGCGCGCGTGCGTGCACACGAGCTCTTTGCAACCTGACACCCACGTCTTGTGTGTCGTGGGCGTCGCGTGATTCTCGCAAAAGAATTCTATCCGCGGCGAGAAATTCCAATTCGCCGGGCAAAGAGGAACGAGTATAGGTACCTACGTCTATCGAGTACAGGTACCTGCATCCCTCCGTTCCCGACGGAACCCGTCGCACACACTCGCGCGCCGCGGTCGCAGCCTGCACAGAAACGTGCCTGGGCACGTGTGCGTCGGTTTGACGCGTATAAAGATACACAGGACCGGTAAAATCTACTTTCCTGTCTCGGGCAAACTGAAAATTGATCCAACGGCGCCCCTATATTTGCGATAGACCAGTAACCCTTATAAAACGCGACGCCTGAAATTGCATTCCACGATAAAATAAATTAATATCCGTTCGGTAATGCTCGCGCATTCCCAGGAGCCTCGTCTGCGACACCGACCGTTTACAGACCCACGGCGTCCCGAGTTTGCGATCGTCCTCGACCCCCGTGCACCAACCGATCCCGGCGCACGCGAAACACCATTCCCCGGGAGCGAGGCGAATTTCGTATTAACGCGAGACCTCCACGCGGAGCGGGTAAACCCGGTCGAGCACAAGGATTCTTCAGAGACACGATACAATTCCTCGCCACGCGACAAAGCTAAAGAGGATTCCGTCACCCCGTAGCATCTCCCTTCGTGCTAGTATTCCCGGCCCTGCGAACTCGCACACGTACGCAGCGGACACGTACACGGCCTCGAGCACCACCACCGCCGGCATTACTACATAACGATGGTATGCATCGAGTGTCCTTCTATTTCCTTAAAATTCCGATGGATCGTATGCCCCGGCCGCCTCCGAGTGCGCCTCGTTCGCCGGCTCGCACGAACACACCCGTGAACGCGGTCGTACACGCGATCCTCACGGATCCCTATCCACGCGCTCCACTCGGCTTTGCTCGGCTCGTTAAGCGTGTGTGGGTGGCGCACACAGGTCAAAAAGGACAGAGAGGTCTCGCGAGAGTGGAGGTGGACGAGGACGCACCTGTGGAGGAAGAGGAAGAAGAGGAGGAAGAAGTGGAGGAAGAAGCAGAAGAGGATGACGAAGAAGAGGAAGAGGGTTGAGGAGACGAGAGTAGCGGAGGACGACGCCGGCGGCGGTGGTAATGGTGATGGCGAATGGCGATGGTGGTGGCAGGACGCTTTCCCGTGTCGCTGTGTACGTGGCGGTGCACGTGCACACTCGCACGTGCGCGCGGACTCGTGTGTATAGGGATTCCAGTTTAAAAATACAAATGGAGTATCGAGCTTTCGAGGAAACGTTCCGTGAGGGGTGGCGGCTGGAGGCGGGTGGCGCTCAGGGCCGGGCGAGGACGTGGACGGGCCAAGGGGTGGGGAAGATATTTCAAAAATCGAATATTGATCAGAGCTGCCAATCCTACCCTCTGTAATCCGTACGTGTGTGTTAGTCTTACGTATCCCTTAGGTGCAGCCAGTGGCTGCGCTCCTCTCTCCCGTTCTCGTTCCTTCAACTTATGCGAGCCTGTGTCATCCTTCCGCGCTGGTGTACGTATTCGCGTACGGATTCGATCTCGGAGCTTGAACATCGCGGACTGCACATGTACACAGCGTCACGTCAGCTGGCTTTCATTGCGAGTTTAACTAATGCCGTTGCCGCGACGCGTATAATTGGACAGACACGGGCGGCATCAATTTTCCGTTTTGGAGAAGCAGTGCCGTTGAAAGGGGTCCGCGGAAGAAGACTGTTGCGATAAAGATAACGGCGTATCGGTGACGATATGTATTTCTGATCACACGAAACGGCGGGATAATTGTTGCCCCCGGAATGAAATACTAAATATTCTCCCATTCATCCTTTATCATCACAGGTTCAACGGAAAGCTATATTAATTGAACACGTTGTTCGCCTACGGTATACGGAGATTGAAATCAATTGCGAATGATCTTGGAACGCTCCAGCTGTGTCGAAATCATTCGGGCAAGCAAACGAGCTTCTTTCACGTGCGTCGCTTAAAAAACCATTGCAAATTGCGTGCGAGGACGTGGATGTAGAAAGTAGCTACGCACAGTTTCTCTCAATTTACACCGGGCCCATCTTCTAACTCGTGTATACAGCCGAGCTGTTGATTTTCCGCGAGTGCCCGACCGTGTTCGGCGTATTCGTGAACGTATAGCAGGAGGAACGGTCGCAAGCTCGTAGGGGAAGGAGGAGAGTGAGAAAAAGAAGGAGGGGTGGCTCTCAGATTACTCACCCTTATATATGGGTGCCGCGGGCGTGAGGGGAGAGGGATGAAATCTTTTAATGGCAGCCATCCAACCGCTCCCCCTTCCCTTTCTCCTTCGTCGGCCACCTCTTTTCCACCCCCGGCTTTCCTTCGCCATTTCCGTATTAGCTATTCTTATGTCCACCAACGAATGCTACCCCTACGAAGGACACCCTCCGAGTAATCGCATTTTAAATTACCCGCGTAGGTATACGGGCTCTACATGCTTTCATATACTGGAGCCATATAAGGAGGAAATAGTCGGCGAAAGATCGAATATCAGTGACGCACACATCCGGATAAGTCTCGGGTGTAACCAGTCCGGTTATCCCGAGACGCGAATACGGCGAGCTTCGTTAAAAGCTCACCCGCGGCCTCTTTTTCTGTCACCGATCCAATAAATACCGCGTTTCCTAGAAAAATTGTTGGATACCCGCGCGCGCGCGAGGAGCTTCGTTGGCTGCAACATTTCCAAAGGGGTCGCAATTAAGTATGGCGGTCCAGCCTCGCTTTACCCTCCACGTTGACAAGTTTTATTTCGCGTCGCGATTCATCCCCGCGGCCAACTCGCAAGAAGCGCCGCGACAGATCCGCGTCGTCGGACGCAAGGAAAGCTTAGCCAAAGCGCACCCCCCCCCCACCCTCCGCGGACGAGTTTCAACTTCACCCTTTCCACGGGCAACCCCCGTTAGCCGTGCAACTTCTTTGCTCGCGCGGAGACAAAACGCCGGCGTCTCCTGTGACAGTGGCAAAGAAAACAGTAACAAAACACCCCCCAGGATTTTCAAGCCCCGTCTAACAAACGAGTCCTGGCACCCTCTCCATCCTCCCCGTCGTTCTTCCTCCGCCGGCTCGCATAATGGGAGTGATAGCTGTGCGCGTGACGTCACACGAGCCCAGAAGCCCACCACCGCCGCCACCGCCACACACGTGCATACGAGCGACGTATAGACGCGCATGGGGAGGCAAGGATCCGCGTCCGCGAACGTAGAGCCCGAAGGAAAGGCCGAGGCCCTGGAGGAGAAGTAAATCCATATTTTACACCACCACCACCACCACCACCGCCACCGGCAGTTTCATCTCAGCCCCACCACCATCGACGCCACCGCCGCTGCCACCACCAGCATCAGCAGTGCCACCAACACCGTCACGACGCCTAGCCTTCGCTTGTTTCGCTGGTCCGCAAACCTCTCTTCGGCTCCCTCGCTGGCACCTCCACCGCCCACAACTTACATACATCCCCTTAAGGATCACGCCGCCGCGTCGTTCGAAAGGAGAGGTTTTTAGAGGCCCACTCGTTCAAAGGGGTTCAGGCATGTCCTCGGCCGGGCACATTCGTCACTCGAACGTTTCTTTCGTCGCTCGGTCTCTCTTGGTGTCCTATGGGCCACGGTGGACGTAATAATAACGGGGAGCGTTGCAATGTCGCGGGAGGTGGAGGGAGGTATCGCGAAGCTCGAGGGAGATCCCAGGGCGGAAGCGTGTAATTTATGGAATTTCAGACGGCCGACGTTGCCGACGAAGTTTGGAAATGCGCCTACGGAGATGTCGCGGTCGCAAACGTGACTGCCAGTAATTGAGATCGCCGTGTCTCTGATGCGGATGCTGCGCAGGATACACAACACGAGCGTTCCAGTAAATGTAGCGTGAAATGTTGCCGCTGCCGTTGTATTCGCGGGGGTTAACGGGGGCAAGCTTTACGGAGGATTCGTCGCGTTCAGAGTTATTATTCGGGGAATAGTGAGACGCGTCAAGGTGTTGGTCGTTTGCGAGCTCGAGAGGAGGGCTTTAATGGGATAGGGAACAGCTGGGAGGGTTAATATACGTAATATTAATCGGAGATACATCGAACAGGGTTGCGTGTAAAAAAATATAATCTTTGCCATGTCGAAAATCTTTATTGATTTACAAGTAGTATGCTCTCCTAACTGCAGCGCAAGGAAACTAATTATTATTAATCGTAAGACAATTCGAATAGATGATAACGAAACGAGGCACTTCGCTGGCTAAAACATTCGTCCGTCTTTCCAGTCGACGACTGTTCCACGCTTCGAGTCGTATCTACATGTGCGCCCTTGCTAACTGAAGAATGAATGACAAACAGGGCAGCTATCGGTGTACCGTGCCACACGAACGTTACCTATACCCCGCGTTAGCATTAATTGTTAATGCCTTCTGTCAACAGGCACGCCACCGTTGCTAGTTAGAACAGTCTCTACATAATCCGCAGTTAAAACAGAACTGGACACTGACCGATCGTTCGTGGACAAGCTGGACATCTGGTTGCACGGGATCCCGACGAGATTTCTAGATCCAGATTAATTACTCGATGCTCGTGCGCCTCTAGAACAGAAGGTAGATAAATCGTGGCCGACTGCCGAAACCGTTAGGAACGCAGGTCCTCGTGCAAAAAAAAGGAAAAAAAGAAAAGAAAGGAAAATAGAGAAAGGGAAAGGAGGGGGGGGGGCACATGAAACGGCTGCGGGGTCGGTGATCGTTAAAACCGTAAAATCGACACATGGGGTCGTAGCAATCGGTCGTCGTCGGCAAAGATCAATAATCCGATCTCGATATAAATTCGACGGCGGGGGAGGGGAATCGTTTCTCATCCGCCGGGGTCGCAAACACGTTTCACGGATGGGGTTGAAACCGATCGCCCTTTTTTTTTTTCATCGATCAGCCGTTCCCGCCCGATGCATCGCTTGCCACTCGCGTCTCTCGAATCTAATTTTAACGGCGGCACGTTGAAAGTATATCGAGAAAGTGTGACGTAACGTCGATACTTCCCGGTTAATAATTTCTGTTGCGCCCTCTGCGAGTACTTGTCGGCTATTGTTGTTCAGAGTGGCGACTTCGGGGATGTTAATGTTGCGAAGCCGAGGCTACTCGCCGCCGCGTCTGACGCTACTTTATTTCACGCGGACCTCGGTTTTCGTCGAATGCTTTCAACCACCCTTTCCCGTGCGGACAGTTTTTTCGTTTATTAAATTCTTGTTACTCATTTTGACGTTCAGGGGTGGGACGGTGGGATTCGACACGAACAGCACGCTAACAGGAGTTGTGAGATATCGACGCGGGTTCGTCGTTCTGAACCAAGAAAATTATTCGTACATTGTTTCGTATATTTCTCGAATAAAATGTGATTACAGTTTCACCCTTGATCACGCATCATATTTAACCGTAGTCATAAATAAAACAGAAGCAACGGTGGTTAATCGAAGTAAACTGTGCCATGGCTAATTGAGCTTGCACATTCAATTTCGTCGACTGTAGCGATCGGCAATTTGCAGAATTCATTACAGCTTATTCGATCATCGAAACCAATCGTTCGCCGGGTAGTTTCCTTCTCGAAATACGTCTGGCTCGAGCAGCTTCGTTCTTCATGATTCATCTGGTCCACGTTGTAACGATTACTGCACTTCTCCACCTGATTCAGCAATTTCATCGTGCCTTTTGTAGTTTCCCGTGCCAAAGCCGCTACTTTTTTCCACGCACGTCCGCAGTTCGTGTCCTTTCGAAAGTTTTCATCGGGCTGTCGCGGAGCATCGCGACGGTAATACTAGAAATCGCACGAACGTAGAACGCTGAGAATCCAATAGACGCGAGCAGAACAATGGCGTCATGATGCTCGATAAAAATTGGCATGGTTTTATTATGCAGTCCAAGGGTTCGAAGCCACTCTGCGAGGCTCTCTGATGAGTCGACTGGTGGATCCTCCTTTGGGAAATACTGTTCCCAACCCCCGTATCACGCCACGATCTTATATTATAGCATTTGTCTCCTTCGTGATACAGTGCCCCCGATTTTCGTACAACGATTAGCTTTATTCTCGATTGGGGTATTAGTTACAGACTTTCATGTTTAAAATTATGGGAAATGCAACCGATTCGAGTCATAATGTGACGTATACCCATCGTCTGAAGAATGGTTCTACGATATTCGTTATAGCGAATATCGAGCAACAGAAGTATAGGTTCATGGAATATGGGACCTCTGCACTTTGGGTTTTATTTTTGTATCGAACATTTCCTCCTCCCCTTCTGTAGCATCGTGCCGGCAATATGCTGCACAGGAGGCACGATTTAAATGCACGCGTAAAGCTATTTTATTAATCATTGGAACCGATGAAAGAGTTGTTCGCGAGAACGTATTATGTGAACGACGTGTTGGGTACAATTCGTCAAACAATTATTGATTTATGGGGGAATTTAAACACCACTTTTTCGTCGTATTATATTGCAGGTTTTATTACCGGACCAAATAACTGTCGAACCATTCCCTTCCAATTTCACTCATCCACGGAACACTATTTGCATGCGCAATGACTTTCGATTCGGGAAACTACGTTAGTTGTTCCATTCAAGCATACGACGTCGCAGAGTCACTCAGCCGCTTCGAAGGAGAAGAGACAAGGGGATGGTTTTCGTGAGGGCTAGAAAGATGGAAGGCAGAGCAAAGTGGGTCCCATGTATGAGGAATGAAACGAAGCAGGCAAAACTAGAGAGGTTTGCGAAAGCAAAACGATAGCGAAACGTGCGTCGCCTATCTTACTCCCAGTGAACTCCCAGCAACCCCTTGTTTTAGACCTAACGTGTCTGTCACACTGTACGGCATATTTTCGATCACGCAGGGAAAGGCAATATTTCGTCGAAAATTCACTCTATTACGAAACTCTATTTCTCCAAATATTAAAAGTATCATTATTACACATTCCTCGCAGAAACCGTTTCGGTGCAATTTACCAGCTGAATATTTAAGCCTCAATTCCAGTCGCGTTCATTGAACGTACGCTGGTCAAACTTGCCCATTATCGTACGTCACGACTACTTTTCATTATCCTTCTCCAGAATTCGCTTGCTCGCATTGCAATATATAAGCGGCTATTACTGAAATGCTATTTTTACCCGGCTACTGTATCAGAAGGTAAACGATGTGAAATGCAGGCAGCTCGCTTTACGATAGAAAAAAGAGGAGAAAAAAAGCTATTGGTATTGGAGCGACACGACGGCAACACACTGTACAAATTAGTCACGAGAAGGGTGGAGAAACGGTTTTCGGAAAAGTTCCCGTCTCGAGACACGTAGGGGACCATGGTCATCCATAAAACTCGAAGGGTACGAGCGACAGCTACTACTTCGTCGTGGAGTTTCGTCGCCCGAATAAACTCCCAGCACGAAGCTAATCATATTTTCTAATCCAGCGCTGAAAGTGGAGAGAATGGCGGACGGAGGCGGAAAAGTCTCGCGTTGCCGGCTATCATATAATTTTTCCGACAAAAAGCACTTACGCTACCTCGTCCCCCTGCTATAAGCTATCCACCCTCTTGGAAACACGTTGCGGGGCCGGACGAGGACGGAAAGGCTGTAGGAATGGAAGGGAATTTATATTGAATTCCGTGGAAAATTTTGCAAGCTTCGTGGCACGTTCGCAACTTAAGTCCCGTGAAACGCAGTTTCCCTCGCGGGAAAAATCGTTTTAAGCTGGCACATCTCACAAAAGCGTGCTCGTTTAATCGAATTCTCTACAATCGTGTTAATAGACCTCTCTTTGTAGAAGAGACGAGAATCGAATTTTAATGGAACGACGGCAAATTGTAGTTCCTCCACGCGTAATAGTTACTCGAACGAAATTCTGATATAGCGACCCGTTTGATTTGCGGCGAATAATACCGTTTTCATTGTTTATTAAATTGCTCGATATTACCGTTCCTGCGAGTTCCGTTGAATTACATTCTCCAGTTGCCTCGCTTCGAACAAGGGTAGCGTATTGTACTTAGCGAGTCATAGATTTGTAATAGCCCGTAACAGTCGACGCGGAGGAACCCAAAGAAATACACGTGCCGCCATCTATCAGCGAGTACGTCGCGCTGGTTACCGTTCTGCTTCTTCAAGTGTAGCGACTCTGTTCTCCACGTTTGGTCGCCGGCGCGATCGGTTTTAACCATCTCGCAGGATTTACTTGCCAATGAATCTCATCCGTAATTTTCAACACCAAGGGGGGAGGAGAGAATGACTCGCCATAATAACGTACTCAAAGCGAGCCCACGAACAAACGAAATGTTTAAACGGCATTGCACATCTTTCGGCCGAATCGTTGGATACCATACCGCGGCGCGATTCTTCCTCTTCCTAACGATTCCTCGAAACGATCCAGTCGACCCGCGTCCCGAGAAATTAACGGGAGAAATAATCAGCGAACTCTCGAGTCCTTTGAATCCCTTTTCAAAGACCTCCACCGAGAACAAGTTACCCCGTGCCGGGCGAGGAGCGTGTAACGAGCGTGCCGGAGGGTGAGAGGAGCGGCGCGGCGGTGACCGAGGAGGGAAATGTGTCGGAGGGGGTGGCAGAAATTAAGTCGGTTCCCCACCCCCCGACGTTCCTCGAAACGACACCTCTTTTTCGTCCTCTTCTTCTTCGTCCACTGCCACTTCCTCTTCTCCTCGTCGTGCGTTGGATTCTGAAATAAGCTCACCCTGCCCTCCCCATTCGTCCATCTTTCTCCACCACCATTCGGCCGTCTCCTTTCCAGTTTCAGGCGACGTCGAGCACCTTTCCACACGAGAGCGCACACGCATTTGTACACCCACACAATTAATTTCTCGTCCTATCGTCCCCCGTGTACGTATGAACGTTTCCCCTTCGGTGTGCCGACGGTACGTGTATTAAATCCCCTCGAAGGGTGGAGGACCTGCGCGTGAGGGGTAGGTGGTACCAAAATGGCCGAAGCCGCACCCACGAACCGCGAGTGGGGGCGATTCAGGGGAATCTGTCCTGGTGGTGGGATTATACACGGCGACACACGTGCACCGGCTGGCCGATGCGGGTGAACGAAAGTGTGTGCGGCCGATGAACCGTGTGTACGCGCGAGCGCGCGCGCGCGCGCGCACGTGTACGCGAGGAAGAGAGAAAGAGACAGGTGCGCGATACACGTCGGTCACGATGTAACCCCGGGTATACTGGATGGGTGGATACAGACCTGGGCATACCTATGCGCCACTCGAAAGGTGTGGCTCGGTTACCGGGGCAATTAATCCGGGTAATTAGGAGAATTAATTAGTCGCGTGTTAATTGAATGCGGGATAATTTATCCAATGATATGTGGAATACTTTCAGCTTCTTTGTAGACGATGTGTAGATTCAGGGCACAGTGTTTACTCAGCCCTATCATTTTATTTATGCGCACGATGGTACGTCCAGTGCGAGCAATGCGTTGGATAGGCATGAGTTTACTGAGAGCAACGTGCTAAATACTAATATTTATTTCTTTATAGCGGTATTTTATTAACGTCATTCATTTGAAAGAAATTGCTTCATTCGGGGTAAAAAGTCGCCCCAAATCGGCGCATGCCATACGTTTTGGACGTCGCGCGAACGAAAGGCAGGCAAAAACGATCGATATAATCATCGTAACATTATTACCAAAAACAAACAAAAAAGTGTAAGAACCCCGGGGAACGTCTGGTTCGTTGGTTTACGTAATGAAAATCCTTTACGGACGTCACTCGGCGGACTGTCAGTAACAAACGACGCGGCCAAACTTAAATCGCGCTTGCCTCGAACTACGTGGATGCGAAGGAAGTTTCGTTCCGAGCGACACGGGGGCGCAAAGGGTGGGCGCAGGGGCGTGGGGGGTTGGCGAGGTCTCGTCGAACCCCTGAACAATTGCCGCTTCAGCAATAGTACGAAGGCAATATCGTTTTCCCCGAGGAAGAAAAACATGCAGATTCGATCGATCGCGCGGGAGGTCGAAATTCCAGCGTGTTCCGGGGGCTTCCTGCGGCAGACAGAGTGTCCTTTTTTGTCGCCCTAAATGTCCACCCTCTTCGCCGGGCAGAGGAGGAAAAAAAAAGGACACGGGAGACACGCACGGCTCCTCGACGCTCGTAGGGGATACTGAAGCGAGTAGGAAACAAGAGCGTGTGCGTGCGTGTGTTATTTTTTCCGAGGCATTAAGCTTGCTTTCCTGAGGGTAGGGATGCTTGTTCTCCGTTAGGGATGAGGTATAGTTTAGTTTAGGGATTCCACGCGAAACACAGTCAAGGACTTCGCTCCTGTAATACGCTGCGCGACTCTCTCCGCGTTGGGAGATTTGTCATAGGACTCGGCCGCGTTAAACATCGGATGTCGGTTTCGCTGTTTGCGACGAATTTTAATTTAAAACGGACGTCGCTGCCGGGGCAATTATCGTTGGCTTAATACCTTATAATATTTTTGCTATTCCGTTTCTATCGGCCCCTTTGATTTTCGAAAGTAACGCAAGCGACTTGCTGAGATAATTGAATGCATTTAGATCAGATGCATCGTTTCCAAACAGAACATTCATATCATACGTGGTGCCGTTTTAATTGCTTAAAGTGATTAACAGCGGTTCGCATTACGAATTCATTTTTATTAGGTTCCTTCAGCTTCTACAGTGCGCAAGGATATCGCGGGGTACACACTTGTTATCCAATTGTAAATGATATTAATTTCAAACGAACGAAGAAATAAGAAAAGAATCGACGCTCACTTCGACCCGTGCCACTCGTTTACCAGAATACTCCTCGGTCCGCGCCACGAAAATACGAAAGTCTAATTTCTCCATTGTCCTCGCCTACAACGAATACTTAATTCACCGATGCCTGTCCCATCCAGCCCGCAAGGTCCGCGACCCGGTGGCTTTTCAATCATCGCTCTCAGGACGAATTCGCGTTCCCCGCAAAGGAGTCCGTCCCGAGTGGAACAGGATTTGCGAGATGGGCTTCTTACAATCACAAATGTGGCTCGAGCTAACTCGACGATTTCTTCTCATTGTTCGAGCAAACAGACACACAATCAGGTTCGTCGAGTGGCGCTGGCGTTGTGCTTGCCACGCTGTTTGTCCCGGCCGGTACGGCCACGAACGACAGACTCGATTTCCATTCATTTATTTTCACCGCCATTTCACTGATTGCCACGCCGCCGCTCCTCCTTCGCTCGCCGTTTCTTCCTTCGGAGTTTCCTTCACTCTAATTCGTGGCTTTACTTTAATCACCAGAAGTGCGGCCCTCCTCGTCGCGTCGCGTCGCCCGTTCGTCCGGGTCAAGTGCTCCGGCAACCCATCCGACGGTATTTCGCCCCCCGAGAACTCACCCCTATCGCGCGAATTCATCTCGAGACAAAAAGGAATTCGCCGCGAACGAGCCACTCAACCTCCGCCACTCGATGCGCCATCTTCTTCCTCGCGGAGATACGAAAGTGCCCCGAGACGGTACCCGCGCACTTTTGTCTCTGCAAGACGGGACCCCCGTTTTCATTCGTCGATGGAGATATCCATAGAATGCACAACCGCCGTCGCGGGTCAATTATTCCACGGGCCTCTTTGAGGCTCGTTAAGCTCTCTGCTCGTGGATTATTCCCACTGTGACCGTCGTCTTTAGGATTCCAGCGATATTGCCTCCGCGGAGGCCGTTTTCAGTGATCGCGCTGGTTCCTGTAGGCGGTTGGGACAATGCGATAAATGTCAGGGACAAGGGACCCGCTGGCATTCGCTATGATTGCGCCTGTATTGAACGCGGCATTTTAATTCAAACGCAGCAATGATTACGAAACGTGAGGGCGGTCGAAATTTGTTCACCCGCCACGTTTTTTTCGTTTGACAGTGGTGGACGATAAGAACGATAACATCGGTCGGTGCATACGGTTAAATAAATTATTATCTACGCGAAAACTATAGTACACAATATAACGTATAATTATCGTGGTATTTAGTAGTGCACACTGCACTTCTCGCGGCATCCTCCCCGCCTCTTCTGCGCCGAATTCTCCCGAAAGATCAACCTCTAGATTTCCTCGTTCCATTGTAACAGCCAATCGACGCGTTCTGCTTCGTCCGTATTGCCGCCGCGTTTCTGTAACCAGACCAAGCGAAAGAAGGAAAAAAACAACGCCGTGGCGTCGTGGGGGAGTAACGGGGAAAATCCTGCGGGATCCGCGTTCATTAATAACTGGCCGGGGTCGAAATGTGTTTTTGGCAAGAGAAGTCACGTATAGCGAATAAATGGTCAAGAATAGGTGGGCAAGGGCGGTCGGGGAGGAGGTACGATGGGGTGGGGGATGGGGGGGATCTAGGGCTCTGACATTAATGGCAGAAGTGGGACGCATAAAGCCCGGGAAATCTACGGAAAAAGGCAATTTATGAGGCTGAGGAAAAAAATAACGTTATGATAATGAAAAAAACGTAGTCCAGTGTGCGTGCACGTGTGAGCGTGTTAACTTGCGTCCTCGAAACAAGCGTTGAAAGGGAAAATAGAGAACGGGATGCCCCATAGAGGAACGGAGAAGGGAATAGGGGGCAGATAGCTTCGCCCTTCCCCTTTTTCCGCCAACTCGACGGGTCGGAAGGGAGAGGAGGGTTGACTTCAGGGGTGGTCGAGCGTGGTCCACGGAATGACTGGAGCAGCGGAGGAGAGGGTGGGGCGAAGGGGGAAGACGGCACGGATAAGGGCAAATCCACGCTTATGAGGCACGCCAAGACAAAAGCCTCCATTTCGGAAGAGCCAATATACGACCGGGCTGCAATTCGATATAAATGCATCTGCGCTGATCGTAACCTCCACAAATCGCAAGAGGGACCGCGGGAGAGACGGATAGTGGAAACGGGGAGACGACAGAGGGATGCTTGAGGGAGGATTAGAGAAAGGTCGAAGGACGTGGCCTCTTTATTCGGATTCGAGGGTCCATCTATCAGCTTGCGTGGATTAATTAGGAGATCGAGGGATTATGGATTTTCTCATCGGCGGAAACAACATCCTGTTTACCTCGTGGATGAACCGGGAACTCGTGGGATCAGGACCGTATAACTCGCCCATTTTTCTCTATATTTCGGCTCGTCCAGATATTTCTACGTTTGCCCCCAATCCGTTGGTCAATTTCGCTGGAACAATTAAACGAATCGTACAGTACTCTGCTTGGAAATTCGAGCTCGCCGCGCTCGCGATACCCCGGCGCATCGAAACAGTGACTTTGATTCGCGAATGCCGCGGAAACGTTTCACCCTTCGAACGCGTTCGTTCCTCGCAGCCGAGCCCGTCCGAACGTTTTCATCGCTCGCCGCGCTTAAATTTCCTCCCCGGGCGAATTCATATTAATGGGGCATCGCTCGCGCGATAAACGGGGCATCCCTCGTCGGACTATACCCGAGAAATTTTGATAAATTCGGCCCGATATCGGCGTGGAAGGCGTCGTTTATTTCCGCGGCGAGGAGCAATTCCGCGCATAAATCAATATACGCTTCGACAATACGGAAGTTCCAGCGATACAGGCGGCCACCCTGGAAAGCAATCCGACGCCCGAAGATTCAACAATCACCGTCGTTCTCGCGCTCTGATCCCCGTCATAAATCTAACGCCGCGACACGGGCCGCGGTTCTGCGCTTCGCGCGCGGCACAAGAGTGGCTGGGTCAACGCCGGTGAAAAATTCCACGCGATTTTCCGCGCCGGTCTTTCGACGGACGAGCCATTTTTGTTTGCCGCTTATTCCTCCCGCGGATATATAAGCCTTTGCAGCGAAGCCAGTGGAAGCTAATCTAATCCTCGAGTGTATAGTCGGCTCAGCGTAGACACAGAGCAACGTGCATCGGGACACACGGACGCACCCGCGTTTATACATGTACACGCAGGAACACATACGCCTATACAAGGGAGACACAAAAGTAGTGGAGGCGGAGGAGGAGGAGGAGGAGGTGGAGGAGGTGGAGGAGGTGGAGGAGACGTTTGTGTAATACCTGAGAGAGGTTTACTCGTGCTCGCACGTGTGAGTCTGAGAGCACGTTATACGCGTGTGTATGTACGCGTGATGAGGGTGGCATTGCGGGAGGGAAATGGGATGGGAGGAAGACGTGGACCGGGAGAGGGTGGCAGAGGCAGCAATGGCGCCCCGCACGGGCGTTTATTATTATGATTATACTTGATATCCCCTGCCCAAAGCAGGGCCAGCTAGCCAGCCAGCCAGCCAGCCTGCAAAACTTTCCCTCCTTTCCTTTCCGATATTAATATTATTTTTGCCCGGGCGTAGCGGCCGCCATATATCTCGCTCTGGGCATAAAATCCATTCCCCGTTCCCCCAACCACCTAACCACCTCGACTGCCTCCCTTGCCCCCTTTCTACGGCAAGAAGGAGCGAGGCGTACGGAAACAGAGAGAACTGGAGAAAGAGGAAGATGAAGAGACGAGGGATCGTGGAAGAGAGAACAACCCCCGTTTCCGTCTCCCTTTCGCTCCCGTCCCCCGATCTCTATCCTTTTTCTCGTTTTGCCAGCCGCGACTACGCTCGGTTCTATTATTAATTAATGGCGGACCGGCCATTTTCTTTTCTCCGGCCGCTCGGTCCTTCGTCCGACTCCGACGTTCCTCGAGAATTCCTCCCGGCTGATTAACGTGTCTGCTGCACGCCCACTAGCGCCTGGCGCGTTCGTACGCCGCGCGCTGCACAGGTGCGCGGACGGCGAACGAGCGAGAATCGCGAAAAAAAACGGGTCGTTAAATGCGTGCGAGGACGCATTCGTCGATGGCTATAGGTGGACAGTTTGAACTGGTCCGCGTTCGAATTATACATGTATGCACAATCGAGCCCCGCCGACCTCGCCAACTTGTACACACTTATGCGCAACCGGAGGTCAACGACTGTACTTCGACGATTTTTCCGATTCCTTCGGTTTTCCATTTGCTCGCTGTCCCCGCCGTGGTTCCACTGTCTCGTTCGTCGTCGTTCTTAGGAATCGTCGGACGGACAATGCGAGAACGAGCAACCGTCAACTCGAGCGTAACGAGGCGTCGCGACACTCCAGACTCGCGGAAAATAATTCGCCAGCGCGACGGTGGCAGGCCGCCGAGTCACCTCGAAGCCCACGGGGCTGGACGGATTGGTGGATGAGCAGGTTTCCTTGGGTGGAAGGGCGCGGGTGGTTTCCGGGCTCCGTGTGAGAAATTTTAAACTACGATCACCTCGAGGGTAACCCGATGGCGGTACATAGAGAAGAGACGGTGGGGGAGTTAAGGGGGTTTGTATGGCTCGAGATCGACCCAGAAGACGCCCATCGCCAGGTTCTACGTGCAGGACATCATAGGACACGGGGGTTGAGAGAATTGCTCATTTGTTCGCCATAGTGACGGGGCCGGAGGATGCCCTGTAATGTCCTACGGGCTCCTTCTACCCTCTCCTCCTGCTACTCTGTCTCCCTCTTCATCCTCTCCGCCTTCCGCGCCTCTGGTCCTCTTGCTCTATCCCGCTCTCTCGTACTCTCTGCTTCTACTCCATTCACCCCTCTCGTTCTCCTGGCGTGGCGGTGTTCGATCGAAATTCAATTTCCACCGGGCCACCCCTCTCACCTACTACCCCTCGGCTCCTCTGTACCCGCCACCATCGCCTTTCCCTTCTTCTTCTTCTTCTTCTTCTTCCTCCTCTTTCGCTTCCTTCTCTCCATTCGGGAAACCCTGAGGACCCGGGAATGGAAGCGACCGGCTGCATTCCTTGCGATAAATTACGCGGCTCAATTATTCACGGGAATCTCCTTGCGCCTCTGTTTAAGACGTGGATGTTCTTTTCTCGGGTCCTCGTTTCGGTAGGATCCTCGGATCGAGAACAGGTGCGAGGCCTCGAACTTATTCGCGGCGGCTACGTTCGGTAGTATCGAAAGCGGGAGCGGTTAATGATTGAGAAAGTTTTGGTTCAATATTTCCTGTTCACATTCGTGAATATTTGTTATACGGAGATTGTAATTGTTCTTGGCTTTAACCCTATTAATTATTGATCGATCTCGATGTAGGTAATTGTAATTGTTGAAGATGCGTCCTTAAATAATTAACGATTATCAGAAATACGCGACGAAACTGTCGAATACTAAAACTGTCTGAAAGATGTTCATCTGCTTACATAAATTGCTTCCATAAATTACAGGTGTTGGGAATGCGAAATTTGAACTACGATGTTTATCCGAAATTTTTACCCAACATTATATTTTCCTGTTTAATTAATTACTTTAATTAACTGGTTTTCGTAAACGGATGGTCCGCTTTGGCAAACACTTTCCAAACTAAAAAATTTTCTACGCAATATGCACGTAAATTGCAAAGTTTCTTGAAAATATTGTTTATTAAAGGAACAACAGTTTGTCTAATAAAATACACAGTAGTATCCGAAACTGTTATAGCACGCATTCGCATGGCCGATTGCTGTACCCTCGGATGAAGCCATGGAGAAACGACCCACCATTAAACCAACCCCACCCACCCCGAGATCGTACCTATTTAAATAGCTTTTTTCTAAGGGGAGTTGGAATGAACCCCACCCTCTAGACTTCCTCCATTTCGGAGCAATGCACTAGTTACTGCGAATTCCAGGATCCTTAAGCCTGAATTATGCAGCTAGTCGAAGTACCGCCATTTTCTTTGCCGAACACTCGGTGAATGAGATTTGTGTGCTGAATTTTTATGGAAAAAGGAACTAATCGATAGAGTGTATCTCTATTTCTGTACGTTAATAGAACGGAGATTTTTTTATACGTAAACTAGGTTTTTCAGACCGCAAAAATGGTGTATCTTTACAAGAGATCTTGCAACGGACAAACATCGGGTCATATCAATTCTTCTGGAATTGTTGCCCGTTAGAATGAAGTATTTTCATAGAAACGACAGAATCAATAATGCGCACAAACGTGCTCGACAATCTGCACGTTCACGTTTCGCGACTTCTATTTTAACGGTCCTTCGCGCGACCAGCAATAACGTAGAACGATTGATCGATTGAGAATTCAACCAGCGTTACCATGATCCCGACGCGCGTACCAGTACAAAATCGAGTACACCTCGGATTCCGTTAATTCCTTTCGAGATGAAACCGCGGCGGGCACCGCGCCGGACCCGCCGCGCTTCCATCGCCGGTCCACGGAAACGCAACAACGGAGCAAGCAGGGAAATGGAAGGAAATACAGAGGCACTAAATTTTATGCGTCATCCAGGGCGATCCATAACGAAACACGCGGAAGCGCGAGGCGGAGGTGTGCGCGGCTCAAAGGGGCATCAAGAAACACAGGGCGGCGGGTGACAGCAGGGGTGGAGAATCGTCCTTTGCGCACAAAAGCAATAACGGGCTGATATTCTACGCGGTATTCGTGCGTCGTCGTCTCGGCCGTTCGCCTCGCCATCAGACCTTTTCGCGAGACCGAGTCTTTACCGGGGCCATACGAGGGTGGCCGCAGAACAAATACATTAATTTCACTCCCCATCCACCGTCGCCACCCCCCCCTGCCCCCTCTATCCGCGTCCTACATAAGCTCAGGCTCTCCCGCATACTCTCGCATGCTCCTCGTCCATCCCACCCCCGCGGTCCCTTCTGCGAAACGTAACTACGTGTACGCATACGACAGGCGGGCCCTGTGTGGCGATAACGCTCGCACACACCTACACCGAATACACACGTACAAAGACAGGGAGGTCGAACTACCACCTCCATCAGCGAACGTGCACACGGGCGAACGCATACGCGCACATGTGCCAACGCGCGTCCTCCGGCATATAAGTAAACGGGGTGCAGAGTGTATGAGAATGAAGGGGGATGGTTGGAGGGTGGTGTGTGGTTCCCATGGAAACGCCCAGTCCCTCTCTTATAATTATATGGGGAAAAATGGCTCGCGGACTTTTACCCCGCGTTACACCCCCGCCCCGTTCGCTCCACTCTTTCCAACCCCACCCCCCCCTCGCTCTGTCTCCCTTTCCGCTTCCCTCTTTCACCCTCGTTTTCTTTGCGCCCCGGCCTCCTCGCTTTCTCTCGCCTGCGTCTTCTTCCGCTTCTCGTTCGCCGCGTTTTCCTCCTCTGTGCCGTTCCTTTTCGACATATTTTTTTTTTCTCTTCTTTCTCCACTCCCGTTCACCCCGCTACCCTCATCCGGTTTCACCTCGTCGTCTCATCGCGCCGCGGCACCTACTTCGCCCGTCTCGGGAATATTATGCTTGCACCTCGCCGCGGTGACTGTGTAACCATCCTTAACTCGCTTTAAGGCTGACTGCGCGACGTCTCGTGGATTTCGCGTTACTCGCACGGGAACGCGGGCCACGGCTATATACGCGGCTGGTTTCGAAATTCCTCGGCGAGGCTGGAACCGCCCCCCTCCGGGGAAATTCACTGGAAAATCGAGGTGACGTTTCAAGTGGTCGTACGGCGTGATTATTTTCGCGCTTAGTACCGTTAATATCTCCGAGCGAAGACGTCGCTGCAGATGCGTATTACGTTTCGGGCATACACGCGTAGAAGTACGCGCGTGCGAAGTATTTTTGTACGCAGCTCGGGTGAGCGCGTTCACAAAATTTTACGCCCGACCGCGTGAAACGTTTGAAAGGTAATTCGCGGGTTCAATTTTGTTAGTTCGAACGTGATAGAAGTCGTTCATTGCGGTAGCCAGTCTTCCTCGTTCTATTGATATTCAATATCGAGAGATACTTTAACAACGATGGATGGATCCGATTAATTTCTAGCGTCGGAGTCAATGTAGAAAGTATTACCGTGGACGGGGATGAATGTTAAGGCGAGAGGACACTTGAACGGTCGTCGAAGAAGGAACGTCGGCGGAAGAAAGGACGGAAAGGGAAGAGAGGATAGAAATAAAAAAGGCGGAAGATCCTCTCGCAGATAGCTAATGTCTTTGGTCAGCATTTAGTGGCGTAGCGTATCTGGTAAAGAATTGGCATCGTCGATACAGTCGGGAAAGTCTCATCCCAGGCTCTCGCACAACGACGCGGACCTACGTCATTGTATTTCCAAATAAACGAAGAACATCTTCTCTGTCCGAACAGATCGCCAATTCAATTGAGCCATGATTTTTAATTCGATTTTTCCGCTCGATCAAATTTTTCGCTGCATACCTAAAAACTAATTGCAAAATATTACGACAACTGTGGCAACCATTTGCAGTGATACAATTGTCCAATTAATCGGTTTGTATCTAACAACATGTTGAAGATTCGTCGCAATTCACTGTTACATGTTCTGTAATATTAAATTCTATTAAATCTCGAAAAGAAGATATTCGGTATATTTGTTCCGCCGCGAATGCTAATCAAGGAAGACAACAGAATGAGCACAAATCTAAATGATTAATTAAAATATGCATCAAGTGGCACCAGAGCTATCTGACAAACAAATGTACAACTTGGAATGAAAGAATCGAGACGAGAGCCCGAGACAAATCGAGGAAACGAAGAAAGAATACAGAGGGGCAACGAAGAGATCTGTATAAGAAGCAGGCCTAAACTCGATGCACGTTCGTCCATCGACGTAATATCCAGCGGCAAACATTTAAGAACAGTAAAAACAGATACATCAGGAAGCCACTCATTGCTTTTCCAGATAACGGGCATCAACCGATAAAGAATTTCGCTTGTGTTGGTCACACGTGTGTCCACTCGGAGGGTGTCTTCGGCAACGAAGCGAGGGTTGGCCAAGGAAAAAGAGAGAGGGAGCATATTGCTCCGAAGTAATCCTACTTGATCGCGGTTTTCGGTTTCTCCCACGCGCCCGCGCGTGCACCCCTGTCCAACAGCCGTGTCCCTGTCGTGCACGTACAGAGCCGCGGCTCCCCGTTCCGTGTGTTCATCTTACAGACGGGACTAATACTCGTGCGTGAGAGCCCGAAGGATTACTGCCTTAGGAGCCGCCCTGGACCACCCCTCGGCGCCGCACGTTGCCTCGCGAACGAAGGACGAGAAGTCTTTAAATACCCTCGGGATGCGAGTGTCCTGGACGTCGAGAACGTGTCCTGGCGACAAAAAAATATAATTTCGCCCGAACGCCCCCCTGCCCCTCCGCCAGCGGCCATGCTTCTTACCCCTTTACGCGAACAAGCTAAATCGAGGGTCAGAATAGTTTGAAGGGAAATTTGCCCGTATATGAGCAGCGCTCATATATACACTTGATAGTGTATAGGTATTTTATTCGTGGAAGTTTTATTTGTCGATGATATTTCGGTACGGTCGTTTCGGTTTCGTATCACGATTTTGGTAGCTTTATATGCCGCGGTTCGTGTGAAATTGTGTGAAATTAATATCGATACCACGACAGTATCAGGAACGTGCGAACTTTTTGTATGGTATCACATATATCTCGTGAGGCAATCGCATAATTATGAAACGCGGAAGGCGAGTTCTTGGAGAAATCATATTCTCACGCCAATATAGAAGTCTTGGAATTGAATAGTGACTTAAATCAGCGTGGAAACGTGTCTCTCGAGTACATTCTCGGATCTAACCGTCAAATTGAAATTCGAAGCTCGCCCATTTAGCATGGATCATCGAGTTTTAAGTGTTGGCCCATGCCAGTCTATCGGGCATCCTGTGTTCCGGCAAGCCATGCGAATGATTAGTCGATTTAATGAAATAATCCCCTTTGATCGGCATCCTTCTCCGACCTTACCACTACCTCTGGCCCTCCTTCAGGATGCCCGGGCATCCTCAAAGGGAAACACTTGAACCAGAACGTTTTAATTGCGAGGCCGGCAGCGATCTCATTGTTTCCGCTTGGCCTGCGAGTGTTCCGCCGCGATAGAGGTAGGGAAATATACGAGAAAAATACTTCTTAAAAACTTGGCGAAAAATCAAGAAGGGCGACAGGTCCTTTGATTGGCCGAGGGGGGCAAATATATACATGTGTCTACCCCCTTACTGAACTACTTTTTTAATCATCCAACTTCCGCCCTTTCACTCCTTTCACCCGCCCTGGGAAGACGTCTTTCTTATTCTGTCGGGGCTCATTTTTAATCGATAAATTTAATGTAGGTCGCCCGACACGTTCGAGTAGAGGAAACCCGGTTCATAAATATGCAAATTGAACCACCGGAGAGTTGAAAATAAGGGTCGTTAGTAATAAAGTCGGCCGTCGTTGGATAATGATACGAGCGAAACTTAATTAAAACGAAGCGGTTGTTTAGCGACGAGATTAAACGAGGAACACCGTTGAAAAATTCATTTCTCGCTGACTCGATTTTTCTTTGCACGAAGGAACGGATTATTAATACTAATAGCGCCTCCCAGTTGCGTAGCCTTTCCTCGACTAACAGAAACGTGCGCGGAAAGGGGACGGGTAATACGTAAAACGCGATCGAAGAGCATAGACAACAGGAACGGGACAAAATTCCGAAGAAGTTTCTCACTTCTCGCGACAAACGCATTGAAACGTAGAAAAATCGAAGCCCGTGCAAATACCAACAACAGCCTCCCGGTCGTCCGCGTCGAGGAAACTATAAGAATCCTCGGAGTAAAAAGGATTGCAGCACCACCCACGCGTTGAGCGACGAAGCCAAAACGGGATTGCGAAGAATTCCATCGCAAGATATAAAAAAAAAAAACCACAACAAGGTCAACAATCTTCCAGCAAACTTCTGCCGATAAAATATGGCTGTTCCACATGGAGAGGAGTCCCACGGGATCGCGATGACACGTAAAACGGAACGCGCGAGGGAAGAAAAGAGGGCGAAGGGAAAAAGAAAAGGGAATACGTGAATAGGAAAAATATTAATAATTATGTTAATGCTGCGATGCAGGGCTCGGCCGAAAGACGTTGTGGGGGCGGGGGTGGCCCTCGACGTCAGAATATCTCCTTAGTTCCCTCCGATGGGGCTGGCCTCACGGGGACGTGTGGAGGTGGGGATGGAACTCCGCGTATTTTTATCAATATCTCGCGGGTTGCGTCTGCGCAACGTGCAGCATCCCTTCCGACGAACCCTCGGGGTCCACACGTAGAAACACGCAGAGAAAACGAGAGAGGCAGGCACGATTGCTGAAGTCGGAACAGAGACAGAGCACCCGGGTAAGGGAGGAGAAAAAGGGAGAAGGCAAGTGTGCAGCGGTGTGTGCCGTGGCGGCGTGCATGCGTGACCGTTCCTAATGAATGTGTGCACCGTGTGGATGCCGTTGTGTTGGCCGTGTGGCGTGGGGGCGCCTAAGGACCTCCAGGACAAAATGGAACCCGCTTATACTCCGTCGCCGTTGCAAAGTGCATCCTTTTCCCGAATTCCCTTTCTTTCCTCACCTTCGTCCTCTTCTTTACTTCTTCCTTTTCGCTTCTTATTTCCTGCCCCCCTTCCCTGAACTCCGCTCGAGGGATAGGTATAACCAACGCACTTGAGATAATTGCTGCGCCGGATGCCGGCGTATTTAGATTTCTCGGATGAAATATACAGATCTGTTTATGCACGCTGGCGACGATAGTTCCCTTTTGGGTTCTGCGGAATTTATTTCGAAGTCGAATTTTCGGTAATTTCAGAATATTTAACGACGTTCAAATAGCCGCGCCGTCAAATAGATGTTCAGATTTCTATCTGTCTGTTAATTGTTTATTTAGTATATTCGATTGTTTCGTCTCTTTCGCTTATTCGTTTGCTCCGCAGCCAAGTATTTCCGCATGCGAACACAAAGCTTGTGGAGCATTCGAGGATAATTGCTGCTACGGGACTCGATGCCAGACGTGAATATATTTCGAGCACTCGAAGAAAGATTTTGCTCCGAGTCAAGAGGCTGCACATAGTAATCTTTCCTTTCGAATCGTTCCTTACGATGAGATCTTGTTCGTTATCGTGCACGAATATACGTTTCGCAATAAGAAATCTGGAATATTCGAATCCCATAAGGAAATAATTCCATTTAGAGTATTCTTTACCGAAACATATATAAAATGATACGAAAGTTAAGTAATAGTTCGTTTATTACAGCAATTGCGCTTATTTCTGTATACCCTGGCCTTCTCAAACATTATTCCCTAAAGAATAAACAAATTCTGACAAATATTAAGAAGTATCGTATTATTTTATTCTTTTTTATTTCGCTCGACACTTTTTATCTCCGATTAGTTGCACAACCTCTTAATCATGAATCACTGACGTTGCACGTATACCGTTCCGAATAGTGATACGATTCCGCTTGATTTATTTGTTCGAAAGTTGCGTCTATTATTCCAGTTTTTGTGCCCCGCTTGAGATCTATTATTTTCCCGTGACAATCTGCTTTCTCCTCTCTCTTCTTCAGCGTTTCGGACTTTTTCCGGCCGCGAGGCGTATGCGGTTAGGACTTACTGCGATATAATTCACCAGTACTTCTTTAAAATCAATAGCCCATAAATATTCCGGCAACTGCGGCCACGTTGCATTCATGGATTCGTCGAATTATGTACACCAGTTGCAAATAAATTCTTCGTACGACAGATAAATTTCTGATAATTTCTGCTGAATTCTGAGTACATTTCCTGCGTGTTCTAGGAAATAAATAATTACCCCGAGCAGGCGTCATTGTCCTGTCGAGAACAACTCTGTGCGTAGTATATAATACGTTGAAACGCAAATAAATTAAATTTCAGCCCACAAATTGGCGTTGCACTGCACGACAGACTACGGATTATCCATAGTAAAATTTTAGCATCAGCCTGTATTTGTTCTCAGGAATTCCATTGTTCCTTATCTCACGTTTTTATTATCTACATCAATTATTATCAATTCATGCTTCTAGGTTTTATACACTTTTCCTTCCTTCCTATTTTCAACTCTCAATGAATATATGTGCCTACCAGATAAAGATTAAGAAATTCCCTTTTCCGTATCAAACGCATCCAAGTGACCATCGTACGCTCTACGCCCAGTCTCGCTTAACATTTCCATGGATCGTCGAATTCTCCACCATTCCTCGTCGATGACTCTCGCTTCTGCCCTTATTCTCCGCTTCTATTTCGCATCCTTTTCGCCGGCTTCACCTTTCTTGCCCGTCCAGGCGTTTATTCATACGAACGCAAGGTCGATGAAGCTTCTCGATCTACCTTCCTCCCCAGAATCATCATTTCTATCAATGGCTTCGCTCGCATTCGTCCCGTCCAACCGTAACGGCCGCTCGCATAGGCAGCGCTTCTTCAACACGTGCAACTCGACTAAAGAAACACCATCGAACCTCCGCACGAAATCGACATCATCAACACCATCGCCCGAACAAAGAACATCGATTCGAAGTACAATAGCTGTTCGCAGTCGAACGACCATAAACACCTCCCCTAATTACCATTAACCAAACGGGATTGTCTCGAATCCCAGCAGCACGAAGGATCCCCTGGAAATTGTATTTCCTTCGGTATGATATAAAGCGGCTACATCAAACATGTACATACGTATATATCACCTCCCCTCCCTCCTTTCCACCCTTCCTTCCTGGAGTTCCTCTCTCCTTCTATTTTCAGCTAGATCTTCTTCGGCGTTCCCGCTCGCCGCTCACCGCTCGCGAGAGATAGATATTATTTTCAACGCCGTGGCATGGCCGGGGATGAGCAACGGGAAGGAGAGGGTTGTAGAGAGGGTTGGTCGGGTGTTTTGCAGCGCGAAATACCCTCCATTACACCGTGGGCGTCGTATATAAGAGATTATTTTTCTTTTCTCGCCCGCCGCCACCCCACCAGACCGCGACTCTTTTCTTCTTCGTGTTTACCTTCCCGTCCCTTTTCCATCTTTCTCTTCTGGGGGCCACGTCGACGTGCCAGCAAGTCTCTGAGAGCGTATCGAGGGGGTGAATGTTTCAGGGGGTAACGTCCAGAAAAGCTGGCTCTGACTTCCCGTTCATCCCTATTTTGCCCGTCTCGTGTCTTGCCCCTCTGTTTCCCCCGTCGTAGTCGTTTCTTTTTCTTTTTGAGAAATTACGGAAAATTAGTTCCATGTCGAGGTCGCTTCGTTATCCGACTCATCTTGTCACGTGGTACGGGACGAGGAACGAGAGCAAGCGGAAAGGAAGATGGACGTGGGGTGAGAGCATAAACGACAAACGAGTTCACGACTCGTTCGCGAATGTTTTAATCTCGGGGGAACCCAGCCGGAGGAAAAAAGCATTTTCTTTTTAATGGAAGACCAGAATGGCCGAGGGTAAGGAAGGCAACGCCGAATCTCTGATTCTAGACGGCCGAATTTTTCGCTTCGTTTCAACGGTTCCGACGTGCATGGAAATTACGAGCGTTTTGCCTGAATTGTTATTGCCGAGACGTTATGGAATCATTGATCAGTCACATTCAGTATTGCCGATATGTTACGGGCAAAGAAATTTTAGTAATAAACGCGTGCGAGTTATTCGACATTTCACTGTTGCTAAGAAAGTTTGGAAGAGCACCGGTGAACAACAGTATTCTAAGGATAGTGAGACTTGAATTAACAAACTGCCGAAGTTGTCTTCGGCCAAGAGTCGTAGAAATTTGTAGACGAAGAATGATAATGGAAATGAAAATAGAAGTAAACCTTCCGATTTCGTCGGTACTTACATGAAAATTTTACTGGAACTTGCCAATGAAAATATAAAGTATAAAATATACACACCGTTGCACCAGTGACATCTATCAAGCCAGAATCGATCCGGCCTCTCGCACCACACACCATTGCCACTAACTCTTCTAGTCACTTCATTTACGCTACCTGCTATGCAATCAAATTTACGAACGAAATTTTTGACAATTCACACGGAGGAAGTATTGGACGATCAGAACGAGACGAGCCGGGAACAAATTTTCCAAACGCTCACCGTACCGAAGTAAGCCAGGTGAGTGACTGGCTGACTGAAAAATTTCGCTTTCCTAGCTACGGGGGTACAGATGCTGGTCTATAAAAAAAGATCTCCACCCCAGGCACGGGTGCCCCGAAATAAAAAAAACGGTCCCCCCTCAGGAAAACCCTTGTATAAAAACCGAAGGGGGTCACTCACCTACCCAACCTGGGTACCGAGGGGAAATATCGTGATGTTCACGATATTTTTTGGCCTGCACGTATCGTTCTGGCATCGAATAAAATCATTTGTTAACGCTATAAACTTTCCCTTGGAAATTTGTTTCAAAGCTGCGGAATTGCGATTCGTTTTAATTTAACAATGGCGCGATTAATATTTCTATTTTGATCAAATTTAACGTATATAATAATAGTAATCGATTAGCGATAATTCATTTCTGTTCAATTTCTTGTTTGGAGGCTCGATAAACTACCTCGATATCGATTTCTTTTGTGCTCCAGTATTATAATAAAGAAAATTATTTAGATATCATTGGGTGTAAATCTTGGAGTACGTATTCAGAAAGTTTCGATATCCATGAAATGTTAATAGCTTAGCTTAAATATTCGTTGCAAATGGGATACTGCTACTCCATTAACGAGCAAAATTATTCTCGTGAAATTTTAAAAAAGATATCGCTTCCAACTAACTTTACAGCGACGCAAGAAATTGTTCTAAGGGTAATCGCTAAATAATGTTTATGTTATATTAATCGAATCATACCTTGTCCCTAAGTACAATCGACACGATAAAAAGCTTTTTCACCAGTAGAGTTTAGTTTCCGTCCCTTTTTACGACTGTGGGGGTATAAAGCGGTACCCTAAGAAACGCGTGCCCCTGTTTTTTTTTTTCCATTCTCACATGACTATCCCCTCAGAATGTACGAGCCGCTGGGTGGTTTCACGAGGTTCTGCGCCGGCGGTCATCAAACACTCGTTATTCCTGTCCATCCAGGATTACGGGATTTTCAGGATTTTTTCTCGTGAAAAAAGTCCTATATCCGAGTGTATCACGATAGGATTACACGAGCGGCGTGCCAGAAAATGACCAGCATTCGCATAATCTCCTACGGAAAAAAAATTAGTGGTCCGCTGTAATCGCACTCGAGATCGTCCATTTACATGGCGAACATTTCTAAACCGACTCTTTTGATCGCGAGACACAAAAAGTGTAATACTTTTCACTCTCCTGACGCCTGAACGTACATAAATTTTATTTCTGTTTCATATTTCATGATTTCCTGTACAATTCGTTGTGAAGCAGGACTTTCATTGTTCGAAGTAGGATTTTAAGGTATCCTGCGCGAACAATCAATATTGAAAAGTTCGGTGATGGTCGAACATCGTTAGAGGGAAAATTTGCCGGACTGGAAATGTTATTTGCTTTACATTTTTGGACCCATGGAGTTTATTTAATAATACCTGCTGGGACATAAATGATATAGGGATTCTATCGATTAATTGCACGTACGTGGATTTGTTCGTCGTCGTGTGCGTATGTGAAAGCTGCCGATCGGTTTCGGGAGAATTTTTTGCGAAAATAACGGTGTTTCCATCGGCAGTGAAAAGATTGTGAAAAAAATGGGAAACATCTGTCGGTTCTCGATGCCTATCGAACTATTCGATCGATTTCGTTGAATGCGAGGATTTTTTTCTAAACGAAAAACGGGATGCTGGTTAAATGATGCCATTATTTACGCTATTGCATAAATGATTAAATTTGTTATATAATTAACATTGCAAAAAACACTGTTTTGACAATGCAGATAAATTAAAATAATGAAGGTCTGAATTAACCTCCTCCTTGCGCATATACTAACAATGTATACGCAACGTTTCACACACCATAAACAATCTTCTTAATGAGAGAAATATCCGTACATTAAAAGTACAACAATTGTTTCCTCAACTACTACTATATCTTCTTAAAAATCGTCAACGACCCCTTGCCAATAATATATAATTTCGGGGGATACGAAAGACTGCAATACAATACAAATTATCAGCAGACACATTATACAACAGGGATAAATGGCAATCACCACGGAGATAACGCGATAGCAAGAATATCATATATCGACACCGATGCTATCTCGTGGAAATGAACAATTTTCATGATCGAACGACACGATCCCGTCTATCACGCCGTGGGGTGGCGTGTGAAAAAAAATGAAGGAAAAAACTATTAGTTCCGGTCCGCGCGGGGGTGTGCAAGGGGTACCTTTTTATACGCGGGGGTGAGAAGTTTCGAAGGCGAGAGGGAGAGTGGACCTCCCTTCGTAAGGCTTCACCCTCGAAGGACTCGCTTTGCCTTCCACGCTCATTTCATAAATTCTAATTTATCGTCCGCAGAAAATTGGATTCGACTAATCCCGACGATCGATGCCCAGCTACGTCCGCGTATCCGGAACGCGGGCACGTCGATGCGAATGATGCACGATTGTATGGGGGCACCTGGCATGGAAGGTGCACGGGCAGAAATATTTCCCATTATGATTACTTCCTGATAGAATTATAAAAAGATTCACGTTGGTCGCTTCGGGGGGCGGTCTCCATAGGTGATTCTGTGTAAAGAAATAGTGCGAGAGAATCATTTGCCCGTACGCTGCAGCATACCGTATTATTACTATCGTAATTCGATTGGGTGCCATTTATTTTTTAATCTTTCACCGTTCTCCGAACGCCCCCTAATTAATTGCCGATACGTCACCGATGCGCAAACGACGTCGCCGGTGAGCAGTGAATTATCGAGCAAACTTGCTCGGGCCGACTTGTCCGCCGCCAGTCGTAGCTCATGGCGTTCTAATTATTTCGTTTAAGTCGAAGAAACCTATTCAGGTACGCGCCAGCGTGACCGGGGGGTTGAAGATATTTAACGCGTGTCCTTCGATTAGCCCACACACCCTTTCTCCCCGTATCTGCCAACGTTTTTTTCTTTCCTCTTCTCTGCCTCGTACCGAGATACAGCCGCCTGTTTTTCTGCGCCGGCCAATTTTCGGGTGTGCAAACACGGCCCATTGTCGTGGCGCACGCGCCCTTGCCTCGCTCTCTGTTTCTCTCCCCTGTTTCTCTCCCTAGACGGATAACTCCAGCAACCCCTTTCTTTTCTCTCCCTCTCTCCCTCTGTGTATACCCCACTTCCGATTCTGTCGATCTTGCTCGCGCCGCGAGAGATTTAAATATGCAAAACGACTTTTTTTTCTCCTCGCCACCGCGGCTCCTTCCCTTGTTTGGTCCACCGCGCCCACATAATTACCGGGTGGCGGGCAAATAACGGGGAAAAAAAACGATAGACGAGAAGCGACCGGCCGGGAAACGGGAGAAAAAAAACGCGGGCTAGGAAAAAAAAGGCGATATCGCAATTAGACTGGTTACAGGGGAGCACAGTGTCCCACAGCGTGGCGAAAGGGGTGGTGCGCCGCCACTGTAAACTGCGCATTATGCGTGTGCGTCGCTGTGCTCCCGGGGGCTAATGGGTAGACACTGAATGTGTTATCTTCTTTTTTTTTGGCGAGGGTAGAGGGAAAAACGGGTGCACGTTTTTGTGCAATAATTTTTTTTGCCCGAGATACTTTCGGCGGTAGAAGGTATTTGTTAACGAGGTACAATATTGACTGGCGAAAATGGGGCATATATTTCTTGCGGTGAAGGGAATTTTTTGTAGGTTTCGTATATTTTAATTACGCTTTTTATTTATTATTATTCGAGAAATACTGGAGTTTACAGTAGTATTGTGTTCTCCAATATGAGGGAAGTGAAAAAGGTGACATTATTAGGTTCCTACGTACAGCGCGCTTATTTCTTCTGCGAGGCAGTTGCATAAAATTCGGTATATTCAGCGATATGATCAATTCATTTCCATATTATTATATTACCGGCACTCCACTTCCCCATTACGCGCATCGAAATAACAATCCTCACGATTAACCTTCACCTGCATCCACAAAATTAGCGAGACAGAGTCACCAACAGTGATTCGCAGAATCGTAAACGCACACGAGCAGCATATTTTTATCCGTCCATTACTTGCGTGGCTTCTTGTCGCGCGATTACCCTAGAGGAAACGCAATTCGCATCGGCAAGACTTTCGAGTGGTCGCCTCTAGAAGCGATCCGTGCAAGGAATTAATGTACGGGGTGTGACGGACGGATTAGTCTCATTATTATTCCCGAGCCGCCAGGGGGCCGCGGTACAAGAAAAAAAAGGGAGAAAAAAGAAGAGAAGAGGACCGTAGGAAGATTAACGAGCCACGAGTCCTTATGAGCGAGCTCGACGCCTCGAAAAATCATCGGGGACAAAGGTAAAAAGCCACGGAACGTAGGAAGGCGGGGGCGCTAAACGGAGGATGTAGAACCGCTGAGGAAAAGAAAAAAAGACGAAATAAGATAAATCGCGAGAAGGTACTGGATATCGCAATTATACAGGCAGCCAGCGCTACAAATTGAGGGCTGACGTTTTTTTAGAGCCTTAACCAAGGGTTGCCCGAGCCCTTGAAATATCGTAGACAGGTCCTGACAGTGGGGCTAGAGGGGGGTAAAGCACCGACGGGGGGTGAACTCGCGGTACGGAAAAAAAATCCATAGGGGTCCCCGAGTCTCTTTCTCTTTTTCGCTCTCTCTGTGCTTTGGAGTTCGAAACAAAAAAAGAAGGAGGCTCAACCAAGTAGGTAGTGCGAAAGTCGGGAGGGAGGGGGGGGGGGGTTGGTTTACAGCTCGACAGGGGAAAGGAAATTCTGCAAGGGTGGTACTGATGGCGGTGGTGGTCGTGCTAAAGGCAAAACAACAGCCAAGCGACATTCTTGGACGCCTTTGGAAACATGGCCGCGGTCGTGAACGTCCGATCAGAATCGAATGCTTCGTTTTCGAGATCAAATCCGACGAATTTCGTACGATGGAAAAGCAGAAAGGCGGATGGCGTTGGACAACGTAGCTGTAAAGGAAATGCATTACTTTGACATATTTTTTGATCGAACCTGACGTAACCGAGTTCAGTCGGAATATAATACGGATAGTATTGTACGTAATTCAAATTTCGCATAGAACGATCGGCCAGTAAAGGAACATTGACTACTTGCAATTACCTGCATACATTAGTGATTATAAATGTTTAAAAATTCGATAATTATAAAATATATTGACGGAAAGTAGGAAACTACTGGAATACTTTCAAATAATCGAACTGGAAACGAACGATCAGATTATTCGAACATCTCTCACCGCTTGATATCAGCGGAATAAAAATTTGCACACCCCAGATTCATATTAATCGTGTAAAATTCACTGTGCAATACGTACGGGACTGTTCGATAGAGCGATACAAGAAACGATTAAAAAGGATGGGGGTACCTCCATTAAACTTTCAAACGAGCTGATAATTAAAAATTTATCTGCGAAGTGGACCGCATTTATAATGGGAGAAAAAAAATCCATAGAGACCGACCGCGCCCATCATATATAATAGACGATCTTCCCTTCCCGTCTACCTTTTCATCTCATCTCGACCGTTCGTCTAACCTCCACCTCTTCTTCCCTACCCAGAGACCAACTTGAGCTTCCACCCACCGACTCCAACCCACTTTCAATCAATATTTAAAGAATTGCGCCTTAATAACCGCGGTGGCGTCGCGTAATGGCGAGCTTTGACCTTTCCGAAACCATCTGTAGACGAAAGGGCGAAGTTTCTGAAAGGACCAAATGTTCGTTTTTACCAGCAGGCAGCAGCTTTATCGACGAACAGCAAGAAACGAACATTGCTTTCTGCATTATGGATGTAAAGTAATATTCGCTGTTAATAAATTATCGAGGGAAGGTATGTTCGTCTGTGTCAAATTATTTAGCAAATTTTTGTTGTTTGTTCGAAATCTAAAAGGTGATGAATATTATTCCGGGGAAGCGAAATTATTCGTGTATGATTGATTTTATTATTGGGGTCATGTTAGGTTATAATACAATTCGTATTGGTGAAATTATTGAAATATTAAATTTAGAAGTATCGAACTTGTATGTAGAATAGCATTCTTTAGTGACCAAAACTCGACTTGGTTTTTTGTGTTGCTCTGTTATCATTATCATTATAAATAGAATGATTTTTTTTTAATTTATCTAGTAATATAATGAATAATATTAAACGCGTGACATTTATATAATGTATTTTATTAACTTTCGGGTCTCTATAATAAATTCATTTTCAAATAACAATATTCGTAAATACGTAATACAACGCAATAATATTAAAATATTAATCATAAGTTGCACTTAAATATAAATACATTTGAAAACTGAAATCCTATGCACAACATATTTATCGCTTCAATGCACGTGAACTTAATTCAACTTATAAAAAAAAAAAAACAAGTTTTACAATGTTTCTAAAAATGTCACATTGCATTGTAAATATCGTACATTTATATGAGAATTTAACGAAAGTTTCATTTCCATTTATCGTCAAACGTAATTCAATTAATATTCGTACCAAGTCAATGACAGACAACTGCATTTGTGCATTATCAAAAAAAAAAAAAAAAAAAAAAAAAGGAAAGAACTCGTACTCTCGTATTCTCGATCACATATAGGTATTCTTAATCACACGGAAAGTTTAGCTCCCCTTTCTCTTTCTCGTCAATGGTTTTGACAGTTGTATTTCACAGGATAAACTCTATTGTTATATTAAATTTCCTTCACAAAGTCTTGTTGCTTCCCCTTTGATCCTTTTGTACAAACGACTTCGCTAAGCTTGCGGATCGAGGAAAGCGTAATAAACCTTGTATGTCGATTGTTAACGCGATTGTAAAAATCAATATATATTTCCATAACTACATCAGTAACATCTCCCTTATCTACGATAAACGTCGAAGTTCTTCAGTCGAGCGCATTCCTTTCTCTTCTTCCGCAGTTATTACAATAAAAAAAACGAAGCTTCGATTGATCATCTTTAACAAAATTATTGGAAGATGAATGTAGAGTTTGCGTAAATAATTGTACGCTTGTATAATTTGAAGATATAGAGTACACTTATTGTTAGTGTTACGTTTTCACATTGTTTTACAATTAATGTTACTCTTTGCATTAAACAATTAACTCCTTAACAGTGTAATCAGATTTGGGCTTCCGGACAAAAAATGTGTAATTTTTTGTTATGTTTACTCGGGATACACTGTTAAGGAGTTAAAGAATCGCTGAGCGCTCAAAATTCAAATCCTTGTCTCTATTTGAACGTTTTAACATCGAAAATAGGTTTATTGCTCTAAACACTGAATCTTAATATTGCAATATACTTGCTAATCCACTTATTGCTTTCTCCATATTTATAATGAAATGGTTTATACACAGAGAACAAAATAGGCACATATATTATTATATAATTATTTAAAATGTATAGATCTTCAACAAATATTAACTAACCAGTGGGCAGAACACGGGAAGACTGTTAATTTAAAAACAATCAATCGATGTCTCGATAATTAAATATGCTTACAAACAAACAATATGCAAAATACAAGAAATGCATCCGTCTCGCGAAATGGTATCAAAAGGTGTATGTATACAGTCATGTAGAAAAATTAGAAACGCTTGTCTGGAATTAACGCAATATGAAAATAATCACAAGATTATATAATGTATATCAGCTAAAAAAAAAACAGGTGAAACTACGAGTAATATTCGAGAATTCTGTTTTTCAGAGCTGTCTTGTTTTTTGTTTAATATTAAATGGTAGATGTTAAAAATTGATGACACGTACTTATGTAAACCGTGCACTCGTTTACATAAATTGCAATACATTAAGAATAAATAAATGTAAAAAAATCAATCACAATGTTACAGTTTAAACCACACTTAATTAACTGAAACCGAAAAGAAGGTTGGATATAAACTTTCTAGAAACATCCAGAGTTCAATAATCGTATTACAGTTCGACGAAGAAGTACTAGACACCTTTTAAAATGAACACCTTACTTAACAATTAAATTGATAACATCGGGCATAAATGGTAAATTCTTGATGCAAGAAACTCTATGTCATAAATCGATCATGTACGTACAGAATTGTTAATGGTGCACTTAGAAAAAGAGTGTAAGACGCGATTTCAGCATCAACAATAATATAATTGTCAATTTATTACGTAAACACTGACAAATTCTCCACGGTGAGATATATCCCGCGGTAAACAAACAATTTTCTTCACTTGCGATATAAATAACGCGTTTCTCAAAAGTACTGCAATAATAAATTCACATTAAAGTCAATCACATGTACGCGTTAGTAACAACAATCTTTGGTTTTTAGTTCTCTGTTGCACAAGCATAAAAAAAAAGAAAATAAAAAAAACGAGGTAAACGTTTTAAATGATTATCATCTTGAACATAACAAAACGATCAAACTAATCTGCAGCAAAGATCGTCGGCAACGAGACAAGGTAAAATAAAAATTCGATTCCCGATCTGCGAAACAAACAAAAATTCGATTTCCATCCCCTGTATTTATAACAATTTCTCGTGTTCGTCCTTTCGCTCGGATGACAACCGTGCGACAAAGAGCACAAAGCGTTAAAGATCTGCACGTTATCTTCCAACGTTATTACACACATCGTGGCAACACTCGCGAGTCGCCAATCCGCGATCAACGAAATTATCTTAAATGCGCTACTGACAAGCCCCGATTAACTCGTTTCATTCCCCCCCTGTGGGAAGACAAATGCAATACTTAATACACGTGGCGGCGTTAATTAGTCAGAGCAATAATACGTCCACGACAGTCGGAGCTAGAACGAGCGTTAGAAAATCGCAATAATAGCAATCGTCAATAATATAATAAAAGTGGTGTGAGAGGGAGAGAATAGTATGTATTATCGTAATGATTCCTAAATGTTCGCGCTCGTAGCGGCGATAAAGGCATCGCTAACGAACGAGTTCAGCAATTCCTCCGATGTTGAGTACTTTGATATATTCTTTCGCCTTTCTACGATTTCCCTACCTAGTTTTTTGTTTTATATCGTTTTTATTTTTCCGCTTTTTTTTTCTTTTTCTCTTTCTTTTGTTGGTAGGTATGTAGAAGTCGGCAGTTCTTGTCGGGCAGATATAGACACGATTACGAAAGACACGTTTCTCAGTGGTCCACCACACAGCCACGATGAGGAACAGGAGATTGCTTGTGTCACGCGGAAACGCGAGGAGATCTTCCTCAGCGTTCCCGTAGCGATACACAAAACAGATGCGTCGCTCGTTCGACTTGTGGTAAATCAGTAGATAGCTGTCTCAGCTTCTGATACAGCAGCCACGCTGCTTTGGTAATCATGCCGCTAGCAAGTTCTTGATGTTCTTTGGTGTGTTTTCCTCGTTCAGATGCTTGGTGGTGTAGCGAAGGGCGTTTAGGAGACCCTCGCTCTTGCAGGGTGGTTGATCCTTCAACAGCTTTACACAGCCTTTAACCTGAATAAACATATTGCTTTTAATCAAAAATGTACTATGGTATTTTATAATTGTCACACGTAATAATAGTCAATATGTCTTTTTTATTTATTATTTGCCGAATTTATTTGATGCCAGTAAGGTGTACAACAATTATAATCGAATTCCTCGTTGAAGAGTCTATACTTACATCGACATTCGAACCCTTAACAAAGGCACCTTGGGGATGAACGTGATCATAAAGAATCACTAAGCCTACCATCACTCTCAGGACAAAGAGTTGAGTTTCTTCTCGTTGGAATTGCGCCAGGAGATTTCTAAGAACAATAACATGGCTCAGGTTAAACTGTTGTAGTTTCTTCTCCTTCTTAGAAATCTTGTATTTTAGACAACGTAAAAGTTCCTTTCATTAACCATCGGATCAATGTCTTACTTACGGATTTTCTAACATGCGCAGGCAAACCTTGGCCATGGTTCCAAGCGTCTCTGTGATGTTTTCACGAGCTATATCTTCGTTCTGAAACAAATATATTATGTCCTAAGTGTAATAAAATATACAAAAATAATAGATTACGATATATAAAAAGATTTAGGAAAAATTATTTCGGTTCGAATGGTCTATCTTTTACTGTACGAATTGACTGAGCATTTTCAAATTTCCTTATTTTACAAAGTGTAGTAAATGTTGAGAAATGTTATCAATCGTTATGAATAGTTCTGTACTCTACTATAATAATATAAATTTCTATTAAAGGGATTTTCAGACGAAATTTGCTCGTGGCAGATTGGCGTATCGGGCCAAAAACAACTGTTTCCTCTAATAATCCAATTAAAATATGCCCGCGCATATCTATTCCGAGTAGATCTGCAGTCCATTATGCTGGTAATTGTTCCGAGAACTGTTTTACCCCGAACCATTCCGCGCAATGACTTTTAATTTTCCGCTCCGGCGCTCGGCATTATTTATTTCGACCTATTTTGTTCGTACACAATTTACCCTGCGTTTTGCAGTATTAAAGAAAGCTCCCGTTAAGCATTTCTAACGAGGCAAAAGAGTTCGCTCGCGCTTGTCTGTAAAACGAAGATCCTCGATGAAAAATGAGAAGTCAATTGATTGCAACAAAAGAATACAAAGCAGAGAGTCTATTATCGCGTAGAATTTGAAGCCCACTGCACATAAAAACGCTTGCGCAAAGAATGGATTTCGCGTCAATAACGTCTATTGAGTGTCACCGAAGCAGGTAAATTCATTGTCAAAGCATCCACAACCCTGTTACATTTTTCTTGTATCCATTATGAGTTATTTTTTGCTCGTTTATTCCCGGAAACAAAGTCGACTTCAAAGCGCGTTCAATGATTTAAAAGGCGTCGGAAGTTACTTGTTGCACAGAATAATGTAGAATAGATTTCCTTCTGCCATCGTGCATGAATACGGAACGTTTATGAGACACGAACTGATTGCAATTCCAACAAAAATTCACAAACGCAGCGACTCGATAACTAAATTTGCGGCTGAAATATCGTCTCGTTTCAAGGGGCAGTCCCCGCTGACAATGAGAACGCTTTTCTGCTTGCAAGTTCAATAGGAGCAGCTAACGAACCACTTTTTGTTCGAGATAAAAAGCGATACGCCTAGAATCGGTCTCGTCCAACATCGATCGGCATCCGGTCAGATCGATAATCGTCGAGGAACGGCGCGGCAGAACGACAGGAAGAGTGTACAAAGAAGAGAACAGATACCACTTACGTCCATCAAGAAAGTAATGGTTGCGTGACTCAGAACGCGAAGCATGGGTGTCGCGTGGGCGTAGAACAAGGACATTCGGTTAGCAAGCTCATTCCCAACGACCAGGTCCTTTTCAGCGTTTTCCTGTCGCGCCAGGGATGCTCTGGTCAACGTCCTACGGTAATAACTGAAGTCGTTCTGAATCGCGGGGGTCTTCATTTTGTGTTCGTCAAACTTCAAGACGAACTCCAGAATTTCCGCCAGCTGTTTCACTAAGGCTTGCTGGGTCTCGAGATGTTGAGTCGGGGAGAGATTCCCCGAGCATAATTGACCCAGGATCTTCGGCACTACCTTTTCTGGAAAACAACAGAAATATTGATCGTAAAGCGGGGGGCCTTCGTTTCCTTTTATATTCATTTCGAAACATTTGGCGGCGGATTATTTTCTGGTCGGCCGCGTATTTATTTTATAATAATAGGACAATACTGTTTTACTAACGCTCCGCAAGGGCGTGAAATTATGCCAGCTGTTGCGAAAAGATACGAGGGTGCGGGGAATCATTTATATTCGAAACGGCGTTGACCTATATGGAGAGGAAAAGGTAAAAAGGGTGTCACGCATGTTTAATTCAAATTGAGCATGGCTTCAAGTATAAGGAAATCCAGTTCTGATGGGGTTTACCTAAATCTGCGCTAATTTATTCATGCTCCGTTCCCCCTTTGTTGTCCTCAATTTCATATAATTAAAAATGTACGCTATTATGCATTTACACTTTGACGTATTGAAGTATATAATGAACATTCCACGTGCAACATTTATGAAGTATTGTATGTAGGTAGACATGGACAGATTGCTTAACCTACGAGCCAGCGAATATTTTCATTCCGCTTGGCTAGCCACTATTTTATGCAAAATAAAGGCAATAAATGCACCTGAAGTTTATGAACGGCTGAAAGTTTCGCTTCTGCCGGTGCAACGATATTGGATTTTCGATAAACGGTATGTACGTGAATATTCATATTACATTCAGCCTAAACAACAATCCCCCGCGGTTCGTTAGTAAACCAATATCGACATTTAGGCTCTGGCAATTTTTATTTGGTCGCGACGAATGGCATCGTAATTGAAAGTAGATTGGAAATAGTTCTCTGCTTTTAAACGGTAATGGGTATTTCCGAAACTTCATTTAAAAATGGAAACGGTTCTTCGAATTAGACTAACAAGTGATCGTACAATTGAAGGGGACACGTCAAATTATTATTTTGTCGTCATTTAATTATCAGCTCGAGGGAAACTGCGCATAACATAACCCAAAGTCATAAATATTCGAGTACTAAACGAACGAATAGAAGAATAATACAGAATGGTATAAAAATTAACACTCACCAAGTTCCAATGAAAATTCATAAAATCTTTTCAGCTTCGCGACCAGGGGGGCGACGGTTAGATAGGCTTTTCGTTGACATTCTTCCGTGGGCGCCGAAATCGCCTCTCTAATTTCTTTCCCGGCCCCCTTGTAGCACTGAATCTCCTCCAAGATGGATTCTGAATTTTTCAGAACTCTTTGCACCGCTTCGAAGGTCTCCCGTTCCACGTCGGAAGGTTGTGCGTCTAAAAATCCGATAAAAAGCGCCATTATATCCCCTGAAAGATCTTTCCTCTTTTCTCACAAATATCGTACAGGATATCACGTTCCTAGATTTTACAATACTTTATTTCACGCAGTTCCAAACAGTTCGAATTGAATATTCAGAACGGAACAATGTCTGAAGAACATTCCGCGCACAGGTGTGATCATCGAACTTACTTTCGAAATCCAAAAAGACGTCGTACTTTTGAGGCGTGCAACAGGTAGACTCGTCTCGAGCCAGAAGACTCAAAAGCTTGCCCATCTTCGGTCTGAGGCTTCCTTTCACCCAGTATTATTTACAACATCAAAGGCATCTAAATATCAACAGAAAAGGGAAGGCGTGAGAAGGTTTCCTTAAGCTCCATAGTCGAATAAGGCAAAGTAAAAAATTCTGTCCGCGTAATAAATTAAGTCCCGTTTAAACGTTTTAACAAATAAAATCGAGAAATCTCTCAATACGCTAGATTGTCCGATTCCCCGTGGATTATTGGAACAGAGGGTACTCTGAGTAAAAATCGTTGACGGCTACCAGGCAGCGCAAGAAAAAATGATTGGAACCAGCGCTAAAAGCGGTCGCGAAACTTCAGAAATCGGAGCTTCCGTCGTCACTGCTCGGAGGCACAGCAGAATTTGAATTTCTGGCTCGATCCCCGAGCTAATCCACGGGCACTTGTCGAAGTGTTAATTCCAGGCAAGCGATGCGTACATGTACGTGCACATTAGACGAACCGCGTGTCCGCATCGGGACCGCAGAACGTATGGATTCTGCGAACTCGTGAACGGGGGCTGAACCTTCTGTTAATTCCAGCTGACGAAGCGAATTTACGCTGAGCTCACCTGGACGACTGAGGACCTCAAGCTCTAATGCCTTTACCGCAGCTGAAGGCAATTTAATTGATATTTAAAAAACTGCTGGCCCGTCGCCGTTTCCGTATCATTTACTCGTAAGGTGGAAATGATTGCAACGAAATGCGCGACGTTTCAGAAAAACATTTCATACGCGTTGACTTAAAAATTCGAACAGATTCCCACAGGTCTCGCGAGTATAATTTGCTTCTTTTGATTGATGCGAAAACCCATGAAAAGTTGCCGGATTAACAACAATTATTGCTGGCGCAAACGGAGAGATTTGTGCAACTATTAAAAGAGAAACTCGGGTCACGAATGAAAAGCAATTAGCAATTGAGAGGGTGGGGGGGCGCACGATAATGATAGATTTAAATTGCCAGCAAAACTGGTTTACCCATTCCCGCCATCAGTGATTACGATTAGAAAACATGGAAAAACTTTCGTCGAAAGCGACAAGTAAATCGCATCGCGTACGGAATGCAGTTATTATCAAACGACACTCTTACTGGAACTGAAAAATTCTTTAATCCCGTAAGGCGACCGTAATCGGTGACGTACGTGGGTACAGAGACGATAAAATCCAGATAAACGTTGGCTCGCCGGCGAATGCTTGTCGCACGTGAGGGGACAACGATCGAGTTTGCTAGATCTAAAACTGTGCACCGAGGGATTCCAATGTACCGACGAATGTCTTCGTTATTTTTAGCAGAAAACCGTGCGCCCCGTGAACGAACTTCCACCGTCACGTTGGATCTAATCTATTCGCCAATTAGCCGGCGAACCTCGACGAAATCGCCTCGTTCATTCTCGCACCGCTTCGCGGAAAAGATACTCCACGCATAAATCGTACATGTACGTACTACGCATTGTTATCCACATTTTCGACACCGTTCGACTCGATCACGCTTCTCCAACTGTATCCACAAATATAACGTGCAATTCAAAATCGCTTCGATTCTGGCGCGAGGATGGAATAAATATTTACGTTGAAAATTCCCGCAGACGATTCGACGCAGGAGCGTGTCCAGACTCGGGAAAATATTATCACAGTGCCGGCGCAACAATCATCTGTATCGTCGCGGGTTAATATCGCCTCGATCGAACGTCGCAGCCCCGACAAAATTAATCCGACGAGGCATGCCAATAGTGGCCGTGGTACCACGCCAACGAATCTTCTTCCGACGTACGCCGCGGTCCAGGTAAACGCGCCGCGGAGGAAGAAGGGGACGACAGGGTAACAAAATTCACAATCAGAAATCGACACCTCCGTAGACGCGGACGAACAAAGAACCCCGTACTATGTCGGGTCATTGAATTCTCGTGCACGAAGGTCGAAAAAAAGAGGAGCGATTCTACGGCTCACGGACGAACTTGTCCGGACCGTTCGGATACTTTCTTTGGGCACTCACCGTGAAAAGATGCCGACGTGATCGCACGCGACAACGCGAATACATGACGCTGACGGTTGCACGTCGCAAACCCGACGGTGGTCAACAAGTACGCGTACCGAGTGCAACAACTGTCATTCAACGGACGGCCATGTTGCTATTCACAGGGGGTGCGTTGTATAGTGGCGGTTCGTGGCCTTTCCTTATTTGGTAAACGACAGTGGCGGCGGTACGTTCGCGCGAAAAATCGATGGGGTAGTTCGTCGGTTTATCCTCGGGGTGACGCTGCTGCCTACAACTTGCTGTTCGCGCACGATTCTGGAATTCCGTGGCGAACGATCTCCCCGATCAATGGAGAAATATTCGACGAGGTGCTTCGTTCAATGGGCTACGTTATTTTTGGATAACTATTTTACGAGGTTCTCGTTGCAAAGGGTGTTGTAATTGGTTTTATTATTTGATGGGATCGGCTCGGCGCGCAGGTAGACGATAAGGAGAAACAATTTTCGCTTAATCAAGGAGGGAGGTGTTTCCGTTGTTGCGCGTACAAGGGAAAATATTAATTTACTATACGCATACAACTTTAACATCCTTTTAAATTGTACTACGCTCTATTTGTAAGCGCACGGAGAAGCGTTAAATATGCGAGGAGTGCAAATATGCAACGAGTAAGACGAAAATGTGAAATAAATAAATTGGGTAACTTGATCGACAAGTGTGCAGTTCACACGTGCTAATACTTCTAGAAAAACTGTGCCAATAAAATATGCTTGCTTGGAAATTTGTAAAAATAAACAAACATTCGAACGGTACGAAGTTTTACCAGACATTCCATAATAAAGAAAATATAAAATTTAAATTTAAATAGAACTGTCCTAACGCTTTATGCGCCTAATATTTTTGTCTCGCCATGCGGTTCGTTTGCAAGATTCAACAACATTCATCAACTTTCTCATCTGCTAACTGATCTAAATCAGAAATATTTCGAAATATCCCTGTCCATTCTATTCGACTATCGGTCTCGCTCCAATAGAGGCTCGTACTTCGAAATACGATTATAAATTTAGAAATTCCCCGGAACTCGTGGCCAACTGATCCATGAGGGGGTATAGGACTTTTTTTGTGGAAGACCAACGGGTTGCCAGCGACGGTCAAGATGAAGTATCGAAAGGGTGAACAATATCACCGAGGATGACCGACTAACTGAGAATCAATCGCGCTAATGTTAATGCAGCTTTGCCGGCAATACTCGGGTCAGTAACTTTATGGGCTAACGCTTGCAGGGTAAATGAGTGACATTGAAATGACGGCTCATTTATAAACTGCAGGAATGCCCTTCACAATTCATGCATCCCCCCTTCGTGCAGACAAACAATTTTGTTCAGATATATGTAGGATTTGTTCGATGAAAAAAAATTTACGCTCTTCGTATCGAAAAATATAGCAGACATTTAATTATTATTTCGTTGATGTTCTTTGAATAAGTCTAACCTTCGATGCAGCGGATTATATGCCCATTAGGATGTTTGCATTATGAAACTCCAACAGGAGAGTTTAAGCGATATTTTCGTATGATTCCTCGATTCAATTTCATGTTCGATCGAAATGTGAAAATACCAAGTTCACTGATAACGTGCGGAAAATACTTTTCTTTCGTTCCAATTTCGTAATCATTTTTGCACAGCCCTTTTAAACGCAAAAGTAAGTATGCATAGTATTTATATTATATGCATAGATTATATGTAAGTATAATCGACGAGAAATGAATAAAATTTGAGAAAAAAGGCACACGCTGCTTCGATAATATTTTCGTAGAACTCAAGGAATCGCGCTGGAACCGCGTGCAACCACATAATATCACGAAATTACGCCATGCGATGCGCACAGAGAAGGGGTAGAGCCGTCGTTATTTGCTTGAAGGGAATTTCGTGTCAAGGGGGAATTAATCCGCATTATCTATCGGACATTGAAAGAACAGTCAACGACGTGGATAACTGTCGCGATTTGCATCCATTTTTCCGATAAAGCAATAATCGTCGAGGACAATGCACGACGTACTCTACGGCATGCGAATCTCGCATAAATTTCCTACATATTTGAAGTATACGCAGTAGTATCAGCCTTATCGGCGACTGCTCTCCTTTAGTGTACCACATGAGCACAAGCGTGCATTCCGTAATAACGTGCAACGAAACATACCTCTCCATTTGTGGCAAAACTAAAGGGGACACAAAACACTTACGGCCGAATGCTATTCGCGAAGGTAGTTCAACTCTTTCGCTTGGAAAAACCGGAGAACGGATCTACCAAAAATATATTCGTCGTCCCTGATCGTAATTGGGAGCAATGTCCGTTAGCCACGACACTCGTTACAACCACCACCGCGTCCAATTTAAAAATATGAACAAAATCAATAATGCTGCGGCGCGTTTTAAATAATTTACGCTCATCGCACGCACGTCCTCGACGCCAATCGTTTCGCACCCTGGAAAACAAACACCACGGCCGACGCGATGAGATTTGTCCAGACAGAATCGTGTCACGTCGTTGCACCGCGTACCCTTTTACGTTCGCTGCCGCCTCGAAGCGAGGCAACGTCGGTTTCCGTGGTGAGCCGTTTAAATGTCGTCGCGGTGTCGAGATTTTTGCACCTCTTTCAAGTGCACGATTGGATAATCGTCGGAAACCGTGGGCGAAGATAATCGACGCCTATTAAAGGCCTTTTTGTGCATCAATTCCAGCAAATCAATTGAGACCCTCACCGCCCCCCGCCGTAACCCTCGGATACCCTTCCACGAGCTCCCCATTCCTTCGGTCAACCTTAATTTTCGTCGCTACGACGACGAACGGACTGACAACGATGATCGCGACGACTCTGCCACCGATTACTCGTACATGCCCCGTATACGCGTACACGCTCACAAACCGTGAAGCGTAATACTTTGTACGTACGAACGTTATTACGACCCGACCGCCACTTTTTCCATCCTATGTCCTGCAATTATTAGGGGAATTGCCTGCTGGTTTGTGCTCCACGCGTGTTGGTCTCTCGATGTGCGATGAAAACGTAGAAGTGTCTAATAACCAGGTTCATCCGGGGAAAGGCAGCGGAGGAAGATGGACAGGACTGGTAAACTGGTTCGATTTTTATATAATACAGTCTGTAGGATTGCTTTGTTGTCTTCGAGGATAGCGATCACGATCGCGTAATGGGCGCACGTAATTCAGTTTCTGCGGAGCGATCACTTTCTCCCGTGGAAATGCGGATAACTTTTTGCCAACGCCGGTTCTCGTATTTCCACGAATTTCACGGCCCGCGAGTATCGCGCTAATTGGAATCTGATTGATGAAAGTGGAAATTTCAGTCGGTCTGATAAATCTTGAAGCTATCGATCACAGTTAAGTAAACGTCTGTCCCGGACTTCGAGGATAATTCAGAATAAAAAGAATAATACCAAAATTCCGCAGAATCCAGAAACAGCCAATCGTCGGAAATGAAGAACCAGCCTTCTAATATTGGCGTGCACAGACTCTCGCGCCCCAAAGGAAGAACCACGTCCCCGATGAACTGAAATAAGTCAACCCGGCAACCAACGTAACCCCAACGCTCTAATCGTGCAAGTCCCGTCTGAACGTAGAAAGACCTTCGAAAAGGATCCCTGTTCGTCGTGTCACCCGTCAGAATCCGTCACAGCCCGCCAACGACGCCGTGGCCGACGCTGCGTGAGATATCGTTAACGACGCTTCTCATTCGAGGCGCGGCGTGCATGGGACGCGAACGAATCTGCGTACATAGTCTTCTAAAGCTTGTGCTTGAGCGCGTGCACGCCACTCGTCCGCGAGTGGCTGACGAGTCTCGTCGCGGCGGCAACGTGCGTGCTTAATAAGGCATGCGTGTATATACGTCACGCGGCTTAAATACCAGTTGAACAGTGAACACCACGTGCGCACATTGCGTACGTGTATCCACGCATTCCGCGACACGTCGCGCGTTATGGTAACGCACACCTCGCCTCCTGGCCGATGTCTAAAGCTGGCTTAGCCTACCTTATGCCTGCGTGCGTGTATACCTTGCCCAGCTAGACGGCCTCCTTAACAAGCTGGGCAAATAAATTAATTGCGGAGCACGACGGCGCGGTTCAGGACCGAGGGGGACGCGCGGGTCGCGTTAAAAAGGTTATCGGGACCGTTGGAGTCGAAACTGGGCCTGAAAGTAGCGCGCTAGACGCGGAAGAGAAGCGCCGATGTCTGCCCGGGACAGAAATGCCCCGGCGTACGTTTCGGTCTGGCGAAAGTTTCGAGGATCGAGACTTGTCAGGGCGTATCGAATGGGTTGCGCGCGATTCAAGTATGGTAAATCGTTTCCTTTGTTCCACAGGCGCGGCGCGAGGCCTTTGTTGGAAATTATGTCGGGGGAGTTTTGGCGTTTGGAACGGAACCGTTGATTATTAGTTTCGCGACTAGTCGAACGGTTTCTGCATGCTGTTTGTTGAACGTGGATTATTCGAAGGTGTTTGGAAGCGTGACGACATGGAATTGCGTGTAGAAATCGGGAGGTTCTTAAGTGACGCCACGTTTCTGATAATAATAATAATAGTTATTTAAATCGGCCAGATTATGCTGTTTATAACAGAGTATTTATTGGTGAATATGAATGCGGTATTCGTTGCGAGTTTGTTAAAATCAATAACTTTGCGACGCTTCGGAGCTAGAAGCTATGTAATTTAAGCATGCACGCATGATAGCCGTTCGGCACGCTAGTCAATTCTTCGGTGGCCCTGCCCTCCTTAAGAACGAGGCAAATTAATTAAAAGCGGCAATGATGGAAAAAGGAAATGACCGAGCCTCTCGTTATACCGCTCCTTCCGTGCGACCATTAAATATTGTTTCAAATTGAACGCGGCCGAGGCATGCGCTGTCGACACAATATATAGCCGTATGCTCTACTTGAAAATAGAAATAAAAGAACGCGAAATCAACGTTGTAACTAATCGACAATTTACGCTCTGCCAGGCAATATTGCATTATCTTGGATTGCCATTTTTAACAGCAAATCAACTAATGACGATCTGACCGGAATCGATCAATATAATCGGTTAATCGCGCTAATTGTTCCGCTCCGTTCGGTCCATAAACCAATTAAACCACGCCGAATCGTCGAAACGAATTTGTTTGCAGATCTGATCAGACGTCGCGTCATAAAGCTGACGTTTGTAAAGGCAGGTCTTATGGATTTCCAATATTATCCGAAAGTATCCGACGTTACATGAAACGCGGCTAGAAGCGTACTTTATTCGACGATCGAAAAGATGGTCCATAGCTCTTAGCTGTAATGGGAAATTGAAATCGATGGCACAGTCGGGTCCATCGGATGTGTCTCTCGGTTCCATTGGAATTTTCGCGACGAAACGGCGGTGGACAGCGATATCGCATTTTGCAAAACGCGAACACCCCGTTCGACTGGCGATTCAACCTACCCCGAGCGTTCTACTTTCTCTCCGCTGATTTGATCAAACGGAATCGTAATATCTGCAGGTAGTCAATTTTCACGACTGCCAAGGTGCTCCGATTTCCCCCGCTTCCTCTTTGGTTTTTTTTAGCTTCACTGAAATGGACTGGCATAATCACAACTCGAATCCCAGAGGGTAGAACGGTAAAGAATGACTTGGTGGTTTTGTGACAACGGAGATTTTTTTTCAGCTGGGCGAGCTTTCATTGCGCGCTCGTTATTCTCATTCCTGTTCTGCGCGAGTCGAATGAAAAAGACGTATGCGTCGGTGCACGTGATTCTACAGCACGATGAAGGTTAGACGGGGGAAAAAAGGGTTGTCTTGCTAGTTGAAAGATAAATCGTTCAGAGATTCAATGGTTAATCTGGTCTTTTTTTTTCAATTTTTTGTTTCAGCGTACGTGGATGCACGTAATCGATGCAGCAAGACTCCAGTTCCTGTTTCGTGCCTGCATGGATGTGAAAGTCTCTTAGGCGGCATTCTTATTTTACTCGAGCCAAGCCGTGACAATCGTGCGAACGAGAACGTTATCCGAGGATTTCCACGGGTATAATTTCAATTATTGAAAAATTAGGAGCGTTCTTCTTTCAACGTTAGCGATCGTGTGGAAATCGTGCGACTAGAAAGTTTAATCCGATATTAATATTCATTGTGTAATAAACATTTGACTGGCGATTCCGCCACAGAATTGTGATCATTATACTTTCAATTCTTATGAACTAAAGACAATGGGCGCGAGAATATTCTATTTTTTGCTACTTTCTCTTCGACGACAGGTTGTTAATGCAACGTCTATAATTATCAAAATGACGCGGAGGAAACAATTTACATGTACTCGTGTAATCGTTTAATTGTTATTTGGATTAATATTGAAGCGACATTGAAGCTCGCAGCGGGGAGATAATTTCTTTGCGTAAATATTGTTCGTTGCGTCATGTGTTACTCGGTTTCATTGCGTTCGTCAGGAATCAGACCTATGCCGGATATTTTTATGGTTGCTTACGCCACTGGCCAAGCAGGGGGGATATCGTCATATCCCGGACGAAGACAGGAAACCTCCGAGCAAAATTCCCCTCTGCTCGCATGCACGTTCGCTTTGACAAACCTTTCTGTATGTGCACTTGATTATAAATGAAGCAAACAGTGAAAAGGAGCGAACTTGATACAGAACGATCTCTCGCACAACAACGGATCGACGTTCGTCAACCGGAGGAAAAGGATATAAAAATTCGGTGGAACTCTCATGAAAAAAATCATGCATTGCAACGAAACAATGAATAATTATTTTTACGAAAAATTGTTATCGCTCAATCAGAATCTCGGCGAAAATTTAGTGAACGTTTCATTGCAATTATTATGTATTAATGAAACAATAGGAAGAGTATAATTTTCAGCATGCGTTCGGTTTTCATTGGTGCAAGAAATTTTTGGGAAAATTAAAGTAACCTAATTGGGCGATAGTTTAATTTCAAGTACCCTTTACTTTGTTTCCTACTTGTCTTGTCTTCGTTATTTTCTTACGATAAACAGCATTACGTCATGATACAAGACCTACTGTACACGTGTGATAGTGCTTTCCATACACGTGATCACGCCACATCCGCTTATAGTACTGCGATACCCCATAGAAGGATGTTAATGCCTGTTCTCATGGTTAACCATATTGAAGTACCTGTGGTATTCGAACAAAGTAATATCTCGATGCGCACGACTCGAATTCATTAAATTCCTCGTATAGGTTCTGTGACATCCATATTTTTAATTCATGTATGAACCAAATTATTTAAATTATACGTATACTTCGCACGAATTCAAATTGCCTTCGTTCAAAATTGTAATTACTGCGTCAGCTCCAATTTTCGAATTATTTGAATATAATCAAATCTCTCTTCTCATTTTCTTAACAAGCATATCATAATACAGTATAATTTATATCATACGTCAAGCCTCAACGTAAAAATTGTGCTGAAAAAAGTCTAAAGTTGTTCACTGAAGCTTTGCTGAAGTATTTATGAGGCCACTTGGGGAAATACATGAAGTAAAAATGCAAAATGTTATGTAAAGTACGTGGCTAACGTTTCACATAAATACGGTTACAATTTTGCCATTATAAACCATATTATTCTGAATTGGGTCAAGGTGATTGACCAAGAATGCATCAATATGCGGTACAGTTTCGTGAATCAATTTCTGTTAGGAACAGTACAACAGCCCAGTGGAATCCGATCGATGAAATTCTCCGTAACTTACCGGCAGGTGAATACGGTGTACGGTTCCATTACACGGCAATATCCAATACCAGCATACACACGCATGCATTGATAATGCCACGCAGTGAAACCTCGACCTCCAACAAATTGTACAAGATGTGAGCCTATTTTCCCTTTCTGGTAAGTGGGCTCATTTAATTGTTAAAAATTTTCAACGGACAATTCTGTTCGATTAAAATAATTTTTGTTCCGTTTGCGGAGAAACGCAATTGCTGCCTCTTATATCATTTCTTCCAAAAACAATATACGGACATCTATAAATCGGAGTCGAAGAAGTTCATTAACAATTTCGGGAGAAGAAAACCTGTATACCTTATTGTATTCAATAATCACAAGCGAGTACGGTACAATAGAAGAATACATTCACTGGATTATATGTTAAGTTCATCATTTTATGTTCCAAGGAAAATGTGCGGTATAATTGCCGGGAATTTTACAAAGCTAATTCTTAATGCATGAGTAATCGCCGGGAACAATAAAATAACAATATTTCCCGCGGTTCTATTCAAAGTAAAATTCAATCCTGCGTATAATTTTACAGCTTTCATAAAAGATATCTCCGTCTTACGCGCATTAATCATCCGTACTCCGTTATGCAGATAGCGTCATTGTGCGTTAACGTTTCGTCGCGAAGTAAAAGCATCCTTCGCTTACTCCTAATAACAAGCAATTAATGGACATTCTTCTCTATCCCGTACAGTTCTTCCGGTGCCGTTAGACGACCGACAGATATCCGAACAATATTCCATTCCGAATGAACAACCGTACGCGCGGAATCAATTAAACTTGCCGAGCAGCCAGTACACCGTGCTTCAACAAAGGATTAAAGTTTTTTAATCAGGTGAACTGAGTCACGGAATTTAATCAGAATCGACACGTAACAAACGGGGTCCGTTGGCAACGCACACGGAGTATCCGGATCGTTGCAAGACCCGCGTATGCGTATGTACTTGCAAATTGAGTTCCTGTTATAATTGAACAAAATTCTGAACGGTCAACGTATACCTCCGGGCTTTTCCATCGACGGGCATTCACGGTTGCCCGTTTTCGAGTCCTAAAAATGAACGGCTAACCTACTTGTTAATTGGGCGGCAGATACGAGCGGCCTAATTGCAAGCGACGCGTCCCGATAATCCAATAACGTATCGATGTCCACGAATTCACAGGGAACACGATGGAAAGGCGGCTACGAGCCCTTTCAGGTCTCCGTATTCGTTCGATAAACGTCGATGGAGAGAAGCGCCACGCGAAAGTTCATATTTTATAGCAACGCGATTCGGCGCGAGGCACGAGCCCGGTTTCAACACTTTTACTCCAAACTTATTCGCCGCCGCCTTTTTTGTACTGCGTGGCATTTTAATATCGCAATTAGGACGTCCAGCAGTCTCTTGAGCTTGATGCTCTAAAAATAAAAAGGGCCACGTTTTGTGTAACGCCAAAGAGTTCGTAACATCTGGTTCTTTGAGAATATTTGGGCTTATCGTTTATGTAGAGCGACATGTGCAATTCGACTGTCGAACAGATAACGTTAATAAACTGTTAATAAATAATAATTAATAATAGTTAATAAATAATAAATAGTAAACAGAAAGATTTGTTTATTCAACTTGCAGCAGATTAAACGTGAGGAATGAACAAACTATTCGAAAAGACAAATATTTCTAGAAAATCCTCGAGAGAAGCGAAACAATATCGCACAATGATCCTCGATCTACGTGTGTGTGCACACACATTTTCGCCTTTCATGTGGACAAGCTGAAAGAAGGGACGTGTTTCAACGTTTCAAACGATACAAAAAAAGAAAAAAAAAACGAGAAGAAAGAAGCAGGAATTAAGCCAGTCCGCTTGCAATTAAAGGTAATTAGCGATCACCCGTGAAAAGGGAGAAATGGAGTGAACGCGGTTTACACGTGGGGGTATCACACGCTTTACCTCGGAGGAGCTACCGGAGTCAATGTAAGAGGAAAATCGTCTGGCAAATCGACATCGCGGAGTGCGTTCGTATGAAATTGAGCCGTCACGCAGCCTCGCGCGAATTTATTACGCTCGCCTCGAGTTTCGCGGTTTCCTTTGTCCGCCCGATAAAAAGTTTTTCAACTTGAAAGCAGTATGTGCCATTCGTATGTGCATCTAGCGTAGAAACTTTTCTCTCTCTCCCTCTTACTTCTTCCGTCCGTCTGTCCGTCTTTTTCCCTCCTCGGATCTCCGCTCGTATAATGGCCCTCCTCGTCCGAGGGCCAGATACGCGCTTGACTTCCACGCGGAAATGAATTGTACACGCGATACAACAGCGCTCTCGACGACAGAATAATTCATACATAATTTAGCGAAAACAAACAACTCGTTCCGTGCCACGTTCTCACTGCGTCACGTGCTGGAAAATCGATCGGCGATGCCTTTACGAATCTCGTTCGCGCCCTTTCGACGCGATGGCTTGAATCGTGCTTTCGTCGGCGTTTGCAAAGCAGCAGAGGGAATTCGAGGTTGGCGAATCGAATATTGGTTTCGAGGGAAATTCAATCGTCCGTGGCGTTATTGTTTTCGTAACGTGGTTGCGGGAATTTGTTGTTTAATATTGGATACGCGTGGTTGATTGAGACTTTTCGACGTTATTTGTGTAAAGCCTGTGGCAGCCCATGGAAATGTTAAATTTGATTGGAATGAAATTTCTCGTAACTCGAGAATTATTATTGCCAGCTAAATATTTCTTTGCAATATTTGCAACAAGCGTGTACAGCGTTTTCCTTTAAATTGCGACACGGATGTTTTATATTTCAATTGCAATGGAAGTAGTTATTGCAACTATTACTAGAGTGCAGGCCAGATCGAGTTTGTAATCTAATAAAATATTTTGGTCGTTGGATATTAAGCTGAAACGCATTGCGTTTATCTCCTTTTGTTTTGTATTACATTAGATATAATATATGATAATCTGTGCAAACTGTATGCAGTTACAGTCCGTTACTGATAAGTCCACTTGAACACGATGCAACAGTGTGGATAAAGTTATCGGTTGTTATTGTTAGCCCAGTTTGGAACATTTATCGAGTTGCGTGACAAAATATATTGTTGTTATTCTTTTGTAAATGTAACCATTGAATTTAATTATAATAAATTCTATCAAAGCTGCATGGTTAAATACATATAAATATTATGCTACGGGTTGTCCATCTTTATTCTACCTACTTCGAACACAAGATAATTCCTGCCCATCTATCCATTTATCTAATTTTATTTAACGATATCGTATCACTTGAAACTAAAGAGAAGATAGTACCGTGTTTTGAAAGTGTCCAGTGCGTTCGACGATAAACTACCTCCAGCAAAGATGACCTAATTATATTTAAAGGAATCGGAGCTTCTATTAAGCACCATCCGACATTCTTCAGATAATTCGTTGCCATTTCACATTTATTTCGTTTTCGCGAGTCTATACGGTCGCGTAGCGCAACAAAAGAAATATTTATTTACCTTTTGACGAAGCTGAAGAAGGCAGAACATGACTCAACGGGGCGAATTACTATCTTGAGGAACGCGTGAGTGGAGCTTCAGGGGAGACTGTTGCCGAGTGTCGGCATTGTTCTCCCTTTCTCGGTTAATAGCCACTTCCGGTTATCCAAGGAGGAAGCAACCCTTCAGCCGGAGCGAAAGCAGCGAGAGGCTGTTTTTTTTCGAAAAGGAAAACGATCCGCCTCTCTGGCGACACGAAAGGCCTGCTGTTGCCCCGCAACGATAAGCTTTTATCACTCACAATACCCAACGTAAATTCGTAGAATGTCTCAATAAAGATTCCCTTGTGCCGCGTCTCGATCGCAGGTATAATATACCTGCGTTATCTCGTCCGCCACTGTCCTGGGAATTTCAGAGTTTTCGAAAGCGGGGCAATCGTTTTTCCCCTTCACTCTATTTCTTCCTCTCGTTATTCACCGATATTTTTCATTACCGTTGAAACGGTTGGGAACTTGTCGCAAAGAAATTCGACGAACGTTCCGGCGCGTTACGAATTTCCATCCGTGTGCAGCACGACGGAAGTTTCTCTGGAGTTCAAAAGAGAGAAATTTATAAAGGAGAGGGTACGCGACTTCACTCTGCCGGAGGTTGATATAACACTGTCAAAGCAACGGCGTGCGGCAAACGACGAGACAGTTTCACCGAGTGGCCAGTCAGCTGGCGGTCTCCCCACCCTAGATACGTCACTGTGCTCTCTGATGGTTTTACGGATTTTCGGTTTCACAAATCGTTTTTCGTCTTGACGATTCCGTTTGCACAGGACCGTGACGTAGCCGATTGTCCACGGTGAATGGAAAACCCATCGACGATCGTGCCGCGAAAATTTCATATCCGCGCGTAGCACCGTGAAAGTGTACAGGAGCAACAAATAACGCCGATTAATGTACGCTTTTACCTTTGCGAACGGCGGATTACATTTTCACCTCGACGAGCGAATGATTGCGGTGAATGGGTTAATTTGTTTCTTCGAATGGAGCATGCAAGTGCATTTAAGCGACGAATCGCCCGAATTAATGAACGATTTATTTATTAATGATTAATTTGTTGAGATGCGTGTTCGCGATACGGGACAGAACAAGGGGCTTGTTTTATTTTGTCCGTTCTATTCGTAGATAAATTTATTTCTTTCAGCGCTGTATGGAAGTGTGCATAGCGATAAAAAGGACTAGTATAATCTCTGCATTTCTATTAGTAGTTCACTGAAAGATGTTTAGCAAACAATTTTTCCACGTATTTCTTTGTAGAGCATAAAGATTCCATTAAGTAACGATTTATTCTCGTCAATCCAATCTGTAGTGTTGTATGATATTGGCAATTGAAGATTAGAAATTCAAATAATTGGTTTCGTTCTTGTAAGTTAACATATAACAATGAGTCACAAAAATTAATCGTGGCACGTTTAAAAATTGCGTACAAAGGTTATCGGACAGCATGTACCAGTGCTCCGTTCTGAACGTTATAAAAACGTTATAATAATTTGACATTCGATACCTCAAAGTATGTGCAATCTTGCGACAGTCCATACATGGTGGCACGAAAAACAACGCAAATCGGTCGGAAAAAGACAGGGGCTAACAGGCCTATAACTATTAATATACATGGATCATATTTACTTGGATCGAAAACTCTTGATCGGGTTGGGTAATTGTTGGGCAATCGTCGGTAATAATCCACCATGATACAGAGGCAACGATCGCGAACGGAAAAAGCGATCACAGGTTGCACCAGATACAAAATTGCATGGTGGCACTACAAACGCGCTTCAGTGTGGAAAAACAACCATAGTGTTGATACGGTAAAAAGTGCATCATTAGTAGCGATATTCTAATATCAGTGGGATTCAAAGGACGCACTACGAATCATGATAAAATTTTCGATTCGTCGAGCTCCAATTAATTAATAAGGATATTGTTAGAAGAATAAGTTCTTCCCTTACCTTCTATATTCATTTTCGATTAAAAAATCGAAGAAAATATTTCCTATTAACGATGGAACGTATTTATTAACCAAATCAAATTCTTGAAAATTAGCAATCGTATTAATAAAATCTACGAACCGTGAAATTTAAAGAAATCTATCGCGCAGTGTAACTTTAATTTTACGCAACTCTACAGCTACTATTTTAACTAATGGTTCCTTAACCAAGTTTGTCTTCCTTTTACTGTTGGAAATGGACATAAAATGCAACGAAAGTATTTCAAAGGTCTCCCAGAAAAACGGAGAATTAATCGACAATTTGTATTCACGGAACGGCGAACAATTTTGCGTATGAATTATTTAAACGATTGGCAAGAATAAATAAAACACGGGGAAGACAAGCAATTTTAACGACCGACTTACCTGACGTAAATAGCGGTACGATCGACCACTCTTTTTGTTCTTCGAGTGACTCACGTGGTGAGATTCTTTTCTCGAAGGACGATAGGCAATCGCACGCGTAATTATGATTTACACAATTGTGCTGCATGTCTATATCCTAATGGAAATTTCGTGCTACATGTCATTGCTTCATTATTTTCATTTTCAAATTCGAAATTATATTGTGAAGTATTCTTTAAGAAAAAATTCACTTTCATAGATTTTAACATATCGAAATCAATCATTATTAAATTGAAGTGGGGCGAGCAAATTATAACAAAAAGAAAGAACTCAATATATCATTTGAAATTAGCGTTGAGAAATTCTAGTCATGGAATATTCAAAGCACATATTTTCATATAGAATGTATTCTACGTGAAATAATATATCTTCTCCAGTTTCTACTTTTTCATAGTATTGATATAGAGAAAAAATTTCTCACCATGATGACTTTCAATTACTCTCTCCGCGAGTACTTACCTTCATTCTATTTCCCTTACCACGTATACTTATAACTTTCGAACAGAAAATTCATCAAACAGAAAATTACGCATGATAAATTAAATAACGTTTTCCAGATTTTTATTAAAGAGATAAATTATCTCCGCAAGCAAATAATGTCTATTCATGAAATTATTTGAAGTGAAATGTGAAAAGTAATCTCGAAGATCGGCAAGTCATACAATAATCATTTTAGTAATGAATAATGATCAGTATTCAGTGCACATAGGAATTAATAATTGAAATAAATTCATCATTTCACTTTCGATTAACATTGTTTCGCAGTAGAAGTAGCGAAATCGACTAGAAGTTGCTTGTTGCGGAAAAATGTTTCCTTGATGTACATCAGCGACCTGCCTTAATGCAATGTGCATATGTAATAGCGATCTTTGCATGCTGAGTACAATGACTTGGTTAACGTCGAGTTGCACGCGAACGAAGCGACCGTCTTGCCCACGGAAGCATATCCTTCTTTTGCGAACGTAATAAAATTCATAATATTTTAAAGTGCAGAAATATGCTGTTTAATAATGACAAGGAACTCACCATTGATGTTTTCCGTTTTTCCCTAACTGCGTTTTTTATTCGTGTGAATAGGATTATATGATTATATGGTCATGATGCATGATTATGCGTATGATTGGGTCAAACTTATTGGACTTCTACGTTTTCTGACCAATTCTTATCTGGCCTGCGATTCTCGAGTCGTTCTTACTAGGGTCCGGCGGGCTCTGACAAAGCTATACCACAAACATATTGAATGGCTCTTTTTAAAACACGTCTACATTTTAATTCACAAAGAATAATCGAAAACGTAACTAAATGATTTTTAAGCATTATTATCATGATTTGATATTTAAAACAATAAAGAAACAAATGTTTAACAATATATAGTACCGCTATCTATAAAGACCGCCTTGAAACTACTCACACATCTGTTTTATCTACATTCAAAAGTGGTGAAACAATAGCTTTTTTAAATAAGATAATGGCTGTAATATTGAATTCATTATAATATTGTACTGTAACCAGAAAAAAGTAATTTTTATCTTTACACCACTTATGTGTGTCGATAAAACAGAGCAATAACACAGTACTATGGACTAATTAGAAATTTTTATATTCATTTTTTTAAATATTAATGTTGTCTATTTACAAAATTAATTTATTAACTCATTAATCATTTTCCATATTAACTAATTTAATTACAGTTAATTCCTTCCAACAGGAGCATTAATTTAAATGGTCGATGGTTAAACTCGGTCCGGCAGAAGCCGAGATAATTGAATTTGTTTAAAGAAGTTATAAACAAATACGATTACTCCCACTTCGCGACGAGGTACAACAAACGCCATACGACATAAACGGAAGCTAGCAGTAGAAGGTACCATCTGCAATAAGTGTGAACAATGTGCCACGTGTAGTTAATTTGTTATAAACAACGAAACAATTGGAATTGTTATTATGATCAACTGCATATAGATACAGCAACGGGGTATTTTTTATCGTGTAGCTTATTCGTTTCCTTTTCATTTGACCACCCATATATTCAAAAACAACCACCAGGAACCGAGATGACAATTTTTACAAATTTTATCGGTAAAAATATGTCGGTAACCGTACAAGTGGCGCCATCTCGCGTTTGCGGCCATTTTCGCAGTTTTCCGCACCGCCAAAACCGAACTCCTGGATTACATCGTTAATTCAAACAATTGCATTTTTCTCGGCTTCTAGTGCGTATTTCTTAACAGGGCTTATCTTAAACTAAATCTCAGAACCATATCCATTTTCCACGAAAGTTTAAACAATATAGCATTTCTGGTTTAAAAGTTATTAATAATTGAAAAATTGACAAAAATGCACTCTGGGTCACTGCAATTATCTCGGCTTCTGAAGGCGTTAGATCAATAATAACAGCTTGCAATAAAGGTAAAGGATGCTGCTACAGGATAGTAAACCATCTACAAATGCTACTAGCGGAGTTCATTTTTAATAAACAATGTAACAATATATTTGAACATTTCACCGAAACTATACACACGGGCCTACCTAACGGAGGCTGAGATTGTTCCTTGAGCCAAGAGTTTTAATTTGAGATGTCGTTGATTAAAATCGGCCCAGTAGAAGCCGAGATAATTGAATTTGTTTAAACAAATTATAAACAAATGCGATTACTGGCACTCCCTGGCTAGGTACAGCAATGATCAGAGGACACAAATTAAAGCTAGCGGTATGAGCTACGATCTCTAATAGGTGTGAACATTATTGCATGTGTAGTTCGTTTGTTATAAACAATTAAACAATTGAAATTGTTATTATGGTCAACTGCATATAGTTACAGCAACGGGGTATTTTTTATCGTGTAGCTGAATCTCGTTTCTATTATTTGAGATGTCGTTGATTAAAATCGGCAGAGTAGAAGCCGAGATAATTGCAGTGACCCGAAGTACACATTTGCCGATTTTGCAATTGTTTATAACTTTTAAACCAGGAATGCTATATTCTTTAAACAGTGGCGGAAGATGACTACTGTTCTTAGCTTTAGTTTAAGACAAGCCCGGTTAAGAAATACGCACTACAAGCCGAGAAAAATGCAATTGTTTGAATTAACGATGTAATTCACGAGTTCGGTTATGGTGATGTGGAAAACTGCGAAAAATGGAGATGGCGCCACTTGTACGATTACCGACATATTTTTACTGATAAAATTTGTAAAATTTATCTCGGCTCCTGGTGGTTGTTTTTTAATATATGGGTGGTCAAATGAAAGGGAAACGAATAAGCTACACGATAAAAAATACCCCGTTGCTGTAACTATATGCAGTTGACCGTAATAACAATTTGAATTGTTTGATTGTTTATAACAAATGAACTACACATACAATAATGGTCACACCTATTGGAGATCGTAGCTGATACCGCTGGCTTTAGTTTGTGTCCTCTAATCATTGCCGTATCTAGCCAGGGAGTGACATCTCAAATTAAAGCTCTTGGCGCAAGGAACAATCTCCGCCTCCATTAGGTAGGCCCGTGTGTATAGTTTTGGTGAAATTCTCAAATGTATTGTTAAATTGTTTATAAAAAATGAACTCCGCTAGCAGCATTTGTAGATGGTTTAGTATCGTGTAGCCGCACCCTTTACCTTCATTTTGAGCACCCGATCATCAATCTAGCGCATGCAGAAGTCGAGATAATTGCAGTAACCGGAAGTGCACATTTGGCGATTTTTCAATTGTTTATAACTTTTGAACCAACAATGCCATATTGTTTAAACTTTTGTGAAAAATGGCTATGGTTCTGAGATTTAATTTAAGACAATCCCGGTTAAAAAACACGCACTAGAAGCCGAGGAAAACGCAATTGTTTAAATTAACGATGTAATCCAGGATTTCGGTTTTGGCGGAGTGCGAAAGTGTGAAAAAGGCCGCAAACGCGAGATGGCGCCACCTATACCGTTATCGACATATCGTTACCGACAAAATTTTAAAAAATTATTATCTCTGCTCCTGGGGGTTGTTTTTTAATCAATGGGGTATCAAATGAAAGGGGAACTAATAAGCTACAGGGTAAAAAATACCCCGTTGCTGGAACAGTATTGCAGTTAGCGTTAATAACAATTTCAATTGTTTAATTGTTTATAACAAATGAAACACACATCGTATAATCTTCGCACCTATCGGATATGGTAGCCGATACTGCTTGCTTTAATTTATGTCGTTTGGTCATTGCTGTATCTCGCCGGGAAGTGGCAGTAATCGCAATTGTTTGTGATTTCTTTAAGCAAAGTTATTTATCTCGCGTTATAGATGGCCGATTTTAATCAACGACCACTTAAATTGAAGCTCTTCATTCAAGGAAAAATCTGATTCACTTTTAGGAAGGTCCACGAGTATAGTTCCGCTGCAATTTTTAAACGAATTATTAAATTGTTCGTAAAAATTAATTTGCGTATGCAGGGTTTATGAATCGTTTATTGTCGGGTAGCAGCATCCTTTACCTTTATTTTAAGCTGTCGATCATTGATCTAACGCCTTCAGAAGCCGAGATAATTGCAGTGACCCAGAGTGCATTTTTGCCAATTAATCAATTATTAATAACTTTTAAACCAGAAATGCTATATTGTTTAAACTTTCGTGGAAAGCGGCTATGGTTCTGAGATTTAGTTTAAGACAAGCCCGGTTAAGAAATACGCAGTAGAAGCCGAGAAAAATGCAATTGTTTGAATTAACGATGTAATCCAGGAGTTCGGTTTTGGCGGTGCGGAAAACTGCGAAAAAGGCCGCAAACGTGAGATGGCGCCACTTGTACGATTAGCGAGTCTCGGATATTTAAAAAAATTTTTATCTCGGCTCCTGGTGGTTGTTTTTGAGTAAATGGATGGTCAAATGAAAGGGAAACGAATAAGCTGTACGATCAAAAATACCCCGTTGCTGTAACTATACCCATTTGAACGGAATAACAAGTGTAATTGTTTAATTGTTTATAACAAATGAACTAGACATGGAATAATGGTCACACCTGTTGCAGATTGTTGCTGATACCGCTAGCCTTAATTTGTGTCCTCTGATTATTGCTGTACCTAGCCAGAGAGTGGGAGTAATCGCATTTGTTTATAATTTTGTTAAACAAATTCAATTATCTCGGCTTCTACTGGGCCGATTTTGATCAACGACGTCCCAAATGAAAGAAACGAGATTCAGTGGCTGTAACTGCATCCAGTTTTATGTAATTATTTTTCAAATTGTTTAATTATTTACAACATATGAACCGCGCCTGGTTCTTTTCCAGGATACGCCATCATTGCTCTATCTTGGCTGGGAGTCGCATACATTTAAATAACTGAACCTGCCGGTATTCAGCTATGGACTTTTGGATAATATGTACAATATGAGGTATGTATTTATCGATTCTTCTCGTCCGACAACACGCTCTTCGTAAATGTGTTAAAATTACGCGAGGAATATACTTACGTGCACAGCATCGTTCTACAGATGTAATCGCTTCAGTAGTAGCGGAACAAGGTTGTAATCACTGATATTAACAAATTATATTGTGATACTAACAAATTACACAAGCAAGATGATCTTTTTCACGGAGGCGGCAATTATTTTGCGCAAGTTCTTTCCCTTTCAAATTGCTTGGACAGGGTGGAACGAAATAGACGATCCTTCAAGCCTTTAACTTTATGCCTTGAAGTAATTATGCTATTACGCAGACCTCATGAAATGAAATATACATATGTATCTTTAAATTTCGTTGCTCAATGCATTTTTCTAAACTCTTCTCTTCAGTACTCCGTAATATGCACTTTTTCCTTTTTATTTAGAAAGACAATAATAAAGTGTACAAATAATACAAAATTTCGAACTAAAACGGTCCTCGGTGCAAACTATATCGAAGGATAATTGGTTTTACATCGGTACGCCCAGATCTACGTGTGTTACGGCATCGAGGGGATTTTTCTTTCTTTATTTTCCGGTATGAAATCGATTCGCCAACAAGCATGCTGACAACCTAAAGGTATAGACCGACGTTCTCTCTACTTAATCGTAATAAATTATTTTAACGTTATTTATGTATAATATATATATATCGTATCTTTGAAGTATAGACACTGACTTAGACACGATTTATGCTCGATGTAAAAGCAGAGGCCAAACGACGATTTAAACAGCGACAGCTTACTGATTGGTAACGTGTTTCTTCTTCGAACGAGAAGTATAAGTATATAAGTTACAAAATATTGCTACACGTACGCTGATGTATCATAGTTTCGAAAGCTTATCCTCACAACTCTCCACAACTCTTAGGCCAATTACGAACGATCATTTTCTCGTGTATGCATATTTCGCAGATCTCCATTCTCTGCACGGGGTATCAAAATAAGGACTTCAGAACCTTTTTAGTCATAGTATTCGCTTGGGGGGGAGTAAAGGATGCCTAGTCAACATGTGCCCCAAAATCAATCCTTCGGCTGTAGTATCTAGTTTTACCTTTATGATCGTCGCATATCCAGGTGTCATAAAACACAAAACTGGACATTCCATCGAAAGGATTGATTTTCGGGCCTACGCTGATTAAACACTTCTTACACCCCGCGGCGAGCACTACAAACCCGCCAAGTTTTCGAATCCCTGTTGCAAATAACCCGTGCAATATCTCCGTTCAATTGCCATCGCATCGAAACGCGTCCGCCGCGAATTGTACACGGAGCATAAATCCGGATTCCGGATACGAGAAACCCTCGATGGCCCGTTACGGAATCCACCCATAATCGACTCCGTTTCTTACATCTAACATACACACTCATATGTATTGGCTAAAGTGTAAATGCAAATTCGAACGCGGGCACGAACACCCACGTTTTTTTTTTTTTACTTAGGTCGCGGGGCAGCTGTTTCTTCACGCAATTTTCCATTCTGTCCCCTTCGTTAATTTTGCTGCTTTCAATCTCTTAACGGCAAATTGTGACTCGGATGGCCAGTGGCGTGTCTGGCCACGCTTCGTAGCGTGTATCTCCTCTTGTATGTAGCAACGATCTAAGTACTGGACGTTTATCGTGACGCAAGGGGATCCCTAATGGCGTTGCGTTGGTCGGCTCACGCTCGCGTACGCAAGGAAAAAGGAAAACGCTGTACGAATTTCTCCGACGCTCGACAGCGCGCCGCGATTAAGAGTACAGGCGGAGTAGTAATCGACATGAAACACTGATGAACGATGTCTAGACGATCAGTCTTATTTCTTAAAGAGAGAACGGAAACTCGTTTGAAGCATCGGCTAATGAGCACGCGGATCGCGATTATGTATATCCATTTTCGAATTACAAATCGATTTGATAGAAACGAGACGACCCACTGTTTAGGGCCACCATTCGCAACAAATTGTATCTCGCATGATCGATTATTATCGTTCGCCGGTTTCTTCTGTTGCTCCATCGACGGTCCATTCGAAATATTGGCGATACGCAGTAGGCCCATCCGCGTTTCTATTCGCACAAACGACGAGAGAATTATGTTTGCTTGTCGGTGCTGTTATGTTGTTTTATGTACCTCGAGAGATTGGGGCGGGGGGGATAAAGGGATAAAGAGATGGAGAGAGTGAGAAAGGTAAAAGGATTAGTTTTCCATTAGGGAATCCAAGTACTCCTTGTAGTCGCCCTCCGACATTTCGTTCCCGTTCTCCGGAACTTCGGCGCTTCTCCTCCTTCTTGTGGTCTCGCTGGTCACTTCTATACAGAGCAACGCGAACTTGTTATCGCAGGAATAACGAACTTGCTCCAAGAGACGTCCCCCTGTTAACGGCGATCCTAATCCGTAACGATCCGAGCTGCTTGAATGCCAGGCGTCGCAATATGTGTCCATCGCACGATCCCCCAGTTTGTGTGAACCGTGCCACGCTACCTTTTCTGGCCTGAAACGGCAGGTGATTATACTTGCGACGAGTCCAGATGCTCGTGACGAAATATCTGAGAGTAATTTCGAGTTAAACGTCGAATACACTTGGTGACAGAGATCATTATTCGAATATAATCTTACGTCTGGTTCAAGCCAATCGTTAAGAAATTCTTCGTTTCGAAGGTGACACTAACGTGTCACCTCTGAATATTTTTGTCCCGCACATTTTCAAACGACAACGGTATACTTTCAATCAAGCATACCTGCCGCGCTACGGTAACGAACATAGTTGAGTGCGAAAATAATCTCTACCTCGTCGCGAAACAAGAGCTCGAATAAATTGAACAATTACCATGCAAAGTCTGTGAGGATGTTCTTTCCATTGAAGCTGTAGATCCTCGGGTTCTGGGAGAAGTACGCCCCGTTCCCGTTGAACATCTCTTTCCACGAGTTGAAGAGAACGTCCCCCTGGGGATTCGAACGCAAGTTATTTCGCAACGTTCGCGATACGTTTATGGAAAATTGCTTGGAAAACTCTTCGACGGAAACTTTCGCGGATAAACCGTCGACGCTAGATGTATTTCAGATCGCGAATCACCTTTATGTTGACGATGGGCAGATCCCGATCCCCGAGTCTCACGATGCTGTCGACATTCTGCACCCTGGAGCTAAGGAATGCACGGAACGTACCCCTTAGACCAGCACGCTTCGCTTGCCGATAACAAGCGTAGTCAGCTCCTCGTACACCGTGCATGTCCCCGGTGAACGGTTCGTTCAATGCGGCCATTCGCAACTGGAAATTGTAATATCGATACTGGCATTCTTGTAGACAATTCACGTTTGCCGTCATGTAGGACAATATCAGGAGAAAGTGTTCCAGTGTTTTTTACCATAGAATTCGGAGCGTAGCGTGTACGTACATTGCCGATCTAAATCGCTTTTCTGATCGCGTACAGGAATTCCTCATTTTTGTGGACTGTACGTTAGATAAAATCGTATCTCGAACGCGATGGTCAACAAACGTTGGAATAGACGTATCGCGCATGATTTTTAAGCACAGAGATATCTGTACCTGGTCCTCTTTGATCTTTTCGCGGCCGCGGAAATTTTATTTGCTCGGGAAGTAATTGTTTATATATAAATGATAACAAATGACGATAGCGTACTACAGATCGTGTTTACGTACGTACTCAGAGGGGGATTATTATATCGATTGTGTATTGTTCATAAGGGAATGATTGATTGTGTACCTTAAGAAGTGTACAAGAAATAACGCGTTACACAGTATTACCCACCTACACTATCTTGCATTAAGTATATGCTAAAATATTCGACTACGGCATTCTATTTAAAGGAAAACCCATCAAAGTACGTACGATAAGCTGCAAGGCGAAACGGGGATCTAATTTTCCTAATTTCGAACGACGCTTTTCAATTCGTACGAAAAGTAATTGAAGGTATACGAAATGAGGTGGAAAAAATTAATTGCGCTAATGTCTTACCATTCGTGGATACCACTTTGCGGCGGGAAGAAAATTCAAACGAAATTAGGTAATGCATTAGGTTTGCCTCTTACCGATAACATTTTACACTCAACAAGATTAAGATAGTAACTCACCCCTGTTCCGTCTGCTTTCACGGGTATCTGGTTGATCAGGTTGGAAGCCTCGAAAGGTGGATTTGCCGGGGGCGGTGATGTGGTCGGTGGTGCTGGTGTAGTTATTGGTAAGAGCGAACCCAACTATAGGACGCGGTACAAATATTTTCAATTAATTCTGTAGGATACAATGCATGAGACAAATTAACAAAGAATCTGAAGGATTCCAATTTCGGACGGTGCATGTTTATGCAACGTTTGATAGAGATATAATTACAAATATCTTCCGTTCGAATAAAGCACAGCGTTGACAACATTCAAAGTTCACGTACGTTTCGGATTAGTAGTAGCGATTATTGCTACGCATTGTTAGCTATTTACGTGAATTCTTAATATAATAAATAAAAGAATTCTATACTAACTGCAATGTACTGCCAGCCATTGTTCACTCTGACCAGCAACGCTTGTTCGTCTATGATGTAAGCCAACGTTCCGACCGGGCTCACAGCTGACATCTAAAGACGAAGCAACGTTTACTACCCGTTCATTTTGCCCATACCGATGAGACGAATATTTCCTAATATTATCAGGGTGAAACATTTACTTTTGTCATGGCCTCCGTATTTTGGAAAGTGACTGCCCCTGGCACGATCCTCGTCGTGCTTTCAAGCGGCCCCCTGGTTGCCACGGTTGCAGAACCTTACAAATATCGCATATAGAATTAAACGGGTACACTTTGGGCGGTGAGTCAACGTACGTAGATGAATTAATGCTTGTCACTAATCTATTACAGTTTACAAATTGGCATGCGTTACCTAAATGCTCTTTTAACTCTTTCAGTTGTTTTAGTTCACGAAGAGCCTTCAATTCGTCCAGACTAGTTCTGGGTCCTTGCAGCGTAGCAAAGAAAAAACTTGTTTTGTGATTCAACGCATAATCTTTGCCTCAACTTTCATTTCTTTTATATATTACGTTTGAAATTTGGACAATGCACGTTTACAATTGTTGGTGTTTCGAAAAGGCCGGTGCTCATTTATCTAGTATCGCATTTCTCTGTTTTGTACAACGGTGACAATAAATAAATTAAGCTAATCAAACGAGTGTGTGCAACAGGTATAGTTTCCTGTATCCTTTCCTCGTCTATCGAATGGACAAAATAAAGATTTTCATCGTCCAACACTTTTAGTTGTACCAGATATTACGACTTCTGTTGCTGTTATTGAATTTCGTTAAGCTTTGTAAGTTGATAACAGCTTGTCTTACCAAGTGTGCGAGTTCTTCCGATTCCTGGCTCTCCTTTTTGTCCAATTAAAGACACGCCGGGTGGTCCTGGTGGTCCAGGCGGGCCTGGCGGTCCCGGTACTGGAATATAGTTTCCTTGAGACGGTGGTCCAGGAGAACCGGCTGGCCCGGGGGGTCCTCTTTGACCGTCTCTTCCGGCTTGCCCAGGAATTCCAGGGAAACCATCGTCTCCCTTGTCCCCCTTTAGCTATACGTTATGCAAACGCGGAAAAGCAAATTTTTACGAAATTCCAGAAAAATAGTGCGCGTCACGAATCGGGGAGTTTAAGTGATAAGCGATATAATTTCGTTTCCAATTATCGAAATATTGAAGCTCACGTTCACGAGATATCAATACAAACCTGTCACGGCTGTCGTCCAAGAATACTGAAAAAAGGAACCATTGCTCCCACTATAATCGAATATACATTGAAACTCTTAACGTTTCTCACCCAGCCATAATCTTACCTTGGATCCACGCTCTTGTTCTGTTGCTCAATGCAAAATCAGTCTGCACCAGCAAAGAGAAATTCGGATACACGCACGATCCGCGATAAAACGGGCTCGAGACCATTTCGACAGCGCGACTCGCGGTATAAATCGCAGGTCGTGTCTTCGCCGGTGCGAAACTGTTCGGAAGTGCAATAAAAGCGTCGAGTCTGCCTTACGTTGGGCCCGGCTTTTAAACCAAAGTGTGTTGAATTAAGCCCTGCCAAGCGCATTCGGTCGCGGCTGTCGCTTGTCACACCGTCGACGAAATTTCGACGAATTTCTGTTCGCGGCGTCGCGTCGCCCTCGAATAAATCGAGTTGTATTCGTGTGGCTTTGCCAGTCGACGAAGATGAAAGGGAAGGGAGGAAAAAAAAAACACCGAGCAAAATAGAGAGAGAAAGAGCGGTGGGCTGTCGACAAGCGCACACTTGCACTGATTTTCGTCGCCTCTCATATTCTACGGCCTGCTCGAATGAGACTTGCTGGTATAACACGGTGATCTACGAGCACGGTTACAAGTTTCGCGAGCTTCTGAGTGGTCGTTTCGACTAAAAAATGTTGGAGTTCTCTTTGCTCGTGGCAATACCGGGGCCGAACGTTTCGTCGGCTTGCTCGTTCTAAACGACTCTGGAAGGAATCAAATCGAATCTGGGTGATAAAAAAAAGAGATAAAAGCATCCGGTGACGGAAGAACGTTTAAACAAAGGAAAGGGTGCTTTAGTTTTTATACTTCTTCCCCCGTTACTGTATATTTTCCATAGGGTGTCCGTCGCGAGAAATCGAATGGACTGAAATAAAAGGATTTCACGCTGCTGAATAAAATTGGTAGGATTTTCAGAATTCTCGAAATTCTACTTGGCCGCGTATACGTTAGATGGTCACGTTAACGTGACACTTTTTCAGTCGGAATGACCTCTCTGACAATCTCGGGAAGTTTGTAATGGGGGTTGTAGATCACCGGGTGCATCTCCTCTTCAACTTGTCACCTGCTACGAGACAGGATAAAGGATACGTACGTTATCCTCATTCGTTGCGTTGGATATTCTTTAACAAACTTCGTGTTTGCCGGCTGATTTTACCACATGTTCATTTCTGGCTTAAAAATGTTGTGGAACGTTTGCGGGGTGGAATGTTTTGTTGTCGTATCATTTGTCTCTTTTCTTTACTTTTCAAATTGTTAAAAGATTCCGCAGGGGTGTGCTCGAGAGTTACGTTTCGAAGGCTATCAGTTTTCGATTGATAGAAGAAGATAATTTCACAGTGGTTCTCGTGCATTCAATAATATTGAATAGTATTAGATGCAGCAGAAGAAGAAGAGCAGTCAGTCTCGACCACATAGCCTTACGAAGTTTGTATATCTACCACAAAGGATCTTGAAAATAATTGACCAGATTATTTCATCAATATTTTGTAATAAATATCGACGTTCGGCTATTCATCTGTTACTACGAGCTTGTAATAGCGAAATATTGAACCTTGCAAAGCCTTCGTTTAGAAAGATTGTCGAGAACAAATTATTTGTAATAGTATGAGTGTATTATAATTTCTTGAAAAATTTTAAACAAATATGCTACTCATCTGCAATACCACGTGTAAATAATCTAATTAAAAAATGGTGTACAGTGTACACACAGAACGTTAGAAGTGGCAATAAATTTCGAAGAAACTATTAATTCCTACCATTGAATTTTCACAAAATTCTTAGAACAGGGAAATACAAATCAACCTTCCCGCGTGTTCACTCCAATTTCTCCTGCGACGTCAGTTCCCTGCGTTTTTACACGTTTTACACAAGCGGGATTCGCGCTTTTCATTATGAACGAGAATTTCTGAATTCTACTTACGCCTACAGAAACTCCGTAAGGGCTCGGTGTACCAGGATCCCCCTTCTCTCCCTTGGGTCCAACTGGGCCTGCGATTCCTGGAAGTCCGGGTGTTCCAGGACGACCCTGTTAGAAGTAGTTATCGATATATAGCGCCCATGCTCTGGCTTCCCATTCATGAATATTCCATGTTCATTAACCCTTTAATTAATCTCGCGTGCAGTTCAATCTAGCATACACTTTGCGCGATCACTGTGATTTCTAATTTTATAGCCTGACTATTACACCGTCGTACGAGGCAATTAGTTCGTTAATGCGATTCCAAGTAATTAATCGGTTGCTTGATTGAAAGGGCGATATATTTAAAATGTCTGCAAAGCATTGGGATACTCACTTTCAGGGTGTTCTACGCGTAGCATTCAAAAAAAGAGATATTGAAATTTTAGAGTAGGTACGGCATCGTGCGCAAAGATGAAGGTAACAGTAATTGCTAATCGTTTTGAACGTAACGAAGGGAACGGCCGGTTAGCAATGAATTTTGCAATAGGAGCACTGTAAAAATACTTTTACGCGTAAACTTCGAAATTCGAAAAACGACGTACAACGATAACACACGAATCTTCAAACGCTGATATTAGACATTAGAACGTCGATCCTTTTTCGTTCACCCAACGAACATAATGGCGAACCGTTTCACTGTCACGTTAAATCATACATAGATCGGAATATCTGTTTCCCGATTCACCAAATGCAAAGTTAAGCAATAATTCGCACGGCCGACGGTGACAAACTAATTCTTCCAAGACCACCTCGCCCGCGAGAGACGAAATCGAACGGAACTAAGGAGAGACGTGTCGATAAAAGCAAAACGAAGAAAGTCGAAAAGATGTTTTCCCTTACCACCCAACCGGGTAACCCAATTTCTCCCATTACTCCCGGCTTCCCTGGCGGTCCTGAAGGTCCTGCCGGTCCTGGACGACCTCTTCTCCCCCTCTTGCCCTCCGCTCCCTTTTCACCCTTGATAGTGATGTAGTCACCGGAACTCGCTATGGCCGTCGCTCCTGGCGGACCCCTCTCACCTTTATCGCCTTTACTGCCGACTATTCCCTGTGAACCGGGAACTCCGTCGTTGCCCGGCTCGCCTTTGTTGCCCTGAGGCCCTTGAATACCATTCACTCCAGGAATTCCGGCCGGTCCAGAATCACCTTTATCTCCCTTCTCTCCTTTGGTGCCCTTGTCCCCTTTGTAGCCTCGCGCACCTCCCTCGCCCTTGTCGCCTTTTTCTCTTAACACTAATTAAATGAACACATTTTCACAATGGAATTACCGTCGGGGGGGAGGGGGTGGGCAGGGGTGGAATATGCAAGGGTGGATTAAGTTTGGCAGGTAACCGGACAACATTTTCTTCCGTACGCATAAAGTACGAGATTGGCCGTTCGGTTTTTTGCAATTAAGGAAATGAAATTTATGAAAGCTTGTCGAAGTGAGCTTGTTTTCAACACACGCGGTGCCACGTGTGCCGCCAATGGTACAACGCTGAAATACGTTTGCGTGTAACAAGTTCCGGACTGAAGAATATATTACCGCGCGAAGGAAGAGGGGCATTATAAAAAAATGCAGTATAGTAAGTATTATTTTATACCTATGTCAGAAATAACGTAATATTTCCGTAGCCTTCTGAGTGTTACGAGAAACGTGTACTATAGGTGGCACAGGAGACGCGGGTGGAAATTTATACGAATTTCGCACGGCGCTGAACGTATTAATGGTATTCGAAGCAATAGCGGGAAGTTTGTTTTTATGTCGAAAGTTTCCTTACTCGATTCTGCAATATTTACTCCGTCAGGGCCGCTTAATCCAGGTAAGCCTGGCGGTCCCGGTGCTCCAGGTGGACCAGATTTCCCTTCTGGCCCCGTGTCGCCTTTATCGCCCTTCTCGGCCGGCCTTCCATTCTCACCTGGTGCACCAGGGAGCCCCGGTGACCCCGGAGCACCAGGCTCTCCCTTGAATCCTTGGACTCCTCGCGGGCCGTCGTTCCCGTGATCACCTTTCGCACCCTTGTGCCCCGGCTCGCCTTTGTAACCCTTGGCGCCAGCGATTCCAGTTTCACCTTTTGGCCCCGAGTTTCCTGGAGTGCCCGCTTCACCTTTCTGTCCAGGCAGTCCCGGTCTCATCGTGATGCCCTCCGTCTAAAGTTTTAAAAGTCGTTTCCGTGTGATTTTTGTTTAACATTACTCCCGTTGAGGTTGACGATTATTATTCTACGGAATTTATGATATATGTTTCTTGAAAATGACGGGATTTTATTACGCTGATAGCAGAGAGAGTGAAAACATGTGTTATATATTGATATAATATCGTGGAAGATTTAGTTTAGAGTATAAAGCAATTCTAGTGCAATCACTTGTGATTAAATTTTAAACGGGCCGTACTGATCACAAATGGATCTCACTGATACAAGTATACTTAAATTGTTCGGCACATACATGACACATAAATTCTATTTAGCAATTATTTCTTTTTACTCAGGTACGCTTCCACGCATAGATCTTGCTCCCGCGATCGATTAGTCGTAATGTAATATTGTTCGACCCGACTGCGGCAACATTTCAAGGTGCGAGGTGGACAAACTTGGCAAATACGGTTGTCGTTGTAAAGACACCATAAAGTTTCACCATGAATCTTAGCGCACCGGCGAGTTACAAGACCGAATATCTGTGGCACATCGGTACAATCCCGAAAGAAACCTTTCGTTCCGAAGTTGCTCTAAATATGAAACTATTACTCACCCTGTAAATGCCTCGAGGTTTCCAACTGGGCTGCATGCGCATAATAGCCGAAATTTCTCTGTTTAATCATTGGTATAAGGTCGTAAAGCTAAAAGCAGTCGGCCGACCCGACGTGCCACCTGCTCGTTCGTATCGTCTGATGGTAGCTAACGAACAATCGGCGTTCAAACAATTGTCTATGTCCAACGTCGATACTCTCCGATGCACAATTGAGCTACTATTCGTACTATTCGCGGTTCTTGTTGCGCTAGTTGTTTGCAAAGCAAACGATTGTTTTATTAGCAACGTTGAGGGAGCTACGGAAAGTTCTTTGTCTTGGGGATATTTGCCGGCTGGAAATTTCGATGACTTGCAACGGGGTCTATTGTTACGATCGGGCTTGATATAAGGTATTATTTCAGATAGTCGATTCAGAATGGAAACCAGTATAACAATTTTAAATGTATATCCGTTTAGCTGAGATGAATTCTGAGAATATTACTTGGCTGCTCTACTGTTGGCTGTTAACTTTATAAGTGGCAGATTTATAATTGTACCACCGTTGATATTTACAGAGAGTTTTAAATTAAATGTTTCATTGTAGTTGAATGGCTAGTTCAATATAGCCGCTAAGGTCTGTGGTATTACAAAAATAATCTTAATAGTCTGTTTTTAACAATTAACTCGAAGAAAAATTGACAAACACTTGTTTGATGATATTTAATAACATTGTAGTTCCAGAAACAATCCTTTTCATCGTCCCCCTTCCCAAAAATATGCTGTACTCACAGCAAAATAATAAATTTCATAGATATACATATATTTCCTCACCCTACATTACCTGAGTGTGTCTGAAACAGAATGGTCTCAGCATTCACCATGGACTTTTGTAACATCGATTCGTCAACATTACTTTGTCACGCAAACGTTACATCCGACGATAAAGCAAATCAACAGTTATTGATCGCAGCGAATATTTATTAAATCACGTTGTCGTTTATTCGTAATGGTTATTCCGAATGATTCGGAATTAATCGACGAAACATCGTGTTGCGCTGAAGAAAACAGCATAGGGAATAGAAAAGAGACGGATTGAAGAAGCTGAAAGCAAAATCGTTACCGGGATACATCGATTGATATCGTATTTCACGCGTTTAATTCTGTCGATGGACATTTCAGATCGTTTCAGCCAGATGGGCTCTCATTTATTTGATCGTTAATACGTCTCAGCCTCCGTAACCGCAATTTCATTGAAAGTTTCCTTCTGTCCTTCTCACTCACTATCACAGTAAACAGTTTCACCGCCTACTTATCGATACCACTGTTGGCTCCTTTATATGTACGTCATGCCAGCGATTGAAAGACTTTCGACCGACTTGCTCGGAATGTCCGGGCTCCATTTAGCTATTCGAAGATTGAAGGGCATGCTATTTCGTCTTTCTTATTTTTTTTTGGCTAGCAGATCGTTCTGGGTCCGCTCCGCAGCTAAAGCGTCACATCGTCGAGGTGTCGCCAGAAATTAGCGCAAAGATAGTGCAATGAAGCGATATTGACTAATAAGAAAATTTGTGCCCACGTGTTTAGTTTAATTTTTCGAGACATTTTCAGTAGGAAGGTGTTTCAACGAGTAATATAGAAATGGGAGGCAAATATTTTCTTGCAAAGCGTACGCGTAGAAATAGTTACAGAAACTTCGAGGGAGAATTATTTTCATGTAAATTCTACAGAATAACTCCAAACCAGATGTGTTGTGATATAAATCTTTCCATCGACCAAATCGTGAAGTATCTCAATAAATAATCGATAAAAATGCGCAAAATATCCATGGTACGCTGATTTCATAGAAACAATACGTCTGAAATGAGCCTCATACATTTAGACAAGTGATAATATTTGTGTCTCGTTTGGGTTAGTCACATGCGCCTTTACTATTCTATTTGAGGACTACGTCAAGTAATAGTTTTGAAGATACGAAAATGAGAAACCTGCGATATCCTGTTTGGTGCTGTTGTTAGGTTGGCACACTCAATTAACCTACGAGTACAACGGTGACACATTCCTGAAATTACGAGATTTACTATGAATGACGTCGAATTGCACGACTGCTCGATGCCCTGCAACGATCGTGCCACCAGAGAGTGAAATAAACCTACGATTAATAATTATTCTCTATCCTGGTTAATTGAAATAGGATTCATTAAATATAACACATCGATTACAAGATAGTTAATACCATCGATATATCATTATTTAAATCCTATACTACGATTCAACAGTAATTGATACAACGTTATCGGGCCAATTGTCACAAATTTTGACACAACTTTAATATCCTTGGTGCCTGATCTTTCAACGTTTCCCTTACACTTAAAAGGAAAAGAGAAATCAGTAAATGTATGCGTAGAAAATTGTTTGGAAAAAAATTAATCACGCGAATTTCAGCACGAATAAATAATATTGCGACGGTCGTGAAGTGTATTGCAGCGTTTTCGTTTCGTCGTATATTTCCTTAATGGTCTAGCACAGCAGATAAAAATTCGAGAGCAATTTTCTAAGATTCCACTTATACGTCACGGTGTTTAACCCAGATTTCTCGTTTGTCGGTTCCACTGGAACCAACTATCTACACGACAGTTGACCAAGCGATTCGTGTAACCAGCAAAACGCTCTTCCCGCAGATGTGTATTTTCGTCCAAAGACGAGTCGTTCTCCTAAGCAACCCAACTCCCCCACGAGTCACTCACCTGCCGTACCTGGTTGGTACAGCCTAGAAATTGGTTTCTGTATTCTCCGGGGAAATTGGACGCCTGTACGTTGAAGCACGAACCGGCACCGGGTCACATAAGATAACGCTCCAGGTCGAAGCAAGATACTTCGCGTGTCGGGGATTCCTGAAGCCCCTGCAAGGTCGCAAAGTTCCCCTCCGGAGGGTGAAAAAGTGGCCGAGGGTGGCCTTTCTCAAGTTTCGGGGCTGCGCGACCACTGTGCACGCCTTCAGAACGGTTTAATTAATTTACATGCCTCACTGTTGTACATCTGTTGGATTTCGTTGAAATGAATGTTCTCGCGGCGGCGTGTTCCGTTACGCGGTTTCTATCCTTCAATAAACTGTCTAAGAAAGGGTTGCGTTTGATGGATGTTCAAAGTTTTGGAAGTTTTAGGTTCGCTCGACAAATAGCCGCAAATGGAGATTACTAGTTTTGTTCGACGGTGTAATATTTTCTATCGTGAAAATAAGCTATTATTAACGTTGCTTGACCATTTGTGACTTAAAATTGGCAGTTGCAAGTGAAAAATCTTCATTTATATTGCTAACAATTCGGTGAATAAGAATAACCGATTTTAAATCGTAAGGGAATGGTATTTCATAGTGTCATTATTGCTTCAATTTACTTGCAATGGAAATGTTTGGAATGATGCTCGTTTAATTAACGCATACCCACTTTTCTCTATTGTTTTCATTTATCGCGTTGAAACGTTTGCTCCAGTTTTTGAGAATTCAGGGAAAAAATTAGGAAAGAAAGTTTTCTCGTCTAGGGGTTTAACGTTGCTTCCTCTGAAGAGCAACAAGATAAACTGTATGTTAATGCCCACGGCAGTTTCCAGAGTGTTCCTTTACCAGATGTGAATTGCCGAGACTGCTATCTGTTACAAACTCTGAACAATAAGTTTATATCAGACTCAACATTTGACTTCCACGCTTGGTTCATTTAACAGAAAATTTTGCCTGCCAGTCAATATTTGAAATTTCGAACATACTAACCGATACAGCGACTTAAGCCCGGTACATTGTGCTAATTTTCTAGATTTAGAAATGATTTCGTTCATCGGAATTCAAAAGTACGAGTCCCCGTTATCAGTTGAATGTGCGAATGAATTTTACATATAATACATGGTATTACGCTGCTTTAAGTTGAAACCACTATTCCTTAACACCTGTCCTTGGGAAGATACGTGACATTTCTTTTTTAATCTAGCGTAGAATTCTCTACGGGGAAAGTATTATTCACGCAGGGCTTTCTTGCGTCGGAAAATCTTGTACCGTCGCGCGACGTTGTAAGAATACTTTTGTTACAAGTAGTGGGCTGTAGGATCCCTGCATATCTTTCAGAAAACTTTTCACACGAACCAGAATACTGTTCCGGATATGACGGGCATTGTTTCGATGCGAAATGTTAACGCACGATAGCTTCATACGTGTACCACGTGTTACATAAAAGTTTGAAATACGCGTTGCGCGGATAATTTTTTTGATTGAAACAAATATGGTTCGTCATATATATCAGACGATAATATAAGACGACTTTAATGTTTCAAAAAAATGCAAATGTTATATTTCAATTTAAGAAGCGTATTTGGAACGAGGTGATAATATTTTTGTGGGCTGAATTTCGTTCATTGTTTCCTTTTAGTTTGAAGTTGTGCGGTTCGTATTAAAATATTTAAAGCTGTAGACGGAACGAATTAAATGTGAATAAAAAATTCATAGGATTGCATTAAAATCCTTGTAATTAAATGCAGTAAATTCAAGAATTATCTAGCATGTACGACGTAGTCGAAATTATGCGCGGTTCAACTTTCGTAAGCATAATTCATAGCGATGGCTGTGATAAATTTCCTTCCAGAGTGCTTATTTTTACCTGCCCGCTATTAACCAAAACGTATGATAGCTATATTATTACCATAATAAATCCACGTAGCTCACACGTATACGTATGTGCACGGCTATGTCCCTGTGAAGTCGTTCGAATTTATGTAAAAACGGAAATCGATGGAAATTTCATCTCCCTAGAGTCTAGAGTAATCTATTATATGCATATTCATTAATCACATATACTCTTATCATAGATTACTCATAAAGACTTTTACATTATAGTAACCCGAGTTTCCAATTAAATGTTACCTACCTAGAGGTTCTATAAATTTCCATTACTATTAAACTCTTCTTATAAGAATATATTCTTCCATACTTGTCGAATGAATAAAAATAATTGGAACAAATAGAAATTATTCGCCGGAATGCGTTTTATCGTGTAAAAATTCATTAAATCTCCAATAAAAACGATAAGAAAGAATGGACACGTCCCATTACTCGATACGAAGCAGTCCGTTAAGAATATTATATTTATTTTATAATTTAATTTCCGGCGGTTCAGGCGTCTGGAGCCGAGATTCATGAAAATAAATCGTGCGCTTCATTACGTTCAGTTTGTTCTTTTCTCGTCCCGTTCTTGCCGGTGGCACACTTCCAAATGTTACGCCGCGGAAACGAAACGAGCGGCCTGACCTCGCCTGCTAATTGTTGAAACGTCGGAAGCCCCGAAGAGCTTTGTTCGTTCCCAGGCACGTTAAAAGCACGGAAAAGTACGGAAAATCTAGACCCTTCCGGTGGCAACTACGATCGTGGCTATCGCGATAATAATTTCATTGAGTACACGTCGTTTAGACGAAACCGCCTCTTTTTGGAGTCCGCCCGGGTCCCCCTTGTGCCTGCAAAGCCTCGCCGCTGCAATGTCTTTTAACTGTGACAGTTAACTCCGTTAACTCTGTGACAGCACCCCCCCCGCTAACTTTAGTCAATTCCTTTCATCGAAAGACTAGGGAATAATTTATTACTCCCCGGCTGTTGAAAGTAATATTTAATCGAGGGTTGACGGCTATTTAGATGGGTTATGTATAGTGTTCTATGCAATTTCATTGCATATCGTTGACAATGAGTTCATTTAATACGAGAGATATAAATATTGAAAGTATCCACAGCAGAATTAATCAGGGATGAAGAACTACTCATAATTACATTTATAATTAATGCTATATTTCGAACAATATTCAGCTGAGCGAGTACCTTTGAAGCCAATCAAAATTCTATCGCCAAGAAGGATAGTATTCATAAATTATATTGAGACACACCTCGTGTCGCTATAAATAAATCCACCTGAAATGCTTGTATTTCTACTTTGCCCTCAATATACATTTAGATCCGCATAAACTTATCACGCTCCCCTAAATTAAAAAACGAAAGGATCTATATTGCGTCTGCTTTCTGACGATCGATCATACAGCTTTGTCTCCATTCTCTCTCGTGCAATCGAAATGTCACTTTCGCTCCCTTCATTATTCCACGCAAAGTCGCCTCAATTAATTTCCAATCAGAATCATACCTCTCGATCGCCGCTCGAAAGCGATAATACACCGTTCGCCGATCAGGACCGCGACGACAGACGAAGCCCGTTAACAACGAAGCCTGTAGAAATTCACGGCATTATAACGAAAGCATCGTCGTCCCGCGCCGAACGTGTTCCACATAGGCGTCATATTCCGTTCGCGGAATACCGAAACGCGACGTTCATTTTTCACCGTGGCATCGGCTACGTTTCGCACCCTATTTAATTTCCACCGGCTTCCCACTGAAGTGGGTCATCCGATGGCACACGTTCACCGACGTACAATGTACATACGCGCGCGGCGTATGTACGTCTCTCGCCGCGGAACGTTGCAACACGAATGTACGCGCAGCTTCTTGTTGGCTTTTCCCCCATTCTCTCCCCGAGACATGCAGAGAACGGGCGAGGAAGAGGGCAACGCCGGAGTGGGTCGGAGGACGGACTGGTTTTTCGTCGGGGGATAAGGGGCGAGCAGAAAAAGGGAGTAGCGAAAGAATGGAAACGGGGCGGGAAGGAAAGGAGCTGGACACACGACTCCGCCATTATTACGTGCACGGTTACTTATTCCCCGCGGGCCGATATCGCGTTCCATTTCCATTCAACGAATTTCTTGTCGCCGTTGCTCGGCCGCGGAGACAACTGGGAGCTGGTGGCGAACGGGCGGTCGTCGTCGTAAAAACGTGCAACGTACGACGCGCATCTAGGATATCCGACCCGCGGCCGGGCATCGGGGGATTTCGTCAATTTCACGGACCCGCGGGGAATACGCGAGCGAACACGGCTCTTCCGTTGCGGAACGTACGCAGAACAATGCCAAGATGAAATGGATAAAGGGCGACGTGAATATTTCGCGGCATGTTTTCCGGACAGCGCGCGGAAACGACATGAAATTAATGGCACGAAAGGTGTTTAGAACGCTTGCGAATGCTTAATATCCTCGTTTGCTTAGGAACCACTCCCGTCCGCCATGGTGTGTACACGGGTACGGTCTAGTTTATTGAACGCGAACGCGCACACGTTCACGGCCGGGGTGGATTCAACCGGGATGTAAATTTGGATACCGTACGGTCAAGGGAACGCGTTGGAATGATAATTGAAGAGGTTTATGACGTAAGGATAAGGGTAGAATAGGATGGGACGTTCGACGGCGGTTCACGGTGTCGGGAGTGCGATAATCAAGTTAGAATTTGGAGGATCTAGTTTTGTTAATTGTCTTATATTCTCGGAACATCGACCGTCGATTGATAAATATTTTAGATAATATGCGGTCAGGTAATTGCTGTCGGATGTCCCGGTGAGCTTGATTGGAATCGAAATTCTATTTTTGAACATTTAATGCGCAAAATGTGCCGTGGCATGCTTCGTTTAATTTAATATGTATATGTTCCTGTGCAAGAAAGGCGAGAGAATATTAGCGAGGATATTGTGGGACGATTTAATTAGACTGATCGTACATTATAAATGTCGGGGGCAAATGTTTATATTAGACGATAATTGTACTCTCTCATGGTTTATGGCATAAAGATTTTCGATATTAAAGTATAGCAGTTATAATAATTTTTGTTGCAAGGTTAATTAATTTTATAGCGATTTCTATAGAATACAGATATATTATTATTGCTCGTTTTCATTAAAAATACAACTAGTCTTTTGAAACGTTAGTCCCGTGCTTCGCCGCGAATCTTGCCAATAACTCCCCTCATAATTTCTCAGTCACTTCAAATACGGCAAATTTTAATTCGCGAAGACATTTAAATATCCAGCCAGCTTCCAATATGAATGCATTGAAACATTAATCTTTCCCGGAGAACCTATTCCACTATTTTGGTGCAACCACTGAGTTTCGATTATTCCCGTGAAAGTAATTGCTCGATGCGTCTAATTTTATTATCACAATCAACGATCTTCGGTTTCGCTGTAAAACACGCGGACGAACTTAATTTAAAACAAATATCACGTTACTTACATCGTATCCGGAGAATTCGCCTTTCCCTGGTGGACCTGGAGGTCCCTGGGTTCCCTTCTCTCCCGGTATTCCATCACGACCCGGTTCTCCTTTTTGCCCTTGAGGACCTTCCGGTCCCGGTATTCCCGTGTTTCCTTTGTCACCCTTGCCACCGGGCGGCCCTTCCAGTCCTCTCTCTCCCGGTGGTCCAGCTGCACCCTGCGCAATTCATGACAATTAATTCTTTACATGAATTTCCAAGGACAAACGGAAACGACAAACATCTCCGTTTGCACGTTGGACGACGTCTGTGCAAACGTTGGGAATAAATGTTAACGGGATTAACAGGCGTGATTATATTGGGATCGTTCGTTCACGTAAACGTTCTTTATTTGTCATAAAATTGGGTTAGCGGTTTAGACGATATATAGTTTCATGGATTTTCGTTTGATTTTATTGAGGAACGTTCGGTTTTTACAAAACGTCAATACCGTCAGCCCCATCTGGCCTTGCTTCCCCTCCTGCCCCGCCACACCATGCTCTCCCTTCGGTCCCTGGATCATCTGTGGCATCGTAAAGGATGCCATCAAGGCTTTTGCATTGCAGGTGCACGTGCCGGGTTCTCCTTTCTTCCCTGGCGGACCCTGCAGCATTTTGATCAGTCTGTCATTGCAAATATATACACTCGCTGGTAGACGGCACGGTAAACTTTGTTACGCGGGGCCGTGAGTTGCTACCAGCTAATCAAATTAATCGGACAACAAAACTTCTACACCGCGACTTTATAATTGCTCATTTACACCCGGTATAGGGTATTCACGATTCTATGGATCGGGCGAGCGATGCCGAAATTAACTTTGCGATTATTATTTGGCCGGAGTCTACTGCGAAACTAGCGGATTATTATCTACCAGGTGATTCTTGATAGATGACTAATAATTAGCTTATAATAAAAGAATATCGATGCCTTGCAATATTCACTTCTACTTTAAATTCGCTTAAATTCATCGTATTGAACTTTCATTGCGCTCGTCGCGTCGTTGTATTTCGTTTTCTTTAAATCCTTAACAATGGAGCGCGACATTATTTCCTACTCCTTCTGTCTGCTTTGCAGGTCGAATGCATCATCCTCGAAACAAACACAGTAGTGTTCATGCCCGTATATACCGATAATTTGGGAAGATAGTGAATATTGTGAAAGCGGCTCCTCTGTAATCAATGTTACATGCAGCGGTTACCAGTACTTCAGCATGCTGGTCAAATTGGCTTGCTCGAGTAGCCAGATAAATGAGTGATCCCGGATTCGAATGCATTCAAGCTCGTTTCGTATGTATTTAACGTTACTAAATTATTATGACTGAAATATGTACCTACTAGTAGTATATGACTGTACATACGAATCTGTTTCGCACAATGGAAAATTTCTAGAGCCGGATATTCCTTTGCAGCTGGGTGCAGATTTCCATAGCTACTCGGGGGTATAGATATGGGAGAGGAGGTGCCGAAAGGCTTCTAGAACTCATGGTCTGCCGTTCCGTAAATAGCAACGAAAATCTCGTGTCTTCTAGTAGTTTTCTAGTTTGACATGCAATAAATTTGAAGTATCTAATAAGGAGCGCACTCGCCAAATTATTTAAGCTTTCTTTACGTAATGCAAGGAATATTCAAGGGATAAAAGGAGAAGTTGCAAGAACTATTGATTATGTAACGTACTTTTACGATACACATATTGTGATATAAAGGGGAGTGACTTTAATTAATTACATGTTAAGGAAAACCATTTAATTCGACATAATGTCAATAGTTTGGAGGATCGCGACGTTCATAAACTGTAACAGTAAGCTGCCTTCGTTACTTCATTATAGGGGACGTATGGCGTTTCAATGAGCCTACAGGAGAACAGTAAATCAATACAGAGGCTGCAGGTCCCTGTTGCGAAACGTACTTTCTACTGGATTATTATTTATTTATCGTAATGACGTGTTGTTTACACAGAACGTAGTAATGAATTGCAAACCTGTTAAGGCGTGTTAAACGAATGAAACAATGGGGGAGATTTCGTGCTAAATAATTATTTTTCACGATTCACATCTGCTCTTGTATGTTATCGCTTTAACGATAATTTTTCTCCATTTCTTCTTTGACGTATTCCATTGAGCATGGTCGGACAATGTGTATCTAGGTCATTCGATATTCTTTTATTCTAAACAATACAGAGCTATATGGTCGTAAGCGAAACCTGATGCAAATATGCACAACGCATTCAGGCTGCCTTAATACGTGTATAGACTACTGAACTATTACAGCCGGAACTTCAGTGGCTTGTGTAAGGTTTGCTAATGGAACATCTTCGGTACGGTACGACACATATACATGATATAACACATGCTATACGCCACTGTATATAATACAGTTTGGTATATGTATAATTTGCATAAATTATGCGGGCATTTATGCATTCTACGTGTTCGGAAACACTAGTACGAACAACGGTGCCGGATACGAGTCAACTTTAAATCCTACCTTGAATTTCATTCCACATTTCAGAGCGAATGGAAATTACTGATTAGTGTGTAAGGGAATCTAAGCCCCGTTTAAGTCGGCTTTCGGAATATTGAATTGATTTTAAATCTACTGCTGGTGTTTTAATTTGTTTGCTGATCAAATTTTCCCTTTGAAATTTGACTCGGCTGTTATTTTATACATATGTCTGTCAAATCGGGTTTGTCGATCTTTGGTAATGTTTGAACGAAACCTTTTCTACGATTATATTAAAAGAAGAATTGTTGATCGAGGTTAAACTTCGCGGTATCATTTTTTCTTCAGCCACGACACTTCCAACGTTTCTTATCTTTTCATATTTACCTCGTCTTGACTAGGTGGACCAGGAGGTCCTGGCGGTCCTCTAACACTATCACCCTTATCACCCTTATCACCTTTGTCACCCTTTGGCCCTTTGTCTAAGAAATTTCAAATACATATATTATTAAAAGCCTCTATTTAAATTGCAAATTAATTAATTAATAATAAATAATACTTTGCTTTCGGAAACGTATTCAAGCATCCTTTGCCTCTGTATATACGAAACAAGAATGGAATATTTATATTATACATAACATTTGAAGATTTTCATTATAAGACTTCGAAGTATGCAAGTGGAAAAAGCAATTAATCATTTGAATAAAAATATCACAGGCAGCAAGTTTTCAACAAACGAATTCTCCAGTTGCGTTTACTTCATTACGGAATACCTCCGAGAACTCTGTCAATATTTTCTCGACAAAGGATGCCCGTATCGAGGTTCGCAAAGGAAGGCCTTTCCGTGGAATCTCGCCGACACCGGTTACAATATTTCTTATCGTGGAACTTGAGATTAAATAAACCGGCGAATTCTCCGCGATTACTCACAGTCCAGATTGGGAGGAGGGGGTGTGATGAATGGCGGTGGATTACTCTCATCGCTTCTGTCTTCGTCATCGTCTCGTCCGATCTGCAAAGGGATGGTAAAAAGGTATACCGAATGAGAACACTAAACGTGATTTATATGTCGTTATACGGTAAATGAAGCAAAACAGAGTGTAGAAAACAAAAAAAAACCAATAGCGTGAAAGTTTCAACGCTTATGTGGATGTGATTGATTGCAGTTGTGCCAGCTCGATTTATCTGTGAGGAAAAAGCAGAAAGGAAAAGTCACTCCATTTTCAGCATTCGGATATGCCGCTGGGCTTATGGTTAATTATACCGTGTAAAGCATGTATCAGTAGCAAGAATAAAGGTTTTTAAAAATAATTTTAGATGTATATCATATGCAATTTATCGCAGTGACGTTAGTGTTGATTTTTTTGCGAAATTTGATTTATGGGATCGATAGAGAGGAAACTGTTTGTTTATTGATTATTTCACACTTTTTAAAGCATTTTACATTGGAATAGTAGTACAGAATATGTACTCTCCTAGTGCGCGTGGATATGACTGCGCGCGTCTGACCACCGACGAACCGTTTCTACTTAGAGCTTTCCTAACAAGAAGTGACTCGCACATGAATGGTACAGTTTTTTTTTTTATAGTGACCAGCTTAGAAAATTGTTAATTTTCTTGACAAGGCGTATGAAATAAGATAAGAAGAATTTTCTCTTCGATTCTGTTATTTTATACACAAAGATACCACGTTGAAGGGAACTCTTTAAAGTCCAACCATTTTATTGGTTTCTTCCCTAAGGATTATTTATTAGAATACTAATATCCTATTATTTTTAACATTTTAATATATTATTTGAATAGGGTCTGTTTGCTCCTAGCGACCTGTAACATGTAGTGTCTCCTCTCGAAAGTAATTAGGGCGTCTAAAATGGAACGATTAATTTTCAGCGTGAACTTTTTTACCTCCTCGAAAATGAATGATTCCGCACAGAGTGAGAGTGATTAATGAACTTGCGGTTAAATCAGCCGCTACTGTTGGCACATATTTGCCCTAAGTACTTTCCAATAATTATTAGTAACGATGCAGTTTCATCAAGCTAAACCGCCCTCTGGCAGTTATTTATCGTTGATTTTCAGCTTGATATACCTGGTTGGTGTTTTATTTTCACATTCGCCACCTCACGTGCTGCACTGACAGCGGTTTGAATATTTTAAAACGTTTCAATTATGATTCAACTACGGTCATTAGCCAAGTCACCGAAGTTTCGTGACTGGGCGATAAATATAGTTTGTCATGTGAAGTACTCAATAATGCACAAAGTTTTATACGAATTAATGACGGCAAATTTTCACAGACATTCTCGCGACAATATGCTCGTTAGACGTGCATTAAAACGTTGCTATAAATTCCGAGAGACAACAAATGTGAAATCTACCCTCAAATATGAAGTATTTCAAACAAAATTAATTTCGGAACGTGTCATCAAATTAATATTAACTGAAATTGATAAATATTCAGAGAAAGACAGCTGCACAATTTTTCAGCATTTTGCGTTTGCTTGTCTTCGACAAAAACAGAGGATATTAAATTCAATTCTCCTCTCTCGCCTAGTAATATCCCCATTCTCTCGTATCATTTCAATTGCTTTGTTCCTTAGACCACACAGCTTTCCATTTATAATTCGTAGCTGATGAACTGCAGGAATAATTTTGTTATATTCACTTCTCTTAAACGCAGTGTTTGGAGTATCGGATTAAAATTGCACACGACTTGACGGACATCTTATCCACAGACGAGACAATTTGTAATGCATGCATTTTGTGAGCACATAGGACGAAAGAATTAATATTTCACTTTGGCGCCGTACACAAATCAAATTACGCATGCAATTATTCACATAGATTGGGCTATACATTATATACGAAATTAATTTCCATATGCACGTGCACGTGGACAATAAAAATTACAGCACCGATTAATTAATAGCAACTCAGAACGAACAGAATGAACGATGCGAAACTCATTTTTAATTACAGAAATATTATTAAACCTCGTTTGCATTGTAGTTTAAATGATGTTTTCCAATACATAACAGAACGAGAAATAGTTAGGCGATAAAATTGTCGCGCGCCGTACAATTAAAAGCGAAGGATGGGGGGCGAATAGAATATGGATCGATTCGGTGTCCACTCTCTTAACACAATAGAAACGATAATAAAATGTTGGTGTACACAGGTGTGGAGGGTACGGTTTCATCAGCGGACAAAGACACGTGCATCCGTGAAACTGCATTGACGTGGCGGTGCATGTGAAACCGATGGCGGATCGCAATAACACGTAGCACACACTGCACGACGCGAATAACCGCAGACTGTTCCATTGAATTCGTTCACCCGGTATGCCAAAGTCCTGATCAGCCCCAGCATGCACGGCTGCTTCCCTGCATCCTCGTTCAGGACGCTTTTCTTCTGAAGTAGGATTTCACGGGTGAAATAAATTCTTTCAGCTTCCTCTTTCCTCTTCTACGTTCTTGTTTTTCACTCGACGAGTTGGCGTGAATAGGAAGTACAAACGAATTTCACGGACGGCTCGGCTGTCGCCAATGTACGGGCGGCATTCGTTGTCAGAAAGTTCTTAATTATTTTTGTTCGATCGAGTCCGGGTATTAGGTTCTGCTCCCATGGAAACATTAAACGAGGATTGCAGGCGAGAATTGGCACGAGAATCAGAGTGTTATTACGAGCCCGTGGAGAATTGTACGTTGGAAAAGGATGGATACGAAATGTCTCGATATTTGATTTGAGAGAAGATCAACCAAAACGGTTGACTCGGCATTATTATTGGGTTCCTAAACAAGGAAACAAGTACAGTATAAAATAAATTCTGTGCTTATTGATATAAAGTATTTAGCTTCAGTAATAAATTGCGTAGAAGATTGAGTTTGGGTAGCAAGAGGTCTCTGTGTTACACTTTGTTAAATTCGGGCAAAGCTTACTGGGTGTTCGCCTTGCAACTTTAATTTAAACGGCACGGCCGGAAAATAGTCCACCAGAGTCAAATCTAGCGAGGAATTGTGCACTGCTGTTATTCTTTCACCGAGGAATTGTTTGTCAGTGGTCGTATAGTGGGGAAGAAATTTGCTGGTTACGAAGATAAAGGTGAAAGCGTGTTCATATTTGCTGACCGGCGCGTATAATAAAGATGATTGTAGGACGTTCAAATAGTACATCGCACAAGAGGAAGATTATAATACGTCTGTCAACAGATTATTATTTCAGGTATTTTAAAGTCGCGTGTATTGAACTAGACGGACTGTATTTCATCAGACAACCAGAATTTTAAAGCTGCGAAACCATTTTCTATTTGATATTCAAGAATTTAAAGGCTGGAACAATTATTTCCTTCAATTCTCTCTTCAAAATTATTAACAACAGTGATTTATAAATTTATAAATCGCAACACAACAACAACTGTGATAATTCATAAATCACGAGCGTCACAAGAATCCGAGAATGCAATAGGAGAGCTTCGCGAGATGTCTGACCAGCGCCGGACTTTTCTACTGAAAATTGTCCGTTTACTATTCGTAACCGTTGGAACTTGCAAGCGTGACTTTTTACTTCCGAACAAATAATTTCGGTCAACTCACACGAGTCTATCTCGTACTTTAATTAACCCTGGCCCAGATTGAGGCGGTGGTCATTCACGTTTAAAGTCCACTCGATGCCAACTAATTGTAAGGAGAGTCGAAGAAAAATTCCCAATCCGGTATCAGCGTCCGAAGATCAAAACCGTTCAAGCATTCGCCACTGCGGTCGACAGGACAAATCAAAGTCAATTCTACTTGGCAACTTTAACTTCGACAGAACTGGATCTCCCCGCCTAATTGCAACGAGGTTAGGTAGGTGGCAAGAGCCAAAGTTCGCTCTCAATCTCCCCTACCCCCGCACATAAATTCCTCACCTTCTTTCCTCGTCGATTTCTATTTCATGGCTGTCTGTGCCGCGTTCACGTGTATTCTATACTCATTCACCGTATATTTGACACTCCGCCGGACCAGAATTGTTAATTAAATATACCAGACAAGATTCATGGAAATAAGAGGATTAATATGAAATAGATATTTCTTTCGTGACTGATATTGACAAATTAAAAAATAAAATCAAATGATGCACAATTCTATCGAATTAATGATACTCAAAATCGACACATACGAAAAGCAGGAGGGTACTTTACAAATTACTCTCGTCCAAAGAAAGTCTAGTCACTCTAAGCATCAATAATTCACATTAACAAAAAGGAAAACGGTACGATTAAATAATGACGACCGATCCAACCGTTCTTAAAGTATACGTTCTTAAAAAATGTAATCATTACAGAAGATTTAATGGATCATGCAGGTATGGAAACGAGTGACACGACGTTGCGCAGCCCGGACTTCGTTTGGATTAAGAGAAGCTCTGTGAACGACGTCGGCGGAAAAGCTGGGGCAGCTTTCTGAGAAAAGGAGCGTTTTCGGCGCAGTCACCGATGCAAGATCCTATCAGAATCTGCAAGATTATTCTTGCACTGTTCGAAAGATTATCCGCATAAAGCGATCTTGACGTTCCTCTTCCACCGTTGGACAACTTTCCAGAGAATTCTTTGTGGCGCATCGCACCGCCTTATATAACTCCATTTCCCAGAAGACTTGCAATTAGAACGCTTCACGTGAAAGCTTCGCCTCCCAGTCTTTTTTCATCCCTTTCCCCCTTTCCCCATTCCCTCTATTCCTCTATGTACCACGTAATAATAATAAATCGGGCAAACGGCTCGTGGAACGAACGATTCCAGCTATTTTCGGATTAACGGCGGTTCGTTCGTCCTTCGACTAATGAAACCGTTAGTTAAACAGTAATATTTAATTGATCAGTGTATGGCCAGATGGAAATCAGATAATTGATCCTCTGGCCAATCAACGGTTACGTTCGTTTCAATACCTCGGGTGTAAATTATTGGATTGATTGTTCGATGCTTGATGGAAGTAGGGGAAGATTAATAAATAATTTTGTTTACAGACGTAAACGCGTGGTATAGAGTGTTTGTTTGTTTCTCATTATTCGCAGAATGTTTGCCACTACGGCGAACCGAGATTCGGGGAAATTTTCAGCCACGTGAGTTATATTCTTCGTGAATGCTTGTTAGGATATATGGTGTGAGAATTTTCTTTCCGCACCGATGCCTGCGTCGAACATAAATTTATAACTCGCTTTACCTGCGATGCGACCTGATAGCTTTTATTTATGTTTGAATAAATTTAAATTGTCCGGCAGCGATTTTCCTTCTACAGTTCTCGATTCATTGTTTAGCGAAGATAATACGTTTATCATTTCGCAGTATCCTTTCACATGGGAATTTGTTTTTACGCGATACGCGGCTTCGGTGATACTACAGGATGCGTTGAGAGCCCAGTATACGGAGGTTGTAAATCTCCGTTTCGATTTCTATCGACACCGTTGCACGCGTATGACCCTACGACCTCTTACGGAGATAGGGGTGATAAATTGATTCGACTAATGAATCTTATTTTTGACTGAGTATAAATAGACTGATAATAAAGGAGAACGCAATAATAAAACGGATCTATTAAGTGTGTAATACCTAGTGAAATAATGTTAAGGGAAGATACTGTTCCTTTATGTCTCCTGAGGTAGGAAATTATACTGTTTTTCCTACCCTTGAATCAAAGTCGTCACCGTGTGTCTTGCAGTGCGAGAGGATACTGTTTCTCGCACCTCAGAGTCAAAGACTGACAGAAGAAGAAGGAGAGGATACTGGTTCTCCTTTTCTAATGTACTGGAGTCTTGAAGTAGGAGAGTATACTGTTTCTCGTACCACTGAGTCACAGAATCAGGCAAGAAGAGGGAGACGTGTCTCCGTTTCTCGTAAAAGACCCTGTCAGAGACTCCTTTAGACGTAGGATGTGGACTATGTAGACTCTGAATTTAAAGTATTCAATCTGAATAATGAATTGAGTAATGGACTCTAATTATAGTAAGTCAAAACTCTATAGAAAGTGTCAGACTTTAACTGGAACTGAGTCATGGACTCTGAATGTAGCTAGTCAAGTGGCAGTTTCTAAAACGGGAGTTGGACTCTACGTATGGACCGTTTGAACTTTAACTCACGACTCTAAGTTCTGAAAGACAACCGACGTAGTTCAGTGGAACGACCGACGGAATTCTGTGATGACTGTACGAGTCCTTGGTAACTACTATACGAGTTTGGTTCCCGACTCTTGGAGTCCTGATAACCGACTGACTTCCTCGTCGAGTGCATCGCATCACGTCGACTCGGAATTAACTTTTTGGCACGCTTATTGGATATTAGAAAAAAGGACTAAATGCCAATCAGCGTGCTTTTTAAAACGAGGACACACCCATCCTTCTTTGCGCTCGTAGCGCGCCTTCCAAAGGAGGGGGTGCATCCTGACCGTCTTGACTGACCTGGCAACGCACGGGAACTTCCGCCAGGGTCCCAGAGCTTGACCTGGTCTCGCCTGCTGTGACACAGCTGTGGGCCCTTTTGGAAATTCACGTTTATGACGCATGCAATTGACTGTTGAGGCCGTATATGCTTAATTTGTTATATCCTGACGGATTATGGACAATAATGGCTTCCTCAAAAACGGTTTTATTGCTAGCGCGTCATAAACGCCCTAACCATCTGCATGTCGAAGGTTGTTCTTTCTGCAGATTGTTAGCTGACTTTTTATTAGGTGGGTAATACATTCCGCGTGCTGGTTCCGAGGATTTGCCGCGGAACAGAATTTATTCCGAAGTAGTAGTTCTCGACAACCTATCTAAGCCTGGCATGCTTTTAAATTACCTATGGCGTTAACAAAATTGTACAGTAAAATTCTGTTTATTAAAAAATTTAGTTATTGTGTTGCGCGATATCGAAGTTGAATTGTAGCCAAGACTGGTGTAAAACTTATACTTATTCGTCCACAAAACGTATTGATGATTAGTGACTAGATTTAGCGATTTTCTTTTGCTGGAGACAGATCGAAATATACTACCTTTGTCAAATATTTCACCCATTCCACTTTGCAACAAAGGTTATAAAAACAGCTTAGCATTTATAAAAAATAGAATTAGTAACACATACACGTAAAAAGCGTTAGGTAGGATAATTCTTTTCGTTGAATCCAATCACTGATACTGGTGTTCAATGGTGTTTACGAAAGGAAGCAACAAATTCAATTAAACTTCTTATCGGGAATAAAGTCTGGACTGTTATCGGAAGTTGGGCGATCGAGTCACGTTAAAACTGATGTGGCTGTTCGAACGCTGACGAAAAAAAACACCCAGCAATCGTTGCCGATGCTGTTAGTAGTTACAAAGTTGGTGACGATTTCGAGTTAGCAAGCACTCGTGTGAAAGTTGATCTTTTAAATTTCCTTTCGTTTCCTCAAGTCAACTTTCCTATTTTTTTTTGCCGCCTCTTCGATTTAATTCTAATTAAGCCCGCGATAAAAATATTATTTTTTCGAATCTGCTCGTCAACGATGCTCGCCGATTGCGATATCGAGAAGTTCGTATCTAGTTAGTGAACACTGTACAATTAGCTTAAATGCAGTTGGGTTAGTCGCGACTGTGCTTGCAGAAAGAAAAACAAACAAAAAAAATAGTTAGTTGACGTGTAATATTGTTGGCCAGCTTTCGACGGAGCACAGCTTTCTCACGAAACTCACGTTTGTCACATTAAAGTCAATATCTCCTGAACCGTCGATCAGCTCGATATTGATATCGCCCGAGCCAAAATCCTCGTCTGCGTCGAACTATAAAAGAAATGTATAATTAGAACTTAAATATTTCTCTAGAATACTAGGGAAATCGAAGTGGAGTGATTTTTTTACGTAGTGAAACCCGTATGGAAAATTGACGGTTTATAATAATTTGAAATGGAATTTATTTCGTCCGTGAAGTATTATGTTTCTAGAGTATCGGTTGGTTTTAAGTGCAATTTAATTTGCAAGCAGTAGAGGGATTGCAAAGAAATTTATGCGTCTCTTCCCTCCATATTGATTAACGAACATGAAAGATCAAAGGAAAGGTCAGAAAATAACAGGACGCAATAATTTATGAGACACGGTGTAAAATTTAAATCATTTGTCGTTTGTCAAATATTTGAAAAACATCTCCCAATGATATTTTCGTTGCCCCCAATAGCAGAATACGAAATATCGTATTTTCCGAAAGCAAGTAACCCGAGGAAAATTCAATAGAATGAAATATGGAGCGAAAACTTATTTCTGATCATTGAGAAACGAAATGCACGGTCATTAATTCAAACTCTGTATAGTATTACAGGAGCAAATTTGAAACATGAAATTTCATCCTATTCATTTAATTCGTATGAGCAAATAGATGAACGTGAACGAAAGAGTATGAAATAGAAAGTCACTTGCATTTGAAAATAGATACTATTACCGCCTAGTTACGACGATATCATAGCGCGTAACAAGTAGGCATATCCAAGTTTCGATATAGTACCAGCTAATACGTTATATCATTCCACCAAAGCGATAATTAATTATCCCTAGCATCCCGTAGTATATGGAAGGCCTAATGCTCGTTTTCCATTACAACATCGCATTGCAAATTTACACAGGTCCAAATGGACGGTTTTAAGGTACACGTAATTGCGTACTAGGCGGGGGCAAACGTCGATACTATACAGAGTTAAACAAACCAAATTAATCCCCATGGTATCGCATAAATCCGTGGAAATCAGTCTCCTATTATTATCGTTTAACAGATACTACGCGAATTGGCAATACAGTGCAGGCGTGTAATGTCGCATTATCAACTTTCTTCAAACAATAGCGGCTGTAACCCGCACTCAGGTTTGCTTCCTATCACTATCATTGAGCTATTACAGGCTTGTAATATTTCTCATGTTTATTCATTTCCATTTAGCTTATTTTGGGTTTGATTTCCATGCCCATATCGTACAAATATATTTTACCAGTACTGTTACATTTTTTTAAATATAGTTTCAGCGGAATCAGTTAAAACTGAAGAAAAGGCTTGAAAGCGAAAGTTAAGGTACTATCAATATATGTTAATCGTCTTGCATTAAGAACAATAATAATCACTTTAATTAGTTTCATTTATCGAACAAATTTAGTCGTCGGAATTGAAGAAATCTTGGACGTACAATTCTATCGCCGAACAAGCGTGTCGTTTTGATTGTAAAACAAAGCCATCGTCACGTCAATTACACGGGCATCAACTAAATGCGATTAAAGCGTACAATCGAATTCCATCGTTGCCCTTCAACTGGTCCGTTCGTTGCGCAGCTTCAGACGACAAGCAAACAGCAGGAAAGACAAACTTCCGATCGAAATTATAAACTAATCCACTTAACTGCGCGTGTAATACACTTTACACGATCACGCGGCTGATGTCATCCAGTGTGCGCGAACAGACAAGGGAACCGAGCTTAATTAATCTCATTTCAGGGACTTCTGATCCTGCACACGGTTCCCTTTAAATTATTTAATCGGCCAAGAGCCGGCGTCGATTGTCTGTCAGTTAGCCGGAGAAGACCAGTTTGTTTCATTTGACGACGGAGATTTCATGAATATATTAGCGGGATGTCACTTGAAATTCGATTAATCAAAAGATCTCCTATGTATTGTATTTAGGGAATTACCATATATTTTAGACCGCAGAGTAGAACGAGCTCATATAGCTTCGTTTAATTTTTCTAATCGAAATTTATTCTTATACCTAAATGATTGTTTCTTATGCTGCTTCCTTGGGCCGTTGTTTAAAATCGTGTCAAACGTCTCGTACACACCACGCCAGATCAGTACACAATGTATGATGTGTATACAATATATGAATTAATTAAAGTTGGAACTATCGCTGTTCGTAGAGATAAATCACAATGCAAGAAAATATAATTTTCGTATTTTGTTCGACGTTGATCGAAAATGCGCCATTGTTAAAAGACAAATGGTATATAGAATCTTATTCGCTGGGGGAACAAACGGATAGAAGAAGTATAAGAAATCATAATGGAATCAATCTGAAGATCTTCGTAATTTCAGCTCTACCAGTAAAAGTGTTATATATATTTTGGCAATTTGGTATAATTAATTTCCCTGTTTATAACAATGTTGTTTAACGCTGAATAGATTTAATTACAGACTTCATTTTGAACAGTGATAATTTTTTGTATGTGTTGAATCATGCGTTGTTCGACCACTTTATTATTACACGTCAAACAACTTTTTCTTCTTTGCACGAAGCTTCGTTAATGAGTAATTTTCGTGCGGACTATCATTTCCCTTTAAATTACTGTTTAATGGTGTCTCATTGAAGAACCGGACGCAATTCGCTTTTAATGAGCGAAAGAAACGAGTTGGGAGGTTTTTTTTTTAAATCTTTGTGCCAAGTACGTTTCATTATCTAGAAATATTTTATTATTATTTATATGTCATTTGTAATCGATGTATCCGCCTTATCCGTTTTTTCAATTTGTTTTTACAATATCGCTAAAATTCAGAACACTCTCGTGAAAATTGGCGAAAGCAGACAACCTGTTATTCAGTATAAAATACTGAACAAAGGAATATTTGCAGTGCATTGTCACTATATTACTGTCGTTTGCATACAAATTGCCCTTGAATTTATTTATTTCACAAAGGCTGATTGATTTATATGCGCAAGTAGTATGGAGAAAAAGTTGTGTAATGGGACGACAGATGTTATTAAATTCTCCTTTCTTGTTGGCGAAAACGTGCTGCGGCTGTAGCGTTCCTCAAAACGAGGCGCCGCAATGGAGCATTACGTTCAGTTACAAAACGATATCACAAATTTATTGGTTAATACGGATATACTAAAAAACACGTGTTTCCATTTCACATAGCATAATGCAAATGTTAAAGTAAATGAAATTACCGCGACGAAAACTTTCCTGACGAATTGAAATATTAAGAAGAGGGACGATCTTCAAGTTCTCGAAAAATATTATCTTTGCCCTAATTCCCCAACGGGATCGATATTCAAGTTATGCACTCCGGATTAATTTTACATCACATCTCACTTCGTTATTCCTCATTCGTAATTAAAATCGACGACGGCAAATTCATGAATATCATTATGCAAATAACATCGTAGTAATCTGTTTTCGAGCCGCAAAGTATCGTGTATCAGTCCCTCGGGTATTTTACCCGACTGTACAGTACAGGTGTAAGACGGCGAACAGGATGCCAATGATTGAACACCGGTAGAAAAGTGAAGGACAATTGAGGCAGAAGGAAATCTCGAATGGAAAATATTATGACAGTGATTCCCTGTTAGTTTCAAGATGTTTCAGTTGCCTTTTAAGTGCGTACAAGTAATCGCTATATAAAAATAGACGAGAAGAATAAACGGGTGTCGTAAAATTTTCACGCGAAGAAATCACGGTTATGTGAACGCATTAAAGTCAGAACGCTATCGACAAAATTAACAACGCGACACTGCTGCTCGATTAAAATTTTTACCATTCTTCAAGCTAGAAAAAAAACCAACGTCGTCATATTTAACTTTAACAAGGCATATTTAACATTGGCATTGGTGCCGGATAAAATTTCTATGTTATGTCGGAATAATTATCCTCGCCCGTTCACGTCGTCAGGGGGTATTTCAATTTTGATTGGAATAGATTTATCTGGTTTTGCATATTTGAGATTCCATATCTTGTATCAATTTGTGTTTCAATATCCCGGCTCATTCTAAAATTTCATCCACGCCAGACTCGATTTACGCGTGCCTGTGCACGCAAGAAGTCTCTGGTGTATCGATCACATTTATGCATTTCGAGGATCGGAAAAGAAACGGGATTTTCGTGTAATTAGAAAAATGCAATTTACATAAATCTATACTTCAATCAAATTCTACCCCGAATGTATGTAATTACGTTTTGTAATCGATCCAACCCACGAAATAATATTTCAGATCTTTTGCCTTTTGCGCTCTGTAATTGTGAAATGTAATTAAAATTTGGATCGTACCGTTCAATCGACGAAACGATTTTATTAAACGTTTCGTTAAAATACAATCACTACGGCGTGCTTTTGCTGTACAATAATACAGCGCATGTATATATTTCGTTATCTATGTATCTGTACGTAAAATTCATTATTACAGCTTTGTATACCGCGGTCATACTTTACTCATCGAGACATGTTTGATCATCTTGATTTATGGTCGCTGTACCCACAAACACTTAGATTATCTGCGCGTAGCCGACATATCGTCCCTAGTGGGATAACGTGTCAGCCAATTAAGCATGAGCAGAAAAGTCTACAATCTTCCCGGCGTACCGTGTGTACCTATCCACGAAAGACGGCAAAACTTTTTCCGCGATGGCTGCAATTATATTTGTCGCTCATTTTGTACTGACTAGTTGCCTACATCAATTGGTTCTCTGCCCTAAGGAAAATGTGTACAACTCACAATCATTCGACGGACCACATTCGAATGATCAAAATGATACACATCTGCCCGTTCTGTACCATTCAATAAATAGTACAGATCCTATTATAGAGATATGAATAGTTCCGGGACAGCCCAATAAATACAACGATACCACAAACGTGCCCGCGTACATTTAAGGGACCGATCGTTCAATGTAGCTGGAAGAAGAAAAAAAAAAGAACCGCACAGCCATATCGACGAATTCAAGGGGGCCGGTAGTTTTTCACCGATCGAATATTTGTTGCCTCTCGTTCGGTCGGCCCCAAGTTGTTTTAAATGCTTTCGAGTTTCTCGTGCGGCGATACCTTATCGATTACGACCGGCACGACCTGCTTTTTTCGGCGTTGCCTCTGGATATCGAAAAACCGTACCTTCGAGAGCTGCGCGCCCGCGGCAACCCCGGGCAACAGAAGCACTCTCGACCCCGATCTATCACGGCGAAATCCGAAATATTCTACTACGGGTCGGGACAATATATCGTCGGGGCGATTCCGACATACAGGTGGGACCGAAAACAGAACGAAAGTATTCGTCAGACAGTTTCCGATCGAGTACGCACTCGTACTATTTGGGAGCTTTCGCGTCGCGGGTGCCTCGGCAGTCTCTTTCGTCTCATTCCCCTTAAGATCGGCCCGCTTTGATGGGATCAGTGTACCGTTTTTATAGCAAAATAGAAAACAAGCGTGTGGAATTGCTTGTGAACGCGGCGTCCCGGTAACGAGAAACTTCGTCGATGATTTACTTATTCGTCAAGAAATTATACCGCGCAGATGTCATAGTGGGATTGATGGTAACAGGATTCGATCAATATTAGAGCGAAAAGTTTGATCGAAAAGTAATAATTATTTTGTAGAATCGTATGATATTTCACCGTCATAATATCTTTCTAGTATAATATAGCTTTGCCCTGTCGAGATTTTTGGAATTTATTACAAAATCCTTGCGAAGGAGAAGTCGTAAAGTTGTGGAGGGCTATAGAACGAAATTGTGCAAGTTCGTGTCAAACGAAGTGTTATCGACATTCATTTGGATTGATTTGTTTCTACATAAAATTATAAGATAACCAGCGACAGAAGTTTATACTAGGTCCCGCGAAAAATCTAAATTTGTCTGCATTAATTTATTTCAATATTACGTCCTTAGATAATAATCGTCAGAGGTAATTAGATTTCGCATAAAACAGTCGGCCAACGAAGTTGCTAACAGTAACTACTAGACAATAATTCTCACGACTCGTTAAGCACTTGCAAATCGTAGAACGAGCCGTAGAACTTTCCACAATCTCGTTTCATCGTGTTTCGCGTTCTCACGCCGAGCGTTTAAACATCCTTCGGAATAGCTTCGCTCCGCGATAAAAATTAATCCCCGCGGTTATCCCTTTGTACGATTCAACCGCGATATTCTCTTATTCGCCAAACGGTTCGGCGAACTGTTCGGTAAGATACGCGATACGTATTGCCGGCGAACTTTTCGTGTTATAATTCGCAACATCGCGCGCCGGACGAACGATTCTCTCGAACACGTTACCGGCGATGCAATTTATAGAATTTCCCTTTGTCCGCCCCGCCGGCACGTTAAATATTTTCATTCTATTTCTCCACGGTTGTAAAGTTCAGAACGGGAATTCACTTCTCGGTAACCAGGTCGTAGCGAGGAGTTAGTGAAAGAGTGTGTTCCATGGAGGGAGGGGGGCGGGGTAGGGTTTACGGGGGCTGGGACGGAGGAGAGGGTGTAGAAGTACCGTACTGAAAAAATTTCGCTTTATTTCGTTCACAACGATTTGAAAAGGGGCGAGTGGAGGGTGGCTGAAAGGCGAGCGAAACGCGCGAAACCGTAAAATCGCGTGAAAGAAGTTGTCGTAAAAGTTGAACAAACGAATCACACGTCGTATCTTTTAATTGCGCCGTGATTCGAACGAAAAACGGCTCAATTCCAGGATGGCGAGACGAGAGGGGTCGGGCAGGCTGGTAGAGAATCACTTTGCGCAAAGGGGTTCGTACCAACGAGTTCCCGAACGAATTCGAAGTTATGATTGCCCTTTAATGCATCCCATTCGATCGATTGACTCTTGAACGATCTTATCCGCCTGTTAGGTTGCTAATTATCGCGGTATAGTTGAATAATGTGAAAAGTGGGCGAATGTTCGGTTGAATCTTTGTTTCGATATTGATCGGGGTTAACCACCTACTTCATTGTAGACCGGGTTGGGTTCGTTATTTCCAAAGTTAAAATACATTTATTTATTTGAGCCATCCGGATCGATAAGACACTTTTGCCGAACATATTGAGGCTACAAAATATTTCACGGATTCTTCCATTATTCGAAGCGTTACCGATACTTCATGTCAATTATGAATATCTCGGAAAGGCAGCCTGTCCATCGAAATTACTGGAGTAGTGTAATAAGAATAGTAATAATAGTGAGAACGTGTGTAATCGAGTTGTTGCCGAACTGGGAAACGCGGTTCGTACAATAATTGATATAAGATCGTTTAAAGATGCTTAATGCGTAATTTCCCGCATCAAGATGGAACAAAAGTGTGCCAAGTCAGCAAGATTATGGACACACTTATCCGTAATTTATCATACTACCCAATTGCCACAGAAATTCGCTCTATTAAGGCAAGATCTCCTTGTCTGCTCATTAAGATCTCGGAAATTCCATTTACTTCCTCGGAATCTAAATTTCCATGGAAACGCGTGCGTCCCTGGAAAACTCCGGTTATAATGCAAAATTAATTTAACTGCGAGTTTCATCTGCTATGATTTAGAAAGCAATCTACCCGGTGAATGAAAAGTTATTCAACTTTGTAATACGGGGGAAAAATTGGGACAGTGAGATGAGTATATTGGCATGACATATTTAAACTACGGAAGAAGTTGGTAGAAAATTATCACTCGAATTTCAACGGACTTCGCCTGGACAAGAGGAGATTTTACTCACTTTTACATTTCAGTATTAATTTCAGCACGGATGCACGAGGGAGTGGATGAAGCACGAAGTACTGAAGGGGTCCTTGCGTTTAAGCAGTTGAACTTTCCAAACGACTTTAAATTTAATACCATTATTCCTACTTATGTATTTCCAACTGTGCGAATGCACTTTGAACGTGTATACATAATTATCATAATTAACAACTTTATGTCTTAGTTTGCTGTGCATAAATCGTTATTATAACATTATAATGAATCTGTGATACGAGTTATTAAATTTTCGCCCACTCCCAATGCAACAGAAAATTTAATTATATTTAATTGCTAATTTAACTATGGAAATTTATTTGTTCAATTTAATTATATGATTTTATTGAACGTTTTTATTGTTCAAAACGGAGATATTATAGAACAAGTTTGGATCTTTCGAAAGAGTTGAAATGTGGTGGCACTGTCTCTTAAATAAATGTTTCAAGCGCATATTCGTTGAATCTCCTGTATGACATGCTACACATGTGAAAATACGGTTCTACGGTTGTTCAAAGTATTATAGAACGTTTGAAAAGATAACCGCAGAGGCCCATTAGCCATACGGCCTTGCACAAGTTTTATGTTACTCAAGGTGAATTTAATGAAAAGAGAAATATGTATAAGGAAGAAGTTTCTATAAAGTTTGTGTATGTATCCATGATCCTTCATCTCAATTCTCCGAGAACCGTTTAGCGGGTAATACGCGGATTACGTAGGGATTTCAGAATGGAAAATAATAAAATCATTTGAAATAGTGTACGAAGAGGATAGAAATGAAAAGCCCGATTGAACGAATATGCATATGCAGTTATAGAATTCGTTAATAGTATCCACATGCGAATATTTTGAAACGTGGCGAAATTTGTGTATAAATGTGAATTTGTATATAAATGAGGGAGAAAACCATACACAAGTCGTTTATGCATCGTTTATATTAATCTAGCGCTTCCAGAAGCCGAGATAATTGCTATGAGATAAATTTCTCGGCGTGCATATCTTTTAATTTTTCAATTGTTAATAACTTTCAAACCACAAATGTCATACTCTCGAAGCCCCATGGGAAATAAAGCTAAGGTGGTCAGCTTTAATTTAAGTCCAGTCCGATCGAAAGGTACCCACTGGAAGCCGAGAAAAGCGTAATTGTTTAAATTAACTATATAATCCAGAATGTTAATTCTGAAGTTGCTCGATGTGCGGCGAACATGTGCGGTGTATATTATTATTTAAATAAAATGCAAAACTTTTTATCTTCGCTCTTGGCGGTTACATCTCAATCTATGAATTATCAGATCTCGTTGCTGTAACTTTATCAAGGTTCGCGTAAACATTATTATTGCAACGCGGAAGTGAAACAAAACGCTATTGCATAGAAAAGTAAACGGACAAGACAAGAGGGAAAGAAATTCAACGGAGAATTAAATGAAATTAAATACAAAAAAAGTGATAGTTACGCCAATGGAAACCTGGAGAACTTATGAGGAAATCGCGATTAATTTGACGTTACGACAATGCATCGTCGCGGCCTTGCAAGGCCGTTCCCACGCGTAAGGCTGACTCAGCAGTAATAATAGCGTACGCATTTCTAGGAACTTATATAGGTCACTGTGTCAATCTTCATTCATGTTTTGACGGAACTTTAAACGGCTGTAACTCGGTTCAGAATTATCGGATTGAGCTCGAAAAAAAAGCAAATTAATCAGCACGCTCCCCTCTATACGATACGATTGTGTAGAATCAAATCTGTAGATAGAATCAATTCGACTACTGCCTTCCCAAAAGGAATATTAATATGTCCCACTTCTTTTAAAGCATATGTATATACTTCGATCACCAGGGAGATACTGCGTTTAACGCAATCTCTGGACGTGCTTGTTTACTAAGTAAACGGAAAAGCGAGTTAATGAAAAATCGATTTGCCCGTTTCATCTGATTCCAACTTTGATACTTAAAAAATTGAGTAAGCCAATAAATTGAATTCCTTATTAGTGTGATAACGAGCTTGACCAGTAAACGAATATTATTTTCCTACTTATTATTATATCAATACGATATTCAGTGTGGGACCATTAAAATATTTGAAGCAGCTTAAAAGGTAGCTCGACAAAATGTGCGATATTAAAAAAGTTTTCGAACTTAGATTATGAAGGATAATAAATGCATGAACTTCCCTTGCAATTAGAATATAAACAGTTTCTTTTTTTTAAACTGCACCGTTGAATCTTTTAAATTTACAGGACGAACATTTGTTATTACTAATAATTTATCGGAAGTTGATTACATTTAATTGAGATAGTATAATACTCTTTGCATAATCGAGCCATTTCTGTATAAAAATATATCGTATAATCTTGCATCCAAGATAGCTCGTTCAATGGTGAAAATCTGTTACTTCTACTGTTATTGTATACATTGTCCACACGATTCTAATTTCTTATTCCATATACATTCCCGTTTATTCGGTGAGTGGCTGTTGGGACAGATTCGTGAAATGATCGTTTGTTTCACGCCCACCAAATAGGAATGCAAACTGAAAAATGGTGCCGTTCGTCTCACCTGCTGAAATCGTGCAACGTCATAACTCCCTGCGATACGTGGCTATCACGGGCCATTCTCTACGCTGTATCTCGAATTATCATCGCTTCTCAGCAATTTCAGAAGCAAATACAAACGACTATGTTTTGTCCTCAAATTTACGATCATGGCTTTCCAATAACGATAAATTCCTGTAGTTATTCCACTAGTAAAATTGCGAACACGAATTGCCACAGTAAAACGGCTTTCTTCCCATACGCTTGCGTTTATTAAATTCGTTCAGTGACAATTGAGAACGGGCTTTCACGATTACGAAATTATTCTAACGAAAATCAGTACGAGAAGACAAAATGAAAAGGGGGCGCAGCATCGTTACGAGCGCCGGGAATTACGAATGTTCCCCGATATTACGAATTTTCAACGTTATTCGCTGCTTATCGCAGATATTACCTTGCATAAATCTCACGTGTCTGCAACGGGAGATACGATCCATATTTTGAGAAAGGCGCGAGGGAGAATAATTTACAACTCCACTTATTCCGCATACCAATCGCCCGTTCCGTTAATTCATTCAAGTATCCAATGGATAGAGATAGGCCTGAACCAAACGAAGACGTTTAACCTTTAACATCTGTCTTCCATCTGTCAAAATGAGACCGTTCGGAAACTTTCTCGCGAATAGATTGCGTGTTCGCGGGTAACCGTAATTTAAAACGGGTTCAGTTGTCCTAGCGCCAAGGGCGAAATTATATTCCTTTTTCCCACCGGAATTATCCCGCTTCCAATTAGGTTTATCTGATCGCGCCTCGCGTCAAATGAAATTCCGCTATTTTTCCGTTCCCCTGTGCTCGAACCGTCACGACGCGGGGATAATTTCTGGATTAAACGTTGGAATTGCCTTAAGAGGATATCAGCAGACTGAGCTACGCGGCATTACACGGCGGCGTAGTATAGCTACTATTCCGCGTCTCGAGATAGAATCTTTTATGGAAGTCAGACAACCTTGTAACGAACGATCGTTGCATCTGAAAAGGGTTTAATCTCGAATTAAAGGGACGGCCGTTAGTCACTTCTACGTTGTAGTTATTTTACGAAAGACAACGTTACTCGCATTGTGAATTATTTGTAAGACGACCAAAGTGTTGTGACTAATATTGTATTCGGCACGTACGTGGAAAACGTTGAGTTACTCCGGTGAAATCTTCTTCTTTGGAACCGGGATTAATTGATTATAAATGGAGCCTGGTAACGACTGTTTGAGAACGTATGATTTAATCTGCAATTGAAATTCTGCTTCTCGTTATTACAAATTTAATAGCCCTGAAGTTGGATTTGAGATTGCGAATGAGATAGAGTAGAGCGCGATTATATTATTGTAGATATGGGAAATTTAGACGAGCTTGGTCCAATTTTATCTATGTAATTCATGGATGGAAGAATTTCTGGTAGGGTTTTCAGTTGTATGATCTGCGTGTACCATGCAATGATTTAATAATTATTGTAAATGATGTATTAATTATTGTAGAGTACAAGAATATGCAATTAAATAGTTTCAAAGTTGATCGTACAATTCTTCAGATTTTTTTTTCAGAATAGAGCTCAACTTATTGTCAGATACCATGTTTATCTATATAAGTTTATCTATATAAGTAATGACGTAATAAGTATTCATTGTGCAAGGAGCAGTGAGATTTTATTAATATATTTTGGTGAAATAATATAGCATGAAATAGATATCAATCATTTGTTATTAAGGAATTAAATATACGACGCGAAATGTACTACAATAACTGTCCTCTAAAGATTTGTGACCTGTCGACTAATGGTGGTTTGTTTAATACATTATGATCCTGTGATAATCTACAATGCAGCACTAATTTAAGACCTACTGATAAGACTATTATAAACGGTCCATTAACAAGTTCCAATGTACCAAATAATCATGATTTAGTAATAAATGGCGTTTCTAAATCCCTGGTCTATAATATCTAACTGTTTGGTTAACCTTTGTCTATTGGCCAACAGATATAGTAACTATACATATATTGATAAATATAGTTCCACTGATAAATGAAACGTTAATACAAAAAACTTTTGAGTGTTTAAAACTGTAAAATCTATACCAACCAGTTTTACGACTAAAGAATTTATTCAAATAATTTTTATTATAAAATAATATCGTAATAGGTGTAATTTGATATTGATAATACGTACATCTATTGAAGAACTGGAATGAAGAATTTATAAATTTAATTTAGAAAAACCTGTGCACGCAGTGGAAATAATTTCGAACAAGCTGAGTATATTTTCGTTCAAAAAGATAGAATACATCATTTTTCTAAAGAGAAAGGAGATATGACTATGTTATTCTTCTCTGTCCGTGCTAATGAAATTTTGCTTTGGAAAATATGCGCTTCCAGTGGAAATGTACGTTTCAATCGAGTCTGCATAATTAAAAGTAGACCACTGGGAATGGAATGCAGAGCACGAAGACATTCGAGTTGGGGACAATGTATTTATCATGTACTATATAAGAAGAAATGATTCGTTCGCTTATTCTAAATATCTAAACTGCTTTATATTTTTCACAGAATAATTCTTTCTTCTTGTACATTAATACAGTTTTAAAAATAGAGGCAAATTGTTACCCATATAAATGTGTTAAACTTGTCACATCCAAATGAAGAATAAACGTAGCTAATTGTCAATGAAAAATAAAAATTTAATCATTCTTCGCGCCAATAAAGATTTAATGCAACATTATTTAATTTGCCGCTCTGCTTCGCGATGCAGTATAGTATTTAATAGAAGGTAAGAAAAAAATATACAATATACAAAATATCGTAATACACATCGCTATTATTTAATTCAAAGAATAGGAAGTGGCCGGGAAGTACAACAGTCTGTTGAACACAGAACAGATTAGAATACTCTATTGTGTAAACAATGACACCCATCGGGGCAATACAACATCGGGAAGCATAAAAGAACCAAGAGGTTCGTGTAATTATCGTCATTATTCTACGAAGAGCCACGGAATGCCTTCTTCCATTATTTTTTTTATCTTGCGCTCCTTTTCTCTACTATACTCCACAATTTTCTCTGTCCCTTTTCTCTTTCATCTTCGAGAGCGTATTTAACGTCCCATGAAATTAAAACCCTCGACACCTTGCGAACTCTCACCCCTTCCCCTCTTCGCGACTATGACTCTCAACGATCCCTTTTGCGCGATCGTTCCCGTCCCTTTGCTTTAACAAGTTGGAATCGATCCCACCGATATCGGAATTTCGTATAAATAGTAGCAATAATTGCAATTTAAACAATTTGCAATAGTAGTTCAATGTTATCACGTCGATGGGTTATCAGTTTCTCGGTCTACTACTTGAAATGAACTAGTTCATTATTTTCCACGACAAATATTCTCAGCAAGTCTGAAGCTATTCTCCAGAAACATCTTCGACCTTCTTTACATAATGCACGGTTTCACTTTTGATCTGACCAGAAACGAGCACCGTTATCTCAAGTAGAAACGGGCGGTGCATCAGGTGGAAAAGGATCGGAACGTTCCGCAAGGAACCGTTCTGAAAACCAAAAGACCATGCCCGATCGTTAAACGCACAAAGGTCCACGAAGACTTTCGTCACAGCGGCGATTCGAAGGGAACGCGGAATTAACCCGATTGATTACAAGGCGAACAATGGATGGGAAAGGGTTGAAGTGTGCGCTTCAAATTTTTCGTATTTGCAGGCGAAGTACGGCTAATTCTATACAAGCAGCGACGCGCAGGAAATACTGGAGGAAATCTCATAGATTGGCTCGAGAAGCGAATCACGTACGAGAAAGATACATATGAATTTCGTGTGCCTGTCTGCTGGTTCGAATGGGGTTAATATCGTTCTACCCTGTGGACAATTTAAATTTTTTCCATGTGTATTATAATACGATTTTGGCAACCCTTATTGTTTATTTAATTCTTTGATTGTTTGATCTTGATTGCTTCCTATTGATTTATTATGCAGAATATTATATCCTTAACACGGTTTAGTTTTTATTTTAAATAAACGCCTGTCCTTCGTTTTTATTATTAATTAATTAATGAATAGGTGTCTCTGGTATCGAAGAATCGACACTTATTTCAGATGTAATTAACGATCGATTTTTCTGGAAACTTTGAAAAATATTAAAAGAAACAAACTCAACCATTTGGAACCCCGGCATTGGAACATTTATACCAAAATAGCACTACAACTTTCAGCTTTTACGTATGTTCTTAATCTCAATTGAACTGCAATGACGTGCGGCCTTCCTACATTCGTGGCATAGTTACAAATTGTAATTGTACTTGTTAGACTTGCTGAAGAGCATAATGCGCAAAGGCTTAACATTTGAACGTAAGTTCCGCGAAGGCGCATTTCGCTTGAAATTGCAGTTGCTGTTAAAATAATTTCGCTTCAAAATGGAATAATCTCTCTCGGGAGATTTATGCGACACACCATATGAAACCGTGTACGGAGGGCGCAATTTGAATTTTTACGGGACGGTACAAAGTATGAATCAAAGTGGTCGGGTCGTACGGGGCCGACCGTGTTTTAATGATAATTCATTTGTCTTAATTCAAAATCTGCTTCAGCTCTTACTGCGCAAAGATTTATACAGAGGCAGTAAAACGGGGACGTTTAATTTCCACGCATCAAAGCTCATACTCATTTCTTGGAAAACAAAACGCAAAAGAAGAGGGAAGCATTTGTAAAACGAAAATGAAATAGTAATATTGCAAAGTGCACGTCGAATATTTTTTTGCACATCGTGTATTGTAACATCGAGTGCGATACAAGTGCCAAGGGACAGTTAAAAATAGAAAAAGATGAACGATGGGAGCGTAAATCATGGAACAGTGTTTCATTACGAAATGTTTTAAGGTAATATTAAAAAAATATGTCTAACAAAAATTCGGCTTCCTTCTGTTGGCGAGCTTCGCAATATTATTATAGCTTTTGGGAAAGATAAATCTTCCTAAGCGGAGAAGTTTCATATTTGTCCAATAAACGAGGTCTTGTTAGCATGGGTTAGTAACTTATTAATTTTCGTTAGTCACAAAGTGATCAACGACGTGTTGAAAGTTTTTATTGGAGTCATAATTCATGCTGAAGTTAAGAGAAGGATTTCAAGTTTGGTAGCTTATTTGGCAAAGCAGTTTCTATTATGCGCATAGAAATGAGCTTGAGACAGTTTCGAGTGGGGATCAATAATTACAATTGTGTCAAGTATTCTCTGATGACGTATTTGTTATGATTATGCTCGCACTTAAATAATTTCCGTGCTGCAACGTCTTTCCTTAAAATTCTAGAAGTCTGCTTTATCATCCAGCAGAATGGAATCAAGTCATTGCACCACGTTTCACACTCCAATTTCATCGAGCCAGTAATTGACAAAATTCCATTCTCTAATCAATTTCCGATATCCATCGACTCATATAATAGTCCACTGACGTCGAGGTATCGTTCCACGGGGTTCGTAGGAACCGATGAATTTGCAGTTTCTGTGAAAGGGAACACGAGATAGATTTATACCTTGTGCCATGAACTAATGGCAGGGAAGATGCTCTGTGACTAATTACCTGAGAAACTGAGGAGGATATCGAGTGAAGGAAGCAATATGGCTTACAACGCGTGGAGAACAATGTGAGCATCGATGAAATACGAAAAGTCCCCCAGGCTATTGCAACATCTGACATGTATTTCGTGTCGTTCATCAACCATTCCATCATGATTGAAAGAAATATGAATGATACTCGAATATTATTCCACAGGTAGCATTCGATAATTATACTAACACAAAATTGAATACCTCTATTAAAAGAATATTACAGTGACGCCTGCCCCACGTTATCACCATCAGTTCAGTTGATTCAATAGAAACCATCGATTGGAAAACCAGATGGATCGTTATTTAACATCTAATATAACAAAATTCATCATTCTAAAATCGACAGCTTTGCTAATCAAAAAGAAAAGAGAACAGTCACGCCTGTCTCACAATGCCTTTACCTTTAAAAGTCCGACTATCATCATAGCCATACAACGATGTTCACGATCTATCTATGCAGACAATCTCGCGTTGGCCCACAACGAATCAGGCGAAATTTCTTCCCACGTCGACGGCGATTATTATCGACGCAAGCAACACGATCGCGGGCGGCAGGTGTCGTGATAATTTGCCATCAGAAAATCAGTCGAGGCGTTGGCATCGAATTCCGTGAACGTTAGAGCAACATCTCATCTATTTAAGCCCGGTCGCTTCAGGATGCGCGTGGACTCGTACGATGCAAGACTGAATGAAAGTTAGTCCAAAAACTCGTGTTATATCAAGCGTACACTAGCCCAATCTTGCTGGATCTCGTCGGTTCGCTCTTCTTCCTCCTCCCTCGTACCTGGCTGCCCGTCGAGCCGTTCAATTTTCACGCCTTCGCAACGAGATATCGATCGATTCCGTTCTAACGATCCCTTCTGATATATAGGGGTCGCGGTCTCCCTATCCTCGGCCTTTTACTTTTTACTTTCATCCTTTTTCTCGGCCCCTTCCTTTCTCGCTCCGATTCTCGGCTGTCGAATTGCCGGGTTCAGGCGCAAATTTCAATTATCGTTATTAGCATGAATTTTCATGAATATCCGCTGGTCCCCGCGGCGGCGAACACCCCCGGCGTGCCCCGCGTCGGCGGCGGCCCTGTACTCTTGCTGCGCTCATTTCAACGAGCCTCGCAATAGCGTAGAAATAAAATTTCCTAGATCGTCGACCGACGTTATTCATATTCGGGCGCACGTAGAGCGGGGAACGACCGACGGACGAGGGAAAGTCGAACCAACGCAACGCCACGATTTTACTCGCCCTTCATTTTCCGACGATTTTTTTCCTTTACGATCGAGCGAGATTTTCAGCCACGACTCGGGGATTCGTAGATTCGCGAATTGGATGTGTTACAAGGAGTGTTTGAAAGGATCGAGAAGTTTACGAAGATTAATCTGCAGAGGAGTTTTTCTTTCGGTGGTTGATTTCGGAAGAACTATTATATTATTAAGTATTTATTTGCTTCCGAATTGATCAGATATAAAAATGATAGTTTGCTTCGTAATCTATTTTCAATGGTAATTTTTTACCGTGGAATTTTTTATTTCATTCTATTAGATATGAAAAGATTGTTTTATAGCTTTTTCTCAATGGAAATTTTTTACTCTGAAATATCTTATTTCAACTTGTCTGCTTTAAAATTTAATTATAATATATGGGTCGTGGATTCATTATTCCGAGTTTGCTTTTGAGTTCAAATGAAACGAAGCATACGTCCCGTTCAAATGACGAACGAAAGGCGCAGGTGAAAGATATAAATCATGTATCGTGCTCAAATAATTCTATCGTAACAAGCAACTGGTAAGTTCTATTACAAAGTGTATCTGTGTTCTATATTTATCATTATACTGCTGCATACTGTACACGTATAATACTACGCCAAAAATTCGCATGCTATATAAAGCCCTGTAATGGACATTTCGTTTGTTCACTGTGAACGTTTTTGTTAACATCATCCCAAATTGATTTCCTTTCGAACCAATAACAGAAAATTGCTCAATCAATCGTGTCGGAACTAACGAACTATTATTAACTATTTTCAAGTACATAACATTTTCACGCAGCGAACAAATAAATGCAGTTCAGTTCATTTTTATAGAACAGGTATAAATGATGGCCGCAGGATATTTTTTGTTTTTAAAATTATTCGCCATCAGCGACACAGACGTATAGATTTTTCATTGGAACAAGCAGTACAAAGTTTTTACAGCAAATATTTGTTTGTCCCGGGCAGATTTATAAAATTGCCACCTAAACGTTCAATGTTTCTTATCATATCTTTTTTTGTCAAGCATCGTCCCTATTATCATTCTATCGTTATATTAATTTGAAAGCCAATGTGCTCCGTAATTAAATCGTCTTCTGAACTAACGAAAAGAAAGTGGCAAAAACAAATAACGTCAGAATGTGTGATAACTTTTCAACCAAGCGCACTAGTGTCTAATACCCTGGTTCGCATACATGCAAAATAGTCACGATCGTCAAATATTAAATATCTTTTCGCACCGTAAACTTGAATTCCTCGGTCTTGCGAGCTCTCGCGAACAATTATGAACAGTATCGTACATTCTGCGCTACGGGTCCCCAGAAGGAAGCGTCGAAACTACCACGAATTATGCAGAATCGCGAAATCTACATCCACTTGGTCGGAATTGTTGCGATGCACGGCAACGGCGTGACAACCCGTGGCGCATTTAAATCGCTTGAACTTTCAGCGCGAATTAAACAGGGACGCAGAGGCAGCAACATTGGCCACCCTTCGGGGAACAGGAGTTCCCGGCAAAAAAGAATTTGATTTATACCGCGGTCGCCTGTTTCCCCCGGTTCCTAACCACCCGACGAGCACGAACCGCCAGTGCATTTATACTCGCGCGTCTGGTGTCATCAAAAGTCTTCCGAGGCTTCTATTCGAGCACGAGAACTCGGTCGCAATCATAACTCTTCTCTTTTCTATTCCCTCTAGCTGTACCTTCCTTGCTCCTCCTTCCATTTCGTCTCACCCTACAACGCTCTTTAATTTTTCTTCGTCGCGTCGCTCGTCCTTTTCTTCTTATTTTTTCTTTTCTTTTTTTTTAACCTTATCTTACACTTGTGTCCTCTTGCCCTCTTGTCCCAAACTTATTTGATCTCTCCTCTCTCATCCGCTCTTGCGCTACCCCATTTTTTCCAGCCGCGCACTTGCGTCAAGCAGCGGCGAAGCGACCGGCAGATTAAGGAGGAAAGCTCGTAAACCGTGAAAGTCGAGGGGAAACGATCCCGAGGACGGGGTGAAATGAAGCTGAAAATGCGCGTGCAACGAGGAGCTCGTTCGTGGCTGAAGAATTCTCTCATTTTTCGAGCTTGTGGATTATCCGCGCGTCGATGCGATATGAATTATGAGAGTTCTGATAAGAAACAATTATTTCCAGCTTCTGGTGTTACACAATCGGATTTGTATGGGCGGACTCGTTATTTTGAAATTTACTTACTTCAATCCGTTCGCTGACGGACCGGGTTCACGTGGCCGACCAAAGTGTATTATTCTCGTTAAACCTGACCCTTTAGCTACTGGCTGTGACTGTAGCGGGTTGATTGTTCGGACATTTCATTTTCGCCGAGCAGCGTAAAATAACTTGTGACAATTGTGTAATGAATAAAATTGAATTGCACACTCGCAAATAACAATTGGCGCACGTTCCCGTGCAGCATATATTTGATATATTCCAACGTCGTTTCGAACCCGCTAACGGATTAAATTAAACGGGGAAATAAACGTTGTCGCACGTGGGCGACGCGTTCGTTGATCGATCGTTGAAAAATGCGAAATCTTACGTCGCGCGGAAATTTGATTGAGAACGCCTCTACTGTTCTCTTCCGTCTGCTTGCACCTTATCGTTCCACGTGCCAGCTTATGTATTGCAATTTTTGTACTTGTCGCCCTCTGTTCGACGCGTTTAACGTCCAACTGCGCCTGACATATATTCCTTTCGGTGGAAACCGGCGGATCAACTTATCGGAATTGTCCCCCGGCAGATCCGCGGACGAAAACGAATGAGTTGCAAAGGGAAAAACACGACGCTAAAGCGAACTGTATAAAGCGTTTTATCTTGTCCAATGGCGTTTGAATGGATATGAATAGATAGATGGAAAATGTCGATCTTCCATGGTGTGAAATAATAGAAATGCTGATGAACCTTTAGAAAGGGTGCAAGATATTCCATGATTTATAATAGTTCGGGGATCGTATGATTTATTACTCTGTTGCTCCCGGTTCCTTTCCATCGTTTTTGTATTAAAATAATCCGATAGCAGCCGGCAACGAATTCACGGAGGAGCCTCGTTGACACTTCTCTGCGAGTATGAAATTACGCTTTCTCTGGTTGCTAGATTCTATATTATTTTCGGGCAGTTGTACGAAACGTTTCAATAATTATTCGTTTTAATAATTATTGCGGCGACGTGCAGCGTTGCGGTGGTGCAACGTTTGTTGAAATAAATGTGACGCGAGTGACCGAAAAACAGTCGAATATGCAATAATAATAACTGTCACTGAAATATTGTGAATAAACGAACAAGCTCGCGACATGTCCAAAAACCATTAACAGAATTCATCCGTTGAATTATACATGAAATATGCAATCGCGTGTAGTGCGCGAATTTCACGATGCTCATCGTTTATTCCGCAGGCGCATTACAGCACCCGGTTTATTTTTCGTTTTATCCGACGCTATTTTATTTATTTCCTTCAATATTTTTCCTAGCGCAAACGAATCGTGCATTACAGTGAAACGTTCCCATGCATATCTCTGTTAAGCAGCAACGTTCCACGCGATCGTGCATCGAAGCGCCCCTTTAAAAGGGGGCTGATGAACCATCGGAAACGATTGTGTATCATTCCAATTTTCGTCGTTCGTGTCCGATCGATGGGCTTGATTATTCGCGGCCCGATTATCGAGATTTTCCATTCACTTGCTTCGACGAGGTCCCCGATCGGTGTACCATTTGAAGGGAAAAAAGTGGTTTAAGTACCGAATGCATGCCCTCGACTTTTACGCGCATCGATCGAGTGATTCGTCCTAAATTAAATGTTAACCTGCAGCCCTTTACTTTCGTCCGTGGCGTTAAAGCCTTTGATTTATTACACGGTGAATGTTTATGCGAAAGTACGATATATATCTATATGTACAAGGTAAACTCTTATTACTTTTGTTTGTCAAACATAGCATTTTATTTGCGTTTATAATACGTGGCATTCAAGCTGTGTAACAGAGAGAGAGAGCTTTTTCAATCATACTCGCCAAACATAAACAAATATAAATATATATATTATTTATTATTAAACGAAACGATATTTCCGCGCGTCCATTGAAATTCCAACGTAATTAATGCGGTAACACGTAGGAATATTTACATTGTGATACTAGTTGAAATTATTTGATATAATTAAGAAATTGCGGACAAAATTCTCCATTTTAATGTCATTAAATATTCTTTCAGTAGCGTTCTTAAAAAATGTACCAGCTTGTATTATACATAGTTCGAAGAAAACGATGTGACCTGGTGGATAGCATTTGCTAACAAGTAAGTTTCGTGATGTACCTTAATGATTACGTGTCACGATGCGCCTATATATTCACCTGGGCTCTTTACGTAATCGAGAGGTAAGCTGGGTAAACTTTAGGGCGGATCGCATGATTAACGGGCCATTTCAAAGACCATGGACTTGCAGTTAAGATGCTGAATCATAAGTCATCATTTGAGCCGTATCAGGGCCCATAATTAGTGAGGAGTTCATTTAGCAGATTCGTATGGGAATGTGTGTATGGTGCAAGTATAACAGGCTATTACAGGCTCTAGGAAACTGTGATATCATGAACTATTTTAGGCAATTCCATTTGCTACTATTATTTCGACTGTGTTTACTCAATTTTTATATTACGTTTTATTTTTCAATTGACTAATATTCTCTATAATGTCTAGCTACCATACATTCGGATGTATTGCTAACATTTTTATTTCTAGTAAATCAGCTTTATGAGAGCTTTATTCCTACAGCTTTATTCATATTAATGAATTTCTATTATACATATTTGTGTCCTTTGATAAGGGTGTTATAGAAATTGACAATGAGAGTAAAAACATTTGGATGAGTCTGATAAGTATACCGTCGTTATTTCTCGGGTATAATTATGAACTATTCTATTTCATGATTATTAATTTAACAGCAAACTGTGAGGGGCCGCCTTTTGCAATTTTACGTTCTCTTTTCTCGTCACATTTTTCTGGCCGTGCTCTGCGGGTTATCCTTTCTTTTCGTGCACCACGTCAATTTTCTTTTGTTTACTGTTCGAGTCCCACTGGGATGGCCGAGTACATAGCTTAGTGAAATCGTTTAATGGAAATCGAATTACTGGAATTAAAGCAGAAACAACGCTTTGCACCCCCTTTAGGGAATATTTCGTCAAGAGTAATTTATGCAGGCAGGTATAAGACGCAGCACAGGTTTTCATATAAACTTTGTCAGTGCTCCGTGGTTTAAAAATAAGGCTAAAATATCGCATCAATATAAGTCTAGAAATGTTTCATTAAAAAGTTCCCAGAAAAATATGAAATATTTTGGCCTCGATATTTTCGTGACATTAATAAAATATTCCATGGTTTTAATTAATATAAGTTATATAACGCTACATTTTTGTGCAAATTTCACTTCGGACCGTGTTATGGAAAGGAAAGTTTACTATTGTAACAAAGAATAATAGTAAACGGCATTCATACGAAGATATCAAAATGTTGCGAGTTGTCTCATTTTATTACTGAATTAATTTTTTTCTTCAGGTACCGGAATATTCTTGACGTGAAATAATGTTTAAAATTTCATTCTCCTTCTTGTTCATCTATTTATTTATAACCCCTTTCGCTATTTATCGTGCTTGGGATAAAATATTTCAGTGTTTATAATTCAATAAATATTATGAAAACGAGGTAAATAAATTGGAATCTCAAATGAATTTCTTCAACAACTTATTATGTCGTATAAGTTTGTTCAAATTTTCACCCCTTTTTCTAATGATAAATATTTTTTCCATCTTTTGCAATTTAGACGTTTGCACAAATTTTGTAGTAAATAGTTTTTCCATAATACCGCCCTGGTCTACCCTTTTTCATTTTCATGAAATGATCTCCCGTAGACCGTAAATATAAATTCGGAAACGTTTCGATTTAACAGTTGTTCGAGCAATTATTAAAATACCTCTATTCGAGTTCCGACTGAAAACTGATAACCGTGTTTACATGTATTTGCATTGATATTTGTAGATCGCGCGGCTCTCAGGCGAAATTGCTTGAGTTAGGTTACTTGCCAGACAGCGTCTGACTTTTAACTTTCCCGAAGTTCCACCGACTTGCGATGCAAAGATTTTCACCTGGATGATACGCGGAGTGAGGAGATATACGAATTGGCACTCACTGACTAGTTATCAGTTACAGCATTCCAAACAAAGAATTACGAGGATTAACGTTCAAACAATAACGTCAATTATCTCACGAATCGTTATCCAAAACGTTTCCTTATTTCTCAACCTTCGGTTCCTCGGTTCTTTTGGCCGACGAAGCTGCATTATAAAAGATAACGTCGAAACGTTTGGCCGCCGGTACATGCTGAACGAGATCCGAGAAGCTTAGTTTTAGTTCGTTTGTTTTCAAAATGCACGGAAGAGAACGGCTGTCCAGAATCGTCTGTTCTTCGACGGCAAACAGTTCCGACAGGCTATTCCATTTTATCGACAATTTCCTGTTGCCTCCGATGCAACAACGCACGCTTCGAAATGTTTGCAAATCACGATGTCGCATCCGAGCTGTCATTATTACTTCTTATCGAGCGGACGTGTTAATGTAAACGCGGGCAACCGTGAAAAACTGATGGACGGCGAACGCTTTCGTACCGAACATAAATTCGGCACGACGTTAACTTTACCTTCCGATGCCGAAACGCGGTTATTTCGTGACGGTGTAATACGTTGTAACGAGAGTTTCTGAATCAATTGCGTCACGCCCGCGTCTTTCTCTCTGCCGCGCATCTGGTTTCCACGGTGATTAACGGTCTGGAGATTCGGGAAATTTAAGGGACGCACAGTTGCACTACAGTTCGCACGAAATTGTAGCTCCGAATATTATGCGCGTATCGCTTATTTTTTGCCAGGTATATAATGGGGATAGGTGTGCGATTTATGGGTAGAATTAGAAGACGATTATCAGATCGTATGTAATTGCGAGGTAAATATAACGCAATATTATATTTCACCTTTGTACGGAATTTGTAAATGCACTGCAAATAAGAAATTGATCTTGCATATTTTGAATATTAAATGAAGCATATAGTTCATTGGAAAATTTAGGTCTCCCTAATATGTATTACTAATATGTATTACTAATATTCTGTTCAATTCCTCACGCAACATTTCGAATATTAATAATCTTTTTTTTTTAATATTCCCATTTTTGTTTTGACGCTGATCGACTCAGTACAGGCTTAATTAACTGTGCATAGGGTGCAATGCACTTTTGTGTCATACTATTTGCTCTTCAACCGATCAATTCAATTACGACATATCAGCATCCACAATTTCAGATAAGAGTCCACGCTGGTCTAAATTTAATTAATACTAAACATATAATTTTCCCTCGACGATTAGCGGAAACGTTAAATTATTTCAGCGAAGTAAAAGCTTGGATTAACTCGATGCGCAATCGCGTTAAAGCACAAAAAATTATGATCCGATTAATAGCGGCCAGTATTTTCTTAAACGCCCGACATTTTCGAAATTCGCAGCCGGGACACGCGATTGCTTGTTTATTTGATTTCCGTCGACGTGTTCGAGGGAAAATCTCGCGTGCCCGGTTCGCGAGTGTACACAGGCACCCGGGTACGACGTGCGTTCCCGACGAACGGTCCAATAATTATTTTGTGGTACATGAAGCGCGTTCCTGCAAAATCGCCGCAGCCATAATCGGAACGGAATTATCCGCGTGATACGAATCCGCGACGAAATTAATTACGATTGAAACGAGGTCGTGTCGCGCCTCGCTTTCATCATATTTTGATTGAAGAATTCCCGATCCGTACGCCATCGACTTTTCGTGCCCCCCGAGCTGACTGGCATGACGTTGACAAATTAAATAAATCGCCGCTCGGTAACGAGCAAAGTGTCACTCGCAGGCGTCTTTGTTTCTTGACCTGTTCCTTTTTTCCCCGTTTCCTCTTTTTCTGCTTTTCGCTTTTTTACATTATTTTTTATTGCCAGGAATACGAAGCGATGTTTGTTTTCCTTTTTTTTTTCTTCTTGGCGTCGATTCGTTCGATTGTTTGTTGGATTTCGTGTCATGGTGTCGATAGGACTTTCGGTGATTGTCAGGTGATCGAGATTGAAGTAGAGTAGTCGTTGACATTTTATATGGAAGCGACAAGTGAGATTGACAATGAGAGTAATTAATTGTGATCAATGGGGGGGTTCGATAATGTCGTGAAATATTAAATGAAGCGAGAGGCGGTGTTATCGAATTGTCCAAGTGCTTCAATGTCATATGATTCGTGAGTTGAAACATCGATGTTAAAAACGTTGCTGGCGAAGCTCGATACGACACAATATCGGAATAACGTTCAAGTCACTGTCGAGCACCGAAATCGATCGATTCTTTTGAGTGTTTGTCGAGAATCAATGTATCAAGGATCAAGACGATCCAAGGAATTCCACTTCCACCCTGTTCCACCTGTGCATACGCACATCGATAGCGGCATTATTCCTCGAGAATGGCCGTTGCTCGTGCCGCTTCATAAATCGCTCGATTTATCGTTGCTGACTCGCCGAGATCCATTCACGGTGCATCGATCCCCCATGGGGCCCAGTCGTCTCGTTCGATCACGCTGATCTATAGGGACGCCTTGACGATTCCCATGAACTTTTTGACAATCTCCTCCATCCTAATCATTTTGCACTTTCCTTTTTTTCAAGCAACAATTATTTCGGAAACTGCCGCCCTTTAGAAAGTTCAAACTCGTTATGGACTCAATTATAATAAATTGCAAAGGTTCTGTACCCATCGATTGTTGTTGATTAATGTTGGTTTTATCTATTTAATGAAACCCAGTTAATTGAAAATTATGCAGAAACGAATTATTCTATTCAAATAAAAAATTCCTTTCCCAGATCTATTTCTTCGACTCTTGTATTTCTATCGCAAGAAATATCGGAAGAGTAAAGTTGTCGTGCTGTATGTTAGCGTCACCGTAAAAAAATCGCAACTGCAACTACTGACACAACTACCTCTACAGAACCCTTTTACGAGTGATAGTTAAAAGTGTAGGTTATACTCACATTGAAGTCGGCTGAGCATTTTACCAAATCCGCCGGATGTCCTGAATAGATCCTCAATGATTGCAGTAGACCCTTTAAATAAACAATCAGAAAATAGTAGACGATTGCACGGTACACATGATTCGTCATCTTTCTTCTCGAGCCTCGTTTGCCCTTCGATCTCTTCGTTGTTCAGGATGAAGCGCAATGGTCACAGTTCGCGAAATTTCACTTCTCAATAAAACACCACTATTTATTTTATCGAACGGAAGAAAACCACTGCTATGCTCGATTATATTGTTCGGGATTATTTCGCAATTTAACGCCGATTTGTATCGACGATCGGTCACGATACATAGGTATCGTAGTTTCTAATCCCGGATTAAGAACGTTAAAGTGATCTTAAATACGTGTTCGACGTTCTAAAGCGTAGGATAGTTTAAATGAAAATTAACAGAATATATCTGCAATGTTATATAATTGTTATTCGTCGTGCACGAAATGAGAGGAAATTGATTTTGTAAATTCGTCAATTAAACTGACTCATCGTTTCGCAATTTATGCCCGTTATATTCATGAATTCTATTTTCGTCGTTTTACATTCAATTATAATTTGCTGCTTAAATTACTGCACGCAGTTCCGTATATTACATGAATTTACGCGTACCCAGCGTACGTTAAATGAGCAAGTGAAACTTCATAGACACATTTTTAAGTTTTACAATTAACGTAACGTTCCAACAAGTTCAATTAAATGAAATAGAATTCGGAAAATTAAATAAAATATCACTCGCGTTATTTCCAAAATCAACTTTTCTTCAGTTACAAATCCTGCACGAAAAAAGGAATGCTTGTGAAATTTTCGTCTATGTTTATTCGTGGACACCATGCCCTTCCTCGATTTTAATTTAGGCTGATCGCTGTCTGCATAGCAATGCAAATAGACTGACAACGTGAACAACAAACAGAGTCCACTTCCTTTGCGGATAATACGCTTATCAGCCCCGCGGATTCAATTCGAGGAAACTATTTATCAGCTGCCGGAACAGGTAATCGTGAGAAAATGCACAATATTTTCGCGATAACGAATTCGGTCGTCCGATTCAGATCTACGGTGTGAAATAAATTTTTAGCTCGCGCCTACCCGATTTATTTCGCGACAAATCTGGATTATGCGTCGGTAGTGTGCGCTCTCGTTGACATTTACATCAGGATGTAAGCCCTTCTACACGGATCTGCAAATATTTTTTCACCGATAAACCTGTGCTTTCCCGTGTTCCATAAATCGTCCGATGAAAAACGCTCGAAAATTAACCTTTTCGCCACGGTGCGTCCAGAATCAAATATCGTATATCCGGTGTCCGCGTAGAAATTTGCACACAGTATACAATACTTGTGCTTAAATACAGTTTCGGTGAGTTCTGTCATTGATTTGTAGGCTTGTGATAATCGATAGCCGACGCAATAGCTATGCTTTTCAATTGCTTAGGGGATGAAACGTTCTTCGTTAAATAAATTAGAAAAATAGGAATAGTGCGCACTATAATTTTATTGCAGTTTTATGTCCAGTATGAGAGACGAATTGACAAGTCAATCGGATGATATACCCTTGTATGCTTTAAGTATACGAAAACATGTTGGAATAAAAAATACAGATATCATAATGTAGACATTGAATATGCTTGTGGTGAGAATTATTATTTAAATAGTATAATGGTGAGGGGTAAACAATCTCCCATTCTATATAATCGTAGACGGGATGTTCCACTGATGTAAATCGAAAGGAGGCGATTGCGAAACAATTAAACGAAATTGAATGAATCATTCTTTACGCACATTACATATTTAATTTCCCAGCAGAATGACTTTTCTCAGGGATTTACGTTTCGGCGATTATTAAACCACCCCTGTGTTCACTCTCCGTGCAGCGAAGGGATTAACAGCAAGTGTATAAAGGCAGGGCTCGAGCGAGCTTCGTGTGAAACGCGTGAACAAACGTCATTTCGAGCAGCGACAAAGCGAAAGAAAAATGGGTTTCGCACGTTCCTCGCGTAATACGCGCAATTCAAGCACGGCTTTTCACATTGTAATTAACCAACAACCCAGTGCTTTGACTGGCAATTATTTGGAGAATTTCACGTGCAACACTCGCGGGCTCTGTTTGCGTGCAGGATGCTTCTTTCTTTCATACAATACATTCACAGTGGAATCTTAATGAGCCGAGTCCCGATTATCTGTGGCCACAAAATATATTGGGCTTCGATCATGCATGGCCCCAAACCAATTAACAATTCAATTCCCATAATATTGAACGGCAGGCGTGACGGATCATTGGTGAAAGTAGAAATCTAGTTAAACCAGAGAACAAAATAGCAATATGATGAAGTATGCGCAGATATGCACACTGTCGCGAAAGCAATACATTATTACTCTTCATATAAAAAAGACGAAAAACCGAATGTATACACCGAATGCACTTTCGATAATTAATTATCAGGTCTCGATTGATCCAGTCAAGTGCACTTTGTACCGCAACGTGAAAACGACCAAACAAGTACGCGGAAAAGTTACCCAGCGCTGCTCTTTTCCTGTCGAACTTCCATCCGAACCCGAACGCCGTTCCAACCTTGTTAATATAGCCATCCCCCGCATACTGCCCCAAACAAACGCGAATCCACCGCCCATAGACAATGTTCACGCACCGTACAATACTTCATCCGGCTCGATTGAAAAGAGGAAAGCAATTCGCGGCAAGAGCGGCGAGTCACATATCGAAACCGCCCGCCAAGCCACCCCCAGCGTGGACATCGCAATAACGTAGCAACCAACCCCTTTCCGATCCACACGGCGTCCCCCCCCCCCGCCGAATCGCGTATCACAATACGAAACGGCGAAACAAAAACGGAAGAAAAAGGGGTGGGAGGGGATCAGCGATTTATCCGCGGTCGACACACGAATTCAGTGTTTTATCAACGGAAGAAAAAGAGCGGAAAAAAACGGAAGGAAAACGTATGCACGTTGAAACGTCGCATCGATCATTCGGAAAGTGGTCACGGGATCGATCGATCTTCGCAAATGGGCCGCGGTTGCACGCGTTACCACGCATTTTTTCTTCGCTTGGTTATACATACGCGAAATGTCTTTCTTTTCTCTCCTTCTCTCTCGCTCCCTCTGTCTCTCACCGGTCTGGTCGTCTCGCGACGTTACACCGCGGATTTTGTTCAGTCGGAAAAGTCCCGCGGGTTCCCGGATATTCACCGAACCGAAGGGAAGAAAAAAACGACGGTCGTTTTCGCGTTTCACCGCCGTTGAAAAGAAAAAAAAAAATGAAGGAAAAAGCCGGATCGCGGTTTCCTGGCGATTAAACGGACGAGGCGGCAAGACACTGCACGCGTTAACCACGGCTTTATACTACGATCGGACGTTTCGCGAAATTTAATGCCGGACTTAAGGGATTAGACGACTTGGTAATTTTTTAAGTACGAACGCCGCCGGCTGTTAACCCGCTTGGACATGAATTAATTCGTTTCGAAATGAATTTTCGCGGCAACGCTGCGGCCTGGCGGTGTCGCATAAAATGTTCCGGAACGGAGTGTGAACGTACGGGATTTTCTTTTCGTTTTTTCTTTTTTTTGGGACGTAGGAGGGGTAGGGGTAGACGAAAGAGGGTTGGAAAGTAGTAGGAGTGCGTCGTATCCGTGAAACGCGTTGGTTTTATGATTCCGTATGAGGTGGATATAGTGTTTATTCTGGTTTTCTTTTGTTTTGGGTTTGATAATGGCGGAGCAAAGGTGTTCCATAATGAAGGTATTTGAAAAGAGAATTATAGGGTTTGGATATTATGATGTAGGAAGTCTGGGAAGATTATTCGTGAGCGATGATAGAGGTTGAATTGTTCTGTAGTATAGGGGGCTGGTCAGGGAATTTGAATAAAGGAAATTAATCGTGCACTAATTCCAGTGTGAAAAAATATATGAACTAAACATTACTAACTTCCAGGGGAATGTATAGATACTGCGGAGATAGATTTTTTTTTAAATGTTTCCGGGTCACGTTTGGGGGACAAATTAATTTTTGTCAAACAATATTTTACTAGAACCTTCAAATCGACAAAATATGAATTATAATAGTAGCAAAATTAATTTGTGAACTGTTAGTCAACCGTAGTGGCAGTGTATCAATTTTCCTAATGTTTCAGGCTGCGCCATTTATTTGAAATCACGAGATCAATCAGCCGACGAAATTGCATTGTTATTGCAACGATTTAATTTCGATTATGGCATCGATTGCACGTAACGTCGAGCACGGTGGTTCCCATTCTACTCTCTACTTGTTCACCGATTGACTAATCGATATCCATACGCTCGAATCGATTGTCGATCGGGCTGGACTATTACGGGTATACTACCGCAACTAAACGCCACGATATTTGCATAATTTTATCAGATGATCGATGTGCTATGGCCACGACATAGTTACACGTCTTATAAAATGAAAATACACGACAATGACTGAACGTCTTCCCACTGAATGAATCCTAATTTTTCATTAACGATCAAACGATTAGAATACCCCAGAATTACCTCTCATTAGTAAGACAAGATTAAATTCGTGACTTTCAACGTATCTTTCATACAATTATTATTTATCCCCGATTTTCCACGTATACTCGCATTCAGTCAACTCAATTGCATCCAACGTTTTGTATCAGAAGCGACAGAATTATCGTATCACGAAATTACAAATACGCACGTTACACGATGCCCATCATCCTACTTAAACGGATTAATCACAGTAGTTCAAAAATATGATGGGGACATAATTGAGCCGCGCGATAATTAAACGAGATGACGAGCATCGGTCAAACAACGTCTCTCACATTCGATAATAAATGACAATCGACCCAACGATCGAGAATTTCGACGCAGAATCCGAATAAATAAATCCCATCCGACACGATCACGAGAAGAACCACCGTGAAGCACAATTTGTCAAGACCATCCGATCGGACCTTGCTCCTTCGTCCCCGAAATATAAACTGCTTACACAATAATGACCCCCTCTCGAGGGGAGCGTTTCACGGTGTTGATAACTTGGTTCACCCGAAATCGACGTTGTCACAGAAACAGGCGGGCATTATCGTTCGAAGGAAACACTCGTCAGAAAATCGCCGGCGAAACATTCGCGCGGTCATGCAGCGGACTAATCGGATGGAGAACGACCACTTCCGGCGGGATCCCGACCGTTCGTTCCGTTCGAGATGAACACGGATGACTGTCCTGCCAGGCTGCACACAGCGAGACCCACCGGCGAAGAATAAAAGAGAGGGGAGAAGTGGTTCTTGTGTCTGGTCCCGAAGCTGTTTTACGCGTGTACAACGATTTTCGTAGGTGGAGATCTGAGTATCAACAAATAACGCGTGCCATGTTGGCTTACGGACAGGACAGCAAGGAGTGATTCACAAATAAGATTGCCAGTTGTTCAGGGATTTTTAAGTATTGACAGAAACGTGCATTCATTTTCTGTAGATTTTTCTCGATATCTTTTAACCTTCGGTCGAGCGTGTAAGCGAATTCGGAAGAGATTATAATAACAGGCACGGATGAAATTTGATAATGACATGCATACGTAGAATTGTTCGAGATTTTCGTGCGTCATCGTTGAAAATTGAATGCTAATTGTGAACTGGGTGTTATTTAATATCGATGTTTAATAAGGTATTAATATCTATTGGTAATTAATATTATGAATACAATATTGGACGTGATTTCGCTATTCTTCCATTGTATTGAATATTCGTTCGAAATTCTGTTAGGGATATTAACATTTTAATAGAAACACAAATAAGTCGTGATATTTTGATAATGGAAAATTTATAATCCAGGCGTGTTCACTTTCCTCGCGTACGCGTATTCTTTTTTGATTTTTCTTGTATTGACTCGAATTGGAGAGAATGATTTATGTACAATAACCAACGAACCTCGTGAATGAAAAATTTCTATCTCCCCTATCTACGCGCATAAAAGTGTCGCAGCTTTAACAAACATCGGTTTCATGTTTTCACGTGTGTTAAATATTAATGGAGATCGATATTTCTATAAGCAAATGAGAAAAAAAATTTGTTTGCATGAAATCATAAATTCGCATTCGAATAAATTGTTCTTTATATCATGTTTTTCAGCCCCGATCGAAAACCAATAGTTGTTATCCAATATTCAGGGATATTAAATCGCACGTGACTCGCGCGTCAATTAAAGATCGATTAAATTCCATTAAGTCCATTGAGTCAATACATGATTTCGAAATGGACATGATGGTTATTTTGAATATACGAAGAAAATTTTATTTATTTTGAATTTATTTTTCTATAATACTATCTAGAAAATAAATTCGGAATAATGAATTGCGTAATTATGCCGGTACGGTATCATTAGTGAAATTTAATCAATGCCAGCCATAATTATAATAATAATGGAGTGTAATTTCCGTTTAACATAAAATCTGTTAATTAAAATCATTCACATATTCGTTAGCCGCTTAGCTTATTAATCCAGAATCGTGAATGAAATATTTTAATCTAATGAGATGCGTAACCGACTAAACGTATCATTTTAATACATTATTCATGCGTAAACATTACATAAATTGTTCTTATCGTGCGAATGTATATTTGCCCTCGGAATTCACGTTTGGACAACATCAGTGTAACAAAATTTCAACAACGATTTAGCATTTTATGAATATGCAAAGATGAAAATAATAATTCGTCCAAAATATTCTCATTGTCTGATCGACCTATGTAAATATGCGCACATAAACTAGCCGCGCGCAGATATGTGCATCATTATACAGGCTTATTATTATTTTTGACACCCTTTTGTGTCATTGCGAATATATTTTTCATCAAATTTGCAAGTAATCCGCTCAACGAAAGAAGAAAAATAAAAATTCAGTCAACATTAAATAACATCATCGGCCCGCGACTATATCTCAAATTCATACTTCGCGTTCGACGCCCACAAACGATATTATTCGAACAAACGAGTATCATTAACGAACGAACACCGCTGCCTACTAAACGGCTGCAAAGTGCCGCTAATTTTTTCACGCGATTTTCGATTGCAATTCAACTCCTTCCGCTCGCAATTACCTCCCCGCTGAGCGAGTTTCTCAGAGCATCTTGCCCGTTCGTGAGTTGCCTCTTAAAGTCGAGCCGCGATTATTTAATTTCGACGAAGAACGACCAAGTGCACCGGGACGTCCGACAAATTTCAAATCCCCCGAACCCGCAGCGAGAACGAACGAACGAATGAAAGCGAGCGAATCGCCGGTGTGTTGCGCTCGGTTTTCCAGATTTATTCCAGCTCGATAAGAAATCGAGTTGACGCTTCTCTAAGCCGGTCGTGGGGATTCTAGGCGATTAAATATTTTGCTGCATTTTAGGCGTCCGCCTTCTGCGTCCTGTTCGTCGTGCTTTAAATATAGAAACAGCCGCAGACGCCCACTTCAAAGATGAGCAGCGACGCCTTCGAGATTCGAGGATACGATCGAAGTGTCTGGAGAATTTCAGGGCTGCCCGGTTTAAAATTCATCGGCAGCGTCTATACGATACTCTGCTGTAACTCTCCATCACCTGAATCTCACGATTCGAAGAGCTTCATTTCTGTTCTTTCTGCCAAGTGGTAATGTATATGTATCTCGCGCAGTGGTTTTTCTTGTTCACTATCGTAGAGAAATAACACTTCTCCTTTGGACGTTGCTACGGTGAAGGAGAAATTTGTTTAACCATTTCCTAAATTTCGCAATGTCACAGACGTCATTTCTCTTCGTTGGAGCAAGTGGAAATTGACAAAACAAAAAATTACAGAAAAATGATAAATTCATTATAATATATATTCGAAGATATATCGCCGAATGTATTATTATGCAGATGTAGATGTAGCCTTTGCGTTACGAACAGAATTTTTGATATTTGATTTACCGCGCGAGGGTGTTCTCACTCGCTTATCAAGCAAATTATTTATTAATCAATCGCCGTGCAAAGTTTGGTCATTTCATGGCATAATTATCAAGGAAATTAATTTTAAATACAGGATAGTCGAGCACCGAACAAGCAGGTAATTTGATAGTAAAATTTACAACAACCCAATCGATTTGGCCTACGAACTGCTCATATACATCATTTTCAGAATCCTCTCTAGCAGAAATGGAAAGTAGAAATCATCCTTTACTGAAGTGAACAAAGTAACTAATTTAAATGCGCGAAATTTGTCGACAATTAAACGCCTCTTACAAGAAAACGGAAAGGAGCGTTCCAGCGTAACCGGTACGCGAACATATCGCGGTTTCACAAATCGCAAACGTTTCCCCCGCGAACTCGTAAATGCATAAGCTCGCGAATAAACGAAACCGCGCGATTCTCAATCGATTCGCATTGTTCCGGCCGCGTCAGTGCGCAAACAATGCACGGCCATTTTCAGGTTCGCCACCTACTTTTCGCGGCCGCCCAAATACGACCAAGGGGGCAACTCCGATATTCCCAACTTTCCCCGTTATACGCGGTGCAGTTTGTCGAAATGCAGCCCGCTTAAATCTGGCACGATTTGCGCTTCCGTGTCGCGCGATCATCGAGCCCGATTCAATTCGGGAATTTTGTTATCGAGTGCTTCCCGGCTAATTTCGCCGTGAAATGCATTGTAAACGCAACCGTTCGAAAGAGATTCGGGTCAATTGGCACGAGCATTTGCATATCCGCGTATACGCGTATATCTGAATGTTGCCGCGACGCGCATCTTGTATATTTTTCTAGCGCGGTGGATCGGTGCATCGGTCGATAAATGACGTGGAATATATAGGATTTTTTTTTTCAAGCCGTGGAAATTTCTTCAATTTCAGTTGGCTCGTTTAAAAGAGTTTCGCCGTATAAATTCCAGACGAGGTTACTTCGAGCTCTAGATTTCAAACTTGAAGGAAACTGTGACGTAAACAGTTAGCTTAGGATTGGAAGTGAACTTTTAACTTTGCAGCTTGGAAGAGCGAACAGGGGGAGGGGGAAGGGAGAAGAGGGACAGAGTTTTAATTGATATGAAAATAATTCGGCGACAGCGGTGTGTCAATGGGGTTTACAAAAGTTTGCAGGGAATTTAATTACTAAAGAGCTTCCGGAGCATGCCCGCGGTATTACGTGTCTTTCTTTTATTGCATTTTTTAATCAGACTTTTATGCATAATTTCCTCGCGCGTTGAGCTCTTTCTCGTTCGTGTGATTCTCGTTTTTGGAATTCCTCGTTCAAGTGCAGCTCGTTGGTGGGCAACATACTCCATTATGCTTAATGGAGCGGTTATCGGAAAGGTATGTTTCAAAATGATTAAGATATGTTAGTGAAATTCTCCGGGGGAAATGTGATCGTTCGGTACCCGTGTTAATTAGGTCTTGTCGCTGTATGTATTTCACAATTTGAAACGTACACATGCTCCGAAATTGATCGGGAATGTCAGGTTGAAGAGGAATGTTGAATGATGCGCTTCGGCACAAAACAGATGACGGACGTATTTATTCAGAATTATATCAATTACAATTCTTCCACTTGAGACGTTTCAATGAAAAATTTATTTCCCCGCCAGCGAATATGTGGGTGTATTTTCGAATTTGATTACGACATTAATAATGGCTTCGCTATAGTAACATTGTTATTGGTGTGAATCAATCGCATTGCCAGTTACTTTCGACACAAGTCGTATAAAGAACGACGTGAATTTCTACAAGTTGAGCAGGTTTATTTTAATATCTTCTAACAATAAGTAATTGGGGCAGAAATTTAATCATTTAATCGCGCCCTCCTTGTGTAATTAGATGAGATAGAAAATGCATGATTAGGTGAGTAAAAATATTCAATTAGTTCGTTCCAAAAGTAGTGTAACAAGTCGTTCGAGAAAATTTCAACCTTCATTTGTATCTTGGGTCGAGTTTCACACTGGGAATAGAATTATCGTTGAAATTCAGTGTCCCCGGTGTCGTCGATCAATTTATTTATACATCGACGCGCCGGTTGAAACGCAGGGAAATAAACGGGTTTTAATTGCAAAGTAGAATTGCACAAATTTTCGCGATTAAAAGCGTGTGCTTCGTGTAATCGCGACGTACAGTTCCAATTTGTTTTTCTCGTTCTGTTTTCGATCACCATCGATCACGTGAGATTGGCCAGCAATTATTAGCCAGCTCAGAAAGCCGCCTAATTAATCGTACACAGAATTTGTTAATCAGGTTTTCGCCACTTTCAATTCGACACTGCTTTGCCGAATGTTTCCTACGAATAAATAGTAAATTGCAACTTGCATTAAAATTATACTGAATTCGCCTTGAATAATATATGTTCTTTTGTTTGTTAAATATTATTTGAATGCGAAATATAAATGTTTGTAGAATGTTCGTAGTATTCACTAGACATTTTGTACATTTCAAATTAACATTTTATTATTTATGTATTTTCGAATTTCGAAAATATGGTCTTTATAAGCTACTTATAAAAACTTTCTAACGGATGATATTATACGTATATTAATTATATTAATTTATGTGTACAACAAATTCTTATTTGCAAAATGTTGATTTAATTTTCCGAAAGGTTAAGAATGTTTGACGGTAAATGTGTTTATTCTATTCAGTTTTGCGAACAGGAGAAGAATTCCTAGATGAAACTTTACTTCAAATAAGCATACGTAGCGATATATCAATGGCTTTACGTGATAAATGTTTTTGTAGTGCCAACCATATGTTTTCTATTCTTCTAATATATTTCCCGGAATAATGGGCAATTGGATTTTGTCAAGACAGAATTTTTGTGTGAATCTTCGACAGCTGTTTAAGTCTTTTGTTATTACGGATATTAAAACGTTTGAAGTCTTTAGCTGCCAAATTATATAAATACAATGTTTCGTCTTACTTTGTATTCGCCCTGATTTACTACTGTATCAGTTATTATAAAGTAAATTATCTAACATCAGAGTTAGTCATGTTACTCATCAAGTATACTACTAGTTAACAAACACTGCACGTATGTACATCTCATTAAGCCTGATGAATAAATAGCTTATTGCAACATGTTCCAATTACAATGTTTTAACGACGAGTGTATTTAAGGGCTTATTATAATAATGTGAACATTCGTCTTTGAATAATTTGAATAATTCACATGATTCAAAGCCAAATATAAATTCTTTTTAATATTTATCCACATTCCGTACTAAACGGCGATTTCCATTTTATCTCAAAAATGCACCGAAAAAATTAAATTTAGATCCAATCATTTCTTTATATTGCCTATAAAATACACGGAAAAAAATTAAATTTAAATCCAATCATTTCTCACCTTTATGCCACGTTTCCATTACCGAATAAAATATAGCGATAATCGTGAATAGAGAAGAGAAATATTTCGCGTGTGTTCTATTCTACGGGATGAGCAAAAAAATTCCTTTTCTGTCAAGAATTCAGTTATGCATGCTTCATTACACTTGCGAAATATTTGAATATTCACAGTTCGCGTCCTTCCTTTTAAGAGAAAATTTCTAGGCCAGCAAACTGATGTGATTATTATAAAATTCTGCGGTAGCATTTGTTGGCATACAGATTCGGGCAATCGAAAAATATTAACTGAGTCGAGAAATATGTCTGTCGAAAGCGTAACATAGTTATTTTTATGATATACCAAATTCAGTATCAGGACGTCGTTTTTATTGATTAATAATTATCAATGGAAGTTGCATTTTTCTTAGGCGTTATTAGAATTAATATTAAATTTTACCGTTCGTCACTTACGAGTGGTTACCTCCAATAGAAATATTTTAAACAATAAAGAAGAAAAACATACAGTCCTCAGATTTATGACGAATTCAAGATGAAATAACGAGTACCACACTCACAATCAGATCCCCCCAATTTGTTAAAAATTAAACGTGTCCCGAATGTACTTATTATTCATTAATAATCCTTCACCGATACTATAACTGTATCACATTAAATAAACAACGTACATTCAATAACGACCCTCCTTGCTAACTTTCATTTTTATTCGCCGCAATAAATATTTCCACCCGGTCAGCCGTAATTACAATCAGACCGAAACAGAGCATTCGAAATGCTAAATCGCCGCATCTCTCCCTGCCAGCAATAAAACGAAACTTCTGCTCGCAGAAACCCCTGAATAACCGAACAACCATTCGATCGCGACCGCCCGTTCGCAATAAACAACCAGCGCCGATTCAATCGAACCGCCACCGACTCAATCCCCTTAAGAGACATTAAAACCGTTAAAGCTACAATCTCCACTCGATCATCGCCGTTCGCTCAACGACCGTCGAGATCGAATCGAACGGTATCTCCGCCTTTCGCAAAGCTGAATCGCTGGTGAACGTTGAACAAAAAAAAAGAGAAAAAAAGAAAGGGGGTCCTAGAAGTTGAACGCGGCACTCGTCTCCGCCACTTCTCTTCCCACTTCAACCCTTTTCTTTTCCCCCTCATTTTTGTTCCCGTTCCCGTCTGAACGCGATGCACGCGCGCTCGAAAAAATTGTTGTTCCCCGACAACGTAGCCGCGCGGAAACAAAGCAACAGGCGTGGCTATCTTAACCCCGTTCCCCAGCCGGCTCCGTGGCTTTGGCAATATATTCCAAGCCGGACAATGAGATTCAACGCGGCACACCGTGTACACGACGGGACAACGATTGTCCAACGATGAACACTTGCAGCACGTAGAACGGTGGTTGCAGTTTGACAAGGGCCAGCACACGGATTATTATTGACCACGGGCGCATAATAAGCTTCGCCGGGCTTATTTCGCGTCGCAAGGCAGCGCACGCTCGGTCAACCGGGGATAACTATCTCGATCGGATCGATAGGTCGTGAAGAGAGCGGGCCCGGCTCGATTGTGCGTAAAGCACCGGCATGCCGATGTTCGCGATCGTTCGAACGGAACCGCGTTGCACGGACGCGGTGATAGCGGCGGCAAGAAATCGAAGAGTAATGGGGGAATCGAGCGGTTCGATTACTTTGGTCGAACGATCTTCGGCGGTTTGCGGAGAGACGTCAATTTATCGGGGTGTATTCAGTCGTGGATGCGAATTGTTCTTAATTTGGGGGCTGCGTGAAAACGTGGTACGCAGGCTTTGTTTTTCAGTGCGAGAGGTGCGGGCAACATTTGAATTTCCGCGCGCGAAGAGACGATGATGTAGGTTTTGTGGGTGGGGGTAGTAGTGTTTTAGATTCAGTTTTTCGATAAGTACCTTAAAGACGAATGAAACTGAACCTGCATAATCAACTTCGACAATGCTTTTCTGTGAGAGATACAAAGTTGACCCGTCCCACCCTGTTAACGGATTAAACATTTCCAATCGATAGAACAAAGAAACTCCGCGCTATTTAACAAGAAGTATTGTTGTGCGGTCCAACAAATTCCATGCTTCGTACACCAATTGAAGAAAAGTCGCATTTGCTCGTCTATTTATTACTGCCCAATCTGCGAAATTCTTTTCAATTCCACGTGGCAGTATACCCACAGTCAACCTACCGTCCACGTATATAAAAAAAAAAGGATGGGAAAAGAAGAACGATTTAAAAGCACAATTTCAGAAGCAACAAAGCTACCCCTCTAAAAGGACTTCTATAATACTCCGTCCATTTCGTTTCACGTCACTCTTTAACGAGAATCCAACGGAATGGTCCGCGGGGAATGTCCCGCAAATGAACATCTCCCGCTCGATCCCGCACTTTTTCCATCGGCGGGGCGTCCGGCGTCGCTAATTAAACGCCGTTTAAAATTAGCCGTCGTGCAATTGTCGTCGGCCGGTTTAGTACGCGATCAAATTAGCGCGCTGGCAATCATAACGTAATTGCATCGCCACTGTACCGCCCGCGACGCGCCGTTACACGCGCTACGTGATTTCGTACACCTACGCCGGTCGTCTAAGAAATATTAGAATCCACGGGATTGGGGTTAAACGGCCGGTTAATGGTTAATGGGCCGTAACGTTTACCAGGTGTTTCGTGTTGCCTCCGCGGTATCATTCGTTTCCCCCTGGCATAGCAGCGTCGTTGGTTCGCTGGCCGCGGCGAAAAATTCTTGGCCAAATAAAAGCTGGCCCTGGTGCTGCGGCGAGGTAGATATACCCGCGCCGTAGTTCGGGAATCGTTACATGCTTCGTTCGTTCAACTATTTCACCGTGCCGCTTCTGCACTTTGTTCCGCCACAGGAATTATAGTCGAGCGTGCTCTTCTCTTATCCGTTCACGAAGTAGGTCTCTGTTGTAACGTGAAAGGCGAGGAAGGCTGGCGTACGACGGGAAACGAACGGCCGGCAGCATTGTTGCCCATTGATAATTAGCGGGGAGCTCGTCTTTGGGAAAATTTACAATTAAAGTCTGCACAATGAGAGGACAGAACGGTGGAAGCACAGCCGGAGTCTCTGATTAAGGGTAACTCCTCTGTGTGCGAGTGTGTTCCTTTTTTTCTTTTGTTTGTTTGCTTTTTTTGCTTCTCGTACGTCGAGCGTACTTATTCCTCTCAGAATGGAACAGAACGGAGGGAATTGTGCGATCGGTTGCTTTCGCGGTCGGTCGCTCGAGTTCAAACTGGAAGGTGCAAGCTTTTCTGGTTTAGAAGTCCCTTCGAGGCGTTAAGGGTGATGTTTATTGAATTGCGAAGTGACGTTCAACTGTGCGAGAGTAGCAGAGCCAGTAAATAGTAGAGTGCGATACGGAGAAAATTATCGTTGAACGGGTAATCTTTGAATGAACGCTTTCTCTGTTCGGCGAACAACTTTCTCCGATTGCCAATAATTATTTGACCATTATTGGAAAATAAAATATTACATTGATATCGCATTAACGGTGCAATATCTTTCCGATTGTTATAAATCATACTGCACGCGTTATCCCTTTATCCATTAAATTCGATTTAATTCGTATATCGTTTATGCGAAACCGTTCATCGATACTGCACCAAATTTCTATTAATTTTCGATCATAAAACGAGCAGATAAAAAAATTGAACAAGCAACAATTTAATTCCAATCAAATTAATTACGAATTAAGAGGACGATCAATTTGCGCACTGCATCTATCACTATTAACGGCGAATAAACGACTCGTTTCAACAAGTATGGAGAAGAAAAAAAGGGAGTGTCAAACGGTCGCGCTCGTGTAACTGCACTCGATACGGGTACCGCGAAAATAGAAATGCAATATCCGGTTACGGGTGCACAAATTACTACAATCCCACTCCCCCTCCCGGTTCAAATTTTCCACACAGCTTCGATTTCATTCTTATCGTTATTTACGCTCGAATTTCACGCGAAGAAATTAGAATTTCGTTGTACCTACCATCGATGCAATTTCAGCGAGAAAAGATATTAAATTTGTGGCGCGATTGCGCACTCCTGACTTTCGCGTTCCCCTTTCCTTCCACGCTGCCTCCCTACATTATTCGTATTTCCCGATTTCTGCGGGGGTCGCGCCGTTTTCCCACAGATGCGAACATTTCATTTTCAAAGACGAGGAATACGGGATACAGCGACGCACGAAGTAATGGCGTTCTTTTCAATTTAGAGGAAACGAGTGTTAGATTATTTAAAAAAAAACCATAGGTCTTTTAATCAATTGAAAGTACGATTTTCGTAGTGACAAATATATTTTCTCCCCGTGCTTCTTGTTTCGTTACACTCGTTGCACATCTATGTTTGTGTTAAATTTCTATACGTTTATATATTTGCGATTTTCGATTTTAATGTACGAGGCACGTAGGGCCTTTTGTAAATTTGAACCCGTCATTCGGATTCCAGATTATGTACGTACTTACATGTATACATTATGTTTATGTCGTTCAGTTTGAATCGGCGTGACCTAATTAAGAAGGGAGTTTGTTGAGAAGATTAGAACCTTTCGGGGATTACGATCTAGGACGTTCAGGGAGTCGATCCTCTTACACAGCGATGTTATTCCATTTTAATTATTTTAGCCGAAACGTAACTCATAATTTCGGTTTCGTGCTTCTTTGATGGAAACCTTTGCTCGTAGATTATACTGCAGCACCACCATTAAGAAATCCATCGCGTTAAATCTGTACACTTTACATTCAATAAAAATTCGATTACCAATTGTACACTCTACCGAAATATTATATTATTAAAAATATATTTCGAATTCGGTTTTCCGAATGCGCTCTTCGACGGGGATCATGACTCTAGTACTCCCTCATTTCTTGGCACAATTCTCAATAAAGGGAATCGCTCGAAATCGGTCAAAACAAAAGGGAGAACAATTCTCCATGGAAAGAAAAGGTTCTCGCGAACCATTTCAACCCGTCGTCTTTGACACGCGAAACGGGTCGATGTCATTAAAAAATTTTACGTGCAATTTCATTCGGACCGTGTGTCCTCTTACTAGAATGTTACCTTTGCGAACCCCCGGTCCGGATTTATCGTATTTTCAGCAGCGAGACCTCCAATTCGAGGAACGATATCGGATGTTCCTATGCGTCGATCGTGAAACTATTGTCCGATATAGAGACACAGGGGCGTATCGAGCTTCTGACATGTCCCCGGTGCTTCGATTCGACTCTAATCAATTCGACGTCGACACGTGTCTCCCTGCGATATCGGCAATATATATTTCTATTACTTTTGCGCAACACAGATGGAATTGAAGTAGGTATTAAAATCAAGACTGAAGATCAGCCATTTTGTAATACAATTCATTGTTCCCTACGGTCGATGGTGTGTGTATCTATCCCGCTAAAGGATATGGAATAGCGAATTAAATACTGAAATGAATTACGCAATTCATTTGATAATGGATATCACCATAATTAAGCGGGTAAGAGCTCATTAAAACCAACGTAATAGCTAGTATGGCTGATAACGAAACGTAATTGGCGACGTAATTATTTCTCTTAATTATTTCAATACCTGATTAAATTCGATTACGATCGTTTGCGTATTACGCTCTACCCTAATTGTTTGCAAAGGATGTATGGGTGATTCCAGGGTTCATCCTTTTCATTTCAAACCGAGTGTACCGATGATCGTTAATTAATTGTAGCTTGTGAGTGTGCGTTCGATTGCAATCAAACCTGTGTCACACGGTGTACAGATTGTAATTGAAAGGAAACGCCACTTTTCCAATTTCCCAATGCATTATTTCTACCACACGCGAAGTTATTTCTACCGTCTCTTTCGTCCGTGAGATTCTGAAACCTTGCAGAACTGTTACCCAACGTAATCAGCCCAACTCCGTCTACCGACGATTTCTCCAAAAACACTTCAATGAATTTCCGCGAACAGAACTGGAAGCTAATCAGGTTCAAAATTCAACCGCGATATTACGCCGTTTCGCGCAATCCAACGAAACAGCAACGGCACATTTGTATCACGTAACAGTGACATCGTTGTACCAGACAGAAATAATCGACACGACATAACAGGGCTTCTTACTGCAACAATATCCAACCTTCTCTCCCAATCGAGCGAATAATTACCATCCCGAACAATCTATTCCGCGCGGTATCAATAACCATCGGATTAAAGCCCGCCCCGGCGCCGAACCGAATCATATTAATCCCAACGCGCCTCCCGTTGCCCGATCAGTTAACAGTTTCATTACACAACTTGCAGTTGCATTCTGCAACGAATCTCGCAGCCGGCGTTCACCTCGGTTCCTCGATCCGCATGCTTGCACACCTGAAAACCCCTCGGGAAACAATGCTTGCTATCTGGCGGCGCATCCGGGAAACGATCGTTCCCAATTGTTGGTAAACGTGATGCTGGCGGGGGTGCGGTGGAGATGGCGGTAGAACGAAAAGAAAAGTGGTGCAGAAACGGGGCCTGGCCGTGCGGTATCGCACCTGGGTACAGTTCTAATTAACGGGCAGCGCCGGGGCTAGCCGGCACAAAAGCGGAAACGAGGAGGAACGTTGGAATCGTTCGAAGTTTCGTTTCGTTTCGCGTATCGAAAGGGTTGAGATAAAGGGGTGCCGTTCGCCACCTGGCACGGTGATCTTCTTCTGTTGCCGCGTCGGAACGCTCGCGACGCGTTTCATTCGAAGCAGCCTTTTGCTCAGAAGTCTTTCACCGTATCGGTCGGCCGGATCAGACAGGCACGCTCTTATTTTCGCCGCTTCCTCGGTTTCTTTCAGCGTGTACTCTGCTGCTCGTATACGTTCCTAATGAATCGAGCGACGCCGATCGATCCTGCGGCGTGTGCGTTAGGCACCGGGGACCATTTCGGGCGACAAATGAGGGGCACAAATGACGGGAAAGAGTGCCTGCGGCAAAGTGTTCAATCATATAGGTGGGTATTGGTGAGACTGCAGTGTGGCGTAGTCAATTTTGTTTGCGCTGTTTGCTTGCACGTCGTTAACTTGGAATAAGAATTCAATTGGAGGAAATTGAGTCACTCTGGATTCGAGTTCCAGATATGCGCAAGAGTTTTCTTTTCGTTCGTGCGCTATTGGGGGTGTTGTATACGAGGAAGAGAATCAATTATTTTGAGGATATTTGAAACTAGACTTCGTAGCGAATTTAAAGTTCTTTTGTTTTACGTTCGTTATCTGGCAAATATATAAGTATTGGATTATTTTGCTGCAAGGTGAGATTGTATGCACCTTCTTGTTCAAATTGTTTTCGTCGGCAACTAGACTGCGGCTTCATTACTTTCGTTTAAGGAAGTGCTATTCGGATCATTAATAATAACGGCGGTAATAGTTTGGCAATCGACACGAATGAACAAATCTTTCAGCCCTAGGAATTCATTGGAGTAATACAAAAATACGAATATTCTTTATCTAAACAATTTTAGTCGGTCGCTGACATCTGGCGGCGCTATCCGCATAATAAATATTCAGGCGTTAAAAAAAATAGAAGCACATTGTAGGCAGTAAATAATATGAAATATTCAGATCCTTAAAAAAATAACGATCTTTATTATATTTGTTCACTGAATAATTGAAACTCTGATAGGAACTAAATCCCTTTGCTAGAGAAACTAATTTCAAAACAATGTCAACAATTTGTTTCCCTGTCGGCGGATAAATTTGCATTCTACAATAATAATTTCATGCTCTAAGAACTACAGGATTTTCTTCGTTAATATTCTGCATCAAAAATATTATCGTTTAAACATTTTTGGGAAATATGTATCTCACTTGCCCAGTGGAATCTATTTCCCTCTCTTTCTCTTTTCCCGGCCTTCGCTGACCTATCGCAAGGTTGACATGCGTACAACGGTGAGTGACAGCAACCGACTGAAAGCTGCGTTCTTCTTTACTATTACTACTACGCAACCCGCGTACCTTCGCGTGCAAACTGGGTCAGAGTGTTGCAATTGTCATTCATACTTTGGGCATTTGCGTTTTGCTCTTTCGAGCTTCGCATCTCGGGAACTAATTGACTGGATTGACGACTTGAAACAAAATGCATTATTCAGGGCACGATCTCATTCGTCATTGGAGGTAATGCCATTTACGAGCGTAAAGATTTTCGTGGCCGTATTTTTTGGTCAAAATTGGTTCACAGCGGGGAAAGTTAAATATTTTGCTCAATTTTTTTCATAAAAATCAATGGAACCATAGAGCATCCCAAATGCGGTGCAAAATTCTACTGTCAATTGTCTTCACGTTTCCCCCTGCTTGGACTACATTATTCTTCCCGATTTGTATCACCCCCCTCTACAATTTCATCTTCTTCTCTCTGGTCATTTAGCTTCCACATCCTTTCTTACTTTTAGAGACTCTAGTTCTGCTGATTATGACTCCATTAACTATTATCTCGGCCTTGTCGATTGGGATAATTTTCTAACTAATCGTCCGGTTAATGAATCTGTTGAATTTCTTCACTCACATCTAAATTACTTAATTGAACAATTTGTTCCATTAAGAATCATTCGGAAATCTTTCCATCCTTCCTGGTTTACTTCCGAATTGATTTACCTAATTAAAACAAAGAAACGTGCTCACAAGCGATATAAACACAGCAACTCCTTTCCTGACTATCTTGCGTTTACCAAGCTCAGATCTGAGTGTAAGTCACTATCGAAACATTGCTGGTCTAATTATATGAAGTCCACTGAAAATAATATTCCTAATAATATCAAAGTCTTTTGGAACTTCACCCGATCAATCAACAAATCGAGCTCTTGTCCCTCATTTATGCACCATAATAATCACCATCTCTGTGGTGACGCTTCTATAGCTAATAGATTTGCTAATTTTTTGAATCGGTTTACCGCACTAACGATGATTGTAACCGTTCCTATAATTTCGAACCAGACCTTGCTATCTCTAGCCTCAGCATAAATATCAATGAAGTTTTTAACAGCATAATCTCTCTAACTGTAAACTCTGGACCAGGTAATGATGGTATCCACCCAACTTTGGTTAAACCATGCACTTTCATTTTATCGAGAATTCCTTTTATGATCTTTCATACGTCGCTCTCCACTGGTATTTTCCCGACTCTTTGGAAAACTTGTTTGGTTAGACCTATCTTCAAAGGTGGGGATCCATCCGATATCATTAATTATAGACCAATTAGCTTACAGAACACTTTCTCCAAAATCTTTGAAAGTATTATCACTAACAAACTTTCTTCTCTGTGTAACAATGTTTTAATTAATGAACAGCATGGTTTTACGTCGGCAAATCTAGTGTAACAAACCTCGTTCTGTACCAACATTACCTTTCCAACGCTGTAGAGGAAAGAATGCAGGTCGATGTTATTTATACTGATTTTAATAAGGCCTTTGGCCCTGTCAATCATTCTATCCTTCTTGCGAAACTCAATGCATATGGAATCTCAGGTAATCTGCTTGCCTGGATTGGTAGCTTTATATCGTCTAGATTACAGATTGTAAAATTTAATAACTCTTTCTCTTACCCTATTAATGTAACTTCAGGAGTTCTTCAAGGTTCGCATCTTGGTCCACTACTCTTCAACCTTTTTATTAATGACATTAATGGATACTTTCTTTACTCTTATTTTCTTCTATATGCTGACGACTTAAAGTTCTTCCATGCTATTGAGGATCGCACCAGTATAGCACTTATTCAGCGCGATCTGGACAATCTTATAGCATGGTGTCATTATAACGAACTCTACCTGAACATATCAAAATGTTCTACTAATTACACCATAAATGGTATTACTTTGAATCCTGTATCGGAAATACGTGATCTGGGTGTAATTTTCTCCTCAGATCTTTCATTTTCTAAACATATCTTAATTACATCCAGTGCAGCTTTCCGTACCCTTGGTTTCATACACAGGGACTCTAAGTATTTCAAAAGCGTCAACACGATCAAATTACTGTTCTGCTCCTTAGTTCGGTCACGTTTTGAATATTGTGCGATTGTCTGGTCACCTCACCATCGCTATCTCTGCTCCAAACTTGAAAGCGTGCAACATAATTATTTGCGTTTGGCTTCTCGTAAGCTAAATTGTAGTATGTCTCGCCTTGATCACAACTTTTTAGCTGTTCTATCCTCTCTAAATCTGTTATCTCTCGAACGGCGTAGAATAATATTTGACCTTATTTTCGCTTTTAAAATATTAAATGGTCTCTCGTGCTGCCCGGATATCTTAGCCAAATTTTTTCTAATTACTTCTCGGTCATCTCTGAGACACCATTTAATATTACGTACCGAAGCTCATAGGGCGGTATACGGCCATTTTAATTGTCTTAATAGAATTTTTAATAATGTCAATAGATTTTGCTTCTTTCTCAATTATTCTTCTGCTCTCACTTCTTTTAGATCTAACACTATGCGTTTTCAGGCCTCCTACGATTTTTCTGCTTAATCTTTATCTCTCTTTGTAATTTTTTGTATTCCAAAGGGTTAAAACCCGTGTATATTAATAATAATAATAATAATAATACAAAAATTTGTAGATTTTCTAAAGGATGTGACACTGAATCGGTAAATTTATTAACAACAACGTGTCATTTATTTGTAAGATTGACCAAATTTATTTGTGGCATTACAAGCTCGCGTTACAGTATTAATTTGTGGCAAATGTGAACAATAAATGAATCTCGTTTCAATAGCAACACAATTTCCTTCGCGAATTTTATGCGTTCCCGTTCCTTCTTTCTGTACACAATATTCCCGAGACATTTTTCAAACTAAGCGATGCACATATTAAAAAAGGTTGCTCCAGAATGGAGTACCTAATTTCAGCTTTTCAATAACAGCTACCATGTCGAGAAAACATCGTATCGCATTCGTAAATATTTGGCCCTACATGTTCTCTGCTTACAATTGTGCAAACAGAACTCGAAAGCTAACCGTTGCAAATGTATGAAACTGTAAAAGTGAATATACCGTGTTGCAGTTGTTGTGCAGTTTTTAATAAAAGCACGAACCACCTTTTGTTTGGACGGCGATAACAGATAAATATTCTTTCGCCGCTGTCACTCTAAGATACACTGATAGTTGATCATTCAATGCTATCTCGTGGTTTACGATAAATGTAATGAATTCATCATTTTCGCAGCACTTGGTGGCTTAACAGTATTGCAAGAAAATGTCTCCAATGTAAATTTTACGAAATTAAACTACAATAGTGCGGCATTTATTCTATAGTATAGAGTCTAGACGAAATTACCATTCTAGCACATTCATTTTGTTCGCAATGAAAGGTATACCAATTAAGATGAACCGGGTACGAGAAATTCTCACGTTTATTGCTTTTCAGTTCGCATTGCAAATATTTTCTAGGTACAGATGTTATTTCCTACTGGGAATTTCGGATAGTTTAAAAACCTTGCATTCAGCACGATGAAATAATTAGGAGACTTTTAAATAAAGTGGCCCAGTGTGGTGAATATGGTGGGCGAGTGGCACTTTATGAACGGAAAAAAAGGAGGTAACTTGACGTCGCAGAATTTCGTACACGTATAGCACTCTAATTCTGAGTGAAACGACTTTCACAAAAATTAGTGGTTTCAAGACAAGAATTATCCTCCAAATCAAATGCCATTCTGTTTGATAATACCTATCCGAATAAAACAAAAATATATGCGTCTCCCTATTTGTCGCCCTTCCGGCCGTCTCAGAAAAATTCCTTGCCCCCACCCCCGGGGCCACTTAATATTAAAAAGCAAAGATGACATCGACATCTGCATTGGTTCCCGGACTTGTAAAACTTTATTCAGCCCGTCCTGCGCCCTCTTCATTGTTCGAGAATTCGAAAGCGTGACAATAGCTCGGCATAACAAAGTTATCGACGTTTCGAAGTTCGCGAATTCGTTTCGTTACGAATGGCCACGATTCACCATGCTCCAGATGCCCCGACGATATCGACTGATTTATTCATTTTCTCGCGACCTTTCGCTCCCTTTTTTGTATTTTTTCAAACCGCAATTCGAACAAAGATGCCCACGCTTCTATCCGCGTGAAAAACAGTCGCGCTTTCCTGGAAACAAATGTTGCCCGGCCGTTTCGCAGCATCCGGGTATTACGAGCCGCGTTTGAACATTTTGTACTTTTTTTTCTTTTTTTTTTCCTGCACACCGATTGCCACGCGAGCAAAAATTCCCCGCGCCTGTCGGACCTTTGTATTGTTTCGTTGCTCACGCCAGTTTTCATTCGGACACGTGTATCCAATCTGTTCTTTTGGGCTATTCGAATCCTTGGAAATCGATGTAATATGTTCCACCGTTATGCTAATTTCAATTGATGCGCGTAAAAATTGCACCCCTGACGCCAGAAATTATTTGTTGCTGCAAGGTAGAATGTTTGCATTGTTGATTTGCATATCGCTGTTGGCGTGAGTTATTAGATAAACGGTTGTCGGATATGTGAAGTCGTGTTTTACCAGTTTGTTAAAATTTGGATATATCCAACGGGTCGTATTATTGACTATTGGGAGGGGAACATGTTTAAAATTCTTTGGCATAGTTAAAAATGCCCTGCTATTTTCATATCGAAACAAAAATGAATATTTGAATTGGTAAAGGTTCTAATAACTCAGCCTACGTGAAGAAATACAGTGTACAAAATATTGTAATATAAGAATCTAAGTGTTTCGCAGCCGTATATTTGCAGTAATGTTTGACACTCGATCGTTGCACGTGAAATTTTCTGTTCTTTCCTCTAGTTGTTGATGCGCCGAGTATCGCGCGCCGATAAACTTTAAACGAAATTCAGATTTTACTACTGCTTGGTCTTCAAACATAAACAACAGATTTAGAGCTCCAACGATTTCCCTCTTTCTGTTATTCTTCTCTGCCATACGCGAATAAACTATATTCGCTGAAACCAGACTTTAATTTCAAACATAATTATATACTTGAGTGTTCAAAGCTTCTTGTATTTCAAACACAATTCTACGATTTATATCCTGATTTCATTTTTAAGACAATATATCCCCGTTTCAGTACAAAGTAGCCTGCAGAGCGGAAAAGGAAGGAAAAGGAGACAAAGACGACGACGTATATGTAACAGTACGTTCTGTGAAAGAAAGTTCAATGGCGAGAATAAGAAGGTGCTTGCTCAGTCGAAACATTCCATCCGCCTTCCTTCTAGCACCGCGGGGAATTATTTTCATTCGCCTTCTCCTTCTCCCATTCTTCTCATTTTCGCAAAAATAAGCAAAGAAGTCGTTCTCGCGATTGCCGGAACAATGCGATCGGTGGGAATTTCCGTCTCCAGTAAGTACGTCCGAGTAGGTCAAGATATAAATAAACGACAGAATCACTCTCTGGAAACAACGGCTTTAGAGGCTTCCTGGATCGTTCACGCTTGTTAATTAACAGCTAAATCTTGTGTAGCCTAGTACCCTCAAAAGTCTCAAAACGCGAGAAGGTGTGGCGTAACCGCGGCAGTAAAAGTGTTCATTAAAACGATGCGACGAAAAGGAGGGTCTTGGCAATCTCCGTCTTTTACGCGAGACGTGGTGAAATTACGCGTCATTAACGATATCTTACATGCTCGTCAAACGAACGAGAATCGAATAGGATAACGGAGTATAAAGTGCCGGGCGGATTGCACAGTAGCTCTCGTAAATATTCGAACAACCGAAAATATTTTTCCCTTCGAGTTAACGTTAAAAAAAAAAAATAGTTACACGGTTTGCAAATTATATGGCCTCGAACACTTGGCGTTGGTGTTTCTTAACTGTTCTAACTACATTAAGCAAAAAAATGACTTAACCAATCCATGTGTGTCCCGTTCGTTTAAAGATATAAATTCATTCCATCATAATATAGACAACGAAAATTCAATTTAGATGGTAATAAATAATCAATTGTTCTCTTAAATTCTTTTTCCGAAACTTCGAAATTTATTCTTCCACTACGGATCTACCTTCAACTGTCAGTCACATTTTTTTCTCCAAAATTGCGTACCTCCGGTATCAAAAATAGCTGGTTCTTCCATACAGACCTGCTGAATTTGTAACGCGAGAGGTCGTTCAAAAGTAGAGGTCGCAGAAGACGTGGAATATATGTTACATAGTCAGTTCAAATGGTCTAATAACGCCGCGAGAAAATATCATTCGATACGCGTCACCGAGAGGCACAGGTAGATCGTCGTGAATATTCGTTCGTTGAATACCAAGCTGACAAACGAAACGTGCATCGATCATAAAAATTTACAGGTATTAAATCCGCGATTACGTTATTCAAACTAACACCGCCCGAAGGTTTTGAAATCGGGGTATTAATACGCAGCAAATACACGCGTCCAACGTGCGCCATGCATTTGCCAAAGAACAAAAACCGATAAAAAGAAAAGCAGTGAAAAGTAACCCGAAGCACTTTTGTTAGCCCAGGAACCCCGTGCTCTCCATCCTGGGAACAATCAAGGTTCGTCGCGAAACGAAAATTTGTTTCCCCGTTTCCAATACCGTTTCGCCCTTTCTCCTGGAGATCGATGACTATTTTTCGCCGGGGAATCGAGCCGAAATTTTCATCCGGCCGAACAACGACGAGTCTCCGTCCGGGAACGCGACAACGCCTCGCCACCGCAGGTAGCGAATCCATTTGACGGAACATCGAAACACCCAAGGGGGAATGGAGGGGCAGTCGAACGGGCGACGACTGGCAAAGGGGAGCAGGAAAATAAGAATGATCCGACCGGCGATAGAAGGGCGGGGGCGGCGCGAGGACGTTCGAATAGAAGAAACGACGAAGAAAGTACGGAGAGAAAGAAATTCTGAAGATCGCGACACTAAAAAGAGCTTGTACTCCCGAAGGAATACGTGATCTCCGCTGAGGGCTTACCGAGGATACTCGAGCGTAGTAGAGCTGTAGCCGGGTTATGCCGGCGGGTATTTAACTTTGTGCATTCGAGTTCCCATCCCCGGCGTTATACGTATACCGGGTGTCCTCCAGCGAAAAGTCGTTGGGACGGGAAACGCGATTGTTCGCGGAAGCGGGTGTGCGTCACGACGAGCTTTCCGGGGTGAAATTATTGTAGTGTATGGGGAGGATTGACTGTTCGTTGCTTGACAGGGCAATGAGCTTACGTCGTGCGGCCAAATGGATGGGATCGCCAGGTATTTGAAGAGCTGCGAGAATTTTGGTGGATTCAAGAAACGGCAGGAACGAAAGCGTAGATATTTACGCGGGGCAAATATTTGCTGGCGCCTGTAATATTTATTTCGAATTAACGGACGGCTAAATGGGCAGTGATTAGAATTTTGTCGATTGGGAGAATTTTTAGCCGTTCTTTAAACTTATAATTAGTTGCTTGGTACTTTTAATTTTAAATAAAGTTAAGGACTCCGAAAGATTGATCAATATAAAATTGCTTCGCAACAATTATGCTCATTCGATTTGTCACATTTAGATTTTCACTGGTCACGGTTCCATGGGGTTAATTGGTTCAATTGATGCATGTAAGTATATTATAGTCATAATTTCAATGATAATTTCATAACCATTGCAATTATTTAATACCGTACAAACTAAATAATACTATCATTGTAATGAATTTTTGCAAACATCCCTCAGAAACTTCTGTTACACTGCCTCCGGCATACATTAAAGAACTCGCCAAATTCAATAACTTTGTATTTATTTATTTACTGCCAAGGAAGATCGCATCGCGAAGACATAATGTGAACGAAATTAACATCGCGTCTAAACGCCATCCCCAAAGGTATTTGACACCTGGCAACCAGCCAAATTTGGTAGCTGCCTTTTTGCAAGTACACCCAGTACAGATCAGCCACTTTATCCTCCTGCTTCCTACCCTGTTCGATCTTCCAAGCGAGCTGTTCGAGGAAGGATGCACCAGCTGAATACTCGTGGTACGAGGTCGCTGTCACAGTGCCCCTCGGCTTTCATATTAAACTTCGATTTTACGCGGGCGTAATCGTAAAGATAAAGGCGCGTAAACCGCAGTATAACACGGGATACGCTTCAAACCGCTTCCTTTTGCCCACGAGATGCTTAAACGGATCCCCTGCAACGATCTTTCCGTCCTATAGGTAATCCCAAGTCCGGCGGAACTTGCCGGCCGATGTTACTACTGCGATTTGAATCGCTGCTATCTCCCGCGATATCGTCGACTCGTTTCACTTCGTGACCGCGCCACGTTGCGATTCGCTCTCGCCTTTATACTAATCGATGTTATTTTTGTGTCAGCGTTGTCGTCATTTGTTCCTACATGCCCTGGTTCAGCCAATTAGTTAATATAATTGAGGATAGCTGTTGTCTGACTTTTTATTGGCTACTTCTACTGTACGCTTACAGTAATTGAATTCGTATAAGTAATTGTACAGCCTTTGTATTTACTCTGTTTAGGGTGTTCTTAATTCATTTTCTACGCCATTCGCAAGTATCTATGTTTAATTTGAAATTGCAGATGTATCTATTGCTTATTTCTTATTGCGGAGAATTCTAATCGTTGCTATGTAAATGCGAAATCGTGATAATAAATTTGGCGGATGTTTCGTTTCGATGTCGGCGACTTGGATCATCTTTCTTTTACGTAAAGATAGTATTCATGAGTGAAATAAAGTTTTTCTTTGATAAATGTTTGATCAGCTTGTATAATAAACTATTAGCAACGATCGACAAGCTCCATCGATTATTTAGTTAAAAATGCATGAAATTCGAATTGATCCAACGGGTCATGATGAATATTTGCCGGAAATTCAATAAGCTGGTCACGGTCATATGTGGTTGCAAATATTTGTCGCCACTTTATGGACTGCTTCCTAGGGGGGAGGGTATCTAAACGGTTCGACGTTTCGACAGGAATGGAATTTTAGTCTCCAAACGTTTGGAGTTTGACTGCTCGATTGAGGTCCAAGGTAGGTAATTAGGTTACGAGATGTCCTAGGTTCGAAATGATACTGAAACCAGATCCAGTATTAAACTCGGAAACAGCATTAATCCGCCATTGATGTATTCGCCGATTTATAATCGAAATTACAATTGATGGAGTTCTGATACCTTCAATTTCACAGCTTTTAATGTAATTCATTTGGCATAATTAAGGATTAAGGAATTAATTTTTTCGTTACTGAAGAAAATAACGGAAAATTATGATTGAAAATGCCTTTTTCGCTGGGAAATGAACTCGTTGGAAATTTAAATCGTATTTATAATTAAGTGCACTTCAAACAGGAGTTGATACTAAATGAACTAATTATTGTATAACTGAAGTTATGTATTATTAAAGAAGCACATTATAACAATGTTTCGTAAACCCTTTCTGTGCGAATAACAGTTTCATTAAATCAGAATTAAGCATAGTATTCTAAACAATACCGTTCATTGTTCAAAGGAACAATTTAGTCTAAAGAGGACAATGAATGGAGGTTCCATTATTCAGACCTCCTCTAAGATCTTCTCGCCTGTATGTGTTACGGCCGTGTCAGAATCAATGCACAGAATTCTATTATATCTTAATACGTACAGTTGTCTGCCATCGGCAGAATTAAACTTTTCAGATCTTGCCAACTGAAGCCGTTAACTCTTATACAAATAGTACTTGTGGATTACGTTTCCTTATGCAATCTGAATATGAAATGTTGAAAATTCTCTGGTTTTTTAGGGATTATTCTTACATTATAATAAAATTGAAACATTCAGAAACGAAATTTTATAATGTCCTATATTAAATGCCCTCCGAAAAAGGAACTATTTATAACAATGCATGCCTCAATAAATTGCAACCCCTTCACCTTTATGTGCAATGAAATTTCATGTATATTGAATTTATATTAATATAATTGTAATATGTTAGGTGACCCCCTTAACCTTTTTTCAACCACAAAAATCTCTCTTTACAAAGGTATTCAGTTCGTCAGACATTGGAGGTGGTACGGTAACGATGTTCGACTACCGATCTCCAAGTGAAGCGCTTTTCATTTCTGCACGAGAATTACGATGCAAAGTGATTTCGAGGAAAATTTAATTGCCCACAGCTTTTTCCACTTTGTTCGGATTGTTTGCCGTGGAATCTCGTACCGCTTTGAAATCGCGGTAACTACGACGATGGCGACACTCTTCCTGTCAGAATATCGATGCAATACAAACTTATACTTCCTACGAGAGATCGCAAGAAAAATAGGCAATCAATGAAGCAAAAAGGAAGCTAAGAGAAAACGAAGTTCTACTTAAAGGCACTGGATTTCATACATTACGAATGAAACTCATACATTCTCGTTAGATAAACAGATGCTATTTATATTTTATTCTATCATTTAAACATTACCAAATTTTCTTCTGTGTCATGCAAATGACAATTTTTTCACTGAAACTACTATATTATAATCTCTTTCCAAAATTAATTAACGTTCGGATAAGTGTTTTAAAGCATACCACTAAAATAAATCTCACGAAGTTTTATAATGTCCTCGTAAATTCTAACTTTTTTAATCAACGATTTGGCCGAAGATCTGCAATGATTTCACGCCCACGCCAACATACCCGAAATTTTCAAAATATCCCCATCTCAATTTTAATCGCAGTCTGCAGAAAATAAAATACGAACGCCTGCGAATTCAGTCGCGTCGGAGACGAAGAACAGCGGAAGATCCAATTAGAACGGAACTCGAGCGGGGTAAGTTGAAAATCTTGCTGGTGTTGTCTTGCAGGCGTTCGCGCTTTCAGATTCCACGTTTCCAGCGAGCGCGTGCCTTTCTAGCAAAACCGCTGCTGTCGCCGAAAGGACAATTACAATTCGCCGCGAGAAGACAGTTACTGGCGTCGTTTAACGCGGTTTCTGTATTCATGCGTGGCATTTATCAATCGGGGGGGCTCGTAATGTCGTGCAAACCGCGGGGCCAGTCTTGTCCGTCGTCTATTTTATGGCGAAACTCATTACTTTAATGTGACTTTAAACGAGATAGACGTAACGTGGACATTCTTGTAATTGTGATTGGATTTACAGGTTTCCCATTCTTTCGAGGGTGTTCGCTTTTGCCTCTTATTTAGTGCAATGTTTGGAAGACTTATTCGAAAGATTAAATACTTTATTATGTAATTCGCGCGTGTGGCTTGTTGTTACTTTGAAATATTTATAATCGAGTACTGACATGGACAATTTTTGTATTTCAATTTAATCGTGAAATACTGCGTACATTTACGCGACGATATTTTGAATTGGAACATGCAACTAGAATTTCTGTCTCTTAAAAACGTTTCGTCGTATATTCATCCCTATTGTTACGTTTGAAGACACGTAAAATTAAAATTCCTACCGCATTTCTCCATCCACCGAATAAGATTACCGTGCCACAACCACGAAGCCAAGTGTAAAGTAAATGCAGCCTTAACAAACGTAATTTTATTACGATTGCCCCGCGGCGAAGATCAAATCAGAGACAATTTAAATTTTTAGATCATTTTCTTAGGACTACGAGTGTTCAATCTCTGGTTAATTGTTAACTCAAATAGCAATTTTGATTCGCTTCGGTGTATTTTAATCTGGAAACGCTTTCAATTCGTCTGTAATTATCGACATTCGTAGCCTCGCACAGACAGTATTGTTACGCCAGAATATGAAAAACTGTCTAACCCTGTGCTTAGATATTTCATTTCATTAAACAAATTGTAGTTCTCGCATTAAATATTCACTTTGCACTCGTTAATTTCCCACCGAATATCTCTGCAATTGTACTACCTTAGAATAAAAAAATACAAAAGCAGAGGTTTCATAAAAACTGACCAAATTCTCGCTAGCTCCAGCAATATCCATTTCGAACTCATCGATCGTGACAAATAAAATGCGACCGATGCTCATGAAACTTCGAAAAATTATTTCAAACATTCAATCGACAATTTCCATATACAGGGCGATCCCATTCGCGTACCAAGTTTCACCAAAAAAATCGACAAATTGCACAGCCGGCTGGCGTCTCTCGCAAGACAAGCTTCGCCAGCCAAAAGTACGTCAACCATCGACATCGACAGTACCGGAAATTCGAAAGTCTGCCAAATTCATCATTCTGACGCGGGTATGCACGCCCAAGTGTGTTTACGATCCCGTGGGGGTCCAAGTATTCCGCGGGATTCCCTTTCAGCCAACAGACACGCGGCACGGATTGACATTCGACTCTCGAGCGGAAGAAAAGCGCGACGCGACGTTGAATTGGCCGTCCAAACAGCGGCGACGTTTACGGAACCGTGGAGAGGAACCGTCCTCGTAAAACCACGCGAAAGACGCGCACACGCGCACACACTCGCGTACGCTCGCGCCCATGCTGGCCAGGTGAGATGACAGAAGCAGAAAAAAGCGTGAACGCGTCGAACGAACATTTGAACAAGCTTCGTGGCCGCGAACGGAATCGGCAATGCGATGGCAGAAGTGGAATTCAACGTGGCGTGTCACACGTGGCGAACCGGTTTCGCGAAATTCTTCGTCCCCGTTCCATATGCCCCCTTTCACCACCGCCGTTTCGGCCTATTTGCCACTTTGGGCACGACCGTTGCAATTTTAATTACTTCCGGTGGGTTCACGGGAAAATGTGAAATCGGATATAGAGTATGTGCCGGGGGATGTCAGGCAAACGCGAGCACAGGGGCGGGGGGGATTTTTTGTGGGGTCGCACAGTGGTACGAAACCGTAAAAACACGAACTAAATTCAATTTTTCAACCTTCTTGGAAATGTAGGAAATTTTAGGCATAGCTTCTTATATGTATAGACTAAATTTTGGCGTGCAAATGTATTGCCGTATGTCTGTGATTCGAGGAGATGACATTCGGTTTCGTGCTTCTTTTTTCTTTTATTCGCTGAGTCGTTGGTAGGTTGGCGAATTGGGTGCTCGCGTTGCGTTAACGATTATTTGTGGCTCTCTGTGTGTTTCATGAAAATAACGTTCCGTTCTGGATTGTAGGGAAATTCATTTTGGAATTATTAGTGACCGGTGTATGGAACTTTAAGGGGTGCTGAATTATTGATATGCTTCGTTTCAACGAAGGTCGAGCTGGAGATCGTACGTTTATTATATTTTTCTTTTGCGCGTGTACGTTCTAACGCAGGATTTTTGCTTGAAGTTATTTTATTCGTTAAAAATGTACCCCCCTCGCGTTCCTCTTGTGTTAATATTTCGGTTTGAAATTGTTGGCGCAGTTTTCACGTTTCAACTTGGGGTAAAAAATTGTTGCATAAAGTTCGGTTATTTAAAACTTTCCGAAATGCCGGTGCAGGTAAATTTTCGCTCTTCCGCGTGCAAACTTTCTGCAACTTTCGGTATTCTGCGGAACAGGAACAATTACAAAAGTCGTGTCTCCTTAGTTGCATTTTAATTGTAATTTATAAACATGCAAGCTTCATATGTATGGACGGTCGCTAGTTCTTCGAAATCGTAAATTCGACAAATTTAAAGTAATGATACACATTTGTGTGTCGCAACACTTTCTCGTTATTAAACAAAATAATTTATTTAATTAAAAATTTGTTTCTTCTAATCCGGCAAGTGAAAATATCAATTAAATTCCTGAATGCTTTGATATGATTATGAGAATCTACTGTAGCATATGTACCATATGCTCACGAAAATTGGGACGAAGACAAAGAGCATTTAATTGATGATTAATTATGTGAACATACAGGGTTATCAGGCGAACCAGTTGTTCAGCAGAAAATCGCATTCGAACGCACGATTATTAGGGTAATGCAATTTTCATGTTTCGTACATAATTGTTCATAAAGTGTTTGCGGCCGCATATACTGGCGTTTTGCTGACATGAATATATTTCACCAATTGTTAAAATGCATTGAACGCTTAACAACTAATTATACCCACGTGGAAGGAGGAGGTGAATGTTATTGTTTTTAAAACAATGGTAACATTCCAAAAATAATTTTCATCTGCAACATCATTTAAGTAGAAACCAACCATAATATTAAGTGATTAATTATCATGACAACAACTTTAGGGCAAAATTTATATTAAAAGAATGGAACATAGTAATGAATTATGCAACATATTTTAGCGAAAAGTATAACGACAAGACACATTCTCCACTACTCGCAATCAATAATAAAATTATAGAGGAAGCTTTTGCAAAATTATTTACAAAAACTTTCCAGCAGCGAATAAGAATTCCGCACAAATAGAATGCTGTACAAGAACCAAGCCCTCTCTCTCTCTTCCTCTCTAAAAACATAACAAACATCTTTGTTTTTTTAAACACCCATACAGTCACGAATCGACAACTGACTGGACTGGCCAATTTTCTTCGCACCATTTACAACCGATACATCCCACCCTACACAGCCCACTGCAAAGATGTCGAAAGTTTCCAAGGCGTTCCCTCAAATCCTTCCGAATCGTGTCATCGATGCTTCGTTTCCTCTAAGTCTGAAAACACGGGAACTCGTTCGTCTATACCGTTCCCCATTGTACTCGAGGAGTTTTCGCGCTGTTTGAACGTCGAAACAAAACACCCATCCACCCTCCGCACACCCTTTCTCTTTCGCCGCCAGCTTTAATTACTGCAACTTCGTACATCGCAGGCATATCCGCGTTTGAAGATGCGTTTCTCGCGCTACCCGCGGAACTTTCACGGGAGACACGCTCCAGTTTACATTTCAGCATACTTCGAAAGTACCCCCATTAACCGTCCTCCGGCTTGCCCTGGCAGCGAGGGGTAAGGTCGAGGGGGATGGATTCTCTCTTGGTCCCTATATTTCCATTTCCCCGTGTACCAACTACAATTGCAAATTTTTGCCAATGCTACGGAGGAACGTTATTTCCCCACTTTCTCTTTCTACAGCACTCTGTCTGCAGCTGTTTCTGTATTTCCGTACAGATGTTAACTTCCCGTGGATACAAAGCGTGTCCTTTAGCAGGTGCTTGTTTATGCTGCGTGCATGGATGCACCGCATCCCGCCGCAATTTTTGCGAGTAGTCCGGAACAAGATACGCGAGAGGTTGCGCGTTAATTTAAGGCTGTATGAGTTATTATGATGAAACTGGGACTGAGAGAGCGATGAATAAATTTAATGGATTGTACACGCGTTGCAAAGCGAGAGAGGATGTACGGGGAGGGAGGGCAGGTGTTTTTCATCTGGTACGTTTCGTTACAGAAGATTCTAACGCGGAGCGAGGTGTTTTAAATAAATCATTATTTTGAGAGGAAACGTTAACCCGCGCCGCGAGTAAAGCAGATACGTTTCGTGTAATATTAGGCCTGGCCGTGAATAATTTACGTTTCTCGGGAGAAATTCCGATCCGATTGGCGGATATGATTATATTATAATATTGTTATACAGGTCTATGGGAAGGTTTCGTCGTTCTTGAATTCAAAGAAAAGCATACATTTATTAATATTTCCTGAACAATATATTTTCCATCGTTACTGATGCAATTTAGAAAAACACATGTCTAATCATTCAATGGTAAAAAGAGGCCATATGTGATGCAACTTGAGAGATGACATTATCGGACAGAACTTTCCGGTGGACCTAAAATCGTTTGGTATATCAAATTCAATGCATATTATACGTCCTTCCCATACTTCGACATGTCACACCTACAGAATTAAAACAACCGTACACTAATCGCATCTCTCAAGCCATTAATTAAAGCAATCCGCGAATAAAGTAAACACCACATCGACCGCCGCGAACCGAACATTAGTTCCCCGTAACAACGTAGGCTCGTACAAAACTCGTTACACACCGGTTCACATGAAAGCTGAATAAGTCAGGCCTGCTACGCGGCCACGAAAGGTTAAAAATATCACGTGAAACACGTCGTAAGTAATTCCTTCCACGACCCGTGGATCCAATACGTATCGCGTGGGTGGATCCAAGCCGATCCATCGATCCTCGACTGTGTTACGCTTGGGATCGCGATAGGGAACGAGGGCCTGACATACCTCGCGTGACCGCGACGGTTTGACTTACGAATCAGTGGCTCGTCAGCACCGCCGACGTGATAGTGACAGCCGATTATGGTTTGCCAAGTTTATAAGCGGCTGGCAACTAGCGTTTACCGAGGATGGCGAGGCATACGCCGGGCCCTTGCCAGTTTAACGAGCGCCACGAACTTTCGTGAAAAGTCTCGTGACACAAGACGGTTCTCCGTGAAATTCTCCGAGAAACGAGCCCCGTGCCGCCAACGGATTCGCTGGCCTCTTGCGCTTTGTGGCCGACGAACGGCCGGTTGGCTCGACGTGCAGCCGGAACGCGATACGATAACGACTCGAATTTAGAGAGACCTTTTCGGAGGCGAATAACATGCGGCGGATCGATGGGGTGTTGCATATTTAAATTCAAGTGGAATTATTCGCGATGCTTCGTGCTCCTTTCTGTTAACATAAATTCCGACCGGCTCGAAGAAATCCCATGCTTCCACGGGGGGAAACCGACGGGCCGTTTTCCATCGCGCCAATCAATTTCCATCGAAGTGTACACTAGTACCTCGCGACCAGTCGACAGACCAGCACGGGCAAACAATCCACGCGAAGCAAACTAGTTCGCATAGAGGGTTGCCGATGTTCCGCGCACGCGGCTGTTCGCCCGAACCTTTTTCATTTTCCTATTTTTGTTCGTCGTCACGATTGAATCTTCCGAACGATCGTTTCGCAAACTACGAGCAGACGCCTCGGGCGGAACGGCCCGGCGAACTTCGCGGCCCGGACGCGGTGGAATCACCTGGTGGGATCGTGTATTCGCGATACCGGATAGATGTCGAGCACAGTGTGCAGGACGTGTAAAGGGAGATAGCGCAATAGCGATATGCGTACTCTGGAACTTGCACGAGATAATGTTATCGTATTGAATCGATCTTCCGATCTGATCATCGACCGCGAATTAACGGGAATTATACTTGGCCGTGGTTGTCTGCGGTTCAGCTGTATCGCTGAAATTCGTCGAGGATGTGCCACGTATAAGCATTCTACGCGAGTAAATGTACTTGTCCCGCGATTTAAGCGGCGGGTACTTTACGTACTCGATACGCAACCACTTCATTCGCGCGACACCCTTTGCACGCGGTCGCTGGTCGCGCGATTTTATTTTCTTGCGTTGGGAAAATCGAACATATTTTTCTGGTCGTTTTATTGAATTTATTGGATATTAGGGAAGGCGGAATATTATTTGATTGTAGCAATCGTATTATTGTTATCAGTTCTGTTCGGCTTGCCGAGGAGTGATGATAGAATCATTTTAATTTGTTTCTCGTTTCAATAACGGACGATCGTATTTCAATGAGTGGAATCGAATGCACATTTGATTTTCCTCGCTTATTAATTATTCAAAGATCTTCGATTCTGATGGACAAGCCACGGGAACGAGAGCATAGTAATGCTTCAGTTGACATAGATAAATAATTTCTATTGTAAGGAAAATAGATAAACCCATTTTTAAGGATTCAGATTTAGCGAATATATAAATTTGAAAGTCTGCGGACCGGATTTTAACTTGGAAAAGTTGGATCGAGCTGAGCTAATTTTTATTTATTTTTAGTGGCACAGATCAAATTAGCTTTGGTGAAATAAAAGTAGCAACCTTTGTTAAAATGTTATTTTTGGTACCTACGAGTGAAACAGTTATCTAAATTTTACCATTTACATGGGCGCTTCGGTATTTGGAAATACAAAAATCGATATTCGTTAAGCGCAATCAATAATTCTTTTTATATACAAAACTATACGCTTGTACGTAGTATTTTCTCTTCAGAAAAACTATTTTGTTACAGTCGTGCAAATCTTTGCTATATTAACGATGTCCCCGATTTTAAGCGTTTATTGTTACTCGCGGAACTTGAATGTTATAGGTATGATTTGAAGCTTTTAACTATAATAACGTATTGCACTATATTTATTTCACACAACAACGGATATAAAAGCAGATCAATACAACCTACAGCTCTCTCAACAGTGCGGACAATATATTGGAAAATGCATACGAGCCGCAAATTCATTAATTGAAACGAATACCGTTCCAAATGATCATACCATTTTAATACATCCGCACTAATTTCGTTTTCGCGTCCACCACAAATTTCAATATAATTTCAACGAAATTTTAAACACAATTCGTAAAATTCCGTCTCTTTCTTCGGCATCTCGCAAAATTTCAACATATTTTTTAAAGAAATCAATAAACAACACTACCGCCATTATATTTACTATTTATAACGGAATCGATCCTGTCACAAGAGCAAGCCCATTTCAGAAGCTCTAACGTCTAACACTTTTCCTCCACTTTATATTCATGTCAGTCGACCTCACTCTCGACAATTGCCCCGCTTTTCATCGTAATTCCCGTCGTTTCGTCTTCCAAGTCGTTTTCTAAAACGTTTTCGATCGGCACTATCGCAACGAGCAGTCGTAACAGTTCCATCCTTCTCAAAGGGAGAGTTCCAGAAGCGAAAAAAAAAAATTGTTCATAACCCGGTAACTCGACTTGCACGCTTTATCCAGCTTAACCGACGACGTATAAACGAGCATCGCGTTGATGCTCGCAAGCAGCCGTCCCGTTCTCATGGAACTAGCTTCTTTGAACTTTACTGCGAGCTCTACACGCGTGACTACAACTTTGTAAACACGTGTGCGTCGAAGTCACGTTGATGTTGATATCTGCCAGACATAATTCATTGCCGGATACGAATGATCTTTTAAAATCGGAAATTTCGTTGGCTACTTTGTAAAGACTTTATAGTCATTGCGCAAGGGTCTCAGGGGGGTACATTTATTTCGCTATATTTATATTCACTTGCAAATAAATGACCGCCTATTCGCAGAAGTGCGGCAAGAAATATCAGGGAAAATATGAATGTAAGAACTGATTGTTATTTTAGTTAGTAAATAACATTATTGCAATGCAGCGTTAATTATTATAATTTGCGAAACGTTTTCCCTTAATAGGTTCTACAATTGTGTAGATCAGTCAGTGGTAATATTGATTAAGTCTGAGCGTTCAAAGCTAGTATTAATTTGGAAATGGAAAAAGATCAATCAGTTATCGAATAAAATGTTTTTGATTTAATAGCATGTAAGATTCGTCTTTCGAAGAGGTGTTCAAAGGCTTTAGAATTTTTCAGGTTTCTACGATTTCAGCTTTCGCGATGGATGCTCTTTAAGGTTTCGAAGTGAGTACAGATGTACTTATAAAAATTCTGTACAACTCTCCAAGTTCCCCCTTTCTAATTCTCCGACTTCTGTACGAAACTTAAACAGAATATATTTCATTACTTTGAAACGAGTATTCTGCACGAAAATAAATCAATCCAAATTATTATCTGCTTGTACAAGAATACGTATGAGAAAGTATTATTTGAAAAGGATTTAAGCCGTTGCACATTCGAATTTACAAAAGATATTTATGTGAAAAAAGCTTTAAAAATTGATATCCGCCATATAGCTTTGAAGAGAAAACTTTTGTAATATTAAGCTTGACCTGGAAGAACTTCGACGTTCTCATGGTTTTCATAAAGCTTCAATCGTTAATAGCACCGTGCACGCTCACATAACTTGTACTTTGACACCATTTTCCCCTCTCCTGTACATGTATATAAATTAAATAAAATAGAAAATCATGTTGCGAATCCCGTTTTACTTATTACGTACATTTCAACAAATTTATAATATAATTGTCGGCGTAGATAACGTAAAATCGATTCAATCTCGGATACTAACATTTTAATACTGGTGTTCTTCTTCCTTTTAATTAATTCCCTCTGCTACTTTTCTTCGTCAATTTATATAAGAAAATACTCAGAATCGCCATCCATGCCAGGTAATAATAAATCTCTTCGTAAAGAAATGTTATATAAGAACGCAACTATTATTCTCTATACTATAATACAATTCGAGTACGCTACGATGCTTCTAAGGAAACGAACATATTCCATTAATCAGTGAAACGCAAATATACCATTAATCAACCTTTTTTCTTCCCGTTTATTTCCTTCCTTGCCGTGAAAACAATTGCATAAACCGTTGTTTAACACTACGAACGGCGCGTGTTGGTACGCCTTCGTAAAAGGAACATTTCGTTTTTACAAAAAACGACTGCCTAATAAAACTCTCTCGTTTACAGTTCCTTCTGGCTTTTTCATTTTTCTACCAGCGGCGTGCAACAAAAATAGAACGGACGCGAAAAGGGAACAAAACAGCGTTCGCATTTCCATTTTTTTCTTTCACCACACACGAACGGAATTTTTAATTTTCCCCCTTTGGACTGTCGTTCTTTCCAGCTGTTTCACCCTCTATCTCGTTATTCGACGGGCTCGAAATTCGTCAGCGTCTCGGAAACGGAAGGAACGCATTCCGAGAGGTCGGGTCGAAAAATCGCATTATCCGACGCCCGACGCGACCTTTGAAATTATTGATGACACGTATGCAGCCCTTTGTGCAATTACCACGTGGCGAACGACCGCGCAGAAATGGCAGCAAATTTTCACGCGATATTTACGTTCACCAGGCATCGGCGAGACCTACCCAAAGCGTTCGTTACGTATCGCGAAACTTTTTTCCTGGGCAGTTCGAGCTGCTTTTTTCGTCATTGCAAATGTTGAATTTTACGCCGGACAAGAAGAGTCGCGATTCGATGTCCAATGAGGCGAATACATACTGTATTCGCAATAAATTGCTTCTATTGCAACGAGTCAGGCGTGCGAAATTCGTGGGACACGACAGGAATCTTAAATAAGAAGCGATGAATGTAATTATTCTGTAATTTTCGAAGGACAAATATTTGAGTTAATTATAAACTTCTAACGACCGGTGCCACGTTGTCTGCATTCTCTACTTCCGCAGAAAAATGTCTGCATTTGTAACGTAAATTAATTAGTGTCTGGTAATCAAGGGCTGTTTGCTTAGATTGTTTCACTTTGAATTTCAATTGTTCCAGGAACAAGTCTTGGACAAGTTAATTAATGCTTAATTATTATTATTCTTTCGGGTAACAATAGCATAAATGACAATGCGAAGGATAACTATTAAAAAGTACGTAAATAAACGATGTTATCATTTCAATTGACAATTTATTGGCACAATACTACCGATACAGAAAACTTATGTACTACTATTTCAATGCATGTCTGCAAACGAGAGATTCACATTTCCCAGACATAAACTGCTGAAGTATTCTAAGCAACATTAAATTTCGAGGAAAATAATGGTTGAAACATAAATGCAACAATGGTTTCCACGTAAGTACCACTACAAGTTACGTCTTCAGCGGTAGAGCATCGCCGAAAGGAATTAGTTAGCCCGCAAGAAAATATATTCCCACGTCGCTCTACCAACAAGAACATAAATACGTTATGTCCTCGGCCCTTCTTCAATCTTATTCCGTCCTCCTTTCTTGCGCTTCTCATCGGCTAATGTCACATGGTACACGTGCATCCATATTATTAATACGTCAAGACCGCTTAACCACGAACGTATATATCCTTCCTCGAAATCATTATTTCCACATCTCGAGAACCCCTGGATTATCCAGTCACCTTTCATCGTGCAAGAAAATTCTCTGACGAGATACCTTCGATTTCTAGCGTTCACCTAGTCGAAGAATGGCTGTACTTTTTCGCTACCCCCACGTTTTTTATGGCCACTCTCGTGAGAAAAATCGTCCACATCGTCGTAATAAAGACCGACTTCATTCACCGAGGGACGACAACTTTTGTCTGCTCGACATTCACCCTTGATCGCGTTTCACGTTGCGTTTTTGCCCGACGATTGCCCCCAGATGGCGTATTTAGCCTCTAATGAAACGGTCTGATAACGTTTGCGAGACAAATTGAGCGGCCGTTCCAGCCTGTTTGCGGTTCACTTTGCATTTTGATCGGTGGCCACGTTTTTCCTTTTTAAAGCTTCGATGGAACGATACCGCCGCGTTTCGTTAAACCGCGGACGGTTCTTTAGCGGCGTCGTTGAGTTACTGCTTTTTCCTTTTGTTTGGATATTTCCCATCAGCAGATAGGATCAAAGGAGGTATCGAGAATTATAGAGAAATTGTCGAGGTACGGTTTCCATTGCGTAGATTGAAGCCGCGGGGAACATTTGACGATGCGTTTGATACGGATATTTCGGTGTTGATTTTTCTGGTTTTCGTTGTTTTTTTAAGTACAATTCTATCAACGTCTTCTCCGCTATCAATCGCAGAAGAGACAATTATTATAGGATTCGAAATGCGCAAAATGGAAAATACATTTCGACAAATGACGGACCGATGAATAGCTTCCCTCGTTTAGATTATTATTATTATTGTTATTAAGTAAGACAAACAATTACACAAATTTCCATGGAATTCATCGGATTGCTCGTCATATATCATTCGAACTGCACGGCGTTTTATATTACCTCTTCAATATCAAATTTGAAGGAAATCACGATGGATCATGTGCAACGTGAGACGCATTCTTTTTACAGCGATCCATCTAGCTCGTATCTCGTTCCGATTTTTCTATCTTCGTGCAAAAGGAAAATGAATAAAACAATCAATTACGATTTCAATAGAAAGCTTCTGTCCCAAATGGCGGAATAAAACTTATTGCAAAACGAGTCCTATTTCAATCAATTAATGCAAACATTTACAAACGTGTCGATAATATGGAAAGAAAAATTGCCACCCAGCTTAGTAAATAATACACCCTACATATTTCTGAATACTACGCGCGACGTACAATATTCGATCCTTTATAAAATTAAACGTTTACATACAAAAAGAAATTAAGATACTAAACGTTACAAACATATGTCTCTTTCCAATCGCCCCATTCAATTGCCTTCAACCCAAGCAAAGACACAAGGAAACACGTTCAAGTGCGCTGAAAAGTTTCAAAATTAATCCACCCATCCTATCGCGGTATCTCCGATTCGATCGTCAACAGCTTCGCGATTCGCGTTCCCCGATCGATCCTTTACTTTTGCACGGCGCAAAGGGAAATTCGGCGGCGGCCGGCGTCAATTAATTTCACCCTTTCAGGGTAAGACTCGCGGCCGATGAACAATCACAAGGTACGCATAGGCCACACGAGGCGCTAATTGCAACCACCACCGGCAATGCACGCCGTTGCGCTTGCCTGTCGTGTTTGTAATTGCTCGTGTAAATATGAATTATTAATTCCAGGGGAACGAATACGGCCAGCCATCGGGCTGCGCGCACCTGAAAACTGCTCCTCGATTAATTAGACGACGCGGGCTCGCAGCGGGAAGGATGGTAATTAATGCGAATTACGCCGTTTCCGTTGATGACGCGGGGAGGGGGCTGGATATTCGACGCGTAGCACTGAAAATTTGCAAATGTACCCGTATATTCAGAACGACCCGAGTGAACGAGCGGATCGATGGGGATCTTGCGTTCTGTGATTGTGCACGCGCTCTGTGCCATCCTTGAGAATTCTGAGTCACTTCTGTTTAGCGTAATAGGTGAGGATGGTGATTTCGGGCGATTAATTGTTAGCATTTTATTCGTTCGTTGGAGAAGATAGGTACGGCGATTATTGAGACGTTAGTTGGCGTGGAAATAGTTGGTATCATACGCCGTGATACAATTGACAGCTGGGGAATTGCAGTATTATATTTGCACGGATGTGCAAACTTCGTGTGCACGTGTAGTGGCACTGTTTAGGCATTTTGGAAAAATCATTTCGGTGGATTTGATTTTTCTGCGATTTTGTATGATCTTTGCTCTTTACGTCGATGCATGAATTTTTGTATTTAGCTACGAGGCTGTGCGTTAATTTATTGATTCGTCGGAGAATATTAGTACCTATAACATTCGCTTGTATGGAATATCATTTCTGTTTCAATTTACTGGCGTAATTTCAGAAATTGGAGCTTAATACGTACGAACGGAATACTGTTTTGTATACAGATACTTGAAGGAAGTTTCAAGAACGTTTCATGAGGATAATTTTGAAGGAGAAGAAGCTCTCAAGAACTAGCTGAAGATATGGTGATAATGAAGAAGTAATTTCCTGCTTTCGCGTGTATTTGTTCTCTGAAGTAGAGTAGATTAATCTCGAGTGCCATCTTACCCTTATTCGCTGATATACATCTTTGGCTTAGAAGCTTTTTTAAACAACACGTTTGAAGAATCAAAGTTTGTATAATACCTCACGAGACGATCTAGTCGTCGTAAATTATTTAAAAGAATCTTTGTCACAAACCTGTCACTACTGGTCACTAAGCAACTTTAACAATGAAATTCTCTTTAACTATTACTGTTCCCATTTAAATGAGAATATTCAAGTTAAATTCTGATAACGGTGCTAGTTTTGATACATTTAAATACCGTCTGTCATATAGACATACGATATTCGTATTAGATTACAAGACATTTTCATTGGAAGTTACAATTACCTAGTGAACTCCGCATGTTACAAAGTGAAATGATTCACGAAGTCAAATATAAAGTATCGAGGTAAATTCGCAAATATGCAATGCAAATACAAAGGCGAATAATTAGTTTCCTCGTTGAATGTTTGACGCTGCGTGAAAATCCGAGACTGTTCGTACCCGATTATTAGATTCGCATGCGATTTATCAAACTATGATAACCATACCTACATTCTTTGAGCATGCTGATATCAAGTGCAGAGAAACTTGGTACACGCGCATACATCGTTTGGACAAATTATGTAAAATTATGTAAACTATGCTGAAAGCGATTCCAGGACTGGGAGGTATTCGTAATGCAGTGATATTAGATCCAAAGGCGTCTCTGATCTCAGAGTGCCTACAATTAATAAAGTACCCTATCACATGGAATAGAATTGTTCCAAAATTAATCGGGCCTTGTAATTATAACTCGTGCCAGCCATTATTATATGATAATTATGTGTTTGCTGTTTCATTCCGTCGCATGTGCTCTAATTACGACAGATTTTAGACAAGATGGCGGTAATTATTCGAAAAGGTATACGAAGTATCTGCGTCGAGAAATTTTTAGGTGTTCATCGTTTTAGGTGTTCATTCGTCACTTCTATTACATATTATTACATTTCCGAAGGCTTTCAAAATATAACGCATGCCGAACTTGCCTGTAAAAAATGAGAAGAATGGTACGCTTGAGTTTGTGTAAACTTATTGCGCAAACGCACTATTTTCACCGCTATTAATTTACTGGGACCAAGGTTTTGCACGGCGCTAAGCAGGGTAATTAACTATATCGTCTATTTTAAACGGCCAATCGTGTCGCGGTGAGTGAACAATTTCACGGAGTACATATAATGCGGAATTATGTGTTTCAATTTTCGTGCCGTATAACTCGCCGTAACTATATCGAAATGTTCATATGCGCAATTTAAATTCATCACGTAGCACGATATCTGTTTCGTACTTAAGCGCAGATTGCTAAACTTAATTAGTGCCTGGCTGGCACAAACGGCGGAAGTTTCGTTCGGCTAATTAATACATTGCGTCTTCCTTTCCGAACTTGGTCGCGAAGACAGGACATTTTTCGTTAGCTTCGTCAGTCGACACATCGAGCACCTGTCTTCCCACAGCTAATAAATCTTGCGCCTATTAATGTAATTGCATTCAGAAAATTACAATTCCGTGATTACTTCCAGATGCTACTTTCAGTAAATCTAAACCCTAGTTTTCATTCCCCTTATCGCATCCAAATCACTCCCTATGCATAACACCAAAACGCCAAAACACACGACAAAATTGCTTCGACAAATGACTAAATACTCAAAGTTATTATCATTAATCAGCACGTATTATTACTTATCATTTTCACCGTGCCAGCCGTAATTCATTGACAACCAGGTGTCCGCAACGGGAACCACGGAGAAAAGAAGTTTCGCCGCGTATCACCCAGAACTGTTCAGTATTTCACCGTAGCAGACGCGATTTGTTAATAGCCAGACGTCCAGAAGGAGAACGATACGGCGGGGAAGTTTAGCTGTGTTGGATGTCGCGCAAGAGGCTACCAACAATTCATCCGGCCGCGTCGATAATTGTGCCAATTTGTTCGTGGTAAACAGTAGCCGTTAATTCCAGTCGCGGCATAACGCGTACGCATACGTCACCGGAATAAATTATGCAAACGCGGCGAGACGCGGGTTCCGGTGCCCGTTCCCGCCGTCGTCGAAAGCTGGCCCGTTTCAAGAGCTTGCGAACATCGGCCAATTCCGCCCCGCCAATTGGGAACGATCGCAGATACGCGAAGATCGTTTCCACGTGATCGATTTATGCGGGGATCGTGGAACGGTTTTGGTGTTCCCCGACGATTTCAGATATTCCACCGAAACGGAACGCATACATTGCGGCATACATGAACGGAATTGCTGGAGGGGCTCTGAATGTTTTGCGGCAAGTATGCTTTTTCTGTTGCGGAGATCGCTGCCTGAGTAGAGTCCTTTTCTGCTTTAGTCAGTCGCAAGGAAAGGTCGCGAACTGAAGCTTTGCGGGAGTGAAGAACAGTCCAATATTAGATACCTACATATTTTTTTTATTATTGAGGTATGTTTGGTTCGAGGGGTGGAACTACCGTCGAAAGTTAAAACCTCAAATTGCTATCGCGGAAACGGTGCGAGATAGACACCGTTTCCTACAACGGTTAACTCGATCAGTCGTTTTCCCTAAACAAAATGCAATCAACGACTTCTCTCGATTCCATTCGTCGGGACGAAACACGGACCGAAAATTACACACCGGCCGGTCTGTTTCGAGCAGTACGCAAGCGATTGCTTAGGCTGCGTCGAAATTAGAGTAATAATAATGTCGGTCCGGCGAGCGAGTGAAATCGCGAAATAGAGAAATGAGAAAGTCGCTGGCGCTCGTCAAAATGCGTCCGGTTCTCCTGTCCTTCGTTTGCGGGCGTCGAAAAAGTGTATTTAACAAACTGAAGTTCATAACCGGGGCCACCTGTACTTGGCGTTGCGTGTGCTGGCGTAATTAATCACAGTCGAATAATAAACGTCCGTGGACTGACGGCTCTGGGATGGGGACAAAAATCCACGGGCACCACGTCGATCTCGAATTGGTTGGATAGGACGTGTAGCTCGACGTTTCGGTAATTGGCGTGAAGATAAACTCCATCAAAGTTTCCACTGATTCACTTTCGGTAAAATTACTCGTTAAAAAAGGAGACGAGAATACTGGTTGAATTGACGAAAGAAGTCTAGTGGCGATTTATATTTTTATGGGGCGGTAATTTGTAAGCTCTTACATGCGCGCGTGTGTGATGGTAGAATTGTTTAAATTAATTACAATAAGTAACGCTGGCTTCATACACTGGTCGTGTATTTTTTAAATTTTTTCAGTGGCAAATACAGGCGATGGTGGATCGGGGCGATTGAAGAATGCAGGATGAAGCGAAGCTGATAAACGATCATTTTTGAAGTGAAAGTTGGTAGCTGGTTCTGTCGTGATCCAGAAAAATGGATTATATTAAAAAGATTAGTGACTGACGTTAATATAACAGTTCCACTTGCTAATGAGAAATGAAGCCCGTTTTTCTTCCCTTTCGGTGGAATTCATTATTGGAGAAGGAAAATGTAAAGCAGGGAAATGTAGAACGTAAGATTAATTTGGAGAAGGATAATTATCCATAATTATGAAACTTTTAATTTTCAGAAGATTAATTTAATAAAACTGACGAATTAAATTCTCCCCTTTGCTCGGTCATTTCTTGTATGATAATGCACCGTGAAACCTCGGTGAACTTTCATTACGGAATATTCTCGATATTTCCTCGCAGAACGCAATTAGTTAAACTGAAGATTCGTTGCAAAAATTAATTTTTGACAAAGTTACGCAAATAAAAGCGGTAACATATTTATATATCAACGTGTTTTTGGCTGAATCCTCAACCAATCGCAGTAACAACTGTTCACAACTTTTGACAATGGGAACAGATTAGAGGAAACCCTAATCTAGCATAATATACTACTGTATACGGTAACTAAACTGTAAGAAGTTGCACCTGGCTACAATAATCATTGAATTGATTTGAATTCACGGAAAAATGTTTCACATCCTAACGCAAACATCGAAATAGGCCATCAACCTGTGCTCGATCCGCAAAGAATTCTCGTTTCGGTTTAAGAATATTTCTCGTCAAGCCTCGGACATTCTCCGTCGGCCTCGTGATTCACCGCACCTCCTCGAACGCAAAAAAGAGAGCAACGAAAGGAAAAGTAAATAAAATAGACCGTCCGGCGCGTTGAATTTCCCCGGTTTCTCAAACTTTCCGCGCACGAAGCGAAATCTCCCTTCGTTTCGGAGTTTCGCGTGCCTGAAACCAGCATCCGGAGTCGGTCTGAAAAATACGGGACCGAATTCCTCGGTGCGGGTCGGCACAGTTGCTCCGGGGCCCATCGCCGTGCAGGAACAACTGCGAAAGTCCAACTTCCACACGAAAAATACCCGCTAATCCTGACTCGCGGCACCGTCGAGTGGCGTGTTTCACTTGGTACGCGTTGTCGTGCCGCGGGAATCGTTCCCCGTTCGAAAGTTTCGCGATTGTTGCGTTAACGAACTCGTCAAAACGTACCTGACGTACGGATTCGAAACGTCGACCGGCTCGACGGCCGATTACGCGAGCGAATGGAACGCTGACAGCTCGTTGTCGTTGCCAGTTACGGCAGCCTCTTGTTGCTCTAACTTGCCAAGGAAGTTCTGGGCACGCCAGACGCGTACAACGACCCAGATATCCTGACTGAACGCGATTCCTCGTCGTTTGTTATGCAACTTAATGCAGGATAATCGGTCGACGCTTGTGATTAGACTGTTGCCCCCTTATCGTTTCTAAGAATACCCACGTCGGCTGAACGATCTTCAAATTAGACGCGAGTGTCGCGCAGAAGTTTCTCTGACAAGTCGACGATTCTTATGCGTAGGGGGATGCTTTTGTCGTTTGTTATTTTGCTATCTTTCCGTTAGGTCGTTGCAATTGTTCCGTTTCTCTTTGTAGGAAAGACAGCGGAAATAATAAAGGAAGGTGGGGTAATAAAGTCTACTTTTCTTCATACGTGAACTCTTCTTTTTTCTCCTTCCTTTTTTGGTCGTGCTATATTACCGCTGCTCCTTACCTGGTTCTCCCAGTCCGGGTTAATGGTACATCCCGGCTACTTTACGGCGCAGTTCTGTTCTTGCTATGCTGAACTTCGAGATTGCTCGTTGCTGGACAGTTGCGCGAAAGACAACTGAACTTACGCATCTCGAAGTTGAATTTCCATTTACTGGATCAGCTAATTCGTTCTAGCTGTAGTTACGTCGATCCGCCGCGTCGTGTACACAATGCCGAAGTGCTTTATTGTCCGGGGTTGTTCCTTTCCTAGTTTTTATTCTGGGTTAGCGGCATTTTCCGCGGGATTTATATTGCCCGGCCTGGTGTTTTTCTCCGCTGAAGTTTGCGGCTCTTTAGATAACCGCAGAAAGGCACCTGCGTTTATATACAGTGGCCTACTAAAAGCTTCCGAGCGAAGGGTAATTTTATTACAACGCGAGTAAACGAAAAATGTCGTTGGAGAATTATGTAGCCGGAAAAATGACGTCGTTACTCGGCTTCTCGGGTAACAATTTTTGTTTAAGTATGATTGAAATCAACTGTTATATTCACGGCGAAAAATGAATTTTCGCGAACACGTTGCTTCGTCATCCGAGATCTTCATTCGTACCGAAGAAGAGTGAAAGGAATAATCAGAGACGCGCAAGAGATAGGTCAATGTCGAAGAACAAATAATCCTCGTCCAACTCTGCCCAAACTTAAATCACTTTCCCGAGGAAGATCGATTCGTCACGATTGCACGGGACCGTGTTAAAAATCAACGTAAGCGGGACGTTTCAATTCCACGGCAGTCGAACAGAGAAATCCTTAACAGAAACCGGATCTTGTTCTATCCGTGAACACCGAAGTACCCCGACTCAGCGGAACAAATTTATTCATCCCTCCGCGAAGTACACGTAAACCGCAGCTATATTCCCCTCGCAACCCTTCACCGGTGGCCACCAAATATCACGATTCCTCGAACTCGCGTCACAAAATTAAAATAACAGCGTTCTAATGTCCACAAAAAGCTGGCAACAATATTCCTAAAAAAAGACAAATGTTTATTCCTCCCAACAAGAGAAGTGCAACACCATCAGCAGTGTATACTTCACCATAAAAACGTACAATAATCGAACGAAACAGCGGCGTCGTTCATTCCGAACCGGTCGATCGACTTTTATTTTAAACACACCGCCGGCGATCGGTATTCGCCTTTGCAAATCGTAAAACCATTTCGCGTCAAGCGTTCTCATCTACAAAGGAGCGTCGAACGCGAGCCGGATCGTTGCGGATTCGCCTGGCTGCCTCGAAATTCCATAGCACACGTGCACCCCGTAATTGGGCCGCGGGTACTGTGCATGCAGTTATCATAATGGGCCGAGGGATACGGGGCTCGGCACAAATGAATACTGTGCTCCGTCGCGCGGCCAACTTCTTTGAGCAACCGGACGCGACGTTGCGCGAGGCTTTTAATTAAATTCGAGGGCACGATTGGTTCGCGGTCGCCTCTGTTAGAAGCACGCTTAATTATGCTGGCTTCAGCCGTTTGCCTTGCAACGTTGTTTCTGTCTTGTATGGGCGGTTGTTTTAGGGAACGACATGGCCCCGCGTTCTACCGCGATGCGGCAATGGGCGGCCGTGGGACGTTTGATTAGTCGGTTTTCGTTTTCACGAGCTCGCTCGGGGATTTTTGAATTCAACTGCTTCTCCACGGGATGCCGGTATGAACTGGGAACTGTGAACTTGACCTCAGTAGGTTAGTCGGCGAGCCGCCGTTTCTTGAGGTAGTTCATTGTTTAAACACTCATACGTGAATCGCGACCAAGATGGTATTAGTGGTACAGGGATTAATTGTCTTAGAGCTGTTTTATGAAATGTCAGGATGCCCGTATGTTCGATACACGTATAGTTAAACGTCGGTGGAAAAGGTATTATATTTGAAGGAAGAAAATCATTTTCATATTCACGGGGGAGCGCTGCACTGTATTTACAAGCGACAAGTGGCAGTATGTCTTCCTTTTTTATGAAACTTCTTCAAACGCTATATCCAATGGTCCCCAATAAATAATATTTACGTTCACAGCGCTATAAAAATGTATGCATATACACAGTTTATAACCTTACCCAAGTTTATGGAGCTCCTAAAATTTCCTACGAAAGCGTTTATAAAACAAACCGTTCTTTTACAGGTGCATACGTACCTTCTAATACCATACTCGCTGCTGCATTCTCATCATACGTTTCTGACAAAACGAGTCCCCAGAATTCTCTCTAACTTGAATCCACGCAGATTACCATGGAGCCTCACGCGATACGATTACTTGGCACGAAGTGAGCTATTGCTTTACGACTCGCCAATAAGAACAATCGAACTCTCGAACAACCTCAGTCAATCGGGCATCAATTTTCCACGAACTTTTCCGATACGCAATAAACCTTCCTGTTTTCCGCTTTCAAACGGTCGCGCGTCGGCAACCAAGAGCCGACCCCCGTATAAAAGGAGGGGCGAAATAAATTCCATGCCCCATCGCGGCATCGTGCACCAATCTCTGACAAAACTGCCCCAGACTGGTGACTAAGTGACGGGAGTTAATTTATCGCGCAAGAAGAATAGAAATTCAACAATATCTCCATTCTGTATATATTAAATCTGGTCGTAGCGGCGACCGCATAAAAATTCTTGAATTTCAAGCGGCCCCTACCCATCTCGGCCAGCCGCTCGTATTCTCGCGTATGCATGTCGTTGGGGAAATAATAATGCGCCAGCGATCCGCCGTGCATCCGGTTATCTCTCTGTCCAGCGGAAGATATAACTTTCCGCGGTCGACGAAATAGAAACAGCGCATGGTCGTTTCAGTTTGATCCTTGGAGAACAGTATACGTGGCGCCGCTTCGTACTTCAACGGGTAATTGGACCGGTTGCAATTCGACAGTTTTTCACACGAACCTGTGCAACTCCCCCGCTTCCACGAGTCGTCTCTCCGGGGAGAGATTGTATTAATCGCGCTGCACTCGTATTTATATCCTTGGGGGGAGGGGGGTGGGCGTGAGAAAAGCAAGCTAATTAACTTCGACAAACTGGGCGATTTTAATGAGAAACTTGAACAGTTTCGCTCGGTAATATTTTTCTGGGTGTATTTTCGGCGAATTGTGTACTGCGAATCCTGTTCTTTGTGGGCGTTTGTTTTTTCCTGATAAGGATTTCTGAGTATTTATTTCACTGTTTCGCGAGGGGAGGGAAGAATTTCAGTTCTATCTGTTAATTGCGAACAAATGTTTCAGTGCATCTGGATGCAACAGGGAACTGTTACGAACGGAATGCAAAGGACCATTATGTCATTAATATTTAATGCGAATTTTATTCTCGTATGATATTTGTAATAAATATCGAAACACGATTATGCGATATATGTTTATAATCAAAGTAAAACGTATTAATTTTAATACGATTCTTTGTTTAATGAGTTTCCCTCTAAGGCATTCGGAGAAATTTTTTATTCCACTGACGTGTAGAAGTAAATACTATTGCGGTTCAACGAACATACCTCTGAAGCCGAATGGCAGTAATCACCGAAATTATTTTATTTTATATCAATATTTGTTAATCATTAATCAATATTTCATCGTATAAATTAATATTCATTTTTGGAAATTTTTAGCTGCCCCAGTGAGCCTGTGAAAATTTGTTTCGTTTTTTCGACATTAAAAAAGTCTATTTGCCTTGTGAGGCAAATATTTTAAGTCAAATATTTGCGCGAGACACTACTTCAATATCTATTCCTATATATTATTATTTTCATTCAATCCTTATTTCCAGCATATAATATGAAAAATAATATTGCACAAGATCATTCCGAAACACCTTATATCCCTTGAATGCCGGCTCAAGTTAAAATTCTATTGAAAGAGAGTTACTTCTATGCGAACTACAAGTTACTTTCGACTTATGGAGCTCCCTTACAAGGAATTTCACTTACGTGAATTACATTTTCCTCCGCTGCTATTCAAAAGATGTTTCAACCGTCGGCAACTTTAAACATCCACGAACTAAACTCTTCGTAAAATTCGTCCCCCTCTTTTACAATATCGCGGACGAGATTCTTCGGCATCGTACAATGAGAATTATATATCTACGAATAATTAAACGATCTAGCACAAACAATATCCCCTCACCTCCAAACAATTATATACAAAAGAAAACGAAACCTATACTCCAAATGTTCTATACCAAAGCAAAAGAGGAAGAAAAATAAAACACGCAAATTCCAATCTAAAAAAATAACAGAAAGACATTTCCGTCCGCGGCATTACAAAGATTGAAGCATTAATCCAAGGAAAATCCCTTTGAGGAGCCTCAAAAAGCAATTCGATCAATCAGCGCAGAATCATCCAATCAAACAAGCTGCGCCGTATCCCAGTGACATTCGATTAAAACTTTCGTCAACGCGCGAGAAAGGGAAGTATGTACCTCCGGTGAGAGCGATTCGCAAACCGGGGACAGACTTCGTTCAAATGAAACCAGAGAGAATCGGGGATCAGGTATCGGCGAGGCGCAGCCAACGGCGGGCCCTCTACTCGTCGCCATTATAACAGGGGTTGAAACGCCAGTACGGTTCGTGTTTCGTTCACCGCGTCGCTACGATGTTCGATCGCTTCGACGTGTCATTACAGAACACTGTCTCCTAATGTTCCGTTCATACTTTGGCCACGATTACGTCCGCGTTCAAGTGAGCCATTTCATCTGACGCGAGGCTCCATCTGTTTAAACGCTCTATTCGTATAGTCCCGCCGTGCCATCGCGAATTATCGTGTCACGCATCACACCTGGTACACGCCCGCACGCAGTTAAACGTGCACACGTGTACTCTGTGCAGGTACAGCGTTCGTGTTTAAGGTAGAGGCACCTTGGGCGATTAATCGCGTAGATTGGTCGGGTCTAATCGATCTCCGGCGGTCACAGATTACCGATACCTTGTACTTGGATAATGCAAGATGGGACTGTTACATACATAATAATGAATTAGAACTCTGAAGGAAATTTTCACTAGTCGTCGGGACTGCTATTAGGAAGAGTGCTTGGGGGAGTGAACGTAGGTTTCTTGCTTGCTGAAATAGGAGAAACGAATGGATGCTGGGGTGAAAAGAATTTAGTCGGTTCTCGTTTTTTTTTGAGTGCGGGTGGTTCGGTTCCTCGTTGGGAGAACTGTTCGGAATGTAATGACAGCGTCGGTGATTTACGATGTCGTAAGACAAGTTTCGATTGAAATTTATGGAATCTTTCCGACAGCTGGATTACTGATTATCTGGGACAGGTTTATCGTTCGTCTGCACGCGCAAATGGACATGGAAATTATTATACATTTATTCAATTCCCTCGAAGATTAAAGTTCTTGCGAAAATTTGCGAAAATTCGTGTCAGTACGTTTTCTTATCGTTGCATCAGTACAATTCGCTTCACGAAATTTTATCCCACATTTTCGTTTCTACAATCATTTTCGTACTAAAAAATAAACAACCAGAACATATTTTCCTTTCAATTGAACAATCACCTGTCGATTATAATATTCCGTTTGAATCGAGCCAAAAATGAGGAATAAAAGCAAGAACAACAAAAACTGGGCGGAAGGAGGAAAAAATAACGGCACGAAAGTCGCCCGCAGAATTTGACCGAGTTCTGTTTCACCCGGATTGGCCTGAAATAACAATACTTCGCCGGGAGATTTCGTCGCATCCGGGGGATTAGGAGCTCGCGGGCAATGGCAAATTTAATACGCCAAATGGAAAGTATCGATTGATGGATTGTCGTTCGCGTACAGCTTTCGCGAGGCGGTCTGTTTAATTTATCTAGCGCGCGTTCTAAATTGCACCGTCGGAAGTCGCACGTACAGAGAGGGACCGGGGGGGGGGGGGAAATACGAGGAAAGGGCGAAAGGGAGACAGGAAAATAATTGCACCCGGGGGCATTCGTAAACGGAAGTTGACGAAACGACTCTATTTAACAAAAATTCGTTTCGACGTACCCGCGCCGTTGATTCGTGCCAACTATTCGTTATCTTATCAGGTGTCAGTAGAATCACACGACGCGTCGAGTTGGAAGTTGCACGGACGAAATTTCAAACGGGACCGAGAGAGATGCAACCCGAAAAGCCTGTTATCGTATTGCTGTAACACCAAATATGGCGGTCGATACGATTATCACAGCTTTTAATTTATCGCTGGAAATACGGTATTTCCTTCTCGTCGAACGAACGTGCGCGATCTTTCGTCGAAGAATTCATACAGATCCTATGTACCTGGTTAGTGCACCGGTCGGGTGTATGTGTTTTTCGAATGTAAAACGGGGGAATTTATTTTTGGAAGCGGCTGAACGTTTCTTCGCAATCGAAGCTTCGATTGGTGAAAAAGTTGTCTTTTTTTATAGCAGCTTTTAAATTTATGAAGCTTTCCAGGGGGATTTTCCTCTTTGGCGAATCGTATTGTATTTAGATATAGTCGTTTCATACGAGGGGCAGCAAAAAATCTGTACGTAGAGAGGAAAAAATTATTTTATAAAAGTGTTATACCATTTCCCCCTATATCGTGAATTTGATTCACAGTTTGTTAAATTTTCGTAAGATGATAGCGTTGAGTGCTTTTCGTTTCGCGAAATGCATTCGGGTTTATCTTTTTTTCATTCCGGAATTTATGCGGCAGTGTCTATATAAAACTTACATTCGTATTACGGTCACGTGTTCCCATTTTGATTCCAGATTTATGGTAATAGCATAATGCAAAAGTGTAGTGCGCATTAAAATGGTTGGCTTTTAACGATAAATCATTAAACATGCAAATCTTGGGAACGTCACGTTTTAAAACGAATCCAATGTTTTAGTTTTCGCACATTTTACTTTGTACATTAAATTTACATAAACCGGTGATATGCGTATACGTGAGCGCGAAAGAGATAATACTTTGCGGATTTCACAATAAATAAATAATGGATAAAATCTTCTGAATAATGGAGATGCATGGTAATAGAAAAATGCGTAAATAATTAATAAAATCATAAAATAATTAATTGGACTGAAAATTAAAACAGCTTCGGTTCATCGTACCGGAGTTCACAGAAAATCGTTGCAAAGCCAAAAATATAACGAATATTTTTAACAACCAGCCGATTCTTTTACATTTCCTATCGTACAAAACGGTAAAGTCCCCACAATAAAAAGAATATGTAAATACAGCGTGTATAAAACAATAATGTAAGAGCATAGTCTCCACAGTTACATATACAAAGAAGTACAGCACGATATGAAACTTAACATATGAAGAGCAAAAAGAACAAACGTTATAACCGAATGCATATATGCCAAAATAAATTACAGTAATATATAAGTGCCAACATAAAAATGTGTTTTCTATTTCTATATAAATCCGTTCAATAATTGTAACCCTCGAAGTTCCAGTGGAAAGTTACACAAGTTTACCAAACGTTGCTCGAGGTAATCGATTGAACAAATTTCGAATGTCAGTAACGTGCTAGTTTGCATTTCTAATTGTAGTTTCTATGGTTGTATAGCGGGCACGGCGCTGTCTACTAGATCGAATCTTGTTCGTCCTTGCGAATTTCTAGCCGGACAAGCAGTTCTCCTGGTACGGCGAGAGGGAGGGAGGTAGACAGGTACGAAGTGGCCCTCGGGTTGCGAACACATCGTACTGACTACTGTCAACATGTCGAACCACGTATAACCCTCTAATATTTGAATAACCAACAAGTCAACTTCCGGTTAACTATAAATAACTTGCCGCGACAAGCAACTCGAATCTCGTTATTTTTTTTAACGACAAGTGAGTAAACTTGACGAGGAATATTTACGTAACAACTTATTTCCTTCGCTTTTAATAGCTGGTTGCAAGAGCGTAAATAACGTTTCGAAATATTGATGGCGATTTAATTTAATATTATTTTCTGACAATATACCATGAATGGAAAAAAAAGAACGTTACAAACCACCAATTACATATAACGTATGATACAGAACGTAAAGAAGTTCTCAACAGTTGCATCGAAGTAATCGGAAGGAAAGAAATTTGAATTAAATTAGTGCTGGATATTTTTCGCGGGATTGATGTGAACGAAAAGCATGGAATAATTAATGATATATTTTAAACAAAATAACCATTTCTATGGAAGCACAGCGATGGGCACTGTACACTACGTACATTTGTACCGAGCGTTCATTTGCGAATTCAGATTTCCTTGTGCAATTCTGCTCCTTCAAAACAAATGACAATCACAATAGTACCAAATTAGCAGCATCAAATCATAATAGGCTCAATTTCACTGGAAGCTGCTTACTCTGAATAAGCATATATCAACTTGCGCTAGGTTTGCGGTAATCGCTGCTCTATCGAACGGAAGCATTTGCTGTTCGAAGCCGCTCCAAGGTCCTACGTTTCTATATCTAACATAATTCACCCTTCGCGATTAAAGTAACACATCGTTCTTTGAAAATCGATTCCAGCTTCGAGGGCAACGCTCGTCAGTAAATGCAATTAACATGTATTACCTCCATCCTGTTTTACCCTGTTTACCTTCTACCAGGTTACATTCTCCCTCTGCCTTCGTCTAATCCACCTTCGGTTATAATGGGGAACGACGCGGAAACGCTTTTGCGTAATACCAATTGGCTGGAAGATTTCGGAAACTCGCGGCATAACTCGTGAATTGATAATAATCCTCATCGCGGTTGCATAAGTTTTACTGAACCGAGAACGTTCTACTTATCTTAAAATATCCGACGATTTTCCATCCCCTCGACCGATCTCGACGGGCGTTCAAATTCTCGTAGGAATTAATGGCTCGAACAATGGAACAACCGAACGCGGAGCGGAAAAATCGTTGGTTTAACTGCGGTTCGCGATAAGTTTTTGGAAATAAGCGTTCCAGTTGCGCTGCACGTACGCACGTTATTCAGGTATTATCTCCGTAGCACGTGAATACGTTTCAAAGGGCCTCTGCACATTTCTATTAATTCTACGTATTCTACCTACCAATGTTAATATCCATATTCTCCCGTTTCAGTCGAGAATAAATAATGGAAGAACGTCATTTATCATTCTGGCAAATCGCATGATTCTACTCCGTCGTCTGACTTATGCCGGACTTATACTACTTACGACGCGCTGAACGATTCTCGGCAGATTGATCAATATTTTCAATCTTCTGCGCTCAAAATTTCTACTGCGTTTAATATGCCAGCGTTAACACATCGCATTGACAATTCGATGAAGGCTATAAATAATTTATCTTGAAGAGTTTGATGACAAATGTTAAGTAATAAATCACTTCGGCTGTTAAACGGCGAATATGACTGGAATCGTTTCTGGTATTATTACAAACTGATAAATTGTACGAAAATTATTTTTATTAGCGGCAATCTATGTTATTCGTAATGGATGCAACTACTTATGCGTGTATACAGGTCACCTACCAATGCAAACTGTTAATCGCGTATTTGCTACGGAAGATATGTTGCGCGCACGAGTTTTTGACAATTAACGGGTTAAATGTTGCGAATTCGTTCAATCGAGCTCATTGCAGCATTTCACTAAAGGCGTGTAAACATTTCACGAAGGATTTCACACGCGATAAATGGGGCGAATTATAAACGCAACGCAATTTGGGTGTTTCCTTTTAAATCTCACCGTCGACACATTTTTAAGATAAATCGTTTCGTATCATCCGCAAATGTTCATGATGTGGAAAATTATGCGACGAATTATATTGTAACGAAAATATGAAATTATAGAATTCTTTTAATTCTCGCCGACATTTATGTCGCAGGATATTTCGCAATTTACAGGCATTGTGTTCAAAAATTCATATTACAATATGTACTATGTATTGCTATTGCATTGATTCAAATAATTTATATCATTCGTGTATTAATAAAAGCGCTGCATTCTTCGACCGATCCGAATCAAATTTTGCACAGTTCTCTCTAGAACCCTACATTAAATCCCCCCTTCCTCTGATTCCCCTTTCGTACAAAGCGTAAGTTCAAATTTTGAAATTTAAAATATCTAAAAAATACAATTTAAATAATTTAAAACACAGCAGCGAAATGTTATATTAAGGTGTAAATTCTTGACTAACTGAATTTCAATTATTGTAATTAACATTACGTGTATCTTATGTTTCTGCACATTATATAAATAAATCAAAGAAGGGCAGAATTTCGATATTTCCTGTCAGACTGTTACGCTTATGCCTCAAGTAAAGACATACTGCTGTCACGTTGATATCTAGATACGTACATCCTCCCATGCGTTTCATCCAAGCAATCATTCAGAAATATATTGCTAACAAGCATTGACTATTCCTAAAACGTTCCTATCAAACGTCCCTATGCATTCTTCCTCAAATGCTCATGCTCAATGATCACCCGCCATGTAAGTACATACTTAAAACAAACGAACGGCTAAATAAGAGGCTGTGAATAAGAAACTATGGAACGATACTTTTGCCACTTGTTCGAGACGAAGTAAGTCTGGGACACGACGACGACTAGCAGCCCCCTCCCCCCAACGAGTAATAATAATTTATTACGAAAGTTCGTCCTCATCGTCGTCAGTCCAGTGCTCCGTGGCTAACTTTTCTTAATGCAGCGGCTGCTTAGCGACAACTTGGCGCCCTGGCCAGCCAAATTAACGCTAATGCCCGGCCGACTGTCTTTCTAATTAAGTATGTTAATTCGCAACGAGGCTGCTACTTTTCTTTCGACTATTTCCTTGGTGTTTTTCTTCTTCCCCGCTTCGTTCCTCTTCCCACCGAAAATTACGGGAAGATTGTGCTCGTCGTTGCAGCAACAACTTGCACGCGAAACGTAGCGCGAATTAACGTCGGAATAGGTATAACAGGTGACTAGAATATAGAGAGAAATTAAAACTGGAGGACGGTGAACTGAGAAAAACCGACGGTGTACCCACTGCGCTTGGGAATAAATAGAAATCGCCGACCGAGCGTAGATCTGGGTTCAGATTTTGTGTGACGGGATTTCCGATGAGAATGACTGAACGGGTGGAAGGATATTTTCATAGTTTCGAACACCCCGAAGACAATCCATCATAGAAATCTGTAATGGGATAACGGCGAGATATTCATATTCTGCGAATAATGATTATTCCGTAGTAATTGTCAGAGGTAATACGTTTCAATTCAGAAATAAAACAAAGGAGGTGTGCGACCAAAATGAAACTTCAGAAATACCGCTCATTTATTATTTCAGCCGAATGAATGTGGCTTCGATTGTACTTCTGTTCTCCAATTTTGTATCTTACAAGGCCATTCAAATTTTCAATATCGTCGTATTATCGACGAATAGGAATTACGACAGCGGTCCAATTCAGTTTAATCATTTTTCTACGAAATTACGTTTATATTAATTTATAGTATTGAGTAATTTGCGAGTACACGACACCAAATTATTCGGCGAGGTCTCCATACAATGCCGAGTTTGTTATCCTCTGGTAACTTTCTATAGAAGCGAAAAGGTATTTTTTTTTTTTTTTGATATGTCAACTTTTAAGTTTGCTCGATATTCACGCGAGTGCAGAAGTGCATCACGACCACTAGCTTCTTTTTTTTTGCTTTTTCAATAAACGACGACAAAGTTCGACTAGCGTAATTCAGGAACGAAGAACACGAACGAGGCGGGGAGATGTTATCCGTACTTAAAGGCAAAGTACAAAGAATCTTCAGAGAAATAGTATCTGAGTTTTTGAAGAAAAAGTGTACTCGGGAACTTTTGCTCGAACCGAGTAGTCGTATAGCCTTTGGGGGCCGATCCAAGGAAGAATAAAGGAAATCCTTAGAAAAAGCCGTTCAACTGTGCTCAATGACAAGAGCTATCGTATTCTAAAGAAATAGAAAAAAAAAAAGATCAAATTCTTTGGAAAAGTTACTCGATAAGGAGGAAACTATTACTTTTTAACCTTAGCCAATAAAATTGTGTGTCATGTCGCACTAGTTAGAAATGATTGTATTTTAGTGTAGAATTTGTCCTGGGTTAATGTTATTTTCAGTTACTTACTAAAATTTGGAACGATTACGAGAAAAGATTTTCGAACGAGAAAGTTTCATTTCGTAATTTTGCAGCTCGTTTGCCTAGTCATACGTAAAAGAATGAAATATTCACTGGATTTTTCGAAGATAATAAGAGCAGGCCATAAAATTCTGCTCAAAAAAGAAATCCTGATTGAATTCTTTTTTCACTTGATTCGTTCGAATAGAACTAACAGTTATAACACGTTTACATTCAATAATACCTTCTATAAAGTGCAATAAGCAATATCCTTTGCATAAAATACCACTCTAAATATTACAATAATTTTCCCCAATCCACAGAGATACCCCGCTACCGTCGCCAAATTAGAAACCCGATCAAACCTAGCAAGTTCGGCTCAATTTTAGCTAAAACCGATTCAAGAATACTCTCGCCCCATCCGCCAACGAAATGTCAGTGTAATACAATGAAATCATCAAGCAAACTACAACGTCGTTGCCTCCGAACACGCGAGACCTAATTATTTTTTACGAAAAACAAAATCATATTCGCGGTACAATTGCAAAGAAAACCGTACAGGTGTTGAAAGAACGCGAATCCTCTAATCAAGCAAACGTCTTTCCTCTCCCCCCCGCCCGACCCCCGCCCGCCCCGAAAAAATGTTACCCCTCGTCACGCGCAAGGGGAAAAGTCTAACCACGATTCATCGTGGAAGTTCGAGCTCCGTTCCTCTTTTGCCGTCAATAGCAATCCACTTTTCCTTGCTAACTTTCCTGAACGGGAGGGGGGGGGCTGCTTAGCGGGAACTCGATAGTCAGCTTAACGGGAAAGTTAGCGTGCCGGGGCGGATGTCAACTGCATACGTAATGCTGGACCGCGGGAGTCGTGGAACGTCTCGTTTCCGGTTCGCAATATGAGCGGCGATACCGCGCCCGATGCGGCCCGGACCCGGTTACGTCCCGCCTCGATTCCGTATTGGAGCGTTCTTGTAACCGCGCAATATGCCGGATCTCCGTGGGAAAAATGTTAACGAGGGCAGCCAGTGTATGCGCGGGCGCCATCGTGAACGGGAACTTTGCCGGGGAAATTGACACCGGAAACTGGCAACCCTCATAAGTGGCTATCTTCCGCCGCCAATTTACTGTTCCTTCGCGAGGGCGTGCTTGTACTCCGGGTCGTTTCGCTTTTAAATGGGGCAGGTCGTTTTGTTTCTTCCTTTTCCGTGGAAAATCGTCGGGACGCGTGCACGGTACGACAGAACTTGACTTCTTTGTCTGTGATATTATTTATTTGTTCGACGATCAGGATGGTTTTCTTCTTTGATGATTTTGTGTTCGGAGGAGGCTGAGAGAAAGTCGAATACGTCTGAATGGTTGGGGGGGGGGGGGCGAATTGGTTGCGATTGATATGTTTATCTGATTGAGTGTACCCCGATGATTATTGCATATTGTTCCGCGTTTCGCGAAGTTCTGGATATTACTGGGACGGAATGATTACGGGCGATATCGATTGTAATTTTGAAATTGCCTGCGTTATTTTATACAGCTTCGTATAGAGTACGCGTCTGAAATTTCGCATGATTCATTGATCTGGGGCTTTCGTTGAAATTGGTCAAGTCATAAATAACAGATGGGCCGACTGCTTTCTCAAGATTAAGGCGTAGTAATTTATTGGCAGCGCCCTTTGGTTAACATGCGTGGCTTACCTCGTATTAATATTTTTTCTCTGTACATCGCCAATATATTCGATATATTTCGATATCATCAACATGTAATTCATTTAAATATAATTAAAGTGCCACGAATTGCACTGAAGCGGGAAATTGTAAATCCACTTCACTTTGACTGATAGCTTTCCAAACTTTTCATGCAAGCATAGTAATAAAATGAAATGGTATCGAATTTCATCGGCAATGCCTTGTTACGAGTAACATTTATTACACGCCTGCATATCTCACTTATTAAAAAAAAAATAATACAAGCTAGTATTTATGAAAATAAATGTAAATAAAGTATTGTCGTAAAAAAAAAAATGATGATAACTTTAAGATATGACACAAAGGAATTACTTAATTATGGCACAATTTTGATACAACATATTTCGGAAACGTGAAAGTACAAATTCTGCACTTCAATGGTAAATACTGAAATGTTATCTAACTTGAAACTTATCGATCATTTAAATATGTCCCATAAAAGGACATCCAACAAATTGTACGTTTAAAATATTACACTTTACACAGAAACATATATTCCTATCACTTTTTAATCCACGAAAAAAAGGCACGGCGAGGTAGTTACGCTCATTTCTGCGGGCGGTAGAAATTGCAGTAATCAAGAAAAATATCAACGCGGACAAAAATTTGTAGCAATCCCGACAAATATAATTAGCGTAACGAATGAATTTATGTTCGAATGTTTGTTCCGCTTATACGGAGCACTACACAGCCAGGCAACTATAGCTCAACTCGCAAGAACGTAACAATAAATAGTAATAATATGAAAATGTTGTGAAGCAAATATCGACAATCGTTCTATTCTATTTGTCAGCTTTAAATCTAATTGCAACGCGTGCATATGTACACGGTTCAAATGAAATTTAAGAAAAAATTAGAAACGACGTTTACACCAATGGGGTTTAATGAGAATAAAGATCATTCCTGGTCTCTCCGCTCTTTACGACGTACCATATTTACATTCTTAAGGCGAATACTAACACTTAATAATAATAACACTTAATGCAAGAAGCATATAAGACCCGTATGCAATTTCACGGGGTAAATTAGCCAGGTGACTCGCCTGCAAATGTTTCACTCATTACAGCAACTGGTCTCCTAAGGACACGCCTCTATTGCAGCGCGTCCGGTCATTTTCATTGGGAGCGACAAGCTAGGGATACTTGGTCGTTGGCAAATTGCTTCTAGCAATCGCTGACGCGAGCCAACCTTCGCTAAACTAAACTGCACTACTGCAGTTGCACCAGCTGCTTTGCAGCGGTCGAGAAATTCGCCTTGTTATCGAGAACTTCGTCTTGGATTCACTCGCGCGGTTCTTCTTGTCGTTGACGTTCTTATGCTCCGATGTGCATAGATTAAGGAGTGCGCTTCATGACTTGGCGAACAGGGATGCAACGAGGAAATTCATACTCGATGGCATGATAGTGGAAATTGATTGCCTCGGTTTTCTATACGTTATTAGTACTATCGTTATTATTGTTACTGTATTGGTACAATTGGTACATTGGTACCAGCAATTCGTAAAGATCTAATTTCTCTGAAATTGATATCGTCATTATGGGATATGATTACCTTCGAATCAAACACTTGTTGGAAATATATTCCGATACACTTACATTATATTAATTAACAATAAAAGCTTTGCTTTGGAGTTATTTCGAGCTCCCCGTAATCTATATTCCCCGATCAGCTAGATTCCACGAAATCGTTGAATAGAATACGACACTAATACTCGACAGAAATAATCACCAATAATCCTGCTACATTCACTGTACAAACACGAAAGTTCACCATCACAGAATAGTATATTTATTTCCATTTATCTAATAACAAATTCGTACTGTGCAATCCCACGCTTTTGCTACTGCATAACGACATATTTATTTGATGCAATCGCCAACCTTTAACATTATACAAAACAGGCATCCCTACATCAGTACACAAAATGCCCGATGCGATATACTCGTACTACGTATATATATTCCTCGGCGCGTAATTCCCTTTAAATTTTAATCAAACGCACGGAATCAGTGGCAAAGGACCCAGTGATTATCCGGTCTAAAGCCCCCGTCAAAATCACTCCCAGCTATTTGCAAATAAATGATGTCAGTTCTACTTGATGCTTGTGTTCATTTTACATCGACGTTAAAGCCGCTGCTTCTTCCGGGGCGTAAATGTTGTAGCAAACCGTGATGCTCCAAAGCCAGACCGAGGGATGAAAAACGTCTTGCGATTAAGAATCGCGAATTGAAAGTTCCGGGGCGAGATGAGCAGAAGGAACTGTTCCGGTGGCTACGATCGTGTTGCGTGCAAAATTTCGTATCGCCCGGATCGATACAGTTGAATAAATTTCAATTGTCGCGCGCTGTAACGCAACATTTTTACGGCTAATAGGTGCAGAATTATTATAGAAATACGATAATCTCGGGATACTTTCGAATTCCGATTTATCATATCCGATCGACAGCCATGGAAACACAGCTCCCCGATTTCTCGTTTTATCGTGCCGCTCGTACCGGCGTTATTATTCTCGTTCACACTCTTTGGCTTCGGGCTTTGCAACTCGTTCCTCCGTGGATTCAATAAAATTCCATTGAACCGCATCTGCACACGTAATCATCGTTTCAATGCTTATCAGTTTTCTGTTACTCTTTGCCGGATAAAGCGTTAAATTCATCGCAGTGAATACGAATAAGTATTGGCATTGCCTCTGTTTCTCAGAACGAATATCATCACTGATTTATGTGCCTTTTCAAACGACCAACCAATGGAAGGTACTTTGTTTGTATCTGATTGATATTTTTTTCGATACTTTACATCAAGGATTCTTTCTTAAAATAGATGAAGACATCACAAGTAACATTTAATTAATACAAGAAATAAGAGTACGACTAGTGAAGTTGTATTAGACTACTGTGTATTATGAATCATTAGAAGTACGCAATCGTTCAATGCAGACATTAAATATAATACTAAATTCTGGCACACGTAATAGTATTGAAAATTGTAAGGCAAGGTTCATTTATCCAACGAAAGAAGTTTCACAATTTAATCAACTAAGATGCAAATTCGTTTGAAATAAACAGGAAACAGTTACGATTATACTTTCTATTCCACTTTAACACGTCCATCGCAAAGTGAACCAATAGTAAAATCAAATATCATATCCGTCATCCCGCTACAACCAAATCAAACAACGAACACTAATTATTCAATATATTCCACGAAAGCATACAAACACCAACACCCTGTCAACCCATACCGTTGCGAAACAGTGAAACATCGAATTGCACGATTTCACTATACGAATTTAAAAAAGAGCAACCCAAAAAATTCTTTAAAACCTGCAGAAATATTCGAGACGAGGTGGAAAGGCGCAGCGAATTCGACCCGGCTACCGCTATCCACCAGCTAACGACCCCTCGTTCGAGCGTTGCACTCCTTCGCGCGAAATTCTCGCGGAGCGGATGAATTTTGGATCGGTCAGCTGCTCGCTCGCTGCGCGGTCGAGTTTTCGCCGAAAAGTGGACGGCCGCTTGAAATTCAATAGCCGTCTGTGGACGGCATAACCATTCGTTCCTGTCGAAATATCGTACGGAACGACGCGTCATACCGTCAAGAGTCGTCCGGTGAAATCCAATGACTTGCACCAGCGCGTTTTACAGGTCGAGGTAAGATTTTCTTGAACGCGGTGCGCCACGAACCGTGGTTCCCCCGTGGGACGTAGCCTCGATTTTACCACTACCTTCGCGGCGAACATTGGACCGGATGTAGTTGCGATAAGTGGAATAGCTGTTGTTGCTATGAAACACCCGCTTTCGCAACGGGTACCACGAGGGCACGGGAGCAGTATTAAGGCATTCCGGATTGATTTGGGGTAATATAATTTTACGCTGCGGGCAAACTGTGGACGTCTGCGCAACTCGACACGGATGATTTTAATTATTCGACGATAAGAACATTTATTACGACGGCGGAAAATTTTTCCTCATTTTCCCTCGGATCAAAGTGGTTTTCTTTGGTATTCGAGCGCGATGGAAGGGTAATTGAAAGCTGCTGAACTTCGTGGTAAATTTCTCGCGGTAGACATTCGCTGTGAAAATTATACTTTATCGTCTAATTTTCATTTCCCTTGATATACTTTTGCACATTGTACGTCAAACCGCGTGATTAGTATTAATACTATTATGAATAAAGTGGAAGGTAGTACATTGGAAGCATTGAATTACCGAATGCGCACTAAAATTCTAAAATATATTTCGTGCGTAATAAGCCCATGGAGATAGCAATTTTTCTTAAGGAATGAAAAAGTCGAGAATACACAATTTTACATTGAAAATATAGTAACACTTTTCTGGGAAAAGCTAAGAAATAGTTTTGCCCTTCACTTCGTACGATATTAATTTTTCATTCCCCAACGAATAACGAGGAATTCAATGTTTGCAACCTCTTATGCATTGAACAACATTCAATTGACGGGGGCACTGTAAATATTTATAGGCTCGTAATGCAGTCACGAGAAGGGACAGTCGACTCGCTCAGATAATCGAACTGTTTGACTGAAGGTTGTATTCGAAGTGTTATAAATAAATGCTGAACCATTTACAACGGAAAACAGGAATTCCGCCTTTTCGTGTCCGGAATTATTAACCCTCTATCGACGAGGCACGAGCACATTCTCCTGTTCGTTTCCCGGCGGAAAGGATCGTCTTGCTTTCCGCTTACAGAAACGGGAAATATGTGCGCCATCGAATTCTGCATATTCGATTCGCGAAACGATTCGAGCTAACTTATTCCCGATATGGCGGGTGCTAAAAAGCGTTCTTTGGGGGTGATTGTACTGGAGGCAATATCTCGTATCGATGTAAGGCGTAAAGGAAAATATTCGAAGAAACGTTTCTGGGATCGTTGGCAATGCAAGGAGCCAGCGATCTCGGGGAAATAGTTATTCGCACACAGGTGATAAAATTGAATTTGTCATTGCTATTATTTAAAATTAGCCTATTAACCAGTTACAGTGGGAGGATGTTGTTTGTGTCTCTGAAAGTTTCCGTTGATGCTAGTTGGAAAATGTACTTAAGACAACGTAACTTCTGGATACTATAAATTCTTACGACATCTGAATCATTGCGATCGGGGATGAAATTTATTTATTATTAATAAAATTGTTATTAACATTGGCGATAATTAAAATTTTATTTTACAACTTTTTCGACAAGTAATTTATATGCTGTGAGAATACTCAATTTCGTATTTTTCAGTATTATATTGGAAAAGTTTAATGCAATATAAATTCTTTTGTAATACAGCGTGGCTTTAAAAGCGACCACAATTATTAATAAAATTTGCAACGGGAGAGATATTCAATTACGATGAAAGAAATAACAATTTCGCTAACTTTGCTCGTCCGTTTAATACCTTCCCCTATATTCACCCCACAGATCCTTTATTGCTCGTCATTTTTCAAGCCACTTTGTAACTCGCGTTAAGATACGCGATTTGTATTTCGAACCCAACCTCGTCTGTGTACATTGCCATCCAATTCGATCCAGTGTTGGCGATTTAAATTTCTTAATTTAACTTTCGAGTCACATTAACTAGGGCAAACTTAATATCTTGAAGTGGTTAATACCTGCAGTGACTTCTCGTTTAAGGGATATCACTCGACGAAGATATCTGCAAGTATTCAATATTGTATTGTAACCTAAAAAAATCATAATACTGTAAGCAACAATATAGAATTACTTCGTTCGAACACTGGATGGAATGTGGAATTGGAATTAGTGTAAGAAAACCCGAGGCTTTGGAGCGCCTCGCATATTCATCTGGAAAATGTCGCTACGAGGCCGATAGGCGAGCGGGGCCCGTAAACATTGGGGGGTCGTAAACCAGACCCTTGAAGGTACTGCGTCGTGGGACCGGGGACGCGCCTTCTTGACGGGCAAGAATGCAACGACGAGACACTCTTTGGGAAACGATCGTCTAGAGCGGACTGATTATAACCATTCCATTGTATTGGCTTAGAAATAGATATTCATATAACCGTTGACGAATTTTATATATTCTTTAAATATTTGTGTCTTACATTAGTTATATTAATTATACTGGTTATCGCGTACCAATTGCAAATTATGTTTGACAATACTAACGAAAATTCCATTAACAAGTATATCAATCTGTACCGAAACGTGTCAGTGTAACGTTAGTTACCACAGAAATTAAAGTACCTCGCGAAAGCATGTATCGTAGCGATAAATGCCAAAAATAGTATACAGTATTAGATTCTATATATAAATATTCAATGTAATTATATTTAATAATGCAACCAACAACTGAACGACACCTATCTCGATTCGTGAACACGAAATCCATTCGTCGCCAATTAAAACAGCGAAGCGATAATCAAAAGCGTAAACGAACCGCGTCGAGCAGCCTTCACCGAAACGTGTCATAAAACAAAGTACACCAGCATCGTGTAAACATTCTATCGCCGATAGATCCGCTCGATAATTCTACACCCCGGAACGAAGCATCCGACACTCGGGCTCGTGGAAGTCGTGAAAAAAAACAAATCTAATACACCCCCCCCCCCCAAAGTACACTTCAAACGTTCCACCGATCTGTTAATAACGGCGCTAATGGCCGTTTTCAGATTCACAGAGGGTATTGTCCGACGAGAAGCGCCCGGCTGTTAACAATACATCAGAATTGTCCACGAATATTGGGGCACGTTTGGAGGCAACAAGGCTGCGTTTCCATTGCCCACGGGGTTTTTCGCGATTTCTTCGAAACGAGAGGATACCGTTGTTAAATCACAGATGGAGGAGGGACCTGGGTGGGGAGGGAGGGGTGACTGAGAGGGGTGGATATTTTATCGGGCTGTCCGTCGCATTCCCCCTAAAGCGATTTAGATTACCCATTCCGGATTTCCAACGGAGCCAGCATTACCGGAAGCTTTCTTGGTCTACTTGCACGCCCGACCAAAGGCAGATTACCGCTGAAAATGCTTTTTCGTTCGGCGGGCGCCAACGGTGACCAATAAAACTTGCATCTAGGTAAGCAAGCGCAACAAAACGAGGGGCTCGGCTTGAGAGAAAGGAAGAGATGCTGGGCGAATGGGAGGATGAAAAATCGTGATGCCCAACGGCGACGACGAAGAGCACGAATATTAAAGCGTTGAAAGTTATTTGAATGGGCGGAATCAGATCTGGGGAGGGAACCGAAATTGCCAATTCGGCTGGAACGAGTGATGGGGTTGAAAATTCGTTCATAAATAAGTGATATCGGCGTGTAATGATAATTGGGAGTTTGTTTTCGATCTTGTGGCCAATCAAGGTGTAATAGAAATGTTCGTATCATTGTTTAATAATAATGGATCTTCTTTCGTGGATAACATGTTTAGAGCCGAATAGTAGTTTAACGGTCAGATGATTTAGAACAAAGTAGATGGTGATGCTGAGTGAACGCTGCGGATGAATTAACAGTCAGTGGTCTATGAAGAATAAATTTATTGTAATTCATGGTTGAAAAGCGTTGCAATTGTTGTTTTCTATATTTTTTATAACTTGTCCCGCGTATCGAATATTCTCTACTCTTTATTCTCTATTTATTGATAGATCAATTAGTATGCATGCCCCTTATCTTCCAATCTATTTCCATATTTCATATTTTCATTTTTCATTCGTGCTTCTGATTCAAAATTTATTTGACCCCATTCCAGGACACTAGTGTCAGACGATACATATCGAAACTTGTTATAACATTAAATGGCAGCCGATAACTAACTTTGATTCGAGCTAAAATTATATATTGCAACGTTTAACTGTAAGGAACCATGTCTGAATATTTTTCGTTTACATCGTTTCCACAAATCGGCACTTAGCATTTAAATGAAGTATTTTACTCGCGCGTATATTCATTCAAGGACCGTAAGAAGCCACAATTTCTTGGAAAATTTGCGGAAAGTATCGGAATCGTAAAATAGAAATGCCAGCTTCGCCGCTCGCCAGAGAATATATAAATAAATATCGGGGAACGTAAAGGGGTTACAACTATAAAAAAAAAAAAAAAATAGCAGAGGAAATACAACTTTAAATTGGATTGGATGATAAAATCGAATTATGACGTAGAAACGTAAACGTATATACCCACTCCTTGCGTGTATCTACTCGTTTCGTTTTTTACTACTTATGACAGTGCCATTTATACAAAACTTTCACGTTCGTATTAATACAATTTTTTAATCAAATTGTTTCGTATATATTAATAACACCATAATATTAACACGCATCTAATTCTTTCTATTAATTTTGGCTGACAATTTAAGCAGCCTTTCATTCATCACTTGCACCGCGATACCACCTTCAAATCTCGTCGACTCCAAGAAAGTAGTACAGCCAACGGCGGCGTTCGGTTCGCGAATGTCAACTTTCGATTACAGTTCACAGGAATCCCACGGGCGTCTTATCGACAGATCCGAAAATTCTTTCGCGCGAAACACGAACTCCAAATGCGGGAGAAATCGAAAGGGTCAGCGTAACAAACATTCATCCGGGTCAGCTGAACTGGCAAACTCGAACGGGAAATGCCGCGGGCTTGCATCGAACGAAACTCCACCGGTTTCTGATGAGATGGGAAAATCGTTCCGGAGACGCTCGTAAAACGGAGGCACATTACCTGCGCTATCCGTATGCTCGCTAAAGGGGTTTAGATTACCCTATTCCAGGTGTCAACGAAACTTCACCGGGGACAATTTCGTTCCTCGCTCTCTGATCGTGTTCTATCTTTACCGTTGGTGCATTAACCCCGGAGACAGAAGAAACTCGGGCCAGATTTATCATCGCGCTTTATATTATGGAAAGATATACGTTGCTCGACGTCAGCCATACATAAAAGGCTGATACATTTGTCACCCGGTTTTCCGACTACGATCATGATTACGATACACGGATTGTTCCCCTCGGGGCGCGATTCGCGGACCCGGACACATTTTTCATGTTAGACTTGATTGCGTCGGGGATATTAAAATGGGCGCAATTGCAGATATATTGTATTTTTATTATAGTTGGGGTCTATCCAGAAGTTTCGTATCTGACGCTCTCTGCATGCTTGCGTCTTATTGCTAAATGTCGGAAACTAATTTTGTAATATTAATTAACATTCGTCCCTGATATGCTGTTAACGCTATAATAACAGTAATAATAAATGGAATGAGTGCAATGTGAATTTGTAGCAGTGTACAATATACAAGAGAATGTACCAGGGCATGAAAAGTATTATGCAGTGAATCGAAATATACGATTAGAATATTGCTTATGAACGCTGGTAACGCGATGCATTATTCTCTCTTCCGCTTTCTTTTAACCATCCCTTTTCTTATCCGCTGGTTAATTGAACATTCCTCCAGAATCTCCAATATTCTGTTGCATTAATAAAATGTAGTTAGGTACTTCGCTTTGAATAGGTTTCCACGGAAACGCAATGAATCTTGCGTCTCGTCGCAGTTTGTTGCACGCGCGGCTCGCGGAACAACCGTTCCCCCGTAAACATCCAACACGAATTTCGGAAATGTATATCATTAACGCATCCACGCGAAGGAGGCACCTCGGTCCCGCACTTAATCTCGAGAGTTCGCCTCGATACGACGGGAATTCCAGGTTCACAAAATATTTCTGAAACGTGCGCGGGCATTTATCACGCGAGCGCAGCTTCAAGACGATTGTGCCCCCATTCTCTGCAGGAAATTTGATGGGATGATACCGCGGCTGGCAAAGGTGCACAAAAGGAAAGCGTGGCTCACCCTGGGCGTACGTGCGCCTCATAACCAGCTGCACATTTTATTTATTGCGATTGAACCGTTTTCTCTGTCGCTCTTCCATCCGCCCACCTGTCGCCTGTTTCACCCCCTTATATTTTCTCTCTCTTTGAGCACACTCTGCGGAATTGAAATATTGAGCGTCGAACGGTTCGACGCGGCTCGCTGGCTCGATTGAACTAACTCGAGTTACTGGTCCGATTCGTTTTATTAATACGTCTGTGCAGAACGGTGTGTTAAATATTTATACGTAATCGAGAGGATCGGCGGGATGATGGCCTTTCATTTTGATCAAACTTTTCCTCCTCGTTTCGCGATTTTTCATTGGTTTGTCTTCGGGTTTTATTTCAGGCTGCAACGTCGCACGATTTTGAAAAACCGCGGTGACGTGTACGTATTTGGATTGCCTTCAATGTTTTTATGTTTCTCGAACGCTTAACTGTCGTGTGATCGTTTTATTCGAATTACTATGCTACATGTTTCTGGGAATTTCCGAAGACAATACGTACTTTCAAGTCCTTTTTGGAAGAAAACATTCGTTCCGAAACCGGACAAAACGTTGTATATCTGCGAACCGTGGTAGAAAAAAAGAACTGGGGATTCGTCCATGCGGAAAATGTAAATTCGGAAGGCTTCAGTTCGTAACACTCGGTAAACATGAACTGAACGAATTGCTGGGTCGATAAATTGAAAATCAATAGACCCTTCCCCGTCGGAAATAGGTTCAATTGTTCAATTTTTTATCTCGTTTACTGTAGTCCGATCTATCGACACGTGGCACAAAATGGCCAGTTAAAAACGAGAAATCATTGTCAAACTTGTGAAGCGTACCCTCAATAACAGTGAATGATTGTTCATCGAGGGCGCGGCGCTCTAATTATAATGGAAATCGCTTACAACCATTCTATACTGCACGCTAACGTAATATCTGGCCATAACGAACATTATGATCACCGCGCTGAGTTCAAATGTAAAATCTATCGTTGTGTGTGGAACGAACACGTTGATGGGAACGGGTGTAATTGAAATAGAATATCGCTGAGGGAGAAAGATTTAAATCTCTTGCTTAATTGAACTCATTTTGATCGGAAGCGATTTGCTCCACGCATTTGCTTTTGTAAATCGCGCGGAACTCTGCGCTAGTATTTTCGTACGATATCGAAGAACCGTCGGTTTGCGTCGATTCGATTCGATACTCGTTACAAATGAACTTGCTTGCGGTTGTAACATTTTGTTAGATTGGAAACAAATTTCGTTTTTGCAAAGAAATGGAATTGCGAGAACACAAACGTGATATTAAAGCATGTTTCCAAAAGTCGTGCTTTTTGTTCACGATTACCCGAGTTTTTGTTCAATAATAGTACGACATTTTTCTGGTGTTCTCGTGTAAGATAAAACAAGCGGAGGGCGCGATTCATTAACTGGCTAGAAAGTTGCGACGAACAAGGACAATTAAATTTAGTTCCTTCAATTTTCCTCCTCTAATTGCTTTCGTAGACATAGATCGTTTTACTTTCGAAGATGGCGGCTCACTTTCAGATTAATCTGTTATTTGTGGAGTCGTGTACTTTTACGCGAAGTTCTCGGGACAGTTTCCTTCGATTGGTAACTATAGCTTTTATTGTTTGGTCGACGAACGACCAGTAAATTGGATGTTGAAATAGTCTTGGGGATTTTGTAATGAAATTAATTGATACATAAATTGGAAAGAGATATAGCAGATGTTTGACGCTTTATACGCGGTGCTTCAAGAATAATATCAACCTATTTATTTTTACGAAACCATTGCAAATTGATTCATCGCTAATATTTAATGACCGCCAAAATTCATTGTATTGTTTAAAAATATTTCTTCGCCAATGAAACTGTACTCCTTTTGCATTTCAACAATGTAACTGTGTGTTATCAATCTTAAGGGCCATTCGTTTTCCCGCACGCAAATGTTATGAAAGCAAACAAACGTCCTGATAACTCATTGTGCATTTCGTTCCACATAAAAATTGAGAAATGTCACGTGAATGGCATTGATCAAGATAACTGTAACAATTGTTGTCGAGAATAAGGAAGGCAGCACAACGAAGAATTAACACAGGCGCATAATTTCGCCGGGAATTAAACTGAATAAATCATAACGAATTCGTTCAAGCTGCACGAAGGTGTAGAGTCGTTTGTTACAATCGTACTGCCCCTTGAACAGTGCGATCGAAACCGAAATAAAATCCTTTAACGCGATTTTTAAATCTCCATGCTCCGTATTTGATCATTTTTAAGTTTGTCGAAGTCTGTTAAACGATCAGGACAATTTATCGCCTGTCATGAGGTACGTCGCGGATGAGTAAGATTTACATTTTTCCCATTCTAAATCTAGAACGGGAAATGTTAATGACATTATATATTATTTCTGTATTACTGTTATCTCCCATTTTTATTTTGTCAAACCACCGGAGTGAAATCGTTAATTTCCAATGCAACATACGCGTGCATGTTCGGGTAGAAAGTATAATTATTTGCGAAATTCTCTTTCAGTTGACACGTTTGCCTGTAATTATAAATTGAGAAATAATTACCTATTCGGAAATAAATTACACTGCACATCGGAATTCGCGGCAATAAAATTTTAATGAAGGACAATATGTATCGCTTAACAAAGTTAAAAATTTCGTCCAATAAAAAAACACCCACTGCCCCTCTCCTCTCCGTCGCAAACTAATTTCCAATATATCTTCAGACCCTCCCTCCCCAATAATTCGCCACAAAACCATCCCTTCATATACGCCCCCGCGACAAAACTGCCGAAGGTGCGACCCTTCGTCCACGGTCGAAAAGATCGAACCGCCGACTCCTACGCCGATCGAAAAATAATTCTGTTTCGCGAGTACGGCGTTGCACCTCCGGGCCGCGTCGTGACGCGATTACAAAGTTGCCGCGCGTCGTCGCGTGGTTTACACCGAGCATTATTAATATGCATGAACGGATCGACGAGCCGTGTCGCGCGCAGCTACCCCGAAGAACCAGATGGACGTGGAAGCTGTCGGGGATCCTTCTCGACGTCGTTCGCTCCCCGCGTCGTCGAAGGGGTGTAGCAACGGGTTGCCCGCGATTTTTCCACGGCTCCTGGAACACCCGGGGCATCAAGACAGATCCGCGAAGCGGAATACCCACGCGGCGCGTGTAATAAATAATACCGCTGGCAAGTTCATGGTGTTTTATGCATTCGAATCGAATCGTCCACGGTCATTTGTATGCGTCGCGGCGCGCCCCTCGCGTTGACGTAGGAACCAAGCACCGGGCTCGCTCGATCGATCGGGTGTCGATTAATTTTTGGGATTACCGCGGATTCGAGGGCATAGTTTCGCGGGGGAACCGACGCTCCAGAGAGTCTTGATCGATGCACGGTTTGCGAGAAATTTGGGCACGTCCTAGTTCGCGCTTCATTCGCATCGAGTGTCTTCACGGTGGTTGGAGGATCGATTTGAAATTTTGATGCGCTTCGTGTTTGGGTAAGTGTCGCTGTTGCGGACGGTGGGTGGGAGACGTTCTTCCCTTGTGTAGGTTGGTACACGCGATAACCCCGATCGGCTGTTCGACACTTCGGAACCGGTAGCGGGAAAGTTGTGGCGAGGCGAGGGGATAAAATGAGAAATCCCCTCTACGTCTTATTTAATGAACTTCGTAATATCGTTCGTCGGTTTTAATTTTTTCATTGGACGATAAATTTCGCCCGGATGAAAAGTTTTTAACGGAGGAATGAAAACTGCTTGCCCGTTTGGTCGACGAAATTATTCGTTAGAAAATAGCCGACGGAACTCGACAAACTATGTTTCGATGAGACAGGTTACCGGTAACGCGTGCTGTAATAGTCGGAAAACTTCGAGCCGCGTGTCGTAAAAGCGAAAAGACTGCCGAACGAAAACTAACGTCCGATGCCAACTGTTACGCGTGTAGTTTGATCGAACGTTACACAATATTGCGTCCAGCATTGATCGCACACCCATCGCGCTGATCAATTAGACCGAAGCGATCGTTTCGAAGCCGAAACGTATTTGTCCTTTCTATCGTATCAAAATGGAATATCGTTTCAATTCGTTCGCAGCGTCCCAAATATTCGCGCGGATTGCGTTACATTCGGTTGCGATCTCAATTAAATTGTTAAACGTACTTGCGACTAAATATGTTCCACGATGTACTTTTTTCGCGAATGTCCCGGAATATTAATTCACCGCGAGACATGGTTAACACCTAAACACTCTGAACTCGTCGCAAAGTCCATGAACGGAACAGGACTCTGGAGAAATGCATTAACGACCGCCTAGGTGGTGCAACTCTAACCGGATGGTGCACGGTCGAATTGCGCGATGCGCCGTTGAATCAGGGCAGAACGGCGTAGTCCGAACGTGGAGACAAGCGATGCAGAGAAGCCGCCTCGCCGCGGTTCTATTAGAACACAAACTTCAGGAATTTTCGACGGAGAAAGACCTGAATAATGCACGGCGACGAATCGACGCGAATTGAAACTCGTAAAACGGATAGAAAGAAGAAGAGCGTGGAAATTGCTGGGTATTGTGAACGCGGAAATTTCGAAATTTTCCCGTGAATTTCGTTCCGGGCAAGGAGACTGGAATTAATATACGATGCGGCGTGCAACAAAAACTCGGTTGAAACGCGACTTCAATTCGTCCGGGTGGTTCGAGACGAGGCCCGTGCAAGTATATCATTGTGGAGATACGAGGCTGTTTGCATCGGTCGAGATTAGTATTAAAAAATATTCGCTCGGTAATATGCAATTCGTGTGCGAATGAATTCAGTGGTTTTTTTTTTATTTAGCTAAGCTTTCTTTTTGGTTTGCTTTCGACTTGCGCACACGTGCATCTAGAATCTATGAAATACGTAGAAATACTCAATTGAATACATCATGTCCACAGTTATAATTATGGAATATTTGTTACTTTCATCTGTCATTTTACGACAGTGATAAACTTCTGTATAAATAATGTTGGTTTGTGCGCTGCTTGCAAATGTGTGGAAACGAAGTGGATTCGTTTCCAACTCTAAATCGACCGAGTAATTAATCAAACGAATCGTCGTTTAAATTTATCATCACTTTGCGCAGTAAGACAATTGCAAACTTACGTATCGCATTGCTAACCGTTCAAACCAACCATCGAGATTAAAATGTGAATAATTCGAAATTCTCACGTCGCTTCCAAACAAACGCGATTCCGAAATTCATCGGAGTCTCGCAAATCATTTAGAAACAACGATTCATATTATATGCTTTATCTGTAACAATTTCCTTTCGTTATTTGAAGAGTATCTTAAAAAGTCCCACCTCTATTTCGAGGCACGATATACCTTCCCCTTAATACGAAAGATATCCGCAATACGCATCATGAAAATGTTAAAAATTAATATTCCTATTGTCGATAACCATATCAACGCAAATAATTAATCAAGACAACCTATCGCAGAAATATCACATTTATCTGGCACATCCATGCCACGAGAAAGGGAACATTCTACTCACGTGTTTGATGGCCGTGTATCCGG